>JAGSMU010000017.1:5373333-6716666 GCA_029286865.1 Teinopalpus imperialis
CAGGTTTTTTCACGATTTTTTCGTTGACCACAAAACACGTTTGCCATGAAATCGAGAGACTGGGGCCCAGAGCCGGTGTTCAGAGGGACCTTTCATACGCATAAAAAGTTATTTTGTGTAGTAGTAATTTTTCGTTGCATGTTGCGCTTACTATAAAATGTGTCCCGTAAGTAGCACGATAAACTAAAGGAGAAGGATAGATTGACGGGTCAACTACCAGACAAAAAAATACCTTCCTAAAAGTTGTCGTGCAACCTACGGGACACCCATTATATATATGTTTCTATACGTACTAAAATACCTCAACTCGTAGAAATACAATGAACGTAGGACTTCGGTAGTTCCGTCTTAGCGGATGTGAATTCAAATTTTAACAGACTCATTGTGTTCCCATTTTTCGGATATTTACGTACAGAAAATGCTCGGTATATGACTAAAAGCTCCAAGCAAATTTATGTATATATTATAAAATATAATATACGCAATGTGTGTTTGATATAATCTAGATGTATTAAGTTATTAAAGGAGTACCGGTGATAAACAAGCTGCCACAGGTTGGAAATATTTGGACATTTAATAAGTAGTGATAAAAGTCTTATAACTAGAGGAACTTAACACTCTTATAGTTATAAGGCTTTTGTGGAGTGATGCAATGCTAGACGAAGACCAAGGTAAGGAACTTAAGAAAAATTAAGTAGACAAAGAAATTAATGAAGAAACATATAGGCCCTACCATGTTTAGTAATAAGGGTTCTGATGATAATTATGTATGCAAAAAACTTATTATTTCACATATTTACGCTGCTTCTTAATTTAGTTTAATGTCAAGGTACTAATAATTAATAAAATTATTTTGTACTTGCGATTGTTGTCACTTTGTAAAATTCCATGAATATTGTAATTAGATATAACTTACATAGACGTAACTAAGACTTTATTTCTACCTTCCACTCCTCCCCTTAATTTAGTTTAATATCAAGGTACTAATAAATGGATGATACGAACCTACGACATCGAGCTTCGCAGACCATATCCAAGTGCAATAAGTTCTAATATTTAGTTTTAAATTATAATAATTTGTTGTCTGAAAAGTAGATTCATAAGTTTAATAACTTAAAATTAATGTAAATATATATACAGTGATTGCTAGGAAAAATTAAGTAATAATACAAGATTTTAATGTTTAATGACCTCAGTGTTATCTACTAACGAGTCGGTCTTAGGGTAAAGATGGACAACATGAAGATTATATGTAAAGTCTATGTCACAGCTATAGGGAGCACTATGCTACGTCCAGGTCTAATCTAGGAAAGTCCAAACGAAACCAACTCGGCTAGTTGAAGGTCAAAGACACTCAGTGAGATATGAAAACGGCTACGCTCGTTGTTTCTCCAAGTGATAAATATTAAAGATTTATATCCGCAATGGAACGAAGCTAGACTGCTTATCTAATGTAAAAAAACAATCAGTAAACTAAAATGGCAATGAGCCAGCCATGTAGCTAGTAGAATTAATAACCGATAGGAAAGAAAGGTTCTAGAGGGGCAACCTCGTAGTGTAGATCGACTCCCCACTATAACTGTTAGTAAGAGAACGAAGGGAAATAGGTGTATAATGAAATACATCTAACTTTATGGTTACATGTATTCATTTATACTCATATTCGCGCATTTTAGAGTTTAATTGCTTGTCTCAGTAAGTTAATATCGAAGGCCGATCTCATGCTCGTGATACACAGCAATCTGAGATCATAGAATTACATCAAGATGCCTTCAGGTTTATTTATAAATAACTAACAATAGATGCAAAAATATATATGCCATAAAATTATAGGTAAGTTTTCAATTGTAGTTCTAATTACAGGTTAAATATTAAAATAAATAAACAATAACTATCGCACATAGATCTGTATAAAGGTAACAATAATTTTCTTAAAGTCTACTTGCTGCTCTATATAATATTTCTTTTGTCTTAAATATTTAAACATTGTGGACAGCGTTACCTTGTATCTTTCAGTTAATGTTATCATGCGCCATCCTAATGCTTTGGTGAGCATAGCATAATACTTTCGCAGTATAGCCAGAGCGTCACGGACTTGTAAAGTTTTGTTGACAGTGTCAGGAGATAATCAGGAGACAATCTGCCAGTCTTACGCTTATATCGTTTTTTATGAATTGAGGAGGTAACTAGCACCTGATAATAATTGTGACGACTGCGGCCCAGAACCTACATCCTCGACAAAGATTCAAGGTGGACAAGTTGTCACCCCGAGGATTAAGGCGGAATGCTCATTATCATTCTTCATCCCATTCACTCACACTTATGCTCTTCATACGAAACACCGCTGTGTTATGCCGCGTTATGCATTACACTCTGGTATTCTGTGAGGTCGTATTCCTTCTCCAGCCGAGTCGACCCATTCATGCTGTATGGTTTTTCTTTGTCTTACTTGAAA
The DNA here is from genome assembly GCA_029286865.1 of Teinopalpus imperialis. Taxonomy (NCBI): domain Eukaryota; kingdom Metazoa; phylum Arthropoda; class Insecta; order Lepidoptera; family Papilionidae; genus Teinopalpus; species Teinopalpus imperialis. The sequence continues at coordinate 5,375,789 of JAGSMU010000017.1, forward strand.
TTATAATCATAATTTGGATAAATACTTTTATTATAATAGTAAAAATTCTTGTAATATATAGATTACTTTGCGTCAAAGTAATCTATATATTTGCATGCAAAGTAATCTATATATGTGAATTGCTATTTATATGTTGTGTATGTATAAAGAGAAAAGATAAGTTAAAAACTACAGTTGGCTTTGTTTGCGATTCACTTATATACGCGAATACTCAAAGCGTTGTCAAGGCCAAATTAACTACACAGTGCTAGTTTGCCCCCTGAGATAAAGTAGTAAAGACCTATAATATTTGTGGCATATACAACCTTTTGTTTTTGAGCAACAAAATGTTTTGATACGCGTTCACAATCTTATCTAGAGATGTTAGACCTTGCTCGCTCGACGCTCTGATTTAACTCTGTAATTTCTGATAAACAAGAGTGTCATCGCCTGTATTTGCTCATGAGGACATATTATTTAATATTGAAATATGTGAGTAATATTAAATATATATATGTATATATATATATATATATATATATATATATATATATAATGGGCATATAATCAGTAAAACAGTAAGGCTTATATATAACATTCCGTGACAATAATTACATATATTAATTTGATATTTAGATACAAGATGACTTAATGCCACTGTTTGGAATCGATCACACAGATTTTGAAAGAACCAGATCCATGTTGCAGCTTGATTCTAACTTCCGTATGAATGGATTGGTCGATCGGGGAAGGACCACGCCCTTTTCGGATAATAGCGTGATTTAGTATCCTAACACTGCTTCGTTTCATATGGTGAGTGGAATATGGAGACATAGGGTCTGCATATTTCTGTACTAACGTGACACGATACATGTAACGTCGTATTCCATCTCAGTCCTGTCTGGTGACGAGGCGTGTGCATCAAATGAATCCTTGTTGAGGATGGAAGTAAATGGGTGTGTGTGATACCAGTCAACATCGATAGAAGCGTCGCTGGCGTTTCTTGTGCCACTTCTTCTCCAGCGTCTAGTTGTTACCCACTAATTGAGGTCTCGGGTGAGTGCCATAAGCGCTCGGTCATCTCTCAACCCGGTGAAACTGTAAAAACTTAACAGCGTCGGGCTTTTTTTGTGCTCGTTTGTCAACTCTAATATTATGAAAAAAAAACTAAAATATAGGGATGATATTTTAGTTTGAGTCATTTATCTTACTAGCATAAACTTTCTCTTCGTGGTTTACCAACAACGGAAGAAGACTTTCAGTATTTTTTATATAGCTTCTTAATGTCACCCACACCTTATATTTCCTGTACCTCATGATATGCATATCATTAATTCTCGATATGAAAACAAAGTGTAAACGTAATCAAAACCTAAAATGGAATACCTCCTTATCAGTAATTAGGTTTTATTGAAAAATAAGGTGCAAAAAAATATATTCAAAAGTTACACAAAACCAGAGGAGAACAAAACACACATTTAAATTCGTCATTTGTTAATTATATACAATAATAAAAGGTTTTGTACGAATATATGTAAATACTTTTAAGTGCACTACACTACTGTAAGTGCATGATGACAAGGTCAAACATTATCCCATTAATCTTAATTTGTTTAATGTATAAAACAGTTTAGACAAAAGTTTTTTTATAACTTGATAATAATCATTATTATAATAATAATCAAAATATTAATAATAATCATTGTCTATAAACCATTGGCCAACTTCGTAAGAAATTATAACATATTCATATAAGTTCGTCTATAAAATAAAGAATCCAACGAAGAACACCTTTCTAAATTAGATATTCGCATTATGACCTAGATGTTAAGAGATCAATCATGCAATCATGGTATCAAAAGTAATTAGGTCAATTTTTACAACCCGTTAGTATCATCCGTCTCACGCTCATTTAGATCTAGACTTTAAATTAAATTTTATTTTTGGGAAAACATTTCGCAAGTTGATTTGGAATTCTAGTCCACAAATCAACTCACGCGCATCTTGTTATGTATCTAAAACCGTAACATTTTCTGTACTGGTTTGTGATAAACGACGTTAAGACTTACCCGATTGATTTGCGTTGGAGCTAGATTATTAACTGGGTTTCGCTGTGCACGCACGAGAATTCACGACAGTTCGCTCCAACGGTCTCATTCAACAGCTAACGTTACCACTACCCGATATGGTCAGAAGAGTTCATAAGTAACTGTTGCCCTAACAGGAGCACAAATATCTAGAGTGCGGTTAAATATAGCAGAATATGCTGTTACTATAATATAATTTAAAGTAAGAAAACTAAATTACAATAATACTGACGTGAATGAGATTTAAATTCATGAGACAAATAAATGCAGCGCTATTTTTTAATTTTACCCAAGGTATTAAACACTACATTTTATTATATTACTGTACTACATTATATTTACGCAAACACTGCACATTGAATAAAACTAGTTTTAAGGATTTCATCGCGTTTATTTTAAACTTATTATCCTGGCGTTTCGAGAGCTTTACATCACTCATGGTCAACGGGTGGACTGAGGTGTTTGACTTTCGAATGTAATAGTTAATCCTAACTACCGTCAGCTTTTTAATTATTTATTTTTGGTCCGATCTACGCAATGTGCAATCTAAATATGGCAAATTCAACTGGTTATTCAACTGTGTATACTATAGTATAGTATGTATGTGGTAATGTTTATAGCAGTGGACTATTGTGTGTAGTCGCTGTGATAATGGAGCTTCTGTCAAAACTTTATTTCGTATAACTTTGGTTCATTCATGTGTTGATGTCGTCCTCCAGGTTAACGACCTCAGTGTTAAGTTTTAAAGATTGTAATTATTCTTTAGAAGTTTCACTTATAATGTTATCTATGTTATATATATATTTATATATATATATATATATATATATATATATTAATGTAAAGCTTATAAAAAATCACATTACACCACAGCATTAACACAGCATCAATACTAAATTGTCATCTTCTTTCCTTAATCCGATGTAATGCATAGGATATAAAATCGGGAAAAGGTAAAGATAGGATATAAGACAGGCACATAACGTTCCTACAAACTAGACTCAAAAACCCAAAAAAATTGTAATAAAGAAATATTGTTCTTGGGATGGTACAACCACAGACAACAATCTTGTATAAGGAATCAAAATGCACATGGAATACCTACTTAGAAGTAAATCTGACTGCATAATCGAAACTGCTTCGAGAAAATTATATTATGCCCTGGTTTTACCTGGTATTACCTCAGATTCAGAAATAACGATGCCATCGAAGTACCGAAACGTCCTTAATTAGACAAAAATGTTTTTAATGGGATATAAATTATTTTCGGCATATATTAACGCAAACTTTAAGTGCCGGAATGAAAGTTGCGACAGGCCCATGAAAGACAAATATAAATTGTTAATGATATCACTAACCAGGGCCGAACTGGAATCCAAAATTGGCACTTGAATTTCAAATGAGAAAGACTTGAACATGGCCAATAGGTCTTTGGATCTATTGGCCATGTTGAAAACAAAGTACCAATAAGTGTCTATTTTTAGTATTTTTACTGCGTAGTAGTTTGTGCAGCGATAGGCTCAAAAACTTTGAAAGATTGAAAGAAGGATATTGATTATATATTTTTCCAGTGCGATTCAGATGTAAGATGAACGAGCCAAGAGCTATATATATATATATATTTTCCAGTGCGATTCAGATGTAAGATGAACGAGCCAAGAGCTATATATATATAAACATATATATAAATATATATATATATATATATATATATATCACATATATATATAGTGTTTTTTTTATTTATTTTTATAAATATTATTATAGTTAATTATTATTATAATTGTACACAGAATTAAATTTTAATTTTACATAGTTAATTTGACTATACGCCGTCTGGAAAAGATTGACCAACGGCCCACAGAAGAATGGTGTCTTGGCTTTGAGTTGATTTGCCTATATGGAGAGTTGGAGAGTCCATGTCTGCTCCTGGCCCAAATGAAGACACAATTCGAATCGATTATAGTAACCCCTTTTAATTTAGTTTAAAAGTCCTATATTTTATTTTTAACTTGAAATATACAAAGGGCATATTACAATGTCTGGACTTTTATCAATGATAAAGATGTTTTCTTTGTCTTTGCGTTGTTTAAAAGCTAATACTACACATTTTTACTAGCTGTACCCGTGATTCCATACGAGCAAAAAAATTATTTAAAATTGACATACATACCTTTTTTAAATATCAACTAATCTAAAATTAAACTAAATGTTAGCCCAAACTTATCTCAATACATCACTAAAAACCACATCTAAATCGCTTCAGCAATTATGGAGGTTAGCGTGCACAAAAGACAACCAAACAGACAAAAAGTCTGTTTAGGATTGAAATATATGTATAATAGATGTGAGTATTATGCCTACACATTTTTTAAAGGGCGGCAACGCATTTCAGACTCCTCTGGTCTTGCGGATGTTCATGGGCGGCGGTAGTCACTTTCCATCGGGTGAGCTGCTTGCTCGTTTGCAACCTACTGTATAAAAATAAAAATGCTGGTCAGTACCTTTTATCGTAAATTACAAATAATTCAACTTGGCGTCATCATAATAAGTATCCCTACTACGCATTTATGTGAGATTTTTTTTAATCTAGACAATATAGATTCTACTAGGCTTTAATAAAATGTCGATATAAGGAAGAAGTCATTATTGTTATGGTACATTCTTTTGACAGCCACAATGTAAATATTTTTTGAATATGGATATTTTCTGTTTGCTTTACATAATTTATATTTGGCATCTACGATAATTTTGATGCATTGTCTTATGGACTCGACAATTCACACATGGACATATTTAATGTAATTTTGACGCTTGCGATGTTCTTCCTGAAAAGGCTCGCTGATTAAGTTCCTCGTTAAAATATCTAAACCGTAAGAGTCTTGGGCATTGCATATGAATGTTGCAAACTAGTCACTATTCAAGTCTTGAAAGTAGGTTGGTATTGGATTCGTATTAGTTTATTTAACTTTTTCCTACCTTAACCGTAATTAGGAGCCTGTTAACTTTTTCTTTCATACTGAGATATTTTAATATGAGACACATGAAACAACTTCATATAGAAGAAATATAAGACGAGTAGTTATTTTCCTGTTTATTTCGGTAGAAAAGCTAACCAAAAAGATTGATGAGATAGACAGAGTGCGGCGTCACACAAAAAGATTGCCCAAGTGCTTTTGTGTAGGATGTTTGTTGAAACACGAATGAAGAAAATGTGATCTGTCTTTTACTCATTAATCATATCATAATAGAGCGGTCATAAGTTATTCCCAACCAACCCAACGTGTGGTGAGATATTGTAATGGTTGTATCAATAAAGTTATCAAGAAAACAGACTAAAATATTAAAATAAATAAAATATTAATAAAAATTCAAATAAACGATCATACATTCATATATAGATACAAATATAAGCACACATACATAAATACGTACAATAATGACGCTACAAATTAATTCCATAGTGGAAGTAATTATCTAGTCACAGGTGTTTTAAGTAACTATTAAAATATCTTCTAAAATTTCCATCTCTGATGTCATCGGGCAAGGAATTTCAGAGGCACTACTCTCTAGCTCGAACAGTAAATGAATTCAATGAGTTCGCTGTAAAGCAAGCTCATGAGAATTGATACGAAGACCTGAAACACCTTATCAAGCAGCTCTGACCGTAAAGCCACATGATTGGTTTTAATTTTAATTACCAGGAGTGCTTAATTGAGAGAATGATTTCAACACACGATTTTTTCGTTTATTTATCTCGGATTGTTTCTCCTTATTTGGGATGAATATTGAAAGTGCTCCGATGAAACTGTAACAGCATAATCCAAAGTAATTAATTTGTCCAAGGTTATATAGCAATAAAGCAAATATATTCAGATATAATCTGGAACGATCACATCTGAATATATTTGCTTTTTACAAGTGTAGAGTAGTTACTAAATAGTTTTATTTATGGAAAAGGGGCTCATAAGTGGTTTAATCTAATCGCGTTAGCATAGAACGCAGACTTCACATTTTTTTAAAGCACAAAAGCTAATCTATATCGACTGGTGTTAAGTGACACAGAGTTCAATGATAAAACGCATGAGCTAAGACAAATGTTGCCCTAATAGGCATTTAAATATAAATAATAATCCGTCGTGTCTGCAAAGCAGTTATTCTCAACCAGCTTTTCAAATTATCTGAGGTGGTAAAGTCTCCTGGACTCCGGGCTCAAATACATAAGGCGGTGTTCCTCGATACAGCCCGTATCTTTCGCTGATTTCTTTCCCTTTCGCACAAAACCTCGGCCGTCTGGGCTCCCTGTCGACGAATTCCCGTCTGGTTGGTGATTAGTCTCTATATAGGTACTTTATTATATATATATATAAATATATAAATATGATTTGTTTTACTATATTTCGATTTTATTTTATTTTATTAATTTATTTATCTTATTGACCAATCAGGTGGATAGAAATATATATCCTCAAAATAATAATAATAACATGTTTATTTGTCTAAACGTAAATGTGTAAATACAGGAATTAATGTAAGCTTAACGATTATTAACAAAATTATATACAAATATTAGAGGGAGTGTTCAAGACTGAGCTTGGTGCCCAAGACACCCCCGCTGATATTCAGCCCTGGCCTACTATAGCTTGATATTACCGTAAAATGATTATAAAAAAGGAAACCTGTTATAATAAATTAAGGAATAGGTAGTAAAAACAATTATCATCCAAACATTAGATTATACCAAAGCAGACGATTGATGCTTCAAAACCATCTGCGACCATTTTGTCTATAACTTATATGGGATCTTATCTGATGAAGCAGAGCAGATCGTTCCAGGATGTTGACGCAGTAAATTTAAAACGAGCTGCTTGGCTGCGGCCTTGGCCCGGAGTATACCGAGATTGGGAAACGAGTGATCCTAATCTATTGTAACCCAGCTTTGGTCACCAGTTAAGTATATTATTCAAATACTGGTATTTGAACCTTGCTTATCTAAAGGAGTTGGAACTGAATTCGAGAAATGAAGCACGCCAATTATGTAACAGAACAAGAATGGTTCCCCACACCTTCATCTGATGCCGTCAGTATGTCGTCTAGGGTATATGAAATTGAAACGTTGTACCAATTTATTTGCGAAATCCTGATTGCAGGTAATTGATATATTATATGATAAATGAAAAGGATATTATTCGTTTCGGAAAACGATTTAAAATTATAATTTTTTATTCCGTTTAAGTATTTGACTGCTATATCACCAGACGGTAAGTGCCTTTGCAGTTTTGGATGGTGGGCACAATAGCACTATTAAATTCTAGCCTTGAAATTTACCAAATTATAGTCAGATCAGGAAACGGAGTAAAATCTTTCACTCCTTGGCGGCGCGCATCATAAAAGAACCAGAACATTTGATACGAATGCGCAAATGTCTAGTTATCTAGTAATGTAATGAAGCTGGGGTATCAGTTCGTATTGGCTCCAAAATGTATCACAAATAAAACTAAAAGCCACGCGTTGATTGATACTTTTTTTATTATGGCATTATTTAAGTTTTTGCTTACGATTGGTTCGGTTGTATTTCGTCTGGTGGGTGAAAGAAACCTGGTATTTAGGTAGTAATGGCGAGGTAGGTCCGATTTATTCTCTAGGCGTAACAACGCGTTATGATTCCTTACCGAGAGTGAACGTGGGTTTCATGGACCGCAGGAATCACTTCGCCACAACGTGAACTGTGTGCTTATTTATCACACCCTAATATCATATAATGTAGCTATTTGAAAACAAAAGACATACAGATATTCGCAGTTATAAAAATAAACGGTCGGTAGATGAAAAGTGCTAATCTGGATGAATTTCGCAATCTCAATTTTCCAAAACACATTGAAGTAGCTTTTAATAAAATTCATGATAAATTTGTTTAAAAATAAACGAAATGAATTTAACAAATTTTACGATTACAATAACTATTTTATTTCATTTTAAATGCCAATAGTAAATTTGAGTTTGTGGTTCTCCATCGTAAACGGTTTTTAATGCAACAAAATATAGGTTTATAATATTTTAAGATCTGCATAAAATTATATGTTGCGTTACGCTTTATTGCGAAAGCAAATCATAATAGATGTTGATGTTGTTGTTTTTATTATACGTAGCGAGTATTTGCATGTTATTATTAGAAGTCTAAAGTGACTGAGTAAGAATGCCAACTTAAACGTAGCCATAGAATGATGGAGTGGGTCGTCAATACAGGAATCACGTCTTCACGAAATCGCGATTCTCGAAAGTTTAACGCGCTCCCGAGGAGAGTATCGCTCTTGTGTTTTGTGTTATATGTAATGAAGTAATGTAATGTATGTAATGACGCATTCTATTTAAGTTCTTAAATATCTTAATTATCGATGATAAATGTGTGTCTATGGACCATCGGAATCACAACGTGAATTGTAGATTCCTTTGTCAGTCTAATTTCATAATTTCGCATCATATATCCAGCATATTTAAACTGGTCCAGCCTTTTCGGAAGCCACATTTTTATTTTATCCTATATAAATTTGATCAAACAAATGTAACTGCCACAGTATTGTACATGTGTGATCTGAATTCTCCACTTATTCAAATATATGCTGGTTATTGGTTTAATTTTGGTTAAAGTTCACAAAATTCTAGCTTTAAAAATGTCAGCGAATCGCGTGTTGTGAGATCAATTCAATAAAGTCAATTTTGCCTTATATTCTTATGGTAAAAGTTTTCGTATCTTCAATTGGAACAGGAAAAAGGTAAAGAATTTTTTTTATGTAAATTAGAGACATTGCACTTTTGGGTTAGTATTTAAGAAGAATTAAGATACTTTCAAACGCGGTGCCTCATTGTGCTGCTTTGAAACCCAAAAGTTATTAAATGGATTTTCGGTTTTATTTTATATATATATATATATATATATATATATATATATATATATATATATATATATATATACATATATATATATATATAGATAGATATATATAGATATATATATATGTATATATATATATATATATATATATATATATATATATATATATATATATATAGATAAACACCAACACAAACAATTTATTACTTTGTAGGAACTATTTATAATAAAATTACAATGACAGGAATGTTACCACCAGGAACTACAACTGAAAACCCATTGCCGGAAATCTCCTGAGGAAATCTTTACCGGATAATACTATAAGAATTCTACCATTAACACATGAGATTATTTAGCTTACATACATTAGATTATTACTTATATATTATTATACATATTTGAGTTAATTATTTAATAATTGATATCTATCCATTATTGTATATTATTATATACTAATGGATGTTTATCCATTATTGAAGCATTCTTCCATACTTGACACTAAATATTTATAATTAAGTTATATTTTTTATAATATTCATCCTTATCAGCATGATTTTTTTAACAAATATAATTTCTCGTAACTCTTTACACCTGAGGTAATTAAATAGAGTATAAATCCACAGAGCATACGCAGGTTTTCAATAAAATAAGTAACATACCTAATAAATATTAATCATCCATAACTAAATTTTTGCGTAAATTCATTATCACTTAAATGTTTAAGGGTATTTAACTTCATGAAACATATATAAAGTCTGTATTGTCATAATCTTACTTAAGAGTATTGCATTGCACTCGTAGCTTTTAAATGAAGTTGACTTTTTTTTAATTTGTTACTGATTTATAATCTTGATACATTATCATTGAAAAATGAGATGGCTGCTTGCGGCGCGAGGTTAAAACGAATGCGTTGAAAAGGGACAGCCAACATCACGACATGACCCTAATTTAATATCAAATAAGGAATACTCACGCACGACAACGATATAATAATTTAAATACAGATGTTGCCAACTCTGTGTTATTGGGTAGGATAAATGTATCCAATTTTTTGTATGGATATTTATCCATACAACAAATTCGGTATTAAGTCACAAGCGTATTTGAGTCTTGACAAATTTTCTTATTTATATTTTAAATTTCCTTACTCTTGTTTATAATAGTTATTGTAGAATTATTGGTTAACTTGTTTTATGAAATCAGTAATGCCTTATCTGGACAAGGTCTCCGGTAACTGGGTATCAACCCAGTTAGTTACCGGAAGCCTTGATGATTCATAGGGGAATACAATTATCTTCAGTTATTAATGACGCGCCTGTGTGGCATAATACAAAAATTGATAATAAAGAATTATTTTAAAAGAAATTTTCAACGTCTGAAATTATATTTTTAAACAAATCAAGATGACAAGCAAGTTAGTGTACTTGTCATCTGTCAACTTCGTCAGTGAAAATATGAATATAATATCCCCATCCGCGATAAATGCAGAAACGTATTATGATCCTTAAGGGTCGATAGATTGAGTAATTAACAAACGATAGATCAGGGTTGAACTGCTATTTTACGTCGATTTTCTGTTACAACCTGGTTTTTCACATGTTGGTTTTACCTTACAAAAATAATCGAAAACAATCAAAAATAACATTTTTATGATACGGTTAAATCAAGAACGAAGTATAACACAGAGATACATCTTTTAATGCTTTAAAACTTGTACTATAGTAACCGAGGAATAAAATACTTTTATAAGTTTTATAAATACAATATAAACTACCTAATGACCGAATATTTGAAGCGACGACAACCCTGTTACGACTACCATAGAAATATTGAAAATTTAATATTGTAAAAGAAACGACCATATGTTTAAATAAACGCGACCGGTATTTTCTTGCTTTAATCTGCTTGCATCTCAAGGTAAAGGAGTTTAATACAATACCACGTCATTGGTAAAGTATAAATTTGGAACTTTTAACCTACTTATATGTTTTGACATGTAATAAATTACACGTGTTAAAGCAAAGATATGTCTTCAGATTTAAATAATAATAATAAATAAGAGTTCGCGTCTTTTATTCCAATCGGAGTAGACAGGGATAGCAAACTTTAATGCGAATGAATGTATCTGCGGTACACCGTGTTTTTAATGTTGACGATGTGGATTATGTGATTTTAATGCATTTCTGATTTCAATTGAAAGTTATATGAAAAAGCAGTAGGAGTAGATGAGCTGCGGAAAAAAAGATGAATTTAAGGACAAAACGTTTTGCCCCAACCCTAGTTACAAATGCCACCTGGTAAGACTTATGGTGATTCAATTAGTAGAGGCAATTATATGTCGATATCATACTGAAATTAAAAGAACTAAATAGTGGAGGCAGGTAGCTACGGAATCACCAAACAGAGAGGGTTGAAGATGTTCAGGTTAATTTCATCATTATTATCATTAAACAAGTAAGCGTCAATAGACTAATGGTTTAGACTATTGACGAGGCGGTCTGTGAAACTTAAGGTCGAATGTTCGAATCCGCCATTCGACTATACTCGTGAATAATCTCCTAACACAAGCATTTTAACCGCAATTGTTAACCGGAATGTTAGTTGTATGTATAACTGCAAGGATACTTTTAGAAGAAAAAACAGGTACTAGATTTAGGTCCTGTAGACGGTCTTTGACAGGTCATGACACTTCAGCTTGCTAATCCGATGGGCGTGTTCGCTTGTAACAGTGAAATAGTTACTTTAGTATGGTCTTACTACCAACAAGGGCATAGTTTATCTAATTCAGTGTAAAATACGGCAGATAAAGTCAAGAAAGAAGTCCGCCATAAGGACTAAAAGGGAATGCCGCTAAAGATTAGTACATTTTGTACGGAATTGACGCAATTGTTATCGTGAGGACGTAGTGCCACGCTACTTCTTTTAAATGAAACATGCATGAGTCACTTCAACTGGCAACATGGACCACATAGTAAGCGTAACTCTAAAACTTAGTTTTTCAAAGATCCATGTTAAGTGTTCGGGCGTTCGCTTTTAATTTCCCGGTACGCAAGCAAATTGATATCGATACCAACGGTGGTTGTCCTCCCTTTAGAGCGCGATCCGTGTCGAGGTTTCGTGCCTCCTTATGAGGGGCCCTCGGATCGTATTATCGCCCCCCGTTGTCGTCGACGTTCTTCGTCCACAGGGGTCGGAGTGCAGCGGAGGTGCAGCAGTAGTCTCTGCGCCAGCTTCGCAGCATCGTTGTTGTCTCCCTACTCAGCGGGCCTCCGGCTCGCGAGTCTTATTAGAGGTAATAAGCTGTAGAGGTCTCTGGCCCAACAGCAATACTCACACACTAAAAATAAACCAACGCTGGTATGAATGAACATGGAAATTGTAATTTTATATGCTCATATACCATGTGCTCGGTGGTGAAGGAATAATATATCGAGAGGTAAAATGAATGACTAAAAATTAAATATCATGAAATATTTTGATTATTTCGACGTGTGAAATCCGCCAATCCAGTAGAGCCAAGTGGCGGACTATGCTTCCGTATTCTCTGTAAACATAAGGCCCAGCAGTAGGATCAGTATGAATAAAAAGTTTCTCTAATGTTCTTTATAGATATATTCCATACAGACAAAATCGCGGACACTGGTACTAATTGTTTGCACAAACACAACAAACATCTCGTAAATATATGATGTAAAAAGTAAATATAATAAAAAAGTATTATCGGTATAATAAACTATATATATATATATATATATATATATATATATATATATATATGTATATATATTTTAAAGTTCTTTGTCCAGATTGGTTCAAGCGATATCAATCTATGATGCGCCCATAACGCACATTGGATTATGAAATACTTTATTTATCGTGTCAGGAGACCTACATATTTCAATATGTAGGTCGACATATGAAAATGTTGAGTTTATAGTTTTTCTTAATACTTTCGTAAGACCATAAAACATGTATGTATAAGTTACGTGTTTCATCTCGCCTTGTCCAACATTCCAGTCCTGTCTTACCCGTAATAGAGTGTAAGTCACCCGACCCATAAAAATGATCTGCATGTAACTAACGATTAAACTGTTTGCTGCGTCTCGGGACCAGGCTTCGATTCCTAATCGAGGAATCAACATTATACAAATATTGTACCTCGATTAGGAATCGACCACAAATTATTAGTGTCCGGTTTGGGTGATTCATATGTGCCTCATGTTCCTGCCAATGCACCTGAACCCCCTACGATCTTATACAGCCTCATCATATCGAGATAGGAAAGGTGACGTGAACGCAAACACACAACACAACAGACACTTCCTCTGTGTTTGCGCGAATTCTTAAAGCGCTATTATATATCCTTAGCTATAAATAACTATTTTTTTATTACATTGAGAGTAACAAATGAGCACACAGTTCACCTGATGGTGAGTGGATACCTGAGAATGAATCATAATAGAGATGCATTGTAACCCTTGAGGACTGAGATGGAATGCCTCGTCACCATTAATAAAGATCTCCGGATCCCTTCACTCACCAGACGAAACACAGCAGTGTTATTCTGCTATTGCACACTTGTATTCTGTGAGGGCATGGTAATTCCCCGGTCGAGTTGACACATTCATTATGCAGCTAGAAACAAACTGCACCGTAGGTATTGCTATGAAAAGTACATCGTCTTAGGTTCCACTTCTCGACATCGGCCGTGGCATCCTTCGGTTATAATATATATAACCTGTATTCTATCGGAAATAGTTATTTATTTATTTATTTAATCTTATTTTATAACAAAAGGTTACAATGGGCGGACTTTTGGCATTCTACTGACTACCTACCCTACTTCTTGACTACCCTTGAGATGGGGAAACATTTACTGTAGATGCCAATAACAAAATAATCTTAAATATTAACAAATTATATGAAACATACTTAATATACGTAATAATAAATAAAATACATTATATAATAAATATCATAAATGATATAATAAATACATAAGTATACAATATAGACCTTAAATATAACTATACAATAGACACCAAATATTATGATACTTAGTAATTAGAACCAATTTGTCTCTAGTACAGGCGCAAGATATTCTATACGATACGTTTCGCAGAGTGAGAGTTGGACCATCGGACAACTAGACGTACGGCGGAACTCCAACTCTTCGTTGTAGATATTCCCTGCATAAATGAAACCTTTGCTTCCTAATGCGCGTAGCAAGGTATCGGAATATATGGCCTGCGTCTGTTTTTCGTAAAAATAATAATAAAAAGATGTTCTCCTTGACATGTCCGTCAACGTATCATCTGGAAATACGAGCGGAGGTGGGTGGCAAAATCAAATTACAAAATATGATTTATCGTGTACGTACGAAAAAATATAAATATTGCGTGCATAAGAGATAAAAAAACACTCATGATCAGTTTGAAGATCAAAAATTAAAACATTTCTTCAAATTATTTTCATATACAACTTTTTTTTACGTTTAACAACAAAAAATCTGTTTTGAGGTCAAAAAGGTTGATCCACTTGGTCAGTTCATGGGGCTGGCAATCTACGATCCTGAGTTAATTTCAAGTGGATATTAATATTTGTTCGTGTAAGTACTTCATATCTTCTAAAAAGAGTTCTGGGAAATCACGTCTAGATTAATGCGTCTTTCTGAGTCCCTCATTTAGCTAAGCCTCCTTATTAATTTCAATACAATGGGATAATAGGTAAAATTTATTTGACATTTGTCTCATAATACCAAAACGTAAGTTGCTATTTTTGCATCTGAAAAGTTAGAGCAAATATATATATATAAAACCTAAAACGTAACTAAAACTTATACTAATGTAGCTTTGTCTATACTAACTATCCCTAATGTGAAATGTAAAACAATCATAGAAACATATTTTTACCGACTTCAAAGGTGGTAATTATGTAATGATGTTAAAATGATAACAAATATATTTTAGAACATTAATACGCACATAGAAAAATACAAAACGTAAAGTGAATATAATATCGCAGAATATAATGCATTAATATGTCAAGAATATTACTTCAGGAAAGTATTGTATTATTTCCGAAATTATTGTTCACAAAGTACAGGTTTCGTAAAAACTCATTTCTCTGGTATTACGTTTAATTGGGTAACAATTTTGTTTACAATATCTATCGGAAAGGTGGCGGGTAGAAGGTTATTATGGTTGAAACGCGGTCGGTGGCCGCAAGGACGTCGGTGCGCGGGCGGAGGTAAGCTCTCGACGACGACAAGTAAGCACACTGAGAAAACTTGCCTTTGTAGGCGTGCATCTTAGTATACGTATAATATAAACAGCGCGGGAAATGGCATTGGAAGCTAGTATTGCCAGTGTAGTATTATTATCCATATTATTGTAATGTTTTATTAAATTTGTAAAATTTATTAATTTAAAAAAATAAAAATAGTTTTAAGTTTAGTCGGTGGATTTTGGATTTTAAATATGTTTTGAGTATAAATTCAGTTCAAGACTGCCTGAATGATTACCTATTGGATAAATTTGGTCTTTGCTAATCTCTTAGTATTCATACGTAATCATAAGAGACTATTACGACAAATGTGTACCCTTACACCAGTGATAACAATAGTTTGTAGTATAATAATAATAATAATAAAATTTGAATACTTTTATGCTTGATACTGACGTATAGTTTTATACAAATATAACTTATTATAAACAAGATTAAATATTAACACGATATGTTTGTTGGAAAAGAAATTTATTTGTTGATAACACTAATCTTTCTCGAGAGCGCACTGCGGGCGGCGCATATTCATTTACGCACACTTGTGCGTTGCTCGTGTTGTGTTTAGCGTTGCGCTCTGCTTCGGAACTTTTGTTTTTTTCGTCCTGCGATCGAGTCGACCGCTTGCCTTTTGCGCTTTACCTGTTAGAGTACATGGAGTGATAAACTTTTGGATTGTTTTGTTATGGTTTAGTGAAACTTTGCGTATGTCTACACTTTTAGTAGACAGTGAAATCTTTGAAGTTAGATCCAGATGTTAGATCAAACGGCAATAACCTCGTTTCGTGTCAACAAACAAATATAAACAGTGATCGAAACAAGTTATAGTTAACGCTTGCTACAAAAAACTGAGTGATGAATTATACAATGGCCTAAACTTGAAATCCAGGATGAGAATGGGCTTCGTATTCTTGTATCGAAACGTGAATTTCGTTGCAACTTCACCCACATAACGTTTATGGTAAGTAAAAAAGTTTCTTTTCTTGTTTCGTAATGTACTGTTTTTTAACTGAACTTCTTAGGTTTTTTTGTTATTACTATTACAACACGATGCGGATGTTTTATGATGTTTTTCTGTTTCCGATATTTTTAAGGAGTAGTACTCTAGGGACTGGTTGTGTTGGTTTGCGAAACTGCAGCCCGTTAGTTTCTTGCTGCCCACACAAGTTTATGTAATAACAGTATAAATTATGTTTTAAACCTTTTTGGATTTCTACAACGATAGTTATACATTAAGTGATTGCATATTTATAATAGTGTTCGATAGTAATAAACTATCTTTGTAAATGTTTTTAATTAACTACCCTTTTTTCAAACTTATTTTACTTCTTTATTAGATCAGCCCATAGTTTGATTAATTATTACTGTAGCCTATAGTAAGTTTAAAACTTATATCAAATGAAACAAATAAAATAATTCTAATAAATCCAGAATATTTTAAAAAAATACAATTGAATGAAAGCAAAACAATTATGTATGTGTAGTCTTAGAACATAAAAGTTTTCCTAAACAAATGCAATGCAAAATGTTTCTTCAATGCATACAATGCCATGTCATTAGTAAACCACATGTTGCAATTTAGATGCGGACAAACCAAGTTGTTTAAGTGCCATTTTGTTCATTTTGTTGATGAAAACATTGCATTTTATATCATAAATATTTAGTAAATCATCATTTTAATAAATGATTACAAAGCTTCCTGATTGGTAACATTTGCATTTAAGAGTATAGATAAAATAAAAATTATCATATTATCATGGAGTAAAATTAATTAGTAATTTTTAATATTAGTAAATAATAAATGTTAAAATGATTAAAAATTAGCAGTGTTTGTTCCTGAATGTAATATTTTTCGAACTAAAATCTTTGAAACTATTCTATAAAATTTCACTTAATGATAATGTGAAATTAAATATTTACATATTAGCCACAAAATATATTACATTTGTATACAAAGATAGCGATGATGTGAAGATGTTTAATCTTAACTAAATAATTCCCTAAACATACAGGCATTTTTGAATGCTATATATTTTTATTACAAAATTATTATATAGATAGACAGCTTATTAACATTTTTTAAGACTGAATAATGTTTATGAGTGTCCTATATGTTACTTTTCTCTAACATTTTAAAATTTTGATATATAATACCACCATTAAATCTTACATACTTCTTTGTTATGGCTATTTGTTAATTTGATTTGACTAAAGTTATCTGAGACTACACAGGACCTAAATTGTGCCAATACAGATACATGTTTTTAGTGAAATTTTATGAAAACAATTGTATTTTTATAATGTACCATGCTTGATTGGAAGAAACATAATATTCTAAAATGTACCCACTAGTTTTCTTCCCAGGTATGCTGTAGGAGTCTGTTAATGAAATTCTGGGTTTTGGTATAAGCAGATGTAGTTCGATAACCTGAAAATCAATGTAAAATTATTTTCTTAATGCTAATGGTGGTCAAGAAGTGATTCCATGATTGAAGTCTTAATGCTCAACTTATCCAGAAAGAAGGTGCCTGTACGGTGTCCCCCTATTTTTGTATAATTTAAATTGATAGTGAAAGACACCATAAATATCACATGGTGTGCAAAGTCTATTTATCTAATCTAAAATCTCAAATAGTATAAAAATTCGATAGGAGGCAGTATGGACTATTGGTAATTGAATTATCTAAATAAGCAGCACTGTTAACAAGTTTAACCTGCCTTCAAAATAAGGTGTTAGGTTAACTTATGAATACTTCCTTATCTGCCGGTCACGTATGAGATTTGTGGTCATAATTTGCATTAAAAAATGTATATAAGAGCAGCAATACAAACCAGTTGCACGTACTAAGTTGGGCAAAAAAAAGCAATTTCAATTGCGACTCGAGATCACGGCTCTGGAAACGTACAAGTTTTAACCATGTAATTTGATTCAACAAATAGTCAATAATACAGCATCAGAGAGCCAAGATATTCTTGGTGCGTATCAATGGTATCGAGGCTTTCGTTTTTTACCAGCAGTCGCCGGAACTCGAGGCAAAAACACGAATCAATCTTAGCGCGCCAAACGAAAATGGCGGTCAGTCTATTTTATTTTTTACTGTTTTATGGGGCTGTAATGAAATTGCGTACTTGTGAAGCTAGAACTGAAATTGGTTTGCTTAAAGTATGAAAATACAATGGTGTAAACGATTCTTAGAAATATATAACCACCATCATGGTCCTGAAGGCAGCTCTCTGTTGGTCTGACCTTTCCTAAAGATATTTTGGTCGATTTCAACAGTTGTATAGCCAAGCTTCAGTTTGTTACTAGCCGCAGCGTGAATGGGTGGGCTCCACCGGGAGACCATACCCTCATGGAATACCACCGTAAAATAGCAGTATAAATCTTCTGTGTTTCGTCTGGTGAGTGCAGGGATCCGGAGATCCTTTTCACTGGTGACGAGGCAGTACATCTTAGTTCTCAGAGGTGACGATACATACACCAATCTGCTTTATAATTCCTTGTAGAGAATGAATGTGGAAATGTCATAGGCCGCAGAAATCACTTGCCATCAGATGAACGGTATTACCCTCAATGCAATAAAAAAATCTGCTTTAAGGTTTTAGCTTCTACAAATCTTTCGTCGTTAGGTTTTTCGCTTAGAAATATTTTTTATTTTCTTTTTCTAAAAATTTCAGTATGCAATTGATTCTCTACCGATGAATATTTATCTTAATTAAATTCACTGTAATTAAAAAGCTCTCTAAAAGAATTACCGCGATGTTGTTCCGAATTCATTCATTAATTATAATTCTAAATTAAAACGCCTGCGCCGATTTTATTCAAATATGCTTTCAGTAAAGTTTCTTTTTTTTAAATTTAATAATCAAGGTATCTTATCTTGTGTACAATTACCGAAATTTCTTTCGAAGCGATAAGACCGCGCTTAGTACTAGCTTCCGTTCTCTTGGCGTATTTTATTTTTTATAAAAGAATATTAGCTTACTTGAGAAGTGGTGGAAATTAATGTGTTATATTACTCTCGAGGACTACAAGTAATCGTTTCTCTCTTTCATTGCCAAAATAATCGTGCTATTATAGATTGACATTCTGTGAAAGAGTCATTCATCCTAGCTGGACCAAACCCATTTGTAATATAAGTACCATGCTGTAGCTAGTTTAGAGCACTATATGTATTATAATATTATACATATTTATATATATTATATAACTATTTTATTTATATATTTATTTACTCATATAAGGACGGACTTAATGCCAAAGACATTATCCAGCGGTCAACCCACGATGTGGTGAGATATTGTGAAAGGTGTAACAATAAACTAATTCATAAAAAGAAAAGACTAAAAATAACTAATATTAAATGATGAGATGTGTACATGTCAATTTCTGATAAGCTACTGATAAAGTTCTAGATTCTGTTGATGTTAATGCTGTTTGCCTGTGCGGCTCTTACAGCTTCATCTGTTTCAGGGGTCCGTACACCGTACACCGGTTATTGTGGTTTTTATAGAATATATAGAGTTCGTAGCGCAACTCGTGGGTACGGTAGAGTCAAATTTCCTCTATGCGCAATTAAATTGCCTAATTGTAAGGTACTGGATGTTAATTATTCAACTTTTTAATGCACATATAGTTTTTATAAATAAAATGTATGTTTATTGGAAAAATCGTAAATGTGCGTTTGTGTCAATTTGGTTGATCCCGAGTGTACATATGTATGAAATGGTTTATTTACAATATAATGTATAAAATATATCACATCACTTTACATCTGTTACCAAGGCAAACTTATATATAGCTTAGTCTCTATCCTATCTTGTGGCTAGCAGTTGGTGTGTAATATCTCAGGATTTAGACCAGTGTAACTATATTCTGATTATAACACTGTAAAGTAAATTAAAATAACAATCTGTCTATATCAATGTGAGTTAATCAAGTTCTATGCGGATGCCGTCCATCCCCAGATTATCCATTAATACTGGATCTAGAAACTAGACGTAATGTAGTTCTCCCATAATCAAAACTATCGTCTCATTACACTTCTATTCATAAAACTAGAATCGTTTTTTTTTTGTGTTTGAGTATTGCTGTTGGTCCAGAGACCTCTACAGCTTTATCTAATTAGACTCGCGAGCGGGAGGCCCGCTGAGTAAGGAGACAACGACGATGATGCGAAGACGGCGCGGAGACTGCTGCTGCACCACTACTGCACTCCGACCCCTGTGGACGAAGAACGTCGACGATAACAGAGGCGGGCGTTAATACGATCCGTGGGCCCCCACTATTGATGATTTTAACTTGTTTAGTTAACTGTATACAGTGTTTAGCAGTTTATTTGGGACAGTTAGCAAATTAGAGGAGCGTACGTGATGGTTCCCATACTCAAAATAAAACGCAAATTGTGGGTATGTAAATATTTTCATTACGAGATGTGTTTGTTAAACAATTTGAACTTCGTTATAAAGAAATACGACCACGTGGAGTAGATTTTTTTTTTTGTGTATGAGTTAGCTGTTGGTCCAGTGACCTCTACATCTTTATCTAAATAGACCCGCGAGCGGGAGGCCCGCCGATCGCGGACTAGTGTTCGGAGTACCTGGCTACTGAATCGCGTGGCAAACATTCTATTCTATATACAAGGAATATAATAATATAATATATACAACTAGATCGATAAATATTAATTGTCGATCTAGTTTTATGCGATTTTGTTTGTTCACACTTTATGGCACTAATTATATGCTGTCATATGGTAGTGTCATACAAAAAAAATTCGCCTTAGCGGTAATCGACCAAGTGGACATTCTATGCGTACCCGGCCCGATGGTGATAACACGCTTTTATCTGTGTTATCACCTACGTACGTATCTTTATGGATAAAAATGTACATACTCGTATATCTCATATCTCATTTAAACCGCTCGTCTGAAATGGCTGGGCTGGATGGGGTTGTTGTACAATGTACAAAATCATTAACATGTCTGTCTTTATTTAGTAAAAAAATTGTTAAAATCAAATATTTCGGTACGGTGATTTAAATAGTCACTTGTAGTTATTTTTAACCTTTTGTTAAATTATATATATACTTTACTATATGTATTTAACAGTTAAAAAAATATATACTATAATATACATTATCTGGGTGGTGTATTTTCAGGACTTTATTTAGTTTCTATTTGGCATTTGTAGACACTCTTAACATAGTTTTATTATGTCTGTCTTAAATATCTATAAATTATTAAAAAAATTAAAAGCAAATAACCAAATTAAATAATATTTCTTGGCTACATGCACAATAGGTTGTAAAAGCATAATCTTTTGTCTACGGAGACGTACTTACGAACACATTGTGATGAAAATTTGCTTATTTTTAACTTGCGTAGCCATACTAATTGACCTGAACGCTGTTTGGAGTTTTACACATATAATTAACATTGTACTAAAAACTACTTCGTCTTTAAACCATTGCATTAGCAACACCAATATTTCTTCTGCTTTAGATTGTCAAGAGGTACTGTAATATCAAGTGAAATCGTTAGCTAGTATCTAAAAAAATCTAGCTAAAAGATTATGGCTAGAAAATTTCAAAAATGTGCAACTCTCATTGAGCTTCTTGAAGTCAACGACCCTGTTAAGGTTACGCAAATTAAGTTGTCCCAGGCTTGCATATTTATTTTGTGTGAAGTGTTTGCATAAATGCCCGTCTCGTCGCCCATCATTGTTAATAACTGTTGGGTGTTGTATGTGTAACATATAGGGATGTGGGTCCAGTTAACGCGTATTTTTAAAAAAAACTGTGATATTTTTTTTTACCGTTATTAGTACATTAGTAGGTGATTACAATAACCTCAAATCACATTCAGTCAACGAGATGAATAGTTTTTTTAATTTTTAATTAATATTTCCTTTTTTTTCTAACATACTCTTTTTACGTAAGAGATATACAAATTCGGTCGAATTTGGTCCGTGTCATTTGGATAAACTTATTGTAAACTTATTGTAAACTTTTATAAGTGTCAATGCATACTGTTGGGTGGTGAGAAAGTTAACACGGACGCAACAACGTTACGTGGGTGTTTTACTGTCACCAGTCGAAGATTTTCATTGTCTACTCACGTGCTTTTTGATTTCTTGATAATATTAATGTGGAACTACACTGGAACTGTACTTTCAAAGGACGAAACTTTTTGGTGATAAAATACTGTAGCATGAAGGGGTTGCTCTACCGGGAAGAAACAAGCAGTAATGAGAAACCGCTTAAAGGTTGTTTCTTGTGGTGAGTAAAGATAAAAACTGGACATCTTATTATAGGGAAAATAAAAAAAAATTGTTAGTTAGAAATATAGTATATTATAATATATGTGTTGAAGTTGTCACGTCACGTCCATAGCCCATGCGGAGTTGGGACCGATTCGTGATGACTAGCGTTTAATGTTGACAGTGGTAGAGCTACACTGCAGTTTGTTTCTAGCTGCAGAATGAATGAGTCACCTCGACCGGGGTAGGACCACGCCCTCACAGAATAGCAGCAATTCTGTTGCGTTTCGTCTGGTGAGTGTAGGGATTCAGATAGTTTAGTTTAGTGGCAAGGCGTTCCATCTCAGTCCTCAAGGGTAACACCGCATCTGCATTATGATTCCTTGCCAAAGATGAGTGTAGATGTCATTGGCCGCAGGAGTCACTTGCTATCAGGTGAACTGTGTGCTCGTTTGTTACTCTCAATGTAATAAAAAAAAATATGTTTACTTTTTTTTTATTAATCATAATTGTATACAATAATGTTAGTTTTCCCGCGAATAAACAAATTCTTTCTTTTTTCTTTCTTTCTATTATCAGTTAAGTGACAACCCATCTTACTCCTCGGGGGAGACACCTGCGTTATCGAGAATTAATTTGGATGTCATTGGGGCGTAGATATCACTTTGTGCAACGTTCTCACCCCTTGTTATCAAATGCTCTATTAAGAATATTATACGTACACAAGCTCCGATACCGAATGCTTCTTATAGGACTGAGAAAGATAATGGTAAAACTACTGCATGACAACCGGTGTAAAGGTTGATATTGAATAAACCCATACCCCTGTTGACTGTTTTTAGTATTTACTCCAACGGAAGAACCGCAAATAACTTGACTTCCGTCCGATAAACATTTCATGCAAATAAATATAATTGTTTATTATTAGATATTGCACTTCCGTGCTGGGCTTGGAGAGTAGAAATACATTTGACACGACGGAAATGTATTTTGATAATATTATACATTTCTTCTTAATGTAAAGTAATTGTATATCTATATATGAAGGTGTATCTTAGTTACTGATATCACAGTATACAATAACTTTAACCTTTTTTTAACCTGGTTTTGGAAATTAAACTCTATCTTAGGACTTAAAGCGTGAAAGTTTTGTATGACCTTATGGTATTAAAAACTTCCACGCTTTTAAGTATATAGATTATTATATATAGTATATTAGTATACCTATATGTAGATTCTTAAAGATGTTGACTAATTAAAAATCATCTCATTATCCATTCTAATGTTCGTATAACAAAATTAAGTAACTTTTTTATGTGTTTCCCGGGTCCATAATGTTCAAGTCAGTAGGCTGATAACCTGTTGGTACAAAAAATACTCATTCAATTCATACGGCCCGGTAAGTTTTAATAGCGTATACTCGCGTGCGTATTATGTGTACTATAGAAAAATTTAAAACGTTTCTTAACTTCTGCCTTGCTTGCGACGCTTGGTTTGCAGCTTTTTTTATCGCACCTGGCCCAAGGGCTTTTACAGCTTCACGGGGTTGAAAGGTGACCGCGATTTAGGCTGACTGCTTATGGCGCTCAGCTCGCTCTATTAGTTGGTATCCAAGGCATCACAAGGTTCCCGAGAGGAGGGAGAGAGTCTCGGCTTGGACCGTTGCCCTGTGTGTCAAGGCGGCTGAGTCGAGGGTGCCCGAGAGGGCCGAAGGCCTTGTCTGCAGTTATTTCTTTGTACTCTACGAAGCTATCTATGGAAATAAGTACGGACTAAAACTAGTAATTATATAATTTAAGTACGTTCTTTTTAATTAAAAATATAAAGATCCGACCGATCCGGTTTTGCCTTACGACATTCTCAGGGAATAAATTAAGGTAAATACGAACTTTATAGGAATTGAAGTACTTTCAACCCGCAAAGGTATTCAGGTATGAGAAAATATAGTATGTATGTATGTTAACTAAGGCCATGAAACTTGTATTTACCTTCTTTTACAATGTTAGTAAGAAATTAATTAGGCTGTAAAATTGAAGCGGTCCAAGTGTTCGCTTTATGATTATAATTAGATATAATATAATCACTTGTTTAATAAGAAATTCCGATAAAAATTAGCTATTACATATTGATAGAATGTAGATGGTAAAATAATATTAATACTTTGTTAATAAAATAATAATATTTGGAAATTTTAATAATAGATTTGATAATCGTAAATAAGTCGTAGGCGAGTGTGTGTGTGTGTATAGATAACTTAATTCTCCTTAAGGTCAAGCAATCCTGATGATATCCTTCAAGTCCTCCACGTATAGGTAGTCAACAGATGAAGTCATCTATGCAGGATGCTATTAAATATTATCGGAAAACCAAAGTGCGTTCTCGTCGGCTTCCCCGGTTCGATATAATGCGTACGTGATAAGATCGGTCGAAGGTTCGTATGCAATATCAGTGACATAATTGTACCGCATTGTACACCCAGACCAGAAAACCAAAAACTTGGCTCAGAATCCGCAATGCGCAGTGAACTCTCTGAGAAAAAGTGTGGTGTCGTGGGACACCCGACAGAAACGAGGGTGTGTAAAAAATCGAATTTATCATACCTATATAATAAACTTAATTAAAAAAAATACATTTAAATAGGAAACAGTGTAAAGTGTTGAGACACTTTTACTCTTATATTTTGTCACACTAACTTATATGAATGTTGAAGCGCTGCGAAACGTCGTGTTCGCTCGTTTCACTTTTTATGATTTGATTTTATTTTTTTATTCGATTGGATATTTTTTTCCGGGTGATGGCCGCTGTTAGCACAAGGGCTCTTACAGTTTCACCGGCTAAAGAGGTGACCGAGCGCTTATGGCGCTCAGTCGAGACCTCTATAAGTGGGATCCTCGGCTTGGATCGTTACCCTCTTTCACGACTTGAGAGGGTCGAACCTCAGCTTGGTCAGCATTGGAGCTGTATAATATGATTAGGGCAGAACAGCAGCAGGTTCTCACATCACTAGATATGGTCTAGTGGTCACCGGTGATGTTTATGATTGAGTTTGAAGGCAAGCGACTATGTTTGATGTCTTCTAAATTTTCTTCGTCTTACTAAATGTTTAATTTATTTGACACAATAATTCACAAATCGTTGTTAATTTTTTTCTTCATTTCAAATTTTAAATAATCTTAACTTATGTTTTACGATTGCCTTTTTAAATTATAACTGAACAATACTTTCAAATTTACATGTTTAAAGCTTTATTATATTTTGTCAATTTACTCCATTAATTATTACATTGGTACTAATATATTGTTCAGACCATTCATGTTGGCTTTTATTAAATAAAATAAATAATAATAACTTTATCAAAGGAAATTGAAAGGTCAAAAGATAAACTCATTAAATCAACAGGTTTTGTTGTTTTTGTTAATAAAACTACTGGACTACGTTTACAAGGGCAAATGAGCTAGCAGGTGATTGATTACTTGCTTCCATAGACATCTTCAACACTAGAGACTATGCTGATGGGTCCGACCTTCAAAGAAGGGATATATGGCTCAATTCATGAAGACTCCATCGATACAGATGGTACAACCCGTTGAAAGTAACCTAAGGTTATTTCAACAACGGCGATTTCTTCCAGTAATACCAGTCGATATCCGCGGCAAACATTATAAGCGCCGTAAGCATTCATGCAAATATTGTAGTGCCGTAAGTATACATGCAAATATTGTAGTGCCGTCAGCATACATGCAAATATTATAGTGCCGTAAGCATTCATGCAAATATTATGTGCCGTAAGCATTCATGCAAATATTGTAGTGCCGTAAGTATACATGCAAATATTGTAGTGCCGTCAGCATACATGCAAATATTATAGTGCCGTAAGCATTCATGCAAATATTGTAGGGCCGTAAGCATACATGCAAATATTGTAGTGCCGTCAGCATACATGCAAATATTATAGTGCCGTAAGCATTCATGCAAATATTGTAGGGCCGTAAGCATACATGCAAATATTGTAGGGCCGTAAGCATACATGCAAATATTATAGTGCCGTAAGCATTCATGCAAATATTGTAGGGCCGTAAGTATACATGCAAATATTGTAGTGCCGTCAGCATACATGCAAATATTATAGTGCCGTAAGCATACATGCAAATATTATAGTGCCGTAAGCATTCATGCAAATATTATAGCGCCGTAAGCATACATGCAAATATTATAGCGCCGTAAGCATACATGCAAATATTATGTGCCGTCAGCATACATGCAAATATTATAGTGCCGTAAGCATTCATGCAAATACCGAGGTACTCTATCGTCAGTCGTATCATCGTTCCCTAGTCCGATGTAGTGCTTGTGCTCTAAGATCGGAAGAACATTCAAATGAAATTGTAATTGCTCTGTAGTTTGTTTCTAGCTGCAGAAAGAATAGGTCAGCTCGACCGGGGTAGGACCACTCCCTCACAGAATGCCGGCGTTAAATAGTGCTGTGTTTTGTTTAGTATAGGGATCCGGAGACCTTTATTACTGGAAATGAGGCATTTCATCTAAGTCCTCAAGGGTAACAACGCATCTGCATTATGATTCATTGTCAAGGATTAATGTAGATGTCATCGGCCGCAGCAATCACTTGCCATCAAGTGAACTTTGTTACTCTCAATGTAATAATAATAAAAAAATGAAGTATCATGGACATATATACACGAAACCCACGACATCCAAACACGAAAACCAACCAATTTGTAGTGAACAAATTATGTTCCTTGGCTGAAGAAGACCTGTCATGGGACCACTATGCCGGCACATTTTAGCCAGTACGCCACGCGGCCGTTAACTGATTAGTACTAAAGGCTACTGGGGCTGTGACAATTTATATAGCTCGTGCTTGTTACGGCCCGACTGAACATTAAGCACTAACAAGCCCAATAAATATATACAGGAGTTGAGTAGCGCTCGTTATTGTGCCCGACTTCGCCAGTGCTGCTTTTTCAATACTCGACCTCTCATGGCTGTCGCGTCGCGTCTAGATAGCCTTTAATAATTTGCTAAAATTGTCTTAGTTTATATTAACGAGAAATCTTTGGCTGTGACAGGACCTTTATTAGTGGTGACGAGGCATCCCATCTCAGTGCTCAAGGGTAACAATGCGTTATGATTCCTTGTCAAGGAAGAATGTAGATGTCATGGGCCGCAGGAATCACTTGCCATCAGGTGAACTGTGTGATTATTTGTTACTCTCAATGTAATTAATGTAAAGTAAAAAAAAAAAAAAGTGGTTTGGGCTATTAATTTGACGTCCATTTTATTAAGTGTTATGAAACTAGTGGTAACTGTTTGTTTCACTTGTCAATATTGATAATAAGTTATATTTCATCAAGTTCATAATTTCATTATAGTTCATAAATGATATTCATTACTCTAAAAAAACTTTTATAATATTAGGGGTGGCACGATGGGACCAAGTTCACCGAAATATTAGTGACGACTGCGGCCAACGACATCTGTACACATCGTCAACTAAGGATTCGTTGTCAACCCTGAGGACCGAGATCAAATGACTTATTTCTTGTAATTTGGTCATTGGATCGTTATATTCACCTTACAAAACATAACAGCGTTATGTTGCCTTCCCCGTTCGAGCCAATCTATTCATGCTGCGACTGTAAACTGGCTGTAACGTTGCTCTGCTGAAGATGCTTAGTTACCTGTAGTAATCGAATTAAAGCTCAAGTTTGTATTTGAAACACGTACACTGTTATACAGATTTAACTCGAAATGTATTTCTAAGTTCACGCGTTCATTTAACCATGATATAAGTAAAATGAGCCTGAACGCTTCTAAGACTGCGTGTAGTGCCTCCATAAAATTTATTAATATAATTATATAGATAAAATGAATTAAGTAATTATGTAAGTGTGTTAGTAACGTAAAGACGTGTCCTATTGAATTTTTAAAGTCATAATTATATCAACTTCAACCTGCGACACTTCGCAGTCTTTCAACGTGTTTGTATTCGTCTTAAGTAGATATCTCTTATCTCAAAATAATCGTATATAGTCAATATTGGTACATTGGTAGTTTTTAATAACCCTATGGAATAGATGTAGAAAGAAATATATTAGTGATACGTGAAAACTTCACAATGCAATATTTTATTTTTATTTAATAATCTGATCCTACAAAATTAGTAACGATTGGCCACCGTTTCCTGTGTCTCGACCTATTCCAAGAAACAGTAGCTTTCTTGTTCTCACTGCCAGCGCACTGTTACTCTGTGAGAGTCCATTGTTCCTCGGTGTTTACGTTATAACAGTTATATTTTCAGCGATATGTGCCCGTTGCTATTGTGGCCAACATGCTCGGGGGCACGTAGCGCTTGTTCGTTTTGGTACATTGATGGAAATATAATCGTAAAAGTAAATAAAAGAGTTAAACGTATAATGATACAGATATATTGCTGTCATGTTTAAATGTATCTGTAAATAAATTATAGGGCTTTTCTTTTTTTTTATTACATTGAGAGTAACGAACGAGCACACAGTTCACCTGGCGGCAAATCGTTCCTGCGGCCCATGACCCTTAAGGACAGATGGAATACCTCGTCACCAGTAATTAAGGTCTCGGGATCCCCACGCTCACCAGACGAAACACAGCAGCATTATACTATTATTTTAAGCTAGTATTCTGTAAGGGCGTGTTCCTACCCCGGTCGAGCTGACACATTCATTCTGCATCTAGAAACAAACTACAGTGTAGTTCTACCATTGTCTAAATAATAATTTTTTGATGGTTAAAAAATAATTAAAATATTAATAATTTCTTTATTTTACATATATGATAAAAAGGGGGGTAAGGCCTTTTATGGTTGAAAGCCAGTTACTAAATCAATTGACCAGAATTCTTAGTATTTCCATCTTAGTGCACAAAGATTGACATTCAAGATGCAGAAGCGTTGTCATCCCCGAAGACAATGGAATACTTCGTTACTTACCTATAATTGGATCGTAGTCCCACATTTCTCTATCTTTTAACAGTGGGTTGATATGTTTGATCTCAGTAAAACATCTTCATAAAATAGAAGTTTTGTTTTGTATGGTGAGTGAATGAAGCCGGGTACCTTATTTCTGGTAACGAGGTATTCCTCATTAATTGTAAATTACATATGTATCTTAAATCTTTGTTGAGTTAGGTGTTTGGGTAGCAATCGTCATATGACATCAGCTAAACTGAGTGCTCGTTTGTCAATCTTAGTTTTCTAAAAAAAAATAATAGTGGTAGGCTAAACGACCTTAGTCAACTGGAGTGGGCTTCTCCGTCTATACGTGTGGCCGCCATGTTGCATCTTTATATTAATAATATTGACTTATTTCGTTTCGCATTTGTTTAAATTGACTGTTTTTTTTACTATAAATTATTATAACAATAATTTAGGCAATATGCTTTTAATAATATCAAAACGTAGATGGACTATTTCCTCAAGTGTACTTTATAATTACGCACTCGAAAGATACGGTGTCGGCTTATCAGTTAAGAAGTTTTACTACCAGTGGGTAAATATCGGCGTTATCAATCCGGGTCAATCGCTTGATGCGTTATCAATCGTAACTGCTTTAAAATCGTGCTTTGTATATAGACCTGTACTGAAATGTAAACATGTTGCATATATATGGACCTTATATGATTGTAATAAAACTCAAAATTGTTATTAACTTTTTACATGTCAGTGCTGTTTACTCTTAGAGCTGTACTAACATTGAATATATCAAGTGTTTGTTTGTTTGTATGCGTTTTGAAGTTATATTAGATTTATATACCTGGTAAAGGCAGGCTCAAATTTAATATAAAAATATATAGCAAAATGTTGTAATAATTATATTTTTTTGTATAATTATTACAACATTTTCAGTGTAGAACTTAAGGGGAGTAATAACTCAGACTGATTTGTGTACATGGCAACATTTTTATAACGCACTTGTATTTGAAAAGTGGCAGTAAGAATTGTCGTAGAATTGTGGATGTGGCAGAAGGCGCTTTATAACTTTTGTTTGTAAGTTGCATATCGTTATTCTCTGTTTAATTTTTTTTTAGTTTCATCAAAGTGTATTTTTAAATTTTATTGTGTTTAAAAATCACACAGTTCACCTGATGGTTTATGGTTTATATGTGAGAATGATTCAGTTATCATTAATCTTTTATAAGGAATCAATTCAGATGCCTTGTCACTAAGATAAAAAATGAATGCTTCGTCGCTGCTAATGACGGTCTCCGGATTCTGCGATATTCGGCTACTGTAGTAATCAGTAGACAATAGATTAATTTTGTAAGTTTGTTTCTGAATAATTATTGACTAGATGTCGGTGACTTTACAAGTTCTTAGATTGTGTTGACATTCTTTGATTAGCGGGTTCATCGAACGTAGCCATTATCCATGCAGGTCGTGCTACTGACCCGACCCCGTCTTCAATCTAATGGACGTGCGGACATCCTCTGCGGAAGCTAAAATATACTTAGGTCCATACAGGCCATCAGCGTTGTTTATACATATTTACATAAACGAGGTGTTCTTTTTTTTTTTTTTCGGGCTGATGGCCGCTGTTAGCCCAGGGCTTTACAGTTTCACCGGGTTGAGAGGTGACCGAGCGCTTATGGCTCTCAGTCGAGACCTCTATATGTGGGTAACCAGCGCAAGGGCTCCCGAGAGGAGCCTCGGCAGACCGTTACCCTGTTTCGCGAGCGTCTGACTCGAGGGTGCCCAAGGGCCGAACCTCGGCTCGGTCAGTTGCTTCTGACAGAGGATTATCTTAATTAATATCACTATTATTATTAACTGCCTGTACCACCACTTTAGAATGCGTGGGCGCTGGAGAAGAAGTGGCGCAAGAAACTCCAGCAACGCTTCTATCTGTATGGACTGGAGAGAACCGGCCAGTGACATGGCGGTATCGCGAATAACTTTGTTTGCGACGCCCTCGCCGTCGGCGGGGGCGATATGAAGTGCAATGTTTGTGTGTTGTGTTTTATGAAGGGCTTGGGCCCTGGTGGTTGCGTCGTCAGGGTCGTCGAGGGCGTGCCTCGGTCTCCTACGGACGCGGGTAAATCTGTGATTCGCGATGGGATTGTAAGTGGCGGCACTTACAATCAAAGGGATTTCGGTGTGTGACGGCAGAGTCGAAATATCGGCGAAGCCTGCTTCAGGTACTGAGCTATGGTCGGCAGCTCAAGATCTATGTGTAGATTTTCGTTACGCAAGAACCACGGCGCACCGGTGGCCTTGCGCATGAAACGATTTTGTATTACCTGAAGTCGGTGAATGTGACGCGGGGAGGCATGCGCAAAGACGGGGCTTGCGTATGTCATTATGGGTCGGATGCACGCTTTGTAAAGTGTAATTTTATTACGCAGGGACATTTTGCTATTTTTATTAAGTAACGGGTGCAAACGACCTAGGACGAACGCTGCTCGATTCCGTACGCGGTTGACATGCGGACCGAAGGTGAGTCTTTCATCTAATGTGACGCCTAAGTATTTGACTGTCTTTTCCCAGGGGATTGGACGATCAAATAACTCTATAGTTTGGAGTTGCGCCGAGAAGTAAATGGCTGCACTTTTGGTGGGGTTAACCTTGATCCTCCATTTCCGAAACCATTTCCCTAAGGTGTTGGCTGCAGATTGGAGGCGTTTACAAATAGCGTCTGGTTTAAATCCAGACACGTAGAGGCCAGTGTCATCGGCGAAAAGGGCTAGCTCTACACCGCGAGTGCGCGGTATGTCGTTGGTGTAGAGTGTGTATAAAGTAGGACCTAGGACAGAGCCTTGTGGTACTCCGGCACAAAGGGTGAACCTCGGAGCGCGTTCCCTCGACGCGGTAACGAAAGGTTTTATTTCGGAGAAAATCTCGTATGATAAGTACGAGTCGATCTGGCACACCGAGCTCATATAGTTTGTATATGAGCCCGTTGTGCCAGACCTTGTCGAAAGCTTTCGCCACGTCGAGAAAAAGTGCCCCAGTTTGGTAGCCCTGAAGAAATTTACTGAGGATGTGCTCGGTGATGCGGTGCACTTGATGTGTGCATGAGTGTTGGGTGCGAAACCCGCTCATTGATTGGCAGCCCTCGGGACAGCATGAACTCCTTGAGGCGGGTGAGGATGAGCCTTTCATATACCTTACCCAAGACTTTGAGTAGGCTTATGGGTCGATAGGCTGATGGATCGGTTGGATGTTTTGAGGGCTTGAGAATCCCTATGACATCGGCTTCCTTCCAGGTGTTCGGGAAGGTGCCTTTGGATATGGCCGCGTTGTAGATTATCACCAGTAGGTGTAAAATGGACATGGGTAGGAGTTTCATTACCTTGTTGGTGATACCGTCGGGGCCGCGAGGTGTTCTGTGTTGCCCAAACTTTTAGAGCTGTACTAACATTGAATATATCAAGTGTTTGTATGTTTGTATGCGTTTTGAAGTTATATTAGATTTATATACCTGGTAAAGGCAGGCTCAAATTTAATATAAAACTATATAGCAAAATGTTGTAATGTTTATATTTTTTTTATATTTATTGCCAAAATATTAAGTGTTAAAAGAAGAAGAGAGAAGTAGCACTTAAGGGGAGTAATAACTCAGACTGATTTGTGTACATGGCAACATTTTTATAACGCACTTGTATTTGAAAAGTGGCAGTAAGAATTGTCGTTGAATTGTGGATGTGGGAGAAGGCGCTTTAAAGCTTTTGTTTGTAAGTTGCATATCGTTATTCTCTGTTTGATTTTTTTTAGTTTCATCAAAGTGTATTTTAAAATTTTATTTTGTCTAAAAATCACACAGTTCTCCTGATGGTTTATGGTTTATATGTGAGAACGAATCAGTTATCATTGCAACATCTTCTAAAATATTGGTCTTGAGTTTCTTGCCTAGTTCTCTTCTACGTATATATAATTTTACTACCGTGCCAAATTATTGCACTGTTCGAATATGCCTGCAACATTAACAGCGGTAGAGCTATGCCGCAGTTTCTTTCTTACTGCAGAATGAATGGGTCATCTCGACTGGGGTAGGACCAGGTCCTAACAGAATGCCAGTAAAATAGCTGTGTTACGTCTGGTGAGTGCAGCGATCCGAGACCCTTATTACTGGTGATCGCAGGAATCACTTGCCATCAGGTGAACTGTGTTCTCGTTTGTTACTCTCAATGTAATAAAAAATTAATGCTTCGTCGCTGCTAATGACGGTCTCCGGATTCTGCGATATTCTGCTACTGTAGTAAGCAGTAGACAATAGAGTAATTTTGTAACTTTGTTTCTGAATAATTATTGACTAGATGTCGGTGACTTTACAAGTTCTTAGATTGTATTGACATTCTTTGATTAGCGGGTTCATCGAACGTAGCCATTATACATGCAGGTCGTGCTACTGACCCGACCCCGTCTTCAATCTAATGGACGTGCGGACATCCTCTGCGGAAGCTAAAATATACTTAGGTTCATACAGGCCAACAGCGTTGTTTATACAAGCTTACATAAACGAGGTGTTCTGTGTTGCCCAAACTTTTAAGACTTTTTTATAGTTTTGTAAGGATTTTTTTCCACGCATTTGAATTATGTCGGTTTGATATCCGTGGTACAGGACTTCTCACATTTCTATACTATTTATAAAATAAGAGTATGGATATATGCGGATTTCTTATCGACTATGCTTAGCAATGTCTGTACGTCAACCAGTAAGGAACCAATTGGCGTTGAGTCTGATGAAATGGTCACTGAATCCATAATTTTTAGAGTTTTAGATAGTTTTCCACCTTTAGACTCGGAATTTGCGATATGGATTCCGGTGTACTATTAGAAGTTCGATAATTTAGGTTTCAATTAAAAGAAAGTAATGCATTATGCAAAAATACAGTTTCGCATAATGCATTACTTTATATTGCTACACTCAATGAGCGCTCTGATAATTCTTTTTTAAATGGAAGTGTTCAGCCTAATGCATTTCTAGCGCTTCACCGGAATAGGCGTGAAAATCACAGGGGTGAAAGCCCGCACTAGGGTGATAAAGGAGTACCTACTGCCAATAAAATATGTCTATATATAGTTACGTTATGAAGGCGAAGTCAAGGATGACGCTTACTTTCTCAGAAGTAATTTCTTATATCTCTGCACTATTCTTTAATATATTTTTTTCAGCCTCTCTTTAGTCATTATTATTATTTTATGGCAGCTCGAACAGTACACAGTTTATCTGATTGTAAGTAAAACGCGATGATAACAAATCATCATTCATGGACGTTGACTAAATTAAAAATGTAGTTGCGCTGTCCAACCTGAGGTCAAAAACGGAATGTTTATTCTACAGTAATTCTCAACTAAAAAACAACTTGTAAACTGGATCCGCTTGAACTCGACGCGAATTTATAAATCAGTTATCATTAATCTTAGATAAGGAATCAATTCAGATGCCTTGTCACTAAGATAAAAATTAATGCTTCGTCGCTGCTAATGACGGTCTCCGGATTCTGCGATATTCTGCTACTGTAGTAAGCAGTAGACAATAGAGTAATTTTGTAACTTTGTTTCTGAATAATTATTGACTAGATGTCGGTGACTTTACAAGTTCTTAGATTGTATTGACATTCTTTGATTAGCGGGTTCATCGAACGTAGCCATTATACATGCAGGTCGTGCTACTGACCCGACCCCGTCTTCAATCTAATGGACGTGCGGACATCCTCTGCGGAAGCTAAAATATACTTAGGTTCATACAGGCCAACAGCGTTGTTTATACAAGCTTACATAAACGAGGTGTTCTGTGTTGCCCAAACTTTTAAGACTTTTTTTATAGTTTTGTAAGGATTTTTTTCCACGCATTTGAATTATGTCGGTTTGATATCCGTGGTACAGGACTTCTCACATTTCTATACTATTTATAAAATAAGAGTATGGATATATGCGGATTTCTTATCGACTATGCTTAGCAATGTCTGTACGTCAACCAGTAAGGAACCAATTGGCGTTAAGTCTGATGAAATGGTCACTGAATCCATAATTTTTAGAGTTTTAGATAGTTTTCCACCTTTAGACTCGGAATTTGCGATATGGATTCCGGTGTATTATTAGAAGTGCCATAATTTAGGTTTCAATTAAAAGAAAGTAATGCATTATGCAAAAATACAGTTTCGCATAATGCATTACTTTATTTTGCTACACTCAATGAGGGCTCTGATAATTTTTTTTTTAAATGGAAGTGTTCAGCCTAATGCACTTTTAGCGCTTCACTGGAATAGGCGTGAAAATCACGGGGGTGAAAGCCCGCACTAGGGTGATAAAGGAGTACCTACTGTCAATAAAATATGTCTATATATAGTTACGTTATGTAGGCGAAGTCAAGGATGACGATTACTTCCTCATAAGTAATTTCTTATATCTCTGCACTATTCTTTAATATAATTTTTTCAGCCTCTCTTTAGTCATTATTATTATTTTATGGCAGCTCGAACAGTACACAGTTTATCTGATTGTAAGTAATACGCGATGATAACAAATCATCATTCATGGACGTTGACTAAATTAAAAATGTAGTTGCGCTGTCCAACCTGAGGTCAAAAACGGAATGTTTATTCTACAGTAATTCTCAACTAAAAACAACTTGTAAACTGGATCCGCTTGAACTCGACGCGAATTTATAAATCAGTTATCATTGCAACATCTTCTAAAATATTGGTCTTGAGTTTCTTGCCTAGTTCTCTTCTACGTATATATAATTTTACTACCGTGCCAAATTATTGCACTGTTCGAATATGCCTGCAACATTAACAGCGGTAGAGCTATGCCGCAGTTTCTTTCTTACTGCAGAATGAATGGGCCATCTCGACCGGGGTAGGACCAGGTCCTAACAGAATGCCAGTAAAATAGCTGTGTTACGTCTGGTGAGTGCAGCGATCCGGAGACCCTTATTACTGGTGATCGCAGGAATCACTTGCCATCAGGTGAACTGTGTTCTCGTTTGTTACT
This sequence comes from Teinopalpus imperialis, assembly GCA_029286865.1. Taxonomy (NCBI): domain Eukaryota; kingdom Metazoa; phylum Arthropoda; class Insecta; order Lepidoptera; family Papilionidae; genus Teinopalpus; species Teinopalpus imperialis. Next base: position 5,412,280 of record JAGSMU010000017.1, read on the forward strand.
CTCAATGTAATAAAAAAAAATTAAATAAAGTATAGTCAAAGATTAAATTTTTTATCTACACTTACCAAACTAGAAAATGCTATACTTTTATTACACTGAAATATTATTTTTTTCCAACGGATGTTTGTTAAACCGTTTGATAATTGAAATTGAATGAAATTGCAGCCTAGAATTCTTCATTATATTATTAATAGTTTCGATGTTAGTTTCTTAATTTTAATAGGCCTATCACGCAGTAAGGTCTTTGAACATTCAAATCTACCGCCTGTTAATTGTGACCGCTTAGTATTTTATATTGATTATGATTTATTAGCCGATTCACTAAAACTATTGGTGTTCGCCGAGACTGGTAAGTGGCATAATAATGATGTAATCAATGTTTGAAGGTGGTCTATCCGCCGAGTAGTTGAATCGTGTTCCGAGTAATTGGTAATTTTTTCTCTTTTTTTTTTTATTACATTGAGAGTAACAAACGAGCACACAGTTCACACGATGGCAAGTGATTCCTGCGGCCCGTGACATCTACATACATCCTTGACAAGGAATCATAATGTAGATGCGTTGTCACCCTTGAAGACTGAGGTGGAATGCCTCGTATACAGTATTAAAGGTCTCCGGATCCCTACACTCACCAGACGAAACACAGCAGCATTATGCTGCTATTTCGCGCTGGTATTCTGTGAGGTCGAGGTGACTCAATAATTCTGCAGTTAGAAACAAATTGCAGTGTAGTTCTACCACTGTGCTTGTCTCTTTCCTAAGCTTATGTAATAAAATTAGGAGTTTCAAAAGCTGTTGTATAAATATTTGTCTCAACTATGAATGGAACCAAGGACCCGTGACTCTGAAATCAATAATACATCATAACATCAAGATATAAGAAATTGAATTTCTTATGTCGATAAAAGAAAAATATGGATTTTTATTTATTTCTCCAAATAACACAATTGACGATACACTTACGAATCGGTGCATAACATTGGATTTCATTTTTTTTATGTAGTATTATTATCAATTGCGTGTGATGTCACTGAGTAACAACCGTGGACTTCGCTCTGGACTTTATCGTAGAACTGTCGTCTCTAGTAGAGAAAGATATAGACTATATATCGTCAATTGTTACAAATTATTTGTTTATCACGATGATGCGGGTTCATTCTAATACTTGTATTATAGCGGAGTATTATATCGTATTGTAAGGAAAATAATAATAATTATGTAACCTATTAAAAGTATAAAGTCGATAGCCTAATGGGTTTAAATCTACTATTCGATGTTTATCGTGAACCATCTTCTTGCACTAGCATTTTAAACTTAGTTGAAACGTTAACCGGAATGTTATCGTTCGTATGCTCACGTTCTCGAAAAATCTGAAATTTACGGATAAGTAAAGATATTTTAATAAAACATACAACAGTATACAAGTATTTAGCATACAATTTGAGATTACATAATCTCAGTGTTTTAATAGTAGCAGAGTTGTATATCTTTCAATTAAAAACGTTGATTACGATGATATTTAGACAGCAACAATACTCTGAGATTTATAGTTCTGTCAAAACTGCATACGAATTGGTTCTGCCGTCCTTCCGTTATAAGTGTTTCAATCAAATAAAAAGACAAAAATTTGATATTGTATTCAATCCAAAATCTAATGTTATTCTATTTATCTTTAAAATCTTAAGTTTTTATAATATATTTTCAATGTACATTAAATTTGGAACAAATTACAACAAATAACCGAAATTTAGTAACTTGTAATTTAAAGGTGTATGATGAGGTGAAAAATATGAAACGACTACAGTTTAGATTTAGTATATATAGTTACTAGGATTAGATTTATAATCTGGCGATCGTCCATTTGAATTGCTGTTTGTACTAATTTGTCTGTTTTACGGATGCCCTAAATCATTCACTAACATATGTGTCCAATGTACGGCGATCGGTTCATCCCATGTCACGTTTGATATTCATAAGCTTTAGGTGAGATGTGTACAACACATGCTATCTCTCTCGACCTTTTGGAGTAAAAGATGTTAAACCCTATCCGTCATAAATTTAATATCACCACACTCATTTCAAATAGTCCGACCACAATAAACCAGCGCGGAGTTCCTTGATTGACATAGAGCAGAGGTCAGGTTAGAGTCAACATTTACAGGCATCTTGTTTGAGGTCAAACAGTGTTATTCCTGTTACTCTATGGGAATTGAAAACAACGGTCGCGTGGGTGTCAGACTACGACCACGCATCGACGAAAGGATAGATCTCGCACTGTAGGTCAAATGCGAAACCTAGTGCTTTGTGTTTAAAGCCGGGTATGCACGTTAGAATATAAAGAGAACACATTTTACTATTAAAGTGAATACGAATAACAGTAAACCTATACCATTTACATACTTTATTAATCCGTCAGAAGCAACCGAGACTAGGTTAGGTCCTCTCAGCTCCCTCGAGTTAGTCGCTTTCGCGCACATAGTGACAGTCAAAGACGAGGCTATGGAACCCTTGTGCTGGTTATCCATTAATAAAGGTTTCGTCGGAATGCCCTAAGCACTCGGCCACCTTTCAACCTTGTAAAGCTGTAATCCCTCGGGCTGAAAGTTCCCATCAGCCATAGAAAAAAAAACCTATTCCATTTATTTATTTTTTGTCTATGACATATACTACGACTGTCATAATGAACACGTTACTAAGCGCATTTGAACTTTCCTCTGATTTTTTTTCACATTATTTTGGAAAAGGGATAAGCAGGAATGTTGTTCTCTATCTTCTATCCGTTCCTACTAAAACATTTGTAATGTAAATCTTAGTATAAGAATCAAGCAAGCTGCGGAACGATTAATTTAATAACAATTGAAATTTTATTTAAGTTGCTTTTACACACGACTTAAGTTACTATAACAAAATAATGGAAGGCTCAAAGCAATATAATTTTTTCTTGCTATATCAATTTAAGTCGTATGGTAGAGTGAGTAAAGTTGAATTTGCTATTAAATTAGTCGCCTCGCCGCTATCCGTGGGTCTACACTGACCCCTAAAGGTGATTCTCATAACCTTTGTCTCCTGTCTCAGGATAACTCTACTCTTCATGTCTTTCTCTGTGTCTCAAACTTTTGTAGTTTTGCGTCACACGTTATTGGGCTTTCGAAAGCGTTACCGCATAAGATCTGTACCGCCGCTTGCAAGACATCATTTAAATGAGTGTTCCGGGAATATAATTTTAATTTAATTTATTTATTTGATTTAGATTACAAAGATCCATTATAAACATATAATTTTAACCATAAATTAGAAATAATAATAATAACAAAATATTCATAATTACATAAAAATAATACAATGAAACTAATTCTAATCAGCGTACATACGCTGAAAACATGCAGCTTTAAAAGCCAACGAATCAGAAAACTATCGCTCCTATCGGCAGACACAAGACTATTAGAGGCCGCCTTAGTAAATATCCTAAATCTTAGTCTAATTGTCTTAGTAATAAAACCTGACGATGCAGTTATAATAAATGGAAGAAGAATGGAGAAGTCTTTCTCAGACACTGGCAATTTTTTCAAATTCTCTATGTATTTTATATTGTTTTATGTTGTTGACATTACATGGTTTATTTTATTTAGTCAATATATCTCCTGACAATAGCTATCTCTATGTTTAGTTGCTGCTTGTATAATAATATTTATATAGAATATCATAACACACATGTATATCCTCTTTTTATATGTTGGATCCCGTGTATATTCTAAGATCGATTTAAAGGTAGACTGGTAAGGAATGTCTTTAAACATCAAGACCGCCTCTTTGTACTTTTAAGTGAAAAGTTTAAAATAAAACAAAACGCATGCCAATTTTTTTTTATTACATTCAGATTGACGTACGAGCACACAGTTCACCTGATGGTAATTGATTCCTGCGGCCCATGACATCTACATTCATCCTTGACAAGGAATCATAATGCAGATGCGTTGTCACCCTTGAGGACTGAGATGGAATGCCTCGTCACCAGTAATAAAGGTCTCCGGATCAATTCACTCACCAGATGAAACACAGCAGCATTATGTTGCTATTTCACGCTGATATTCTGTGAGGGCGCGGTCCTATCCCGGTCGAGCTGTCCCATTAATTTGCAGCTAGAAACAATCTGCAGTGTAGCTCTACCATGATGTGATTATTCCGATATATATCATAAGCCTATATTTTCCTTTCTCTGCATAGCTTCTAATTCCATAGGATAGGCTTGGGTAGTGGCGGTTTAATGTCCTGGCCAATCAACTTGTTAAGCTAGAAACAAACTGCAGTGTAACTCTACCAATGTGATTATTCCGGTATATATCATAAGCCTATATTTTCCTTTCTCTGTATAGCTTCTAATTCTATGGGATAGGCTTAGGTAGTGGCGGTTTAATGTCCTGGCCAATCAACTTGTTAATAACATAAACACTGTTTGCAATAACCAATTCTTTCCTTCATTAAATAATCCATAATTTTTCACTACTTAATCCTGCGAACATAAATGTCCTTATTGTTTATTGAATGAATGTGTAATAAATACAGATGTTCACGTATTATATGTGAATTGAATAATAAATATTCAATTGTCAGGCTGAATTTAATGTATAAAATTAAAAAAAAACTTTATAAATTATACCATATAATTGTATAAAAAGAAAACGTCCAGATTGACGCTAAAATATTGTTCACTGTTGAGTAATAAGAAATGGTTATTTTAAGACAAAATGTTCTATATATACAAAATGATTATTCGGTAACCTATTTCTATAACAAATATTTGGTCGTAAATTATTACTTGTTTCGGGTGCCGCCCCGGATCTGATAGAAGCATCCACGAAAGCTACTAACAAGGTCTTTGTACCAAGGTTCGCAATCAAGAATCTCTTGCAATCTTCTCTAAAGGTTTCAAAGTTTTAAAACCTAGGGAAAATATATGAAAATGATGTCTCAGAAAAATACATATGTTTCTAATAAATATTATGTCCTATTATGTCTGTGGCCGTTTTATTTATTTAATTACAAAAATATGATTTTAGGGTATCCTATAACTGATGAATTTGCATATTGATTTTGGTAGTATGCTCCTGATTTCATAAAAATATATATTTCTTCTATATTCCTTAATTATATTTGTAATATGCTACAGTTAGGTGTGACAATTTTGCCTTCACCAACAGCTAATAGGAAACCGTTTCCAAGAACTCGGTAACTTTAACGTAACGTAAACGTAAATGTTACGTTAACGTCTATGAGCGCTATTTCGTTAGATCATCCTGAAGCATTGAGAAATACAAAGCTTAGACAAGAAGTGAAGATTTGCGTACATTGCATATTATATTTGACTACGGCTGTAGTATCGCAGATCTGGTGGTTACTAGATGATTTCTTTTTGGTTTTTAACAAACAAAATATGGTTGGGAAATAACACAGTTCACCTGATGGTAATTGTTGATTGTAATTCGTAAACATCTACATCCATTATCCGCAAAGATTCAAGATCTTGTACGCGTGATATTGCTATTTCACGTAGGTATTCTGTGAGGATGTTCTTTGCCCGCTCGAGCCAATCCATCGATGCTGCAGGTAGAAGCTATCTGCAGTGTAACTACCACTGTTTAAGCAGGATCTACTTTAGTTTAGTATGTGTTGAAATAAACTCGTCGCTTTCCTAAAATCAGCGTAAGGCTACCGATAAGATCGGGACTAGTGTACGAAAGAAGACGAAAAACAAACTAAAAACAACATTATGATTTGTTCAAATATTGGCCTTAGAAATTCAGTACTGGCTCTCTACCAGACCATACGGTCGTTATTACATAACGCAACCTCAACGCATCGAGTAACGTTTTTATGTTTGAACGTTTATCACTGTAAACATTACGGTCGTTACATAGATATATTAAGAAAACACATTTCAAGTGGTTATACTTTAAACGATCGGAATTAGAACGCTGGACGTCTTATCATTAATACAACAGAAAACTTCACCTGGCGCACCCGCGCAATCAAGACGCAGGAGCCCATTTGGAATAATTTATGAGCTAGTCTTTGTGCCACGATGTGTACACACTGCTGTTGTAATTATTTCTTATGTTTACAACACATCGATTAATACAAATTTTTCCCATTTCATCCGCGTTTAATTTTACTTTTTAATTCCCAATGGGGACAGGTGTATGTTTGTATGGGACAGGTATATGTCCTGATGTCAATTAAACCTTTATATTTTAGTCCTTTGCACTCGGAGCAATTCTTACATGGCATACCAACAACTCCTGGCTAATATTTTGTTTGCGAAAGTTACTATAGTACACAATTACACAAGGGCGCCAGTGCGCGCGCCATCATAGAATATTGAAACTCTTGCTGTCATTAAAATGTTAAAAACTCAACAATAAAATACTTTTAAATATTGCAATTAACAAAAATATATTCCTAAAAAATTTAATCACTTTTCGAATGTCAACAATATCGCCTCAGCGGCTACTGCGGAATTGTTTACCTCATAATGGTGCGCTTGTGGTGATGCGTTTTGGTTTCATCCTTTCGTAGTAGCTATTCCTCGATTTTCGACGGAGCTTTATTTCAGAATGCATGCAAGAGTTGTTACCCCTGATATGGAAAGCCTCACTTACGGTAACAGGGTCTCCGGATCTATATTTATTTACACAACGAAACAGCAACGTTGTGGCTGCTATTGCACGGTGATACTCTGTGAGGGTGTAATCCTTCTACGGCATATATAAGTTCTCTTATAGTTTAGGATTATTATGCGTTATTTTGCGGATTTTCTTTTATCCCTGAGGTGTTTCTTACGACACCTATCTCTTAATTTCTCTGCACTAACTACGTTTCCTAAAACATCAAAGGAGACATCATTATGACTGGGCAATGTTTATAAACAACCGGGCATTACCATTTCATTTATGACTACATATTTTAATGTGCTTTAATATTATTTATGGGCGCGTCGGTTGCCTCGTGTTGATTAACATCGACGAACACGTATATTTTATTATTATTTTTATTACTTATATTAGGTTCATTTTATTATGTATTATATATTTTAAAGAGGAGTCAGATATAGACAGTCGAACAGTTATCTTCTTTTGACCATCGTATAAGCGTCAGCAAAATTTGCCCTTAACTGAAGAGTTAGACATATATCACGCTGTTGTTTGCTGGAGTGCTGATATCCTTACACGAGAGGTTCTGCTCCTCATAACCAATCGGAATAGTTTATATGACAATTCCTTTAAAGCTTAAACAGAATTAGATTAAGAAATTTTATATACTCCCCGTAATATTCTTAGACATCCATTATCCCATGTTCGGATGTTGGACGGACGGACGGAGAAAAAATAAGAAAATTTGTTTTAGTACTTTTAGTTTTAGTAGTTTTAGTTCGACTTGGCTTTTAAGGTTTAAAGGTCACGTTACTAAATTAGCCGATACTGATGATTTAAATTTGAGTATTAAAACAGTGTGCACGCATCTTAAGCTTGTTCCGAATGTAGGTCGAAATAATCGAGTACTTGAAGTATAATTATAAAGATGAGCGTAATCTTAATCATTATATGACTTAACTTTCTGTTTGCAACAAATGTTTTGATGTGAATTTATATTGTAAAAGAACAGGATCGGCTTCGTCTTGGGTTGTCATCATATCAATACTCTAGAGCGATCGATTTATTCAACTTGGGAAATGCAAAAGAAAAATGTGATTTCTCCTAAATTCATATCCTTTTACATCATGAATATAGACTTATGTTCATTCAAGGGGTAGTACCAGTGCGTATCTAATATTTATATCCTAATTTGTTTTTAACTTTTACAAATCTGGTTGTTAAGTTGGTGCTTATGAGGCCGTTTAGGTTACGACCATAATAATTGTGGATCAGAGAAGTAATAATGCCAATGTGTCTAATGTAGTTGATTATGAGGTGAAGGCACATATCAAGAAAACAATAACTGATTAATAGCTAAACATCCTCTAGGTCAGAGGTTCCTAGACTTTTTTTTTCTCATAGACAACTTCCAAAATTTTAGCTGGTGGACCCCCCGCAGCTACATTTCTACTATATTCCCAAAACTCGACAAAAAACGGGAAATATGCAAGTTTTTACAAGTAAGAGTCGCTGATCTTCTTAAAATATTAACTGCGCCTACGTTGATAGGTGAAGTCCAGCTAACATTTAAGTTCTTCACTATTGAAAGCAAATATATTTTCGTGAACCGCGATTTTTTGTCACGCTAACGAAGACCCCCGTCGAGTCTCCCGTGGACACCTGGGGGTCCACCTGGACCACTTTGGGAACTAAGGCTCTAGGTAAATACAATAACCGTCGTTTCAATTGATTTACACGGTTATTGAGTTAATAGCTTGGCCACTAATATATAACTCGGGGTCAATATGAATTAGCTATGTCCGTGTGTGCCATGATTGAACACACAACAGCGCCGTTTACGTGTTTTTGGGCCACAGTCATCATTGAGCATCAAGTGAACTCTCATCACACTAACAGACACCTCTTCATGTAGATGTAGATAGAGATATCAAGACTTACATCGATTAGAAACTGGTCTGACGACTCTTAACCGCGCGGCAGTGTGACCAGACGTCTCTTTCTGTAATGCATAGATAATGAAATTACCCGGTCAATTGTCATGTTATTAAAAAAAAGAAAATTTAAACTGTCTATGAGCTATTTCGAAATGTAGTGGATATTTCCTCAATAATACGGGTGGAAATTTCTTTAATTGCAAATGTTTTTAAAACACCGCCATTCGCCGATGAAATATAAAAAAGGTTTTAAAGAAAAATAATTTTTAAAATATGACATTACTATGTTAAATACGGTTCTGCTTTAATGAATACACAGAGTTAACTTGTTTTAATTATATAAATATTTTGAAATGGCTAATGTTGGCTCATATAGTCTGTTATGTTTTTTTTATTATTTGTGCCGTATTATTTTTTTGAATCAATATACCGGTATCTCTGTCAACTTACTTAAACAGGCTCTTAAAAATATGATACCAACAGAAATATATTTAAAACCTATTATTGTTTGGAATTACTATAGCTAGTTTCTTTGCACCTTATTTTAGCCGCAGGCTACTTAAATTATAATGGGGTGTTCTGTCGAATTTTGAAGACTTGAGCGGTTCTTAGATATTTTTTGTATTTTGTATATAATCCATGTTAAGTTTCCATTGTCTAGAAATATTTTGTCTACAGACTAATACGAACGATATACTAAATAATCATTTATTGACACATAAAATCATTGATAGAATAATCTATAGTATCATTGAATGTCTTATGGTTTCGTAACATGTTAATTTTCGCGTATAAAGTGAAAGTTGTGTTTTTATATATATTATAAAATATGTACACAATATATTTTATAATTTGTCTAATAAGTATATCTATGGGCCATTTTTTGTGAGTAGTCGACATTAAGACTGGCAAGTGGTCGCTTTATTTAAAGCAAAAATGAACTAGTTTGATGTATAATAATAACTTATAAATGAGTGCGGTAATAAAAAGGCATAATTTTGTGTCGTAAAATCATTATTTTATTCGCATTTTTTATTTAGATGGCGGGATCGTAATTTATCTTAGAGTTCGAGTCAAAGTTGCAAAGGTCGTGATGGATAAGCTATTAGGTGTGTCAAGGATATATAAAATAAAGATTTATTTTAATGCATCACAAAGAAACGACACGTTTTACTTATATGTAAACGTGTAAGACTATATATGGGAGATATAATATCTCTTATATTAACGGCGACGTGCTTAAGATGGAGTGTGGGGATTTAGAATTATAATTGGCAAGTCATAGTTCGAAGAAAAAACACCAACATTATGATTTTGCGTTTAAGGGATAACCAAAACCATTACCGAAAATTGTCTAATTTAGTGTGGATTAAAATATTTTTTCTCAATGATCGAATGAATTGAATGATTTTCGAATTCAAAACAAATCAAAAACGTATCGTTAGTTTATTTTATTCCTATCATTACGGCAGTCCATAGATGCCACAGAGCTCGTTCAAATGAACACTTCTTTTCCCGATTTCTTTTAAAGATATACAAATGAGGTATTAATAGGATATTTTTTTTTTACAGATACACGTAGTATAACGACGCAACGATGTTCGCCCTGTACAAAGTCGCTGTTCTGATCATTCTCGGTTCTCTGAGCAAGGGTGAATTGCCTGAAGATGACTTCAGGATAATAAATCGCCAAGGTAAGGCCATTCTTCATTCTCTTTATTATGTATAATTAGGAAGGTTTGCTCCAGTACCTGATCTACGCGGTTGTAAAGGACCAGATATTAAATATCTTCCTTTGTTGTTCGACGGGTGTATGATTTTCGTTTTTTTTATTTAAAATAAGTTTATATATAATATGGTAAGTTTAATAAAAACAAATAATTTATTATATTCTTCATATGTTTTAACTAACCCGTGCAGTAGTGGCGTCGGCGTTTATGTCCTGGGTTTTGATTCCGAGACGAACAAAATTTGTGAATCATAAATTGTTGGTTTTCGGGTCTTAGTCTGGCCACCGTCGATTATATTTTTAGTAACTAATTTTTTTTTTAAGAGTAAATAGAATTTCAGTGACACGGGTTATTAACCAAGTGTCACAAGGATGTTAGGTAAAATTGTGTACCCATTGAATTAATTTATTTATATTTTTTTAATTGTATTTATTCATTATATTCAACATAGCAGGGAAGGAGACGACAGACCTTGGTGATTTTGGAAGGCTTTCTGTAAAAGTTTATAAAAAAGTTAATTTCAAACCATAGCGACAAAAGAGGCACGCTTTTAACCTCATGGTAAGCTATTCCTGGGGCCATATATATAAATAAATAAAATTATGATTCCGTATTGAGAATTTATGTGGGTTTCATAGGTTTTGCGGGTTACTTACTAACATCGACAAGAAAACCATCGAGCATAGAGGTAGCTGCTCCTCCATTGCTCTAAATATATAAACTCTGAACGGCCCGGTTGCGTCCGTCCGTTCATATTATAAATGTTACTGTTAAATTTGTAATAATATAATTATATGATAAGATATTGTTTATATTGTGTACCGACCCAACAGACGTCCTGTCCAAATTACAATAAATTTGTTTGTGGTCGTTTCGTGAATTTGCTAAAATGATCTATCGTGATCTATGGCGTTCAATTCATACAATGCCTTCATCGACAAAAGAAATTTTAGATTTCCTAGAATTTACAAATTGGGACTGATACGAAATTTTTAAACAAAAGGAATAATCAAATCAGTCCAGGCGTTTTCAAGTGATACGCTTATCAAAGAAGACCATTTCAGTTTTATTTGTATAGCTAAGGAAAATTAAATAAGGTCAGAGTTGTACTTTAGGAACATGTGTCATATGTGTGTCACGGTTTGCTTTAGTAGCACGTGTTTATTGATTCTTTTTTTTATTATATCATAACCTAGATGCACTACCGATCTTAACGATGATTTTGGACTGAGATGGAATGATCTTTTATGTTATTTCATCCCCGTCATACGTTACATTGCAGTGTTATGCTGCTATGTCACGCTGGTATTCTGGCGTGGTCCTTCCCCAGTCGAGTTGAAAACAAGTTGCAGCGTGGCTCTGCCATCGTTAAAACAATATAAACGTATGTTTCTTAGAAATTCCCGAAACCATTGAAATTGTTAATAGCAATTTAAATGCTGATTCAGTCCCACCTTGTGGATAAAAACATCGCGATATAACCTTTCTTAATAATTAATAATAAAAGTATTATGAAAGCTTGTGAACCATCAACTCCTACTGGACGCGAAGGAATAGATTAACAAATATACTTTTATACCTCTCGCCATATAAGGTCCTTGTCACGCAGTGGCACGTACATACCATTTTGTTTCACATGCGGCAAGGTTGTCTGCTGTCTGAATACAGTAGCACCAACTAGCTAATACTGGTTCTGCTTTTAGTGATGAGCCTATACCGATGTAGCATAATAGACTATTCGTAGAAGAGAAAGAGAAGTACTGATCACTATAGCTATAAGGTTTAGTATAGGTAACATTAATGGCTTCGACATTGACAGCGTTTATTGTTATTAAGATTTCGTCATTTGTTACGTTGTATCAATTACGATTCGAGGCCGACCGCCAAAAATAACTGATAATTCGTTACATTAATTTATTCTATGACGCTGTATGTTATTTTAGTATGTGTTGTGTTCGACGCTGTAAGGTGTACAGTGGTTACTGTAAGGTACGGTACGTAAAATTTATGTAATGACTACGGTTTTCGTTGATCTTTTGTTTGTTATCATCCTTTATAATCTCAGTCCATTGCCTATGTACTTTTCGCAAGAAAACTTCTGTCTAAGAAATAATTCTCATTTCGAAGATATATGAATCCTAACAATCCGTAGAAGGCCTGCGTGAAATATGCCTCTTAAGATGGGGCCAATGTCCTGCATTGGAATTTGTTTATTCAGGTTGTTACTTTACTTTTCTACGATTTCAAGGAACAGTTAAATTAGATAGTTTGACTACTATGCGATTGTCAAAAACTGTTTAAAAACTCAGGTATTTAAATCTTACAACTTAACCTATCAAATGAAGTTTCAATAGTTCTTCCAAAAGCATTCTATTGTTGAAACAAAACCAATAAACGCATTAACATCTGGTAAATGCAAATTGTAAACCCGGTCACTGAAATATATGCTATGTTTATATATTATCTATATAAAATAAACAAGAAATAATTATTGTTCAGTAAATACATACACAGATTTATTTTATATTCATACATTTTTCTGTATCATTTTTCCATTTTAATTTTGATATTCACCTTGTGATGTGGCGTGCATCTGAGAATGGGGTAGACAGAAAATCAGCACTCTGGCCATCGCAGAATCTACTACCTTCATTTGTTGCATCTCCTTATGCGATTAATATTTGCGTTAGACACAAAATCTTTTTTTAATGGATTTATGTTTATTTTTTTTGGTGGCAATAAACCTTTATTATTATTAACTTTAACACACTGGTTGCAGTAGTAACCCACGCTACAGCCTGTTTTTTGCCTGCTGCAGAGTGAATGGGTCGGTAAGACTGAGAGAATCACGCCTCCACTTCTGTAACCTACCATTATGAAAAAGCATAAGCTGTTGTGTTCGTCGTTTGGTAAGTGTAGGGATCCGGAGTCCAATGTATTGGTTGCACGGCATTCCTGGATGATAGGTACGAGTATTTATGGGCTACAGTTATAATTTACCATCAGGTAAACTGTGCGCTCATTTGTCACTCATCGCTGGCATCGGATTCCCTTACCTCAATCTGATTAAGATCTCATATATTAACGTATTTCTAAACTGATGGTGGATTTGGAAGAATCTTTGTCAGCGAGTGCATATAAATTATTTAAGCGTGGTTCAACGTTTAAACCCGACTATTTACTTCGGCTAGATGGTTATTGATATTTCTTTTATTGCGGAATTATTGTGAGAAACAGTTCTATGAGTCTGAAATTTCATTAGTGTTATCATTTGTTTGTTTGTAACCCATACCAGATTTTTAATTTTGGTTACAATCTTAACCATTTTAAGGTCGTCTGGAGGAGATCAAAGGATTACAAAGTTCGCGGCCAACCTTCAGCATTGAAGAGGCACCGTAAGAATAAGAAGAAGGAGATCGCTTTTAGGGATAGGCACATTTATATAAATTACTTATGTCTTTAATATTTATTGTAATTTTGTATAGTGTGGAAATGTTTTCCCCCTTTGGTGCACGTCATGGAAATCACTAGCACATTTATTCGTTTTCTCGCAGACATTTGCGATATAAAGCTAAAATCATTTTGCATAGCGCGAGTTATCGGACGTCGTGTCTTGGACTTGTCTATGGGTGTTAGTAATTGTATCGCTTGTCCATAAACTTGAGCGGTTGATATTTATTAACTAGGAAGTTATACGTCAAGGTGCACTTTACTGTCGTATGTACAGCGTAATGTTACTCGTGTAATTATTTTTTCAAATTGCAATCGATGTGAAATCCTTGAAATTAGCATTGTATCACACGGCTAATGCGTGTTTTTTTTATACAAAACGATGGTCCTACTCGTCTTTGCATTGCGATATCTTCTGCTTAGTATCAGATGTAACTACGTAACTATAAGTAGATACATCCACTACTTTTATCCGATGTATTGTGTGATTAATTCATATAATAAAAGTAAGTTCTTTTCTTCGTGATTTCTGTATATATTACTGCGCTAATCTGGAATACTGCTGGACAGATTTGAATGAAACAGAATTGTTATGATATTAATTAAAAAACGTTGTGTATTGAAACAACTTTATATACGGTTATATGAGCGTTAGAGTATGTATTTGTAAATCAAGTTAAATCGGATTATACTGTGGCAAACACGGAAGATACCTATAATATATCCACGTCCATTAGTCATTCCGGCTAATCCTTTGAGTTGTCCGTCATCCTTGTTGTAGTGCGGATTGCAGTTGCGGATGTTGCATATTCTGTCACGATGAGAAATACTCACTCAGATTTATCATATGGTTAAGCAGCACAGGACCACATCTTAGCACCATAAGTCAACATTGGTCAATTATTATTATTAATACATGACAAGTTATTCCTGCGGCCCATGAAATCTACATTCATCCTTGACAAGGAATCATATTACAGATGCTTTGTCAGCCTTGTGGACTGAGATGGAATTCCTCGTAACTAATAAAGGTCTCCGGATGCCTTAATTCGTAAGACAAAACACAGCAGCATTGTGCTGCTATTTTACGTTGGTATTCTGTGAGGGCGTGGTCCTACCCCGGTCGAGCGGACCCATTAGAAACAAACTGCAGTATAGGTCTACCACTGTAAAGTTACCGCACGTCAAGATTAATATTTTAATCTGTTTTGTTAAATAAGGACTACAGACACAGTTTACCCGCTAAGTGATTCCTGAGACCTATGATACCATTTTTTCATCCCCGATAAGGAATCATTATAAATACGCGCGTAAATGCGCCTGGAGGACTAAACTGGAACGCCTCGTAATAATATAATAAGGTCTCCGATTTATTTCTTTCACCAGACGAAATACAGTGGAGTTAAATTATTATTTTATGCTTGTATTCCGGAATGCCATGATGAATGATACTGGTCGGTAATAAAGCTAATTCGTAACTGCAGCGTTATCTACCTTTTAAAAAAACATGTTGTGCATTACGTTATGCTTAATACAAGTTTGATAAGCCGATCAAGCGAAGAATTTATCTGATTATCAGTTATGTCGTATTTGTTTCTAATTTTGCAAGTTTTTTATTATTTTCTTTTTAATTCAAGGAATCTGCAGACCCGATTACTGTTATATCTAGTCATATGTATATATCTAGTCTAGTATTATATCGTAGTCCTAAAATCCATAAAAATACTCCGAGATATTTTGACAACGTGTAAAACAAATTTACATTCATAGGACATTAAGATTTAAACAAGGTTTGACCTGTAACACAAATATCCTAGAGTCGTAATAGCAATTATTCATTTATTGTAGACGCCAGGCCGGACAGACAAGTAAATCTCTCGTCGCTGATACATAAACGCAATATGTTTTATATATGTATCAATTATGTTATGCTCTAATAGACCAAACATAAACTGTTATGATTGGTACATCGTAACTACAGATTGAATATTGATTGCATACAAAATCTGATAGTTTAAGGGGATATGTAGTCACCTTGAATGGTATATATTAAAATTTAGAAAGTATTCTATGTTCTGCATTTATCACGTTTTATGTAGATAATGTGAGTAGGTTTAAAAATAAATAAAACTAAAACCTGATTTTTTTATATAAATATTAGTTGCGACTTTAAAATAAAAATACAATTATGAAAAATCATCCACTGTTTTTTTTTTAAATCTTCAATTGAACAAACAGTTCGCCTGATGGTAAGAGATGAAGATTGCTCCCAATAAACATCTGTATCCTCAATAAAGATTCAAGATACACTTGCGTAGTCATCTCTGAGTCTCTGAGAATTAACATGGAATGCCCCGCTACCAGTAATTGAACTATCCTTTGCTATTTCACGCTGGTATTATATGAGAGCATGTGGTCCTTCCGCTCAGGAGTGACGGAAGTTGTAGGGTTAACACCCTCTGTTAAAACATTGTTTTTCTTCTAAACGGGAGTAATAGAACATCAAAATAAGATTCAATCTACTCGATATCTTTAATGTAGGCCACATTGAAGAGTTCAAATTTGTGTCATACGCGAAGCACTTTATACGATGTATCAAGGCCATTTAGCTAATAATGATCAACGAACGAAAACTCGTTCGCAAAACACACGAACGCTGTCCGTCAGATCACTGTTTAGCAATATATTAGTGTTAATGAGTTTGCTCTCGTGTTTTTCTCGCAGTTTGTTTGCTTATGGAAAAGCAAAGATGAACTGGTTTAATTATATCGCCGACACCGTTGGTGTGGCTTGGTAAATATGCTTAACATAGAAGTCAGGTTGATTTTGTAGGTGCGGCGTCGCGTCTACTTAAAATATAAAACCTTAACCTTAAAAGGCTGTGATGTCAGGGTCGATTATAGCGATTTCCTTTTTTTCTTCTTTTACGGCTCTAACAATGACAAGCTAGCAAAGTTCGGCTAATAGCGGTATGAGCGACTTCATGTACATGCAGGTTTCGACACAATGTTTTCCTTAATCGCTGTCACATATAAAATAAAAATAAAAATTCAAACTATTTCCTTGGAAGATGATTTTTATAATTTTCTTATGTTCGAAATCTGATTAAAGATCACTTAGATTCACGAGGTTTGGCCCTCTCGGGCACCCTCGAGTCGGTCGCTGTCGCGCCCAGGGTAACGCTACAAGCCGAGGCTTCCTCCTGGGAACCTTTGTGCTGGTTACCCATTAAAAAAGGCTTCCGCTGAGTGCCCTAAGCGATCGGTCACCTGTCAACCTGGTGAAGCTGTAAAAGCCCTCAGGATAACAGGCCATAAAAATCAGATCACCCCGCGGTAAGTGATTCTTGCTGCTGATAATACCCAAATTCGTTCTCGATAAAGTATCACAATGCAACTGCATTGTCACGCCTGGCCAATAAGGTTTGCTTCGTCACCAGTTATGAAGTCGCCAGTTTATATCTTTCATCAAGTCAAACACAGGAGCGATAACTACTATTTTACGCTGGTGTTCCCGGAAGTGTGGTTCTACTCTGATCGAACTGACCTATCCGTGTCACAGCTACTTCATACCTGTGGCGACGTACTACGTTTTTTAATTTAAAAAAAATAGAAAAAGGGTTTTTGGCAGTCCCTATTTCTTATTTATGTTATAGTATTATTCTTGTAATCTTTATACATATATCTTTGTGACATATTTTTATAAAAATGCAGCATAATACTAACATTCCAAATTTGATAGTTTTTATGAACCAGTACCTACAAAGCGAGATGCAATAAAATATCCAATAAGTATACCATTGGCGAAATATGGTAAATCCATTACCAGCTGTACATGGAATCTTCGTAACGATATTGTTATTAACAAGCTATGGATAACAAAAATTCGTATTTATGTTCATTGATAAAGAGTTTACGATTTCGCAGACCTGCTGGCGACGGACAGCGATATCTTTGAAGATAAGAGTGCCGGGGCGTTTTCGCAACTTCTGTTCGACGTGGCTCGGGACCAAGTCATTGTGGGGGCGAGGTGAGTGCTACAATACTTTACTTCCTACTTTCTACGTTCTGATATCAATGGCTTTCTAAATAAGTGAATATTTTTTTTAAATAAGTCTTTTTTAAGAATAACTTATTAACTACTAACTTAAATCTATCACGCAGCTATAAAAAAGCGGATAGGTTCGTCCGGGTTATATATAAAAGGGAAGGGACCACGTCTTCACAGAATACTAGCACAAAATGGTAGCTGCGTTACTGCGTTTCGTCTGGGCGGCATCATTAGACCGGAGCATCGAAGGTGACTTTTCGGCATTATGATTCCTTAACGAGCTCGAACGTGCGTATCATCGACAGCAGGAATGATTTATCTGTTGTGAACTGTGTTTGCTTGTCATGCCCCTTGTATCCGCATTGAGATATATTATTGGATTAAATTAGTTTTACGTACAACTTGATGAGTAGTGATAGTGGAGCTAAAGTTCAATATGTGAAATTGAAATATCATAAATTACAGCCAAATTAAAACCAAGATTTTTTTCACAGACATTGAATAAATATAAAATAATTAACCTTAAAACTATGTCTATTTTTAACAATATAACAAGACAAACATTTTAATTGTCACATTGCTTGACCAATTCGATCTCCAGACTGCAGAACCTGATGCTGCTTTTCATTTGGAATCTTAATGCACCAATGATTTATTTAAACGTAAAATAATATATACTGAATTTGCTTTCATTGACTTAACTTTAGTAATATGTTCCTACTTTCATTCATAATCTTATGGCGACAAAGTTAACCGTCATTTAGAGTATACTTAAATATTTTAATAAATTTCGAAAACGAAATCCCACACTCAGATGTGCTTTTTGATGAAGTTCTTCCATTTTATGACAGAAATACGAATATATTTTAAAGTTTTATATTGCAAATAGAAACGAAATATATATTCACCCGGCTACGAAGAAAGATTTAGATTTTTTAAATATAGTAATAATATATTTAATATTTTAAAATGTATAGGTCAGCTCGACCGGGGTAGGACCACGCCTTCACAGAATACCAGCATAATTCTGCTGCTCTGTCTGGTGAGTGTAGGGGTCCGGAGACCGTTATTACTGGTGACGAGGCATTCCATCTCAGTCCTCAATGGTAACAACGCATCTGCATTATGATTCGTTATCAAGGATGATCGTAGATATCATGGGCTGCAGGAATCACTTGCCGTCAGATGAAATGTGTGCTCGTTTGTTACTCACAATGTCATTAAAAAAACCCCAGTTTAACTCGACTGGTAGTAATTCAGATAATATAGAACATGTGATATCTAAATTGATTGCGGCATGGACTTTTGTCGCCAAGGAATTTTTACGGTTAATGATGTACAGTACTGAACGTTGGGCAGCAAAGGTGGCGGCTGTGAAGCTTCACTCGATGGAAATGAGAACGTCGATATATGGAACACTTCTTTTTTCTCTTTTTTTTATTACATTAATAGAAACAAACGAGCACACAGTTCACCTGATGGCAAGTGATTCCTGCGACCCATGACATCTACATTCATCCTTGACAAGGAATCATAATGCAGATGCGTTGTCACTCTTGAAGACTGAGATGGAATGCCTCGTCCACCAGATGGATCTTTGCACTCACCATATGAATAACAGCAGCATTATGCTGCTATTTTACGCTGATATTCTGTGTATACCCACTTCCCCCTCAAATAACATGACAGTCGTGGTACATCTTAACATCACGTGAGCTGCTTGGTCGTTTGTCACCTATTCTACGTATATATATATATAAAGAAAAAAGAGAAAGTACCGGCAGTGGAATGTTCGATTGCCTGAAAAAAAGAAATGAATGAAAGAACCTGATGGGACAGCACCCATAAATTATGGGACCTGGTATAAACTTTTTTTTATTGTGAGTTTGAGTATTGCTGTTGGTCCAGAGACCTCTACAGCTTTATCTAATTAGACGCGCGAGCGGGAGGTCCGCTGAGTAGGAAGGGCGACCTGTTATAATTTACGATTGTCTTTTATATCATTAGAGATATACCCTGGAACTGTCTAAAATATTATAAATAAAAGCAGTATGGATGTTATTAATGTATTGAAGGTAACAAACTAGCACTCAGTTCACGTGACGTTAAGGGTACGGTGGACGGACTGGTACGGCCCATGACACTCCAACCCTTGATAAGGAATCATAATACCTATTAGTCGTCACCCCTGAGTTCTAACATGGAATGTCCGCATCACCAGCAGTGTGTTGGTATTCTATGAGCGCGCATGGTCCTCCTCTCCCTGGTCTAGCCTAAATTAAATTAGTAAATGAAATTCTTATTAACAATTTAAATGTTACTGGGGACCGAACTCGGTTTGTTCGCTCAAAATCGAGCGTCCGTCCAACCACTGAGCCACTATGGTTTCTGTTATCTAATATTAGTGTTGTTATCGACTAATATATTCTATAAATAAAAGTATAATTTCTACTGTACCAATAAACTGCAATCTAAATAAATAATTTACGTAAGTCATAACTTTACGTGACACATACCATATTCTAAAGTTATATTAATTTCGATGACAGTGTATATATTCGTCTCGTTCTAATAGCTCCACATACAAATACTTGAGTCATTCACCTGTTTGTCAACTTGATACCAGATAATGTTATCATTGAACAGGTTGGTAATGGAATGTTAGGGCGCTAATGCACTTTGAGACTGTCAAATCGGAGAAACAACAACTTTATTCAATAATATTAAAGTTCATTATCGATTGTGATATCAGATCATCGGTATTGTACGGGGTTCTTCGATAATGATCTTACTGGGACTAACTTAAGGGTGCTTTTTGTGTTTTTTTTGTGTTATTGCGTAAATTTTTCGTAATCGTTCGATAAGTGACCATATCTGGATTTAAATACGTATTTTAACTTTAAACGTTTGACCAATTTGACTATCGTATGCTTGAGTCTTAATTTTAAACATCAATGATATATGCTATACCTGAGAATTGTTGTTGATTTCTCGTAACATATGCTATGTAGTACTGACATATAAGAATTATATTAGAGGTGACAAAAAAGTAAATACTTCACTCGGTAAGCTATTCTTGTCGCCTATGGCCACCATATCCATCTTCGATCAGGAAATATAATACACAAATGCGTTTATTACATGTTAAAGACAAATAGGTTTACGCATAAGCATACGTTACTATAAGGTGTGTATCAAGAAACGTAACAAGAAACTCGGGTGACAATCAGTTGGACATGCTACGAAATCACGTAGACAAATATACATGAAACGCTTAAAGTAAGCCCTACATTTCTGCCATTATAATATCGAGCTAGTTTCTGAATACCATTGTTGGTTACTCCTGGCCAGCAACTGCAACAGCAAGAGCAGTGAACTCTGCCAATCAGCATTGCAACATAGTACCGATTTACATTTTTAATCAATCTATATTTTATCGACTATTTTCTGTACGACTTATACATGTTGTAAGATGAATTGATTAAATGATTTCTTATTATTATTACAAATGATCAACGGGGAGTAATGTGGTAATAATTTATACAGACAGTAGAGTGTTGGCTAATTCTTGAATATTAAAATTTTAAACTACATCCACCTTGGATAGTCTAGATAAAATTATTAATTAATAAAAATATCTTTTAATTAACGCTAGAGTTTTAAACTATAACATAGTATTTGACACTTTAATCTGTGATACTTAGTTATTAAAACGTATAAATAAGTACGGACCATTCGCTTCGGAATAGCTATTTCGTTTGCTCACTAAACGCCTTTCCATACGCGCAGGTAAATGAACTCATAACTACGTCGTCTAATTTGTCGCGGCACGCGTCGGTCGCGATATGCAGGCCCTATAAATTAATGCTGAGGCCACAATGCGCCACTTCACCTTTTGGGGAATGTTAAGAATAGATGTTGATTGCTTTGATAGTCTGTCGATGTCTGGTAGTAACAGATAATTGCGTTAAGTGGTTTTATATGCGTGTGAATTTTTATTCCCTTTATGTTTTATTTTATAACTAGGGATGACAAACGGGCCAACAGTTCACCGGATGGTAACTCGACTGGCCGTTCCATAATTCGATACAAGTTATACATGCGTTATAAGGGCCTAAGGACTGAGATGTTATGTCTCGTTACCAGCAATTGAGTCTGTAATTCCACACAGTGATAGAGCTACACTGCAGTTTGTTTCTAACTGCAGAATGTATTGTTCAGCTAAACCGGGATAGGAGGACCACGCCCTCACAGAATACCAGCGTGAAATAGCAGCATAACAGCATAACGGTGCTGTGTTTCGTCTGGTGAGTTTAGAGATCCGGAGAGCTTTATTACTCGTGACGAGGCATTCAATCTCAGTCCTCAAAGGTGACAACGCATGCGCATTATGATTCCTTGTCAAGGATGAATGTAGATGTCATGGGCCGCAGGAATCACTTAACACCAGGTGAACTGTGTGCTCGTTCGTAACTCTCAGTGATAAGAAAATGAACACCAAAAGCAACACATCACGTTATGTTGCTATTTGACGTTGAGATTTTTTAAGGGCCGTTGAACGGGCTGATTCATGCTGCTTACTAAAATTATCGGCAGTGTGGTTCGATCATTGTTTAAAAGTAAAAAGCTTGTAAAAAGCTCTTGGTTAATTTTTATTTTTCACCACTCCTTGTTAAGAAGAAGGGGTGCCCGTAAGGGTGACAATAAAAATGTTACATAAAGAAATTTATTTAAAAAAGAACATTACTAATATTCCGGTTAACCACTCCAACTAAGCTCAAAATGTTTGTGCTAGGACATCTCCTAATTGACCCATCGGTCACGACAATATAGTAGAATGTTGTGTTCGATCCTACGACCTTGAGTTTCGTTTACCGTACCCTAAACCATTAGACTATTATTCTCGTTACACTTCCAATACTCAACATCGCCATTACATATACTGAACACAGGTTTTCCATAAAGATTGTACAAAGAACGATCCGGGGCCACCTGCATCCATTGTCTTCCCACAACCATGCATAGGTCGTCGCTCCTCCATCTAGAGTGGGGTACGGCACATCTGAATTAACAGAAACGTTAAAAGTATTAAAATCACTATTCACAAACGATGCTCCGTTTTAATTTTTCCTTCAATATTTGCATAAGTTTTCCGAACGATATATTATTTCATGTAAACTACACATGAAATAAAATAAATTATAAGCATTTTATCGCGTTTAATTTTATCTTTTTAATACGCAACATTTCAGGGGGCTTAAAAGAACTCATGGCCATGGTGTCATAGTTAACAAGGGTCACTTTAAATTATAATTTTATGTCTTAACAGTGTATTCACAGTGGAATGTATTAATTATGTTAATTAAAGGCTAGTATTCCGTTAATAATGCATGCATTTTAATTTTAATATACTCGCGAAACGTTCATGGTAAAAATTCGTATTCGTAATTGGTAGAGCTACACAGCAGTTTGTTTTTCGCTGCATAATGAATGGGTCAGCTCGACCGGGGTTGTACCACGCGCTCACAGAATACCAACGTCAAAATAGCAGTGGTGAGTGCAGGGATACGGAGACCTTTATTACTGGTAACGAGGCATTCCATCTCAGTCCTCAAGGGCGACAACGCATCTGCATTATGATTCCTTGTCAAGGATGAATGTAGATGTCATGGGCCGCAGGAATCACTTACCATCAGGTGAACTGTGTGCTCGTTTGTTACTCTTAATTCTATATATAAAAAAATAAACAACTTCATATAGATATTTATATTCATTTAAATCTAATTAACACAAAACTTTCTCCGTATTACCCATTTAATGGTTGTCGATGTAGCTATTTATGAGTACATACTTTAGAATTACAGCACCGCCAGCATTACGATTGCGAGCTAAGTACCGGCTATCGCTTCACACGGAGTGGGCACGTTAGTAGTAATCGTAAACACGGCAAGTTCAGCCTTCATATCTAGCGTTAGTTTACAACGGAATCTGCGTGGGTATTGTAATAATTCGACGCCTTCAATTCTAACAAGGCCACCATGACAGACGGATATCAATTATAATCTGTAATGTTGACGGATAATGATTTTACTTTTTATTTCCAACCGGTCCGTTACAATACGCCGATATCTTCTGTGTATTCGCAGAATACATGCAACAATTATTGATACACAAATATTGTTCGTCAACTGGTCATCTAAATCAGGACCTATGACGTAGCAGCTATTTACTCTAACCGCTACAACAGGCGGTCGTCATTATTTGTAATAAACGTTTTGATACCTCTCGCTTATATCTATTTCATTTCAAACACGATAAACGGAGACAGAAACATTTCTTTTTTTATAGCTGATGGCGACCGTTAGGCCGAGGGCTTTTACATAAGTTCTCCCGAGAAGGAGCCTCGAGGTTGCCCGAGAGGGTCAAACTCGGCGCGGTCAGTTGCTTCTGACGGATTAATAGAAATAGCACCAGTTGTTTGCTTTTTACTTGAGCATTTTTAATTTTCAACCGGAAAGGGTAATTGTTATTACATCTACTCAAATTTAATGAGTAATATTTAAGAAACCTATATACGTATATTGTACTAGTATATATATACTGATATAGGACTCTTTTGTTCAGTGATGCGGTCGATTAATGGTATTCATATGACTTAGAAATATGTTTTTATTTATATCAAAGAAATGCAGGTTTACTCAGAAATGGGAGCTTTTGCGCTTCTCATTTCTGTCTTTTAATCTTTATGCACTTCGAATCTTCTAAGTTGCCACGGCTCTGTTTGAATGTATGTTATTTATAAAAGCTGACTTCCGGAAAAAACGGAAAGGATTTGAATCTACTTTCGCGATATATCATAGACATTAGGTTACTACCCAATTTGTTTTATTAGATATTTATGATGAGATTTTATACTTGAGTTTTTAAATAAATCAATATTTACTACTATGTAATGATAACACTAAAATAACGGGACACGTGTCTGTATGGAAGAATAATAAAACCACAAAAGTGATCGCCCACTTATAAGTTGAAGGCGACGATGCTTAGTTCTAAATATTATTGTTTAGAGGATCTAGTAACATTTAAATTTCGATATATTGTTTACGGATTATGGTCAGTCATTAGCAAGGGTATTAAAGAGATCTGTTTTCACTGATTCACTCAAGCAACTTTTTTTTCAACTTTCTTTTGTAGTAAGGTGCTTAATAATTTTATTACTTGTATAAACGTTTACAAAATATGCAAGAACCAAAAGCAAAGATCCCCCACTTTAACACAGCATTGCTAAGCTACTATTTTCTGCTGGTATACAGTGAAGGCGTTTGTTCTTCCCCGTTCGAGCCAACCTATACGTGCTACAGGTAGTTACTAGTAGGTAGTAACTATCTCTTTGTGCACATAGTAGATAGAAAAAGCAAATACATATCATCTTGAGTTTATTAGGTTGCAAAGGGGACAATATCGCCTTTGTCCTGCTGCGAATATGAGTGAATGACTTATTTGTAATAGGCATCGGAACCCATTACAACTAGACCCTCGATATCCAAGGTCCAATACAAATGATGACAACGTTGAAGGTTCGTTTAGTGAGCAAGCACCAGCCGCGGAATCAGAAGCCGTTAAATACTTAAAGAAACCCCATAATTGAAGTTAAACATTCCAATTGTAAGTACTTGTTATAAGTAAACTATCCGGACCGCGGCGATTTCTATCAATTATTGTAACCGTGGCAAATGAGCAATGTTGCTTTGAAAGCTGCCCGCCCGCTTTGAGCAACGGATTTGAGTATTACAAGATATTAATTATATTATGGAGGTATTAGAATGTTAAGTTATGAAATGCTTTATTGTTTAAATTTAATAAGTAGAAATGAATTTCGATCCAATATTGTTAGAAATCTTTTACTCGTAAGACCCTCAGACAAAGCAACTTACTAAACTATTTTAATTAATCATAAATTTGTATAAATCATAAAATTATATATCGACTTGCTAGAGGTCCGTGTTAACATTATTGGGAATGCGCGAGACATAAATACGTCGACCACATTTACGTATCTAATTACATATAACTCGGATTGTGTTTACGAAATTTACTTTGTGTTGCCGTTCTCAGATTATGACCCTATGTGCTCCATCTTATGTGTTCGATCTTCTTCTTTTGTTGCAATTATCACTTACAATTAGGAAAAATGTAAAGAAAGAAAAAGCTTTGGATGCAGTACCCGCGACATGGCAACATACCCAAAACTGTCTTCATGATGACGTAGACATATACATATATAATACGTACCACTCTCTCTTAGTGTTTCTGGAATATTTTTGTCCAGATATATTTAGAGTAGATGAGTATAGAAAAATTAAACACCTGGAAGTTTTACCCTTGAAATATAAGGACACTTTACATGCGAGCAGTAGTGGTCGGGGCAAGAAAAAATGTACCCCGTAAAGGCCAAAATACGTGCAATAATAAACTGCCAGATATTGCTCGATGCTTTATGATAGGACCTTTACTTTTTTTTATATAATTTTAACAGTGACATTCATTAACGTGACTACGCACGCATTTTCACCTAAATATAGTAGTCACCACAGCACCCTAATATTGCTATTTCACGTATCCCGATAGTCGTGTCTTCTTTTTCTGTGTCGATCCATTCATGCTGCATCAAAAACCAACCTTTAGCCTGGCTCCACCACACACGTAAATAGAGTGATACAATACTATCATACAAGTCACCGTTTATGCTGGCACTGCTGTTGTTCTTTTGTGTGTAGTGCATTTCAATGCTCATGCGATAAAATTACGCACATTCAGTGCGTAATGACAAATATATCACAAGGCACTAAATGTTAGGTTTTACATAATATATGTTACTACGTGTTTTGCACTAAAAGGATACTCTACGTGGGTAGACTATAAACACGAATACTTAACAATGCCGATTTATTTGAATCACCTTTAGAGTAGCATAATATTAGAAATAGTTTAAATTAATAATATTACTTGTATTAACTGAAACCGTTTAGATTAAACGAAAAATACCTTGTTCCATTAATTTTGGGATAGTTAAAAGGGTAATTAGCCTATTTATCTGCGTGAGGTTTAAGTTATATGTGCCAGTCACACAGATTAATTATAATTTGCTGGGAAGGAGTTATAATTTGGTACTGCATCTTTAAGGTAGTGGCTAACCAATGGTTTCCTGTAAACAGGAAAGCTTTGTCTACTAGAGATGAATAAAATATTAAATTACCGGTGACAAACGAACAAACGTAGAAATTGAAGATAGGAAAACGAAAAAAAATTAAATTTATTATATGCGGCTTTTTTCAAATGCTTTATAAAAGCATTACTTTTATTACACCATTTTACTACTTACAAAGCGTAAAGTTTACACGTGAAATTGGAAAGATTTTGGACTTTTCACGTTACATCGAGATCTCGCTGTAGAGAAACGTTGGTGTGAATTAAAGCGGCCTGTATCAAAAGGAAATGTGACTGTTTGCATTATCATGTCAATACGCCTTTTGTGGCGAACATTTGACCAGCTATTAAAACATCTCATGTTTGTCCAAATGTTTCTCGAGTTGATCAAGGAGGTGCGTTCATAAGACTGCGTGGTTGAGTTCTTTGCTCACTTTTCTCTAATGAAGGGTATGATTATTTGTTACATTTAAGAACGCTTAAGTCTTATCTATTGTACTAATCTGTAAAGATAACTTCTTTGTGCATTTGACTGTGAGATAGATTTATTTTATGATGTTTGAATTTAATATTCCTCTGTATTCCCGTCTAATAGTGGAAATCAACAATGAATGCAGGATTTATTATAGTGAATAAAATTTAAGTATTGCAACACTGGTGGGATGTTTATTCTATATGGGCTTAGATATTGGTTTGTTGCACCGTGGAATGACGGACTTTATTGTTTTTTTTATATTTATTATTTTGTACAGGTTTTCATAAATATATATAAATATAGCTTTTGCCCTCATAACCGAACACATGTTAATCCTAGTCGTATTTAGTGATTTCATATATTAAATTCCCGATAGGAACGTGATATGCTAAATTAATTAATTTGACTCCGACACCTTAAAAATTCGGGCTGATCGCCGCTTTTAGCTCATGGTCTTACAGTTTCACCTGGTTGAGAGGTGACCGAGCGCTTATGGCACTCAGTCGAGACCTCTATTAGTGGGTAACTGGACACAAATTAATTAATGAGTTTAATATTTTATACTTCGAACCTACCAAAGTCGTACTTTTAGTCAAATTATGATATATAATTTTCTTTGAGTTCCAATTTCTATTACTACAGGTTGACTGGACTTGATAGGTCTTAGCTGCCATTTATATTAACAGGTGAAAACAAATAGGTATGAATAAATCAGTGTAATATTGTAATACAGCTAATTGAAAAGGTTCAATTTCCGCAGGAATCACTTACTATCAGGTTAACTGTGTGCTCTTTTGTTACTCCCAATGAAATAAAAAAAAGTTCTGTACTAACAGTGGTAGGTACTAATGATGGTAGTTTAGTAGTGGTAGAATCACTACCGATGCAGTCGTCTTGAGTTGCATCATGAAATGGTCGAATGGGAAGAATCATGTTCTAACTTAATATCAGCGTAACTCTTGTTTTGGATATCGAGTCTAGGGATCCTGAGACCCAATTTCTGGTAGGAGGTATTCTATCTAGCCCCTCAGGGGTGACAGTGTATCTGCATCTTGAATCTTTGTTAAGTATGAGTCGTAGCCATCGTGTACCAATAAGTGAACTGTGTGTTCGTAAGTCACCATTGGATTCATAACAAAAGTAGACTTCAAACGCAAGATAAATTATTTTTTATATTTATTTAGTTCAAAATAGCGGTCACATGTTGTCTGTATAATCTGGAAATATAACTATCATTCAGTATTTCATGTCTAGACTTAAAATATCTGACGCTTATCCAATCAACTCTAACGGGTGCCTTGACCAGCTTCCAAGCGTATCTGATCGAGATCAGTTCTCCGGTTTCAAAGCGACCGCAAACAAATCCATGGACATGTAGTCAGTTTGTTCAACAAGAGTTATTCTTGGATATACTTTATAGTCAGGTACGTCTACTCCAGTTAACTTAGACACTGCTATATACAGTTATTACGCACTGTATGAAACGGTCGGGGAATAGAACCGTTTGAACCCTGCCATATAATGAATGTGGGTACCTGATGTAACGGGAGCTGTGTTTCATTTTCTTACAGTACATGATACGTGGATATTCATTGCGTATTGATAATTAACAGGTGATTACCTTTACCTTATGATCTTTAAAATGTAGGACAGATATATGTTATGTATAAGTTGCTTCCAAAAATGGAATAGACCTGATATTGTAGTAGTTCCTTACAAATTACTTATTACGATATTGCATGATATTTATATTTTTTATTGTATTGTTTTAAATACACGTGGTTCTAATAGTCTATAGCAAGGGTTGTAGTTCAGTGTATTTGGACTGTAAAAGGTTTTATTACATGACCCTCGTTTTTGAGCGCAGTTTAGAGGATTTGGCATTATGTCCTACAGAGAAGAAACAGAACTTCTGTTTTCTTTTCAGAGCTTTAAGCTTATCATCCAATGGATTTCCTATATTAAGGCTGTTTCTTTGGTTTTTGTTTGGGACGAGTGAACTTGATATTGCAACTGTTTGTATAATTAAATATTGTCTTATATATCGCGTATCACACGTATATAATAGGATTTAGTGTTCGCGATTAACTTCAATGGTCATATGAAACAATTAAAATACTTCGACGTGATAAATCTGGCGTATGCTGCTTAATAATGTAAGAATACTTTACTTCCTTGTGTACGTCACACGAGTGCGTTCATTCATTCGTAACGACCTTACAATAATGTACAATGAAATCGGTAACTTTATACTGCAATCACGCTCCACTGTTCGCAAGTGTATAATGGTATCTTAAAATTGCGCATTATTCAACACTACTGTGTTACGACGATGAATAAAGTACATACATTTGTTTTGTGGATGCTGCGATGGTGAGTTTCTTCTTGTGGACTTAAGAATTGTTTTAATCATGGAACCTTCGGTTAGTACACAATAAATGAATTGATTTATTATTATTGTATATTTTATTATTGTTAGATTCTATCTAAATTCGCGTCCCTTTCCATAATCACATAATTTTTTTAAAAAAGTATGTTGCTCACGATTGCATACAAAAAATTTACTTATTACTGCCCACACTTCCTTACGCGTGTAGTTTCAGTCCACCGCAAAAAATAAATATAAAGGTACAATAATTTTGACTTACGTCTTTGTAGTGTGGTTACCTAGTATAGGATGGTTATATGGTATAAGGGACTTTTTATGTGCGATTTAACTCTCTATAAATTTATATATATATATATATATATTTATATATATATATATATATGTATATATATATATATATATATATATATACTTTTACTTATAGAATACGAAAACAATTATTCTTAAAGTTGCAGTATAATCTCTTTGGTTGCACCGTTTCTATCTACCTGGTTTTGATACCATTGAATAGATGACATTTTAAAAACGGAAAATAAAAAATGCGACACTGTATGCCCGCTATAAAAATTTGTGACGTTTATGTACTTAACGTATACTACGTTAGAGCAGTAAGAGCAGCACAAAATTAGTTCAAGCTTCTTCAGTCCGGGAATTTTGATATCAAACATGAAGCTCGCTCTGGTGGACATGTTACTGTTAAAGTCGATGCCATTTTTAAATATTGGGGCAAGATCGGCATTAGTAGTTACGACATACCTTTGGTTGACCTCAAAACAGTTTTTGACCCATTTGTAAAATTCTGGATATGCGAGTTAAATGTTTGGGTGCCACACGAGCTCAATGAAAGAAACCTGATGAATCGTGTTCTCATTTGCGAGCCTCTATTGAAACGTAATGAAACCGAACCGTTTGTATGTTTCAATCGGGAACATATTTTTTTTGTTATTCATTATGGCTTAACCTTACGGCTTGTAACTGTTAGTCAAACAAGCATAACCATAACCACACGGAACGGATATGTGTGCAGGTTTTACTATTTTAGTTGTTGTATATTCGATAAAGGTTTACGTGTATTATATGCGAATGAAATTGAAACTAAATTTTACAAACCTTCTTGAAGCTGGGCCGGGTTATACGGGCAGATTTGGTTGAGTATTTCAATAATAAAATTTAAAAATTACTCCGAAACATATGTATTTTCATATGCTACTAGATAATAGAAGATTTGGTGGAATAATTAAATAGTGAAATTTGAACTCACGAACATAATTTTATTATTATTAATTATGTAATCGACAACACATAAAAATCACTTAATAGTATATGACAGACATTAAATCTCACGGCTTGTAACAAATTGTTATAAATTATTACAAATAACAAATATTATTTATATAAATTTGACGTTTGCATTTTATAAACAATTTGGTACTTAAATAACATAACAATATAATAAAATAATCTTAATGCATGTAAGTAGGGTTAGTTACTGAACGATATGATCGTAGGGGGTTGCGAGAGAGATGGAAAAAAAAGAAACAAACAAAAAAATATTCTTACAGGTTGTTGAATACAGCTTCAACATATTTCTTAAAGGAAACGTTACTGTACCAAAAAGTCAATAGCCCCAAAGTTTTTCCTATAAGCATGTTCGATGTATAAGTATATTTTATATTACTTTGAATGATTATCGTGGCACCGACTTAATGAAAAAGGTTCTCAGTCAAACAAGTGTTACAAGTTATTGGAATATCTTGCTGTATAAGCATTCACTTAATGCAAGGCGATTTTAATAAATGTGCTATTACAACGAGCTTGACTACGTTTGATAAGTGCTTAGTTTAATGGTGAAGTTGGAATAGATGCAGCGTAAGTATTTGTGTTCAATAGTCAAAAGCCATGTTTTACACAGTTGTGATAGTTACCTTATTTTTATCAAATTAGAAGTTGCTAAACGACTTCACAATTTACTTAGTAATTTTTTTTGAATTTT
The DNA here is from genome assembly GCA_029286865.1 of Teinopalpus imperialis. NCBI lineage: Eukaryota > Metazoa > Arthropoda > Insecta > Lepidoptera > Papilionidae > Teinopalpus > Teinopalpus imperialis. The sequence continues at coordinate 5,444,161 of JAGSMU010000017.1, forward strand.
TGATGTTAGCTCTTAGGACTACTATATAATGCTTTGTGCAGTAATGAAGTACTGCAGTGATACGCTTCTATTTAACGCTGTATTGTATTCTTCTTACTTCAAATCCTTTCGTACTGCAAATATTAAATATAACGGCTATAACATCTAATCCATCCTTCTCACTCTAAGTAATCTATCATTCCGCCACGGGAGTAACTTGATCGCCTCTTGGTTGCGACACGTTCTTGTGTATATCAGTTGATGTTATTGCTTCTTGATAAGTTTATAAAGTCATTTACATGGAAATATATAATGCTCAACTGAAAAGGAAACACTGGAGCGAGTAGTGGAGTTGTTTCTACAATATATTCTTTTCTTACTTCTAGAATACATACAAACATGACTGCGTTTTTTTTTCTGTCTTATTCATTTCGATGTAAAGCATAAGCTAAGTTTTGAATAAATTGTTACCTTTCCTTAATATCAAAGTCAATTTTCTCGTTTTAACAAATTGGTAGTCACTATGCTGAGATTTTCTATGGAGAATTGGGTGCTAGTAATATCCACGCTGCGTGGTATTATTTATAATTTAATACACAATTAGCATAACTAATAAAATAACATATATTCCGAAATAAAATTGGTGTCCAAAAATTTATTTGATATATTAGCGGCCTAGCGATCATGAGTACTACACTTATTCGCTTTAAAAAAAATATAAGAAAGTTTTATTATTTATTTATAAGATGCGTAACATACAAATCGAAAGAACCCCTGTACTTGGTTGGTATATCTGTATATCAGTGAGTACTACGGTACAAAATCATAGCAAATTACGGTACTACGGTATAAAGACAATAAAATGCTAATCAAAACAATGAGAATATTTACATTAAATTTAATAAGTTTAAACTTTTCTCATTTCTAAGTTTAAAAAGAAATATATTACTTTAATTGTTCACGTATCACCACTCTTTCACTTTTGGAAATAGCTATCCTGCGTGTATAAAAGACGGTGGTAGACACATCCAAATGATGATGGAATTTCGAATATGAAAGTCAATCTTGAAATTAATATAATATTTTGATTCAATTCTGGTCTGTCTGACCTACTTGACTACTACGTCTCGAGACTTTGAAAGAAAGAAAGAAAAAGTGTTTATTGTTATCAGATACTCATAAATACGCTAGAAAGAAACAAAATTTTAACTTTGATGGAAACTTAAGTATGAAATATAAAACCCAAACATACAATAAAAAAACAACAGGCGCAACGAAATGCAGCGAATCTAAGATCCGTGATGTGGGGTGCAGGTAGATGGCCATTTTAAATATACCACCTATCAAATGTGATACATTTAGTTTATTTGTTTTGTATTTGTTACAGAGACACCTTATACCGATTATCATTACGCGGACTAAGAGCTTTGGAACGTTCCGAATGGCTGGCATCAGCGGATAAAACGAAGATGTGTCAATTGAAAGGGCAGACTGAAGAAGATTGTCATAACTATATAAAAGTCCTCCTGTCCTTCGGCCATAAACTCTTCGCATGTGGGACCAATGCATTTAGTCCTATTTGTAGTTGGAGAGAGGTGAGCTATTCATTTTTGTTCTGTGTATTTGCCGCATTTGTGTTGGCGTTGTTCTTTGATCTTGGTGCAATGATAAATCATCATCATCATCATATCTGCCCATCATTAGTACACTGCTGAACATATGCCTCCCCCACAGACTTGCCACAGAGTACAATACTGAGTCACCTTCATCCATAGACTTACGGCAGACTTGCATAGATCGCCACTTCATCTAGTGGGAGGTTGGCCTACGCTGCGATGGCCACTAAGTATTCGCCGCAATTGTGTCGGCGTTGTTCTTTGATCTTGGTGCAATGATAAATCATCATCATCATATCTGCCCATCATTAGTACACTGCTGAACATATACCTCCCCCACAGACTTGCCACAGAGTACAATACTGAGTCACCTTCATCCATAGACTTGCATAGATCGACACTGCATCTAGTGAGGGTTTGGCTTACGCTGCGATGGCCACTAAGTGGTTGCCAATCGTGATCCTTTCTTCCTCATCGGTTATCAGTCCTACGAGCTATAGGATAGCATAGATAGGACTGGCACATTACCATTTCAATTCACTGACCTTTTAGCTATGTCAGTTACTTTAGTTCTTCTACGGTTATCCACGTTTCGTAGTTCATTACTGGTAACACGCACTGTTTAACAACTTTAGTCCCTAAACATTAGTACATACATACGAACCTCATCAGAAACTAACTCGGAAACGAAAAATTTTATCTTACATCGCACTAATGTTATAAATGTTAGTTTAGTTGTATTGTTCATCTTGTCTATTAATTATTCTTAAAAGAGAAAATTTTATCTCCATATTTCCCAGATGATAAAATGACAAAATGTCTGATTCTTTATGAAAATTAGTAAAATAAACCTCATAAGTATGATTAAAGTTTACCTTGTAATTTCTTGATAATACGAGCTAAGTATATTGTGTCGTTGACTTTTTTTATATGTCCTTTTTTGATCTCTATACTCATGACTAATATGTAAAATGTACTTTCATGTTCATCTAACCATTTGCTGAGTCTACTCCGAACCGTGCCAACGTTTTTTATTCCAACTTGATTTCTAAATTTTTATATTGCAAACTGAAAAGTAATTTTTATCCAAATAAAATATAGTCTATGTCAAATGAGGGATAATGCAGATCTATCAGTAAAAGGATTTTAAGAATCGGATTATTAGTTTCAGAGATTAAGCATTCATGGAAACAAACAAGTTTTACCTCTTTATAATATATGTTGTCCCTCTGCTGGGCTAGCCAAGGTACAGCTAGAAACTTTGTATGTATAGAACATAGCTTGGCTAATCTAGGCAGGGTTAACCCATTCATGCCAGAGCTAGAATCGAGTGAGTGATTGGAATATCACTACAGCGATAATACCAGAGAATACCACTGTTGTATTTCTTATGGTAAGTGGACGAAAAGTGACGAGTTATTGGTAACGAGGCATGTTGTTCTTGCGTCTATGTCCTCAGGGAATCCTAAGAAAGATCTATTTTAGTGTTTCCATTATTTTAGTGACCAGGCTCTATGTCAGTATGTTAACATTGCAACACCTTTAATTTATAACAAAATATTGAATATATTATTTTTCAACAGATAGAGGAAATAAACAACGTATCAGAATGGCTACCTGGCGTAGTACTCTGCCCTCACAACCCTCATACCAACGTGACAGCCATCCTGGCCAGCAATGGGGAATATTACGCGGGGACACCTACTGACTTTGCCAGTTCCGACACTGCTATATCCAGGTATACATATCCTTCATTGTGATTATGGGAAATATTGGCAATATTTTACCGCCTTTGAGTGATATGCATTCTGTTATTTAACGGGTGACCGAGATTCCGAATCCTGTTTAATTCAAACGTCCAACTGGCCATTATATGGATATAACTTTACAGTCATAAAAACCACGTTTCAATAAGTTACGATCTAGCTACGACATCATTGGGACCACTCTTACATAATACTAGCGTGGAACAGCATAAAATTGCAGGTTCGTATGATGAGTATAGGGCTCCAAGGATAGAACTAATAAAAAAGGGAATTCTATCTCAGTCTCCTTCGGTAACAACGCATTTTATCGCACACATGACAATTCAAGATGCGATTTTTTGTAAAGGATAGATGTAAATATGGACTGAAAAATATCCTGATCACCTTACCACCAGATGAACTGTATACTCGTTTATAACCTCTTATCTCCTCATATCTCAAGTAGTTAAAGTTACTTTTTTATTCAAGAGACGAGAGAGTTCGCTTAAATCACTCTCATTTAAAAGCATCATGCCACTTTCCTTGTCCGTAATGTCTGTAATATATTAAGACTTTTACTTTTGTCTTATTATTTGAGATAAGAATGCAAGGTGCGTGCTCCTCTTTGAAGCCGTCGTTTCGTCTCTAGCTTCTTAATAACCTCATTTACTGATGTAAACCCAAAGAAACATATAAGAAGTTGCTTTCTATTTCTTTTTCAAAATGTTTAACTTTATAGTCTAGAAGAAAATGAACAATGTGTTTTTTTTAAACTAATAGTGACAAAAAAACACATTTAGTGATGATAGAAGAAGAAACTGGAATCACATTGCTGGTTTTTATTTTATTTTTTTTATTATACATATCTCAGGAGTGACAAAGTCTGCTCTGCTGCATTATGATTCTCCTAGTCGCGGATGAGAGTGGAAGTCATGTAGTAATCATTCAATCCGGCGAACTTTGTTTTTTATTACTTTAAGCGTAACAAACGAGAACACAGTTCACCTGGTGGTAAGTGATTCCTGCGGTCCATGCCATCTACATTCATACTTGACAAAAATTATAATGCAGATGTGTTGTCACCCTTGAGGACTGAGATGGAATGCCTCGTTACCAGTAATAAAGGTTTCCGGATCCCTGCACTCACCAGACGAAACACAGCAGCATTTTGCTGCTATTTTGCGCTGGTATTCTGTGAGAGCGTGGTCCTACCCCGGTCGTGCTGACCCATTCATTCTGGAGCTAGAAACAAACTGCAGTGTAGCTCTACTACTGTTGTCATCTTCTAAATTGCAATTTCTCTCATTCCCCAGGAGTCGCGGTGCCGCGTCCCATGACACGGGTATGCTACGAACAACCCAGTATGACCTGAATTGGCTGAACGAGCCCCAGTTTGTTGGCAGCTTCGAGGATGACCACTTTGTCTACTTCGTTTTTAGGGAGGTCGCCGTGGAGTACTTGAATTGTGGGAAGGTGAGTGCATCGAAATGTTTAATAATACTTTTTACCATATCAGTTCTTTCAGGGAGAAATGCTTTTTATTCCAATTAGAGCACACAGTTCACCTGGTGGTAAGTGACTCCTGCGGCCACGGACGTCACGGTCATGTCACGGAACGCAATGTAGATACATTCATCCTTGACAAGGAATCATAATGCACATGCGTTGTCACCCTTGAGGACTGAGATCGGACGCCTCTTCTCCAGTAAAAAAGGTCTCCAGATACCTGGACTCACCAGACGAAACACGGCAGTATTATGCTGCTACTTCAAGCTGGTATTCTGTAAAGGTGTGGTCCGTCCCCTTCGAATAACGAACGATATTTCTATTAGAATACACTTTTTGTTTGTGGAGATATGCATTATACAAGTACTCGAGACTCGATACTCAAGACTCGCACCGACTAAATCTTCATAATGTTAAATCTGCGCCACATAACGACAGTGTCGTAGGAACAGATGGCCCTCACTGGCTCCGCCCCACCACTAGAAGCCCCTCGGGGAAGCAAGTCGCTATTCCTCCTCACTACACGACCTTCTTCTACGACGAATCTTCAAGTACGGCAACTAAGTTGTCATTCATGGCCGTCTACCGTCCTCGTTTAGCTACCGCTTAATGTTTTTATTCGCCATGTGCTGGCGATGTAAGAATTCGTTACCAGAATTATTAAGTAGATTCCGACAGTCGGTGATGCTAAGGTTATATGATGTAGCCAAAATGTAAAAAAAGTTTGGCCCTTATGTATAATTAGATGTTATTTTTTGGGTCACAAATGTAATGCGGTTTATAAACATTTACGGCTTCATAAACATTCACGAGACATTCCGTGTGACACCCCTAAAGACATGAAATGTCTCGATTCCTGTAATCGGATGGTAACATTGAGCACACAAATAATATCTGCGATATGCTGTTGTGTTACATTGGTGTTCTGCAAGTGTGTGTTGGTACCCTGCAGTGCAGTGTTGCTCTACTATTGTCAAAATTAAAAAAGTAAAAACTCAAACAAGTTAAGTCTAGTAAAGGCAAGTTGTAACGTAATTTATGAACACAATAGACCGCATATTAATTTATGAATATAACAGACAAGAAAATCGTAGATTAAATACCATATAGGTTTTAGAGTTACTTAAGTTTTTTGACCCTCACGACTGCTGACTCATAAGATTCCTACTGAAAATATAAAAAAAAAACGGAATTGTAATTAATTAATAAGAATTATATGATGATAAATTTAACAATTTATTGACCTTTAAATAGTAATAAAATATGTTAATTATATTCAAATTATAATTGTACCTTAATAGACGCCTGTGTCGTCTAACCGAAAATCAAACTTCGACTGTGTATTGACCTCTTAATTAACATTTTGTTATCGGAAGTAGACTCTTTATGTTTCATTTTAATGACACCGAATTGATTCTTGACGCTTTGCTTTTATCAACCTTTAGCTGGCTCACACATAAATATTGCTTCGTTATGCTATGTATATTTTGTCTGTATTATCTAGCAAGCATCTTCTATGATATTATTTTTTAAATATGTACAATAGTAAACGATCATATACGGTTCACCTGAGATAGTAAGTGATTTCAAGAGGACTAAGATGGAATGTGTTGTCACCACTCGAGTTAACATATCTGTGCTACAGCTGCTGTATAACTGCGCATTGCTGAATCGCGGATCCTGGAACCACAAAAACTGTGGTGAACAAAATTGTGTCCCAGTCGAGCAACGAAAGTTTGTGCACCACAAGTTGTTGGTTTTCGGGTCTGGGTGTGTTGTATATATTTATATGACAATGCATCCGAAACTTCCTCTGAAGTTTTTGCACATATATTACATGGGACAAGGGAAAAATGAGTGCAGGCAGTGCCTTTGAAGTTCGCGCTTGAAGTTGATGTTTGGTTATAACCGGATAGATACCGCCTTGGTGGAAATCGACCATGAGGATATAATTTTCATCATAACTACGCCGTAATTCTTGCCATATCAAATATATAATATGTTCTGTAATCTATGAAATCAATTTGATAGAATCGAATATTGAAATCGAGCAACAATAATAATAAACAATAAGTTTGGTTAATAAATGTTACTTCTATCAACTTTTACTTTTTTGATGATTACCGCTGCCCATAAACATCCGCCAACACCAGAGGAGTCATGCGTTGCCCGGTGTAGGCTCTTATCTTGAAGGTCGGTAGGACGTCTAACCGATATTACAAGAGGAAGACAAACGTAGAATACAGCAGTTACATATCATATACATATAGTATACAACCTAATGTAGACTTAAGTGTTTTATTTTAATAACCTATTACAGTTTCACTGCTATTCTTCTGTTGGTTTTTCCGTTACTTTTCTACGCTGATGATTATTAGCAACTCCTTTCATTTCGATTTGAATAAATATCCGACGTCATCTTCGAGGCCTCAGCCCGCTATTTTCATTTCTAGGCTACCTTAGTATAATTATGTAATATATTTTTTAGACTATCTATTCTCGAATCGCCCGCGTGTGTAAGAACGATTCCGGGGGCCACAGAGTGATGAAGGACAATTGGAGTACGTTTCTGAAGGCGCGCCTCAAGTGCCCTGTCCCTGGCGAGATGCCATTTTACTACGACGAGGTCCAGAGCGTGGAATATTTGCCACAGGAGAAGATACTGGTGGCCACCTTTACAACTCCCGTGTAAGTAACACAATTATTATTGATAATCGATTATGTAGTTTGTGGAACCATACTGCAGTAGAATATTGAAGATGTTCATTTGATCTACTGTTTTGGCGTCTGGTTGTCGCCAACATAAAATAGATGCATATAATTCATTTATTGTAATTTTTAGATTCATTCATTCTAAATATAATACTTTAATATAACTTTTAATATTGTTTTGTCAATACGCTTATTTCTTACATTTGTAAATTGCAAAACGTTTGCTTATGGCTTGCTGACTACCCTGTTCGATATAAAAGATGTCATAATTTAATGTTGCATAATGGGTTTCTTTTATAGGAATAGTATAGCAGGAAGCGCAGTGTGTATATACAATATATCTGATGTTAACGCGGCCTTTGACGGACCTTACAAAGTACAGGATTCGCCAACATCCATATGGGAGCCCCGTTCGCCTTCTCGCGAGGCCAGGGAACATTTCCGATGTGCTACCGATACCAGGCTAGTAACATTTGTTCGCTTATAAAACTAACAGTCTGCCTAAACATAACATTAATTCCAAAATTAAATGGATATCTTTTTTTTTATATCACGCTACGTCAAATGCTCGATCCCCCGTGCGGCCATTAATGACATTTTGCAACATATTTGCAAGCTTAAATACTTATTTAGCACGTTCCTGGCGGTGAAGGATGTAAGGAAACATGCAAGTCTAAGAAAAATAATATAAAATAATCTGGAATGTGAAGCGTGGACGTAATCCACTAATATACTGTCTAGACATGATCTTTGACAATATCATCATCTGTGTATATGGACACATACTTACATCTTACTTTACTTTAGGTAGAGTAGTAAAAAAATTCGAGAAACACATTCCTAATGTTTGTAACAGTGGAACAGTTACACTGCAGTTTGTTTCTAGCTGTAGAATGAATGCGTCACCTCGACCGGGGAAGGACCGCTCCCTCACCAAATATCAGCGTCAATTAGCAGCATAATTGTGCTGTGTTTCGTCTGGTGAATGTAGGGATCTGGAGACCTTTATTACTGGTGACGAGGCATTCTATCACAGTCCAAGGGTATAATGCATCTACATTATGATTCCTTGTCAAATATGAATGTAGATGTCATGGGCCGCAGGAATCACTTACCATCTGGTGAACTGTGTCCTCAACTGTGTTCGAAAAGTATAATTTCATAAGAAAATCATTCTTTAACATACGTAATTATTTTATCATATTTCTATCTTTTACAGAACACACCAAACAATTGAATTTCAAAGATACCATCTCATGTATGAATCAATCCAGCCTATATCAGGCGAGCCAGTGTATAAGATGAATTTACAAAGGTTCACCCACGTGACAGTTGACGTTACCAAAACAAAGAATGTCGGCAAACAGTTCGTTGTATTTGTGGCAACACAGGACAGTGACGTTCTGAAGTTGGCAATACTGCCAAGGTTCGAAGGGGCGTGTTTAGTTGAAATATGGAAACTGAAGGACGCTAAAGGAGGAGTTGATATACGGATTATGCAGTTTGTGAAAGATACGGTGAGTATTTGATTTTTTTATGCACATAATGGTGCACACAAATATTTAATTTTAGTAATTTTTCGTTGAATAGTCAATACAGGGTTTGATGAAATTATATGGAAAAATGTAGTTACATAACGTAGGTTAAAATATCTGGCTGCTCCGTCACGGGTCTTAGGTTCAATTCTCAGGCGGGGAATATTATATGTGAATTGTAAACTAAACCTTCCTCGATTATAGTTCATTCATTACATCGAAATGGGGAAGGGAAGAACGAGTGACCTCTTATTTGGCACTATGATATATCGTGCTCAGTGAATGGCTGATGAAACCAAATGAGCCAAGGTCGAAATTGACCAGGATCATCACCAGAACATCGTCACATCTTGTATGTATGATTCTTCACTATTTTGTTCCCCTATATAAGTATGATGGTTGAAAACCAGTGCTGCATAGGGACTATAATCCTGTGTCAGCAAAAGCTGAGTCACTTCCTATTACCATAGGGTGTTGTAAGTATTGTTTATGTAAAATGGTTTCTTTTTCTGCGACAATACATACATACCTTTCTTATATTAACTACCATTATATACTTTGTGTACATAAAAGTTAAATAAATAAATAAACTGTTTTATTATATTTATATTCGTTTTTTGTTACATTGTACCACAGATGTCACTCTACATAGGCAGCGATACAGGCGTACTACGCTTGGGAAGCGAGCGTTGTTCCCGTTATAAGAGTCGTTCTGGCTGTGTTGGGGCTACAGATCCTCACTGCGGCTGGGATGATACGCGCGAGATATGCGTACGTGCGTCATCCCACTTGCGCGAGGCTTACTTCACTCAAGCTACATCCACCTGTCCCACTGTTGACAACCCTGGTGGGTATTACCTTCTATTGCCTTCTATTTAAAGCCATGGAGGAGAACGACTGATTTAATTTAGAAAGCAAGCGGTTTTTTCTGGGATAATACACGTGGTATATACGAACTTGCGTCGTTGCACTTGTAGGAAAAGTACTTCATTCAGGAAACTCTTACCTGATGCATTGTCGACAGCCCTGGTGGGTATTAGCTGCTATTGTCTTCTATTTAAAGCCATGGAGGAGAATGACTCATTTAATTTAGAAAGCAAGTGGTTTTTTCTGGGATAATACACGTGGTATATACGAATTTGCATCGTTGCACTTGTAGGAAAAGTACTTCACTCAGGAAACTCTTACCTGATGCATTGTTGACAGCCCTGGTGGGTATTAGCTGCTATTGCCCTCTATTTAAACCTATGGAGGAGAACGACTCACATAATTTAGAAAGCAAGCGGTTTTTTCTGGGATAATACACGTGGTATATAAAAATTTGCATCGATGAACTTCTAGGAAAAGTAGTTAACTCAGGAAACTCTTACCTGATGCATTGTTGACAGCCCTGGTGGGTATTAGCTGCTATTACCTTCTATTTAAGCCATGGAGGAGAACGCCTCATTTAATTTAGAAAGCAAGCGGTTTTTTCTGGGATAATACACGTGATATATAACTGATTTTTTATTTTCGGAAGTATTTTTAAGGTTACACCTTTCATAGAGGTTGAGGTTTATTTAATAAATTAAACAAATGTATCATTTTTCAACTTACATTAATTAGGCTCTATAAGTAGAATAAAAATATGGGATTGCCTGGACAATTATATCGTGCGTAAATTATAACCATTAGAGTTTAAGTTTCCAATGAGAACTATATTTAGTATTTATTTTGTTGTTATCACATATTAATTATAATATATTTTTTAGTGGACGGTGGCTGGTCATCGTGGTCGGATTGGGAGCAATGCATGCAAGATGGCACGCCGCACATCGCATATGCGGACGATAAACCCGACATGTGTCTGTGCCGTACAAGGATATGCGACAACCCTAAACCGGCGAACGGCGGTCAAACGTGTGAAGGTACCGTTTATTAACATAATATTAAATGACGTATAAATATAGCGTAATGGAAGCTTTTAACGGTTATCTTGAGTTAAAATTATGGTTTTATAACCTTGCTGCATAATGCCCTTCATTATCAGCAAGGTTATAAAACTGAAATCACACGTCCACACATACAATACCAGCGTAATGCTTCTGTGCTTCGTCTGATGACGTAGGTGGTGTAGGGATCCAGATACCTTTGTTACTGTTGACGATGCATTCCATCTCAGGTTGACAACGCATCTGCATTATGATTCCTTGTCAACGATGAATGTAGATGTCAAAGGCCGCAGGAATAACTTGCCATCGACTGAACTGTGTGCTGTGTTTGTTACCCTCAATGTAATTAATAAAAATGTTATCAAACATTTTTAAAGTTTTCACTTAAACTTTGTCTAAGTGAAAATTTCCACCGACAACGAAAGGTAACGACCCCTTTAAGTTATCAGAAAAGCTTGCGAATGGCTAGAACGTGTGATGACCAATATTGGCATATCACATATCTATAATTTCCCCATTTCAATACTAAGATACTTTTAATACACCTAAAGAAGGTAAAGACAAATGGTAGTTTCGTCTTAGTGCAAACTCTTAGTGTATACAAGAAAGTTGAGCAATTCACGTTTGCTTAATCCAAATGTCAAAAAAAGAATGTCACTATGCATTAAGTCCACACTTGTAAACTTAATTTAAGGGACAAAAAGATGTCCATATTCTAAACACACCATAATTACGTTTTTTGTTGATTATCTTTAATTTATGTTGGTTTCCAGGCACCAGTATATCAGTCGCGAACTGCACGACGCACGGTGGCTGGTCCGCCTGGTCCGGTTGGTCCGAGTGCAGCGCCCCGTGCGGCATCGCGGTCAAGTCGCGCCGCCGCGCCTGCTCCGCACCGGAACCCCGTCACGGCGGTCGCGTATGCGTTGGCGTCGATTCCCAGGATCTCTACTGCTCCAATCTACCACCGTGTCCAGGTGACGTCACGTCCACTATAGTACCGTATTATACAGGAGTCTCTTGTGCGTTGACCTCGCGTTGATATCGGAACGGTGTATAACGTGACATCCGTATGTATGTTCAAGATTCAGTCGTAAATTTTATCTGGAAATGGAAGAAAAATCGACCATTCTTATTTCGTCGTAAAAGTGGATCAATAAAATACGCCCGACCTATACCGCATGTCATTGTAACTCGCATGCTAATCGTGGTGATGCATTTAGTATATAGTATATTTTGGGTCCTAAAGAAGAAAAAGTGAGTAATAAAATATATCTGTCTTGCTTCACAGATCCCGCCCTAGCACCAGTAGACGGCGGCTGGGCACCATGGAGCCCGTGGTCATCTTGTACGGGCACAGGATGCGGTCCCAACGCTGGGACAAGGGAGAGAAAACGTCTTTGTACAGATCCCGCGCCGCAACACGGCGGGGCAGATTGCGCCGGTTCACGCAGCGAGAAGCAGCCCTGCGATCTCAGGCCCTGCGAAGTCAGGAAGGCCACCGCGTGGACGCCTTGGGTACAGATACCTAGTAAGTGTTCACATTAAATTAATTATGGTTACTATAATTATATTTAAAAAATCATTACATATAATATTTGTATTTATTATAATTTTATTGTGTTACAGGTAACACTTCAGATGGCAATTATATCGAGAAACGTTTCAAATTTTTATGCAAAGCACCTTCGCCAGAACAAATAAAGGTAGGCAGGCACGTGATAAAAGTAACAGACATTTTAAAGCATTTTAACAATACTAAGATTAGATAGCGATCCGAGTCGAGGTTTCGTACCTCCTTATGAGAGGCCCTCGGATCGTATTATCGCCCCCCTCTGTTGTCGTCGAAGTTCTTCGTCTGCAGGGGTCGGAGTGCACCGGTGGTGCAGCAGCAGTCTCTGCGCCAGCTTCGCAGCATCGTCGTTGTCTCCCTACTCAGCGGGCCACCCGCTCGCGAGTCTAAATAGATAAAGCTGTAAAGGTCTCTGGACCAACAGCAATACTCAGAAAAAAAAAATGATTTTGTTTAGATATTTCTTTTAATACTCTTAGAAGCTAATTGCAAGACCTACTAAGAATAATAATAAGAAAAATAAGAATCTCATTTATGCACAGATTTAGCGTTCGGTTTATATCAAAACCATTTTTCAGTTATCTCTCGCCCGGGAAGAAGAGAGATATTGCAGTTCTCGCGGTATATGCAGCAGCACTCCATTGGAGGAGGATGACGGTAGTTGGGAGGCGTGGGGACCTTGGGGCTCCTGCTCGGCCGCGTGCGGTGGAGGGCAACAGGCAAGAGCGAGGCGGTGTAGACGTCCACCTTGCACTGGGTCAGCTGATATGTTGCGCGCTTGCAACACACACGCTTGTACTGGTAAGTGGAATTTAAGAAGGAATATAGAAACACTAGTTAGTTTCAAGCACAGCATACTAGTTTCAAATGGCAGCATCACGTTGCTGCGGTGTTTTCTAGTGTAGGACCTAATTAGCTCTGACTTCAGGGGAAAACAATGCATGTGTGTGTTCTTGAGTCTGTGTAGATAATAATAGATTGCATTGAAAATGATGATTAGTTTAGATTACTTGGCATTTTGATACATTGGTGTTGCACTATTTAAAAAACTGTTTTAACATTATTTCCACATTCGTATATTTTCAAGTCGTCTGTTGCTTACTGAAATACACATTTAATGATATGATTGAAATGTGTCGATATAAATTCATTTCAATCATATATCACGTATATTTTTAAATTTTCATCTCGACATTTCTAATGCATTATATCGTCACTATTCACGTCGAGGAGGATTGAAGCGTTTGACGTTGTGATGTCACAGTTAACCCATAACACCGTCAGATTTTATTCATAATAAATATTAATATTTTCCCGTTTATTTAAATGTACACGATAGTAACGAAACTTGCATGTCTAAGAAATTAAAAAAAATATTAAAGTCCGCCAATCTGCAGTGGGGCCGTGGCTATTCTCGCAATTTCTTTATAGGCTTTCGCGAAGCTTATGCCGCTGTGGGATTTATATATATAGGCTTTTATTTTACTTTTAATGCATATTTATTCGTTCGTTATGTATTTATTTATTATTACATTGGCCAATTGTTCATTCACAGGCGAATGGTCATGTTGGAGCGATTGGAGCGCATGTAGCGGAGACTGTTCCCTAGGTGCCACAGGGCATAGAGCTCGGACCCGCATGTGTTTGTCAGCTGAGGGCTGCGCAGACGCCGGTGCAGCTTTGGAGCGTCGCGTTTGTGTCAACACTTGCGCGGGTATGATTATCTTCGTATATGTTAGACTTAATAGTTTTCTGGAAACTTATAGAGTTTGCCTGATGACATATGGTCACACACTTCTAACTGAGCGGCGATGATGAGATATGCATAACCAGGTTCGATAGACCGGTACATCGACCGGTGGATGTATCGGTCTATCTACCCATACCTCGCTGGAATTCACCTTATACTGAAACACAGTGTATAAACATGGTATGCTTTTCACACCCTACCTTCCCCCTTAGACTACGCCTATGACAACAAATTGAACGCGACACACTTTTAAGATAAAAAGTAGTTGTTATATACAGAAAACTTGGCCACCCCTGTAATAATATTTGAGGAGCAGGGAATTTTGTTGGAGATGACGTGGCTATTAAGTAAAGCAACATTTAATACAATGTCACTATAGCTTTGAGTTCAGTCTGCAAAACTTGAACCTACAAACAATAGTCGAATGGCAGAATATTAATTTAATCATCTCCGGGCACAAGTAGTTAAAAAAAATATATGTTACTTTTTTTTTTATTTATTGCACTGAGAACAATAAACGAGCACACAGTTCACCTGATGACAAGTGATTCCTGTGGCCCATGACATCTACGTTCATTCTTGACAAGGAATCATGATGCGGATGCGTTGTTACCATTGAGGACTGAGATGGAATGCCTCGTCGCCAGTAATAAAGGTCGTCCAACAAATGATATAGATTTAGAAGAAATATAAGTAACTTGTTTTCCAGAATCAGAAAGCGGCTGGGGCCCGTGGGGAACTTGGTCGGAGTGTTCAAGTGGCGAGCGAGTGCGACAACGTAGTTGCGAGGCGGGGGCGTGCGTGGGCGCACAGTTGCAGGTTGCACACTGTGCAGACGACACTCAACTAGACAATGGTTTGTGCTACATGAATTCCCTTTAGATAGCGATTAGAGAGGTTTCGTACCTCCTTACAAGGGGCCCTCGGATCGTATTATCACCCCCCTCTGTTGTCGTCGGCGTTCTTCTTCCACATGAGTCGAAGTGCAGCGGTGGTGCAGCTGCAGTCTCCGCGCTAGCTTCGCAGCATCATCGTTATCACCCTACTCGGCGGGCCTTCCGCTCGCGAGTCTAATTAGATAAAGAGATGTCGATGTAGAAGTCTAAATAAATGTAGAGGTCTCTGGACCAACAGCAATACTCACACACAAAAAAAAAAGCTACATGAATATAATATTTTACGAGGACATCCACAATAACTACAAGTAAGGTGACTTCTAGACGCATCACGTCGTTGCATAACTGATCTTCTCAAGATATGTCCTCGAGAGGGAATTACGTATTTACAAATGCAGAGCGACTGCTTATACTATGAAGGTCGCTTCATATAGGCAGTCGCCAAGTCGATAGATACAGATGGCCTAGGATCGTCATTTATGGAAATTTATGAGCAACGACTTTCTTGAATGGACTATTAGATAATTGCATTATTTTATGCTAGCCATAGAATTTGATAACGGCCAGAAGTTATCGTCGCGGTTGAAGTCAATCAGATGGCATCATTATTATATTCAAACAAAAGTGATTCAAATGTGCTTAGACCTTATCTTTTCTAGAGAATAAATACCTAAGAATAGATATTGAATTACAGAACTGTATGCAATGCCAGCGTATAGCCAGAACGTGGAGATGGCATCATTCGTTACAACTTCCGGCAACGAGTCGTTGGGCATTGGGGCTATCGTGGGCTGCGTTGTGGCGGCATTTGTCATGGGTAAGTTAAAAAAACTTCGAAAACCAATATATATGTATAATAATCATTTTAATTTAAAAATATTTTTCTAGTAAAATGTCTTAATCTCTTCTTCTTAATGTCTTTCTGTCTTATTCTCTTAATATAATCTGCGGAGTTAAATGGTATTATAAACTAACAAGGGGGACAACGCCAGGAAGACGTAAGTTGAGTTAAAAAATATTATGCTATAAAGATAAATATTTCTGTATATAATGAATCAAATTAATTATGTTAAAACTACCTTTTTTAAAACAACACTAAATATATACACACAAATATATCAGAAATATTTTTTTTTCGGTTTATATATTTATTAGGTTACTTTATAAAACTTAAAATTTTGAATGCTTTTGGGATGATTATTAAAACAAACTAAATGTTTATAGTTGGATTATAAATTATAAATAACAAAGGTTGAAATAAATAGCGGCTAATATAAGGTAATTTGTATTTTAATTCATTACTTGATAGAAAATATTTTTATACACATTTGCGATCGCCACCGATAGATGGCGTTAGACGTTCCAGTGTTATCATTTTTAATACTATTTTTATATTTTAAGGTTCTAGGATAAATTAGAAGCATTTATTTTAAATTATTATGTTAACTCTTACTTAACAGTATTTTTTACAATAATTTTAAGAAAAAATATTATATGATTTAATAATTATTAACGAAAGTCTTAAATCACGCTATGAACATTTTCTTAAACCTTAGTATATAACAACACATCCAGCTAAGATTTCACGTGTCTATTGAAAGGAGAGACGGTTAGCACTCCCCTTGACAAGGATGGAACACATAAAATGGTTAAGGCACAACTTGACCACATTTTTTTTAACTTATATATTTAATGTTATTACTGATTAATATTAATTTGTTTTAGAAAACAATTATTATTGTAAATTATTTATTGATTTATTTCATTATAAATTACATTGATTTTTTTTATTTAAGTATTAATTTTAATTTCATATAATTTTGTATATTTTTTATTTTATTCCTTAAGTGAATTGACCTTGCTTGTTGGATGGTATTTTTATTCGTCTTCACTTAACATTGTATCTGTATAATTGTCACTAAAAACTTTTTTATAATTAAAAAAATATTATTAGATATTAAATAAAAAAAATATTTTATATTTAATAAAATATTTTCAAAGTTATATATTGTCTTTCAATTATCTTTTTTTTTAATGTTTTGATGGGAAGATTTTAAATATTTTCACAGGTTGCCTAGTATGCCTGGCTGCAATCATATACTGCCAGAGAAGGGGAGGTCTTCCCTGGCGCAAGCAGCCTCGCGTTCCCTCCAGCCCGCATTATATCACCGCCAAACAAAACAGCTACGTCACCGTGCCTCTAAAAGAAGTAGTAAGTGATTTAGTGTTTTATATGTTTATCTAACTTTGAATTTGTTTATTTTATAATTAATAAAAAAATAATTTGTGGTGGTGTAAATAAAATGATTCTTGATTTTCTTGTTTTAAACTATGTTTATTGTTATAATTAATATTAATTAGATTATTATTTCAGAAGTTATAATAAACATTTTTATGATAATTGGTAGGTTTTGTATAATAACGTGATATATTAAATAAGATTTTTTTATATTATATATATATAGACAATGCTATTGCTATTATTTAGTTACAGTTAATAAATTATACATATTTTTTTTATAAATGACAATACTCAAACATACATTTGCAATTTGATTTGGTTAATTTTCATGAAAGATATGGGACAATTTATTTTTTATTAAGTCTGTAAAATATTTATACAATGTGTAATATTGTTCTCAGCCGCGCAAAGCGAAACGTCAACCTTCGTTCACGGGTATCGGTGGTTCGAGCGGCATCCTTCTGTCAAAAAGTAACAACATCTCTAATCCAAACAACCACAACACTGCACTATCAACACCTAAATTGTACCCGAAAGCGATCGCCAACGAGTATGACTCGATGGGCACCTTGAGAAGGCATTCCAATCAGCCTAATAACAAGACTAACGTGGACATCGAAGAGGACAAGTTCTATTAAATGGTCATGATATGTATTTGGACTATAAAAAGTTGGCATTGTTGGCAGTATTTGGTATGGTTTTTAACCTTATTGAATACTGCATATGTTCGTGATGCATTAGAATAATAAATCTTAAGTGTTCGGGTCTGAAATGTTTAACAAAAAATGTAGTCCTATTAGGTTGTGTACAACCCATAGTACTTGTACCATAGTTTTGCAAAACCCTATTTAAAAGTGAACGTTCAGTTACCGGACATAATATCGTTCACTTTCATTATGATTCTCATGTATATATGTAATGACTCAAATTGAATTGGATTGAATATTGAAAATTGTCATATTGTATATTAATTCATGTAGATTTGTTATGTCAATTAATAAGTCATTTAAAAGACCTATAAATTTTGTTACTAAGAAAACATTGGAAGTGAACTTCTAGTCGGTATGTAAATGCACTACAATTGAAATTATTACTACATAACACTGTAATTTTTTTGTTACATTTGATTCTGTTGAGTGATTGTATGACGTCATCCGGCGAGGCATAAGTATTATGAGATGTGATTGATCGTTTTTAGTGAATTAGAAAATCTTAGTTGTTAGTTGATCCAGTGCCATGGTAACTAAGATTGTAATATATAGTTTATATTATGTTTAATTTAAAATAAGTTTTATTCTGTAATATTTCAGACAATTAAGAACAAATACAAGTGCCATGTAAATAATAGATTTTTGTGGATAATTTTAATGAAATATTTCCAGTAACATTCAGGTGATTCAAAATGACAGTGCCTTTACAATTGCATATATAGAATCTATATATGAATAAATATAAATATTTTTCTATAATGATATACTATGTTTTTGGAGATATATATGAATTATAATTTTAGGACCGTTGGATGAATTTCAACATTTTAATTGGCTCATGTTGAGTCCATATTGTTCTATTTTATGTACAAGCAATTTGTGTTTTTATATACTTGTGTCAGGACAATCAGAGTTTTAGAATGTTGTGATTTTAAAATAGATATTTTGACTTTTATAAATTGATTTATAATAAATTAATAAGAAGCAAATCATGTACCAGTTTGATATACAGTTGAGGTTAATAATTATACAGATAATGTAATTCTTTGTTTTAGGCTATATAGGTCTTTCAATCTCTTACACTACATCCTACACTGTTTTATAGTCGGTTTTACACTTTCAATTATATTATGCTATGCAAGATATAACCGAGTTCACTCAAAAATATTATTGTTGTTGAAGTTGTTCAACTTTGACCGTGACTTTAAACTTTAGTTTACAAATAACGTTTATGGTTCTTTGAATTACTGGACTTTTAATATAATATGTTTGCCTGCATGTAGTTCCTAAATGTTTATTTGGTCTCAAGTATCTTACATTTGGATGAACGGAAGTCAATAACGTTTTTATACATTTGTCTTCACTTGCTAAAAAGCTAGTCCAGCTGTACGCTGGACTACCTTTTAAAATCTCTATATATATTATTATACTTTTAACAATTTTTTTATATTAGTAATATGACGACTGACGACTCCTGGCTTTATGGAGTGACTTGTAAATGTTTAACGGCAGTTTGTGGTTTGGCCTATCTATCTTAGGAAATGGACAAGTGCAGGGCTGAGGCGATGAAATGACAGGGTTCTCTTCCACCATACAGACACCTATAATTTTGAATAATTGCTTTTCAGATATTCCAATTACCTTATTCTCGATCGTATTTACTTTTTCTTAAATACTTCATTAATTTCCTTATATATACAAATTAATTTTAAAAGTATTTACACAACTATTTATTTGACTATTCATGAACATTAGCTGTTCATGACAAAGGAACAAAATTAAAATAACATTTATGCAATTATTGCTATCGTCGTGTATTTATATTATTATTTAATATTAATGAAATAATTGTATATCTTTATTATTTTTAAATATCAAACACACATAAAAGAGGGGTTTCTATTATGAACTTATTTTATTGTTGGCTATACCAGTTTTTTTTAATTTTATTTTTGGGGAATATCAACATATCAAACTTCCAGTATAATAATAATTTTTTAAAAAATGAAGTATAAATTATTGATTTTTATAAAAATAATGTATCAATTAACAAAGATTAAAAAACTGTGTTTTAAATTAACAGTAACATAATTTGATATGTATTATATCTAATGATATATATAAAATTATATACACATCTTTACTTACATATTTGTCATTAAAATGTATCCGCGAACTTTTGACGTCAAATTATCTGTCATTTAGATTTGAGTTTTGACATGAATTCAACCTTAATTAGATAGTTTTAGAGTTGTATTTTGAACGCGAGACTAATTTAAATGTCAAATTTTAAAGAGCGCTCGACGCGGACGTTTTTGTGACCTTGAATATGCGATATCAATTTTTAATTATCATTGATACCAGTTTAAGAGAAACTATGTTTTGTTTTGTATGTATGTAAATTAAGAGGCTTTCTCTCATAACTCACCGATTAAATTTCTACGTTAAATATTAAGAGAATTGTATTCTTGTGATT
Source organism: Teinopalpus imperialis (assembly GCA_029286865.1). NCBI lineage: Eukaryota > Metazoa > Arthropoda > Insecta > Lepidoptera > Papilionidae > Teinopalpus > Teinopalpus imperialis. The sequence goes on from JAGSMU010000017.1 coordinate 5,464,832, forward strand.
TGTTACGGCTATTTTATGTTTCAATTCTTTAGAACTTTATCATTCCTAGATATTTCTACACTTATACATAATGTTGATTTAAATGCTGTATATTGTTGTTGAGCTAACTACTTAAAATAAAGACTGCCATTTAGATTTTAGTTTTATTTATGACTTTCATTTCTTGTTCAATTAAATCAACGATTGGAGTTAAATGTGGGAGAAAAATGGGACTTTTTTTTTAAATTAAAGTTCGGCAACGAGCACACATACAAACAAGTGTTAAGTGATTATGTGGCCTGATTCTGCTCAGGTTAAGCTAACCCATCCAGCTATGACAGTAAACTATGTTGAAATATAATATTATAGTAGTTTAGAAAATTGTTTTTTCTATTTAGTATCAAATGGGCAATTTATTTCATTATAATTTGTTTGGTTTGTTGAATGATCATATTATTTTTATTATTAAGGTCATAACTTCGTTTCTTTGTGGTGTTTGAACGAGAGATTTTGGTATACGACTAACGAGTACTGTCTGGTCTGACAAAGCAACCGCAGAACTCACTACTGCTGACTATTTTCCTTTTTGGAGACGCTTCTGTGCATTATGATTACTCATGGAAGGTGAATATTGGTGTATACTTATATTGGTGGAATACCCGAATCACTATCCATCCTATGAATTATAGTTTGATTTAAAAAAAAAAGACGGGGCTGTCACGATAAATTTTGTATAATCAGTGCGTGTTGCCAGGTGAAATATGAAACTGAAACGTGCTTACTATTGGCCGTATGAGGTAGTTCAACATGAGAGTTGAGGTAACTGATATAAAACTTAAAAGATTAGTAAACTGAAGTGTTAAAGGCCGCCCGTATAGCTCTTAAAACTGATTACCGACGGTGAAGAAAGTTCGTCGAGTGGCAATCTCGTATTGGCCAGATAGGGTAGGACAACCCCCCGCTAGATGGAGTGACGACCTCTGGAAGTCGATGGATGCAGGTCAGAGGAGAGACCTATGTTCACCAAAGGACTAGTAAATGGCTGAAATGATAGTGATGATGATGAAATATTAAATAACCCTTAATGGAATTATGCGTTTAAGTCAAAGATTCGATAAAAATGCGGTGTTTTTTTTCAATTTTACGAGTACGACTGTACCTACGCAAACATCCTTATAATTGATATCCATTGTGAATAAACGCTTGTTAAATACAGCGAACGAAATATAATGGTACTACAAAGGTGTCAATTACTAGATGTTTGAAGAGAGAAAGTAAAATGTTCGCACATTTATCCGAATATATTTTTAAAAGTACTTTTTTATATTAATGGAGTTTTATATTTGCATTTTATTTATTATTTTTTATCTTGTATATAATTACTGTATTGAGTGTGACAAAAGAGCACACAGTTCACATGTTAATGTGGCTAATGACACCAACATTAATTCCTCGATAATGAATGTTATGATTCCTTATCGAAGCCTTGCCTCTTCACCGAGATAAGGGTCCTACACTCACCACTCGAAACACAGCAGTCTTATGCTAATATTTTGCGTTGGTAACCGATGAGGTGTCCCATTTTGCAGCTAGCAGAGCCACCGACGCACTAAGCATAATAAAATATCTGACATGAAATATGGCAAAATTATATAATAACCATATTATCTACAACCTATATCTAGTCTACTAGTAACAGTATCTTAACAGCAAAATGTTTTGTAAAATATTCTGAATGTTATGAAATTAACAGGATCTAGTTATGTTTTTCATGAAAGATGATAGAGAAAATCAAGAGTCCACTCGACACGTTTATTCCGTTTATATATTACAATTGTATAAGAAAGCATATCAGATACGGCATATTAGATACGGTATAATAAACTAATTTGTAACTGCAATATCCGCAGCAAAGCTAGGTTAATTCCTAGTTATGAATTGTGCCGCAATTCCTGTCGTTACTAGTCCAACAGGAAGGATTACAGGCTTACGTCAGTATGTAGTACTTCCATGTGTAAGCTGATCGTTGTATACCCGGGACAAATATTAGAATGTGATTTTATATATGTATAGAAGAATCCGAAAAATGGAATGTATAAAAAGATCCTTGATCCTTTGAAGTAGAATTATAATTATATTTTTTTTTATATTATATTCCTGAAAATAGAAACGAGCAAAATAGCTAACTTATAGTTAAGTTTTATTTTTGTCTTATATTTCCCCTGAGAAATAAAAGTAATTTTGTTTGTATAATTCTTTTTATTTACTACGGGTAAAATTTTAATAAGCAGCTCTAGATAAAGTTCTATTTAACACTATATATGTTGCATAGTGTAGAGTGCCATAGTTATTTGGGTCGCACTCATCGTGATTTAGGGTCGTAATAAAAATTAAATAAGTAAGAAGATAAGGGGTCAGTGTAAAAACTACATGACGTTCCCAATATAACCAAAACCGAAAAAACTGTGAGGAGATGGTTTTTTACATGTTAGCCGAAGCGTTAATGCGGGGACAAAAAATAAGCTGCATCGTGTCTCTATACACCTTACACAACTGTAAGGTACATTGTGTTGCAGATAAATTGTTACCCTTGAGAGTTCAATATGTACTTTGTACACGTGATTGGTCTTTCGTTTAATTTACATTTTTTTTATGGAATATGTAGCAAACAAGTAAGCTGGTCACCTCATGGTGAGTGATTACCGCCACCCATGGACAGCCGCAACACCAGAGGAGTCGCTGATGCGTTGCTGATCTTTAAGAAAGGCTCTTTTCTAAAAGGTCCCTAAGCAGTTTGGATATACCGCTGGTGACAGCTAATTCCATAGAGTTGTTGTGCGTGTGTGCGAAAGTATATTCTGTTAATGCATAGTAATTCCGGTTGATCCCATTTAATCTAATTTAAGCTACGTTATGGCTTTCCCATAACAAATACATAATTGTTCCATCAGTCTCACGCCTACTTCCAGCATTGTATTAAGGGTATAATAAAGATTTCTACTCATATAAACATACTCTAATCCGTTTTATGTGTAGTGCCACGTCGTAACAGTAAACTAGCTGTTGCACAAATAGGTTTGCTCGACCTGTGTCCATATTTTTACTGGCGGTGAATAAACTATACAGTAGTCGTAATGAGAAGAGTCGATTAAATTTTTCTTCCACATAAAAATTAAAGCTAAAACATTCATAAAGAAAAACAAAAAGCTGATAATTATGTGAATCGGCAACTTGACAAATAGAGTGTGATTTATTTCTTTGATAATAAAAAGTTGACGAACGTTAATTGCAATTACATACTATGTATGTATGAATTCAGACAGACTTTTCGGTTGTACATGTCGAATAACAAGACACATGACAATGAAACTGTCATCGCAGGATATTGACTAACTTTTTTTTTTATTGTTTTTTTTTTCTTGTTCCAACAAACAATAGGACTTTGGTATTACTTTTTGTAGTCTTTATTATCTAGAGCAGAAAAAATGTTTATTAAAATATCTATCACTATATAAATATTTTAATAAACAATTTTTCTTTTTTATCTTAGTTGATGTCGAGTTAGTTTATTTTCTACTTTTTCGTTATCACAATCAATGTCAACAATGTATACTGTATAGTTCGTTTTGTTTTTTTACTAAGTGTGACAAACAAGCACACAATTTACCCGACGGTACGTGACGACTGCGGACTGCGGAACCCGACGGTAAGTGACGACTGCGGACTGCGGAACCCGACGGTAAGTGACGACTGCGGCTCATGAAATCTAAATCCATCCTAAACAATGGTTCAAGTTGGATATGCTTACAACCCTGAGGACTGAGATGGAATGCCTCATTATCGGTAATTGAGTCTACCTCTAATCTAATGGCTTTAGCTATGACACAAAGAGCATGTTAAATCGTTATTTTTTTAGGAAAACGTGGCGCTAATTAATTCCCTGGGTATCTACACTCACCATGCGATGCACAGCAACGTATCGCAATGTATATAATGCTATTTCGAGTTATTATGTGACGGCTTGGTTCTTCTCTGGTCGAGACGAGCCATTCTACTATAACGCCGGTGTGTATCGTATGGTGAGTGTAGAGACTCAGGGAACTAATTAGCGCCACGTTGTCCTAAAAAAAAGCGATTTAACATGGCATTCGATTCATAGCTAAAGCCATTATCACAGAAACCCAAAAAATATTGGTATTTGTCTTTAGGGTCTCGTAATTAAATTTAATACAAAAGCGTCTCAATAGCCTAGTAGTTTAGGATTGGGGTCTGCGAAACTTAAGATCGTAGGTTCGAATCCGCCATTCGACAAGGTTTTTCATCGTAGTTTGAATGGTCAATTGAAATATTAGTAACGTTAATAGCACTGCTGATATTAGTAACGTTAATAGCACTGCTGATATTCATTAAAAAGTAAAATGGTCCTTTTTGTAATCTTTATCTGACTAAGCCTGGTATTTTAACATTGTATAAACTTATCGTAGTGGGATAACAATGATATTCCATTTGACGAGGGCTGATAATTACGTCATCGAGTCTTAACGTATTATATTACACTCAACAATACTATTATCGTCTTTTTATCTATTCTGTCCGATACGTCGTCAAATCCCTAGGACTAGGAGGGAATGAGGGTACAGAGAGTTCCTGTAATTGGGTCTCAGGATCCCTTAAGTCATCATTCATAGCGTTATGCTGATATTTTATTTGGGTAGAATACCCGCACATCGCAGAAGTGGGGGCCTGCTTTTTCCTCGTGGGTACAGATAAATACTAACTGCAGTTGTACGTGAGCTAGCTACAGCTGTGGCTCTACCACGCTTGTACACAGTATTAATTTTTTTTTATATATATTTTACCGCATTTACAATAGGGAGAGTTTCATCCTCATCATCTCGATGGTTGGCAATCCACCATTGTGCGCTTGACGCGAAAGTTTTTGTCACGCACAACTACTCTGTGGAATCAGCTGTCGCCAGTATTATTTCAATACTGATACGACTGGGAGACCTTGTGGAAATGAGTACTCCTCTTGTGGGCGTCCATGGGCGGCATTAATCACTTACTCAGGTACGCTGCTTGCTAGTTTGCCACCTATTGTATATAAAAAAATATATTAATCAAAATAGTATTTCCTAAACCAGAAGGTGGTGAGATTAAGTTTTTGTTGCACAAGCAAATCTAAAAAAGGAAACTCAATGGTATAAGGCAGATTGAATTCGAAACTATGATTGTCAGACCGACATTTCGGTAGCCTCTATGTATTTAATCCCAATTGTTATCTCTGACTTATATTTTATTTAAAATTTTACTTTTATATATCAATTAAGTAGATACTTAATCCGCTTAATATATTAATAATAATGATCGTTTATAATTTATTTCCACCAAGATAAATATAATTTGCCAATCATACATAGGAAAACTGAATTACACAAATGAAATATTCCTTAATTCTAAATACTTTTTTAAAAATGCTTCTCATTAATTAATTGAAGCTTTAATTATTTTTATATTTTGATTGCTATTTACAAGTTGTACATAAAATGTTATTAGTACCTACATTATTTAAATAACAGTATAAAGTTACTGTGTTGATAGAAAATCCTAAAAAGTAAAAAAGCTGTTTTATCCCAATCGGAATAGATAGTAGAATCGAGATAGAAAAAGCAAGTGTGAATTTCAGCTTGAGCTTTCAAGGCTTGATCCTATCGCTATACAATCTTAATATGTGGTGATTTTTTGCATGTAACTTTCCAAAAGACAGATTGATATAAGTCAGCTGTGATTTGATCTAACAACCGGCAAGAGCCCTGACGTTCTTGTCTAAACTCCTCGTACATCAATCGACTCCACTAAGGAAATTGGTGCGGCTCCAAGATTTATTGAAGGTGATCAAACAATTTATTTGTTATGTTTTTGAACATACATTCCATAGAGAAAAGGCATACCATCTGATCTTTCAGGGATTACAACGCAGCGACAATAGTCTAAAAATAATGGTTTAGGTTATGGTCTGCGAAAATTAAGGTCGTAGATTTGAATTCACCATTCGCCTATTGTCATGAACCTAGCACAAGCATTGTCAGCTTAGTTGTAGTGGTTTGCCGGAATATTAGTAATCTCAATAGTGTCGCTAATAATCTTTATATAAAAAAAAATATTATGATTTCCTTATTGAAGAGTGAAGGTGGATAGACCGCAGGAGTTATTATCAGGTAAACAGTGATTACGTGATAAAATGCTCGCAGCCTGACACTTAGTTACTAAATTTATAATTTATTTTTATTTACCCAACTGGCAGTTGGGAATTTTTTATATTACACCGTGCGATTATAATAAAGAAAGAAATGGGGAAAGTTTGGAAGTTAACTTACTTTATGTTAAGTTTTATGCTTGTTTTGTAACTTCTCTAATTTCTACCGTACAAAATAAAGATTTGTTTGTATAATTCTCTCTATTTATACGCCAATTGAAAACTACGTTTATATCTCTTTAAGTTTAGAAAGTCATGGTGTCTAAAAGTATTGTTAGACACTTTTCTAGTGTTTGTAATGTTATTATCTTGTTTAATCACTATTACCCTTTTGTATAAATATAACACTAATCCAGTCTAACTAAAAATAAAGTGAGGTAACTACAGACTTATAACATATTAGCTTTTTTTAATTACATTGCGAGTAACAAACGAGCACACAGTTCACTTGATAGCAAGTTATTCCTGCGGTCCATGACATCTACATTCATCCTTGACAAGGAATCATAATGCAGATGTGTTGTTATACTTGAGGACTGATATAGAATGCCTCGTCACCCGTAATAAAGGTCTCCCGATCACCACACGCACCAGTCGAAACAAAGCAGCATTATGCTGCTATTTTACGCTGGTATTTTGCGAGGTTCCCTACCCCGGTCGAGGTGACCCATTCATTCTGCAGCTATAAATAAATTGCAGCATAGCTCTACCACTACTTAATAACTAACTTATAAACTATTAAAACCGCACTTCGAAATAAATCTCAAATATAGTAAACGTGACCCATTTTGGTCCTAAAGGGTAGTATCGCATGTGAACCATGAATCTGTGTTCAGAATACACTTACTATCTGGTGAAATATGTGCTCGTTTGACTTATAATATATAATATATTATAAAGAAATCGTAAAACACTGGCGATGGCACGCGGGGTTTAAAGGACGAGATGTCTGAGAAACTGATGGCCAATTTGCTTTCGGGAAATACATCCTTGATGATCTTGTCTACCAATAGATTACTCGAGAGTCTTATCGCGTTTCAGATAAAAAATTAACTTCGTTCCTTTAACCAGGGAAGAACCATAACTACACACAATGTTATCCTAAAATAATATCTTAATTTTTTTATTTATTATTTATTTGTTTTCTCTTTCACAAATGTGTGTAATGTATGTGTGAAACTTGAGACTTTTAGAGACATCACTGGTAACTGTTCTATCTGGTTTATCTTGTGTATGCATATAGTTGCCATGACAACAGGTTTACCATCGCATAATCTATGTGCTCATTCGTCACCGAAATTAAATTAAAAATTTCAACATAATAAAAAGGCCGATATCATCGAAATCGACTCATGTACAAACAATCATTAACCGAGTTACCTTCATGAATCGACTTCAGATAAATTAGTTATTTATTTTAATTAAAATATAATATATTTGACAGTTAAAAGTGATTAAAACATGGGGAGGTAATCACTCCCATCGCGCCCTCTGATGCTATTTCATATCAGATAGCATAAAACTGTTTACCTTGTTACAATAAATATTTTTCTTTCATCTTATCGAGTGGTATATGTCGCCAGCCACTTGTGTTCCCGTGACGTCAGAGCATCTGCGCAATCTTGCTATAATTTTTTATCTGCTGCGAATGACCTACATTCTTATCGTTCATATATTTGGGTTAATATATATTTTCATGTGTACAGATAAATGAAAATAACTCATAACGCCTAAAATATTCAGATGTCTTCTTGGTGTACTAACTGCGCAATCCACCTACTCTTATAAGTCCCAGTTTGCACAATTAAATATTTGCCCTTTGAAATGATCGTTTCAATGGTTATTGGACTTTCTTTATAAATCATAATTATTTGGGTCATATATGTAAAGCAAATTTGATATTTATTTCACCCAAAACTTTAGGGAAAAATTCAGAGAAATCCGTTACATTGAAATAAAAAAAATGTGAGAAACGTAATAAGGAATACATGTATTAAACATTTCAATATTAGATAGTACTTATTGAAGTTAAAGTTGAAGATAATTTTTTTGATGTGTCATTTGATCGAGCGCTGTGTGCGAGTCTAGGTCTTTTAATATTTCCTTGTTCACAATTAGTAAGTTGAACAATAATCGAGGAATAAAAATTAAAAAAGAAAACAATCTAAAAAAAAAATGTTGTGTATTGCAAATTGTTGGATTCCTGATCTGGGTGAGTGGTGAGGTGATGTGTGTCCCACGTCTTTGCACGGATCATTCAATTTTTTTTTTCATCAACATTGCTCTCTTCGGATCTTATTGTACACACATCGAAGTACGTGTAAGTGCCCCTGTGTTTGTGCAAATGCTTACGCAGATGTATGCAAATGATGTATTTCCATACATCATTCATTATTTGTATGCAACAGCGGGAGTTAATGAATTCCTTTCGTCTCATATTATTATCACTGATTTTTTTGTTGCCTGGTTATTTTTCGTCTCTGGTAAATTAAAATTACCATGACAAAATGTTTTGTGTCGTTTATAAGGTATTCTAACAAAACAACGAAGCTATAATAAATTACTTTTTTCTTTTCCTTTCTTAAAGCTTTAATTAAAAAAGTATTGGCATAACAAAACTAAGGCTATATATAACTAGTCTGGCCATAAATACTGTTACACAAAAACACGTATATTATTTTAAAAACTTCTTTCGATTTTGCGTCATTTCACATATTTTTTCGTGTTAATTATCAAAGTACAATATGGAATGGGGTGTTAAAGAAAATAGGGTTGCAGTGATTGCCTTGAACAAAGTGGGTATGGAGCCGTCGGTCATATTCCAGACACTTCAAAACCTTGATAACAGCCGTACGTTCGTATATTGTACTATCAACAGATACAACAAAACTTCCTCTGTCGAAGACCAGAAAAGATCGGGGCGGCCACGTGCTGTTAGACCTAGAAAGTCTGTTAATGCTGTTAAAGCCAGAATTCGTCGAAACCCCATTAGGAAGCAAAAAATCTTAGCGCGAGAAATGAAGATTCCCGCTAGGACTCTGTCGCGTATTATAAAACAAGACCTGAAGCTCAGTGCTTCTCGTCGATATACAGGACATGCCCTAAATCAATCTTTACAATTAAAGAGAGTGGATCGATCAAAACGCCTTCTTTCGTGATACGCAGGTGAAAGGCACAGAAATATCCTCTTTATCGATGAAAAAATTTTCACGCTTGAAGAACACTACAATAAGCAAAATGATAAAGTGTACGCAGCCACAGTTCTAAAGAAGCTGCTCAAGTTGTCGGAAAGGTACAATGTGGTCATTATCCTGCGTCAGTGATGGTTTGGTGGGGCGTGAGTCACAAAACTACATTTTTGTGAAAAAGGAGTGTAAAACTTTAGACAAAGTTTTTCAAGATACAGTATTGGATCATGTTTAAAACCTCTCAGCAATACACTTTTAAAAATATACCGTGGACTTTCCAGCAGGACTCTGCACCTGGTCACAAGGCACGTACTACCCAAGCCTGGCTTGAAATCAACGTTCCGGACTTTATAATAGCTGAAGACTGGCCCTCATCTAGCCCAGACCTTAACCTTTTAGACTTCAAATTATGGTCAATTTTAGAGGACATGGCCTGCTCTTAACGACACGGGGACATTGAGTCTCTTAAAAGATCTTTGGAGCAAGCAGTGGCGAAATTTCCCTTGGTAACAGTGTGTAAATCCATAGATTTGTGTCCAAACAGATTAAAGGCCTGTATAAAAGCCAAAGGTGGCCATTTCGAATAGAATATTTTCTTATTTTTGCTGACTGCCTAATAAATATGTAGGTATAAATTTTAATAATATTACATTACTTCATTAAAAAAATGCATTTTCATTTGTAACAGAACTTATGGCCGGACTAGGTATATTGAAGATTCACACCATCAAATCTCACTCACCATACAGCGTTATGCTGCTATTTCACGCTGATATTCTATGACGGCGTCGGTCGGCGTCATTGGATCTTTCAACGTCTTAGTCCTCGTTAATAATACTCGGTGAAGGTGTACAACAACGGTAGGTTTTCTATCTTTATCTAACAATGTGGCGATTTAACTCCGTCGGTGTCGGAATGAGAAGAGTTCAATCAATGGTTATTAAATATTTAAATAAATGCTAGCAGATAAATCAGATATGAATCATGAAGAAAAACAAACGGATGAAAATAAAGGAAATTTATAAGTTGGCAAACAGTGTGATTACCCAAGTAATATGAGAATGACATTTTCATCGGATCTTACTCGTATGTAATAACTTTTTCATTATTGTTTCAATTCTCCCAGACACTAAAAAACTTAGATTACATTTTTTTAATCAAGATTATCTAGGAAATACTAAGTACCTTACTCAAAGCTGTTATTAAATAATAATAATTAACACAAAATAATATATATAATATATAATATATATAATTAATACCCTAAGTCATTATGGACTTCGGGTTATTATTTCGACCAAGTTTTTTTGTATACAGGAGTAGTAGGCAACACGACTTCGTATTTGAGTACTCATAACGATTGAAAGCGGAATCCATATTATTGGATTTTACATTATTTTTAAGGTTTTAAGAGGATTCAGTTAATTGCCGATAAATCTTGTATTTTGCATAGAGTATTTTGAACTTACAAAATTAAGTTTAAAAAACTACAGGAGCATAATTTAGAATTATATAAATTGTGCTAGTAAGATTTATTTCCAGTTTAACATTAGATATTAAGATTTTGTCTCCGGAGGCCAGTATCTTTTAGCTTTGGTTCTAAGGAATTTGCCACTTTGGGTGGTCTATGGATGCGGTGACTTGAGGACTTCGGCTACCACAGTCCAACCGAAGTCTGACTCTGACCATGCGTCCAGCAGCTGTCGTAATGGTTCCTTGTCATACGAGTATAATAATTTATTTAACTATTGTTATCGCATTGATTTTTCATTACATCGGATATTAAGGGACTCATGAATATATTCATATATACATGTTTATTCTGGGATGTTGACCAGGGACCAAGGACTAAACTTTTATTGAAATCAGCATAAATTAGCAGTTTGTTCTACGCTAATTTTTTCTACGGCGATCAGAACTAACCATGTACCTTAACTAATGGCTCAAGCATTCCTTTAATTACCATTTATTCAGTGATTTTACATATCTGCTTCTTGATTATGATATATATATATATATATATAATATATATAATATATATATATATATATATATATATATATATATATATATATATATATATATATATATATATATATATATATATTATTATTATTAGAAACTAGTGTCACAAGAATATCAATTTCTTTTTTGTAGAAATATTTTGGGACTAATATTGTGTAAATAAATTGAACCAAGGAAACGAGACTCGAGTTATACGTATTAAGAATTTTATAAGCGTCCGTTTTAGTAAAAAAGCTTTCATATAAAATAATGGCTTCTTTAAATTTCGTCGTCAATATTTACCGTTTTCACACCTGTGCAGTCTTTTATATTAAATTTTTTACGAGAGAGATAGTCCAAGGAGATCGAATTTTGTTCGATTATCTTTATTTGTATAGCCTTATTCTTGTAGACGACAGCCTAGAAGAGCTCAATGCCACCGGGCGAGTGCCTCAATTTATGCAAATAGTCAAGGCACTTTATGAATATAGTCACATAAATTGTGCGCACTTGATGTCACCTAGCATTCAAAAGACATTGCCATCATGTAAATCTCGTCAATCAAATCAAATCAACAATTTGAGTATAGTTTATACTAACATGCAGAAGTCTTATTTGGTAGGACAGGGTGGAAGAACGTTCTGGTTCTATCTGCTATTTCACACTGATATTCTTACCACCTTCAAAAAGGAACTTAACGATGTTGTGTTTAGTAACGTGAGCGCGGTGATCTTGGGAGATAATTATATACAAGTCATTACATCTCAGTATTCAGGAGTGATGAAGCTTGTGCATTTGGAATATTTTTAATATATTGATGTAGATGTCAAGGAACGCAGTTATTTCTTATCATCAAGTAAACTCTACACTCGTTTGTCAGCTATAATATTATAATAAAGCTGCTCCATAAAATGGGTTATGGTATGCTTATGGCAACGTAAAGCGTAAGAGCATTTTAACAGTGGTAGACCTACACTGCAGTTTGTTTCTAGCTGCATGATTAATGGGATTCGACCCGAGTAGGACCACGCCCTCACAGAATACCAGCGTAAAATAGCACCATAACGCTGCTAAGTGTTGGGTCTTTCTTACTAGTGACGAGGCATTCCATCAAAGTACTCAAGGGTAACAACATTTTTGTACCATGAATCTTTGTCATGGATGAATGAAGATGTCATGGGCCGCAGGAATCACTCTCCATCAGGTGAACTGTGTGCTCGTTTGTTACTCTCAATTACATTGAAGAGGAAAAAGTGGGTGCAGCACCACTACGCAAAGTCATTACCACCAACCAATATAATAAATATGTATTGTGATGATAAAGTAATAATGGAATCTTGCTGTAATGTAGAACGATAAAAAGATTACTTTGATTTGCAAATTTTGCCATTTGCATTTCCTCGTTGTTCTCTGCACGTAAAGCGCCAGCAATTTAAATTTAACCCACACTGTTCGCAAGGAAAAGATGACGGTAATGTCTCTGATTCGTATATCTTTAGTACGTGCTTGCCACAAGTTTTCTGCTTATTTTAAGAGATTTTAAGAAGCTGCTTAGTATTGGTAAGAAAAATATGTGTATTATATTTATATTTGTTCATGAGACATTCAGAATGTTTATAATGAGTATATCAAATAAGTGTTTTTAAAAATAGCAATTATGAAACGTTTCGTTGAATTCATCACTGTTTAAACGCACACAGATTTACACAATGAAATGTTTTTTTGTTTCGCTATAGTACAATTATAAATTTTGTTATTCGTTTATCACATTTTTTTTTATAAAGTGAAATAAGCGATCGGTAGAAATGGAAAGGGGAAGTGTTTAAAATAATGAATAAAATAATTTAAACAACTCCAGTATATAAACAAGACGTACGTAAAACAATGTATGTGCATCTTGCATCTTTGTTAAGAATATTTATCGTAAAAGAAGGAATCCATAAAACCACGAATAATTTGAATTTCAAATTCTTCGTAAATTTTGATTATTTGACATATTATACTCATTTATTACCCTTAAAAATAGTCTATCTTTATTAATTAAATGAGTGCTTATTTAGATACGTAGAAGTATTTTTTTTATCTTAATTAATATCACTATTATTATTAACTACCTGTACCACCACTTCAGAATGCGTGGGCGCTGGAGAAGAAACTCCAGCAACGCTTCTATCTGTATGGACTGGAGAGAACCGGCCAGTGACATGGCGGTATCGCGAATAACTTTGTTTGCGACGCCCTCGCCGTCGGCGGGGGCGATATAAGGGTGCAATATAGGTGTGTTGTGTTTTATGAAAGGCCTGGGCCCTGGTGGTTGCGTCGTCAGGGTCGTCGAGGGCGTGCCTCGGTCTCTTTCGGACGCGGGTAAATCTGTGATTCGCGATGGGATTGTAAGTGGCGGCACTTACAATCACAGGGTTTTGGTGTATGACGGCAGAGTCGAAATATCGGCGAGAAGCCTGCTTCAGGTACTGAGCTATGGTCGGCAGCTCAAGATCTATGTGTAGATTTTCGTTACGCAAGAACCACGGCGCACCGATGGCCTTGCGCATGAAACGATTTTGTATTACCTGAAATCGGTGAATGTGACGCGGGGAGGCATGCGCAAAGACGGGGCCTTGCGTATGTCGTTATGGGTCGGACGTAAAAGTATTTCGTAATAATATTATTATCTGATTTTTCATCTGAATGTTATTTCTCAATAAAAGTTATTTTTATTTTTTAGGATAATAAATTTATTAGGTTATTATATACTTATATAATATTATATATATATTTATGCACTAAATGAGATATATGTTAGGAACAAGGATTGATAAATTTTTGGTAAAGTAAGTTTTCTGTCAAATTCATTTCTATTTCGCAGTGGGATAAAGCTGGGAGTTGTTTCCGAAGCAATCAAAGAACAACACATTGTGAAAAGAATAGTGTACACAGAATAAAAATTATATAGCAGTCGAAATCATCTATGAGCAAATAGGAAAAGTTCTCGCTTTCAAATAAAAGTTTAAATTGAAGCTGTTTTCACTTGAAAGTAAAAACAGCTTCAATTTAAACTTTTATTTAAACTCTATGTATGCACATATCGAACGAACATCTTCTACTATTGATCATAAATAAAGAATACAATGAATGTATATATATATATATATAGTATTGAATTTTTTGTTTTGTAAATAAATACTACAAAGCGTATTAAAGGAATACTTAAAAGCAACATACAATAAAAAGTTATTTGCAACGATGCATCTTGTTATTACTGGATGACATGAATTGCGCCGAATATATTACAGTGCATAAGCAATCGTGTATCTCATATGGCATGGCCACGCTGTAATTTGTTGCTAATTGCCTAATGAATAAACCGGCACGACCGGTACGGTTCCAACCCTCACAGATTAACAGCATAACGCTGTTGTGTTTCGATTGGTTTATATGGATCGTATGGATAGTAGGGATCCGGAGACTTGTGTATATGTGCATATCTTAGTCCTCAAGGTTTACAACGCTTGGGCGGCATTGGGTGGCAGGAATCATTTACCATCTGGGGTAAAGGCATTATATAACATAATTCATGCTTATTTTAAAAAGCAATATTGTTAAAAAAAAGTTATTGCTATATACAATATATATTGGTATATAAACTCCCACTACCGTATCAAAATAAGTTCAGTAGAGGGTCTAGTGGCAGACGCAAAAAATAAAAATCGTCTATGGGTACATTCTAATGCTGTTGATGGTATTCTGTTAGAACTAAATCTTTCAGCGTTCAAATGATTCATTTTGTACCTATTCCCGACTAATTCGTATTCCACTACGTATTTCTAATAAATTTAATTACTTTTCAGTTTTAAGCAAGGGAACGCAGTGAATAGCTTTCACGCTAAGCAAAGACGTGCCAATTGTTACGTTATAAAAGTGCCAAAATTAGCCCGGATTTAATTTTCGATGTCGATGTCTCTGCGAGTGCGTAAAATGTTTTTGTTCGTAATTGAATTAGTTCTTTTTTTTATAATATATATTTTTTATTTTTTATTATATATATATTTGTTCTTCTATTATATTTACTATAACGATCGCTTGGATAACACTTATTTAATAGACCTATTAAATCCAGTATACGCTTTAATTCATATATAATATAATAAAAGAATATGTCATATCAGGATTAATTAAATTCTTGCTGAGTTTCTTTTAAAAATATAAACATCATAATATGGCATGAAAAATAGCTTAAATCTTCTTCAATATAAAAAAGGTGAGATCTTTATTCACCGCTTAACAAAACTCATGTCTTATTTCGAAAGGGTCATATATCGTACCGTTCGACAACGTCAAATGCTTTTAAAACATTAATATACTCTCGTCGAATGATGTTTACAGTCCAATAAAACAGGAATGCTGTACAGAATTATTTCTGGTATTCGTCGTTTACATTTGAAAGGAATCTCGTATAATTCCCGTAACAAATACTTCTTGTGATGACTGCCTGGATTAGAATTAAAGATTATTTATACTTTAAACCATACAATTTGTCGGTTAAAAAAACAGGAAAACTCAATAATTGTTTAAAACTAAAAATCACTATTTATAACTTTTCACCTTGTTCTTCATATCACCACATTGACACTGATTAATGATAATTGTGGCACATCAGTTTTCAAGAAAAATTCAAAATCACCTTGTCGAAGTTGCTTGGATAATTCTGAGGGTTGAGATGGAATACCGGTAATTAAATCTCCACTTCTCTCTCACTCACCATACAAATGAAAGCAGAATTATACTACTACTAGGCTACTTTAATACATACGGTTAAATAAATAGTTATTATGGTACAGACCCATTTATAACTCCGCCTACTTGGTCAATAAAATAAATTAAAAAAATACTATAATATAATGAATATATATAGGAAACGACCATACTGGAATCCCTCGACAGGGGAGTCTAAAAGGTTGAGGGTTATAGCGAAAGGGAGAGAGAATCCTGCGGACTGTACGAGTGGTATCGAAGAACATCGCCTTCTGCGTTTGAGCTGCGCGTCCCGTACTTCCAACCGCCTTAGGTGATACTGGTTCAGGAGAGGCTAGTTGGGATTACGCGTCGCAAGATTCGACTGTAGGTATTATTAATATTAGTTTACGCTGGTATTCTATCGAGATGTCTACAGCTATTTTTTTTAGCTGGAGCGTTGTTCTAACACTATTAAAAAGACTAATCAGATATATTAAATTACCGTTGAATTCTTGACAGTTTATTTTGGACAAGTGCGATACTTTGAAACTGACCTGCCATCATAATTAATTTAATATTATAATCTCAAGTAATAAGTTGTTGTAGGATTTCATTTCTGTAGTGAACTTTTAATTTTAACGAGAAAAGTTTATCTTTGTTGGGACTTATAAGTAAGCAGGCGCTTTGTTGTTGAAGAAATGAAGCCTTAAAAATAAAAAAAACATACACGCGTTTGCTAAATTTTATGTCAGGAAAAATTTGTTGTGAATTTTATTGAGCGGTGGATAAAGGTTTTTTTATGGAACAACAGAGATTATTTATATATATATGCATGTACATTATTATATATATTTATATTAATTTGAATAATGTATATACATATATATATACATTATTCAAATTTCCTCTGATAGTAAGTAATCCTCAAGAAAGATTCAAGATGAACATGCACTGTCTCGTCTGAGGACCGAGAAGTAACGTCTTGCTACTGGTAATTGAGAGCTCGAATCTCTATTGATTTACTTATTTTATTTATTTATTTATTTCCTCTTTATTGTATTATCCTTAAAACAGTTAAAAGTTCACAAAGGGCGGACTAAATGACAAAGGCATTCTCTACCAGTCAACCCAAAGTGTGGTGAGATATTGTAATAGTTGTAGCAATAAACAACATAATAAAAATAAAACACTAAAAATAAGTAATATAAAATATACAAATAAATAATAATACAAACATAAATACATTTATAAATACAATATAAATACAAAATATATATGCATACATAATATAATACAATATAATAGCGATCTAATATTTTAAAGTCCTGTCCCTGTCCCCTTCCGTTGACAGATATTTTAACCTTTATAAACTTCGTGAGTTTAGAGACCCGAAGATCCGTACAATTACCAAACGAATCACAATAACGTTATGCGTTATTTAATCCCTTTATTCTGCGAGAGAGTGATTTTTCCTCGTTCATACGACCGATTCATGTTGTAGTTCCAAATCGGTTGCACCGTAGTTCCACTACCAATAAATCCTCAAGAATTATTTAAAATTATAACGTTTTCTGATTACAGTAGCCCATCACACCCAATCTTTCAAACCAATAAATATTAATAAGTAAAACCATAACAGTACCTCCTGCATGTGAGTAGTAAATCAGTTTTTATTTTCCTGACATTTCCAACAAACAAACAAAAAACGTTTCGTTAAACTTGGTTTTGCGTGCTTCGTGTTCATTAGGTTAGCTTTAAACATACGCACGAAGGCATTTGAAAGGCAAATGCGTTTTAAGTTAAGTACAACAAATTCAGTACACCATGTAAGTACGTAAGGTAGCGTTGAATTTTAGATTAAAAATAGTACTTTTTTATATGCCCATTATTTTTATCAAATTGTTCTAAAAGCTCATTATTTTTTTCATCTATCGAAATCCACTTCTCAGCATCGGGATTATTTCCACAACGAAAAGGTTTTATGTAATAAATTTGAAGGACTTTGATAAATATATTTTGAAGATTTTATCATTTAAAATAATATTTATAGTTTTAATCTGTTACTTACATATCCATTAAATTTTTTATTTGCGACACTTTTTTTATCGAGTCATAAATACCCAAGGGGTTATTGCATCGGTCATGGCGACTTTTTTTATCAGCGAATTTTTTTTTGGTCTTAATCGTCTACTACGGATTAGCAGTCCACTAAATAGTCATGAAATGGCTGCGTGACGTAGTGGTTAGAATAGTTGGCTACTGCGTCGTGTCTCCTGGCTCCTGTGTTCTTTTGTTGAGTGTGTTTTTTGTCCTTGACACTATCTGAATTTTCTTTCGATCCTGTTGCGCATGTATTGCACCGGATTAGGGAGACGGACGTCGACTAACTGCGTCTGTGTTTGAGCAAATTTTTGTAGCATTATAATTTATTTTTTAATTGCTTAATAAAACAAACATTGTACAAAAACAGACATAAAGCTTTTACTACCATTCCACTTTTGGGTTGAGCAGAGAATATACTATGAGTGCACAGTCATGTGGACATCACGTTTTTCGTGAAACAAATACTGACATCCCGTTTACTAAGAACAATAACCTACTACAGCTTTAATAAATAATTGTATTATTCCTTTTTTAATACGAGTACTTTTGGAGTTGGATGTATTGGGTGAACGGGCGGTGGTATATCTGAACATTACCTTGCCAAAGGCAGAGATCAAAGTAAGGCAAAAAATGGTATTGCTCATGTGAAAGTACCACATATAAAATTGATATACGAGTATATCATAAAACTATAATTTTATACATTTTTGGATCCATTAAACTGAATCTAGACATTTTATTATAATGGCAATTTTACTGCAGCAGTTATACTCGTTAACGTTTAATACCTTAAAGACGATGACAATCTAACATTTTAAAATATAGCTATATATATATATATATAAAATAAGGTTATATATATAATATAGCTATAAATATAACCTATTCTGAAAGATAAATTGCAAAATTTCTCTTTATCTCATGAAAGAATTCTTCGATCTTCGTTTAACAACAAGATCTGTATTCCAGCTCACTTTATCGGTTTTCTTGCAATTTCATTTGCTGTCCGGGCTACACTTCTCTGGAAATCCTTGCCGATGACATCAGGAAGTCAGTAATAAAATCAGTTTTAAAAGTTTGTTTCATGACTACCTACTTAAGTTATCTTTAGACAGATAAGTTTATCATCCACCGGTAGCTACCGCTATCGTATAGTAGATGTATATTTATTGTATTTATGTATATATATATATATATATATATATATATATATATATATATATATATATAGTATTTATACATGTATTATGAATTTAATATCTATATATATGTATGCATTATTCTTCATGTGTATTACTTATTATTAGTCTTTTCTTTTTATTATTAGTTAATTGCTATAATAAGCTTATAAGCATTTATACAGATTGTTTTTACGGAAAGAAAGGACTCAAATGATTTTGAATTTCTATTAAATCCGTAACAGGAACGTCAAATCTGATATTTACTTAACGAACAAACAAAGTTTACAGCTCAAAACTCAATTATGCTTGTTGTTTGTTATAATGTTTAAAGACGTTGTTGTTTTAGTATTATATACGTTTATTGTATATTCTAGTATATTATAAATACTGTACTACAGCGTTAATACGACTACGGCCTGATACTGCGACCACCGATTCTCGGGCTTCTAGATTTAATCAGTATAAGGTATTATAATTGAATTTTTTTTTATTTTTTAAAATTCATATATATATAGATGTATGCGTGAGTGTGTATTTATTTATTAAAATGTTTTCCTTTTTGATAATTCAGTATCTACTATGTAACCTATGTACTATTTATATACTTGTATTTTGGCTACAACATTTTTATAAATATATTTAATAAATATATAAAACAAGACTTCAGGTTAAGTGATGAACAGGCTAAATTGACCAAGTCTAATTTATTTTTGTCGAGATAGGTTTATCCTTCCTGTTTGTGTCATCCGGACAGAGCCACTCAGCAATCGATCAAACTTAATTCCTCTACACGTGGCATTGTGTCAGGAGGAAATGTTAATTGTTTTTCTTTCTCTTATTGATTACTTTTTAGATTAATATTTGTAAGTACAAGAATTATTTTTAAATTCTAATCGGTCCCTAGGTCTCAAATTTGACGTAGCTCCTTCTCGGGGGAGAAATTCTTCCTCCCTTCCACCCTAGCTAGCTAGGTTACAATATGAATGATAAATATTTAATAAATGATTATTATATATTCCAAGTCAATCGTAAATGAAAGAAACGCGATGGTCAAAGATAATCAAAAACTTGGACGGAGCTTCAGCCATCGGCAAGGGTTGGTTTTATTAAATAAATATGATTTTTCAATAACTCTGTGTTAAAAATTAAACAATATAAGATATCGTAAACAAATATTAATCTCAATAAAACGACATCTTTAGCTTCTAAATCCATGAAAATTCGGAGAATTTAGTAATTTTTATTACGTGAAAATTTTCCCGTCTTCCGTTTACTCTCCCAATAAAACCGTTAAAGCTTTACCTTTTATCACCGCTCCTTCGTTACAAATTATTTATATTTACATACTTACGTATGGCATAATATAATTTGTCTTATTAGAGAAAGAAGTATTGGCAGTTCCGTTTTATTTATTTATTTATCCTTTTTTCTCTGAAATAATGGTTTACAAGGTTGAACTTATACTCAGTGGCATTCTCTGCCAGTCACTCCGGGTGAGTGATACATAATGATAATAGACGCAAAAGTGAAAAACGATTTATCTATGAAAACGTTAATTTTAGATATATGTACATAAATAAATTTGATATATATACATTAATACACATAATAACGCAACACAAACGTTATAATATAACATAAATAATTTAGTTCTAATTACATAGAAAATTAAGTGTGTTTTGATTTCATAGGCCAATATTAAATATAATTTTTTCGCGGTTATATTAAATAATAAACGATTCGGGTTTGTTGTCGACGGTCATCCCACGAATAACCCTCATCTCAATGCTTCAGTGGCGTAACCATTTATCTGCCCTAGCAGGGCTTACTTACAGGACAGACTTAGTAGTGCAATTTATGTCATTAAAAACTTACAAATTTAATGTCTGATGAGACTTGTTTATTTTATTAATTTCCGCAATCTTAATTTTGCTAGAGGAAATGCACCTGATGTTAAAATTATATTTATTTCACAAAAAAGAACTATTTGTACTATTTATAATCTAAAATCGTTACCCATGATTTTGCTAAGGGAAAAAGTAAATAAAAATTTAAATAAAAGAATAATTAGAAATAAGCATATTAACGGCTACCTAACAATATATGTATGTATAAACGATAACATATTGTTTATACGTAAGAATTTACAAAAATATCTCTCACTAAACATACTCTAATACCTTTTGTATTATGGAATATTTTTGTAAATCTTCTCTGAAGACGCTATATATACAAGAAACAAAAATGTTTAAAAAGGTACATATATCGTTCGTGGGCAATAAATTTAATAAAATTCCGCTAATCGATTTGCCATTAAACGGATTTAAAATTTTGGTTAAACACCAATTAATCAATTTGACCACGATTAAGAAATGACTTAAATATAATTTAAGAGACTTTTATACAGATTTAAATGAATAAGGTGTGTGAACCGGGTTCAACTTTTGTGTTCATTTCACATTGAGCTTCTATAGGACTTTCTGCATAAATAAAAGCTTAAAGTTTCATGACTTCCTGTCATTGTCTAGACAAAACGTGCGCTGTAAAAATGTATTAGCATTAAGAAATGCTTTCTGTCTAGCACTCATAAATAATTTATAAATCAATAAAACTATTTTTATTGTTTTACCGGTAATAACATTTGATTTAATATTTTATGCTTAGGTGTACTTACCGATTTTAAAAGTTTAAAATATTAGTGAGGACAAATTTGTTAAGTGTAGGTTTTTAAAATGAAATAATTCCTTATATATTACAAATATATAATTTTTTTGTATATATTTGTAATATGTTTTACAATTACAGAGAAATTTAATATAGAATATTAATAATGCTTTTTATTAACATTACTAAAGTTCCGGTTTATCACTCAAACTAAGCTGACAATGCTTGTGCTAGGAGATAGGAGATGGTTTACGACACTGGTTGAATGGTGGATTCGAACTTACTACCATAAGTTTCGCAGCCCGTACCTTCAACAATTTAGCTATTCACGCTTCACTTCAATTAAACATAGATTATGAAACTTACTAACTTTCTCGAACTCTCTCGAATAACCCCCGGAGGTTCTTCGACAGAGAACTAAAATCACCAACATAGCCCACCGGATAGCAAGCTTAAGCCGGATCAGGGTAGTCGAGGATCATGGTGATCAATTGGATTACCAGGTGATCTAAAGGATCCATCAGGTTAGCAATTGGAGAAGTCTAAAACCAGCAGTGGATTCATTTAGGCTGATGATTACGATGTAACTAAATTTGTTGTTTTTGTTAGTTATTTGCTTCTGATAAAAATTGTATACTTGTCTTGAAAAAGCGTCTAAAACTATTTTGCTTTAATGAACACGTCATAATTATAGCGTTCTTAATTAATAATTATTATAATTAATTTACCGTACATTTTTTAATTTAATAAATAGAAATGGGCAAGAAACTTTCTAACATCTAATTAAATAGCGACGTGAACCGTAGCTGCTTTTTGAAATGACTTGAAGGTCGAAGGTCATAATAAAACAGCCACTTTGCGTAGGCTATTACGTAAAAGGTAAAAAGCTATTCATTCAGCTTAGGGTGTTGGTTTAATGGATTTCATGTACAATACTAAGTCAAGAACTAATTTCTAGCCGGAACACAATAGGGTCCGTTTGATCGGGGCAGGACCACACCCTCGAAGAATACCATCTTAAAATAGCAGCATAACACTGTATTTGAGTGTCAATATGCCGAGTCATTCTATTTCAGTTCTCAACGGTGGTAACGCATGTGCATCTTATTTTTTTTAGGATGAACCATATATGTCTCTATATGAATATGTCTTAGTCAAGCCGCGGTTCTTCTCTCGCTATCAAGTGCACTGTGTTCATTTACCACCTCTAATATTATAAGATATTAACGAGGAAATAGCGACGTTCATGCATTGACCGAGGTGCATCGACTAGATTGGTTACATACTGATTTTTTATTAGATTTTTTACTAGATTAGATATATTCTATTACTATATATTCCATGATTAATGTTACCCAACATTTTCTATGTTACATTTATCTTTCTCGTCTACTTCATGTTGTTTGTCACAGAAATAAAACAGGAATCAAAAGTTCCTCCATTACTTATGACAGTTTTAGTGTAACGCGTCAGGATGATTCGACAACTACTAAATAAGATAAGTTTTCATGTCATACATTACATGTCGATGTTTATGTCGCTGTGCGAAATAGATATTTATCATTTGTCATATGTATTTTATACGCTCCTTTGCTCGATTTCTAACATATCGCGAAAAGTTAAAGGGAAAATTATTTTCCTTTAAAGTTGTTACATCTACTTTGTGTTTAAGAAAGTTTAAACAAACAAACTTAGCAGCTAGGAGTGGAATGAAACGAAAAACTGCAGTTGGAAGCGTCGCCGAAAATCACGTATGGACATGCATATATACTAAGATTTTTTTATAATCTTCGTAGAGCCACGCCGTTGCTTCAATAAAGCTACAGCTAGAAGGGGCTGCTCCTTAACAGAATATCAGCAAGAATTATCAGCATAACGCTTCTGTGTTTCGTGTTCGAAGACTCAGTTATTGGTAGCGAGGCATTCACACTCTGCACCTACCCGTCCTCAGGGGTGAAAACGTGTGTGCATTTTGAATCTTTGTTGAAGATAGATGTAGTTATTTATGGGATACAGTCATCAGATAACCTGTGTTAGCGTTTTCCGCCTTACCTTTTGTATAGTAAAATAAAATAAACAATAATAAAAAATATCTTCATAGATAGATTTTTATTAAGTTTTTACATGCTGCTACTAATAAAGAGACCTAGTATTACATTTGGTGTATTTATTCGTTTAGTAGCAGTTATATAGTTATTTGCCATGTATCGAATCATAAGATTTCGAAGAATTTTGTGTAGACTCATTGTCTCTTATGATACCTATAATATTAATTGAATGGTAAAATTTAATAGTACTTTTATGGGGCCATAAAATTACTATTAAATATATATAGCCATAATTTTTTAAAGGATAACACATACTTCTATTTATCTCTGCATTACCACCTGAGGGATTGCATTACCAATTAGTAGAGAATGTCTAGTCCGCCTTTACTTTACTGTATGAAGCTAAATTAAATAACAAAAATTCTTGCCGGTGATATCATATCACAGGTATATCGATTGACATTATTTGTTTTGTTATAAACATAAGCTTTAAATAATTAACAAATAAGCGAGCTTCGGGCAGGTTTGTGCTTGGAATGCAGTGAACGTTACAATGTCATTAATCACTAAAAGTGTACGTGTTATCTATGCTGGCTATTGCTCCGAAATTCATATTTATGGTTCTAGTTGTTTAATTTTCTGAGTGGTTTGTATTATTTATGAATATATCATGAATCTTAGTAACATACAGCCGCATAGTTGGGTATATTAATAAAAGCTTGCACGTAAGGTAAATAAGGTGAACCACATTTAATTAAGTTCTGAGTCGTCATTTGTCGTAAATGAAAGGTCATGTTTCCTTCATACTAATAACTAAAACATATTAACATAATTTTGATTAATTTTTAATTTACTTAACTTTTGCTTTTAAGTAATAACTTGTTAATGTTTTTACTTCTAGCAACTTTATGCGCAGTGCTACAAATCCGTAGCGTGCATTTATTTACGAGTAAGTTCACTTGGAACTTATGCCGATAACGTTTACTTAAGTTTTAACTTTTATTAATTTTCAGAAAATGTGTTATACATAGCTAGCATATATATGAGGCCTACGAACTACCTACGAACCTTGTAGCAGTACTTCGATAGCGCTGATAAGCAATATTGTGTATATTTTGTATCAAAATTTCTACATTTATTAATCTTAGTCCTTTTTTAAAATTCAATATTCTTACGCACGTCTGTCAGCCGCCTGTCCCTTTATTAAAAAATATCGAAGGGAAGTGAGACAGTATTTCACGCATAAGATAATATCCTTATCTAAATGTCATTTTATCTATATATATTTTATAAATGATCCTAGTATTTTTATATTTATAAATAACTAGTAATTTATTTGAAATGATAACTCTACGTGGATCCAGTTGATATTACAACCATCCCTTCTCATACGGACCTACTTATATCCATCACCGCCGTGTGTCTACACTGTACCTTAATTTTATTGCCTATTGTCAGGTATTCTGTACTAGCACTGACTTCACTCCGCCAATACAAGGTGCTATAAGAACCAGTGCTCGCTGCTTGAAATAGGCTAGGCACTAACTTGTCGAGAAGTTAGTCATTTGCCAAAATAGTTTATATATTATTATCATGATAAGCTTTGAGCCAAAAAATAAGAAATTATTTAAAAAATCATCTAAAAGATACATTTTTCTTGTATAAACATATTTCAGTTTTTTTATAGGTTTTTATTTTTCTTATTTCTAATTCAGATGAAATCTGTAAACATTTTCCTTGGTCATCTTCTGTTTCTTTTTTTATTGTATCTTCCCTCTTATTTTCTTAATTTCAAATATTTGTGTAAATTAAACGTTCAGACTTAATTTTTTTATAAATATCTGTGTAGTAATAAATAAATAGTCTCTTTTTACTATTCATTAATCCTTCCGCTAGTTCGACCCGATACAATTTCTGACGTAATATGTTGGGTTGTGACTTGTGACGTCAGAGCATCTGCGCAATACTGTTACCTACTTTGATGGCTGTTGCGACTGACCCACATTCATTTAATTAAATAATTTGTTATTCTTCATTCTTGGGTTGTTATATTATTCATTAGTTTATTTAATGTGATACACTAAAAGTCAAGTGAAATATTTAAAATCTCGTCTCTGCATCCTGCTTAAATATGTTATCTTCAATTACTATTACCGCTTCTGTTATATGTATGTCAATTCGAAATCCACAAGTGAATTCAGAAGACGATGAAAGATTAATTTCATTTTAGGTTATACGTCTTCGTCGAAGTTTATTAAATATGGAGTTGCCCAAGGATTCCTTTTAGGTTCCTTTTCATTTATTACGTTCATCTATGATATTCAAAATTGTTTCCATAACTCTACTTGCCTTCTGTTAGCTGACGATATGTCAATTCTTCGAAATGTTAACAATTTCTCTGATACTTCCAGGATCACACCAGCCGATCTGCTTATGTTTATAGATTATTGTATTCAAAATCGACTGGATCTAAATGTGGCTGATGGCTTTTTATATCCTATTCACGCAAACCTTCTGTTTTTCAATATAGATATTCGCTTAAGGATGATGATGTAGCGAGGGATGTAGTTACCATATATCTAGGTGTCAATCACGCTGAAAGTTCTATATTGTGTTTTCTGCACGTAGCTATATGAAATATACAACACAATTATGGAATCCCCATTACCATTTATTATATACATATATTACGGTCCAATTAGAATACAATTCTATGTGATTTCGTCTTAACTTGCTTTCACTTCATTTGGGAACAGATATATCCGATGCTATTTATATCTCTAAAATAGCACTAGGTACTGTCGACTTTCCTCAGCTGATTTCCAAACTGACGCTTAAAATACCTCATAGGTATTCTCGCCATAAGATGAACGTTCCACTATCAAGCATAAGATACAGATAAATTGCGTATATACGCCGAGCCAGACTTTAATCAATAGAAATTACAGTGACCGTGAGATACATAGATCTATTTTACAATTAGAGTAGAGATATAAAAAATAATTTACGTTGTTTTTTTTTGAAACACAAGCTTGTATAGTTTATATATGCCGTGTTTTTTTTTTATATAGTACTGTTTTGTATTATTGATAACAACTCAATTGCATTATTGTTTTAAATTTATACAAGTATTTCGTAAGTAGCCTCCGTATCTATTAGGAAACTTATTCAGACATCTAGGGTTCAAGTTCTACTAATTTGAAACAAATAAAAATCTCAAAATATGCAAAATTTTACACAGGTTAGATTTATTATAAAGTTTATGCATTAAATTAAATATTTTTATTTATCATATTAAGAACTATTGATAAATTTCATCTAATATAACATTCTATAAATTCAAAGAAAACTTAATTGTTTGAAACTTGTATTGAATGTGAAAGTAAGAAGGTCAGAAATGGTATTTACCAAGCAAACAAAGCACAACAAATAAGTTTCAACTAAGACTCATGTATAAAGCGAGGTTTGTTTTATTTAATGTTGTGAGGAAAAGGCATCGTTCATAAGATATGGTAAATAAAATAGGCAGTATGGTTTAAATCTTTTTTCAAATATTTAATGTATCTCAATAGAGTAAAGATATCTTCACCATTTATGTAAAATCGTATTAAATTTTTTATTTTTATTTAAAACTATATTTGTGGGAATGACATATGTATATGCATAATTATTTCTTTTGCATGTAAAACTATACCTAGTCCGGCCATAAGTTCTGTTACAAATGAAAATGCATTTTTTTTAATGAAGTAATGTAATATTATTAAAATTTATACTTACATATTTATAAGTCTTAGCAAAAAATTAAAAAATATTCTATTCGAAATGGCCACCTTTAATCTGTTTGGCCACGAATCTATGGAGTTACGCACTGTTTCCAAGGGACATTTCGCCAATACTTGCTCCAAAGATTTTTTAAAAGAATCAATGTCACCGTGTCGTTTAGAGCAGGACATGTCCTCTAAAACTGACCAAAAGTGTAAAGGGTTGAGGTCTAGGCTAGATGAGGGCCAGTCTTCATGTCTTATAAAGTCCGGAACGTTGATTTCAGCCAGGCTTGGGTAGCTCGTACCTTGTGATCAGGTGCAGAGTCCTGCTGGAAAGTCCACGGTATATTTCTAAAAAGTGTATTGCTGAGAGGTTTCACAACATGATCGAAGACTGTATCTTGATAAACTTTGTCTAAAGTTTTACACTCCTTTTTCACAAAAATGTAGTTTTGTGACTCACGCCCCACCAAACCATCACTGACGCAGGATAATGACCACGTTGTACCTTTCCGACCAGTTGAGCAGCTTCTTTAGAACTGTGGCTGCGTACACTTTATCATTTTGCTTATTGTAGTGTTCTTCAAGCGTGAAAATTTTTTCATCGGTAAAGAGGATATTTCTGTGCTTTTCACCTGCGTATCACGACAGAAGGCGTTTTGATCGATCCACTCTCTTTAATTGTAAAGATTGATTTAGGGCATGTCCTGTATATCGACGATAAGGACTGAGCTTCAGGTCTTGTTTTATAATACGCGACAGAGTCCTAGCGGGAATCTTCATTTCTCGCGCTAAGATTTTTTGCTTCCTAATGGGGTTTCGACGAATTCTGGCTTTAACAGCAATAACAGACTTTGTAGTTCTAACAGCACGCGGCCGCCCCGATCTTTTCTGGTCTTCGACAGAGGAAGTGTTGTATCTGTTGATATTAATTTATTTAATATATTAATATATTGTAATTTGATTATGAACACGAAAAAATATGTGAAACGGCGCAAAATCGAAAGAAGTTTTTAAAATAATATACGTGTTCTAAATTCATAATAATAAAAAAGTTGAAAAAAAGAAAAGTTTTATGTAACAGACAAAGAGACTTTAAATTCGTCTTTTGTCAATCGTTTTGTGTGACACACGGTACGTAAAACTGTCATTTTTAACCTCTGAAATGGAGCGTCAAAAAGTAAATATTTATCATATCATGCTTTGGGAATTTATTCAAGGCAATAGTGCTAAGATCACAGCCGAAAAAATATGCAGTGTGCATACATGGTGAAGGACAAAGGACTAACTGATCGGGCAGTTTGAAATTGGTTTATAAAATTCCGTTCTGGAGATAAGACCTTAAAAAACGAACCGAGGGCGGGACGTCCTTCCAACTTTCACAACTACATTTTAAAGACTATATTAGCGCAAAATCTACGTCAATCAACTAGAGGTATAGCAGAAAGGTTGAATGCATGACAATCAACTGTTAGCCGCCACCTGGAGAAGAACAATGAAGGAAGACAATATCAAAACGGGTAAAAAATGAGCCTTTGTTTAAACAGGATTCTAACAGGCGATGATATATGGGTTACCTTCGTCATTATAGTCCGCAAAAGACAGTGGTTTGATAAGGATCAACCAACCCATACCAGATCTGAAGGTAAACAGATATTATTGTGTATATGGTGAGATTGTCAAGGAATAGTTCACACACCACACACCACTACGAGTTGTTATTTTTTATAGCGTTTGGCGAACAAGCAAGCAGCGCACCCGATGGCAAGTGATAACCGCCGCCCATGAACATCTACAACAGCAGAGGAGTCGGAAATGCGTTCCGGCTTTTAAGAAAGGTGTAGGCTCTTTTCATGAAGGCCCCTAAGTCGTATGGGTACGGAAACACCGCTAGCGACAGCTAATTCCACAGAGTAGTTGTGCGTGGCAAGAAATTTCGCGTAAAGCGCTCATTGCCAACCATCGAGATTATGAGGATGAAATTTTGAATTTTGTTGAGACGTACGATGTTTTAACTCAGTGGCTGGAATCAACCTAAACAACACCTCAGAATATTCCCCATGGTGAATTCGGTAAAAAAAACAAAGATCTCTCCGCAACACCAGTGAATCAAATCGATCGGAAAGATTTGACCCGCCTCTTTTGCCGCTCCGTTAAAAACGGAATAAGATGGTACTGGGTTAGCCTGGCCCAGACATTGAAGACCTTGTTTCTCCGTGAAGTCAAATTGGACTAGATTTTGCCGGCTCCAATTCGAGACTTTGTTTAACAAAATCTCTATCTCAGACACAAGTTTGTTCCAGCAATCATTGACGTTTTCTCGAGAAATATTGGCCCGGCCAGTGTATAACGTATCCCTGTGCTCATCTGCATTGCAATGAAGGCAATTTGCAACACGTCATTGGTATGCAGAAGAGACAAGACAGGAAATAGCACACAACCTTGTGGAACACCAGCATTCACCGGTTTGGAGTCGGACCATGCACTGTCGGCTACGATCTTGATGCTACGGTTCGAGAGAAAACTGGTGACCCACTTCCACTTGCGCACACTTGAAGTAAAATTTAACGATTACTGAGAATTAGATTATTAGATAGCAGTTGCAAACAGTGCAAGACTCAAGAGAGTACAAGAAACTCCATGAAAAGCGTCCTGCTCTCGTCAATCACAAAACGTCAAGAAAAAATCTTGAGCGTGGATGGTCTGTTTTACCACATCCACCTTACTCCCTGGATCTTGCCCCGACAGACTATCACCTTCTCTGTTCCTTACAAAACTTTTTTTGAAACCTTCAATTCTGAACAGTAAGTCAGTCAGGTTGTCGAAAACTTCTTCCAGTCAAAATCAACCTACCAACAAACCTTTTATAAGTAAGGAATTGATAAAATGCCTGGAAGATGGGATAAGGTTATACATAATAGTGGTGATATATACATTATAAATTAATATAATTTACTTATTTAATGAGCGCAAAATAAATATCTGATAAAACGGAAGTTACTTATGACTCGACATTTGTAAATTTTTAATGAAGCCCTGGGTTGCTTGCTGGTTATTTCTAGAACTAAAATATACACTTAAGTGCAATTATCAATTAACAAAATATTAATGGGCGATAAGTATTAAAAGTTAGTAAAAGTTTCCGTATATTTTATAAAATATCTTGATATAATGTATTCTATGTTATTTTGTAAATAAATGCTATAAAATTATTTAAGTATATAATATATATTCATGCTATAACAGTTTACATCAATATTATGATAAAGTTTTATTGAAGCATAAAAATCTGAAGGACTAATTTTGCCGTTTTTATTGCCCGAAAATTGTTCGTCTTTATTTTTACGCTGCCAATTAAACCGTTAAAGCGTCTCCGTTTATTGCCGTTTTCCTTATAAATTAATTAAATTTATTTACTACAAAATATAATTTGTATAATAACAGATAATGGGCTATTATGGGTAATTGTCGTTCTAAATGTGAAAGATGTTTGACAATTTAGGAATAAACATGCCAAAATTGCAATTATTAAACAAATAGAATATATTTTGTAATTTTTAGGATTTATGTCTATCTTAGATTGTATTTATTTATTTTTATAAAAGATTGCTCTTAAAAGTACTAACATTCCAACTTCGCCTGTGCTAGGAGATGGTTCACGGCTTCAGTAAGTAATAAGTGCCGCCTAGCTGAAAGCCGTGTTGTAATAAGTGCCACCTAGCTGTAAGATAGCTGAAAGCCGTGTTAACCCCCTAGGTATCTTTTAAAAGGGTAGTTTCTCCCCGATAACAAGAAAAAGATGGTTCACTACATTATTCAACTTACGGAACTTACGAACGTACGTTCTTCACATACGGTACCCTAAACGAAACTTAATTTAAATTGTTAAAACGTTACCTGCTTTAATAGGTGGAGGCGTTAGTGGTGACTAATTAATGCTGTTATGGTATTTAGTATCTTATACCATTCAAGGTATTATTTAATTAGTGTAAAGTTGTTTAGGAAAAAATCATATGCGAAAAACGCTATATAATTTTATCGAATTATATTTTATTATATTAAACGGAACAATAATTTTAGGTTTACATAAATCATTCTGATTATATAAGAAATAACTACCAAGTTTTCTATATTACCAGCGCAAAATAGTTGTTTTGTGCTACTGTATTTCGTCTGAAGAACCAAAGAAACCAGATTCCTAGTTGAGGATTATATGAGTGTCATAGGGGATAGTGCAACTTTCATTTAAGTCGGTTCAGTGGTTTAAAGTATATGATAATTGTGTGAACTATTTGTCTTTCAAAAATACGTACTGCTAACTAAAAAATTAATAGAAATTTGTTAACATAAAATATCGAAACTTAGTAGGTTTAGAAAGTTCAAGTGGCTGAAGCCCATATAGCTCGTAGAACCGATGGGAACGAAAGTTTCCCCAGTAACAACCTCGTTTTCCATCGCAGTGTATGACAAACACCCACTGGATGTCGGGACAATACAAGTATGCATTGGCATACAATAAGGGATGTCGATGGGTGTACGTAGCGGACAATCATGCTTCGTGGCAATTTGTGGAGGATGCTTATACTCGGCAGCCAACTAGCGATGGGTCGAGATGATGATCATAACGATAAAAATGCTATTAAAAACTGTTGCAATGGAAATTAATCATAAATAATACTTTAATTTTATGTACTGTTCTTATATTCTCTAACAAAGGTTCACATTAGTAATGTCACACAGGGTCTTTGTCTCTTTCCAAATATAAAATAATTATATTTATTTAAACATTTGAGTTTCTTAGTTCACTGCAAACTAATACTGTAACAACAAAAGCCTTACTGTCCGCTCTACTTTCACGGATAAGTTTAAATAATACAGTTCAGCATGTTCTTGCATGCTTCATGACGTTGAGCTATGAACACAGGTACGTACGGCATTCGAAAGGTAAATCCATTTTATCTAGTTGCCACCACAATCACTTAATGGTATAACTAGATAAGAATATTAGTATAAAAATTTCATCAAATAACTATAAGAGTATTTGGTACATAAAATTTTGTACCAAAATTTAATTTTAACGCAATTTGTTCTAAAAATGTATCATAATCAATGAGAGTAAAATGTCAAGTTTGACTTGGATTGCAAAGTTTTTGTTTGTAACGTTTTATGAAACTTTTCAGACGCTAAAAGGACGGAAAATACGAAATTAAAGTAAAAAGAGAGAACTACTCTGTTAACGTTACTGGGCTCGTTTTTATTTTCCTCTTTCCTCTTATTTATTTGCTATCGTTACTGTTATTGGACCAAAACATTCTGAGAATATTATATTTACAATGTAGCTAGAAAAAACACCGGGCAACGTAGAATAAATACGAGTAAACAATATTACTTACTCTTATTTATTGTACCTTTTTCTTACTGGTAATTAATAATTACATCAAAAATCTGGGTGTAGATTGCCAAAGAAGTTTCATTTGTGACACTTGCACTTAGTTGCACATGCCCTATTTTTCTTTCTTTTTCTTTTATAGTAATCCTTAATTATTTAGTTTTTTCTTTCCTTTATTAAGCTCCTAAAATAGTGATGTGTGCATATATTTGTTTTTAAGTTGAATGATCAGTCTCAAATTTAATAGAACATAGAAAAGTAAATTTGTGTTTACGGTATAAGTGTGACTTGCCACATTTTAGTAAGGAACTAAATGGAAAAAAAATCGCTCAAATAAACTTAATTTTCAAAAAAACAAAGTAACAAGATTAATTATCATCATTTTTTTAGAGCTTATCCTAGGGCACGCAAGTTAGATACCGGCAATGTTACTGCACTACCAATTGGCAATAAAGGAAGAAGAATAGTAAACAGTTAAGGTAATTACAGATAAGGATAATAAAACGAGACAGTGAATAAAATGTGTTTGAGTTATTCGTGTTTTAATTGCAACTTACAAACAACTTATAGTTACCGAATGTTGTTAAGAAAGTCAGTCGTATTGTCTGTCGTATACTCTTTGCTATTTGTCCAAGCCATTCTCAAATTAAATAATATTCAAAAATGCAATTGATTTTGTCATTTTAATGTATATTATTTAAAAATCCGATAAATTAAGAGGAGTAAATAAATACGCTAAAATATCTGACATCGTGGTCTTAAAACAAACTATTAACAAACGTTAGCTGTTCAATATAACTTGTAAGTATAAAGTTTGCTTCGCATATTTCTGGGGAATATTAATTAAATAAAGTACTTCCCGCTTTAATTTAGTAAAAAGTTTACATTGATAAATTATAACTTGAAGAGAGACCTTTATTAAAAGGGCTAACAAAAAGCTTTGTCTTTCTTAAGGTAACAAGGTCTCTTTGTGTCGAGATAATCTTCAAAATTTAAAGGTTAAATGATAAATTTATTTCTAGTCATTTGTAACCAATAAAATAATTTTGTGACAATTAATAGATACTTGATGTGTTTACGCTTGATTATTTGCAAACATGTAGACGTAACATCGCGAGACGTACTTTATAATTTATATACGAGTATATTTTTTACTTACTAGCTTATTCATTCAATAAAACAAACATTAGCCCTTTTCTCAATACATCATAAAAATCACATCCAAATTAGTTCAGCCATTGTTGAGATAACAGTCTGTAAATCCACACACATACAAACAAAAAGTCTGTTTAAATGTATTGATTTTATTACACGTATAGACGATGGAAGTCGTATAAACTATTTCAAAACAATTGAATAAGAGTTTATTGTTAAAATGAATAGTAAATATCAAACACTATTGTCAAAAATATATTAAAAATAACATAGATACAACATAACACAATAACAGTGCTTTTTTTTAACTTCAGCAATTCATATGTAGAATAATGCATGGTTTACAAAAATGCTACTGGTAAATTAAAAAGTTATCAAGTCAATACGAAAACTATTAAATACACGTATTTCTTTAATTGCTATGTGTAAAATTAATTCGTATTTTTTTTGAAAATGAAATAGTTGGTATATGTTGAAATATATTTGGTTAACAGGATGATGTTTTGTTTTGTTTGAATGATCAATTAAGTTTATTCGATTACATTTTGTTTTACATTTTTTTATTCAATACTTCGTCAAAACTTAGTCTATGTTAGGTAACAAACAGACGAAATGATACAAATTTGTTTTTTTGTCGACTTGACACGGATTCGCGGATGCCTCTCTGTTGTGTGTCATTCAGACTGTTTTAATCTGCAATCGATCAAACTTAATTGCCCAACATGTGCTAGCAGTGTGCGAGGAATATTTGTAGATCTCTGTTTTACTGAGATAACATTTTTAAGTAAAGCTGTATACTCTTAAATACATACATTATAAATACCAATCAGGGTACACAGAAAATGTTATTTATATTTTATCTGGAGCTTATTACTTCCCAAATATAACATGTTTGAGTTGAGATTAACGCTGAGACAGGGAAAAATATAGGCTAATGATTTTTGAAATATAAATATTATGTTCACGAAATCTCATCGGTATAAGACGGCAGGGATAAGAAATCTCGACCAAATCGAACTTTACGATAAGGAAAATTACATACCTTCATATAAATATACTATTAATTTGACGGCCGCATGGCGTAAGGGTTATTGGATTCGATGCCCAGCCGGGAAACAATATTAGTGTCATCACAAATTGCTGGTTTTCGTACATGTATGTCTGTTTGCATCTGAAACATCTTGAAATATTATTGCACATGGATTACATTGGACAACGAGTGATTGCTTACGGTAATATAATATTTTATTAAACAGTGCTATTTATCAATCAGAGTCCATTATGAAAGGGTTAACTTTGTCTCATTTACGACGTGAAAATTTGCTCGTTTTTCCTTTTACGGTAATCCTAATAAAACAGTCAAAGCTTCCGTTTACTGCCGTTCCATCCAACAAATTAATTAAACCTATTTACGAAATGACATAATGTAATTTGTGTCACTGTAGAAGATATTATCGGATGATTTGTTTCGGTTATTAGCCGAACACAAATACACGGGGGCTACGCTTTAATTTACATCTATTGGCACCATGAATAGGTCGATACAACGGATCGGAGGAAAAATTTACATAATACCAGTGTACACGTACTCTATTCTATTTTGTGATAAGTAAGCAGATTCGAATGTCCTATTATTAGTCGAGAGTTACCGTCAAAATTTGTGCTTGTATTTTTTACTTCATTATAAATACGATAAGATGATGTATGATCATGTACGAGATATGCAGCCGCTCATGTGTAAAAATGAAGCCATCTTTTAAATATAAAGTTTGCCGTGAGCAAAATTGATTACCATTTTTAAATGTAAATTATTAATAATCTCATATTATTTATTATTAATATTTAGTCACCTATTCAATAATTTCGACACTATAATCACCGGAAAAGCATTTTAAGGTCATAATCCCCAAGTACTTTAATATTAATAAATATTTTAGTGACTATATAATTATGAAACTAATTAATTTTAATTAATTAGTTCATTGCTACACCTATAACAATATCTAACTACACCTTGGGTTGACTGTTAACAGAGAATGCCTTTGGAATTAAGGCCGCCCTTTGCGTACCTCTTATTTTATTTAGGTTAATAAAAAGTAAGTAAATAAACATATTGAAGCGGACGTTTTAAATTCAAATTCAATTAAAAATTGATTTGAAAAAGATAATTAATTCGTATAGTGCGCGCTGCTTTTCATTCATCTGGCAATAACATTAAAAATCGCATAAATAGGGATGTTAGTCTCAACATGAGCTGCCAGATTCTTCTACGCGAACTGGGAATAAGCTTTTATATATTTAATAATTCTGAAGGTTTATTAGATAACAAGCAAAAATACGTTAAACTTAAGGTTTAGTGAGTAAAATTAACTTTTATATAAATTTTTAATAAATCCAATAAACTTTTATCTCAAACAATATGAATGAAAATTGATAGAAACATGTTTTGCTTCTATCAATTTAACCTTTATTAATTTATAAATTACCTCTTTACCTATATATAACAGTATCAGCACTCCTACGTCACAGCGTTGTGAAACATGTTTTTAATGTTTTAATTACAGACTTGTGTTGCGAAATCCATTCAAAGTTGTACATAAGAAAGAGAGATTTTGTTATATATAGATATGTTTTCTTTATTTCATGGTAGAGTCACATTGCAGTTGTAATTGTTAAAAGTACTTTCAAAGAATACTTGGTAAAATAGCGACTCAGAAATTTCGTTTGAGTGAAGAAACAGCAGAGCCAATTAATGGTAAAGTTATGTTTCATCTTAGTTTTCTGATGGAATAAATTAGACCTGCGGAATACATGACCTGAATAATACATTATGCAGGTTCGTCGTTCTCTGCATCTCCGGTCATTATAAAGTTCTTTTGTGTACGCAGAAAGTTTCACGACTTTGCATCAGAGTATAGACGAAAAGTGCGCTTTAAAAGTATAAAAGAATCAAGGAATGTTATCTCTTTCTCTGTCACTCATAAATAATTATAATTTATACCAAAAATATTTAACTAAATAGCTTTTTTTTTTTTTTGTAATTTTAGTAAGTTGAAAAGTCACAATACTGAGGATTCGACTAGGTTTAGGCGTTTTATCTTTCATATTGTGGAAAAATACAAGTTTTATAATTTAAGCAATAATAATTTATTCTGTGCTACAGTTTAAAATATTTGCACGATCTTTCAAAAATATAATATATAAAAGGTCAATAGTCTAATTTTAGATTAATTTCCAAATGAATCTATAATTAGACTATAATGATTCGACATCTCCTACCTTGTGTACACGTTGGAATGGGTAAAAGAAATTATATTAAAGTTAATAGCTATGCGAGTATTCTTTTAAATAGTTCAGTATTTTATATACAACAAAGAAATTATTTCGACGCACAATTTTTTTATAATATCTCGATGTGTATTTGTGCGTTGAGTATAAATTATTTCAAGAGTAAAATAATATAATCCGTATTTGTTATTGGTTTAAGGGTGAAAGTGTATAGAATAGATGAAAAGAGCAGGCGCTGTCGTGCTATTTCCATCATTCCATTTGAGGTTACAAGTTAACCTTGAATTTTTATTTTTACCTGAATAAATAAGGTACCCTGTACAAATCGAAACGATTTGTTAAAACTGAGCAGGTTATCGGCGTTTGTATCGATGTGTTTTCATTTTCAGACAAGTCTGAGTAAATAATGAAGTTTGATCTATTAATCTCGATTTTAGACTTTATATGCAACTTAATATTTGAATTTAAATGTTCCGAAGTGCTTTCATATTTATAACTCTGTATATTTTGTCCGCTGTTTTATATAATAAGAAATATTCAAATGAGTCACATTGAAGTGTCAATAGTCTAATGGTTTAGGGTACGGTCTGCAAAACTTAAGGTCGTAGGTTCCAATCCGCCATTTGACTATTGTGATGAACCGTCCAACCACAAGCATTTTCAGCTTAATTAGAGTGGTTAACCGGAATATTAGTAATTAATAGCATTGCTAATATTCTTTTTTAAAAAAAAAATCTCTGTGAAATAGTTGACAAGAAGGTACAAGAAGTGATAAGTATATTTAACATAATTATTGTTCTAATAATGTTAGGAGAATAATTATGATCATCGTTATCATGGTTATTATAATTATTAGCCCGTATGCAGTCAACTGAGTAAAATAGATCTCTTCTAAGATGAAAGGATTTTCTTAATCCTAATACTGCACAAAAAAATTGTTAATATATATAAAACACTTTAATATACTACCGAAAAGAATTTCTGTGAATTTACAGAGATGTATTTCATAATATTGGGTATATCATACTTTGTTATTAGATTTACCGTCTTGCGTCTAGATTTTGTACGCAAAAATAAAGTAAACACCTTTGATTGCGTAGTTGTTATACTGTTTTATTTTATATATATATTTTTTCAGGATATTTTATTCGCAGAAGAAAAACAGAAATTGTGTACATAGACGGATTTAATGCCAAAAGGCCGGATTATTACTTCTTATCAGACTATGATGGTAATTCAGCATCCACTTTAACGTTGTTTTGATCGTTTTCTTACTACAAAGGATCTTACTACAGTATTAGAAAAAAAGGAGAGTAAAGAAAATTTCGATAACGTCGAAAAGATACGAATTGTAACATTTCTTATCCTGGTCACGTGTGATAACACTATATATAATATACCTACCTATACTAACGCAAACTTATTGCAGTTCGTCGTGCTATTTAATGGCTTAGTGATAATTATAAAAGTAATTGAAAATTTATATGATATTAAAAAATAATTGGTATTATTATAAAACCATAGCGTGCGTAACCATAGCCCAATGTCATATTATACTATCCAAGTAGTGATGTAACGTCGTGTACGATATGTACTCAAATAATATCAGCATTCAAAATTTATACGATTTCAATAAAATGTTTCAGACATAAGAACATCATAAAATAACTTTATAATTACATAGATTATAAAGGTCATACTTTATAATCTATGTAATAATAAAGTTATTTTTATCAACATAATTTATTACAATGATATAATCATAATTGATTACTTACTGCTGTTGTATAGATGCTGCCTTAATTCAATGCGAGGAAGAATAGGTGATGTGAACAAGCACACTCACAGTAATTGGTCCCTGGGGCCATATCATTTATATTTATCCTCGATATTTATATTCGCTTAGTCTTTCCAAACGTTTTGCAATCAAATACTACGTCGCTACTAAACCCCTGTGGGATTTTTGTATCGGACTATGTTTGTGTATTTCGGACATCGTTTACCTTGTGTATAAATAAAAACAGTTCTGCGAGGTTTTTATAAAAGTGAGATAGATAACGATAGTGCACTATTATAATTTAATTATTTAAATACCTTGAAATATTTGTGTTTTAATAAATTAAATATTTTTTTTTGTAGAGTGTAAGTAAAAACCGTTTCATAAAATATATGCTAAATATGTATATATATATATATATGTATATATATATATATATATATATATTAGGTCATTACCTACGAAATTGCCGTTCTTCAGTATTAGTCATTTCAAGCCAAAAAAAGTTTTGCAAGTCACGTAACAACAACAAAGTTTTAAGAGAGAACTTTACAAACGAACGCATATCCCGTTATTGGTTTGCCCGGTTCCGTTCTGGAAATTTTGATTTGATAAATGAACACTCGTCCGGACACTTTGGGCAACAATGATGAATTAAAGGCGATTGTGGAAGTTGATGATATTGGTCCATTTGCGACAAATTGGCAGGTAAAAAAGTTTTATAGATGGGTGCCCCACGAACTTAAGGATCGCCAACACAACATACGCGTTGAGTCCTGCCTCGGGCAGCTCAACAGGCAGCAATTGAAGAATTTTGAACCGAATTGTTACGTGCGACGAAAAGTGGATTCTGTGCGTTCAGCAAATTGGTTAGATCCTGGTTCAGCACCAAAGCAATGCCTTCAACTAAAAATGACCTCTAGAAAGTTGATGGTCCCTGTTTATGTGGTCTAGTGCCGGTGTGATTCATCACAGTTTTTTACCAAACGGCATGAGCATTACTGCAGGTGTGCACTGTGAAGAACTGAATACAATGATGGAGAAGGTCGCAAATCTGCAACCAGCTTTGGTCAATCGGTCGTCCCCACTGCTCCTACACGACAACGCGCGACCCCATACTGCCTCAACAGACAGT
Organism: Teinopalpus imperialis; assembly: GCA_029286865.1. Lineage (NCBI taxonomy): Eukaryota > Metazoa > Arthropoda > Insecta > Lepidoptera > Papilionidae > Teinopalpus > Teinopalpus imperialis. Next base: position 5,505,497 of record JAGSMU010000017.1, read on the forward strand.
CTCCAAGCTGCAAGAGTTGGGGTTAGAAGCTCTCCCTCATCCACCCTAGACCTTGTACCCACCGACTATTCCATTTTCCAAAATTCGGATTCTTGAAGGGTTTGTTGCCTTCGAATGGTGGATTCGAACCTACGACATACGTATACTAAGCCATTAGGCTACTGACGCTTTGACTTAATTCATGATAATAATAATGTGGAATAGTTAATAGTTTCTTTTATGTTTTGATGATTGTGATTAAGTAGTTCTTTTTCGGGTTTCATAGTTTTTGTTAATTAATTTTGTTAAATATTTTCGGGTTTCATAGTTTTTGTTTATCAATTTTGTTAAATATTTTTATAATTAATTTATTATATTATATAGTTACAGTAAGAATAGGGACTGGGGGGAACCCCACTTTCAAATAATACCAGAGGATAATAGAAGCTTACTGATACCGTTTGTTTGTTAAATTATTATACGAAGTTGTGATATTTCATTTTGGTCTTGTGATTAGATAATTAAATTATAATTCTATATAGATATATTTCAATCGGCTTCCTTCCAGGTTTTGCGAAGGTGCCTTTGGATATCGCCGCGTTGTAGATTATCACGAGTAGGTGTAAATGGACATGGGTAGGAGTTTCATCACCTTGGGCTGACTGGTAGAGAATCTTAAAAGTCCGCCCATTGTAGTTAAAAAATAAGGTGATGTATTAATATATCTCCTTTAAATGAATACTTTACTTAAAAATACGTTGTAATAAACTTTTGTTTTAAAATTCCATTGAATTTTACATTTATTTCCGTTCAACGTGCTCCATTGTAACAAAGGGTTGCAATGGGAAAGGATTAAGAGCTTTTTGCTTATCTATAAGAGCCAGCCTTGTATTTTATATCTTATACGCACGCTTCAATTAAAATACCTCTTGTAATATTATTTCTTTAAATTGAGTAAGGCCTTGTGTTTTCTTATTTTTTAGATCCTAGCAGTGATGTCAACATTACTACCATTCCGGTTAGCCCCTTTATCAAGTGTAAATGCTTGTTTGCGCACCTGCGCCTTAAATAAGACCTTTAGTAGACCATATTCTAGACGTTAAGGGCGTTGAGGCTATCAAAGGATATCCTTATATATCATCAATAATCCCTAATCACATATTATTCGTAAAAAGATGATATTCTAAAAATCTTTTGCGATGAATTCATCGATGAAAATAACTTATTTAACAAGTTGTTTTTATTTTAGATAAATAATCCGTCTCAATGTGTATTATTCTTTGTCCATTTGCTTTTTTGGGCGCAAATTATTGATGACTAGAACATGTGTACATATAAATATATAAACAGTGCAGCAGGAATTTAGAGTAGATTTCGTCAATCTTTAACTTTGGGTGCCTTTAAATCTAAGGCACAAAAATTTCTGCTAGGAAGCTGGATTTTTGCAAAGGTGCAGAGACAAAGGTACTTGACGAGCCGCTTCTTCGGGTATAACTTTTGAAACTCAGTTTGGCTGTGTGTGGCACAGCTATAATATTTGAGTATCAGCTTGTAAGTTTGGACTCAATGAAGAGGCTTGCCAGAGGCCAGATTTAATTATAGCCAACCTAATTAACTCGAGAACAGGTTGGCAGCATCGCAGTGCTAACGTACCACATAAACATAACTTTATTATCCCTTCTCCTTTTTCATCATCGTACTTAAAGACGGTGGGTAATATATAAATATATATATATCACTTACGTTGGATATTGCTCGCTTTCGGGCGAAGCAATAGACTCCATCGTTTTTAATGCAAACAACGAAGTATTGGATTATTTACTGCGGCAGTACTTTCGTATACTAAGAGTATAATGGAATGGAAATATTCTTTATTTTTTTATTCTTTTTAAAAATTTAGTAACATTACTAACATTCCAATAAACCACTCCTTCATCTCCTAACACAAGCTGAAAATTGTGCCAGGAGATGGTGAATGACAATAGTCGAATGGCGGATTCGAACCTCCAACCCTAAGTTTCGCAGACCACACATTAAACCATTAGGCTGTTGACGCTTCATATTCATTTCATTCGTATACATTCAAGAGGAAAGTGATCAAAGTTATAATTTTCTACGTCACTGTAAAAGACTGCAACGCTAATTTATTCTTTTATGTTTTAAAATATAAATATAAAAAATTGTGTGTTACTTACTGCTTTTTTTGTTTGTTTGTTTGTATGTTTTTTATTTGATATTTATACATGATTATATACATGTGTGCTAAAAACATATAAAATTTCAGATATACTGAAACTTTGAATATAGCTGCAACCGTGTAATATTAATTAAGGAGGTCTCGTAACTCATTTCGTTTATGCCAAAATACCTACATACGTCAAAATGTGCTCGTAGTGGCCATTTCGTGTCGTGATGGCGTAAAGCTCTCCGGTATAATATCATTATTTTTTTTTTCTTTGCTAAAATTGTTGTTTTTTGTTATTTTGTTTTTGAATTCAGTACGTATCTACTAAGCTAAATTAGAACTATATATTACTCGTAATTATGTTTATGAAATATGAAATTATATTATAATAACTTTAAACATTTAAAATTAAGCTTATTAATTTACTAGTAGATAGGACGAAAATGTTTAAGAACTATTGCTTTTTGTTTTCATTATTAATGTTAATAAAAAGGGTTTATGCAAGTTTATGACGTAATAGGCACCCGATAAAAACGAATTCTGAACACAAAGTATGTGCGATAAGCATTATGTACATATGTATATATGTAATATAACATACATTTTTCTTTGATTTCATAAACTACTTAAATGTATTTTCGGCTCAAAAATACCATGTGCATTAATCTTTCTTTAAATGATATTCTTAGTTTATGTTATCTTATCAATATATTATAATATAAACAGGTCTACTGCAACTGGGGATCGAAGTAAAGTTACAAAAGCTGGATTCACTTACCATCAACTGAACAATATATTTTAATTTCATTAAGTAAAATATAAAAATATTAATGTCTGCCTCATAAACTGTAACGCTCGGCTCAAGGTACTGGCACCTCATACTTTAGAAGTAGTCCTTGTTAGATCAAGATCTTCACCAAATGGATAGCATTTCGGTGGGATGTACCATAAACCACAAACTGTTGACCGTCATCAGTCTGCGTATTTTGTCTATGCTTCCCCAATACTTGGAAACGAACTCCTCGGTCATACAAAGACCGTGCGAAGCACTATCATCTTTCGTGTGAGACAGAGTGATGGTATATATATATCGTACACCGCGATCTCAAGGGTAGTGAAAGAGCTGCAGAATTATTTCATTATTGTATGCACTAAGTGGTCGCCGGTAAATCTGTACTGTCGGTGCTACCAGTATGCGGTGTATAAGTTCTAATAAGAGGTAATTTCTTAATTAGTATTCATGAGTGTTATATGTACGTAACGTTCGTAACGTACGTATACGTAACGAAAACGTTCTGTTTAAGTGCAAACTCGTAAATAATAGCCTCGATGATTAATAACATATAGTATGTACAAATAAAATGATTCGAGATGATTTAACACTCGAAATTTAAATCGAACGTTATTATCGTTTTGAACAATTTGCGTAATTTAGTACTACTAAATTAACATCGTCCTTATCTAACAAAGTACTGTAAAGTGATGGTTATTAATCTTAAAAAAATTTGATTAGAAAATAAATGTTTGTTCTTTTATCAGTGTGGCAATAGTAAAAAAATCTGTCAAGAATTATAAATGTATGTATATACACATATATATATAGAATATTTATATATATATATATATATATATATATATATAAATATATATATTCTACAAAATGAATTTCCTTAAATTTAAAATACACACACACACACACACACACACACACATAAAGTTTATAGTTCAATGTATAAAAATAAAAAATCTAAATAATACTACAAACAAATGTATAACTTGAATAACAAAAGCTCACACTGACATATACAAGCGTCAGTTCTGGGTAAATTGTAATACTTTTGTTGTTTTGTTCCTGACTCAGCATCCAACGCTACCTTTGATCTTATCACGTTTCATTTGTTATGGGAAATGGATATGACTTAGCGCTAGTATGTTTGTACTTGAAGTTAAGGACTGTATATAATAAGCGTTAACGTAAGTTTTTTGCTTGTACAAAAACGTCACCTACGAATGTTGATTGCTTCACTCTCTTATTGCCAATTACTACAAATCACGCCTGCCGTATAAAGTAATGATAGATAGTAATAATTGATGAATTTGGCCTTATAATATCTTCATCCATTTTGAACAAATACATCAGATATACATGCATTGTCACCTCTTAAGGTTGCGATAGACCACGTATTTGCCTCCCTGAATTTCTACACTCACCATACAAAAAACACAGTAGCATGCGGTTTTTTTACTCTGGTATTGTGTGAGAGCGTGATCCTATCCTGTTCGACCTACTACCTACTACCTATTCATGTTTTAGCTAGACTATAAACTAAATGCAATGTCGCTCTAACTCTGTACCAATATATTAAATTCATATGCTTGTTATTTAATTTCTAACCCAATTTTTAACATAATAACTTATATATAATATAACTTATATATATAAATAATATATAAAACGTTTAATAGTAGTTTCGTAACAAAGAAAACCATTTTATTGCTAACAAGGGTCAAATAATTGCCGATATAGAAGTTCTTCACAAAGGAAACAAAGGTACAGTTGTACTTGATTTACTGTATGAACCCGTATCATCAAATGAACGGTGGTCCATTGCACACTAACAGTTTGAAGGCTATTTTTAAACTTTAATAAGAAAATATATTATAAATTGCTTCACACGGGATCTTTTTTGCCCAAGACAAGAAGGAGTAATGGTGCGATTATGAAACCTATTATGTTGATTTATGTGATATACTCGCAATTTAATACGCGCAACCGAGCAGCGCTTTTTCTGATTTGTGTACGCGTCACACGCTTGACACACTTTTTAAAATTGACAAACCTTTTTTTACTTGTCAACCAATTTAAACGAACAAACACTAAACGACTGCTCAAGCTTATCTTAATACATCATTGTAAACCACATATAAAATTTTCATAATTTTCAGACAAAAAGCTTTTAAGTTTATAATTTAATGTCTACAGAATGGGCATATTTTATTTGGAATAGAAATATAATTAACAAATAGAATTTTAACAATCTATAAAATTATATTTTTTCAACATTAAAATTCAGCCACTTTGATATTGACTACGCGTATCACAGTCGGCCAACTCTTTCGTATATTCTTAATATGAGAAAAAGTTTAACCTTAAGTTTAGCTTTTAAATGAAGACACTATTTAAATAATATAATAATTACTTATTTAAAATAAAAACAATAAATCTATTAAAAATTACTGTGGGTATATAATTTCTAAAATAAAGATATAATTTGCAATAGTGATCGAGATGCGATGACATCCATAGGGCTACGACGACAGCTAAGTGTCAGTAATAAATATAATTCTATTTGTTATTAAATATATAATGTACTTTAAATACCTAATACGGCAGTGCGTCTGCGACTCCTCTGTGGTAGTGGATGTCCATGTGCCGCGGTAATCACTTAACATCAGGTGATCTGATGGCCACCGATTCTATTCTATAACAAAAAAAATACTTTACTAAAACAAATTTAATTTTGGCCTGTACTGTAAAAGATACATACTGATCGCATTTATTGATGGCAGAAATTAAAAAACAGAGAAAAGAAATATTCTAACAGTTATTCTTTATAATAGGTAAACAAAAGGTCAACAGACAAAGGAAAGGTAGGTCAAATACAATAAGTTTATATATATATATATATATATATATATATATATATATATATATATTCATTACTTTTACCAAGTTTACTTTATCCCTCTTTAGTGTATCTTAACAAAATGATTTCGACCTGGATAAATTATTTTCATACGTATACATCAAAATAACATAATATAATCTAGGTTATATTAAAACTTATTGTTTTTGATCTACCTTTTCCTTTGTTTGTCTGTTGACCTTTTGTTTACCTATTATAAAGAATAACCGTTAGAATATTTCTTTTCTCTATTTTTTATTTTCTGCCATCAATAAATACGATCAGTATGATATATATAATATAATCAAATTTTTTTTCCAAGTGAACACAAACTTTTTTGACGTGTCTGTACAATAGACGTGACTTTATATAAAGTACTTTATTAAACCTAATACAATTTACATTCCACTGATTTGATTTCATTCTCTCGGCGCAACAAAACGCCGCATCTCCAAACTATAGAGTTATTTGATCGTCCAATCCCCTGGGAAAAGACAGTCAAATACTTAGGCGTCACATTAGATGAAAGACTCACCTTCGGTCCGCATGTCAACCGCGTACGGAATCGAGCAGCGTTCGTCCTAGGTCGTTTGCACCCGTTACTTAATAAATATAGCAAAATGTCCCTGCGTAATAAAATTACACTTTACAAAGCGTGCATCCGACTCATAATGACATACGCAAGCCCCGTCTTTGCGCATGCCTCCCCGCGTCACATTCACCGACTTCAGGTAATACAAAATCGTTTCATGCGCAAGGCCACCGGTGCGCCGTGGTTCTTGCGTAACGAAAATCTACACATAGATCTTGAGCTGCCGACCATAGCTCAGTACCTGAAGCAGGCTTCTCGCCGATATTTCGACTCTGCCGTCACACACCGAAACCCTTTGATTGTTAGTGCCGCCACTTACAATCCCATCGCGAATCACAGATTTACCCGCGTCCGTAGGAGACCGAGGCACGCCCTCGACGACCCTGACGACGCAACCACCAGGGCCCAAGCCCTTCATAAAACACAACACACAAACATTGCACCCTCATATCGCCCCCACCGACGGCGAGGGCGTCGCAAACAAAGTTATTCGCGATACCGCCATGTCACTGGCCGGTTCTCTCCAGTCCATACAGATAGAAGCGTTGCTGGAGTTTCTTGCGCCACTTCTTCTCCAGCGCCCACGCATTCTGAAGTGGTGGTACAGGTAGTTAATAATAATAGTGATATTAATTAAGATAATCCTCTGTTAGAAGCAACTGACCGAGCCGAGGTTCGGCCCTCTTGGGCACCCTCGAGTCAGACGCTCTCGCGAAACCGGGTAACGGTCCAAGCCGAGGCTCCCTCTCGGGAGCCCTTGCGCTGGTTACCCATATATAGAGGTCTCGACTGAGAGCCATAAGCGCTCGGTCACCTCTCAACCCGGTGAAACTGTAAAAGCCCTGGGGCTAACAGCGGCCATCAGCCCGAAAAAAAAAAAAAAAAAAAAAAAAAAAAAAAATGATTTGATTTGAAAAAACAGGCATTTAAAGTGTAAAAATTAAAATAATCCAATCATAGGATTAATAAACACCGCAATTTTAAATGTAAATATTTATACGAGTAGACCAGTGCTAAACCCACTTGGAGTACTTGCTGTAAAAGTCACGCTTTAATTATCATAACTTAAATGACTCGAGGAGAAAAATACTTGGCGTCGGGTGGCGTTAAATCGGATACAGCATAAACTTTTAATTTAAATCTTGGTTCCCTTATTTCACAGAAAAAGCAAGTATGATTCTTTTGCATGCCTTATAACTACGTGGTACTGAAATAACCTTGGCAATATCTAACATTTTTTGAAATGCTTTTTTTTTAAAATAAAATTGTTTGCAGTAAGACTTTGGACTGTAATATATTTTGACAGATAAAAGTTTTAAGGCCCACATTTACGACAATTTTCAACATAGGAAGTATAAACAGAACATCGATTTGAAAGATAAACTAGAATATCATTCATCTCAAGCGACATTGTAAGCCCAGTCCACTCCTATACAGCGATATAATACCTGTTTCTTATATTTGCTAAATTGAAACGAAATGATACTTCTATAGGATACATTACAAATCTTATAACCTTGAAATAATCAATGAAACTTATGAAAATTAATATATTATTTTTTCAATATTTTTTTTCTTGTACAATTCAGTTATGTTCAATTTGTAAGATAATGAAAAATGATAACCGAATATCTAATGAGTGGTCGTGTTACGGGATATAGGGCTATTTAAAGGATTAAGCTCATAAAAATATCTATGCATATTTCTCGAGCATATTATATAATATATGCTCGAGAAAGCAGCAAGAATACGGTGCTTAGCCCCGCCCAGAGTAGTAATTTTAACGTTGCTACTGTTTCTTAGGAAATGCCTATGTCCTGTACTGGATTTTTTTTACTGGAAAAGCTGAGAAGTATTGACAGTAATATGATGATAATTATAATTATATTAACTATTCTGGTAAAACCGTAAAAAGGAAATTTCCTTTACGATTGGGAAGGGACCAAGCCGCCTCTCAGGTTACCATGGTGCAATAGGAGTATAATGTTGTTGTGTTTCGATTGGCGAGTGTAGGGCTCCGAAGATACAGTTATTGCTAGGGAAGATTGCTATCTTAGTTCTCAGGGGTGACAACGAAGTGGTTCTTGAGTCTTTATTGAGAATATTTATATATATATATATACTATTATTTTTATTTATTTATAATATGTTATATACAATATCATCTTCTTTTACTTCAGGTTCTTAAACCTTTTGGTTTGTGAGAACTCTGCACATTCTTGCTGGGTAGTTTACAATTTTTTTTATTTGCATGCGACGGATACGCCTTACACGTTGCTGTATAAACTACTTACTTACTTGAGACATTAGAATATATAATATGTTTATGAGCCTCAGTTAACATCAAGTGACTCTTATATATTATCACCCTAAGTACGATAAAAAAATGCAAACTAGATAGTACGAGTGCATGAAATATAGCAAAACATAGTAGAGGACTGAGAACGTGTTTTGATATATTTATCTATAAAATATGTATGTAAGATTATTATTTGTATTTTTATATTAGCTATTTTAGCCATTCCTTTTATATTCATTTGTTTATACTTATACCTATCACAATATCTCACCACATCTTATGTTTACTGTTAGATAATGCATTGCGTATTAACTACACAGATTGTAAACCTTCAATTTTGTTGAGATTAATGCAATACAGAATAAAAATATATGACCGGTAATAGCTTAGAATGTACAAATAATTTAGTCTAAAATAGATATACCTTGTACGTAACCGATATTTCTTTTGATGGCCGCCTGTATTAGGCCGAAAAATTTCTTATTGAGTTTGTATTATCTTTTATATCACAATAGATGCCGGTGCAAAATTATAACGTATTTGTGCGACACAAACATTTGAAACGTATATTTTTTTTATTGTTTAACTTTCTATGCGTTGTTATAATCTGAAATCACAAAGTAACCTCAAGATTAAAAGTAAATACTTGAAATAAATAATTTCAGTTGTTCTTTTAAAAGTTTTGAAAAAAATTGTTGCGTAATCAACAATTTGAAATATAGAATTTGGAGGCAAAATATTAAAAATTGATTGACAGCCAATAAGTAAAACGCCTGCACTCATCGACTTCCCGTCGTTCAAAGATCACCACTCCATTTAGTGGAAGGTCATCCTACGAGGCTGCCACATAAAAAAAATTCGTCGGTAATCTGTTCTACGAGGTGTGTGGCCAGCTAATTACAAAAAGATTATCATAATGTATAATATTTAATTAAGATTAATCGAAATGCTTCTTCTGATCACAAAATATTCGAAACTTTAAGATACTAAAATATTTCATTTGTCATTTCATTACCATCTATAGCAATTTCAGTGACGAAGTCTCAGATTGTTTTTATGTTCAACTCATTATTTCGTTCACGTGTTATGGTTTAGATAAACACACTATTAAAAGTTATCTTAATTTAATTATATCTGAAAGTTCTCTTATTCTTTTAATATTCTCTAATTTGCATAAATAAATACTTTCATTTGCATATCATGACATTTAAAGATAATATCTGCGGATTAAAATAAAGTTCATTCTGTTCGTTTAATTCCTTCTAATCCCTTTAGAAGATTCTTGAAGTTAAAAAGCAATTTATATTTATACAGGCCAAGGTATTTTATTTTATATAATGTATACGTTCTTCATTGGCGTTTATATATTTTAATTAAATATATAAATAAAATAGCTAAATATGTACAACAAATTTATTTAAATTGTAAACATGGATGTATTGGATATTTTAATAATTTACTCTATTGCAACAAATGTTTATTAGATATGTTTATTTGATTTTCAAAATTCAAATGAAAAATCTAAATTTAAATTATTCAAACAATTATAATATTTTTCCTTATTTATTTATTTTATACAAAAGCGGTAAGCGAGACAAAGGTTATTATTACATTCATTCTACACTATTGTATGTCTAGACGTGTTGCAAATCCCAGTGGGAGCTTTTACGAGTATGGCAACATTTAAACTTGAAACCGAGTTGAGGCGAATCACAATCAAAACACGTTCTCAGTCCTCTACTATGTTTTGCTATATTTCATGCACTCGTACTATCTAGTTTGCATTTTTTTATCGTACTTAGAGTGATAATATATAAGAGTCACTCGATGTAAACTGACGCTCATAAACATATCTAACATACACCACACTTTTATTTATTTCTAATACTTTATATACAATATCATCTTCTTTTATTTCAGGTTCTTAAACCTTTTGGTTTGTGAGAACCCTGCACATTCTCGCTGGATAGTATTAAATTTTTTTTTATTTGCATGCGACGTATATGCCTTACACGTTGCTGTATAAACTAGGGACTTGAGACTTTAGAATATATAATAAGATATATAATAAATATATACCCAGACATCAATAAATACATGCAATAATGGTAGTTACCAATTAATTATCGATAGCAGCTTTTCCAATGACTCTTTTTATTGACTTTGACATTTAACAAAATCTGCATTCAAGCTCACTATCTCAACTTATTTGCTAATTAAAATATTCTGCGAGATATAATTCTCTCTTGAATTCTCTGACGAAAATCAACAGGGCTCATTCGTATGAAAACTTATACGAAGACATTAGAACACCGAAGTACAGATCAACTAGCGACTACGAATAATTATTCAATTACAATTTTTGTAATATATACTGAGATTAATGAAATGAAAACTACAGTAATCCTATAATTCCATGCCTTAAGTTAACACTTAGATTTTAACATAAATTCAATTTATCTCTTCGACCTTAGAGAGATAACAAATACATTATTTCCAGTGACATTGAATATGTACGCATAGCTTATCTTTGTATCCGCTTTTACTTGAAAAAACATCACGGTTACTGTTAAACAAATGTATGTGCTTATGTACAAATATACAAATTTCGAAGATGTATAATGAAAGCATAGGGAGAATTTTGTTGTTAGACGCTTACATTTCGTGAGAGGATCAACACCACAGACTGATCTTAGGCATTGCTTTTGTGCTATGAATACCATTCTTGCTACTACTGAACATCCCCACAGAATAATTGCGTACGATAGAACGAGTGCAACATATCCATGACATGCTATAAACGAACTCTACGTGTTTCTAAACCGTAGATTTCAGTCGTTATGCAACGATAAAATGTTTGATTTTGTACACAAATTATGTGGAGCTTTCAATTACAAAATTTGTCAAATGTGAATTCTAGAAACATTGTGGAATCCACATCGTCAACACCAGTGTTATTGTGAATAAGTTTAATATACCATTGCTATTGTAGGTTTGATATTCAATTAATTTTGTTTTATTAATGTTTAGTTCTAGATTATTCATTGCCATCCATTGTATTACTTCAGTCAAAGTGGCACTCGCTACTAGTTTTAGTTCATATTTATTGTTGCCTTTAACTATAAGAGTTGTAGCATCCACGAGCGAGATACGAGTACATTTACTTTTGGTACAATTTGGTATCAAAAGTCGTTGATGTAAATCAAAGAGAGCAATTGCCCGAGCACACTGCACATTAAGATGGAAAGTAAGTTTACAAAATATTTTAAATACTATTATTTTGTCATATGAAACATACAAAATACGCATATTATGTTTTAACGTGTTTTTTTTCAGTCGAACCGATCCGTTTATGATACTGTTAGTTTAGTTTAGTGTTTAGTTCTATCACGTGTTAAGTGATATTATTTAAACTTAAATCCAATTCGATCAAGAGGATATCAGTATAATATAGTGATGTGCTGTCATTTTAAAGTGTAACATGAAAAGATATTGTCCAACCAGTAAATTGTATACTGTCAATTTCTTTAGTGCCGTTTTATTTTATGTTAATAAATTTACAAGCATAAAAAGACAATGATTAATAAGAAAATAAGAAAAACGCCATCATGACTTTTTGAATATGGGGGAGGAAACGAGTGAAAGTGCCACTCAGGTAAACACCACCACCCATGAACATCTGCAGCACCAGCGACGCTGCCTACCTTTAAAAAAAATATTCACTCTATTCTTGAAGACTCCATATTGTAGCTGGAAGGGAATATTGCTGTTAGAAGTTAATTCCTGAGGTCTGTTGTTAGCGGTATAAAGTGATGAATAACACACACTGTTCTTAACGGCAAACCATTAAAAAATGGTATCTGGTTTTAAGGCGGGTCGAGCGATAGTAAAATTCCCTAGCAGTTATAATATTGAATAGCTCTACGTAGCATTTCCTATAAGTAGACCCTATAAAAGATATAAACATATACCGTGCCTCATATATTTATGCATTTTATTATAGCATGAGATATAAAAAAATGAAATTATTTAACCTTCTTTCCTAATTGCATGTATATATTTAAATAAAGTATTTCACAAAAACTTGTATTATATACTAATGTTATTATTAAATTGTATATATTATGACTTTAATTAAAAAAAAATCTTAAAAATCAAATAGCTTCCATATTTATCCGTTTCGGTTAAGCATAAGCACGAAACCTGCAACAAGCACGTTCTATAGATAAGTGAATTTAAGACAATACCGTCGTATTTTCCTTGCAAAAAAAGTGAGAATTTATATTGCTGGTGCACCAAAAAACACAAAGGTGTGACAAAAGAGCACACAGTTTAATCAGACGGTAAGTGATGATATCTATTATCCATCTCTAAAAGAATATATATAAAAGATACACATGCGTTTTTAGCCCTAAGGACTGAGATGGAATACTTTGTTACACCAGATCCCGGATCCCTACACTCATTGGTATTCTATGGTACGTGTCATCCTTTTACAATGATACGTACTCTATTTGTTTTCTGTAGACTAAGGCAATCTTACACTTTACGTTTCAGAGGGAGAAGAATTTTTTGAGCACCTCGGATTTCCCGCCGCTCGTTTGCTCCCATTTTCCTATGTAAAAAAAAAAGAATAAAATTATTTAAGATATAAATCACAATCTATGTATATCTATGTATATGTATATCAAAATCTCCTCGGCGATATCTTTTTGTTATTTCCAGATGACATCAACTGCACAGAATATTTTATAGTGTACATTTGCGCAAGCACAGAGGCGCCTCCTCACTTCGCCCACTACCCTATTCCGATGTATTGTAAGTTACAAATTGCCTTCATATTGATCCGTTTGTGTTTTTTTATGATCATTGTTTCTGAATTATTTGTTAGCTTTTATTTTGCGAGTTTTATTAAATTAATATTTATTAATTGACTTTCTTTATGACAAAATTCGGTTTTCTTGCCGCGTTTTAATTTACTGTCAGAATCTGTTGACGTTGTTCATTGAACGTAAATATAGCTATGCTTATGAATAAAAAGTGACAGCTGTGGAATGTTGAGATGTTTTAGTAAATTTTTAAATGACTTTCCACAGTTGCCACTTTTTCTACTTACTTTCACCATTCTGCTGTAATCATCTGGTCTTCAAATTGACGTCATCTAGCTACGTCGTAGTAATTTCGTGTCGTAGCTACTCGTATATCTGCAACACAAATATACGAGTTATATTGGTTTTACAACTATGATCATCATCATAAAACTCATATAGAGCGAATTATTGTCGATTTAAAATTACATTAACTTTATAAACGTTAATCTTGATGCTACATGACCTTTTTCTCATTATTTTCAATATTAAATCGCGTTAATCACAGAATTAAGAACTATATTTATAGTATTAAATGAATCCATATTGTAATTTAAACGTAATAACAATTAGAAGTTCATTATTAAAATTACTAAACTTTTTTTATTTAAGTACTTGTAAAACAATTGCTTAACAATAGAAGTGAAAACGAATATAGTCTACAAAACAGTCTTTGCGCGAAGTTTTAAGGGTCAATTTAAATAGCTCTTACAATTATGACGAAGTTTGGCTATTTGATATTAAAAAGGAATAATAATTTATTAAATGGAAAAAAAGGTTTTAAACAACTTCGCCGGTCTTCTAACTATGACCTATTGTTAAAAAATCGATTGACTCGGATTAATTCGCGTGTTCTATATACTTTTTAGGGAGGAGGCTTATGCAAAAATTGACCTATGTATATACTGTTATATTACTGCTTTAATGTATAACAAATAATGACGGTCCTGATTTAATGGCCGCAATACCTGACATATGAATTGAAAGTTCAGGGGTTGATTTTAGAGCTGAGCAGAGAGTTTTTTTACCTCTACCTTTTTTCAAATCTTCTATTACTACCGCCATGAAATTAAGAAGTAGTAAGGATAAATATATTATAGTTACCAGGAATTTTTATCATCAGGCTACATTTCCATCAGGAGTGTCAGTATGGTATGACTCATTAATAGGTTTTCTCAAGGTAGGTCAAGTTTTTCACATACTCGCTAAAGCGATTAATGCGAGCCAGGGGTGCGAGCTAAGAAAGCCCGCGAGTTATACTATAGATGTTGCTGTATGAAGTAGAAACCCTACGAAAAACATCTACCTTGCACGTCTTACCCACTCCACTACACTTCTTAGCTATGTTGGAAATAAACACATACCTTAGTCATACCTACGAAACTACGAAGCTTGCCTTTCCTTCGCTCACTGCTTACCATTTTACGAGATAGCTGTCAAATAATACAATAATATGTAAACTTATCTTACTAAGTTAATCTGGTTTTATACCCTCATTTATAATTAAAAACACTGAATTCCTTTTTTTCGTTGACTGTTAATACTGTCATTCTCATAACGCGGTATAATGAATCGATCGCGATAGAAAATAACAGTAGTTTTCAATATCGTTAATTCATATATAATATCGCTATTAACCATATGATATAATACCATTATTGACCCTATTGTATTAGTTTTTCCAAAAATTCAATTCCAATTTCATGAACGAGACGGATACGTCATTTTCGTAAATGACCATGAGCCATCATAAACCGAAGTTTAATTTATTATTTGTGTACGATTTATATCCTTTATTACTTTTATTAGATTTATTTTTTTATTACTTTTATACAATTCTCTTACTCAATGGGCGATTACCCACTTAAATAGAGCTTGGTAGATATTTTAACGGTTGTGCACTTTGCCCACTGATTCCCCACGCGCGTTTGCTAGAAAACAAATATATTTTACTCACTCTCTCCCTCTTTAGTTATTTTATAAATCCATTACTTCAAGTTTACGAGCACCAAACGTTATAGTAGCCGTGCTTACCGCCGAGCATCAGGGGCACAAATTTTTACATGTTACTAGGAAGTTATTAATTATTAGAAATATTTCTTTTAAAGCTTTTGTGGTTAGTGAAGTTTTTCTTATTTCTTAAGTTTTAAGTTATTTCTTTGATTTGTGATTATAAGTATTAATTATTAATACATATTGATATTACGAGATTGATAATAAACTAAATAGTTATAGCCTTAGTTATGGAAATATATTTTAAATTTATAGTATTTAGCAAAGTAAAAGTTAGAGATAAAATAAGGAAGTTGTTGCAAAAATGACTGTAATCATATATGTAATCATAAATTAATGTAATATAATAATAGCTTTCAGAGTTTTGGGTATTTAATAACGGTACTCTATAAGCAATACTAAACATTTTTATGGTAATTTCAATTATTTAAAATTTATGTTGCAACATTCAGAAAAAACAACCGGAAATAAATTATATTTTAGTAGTAAATAGACAAGTTCAACATACTACAACATATCTATAAAGAACAAATATCTATTTATAATACCATCTAATTTCATTTAAATTTTTTTTAGATGTTGTCATGTTTTCTTACAAATTACTGTTTGTAAGCTGCAACCTGTTTCTTCCATTGCATGTCAATAGGCTAATGAAAATACTATTTACACGGTTAAACAGGAAAATATTCTTCATAACTTAAAGCTACGCCACACTTGTTTGTAGCTGCAAATGAATGCTCTGGCTCGACCAGTAAGTACCAAGGCTTCACAGAATACTGATATTAGTATAACACTGCTGAAATTCGTATACAGAGTGTAGGGATCTGGGATCCAATTATATGCTAAGAGGCGTCTCATCTCAGCGATGACAATGTATGTGTCATTATATACCATTAGGTGAACTGTGGCAATCGATTGCCAGAAATAGTAGGATAATAGGAAAGGAAAATAAGAACTTTAATGTCAGATTAAGAGTTAATATTGGGTATTGTATTACGGCATGTACGGAACTCATAGCACATAACATGACATAAAAATTGTGTCATGTTCTGAGCGATTATACTGTAGAGTATTTTAGGGCGGTACAAAACGAGCGATCTTGAATCCAATAGAACACATGCGTGACTTATCGGAAAAACAAACTAAGCAACGGGATCCAGCACTTAACTTACAAGCCCTTAAGAGTACTTTGGTGTAAGAGCGTAATCAAATGAATGAATTTATATCAACTTTCCTATTTTTCAAATAAGTAAAAAGTTGAATTGTTCGTAAAAGAAAATAGTTCGTCTTATCTAATACAACTAAGTCTTATCTACACAGCCCTCCACCAAATATATTAATACTATCAAGCAGTGTACCATTTTCGTCTATTGTTTAGGTGTTTACAGCTATATTTTCATTTATTTGTTCGCACAAAGACGTGCAAATAAACAGACAATTAGACGTTTTATACTGTTTTATGAAATGTGGATGTGAAAGTGTAGTCAAGATATTATTCCCGGCATTACTGTCTGCCTTGTTAGTTCTGGTAGTGATATTTTTATTATATTAGAAATTTAGAAGAACTTGTATATGTAATAAGTTGTTTAATAAAAAATCCGTACTAACTCTTATAACGTCTTTGACTTTTTTTTACCAGACAATACACAGTTGGGCTAGAATGCTATTGCGCGCGTATTCCGGTTAATATGGTTTTATTCCGGTAGATATGACCTATTCTTGTTGAATCTTAGTTCATAAATGCAGTGTGACTTGACTACGTAAAACAATGTTTGGTAAAAAGCGTATGTTACTTAGTTTATTTTTTCTTTACATGTGCGACTAACCATTGAAAGATCGACTTTAATTCTACGTAATTGAAATTGAAAAAATGTCTAGAAAATTATGTCTAGAAAAACATAACTATATAATAGAAGACTTTTAAGTGTCTCGAATGTGTCTTACTAGTCTCGAAATTGAGTCTTTCGATAAAGTAAACGACTGTATTATAGTTTTATTATTAATTTTTCCTTCTACCATGCCAATACCAATAGTGCTTTTTATTATATAATAAATAAATAAATAATTTACTAAAATAATACAACCAGATAAATAGCTAACCCAAAACCACCTCAAAAGTTGTTGACCTCCATCGACCTAGTATTTTATCAAATTTAAGATGCTTGTTCTCCCATTGATGTGCATGTTGACCTACACATCTGAGACGTGGTCTTTCACTGCTGTCCGTATGAGGAAGCTCAATGTCACTCGACAAGCTAGGGAGAGATCATTGTGTGTATCTCGGTATTTCATTGCGTGATCAAATAAAAAACGTGGATATCTACAAGAACTAAATTAAACGACATAGATCGAATGATCAGTGGGACGAAGTATCAATGGATCGGCCCTATAGCTCGTTAGTCGATGAGAAAGAAAGGTTCGAGAGTGATACCCTCGTATTGGCTATCGCAGCGTAGAACGACCTCCCACTAGATGGAGTGACGAACTGTGCAAGTCAGTGTGAAGTCGATAGATGCTGGAGGATAAAATGTATAACCAGCTCACGGACCCCTCAGTTCCGTGAGCCCTGTGTCCGATGAAGCCGCATAGGCTAACAACATCAACAGCAACAGAATCTAGAGAGAGATGCTGGAGGCTTAGGCTCGTACTCTATGGCAGTCTGTGGTAGAGGCCTAGCAGTAGACTAGTGATGAGTTGAAGATGATGATTCTGTCATAAGCTAAATTACATTTTCTATAGTATCCCCTATGCTATGAGATGGATAGTGAAATGATTGCAACATTCGGTGACGATACCTCCGTTGAACTTTTCTAACATTTTGCGACACCAGACCATGCGATGGTGCAAAGCTTCCTGACGCCTAAATGTTGTTGTTGATTAAAACCACAACGAAGTCGTTATAAATCATGGACCGAAAATTTTCTCGCGCTAATTTCATTTTGGGTTTAACAAGACTTTTTTTGGGATTGCCGCTAATTAATAGAATAGAATAGAATAGACATTTATTCGACACAAGAGGACAAAACAAAACAACCACAAAAATGTAAAACAAAACAGAACAATAACTAAAGAAAATAAAATTAACAAACATGAAAACATTACACATTATTAAATCACATTATGTAACCATTGAATTCTATAATCGAAATTTAGAAGAAGTTTTCATTGCCAATTTTTTCTGTCTGGCCAGTTCTAAAAATTTTCAGTGACATTCAAGTATCGACAAATGCTGTTTTATTCTTAAAATAACGAATATAAACTCTAGTAACTTAATATAGAGCTATGCTTCTTTTAGCGGATCAAAACCTTACGGGTACGTAGTGAACGTTAAAATGTTCCTACTTACTGAAAATCACAAGAAATAAGAGAAAAGTGAAATTCACCTCTTTTAAATATCTAGAAAAGATGTATCTTGTACTCTAATTCAATATAAATAATTTTATAACTTCTTTTCATCAAAATGTTGGTGTTGTTGTTTATCTTTCCTTCGGGCTTCTTTTTATCCCTTAAATAAGTTTACAAGGGCGGACTTAACGCCCAATGGCATTCTCCGTCAGTTAACCTTGGGAAAATAAGAGAAAATATTGGTAGGCATGAAAAAAAAAAGTTATTAAATCTGTTATTAGTCAATGAAAGGACCAAAATAATTTGTTTACTACGCTCCAAAATTTATTTGATTCTGAGGATGTATTTAATTTTTGTTTTTTTCTGCTTGTATAAAAAGTCTCATTTTAATTAATACATTGTTTACCTTTCCCTCAAGCTTGCTCCCTTTCCACTTATTATCTGCTATTATTTAAGAAAGAAACAAAACATGGCTTCTTCCAAAATATTGTTTATATCAGGAAACGAGAAATCATGTTACTGTTGTCCTGTATTCAGTAGAAGCTTCTTTTGTTATTAAATGAATGATGAAGTGAAAATATGAAATATTATCGTTTAAGACAATTTACGAATATAGTTTATTTTTCGTAATAACACAATATGTTCTTATGATTTTCAATCCAATGGGGTAGAGTAATCCAGAGAGCTGTTACCTTATGCATTACCTTAAGGTTTTAAAAAGCCGAACATGAGCAAGCACGTGAGGAGAGCAATATATTATTATTACAAATTGGATGTTCACGCTAAGAACGCTAATAATGTCAATTCTGAGGTTTGACACAGATATCATACCAGAAACTGGGTCTCCGAATCTAATTACCAAGCGAAACACAGAAGCATTATGCTGCTATTTTACTCTGGTTTTCTACCACAATGCCACTTTCCCCAGCCGAGCTGACGGATTCATACTGCTAGAAATAAGCTGAATAGTGATTTATTGTCTTTAATCCCTACGTAAGTTTATTAATTAAAGTGATGATCATGATTATAAATTAACTTTGCACCTTAAAACATATTATATAGTATCCTACTCTGTAATAAAGAATCGTGTGCAACCGACTATTATCCTAAAAGCTTGAAAAGTAAATGTTTATTCAGTCTGTTTTCTCTCTAAAAATCCTTTGCATATGCATTAATTCCTTTTAAATTATCGTAAATTTAATAACAAGTGTATGCCTGCTTATACAAAACTTGCTTTCAAATTAATATTGTATGAGTGTAACGGCCACGTTGAAATAAAAACAAATTATTCCAAACATCATACGTTTGTGATACCCGAACCAAGCGTTCGAATTGGTTGCATCGTCTTTATTATCGTTATCCATTTATCTGAATATTAGGAACTCCGTCGGTAGCCAATTGTCTTGTGTCGACACGTCGTTCTCTTTTCCTTTACTTGACCTACGATTCTCCTGGTTTATTTTTTCTTTTTATTCAATATATGTATTTCTATTTCCTTGTGTATAGTTTATTATTATGCCAAATATTATTTTTAAATCGAAAGGTTTATAGATATCTTCGAGTTATGCTAAAAAACTTAGGACTCGACTATAAAAGGAGTAATAGATAGATCGTGTCACCCATTTTTCACATCTGACATTTAACCGCTTATCTTCAGTTCTCTATTAACTCAACATAAATGTATGGCCACATGGTAAATGTTCAAATCGTTCTTTAAGAGTTTTGGATTAATTAAATTAGTTCACTTTTGTTCAAGACGAGTAAAAGGGGTTGGTTGTGTCTGATAAGATAAGTAAGTCTAGTTCATCACGTACAACTTAGGGATGACTATAATACAGATTCTAGTTGCAGGCATTTCGTAGATTTATTACTATCTCAAAATGTCACATCTTGGTGAACCAGCTTGGCGTAATTTGATTATTGCAATCAGATATGAGGTTTATTTTATAGTTTGTGTTTAGTGTAATGTGCTGGTGAGTATAACAATTTGGCGAGGAAATGCTGCCAGCATTCTTGGTGTCCTATCACGCGAGAAATAAAGGATGTAAGATATCTATGATGTACGCTGACTGATTATTCCGTTTTAAGGTTATTGTTAATTTAAATATTTTATTGTTTTCTAAAATTATTATAATATATAATATGTTAGTACAATGTATCTACAGACTATTTGAATACCACTAGTTTACTAAATTTACCTAATTGACTAAATAATACACTAAAGATGCGAAAAGTATTCTTCCATAAATATTTTTTAATATGATATTTCTTTCCTCTCTATAAATAAATAATGATGTTCTTTTATCAAGCCTATTTCTCTGAGAAATAAATTATTTTCTCTTGGCAATAGATCTTTTATTACAGATTTTCGTCGTAAATTTCCCATTCTCACGTAATTTTTTTCCTCTAAAAGTTTATTATATGTTCGTTACATTTTTTTCTACTTTTCTGAATCGTAATTTTTGTACATTATTTTTACATATTTTGAGATGCATTTATAATTTTTAGATTTTAGTAACTAGGATTACGTCTATAGATAAGTATGTAGCGTGTGTCTTAGTCTACCTTTATACTATTTTGATGATGATAATGATGTCTAAAGAATGATAAAATTGAAACCGAATGAATTAAGAAAGAATTGCTGTATATCAAATGGTTTTGGTGACGACAGCAAATCGCTTATAATTACTTTTTTTTTTTTAATTTAAGGAATGAATGAATGAAAATGAATATATATATATATATATATATATATATATATATATATATATATATATATATATATAGTAAGTATTTTTAGATTAATAAAAAATTAATTAAATATTTCATTATTTTTTATGTGCTATCTAAGACAAAAATATTTTTTATATTTGAACCAGTAGTTTTGAGATTAAAGCGTTCAACCATCAGCTTTATAATATCAGTATAGTTAGAGTCCCCGGGGGACTTGCAAGTGCGGGAAGAAAGTAATATCTACATTTATAATCGAAAGAAATTATTAATTTATATAATAACATGTTTTATACGAAAATAATTACCGACATTTCCGGTGCTTTACTGGGCTACATTATATTTATTGTTTTTTTAAGATATAGTTAGTTAAATATTTTCCTTATTTATTTATATCTGAATATTGGATAGTATTCTTTTGGAAGGTAATATTAATTTAAATTTGCTAAAAGAAAATGAAATACTATAATATATATTTTGTCAGGAGATTATGAGCCGTTTTAAATGCTACATTTTGTCTAGAAAGAGATGGGAAATACTTTCCTGTGGAAGTTGCCAAGAACGCGATTATAGCACGTGTTCTAGCGGTGACCATGAATAATGTATACTTAATATAATTAATAGAGTATTTAACTTAAATATATTATTTAAACACCATATAGTATAAACATATTGTGCATTAGATGGTGACGTTAATCTATTTTAGATCCTATGATGGAACGCGTATGCATTATGATTCCTTATCCAAAGATAGCTAAGGATGTTATGGGGTGCATAAGACGCACATGTAGGTAAACTATGTACTCATTTGTCATTCCTTAAATTAAAAAAAAAAAAGTAATTATAAGCGATTTGCTGTCGTCACCAAAACCATTTGATATACAGCAATTCTTTCTTAATTCATTCAAGTTTCAAATTTATCATTCTTTAGACATCATTATCATCATCAAAATAGTATAAAGGTAGACTAAGACACGCTACATACTTATCTATAGACGTAAACCTAGTTACTAAAATCTAAAAATTATAAATGCATCTCAAAATATGTAAAAAGAATGTACAAAAATTACGATTCAGAAAAGTAGAAAAAAATGTAACGAACATATAATAAACTTTTAGAGGAATAAAATTTACGTGAGAACGGGAAATTTACGACGAAAATCTGTAATAAAAGATCTATTGCCAAGAGAAAATAATTTATTTCTTAGCGAAATAGGCTTGATAAAAGAACATCATTCTTTATTTATAGAGAGGAAAGAAATATCATATTAAAAAATATTTATGGAAGAATACTTTTCGCATCTTTAGTGTATTATTTAGTCAATTAGGTAAATTTAGTAAACTAGTGGTATTCAAATAGTCTGTAGATACATTGTACTAACATAGTTTAGATCGTAGATCGTTGAATTTCATGTTTCTATTCCTTATTACCGATTTTTATGATACAACAAACCCTGTTAAGTCGCTTTCATACCAACATACATATAACATTATATATGTTTTATTTTCAACCTTAATCTTTGTTTTACTTAATGATGTTCTATTTCGTCAGACACATAAAAATCTTCATATTTGAGATTCACGATATAGAATAGGCCTTTCTAAGACGTCTCACGCAAAAGTTGCACTTTGAAGAGAAAGCTACGCTGAGGTTGCTTGGTGAGCGTGTTACTCGTGCTCGTACATCCCTAATGTGATACTACTTTCCAACACTAGCATTTCATAATTTCATTTTTATCTGCACCAGTCGATTGCTTGAGCTTCGTCCATTAAATCGTACTCATAAGGCATACAAAGGAAAAGGATTTTTTATTATTTATGCGATATATATGTATTTTATAAATATCAATATAGTTAAAGTACCTCAGAATTTAGTAGGTGTAGTTTCTTATTTATATGTGAATTTAATTGAAAAATTTATTAGGATGTAGGACGGAGTACTTGTGTGATTCGTTACATCAGTTTCTACTAAATTTATAAACTAAGATCTAAATATGAAATCTTTTAAATTAAAGTTGTTTACATAGAATAACCCAGTATTACAATTTATCTTATATGATTACAAGCCCCGACTTTAGTATACCGTATAAAAAACTTTTTTCAATCTTGAGTATTTGCTGTAAACTTTAATATTATGATATAATACAATATATACAAAATTAGACAAGGACGATTAAAATATATAATATGAATAGAGCATCTGGGAATGGCTTCTTTATTTTTTTTTACTTTAATCAGGGTCTAACATGAAGATATTAGATTTTTTTATCGGAAGAGTTCTTCTTTTCTTATTTTTTACGTTAATCACTTGAGCTAATTATGAATATTTCTACAAAATATTAAATACATTTCACAGACGCATTTGATTGAATTTCATTGAATTAAAAACTTACTTTAAGATTATGTTTCATAATCGCAAGTTAAATTAAGAAATTAAAAAACTTTTTGTACACAACTTTTTTAACTAAAAACTAAATAAATGAACCTACCAAATGCGTCACCAGCATAAGTATACGTAATTTATTATCAACCATGCTCGGAGTATCAGTATTTGAAACAATGAGTAAGTATAATGATAAATAATTAACATATCACCATGAGCACCTTTTGAACTCCCCTACATCGCTGTCGAAATCGTACAAATTAATTAAAGAAAGCACATACACAATATAGGACCGAACACGTGCTGTGGCAAAGTCCGATATAGCTTCGACTTTAAAGTTTAAATGCGGTCACAAAAGTTTTTTCACTTGGACTTCGAATCGATCTCGACCACGGCGATATATTACGAGATAACAATAACTGCGGATGTTATAGCGCAAACACTCACTCGCCGTTTCCTTCCCTAGTTTCATGAAATTCATGTGCAATAAAATGTACACAACATTCAGATGCAGTGTAAGGGACACGGAGCTAAATATAATACATTTGATAGCTTATCGTATATAGAAATAGTGTGAAAAGAACGTAATGTTAAAGATGTCTCTCATATTTATAAAAGCATTTTACTTTATTTACCTAGTGAGGGACAATTGCAGAATATCCCATCACTTTATTTGTTAAATATCATGCATTAGAATAAAACTTAAATACATTCCATTTTATTTTTTAAACAATTAGTACAATTTTAAGTAGTTTTTTTTCAACTCAAATGTTAAATATACTATATTTCCAATCGTAAGATAATTATCAAAACGCTTATCATCAAAATCTGCAATTTCAATGTTTTAAAAATGAAAAGAATAGGCACATAAAATTTATAAGATAAAAGACGTATACATTAGATTGAATACATAGAAAGAAAATAAAACTTTGTTTATCGAATTGCTTTTCAACTTCGAATACCAAGTAAATGGATTCAAAGGAATCGAATAGATAGACAGAACTGATTTTCTTTTTAAAACTGTGAGTGTAAGCAGCATTCAAGATATTGTTTATTATTAAAGACCGAAAGTAAAATATCATATTATGTAGATAAAAATATTAACTTATGGAAACGAGAGATTATTTATAAAACTTTAATATAACTATCTTGGGACTTAATGAAGTTAAGATAACTTCTTAGAGAATGTTATTAATTAAACTTTGCTTAAAAAAAGTGGTTAATTTTTTTACTTTTGTTTAATATCTAGTATTGCCACTTCGATAATAAAATACGTATCGCCGGCACAATGGATTGTTGTACATTTTTCTGATTACGAATAGAATTTTGTCGAGTTAGCAAATTGATTTAAATAACAAATGAAATGTTTTATTAAATCACCACCTAAGGTTATTTATAAATTAAATACTAATGGGACGACCAGTAGTTTGTAGGTTATATCACCATACAGAAATAATAAAATTTATTATGAATCCATCAGTGAATCCATCAATGAAACCATCAGTTTAAATGATGGATGTGCTTGTTATTTATTTTAAAATTAATTACTTCGTTTATATTTTTTCTAATTATTGTTAAATCAACTGAAGGAATTTACATATCAAGATTACGCGATACGTCAACAAGATAAACTGATGATTATGTTGAATCAAAAAGCTTAGGTGTTAATGAGCCGGGCCCATAGTGGAAGTGAAGTAAATATTCGAGTGGGAACTTCGATGTGAGAAGTGAATTGATGAAAGTGATTTAGAATAGGGAGACCATAGAAGTTTCTATTTGCGATGGAAGTCATATAGGCTAAGAGGAAAATTTATATATAAAATTAAGATTAGTATTAAAATGTTTGTCGCGGCCGTTAAAACTATTACACTTAAGAAATTAACTTTAATTATGTTTGAAATGAGTGTATTGAGTAATGCTTGTGAAATTAAATTTGCCATTTTCGATAGCCTGTTTATACCTAACTTATCGTACTCGAAGCTTGAAAAACTTCATATGGTGTATAAAAATAAAACATTACTAACTCTTATGGTATATTTCAAAATTTTAGTCATTTTTTTTGGACGGACTCCATGAGGGATTTTGCAAATGTATATTCCGTACTTAGGGTAAGTTAGGATACAGTGTAGAAAGACCCTTAGTTTATGGAGCGACGACCTACGAGTATCGAGGTTCAAGGACCGTCCTTTCTGGGAGTTTGTGGGAGCAATCAATGTGAACTGTGATGATTCTAAGTCTCGAGTAATTGATGTAGTTGCTCACTTTAGGGAAATTATATTTTATTAAACAAGTTTTTAGTTACTTCGTCGGAAAATTATTTTAGATTTTATCTTTAGGAAAATATAAAATTATTAGAAGTGTAGAATTTTTGTAAAAGTAGCCACGTATCCTTGCTTTTATCTCATATGGGAAATTAGCCATTATAAGTTATAATTTTCTTTTAAAGCATGGTGTTGTATTTTTATTTCATGGAGTATGCTGAATATAACAATTTTATTAGAGAACTTATCTCTTTAGTTTACTCATTCTTCTTATTATTGAAGTGGTTCATACAGTTGTTTTTGTTCGAAATGTTATACTTCCCATATATATGAGTTGATCAAGATGTAATCAAGGACTCGAAGGTAGACAATGTAACTTTTCGACCTGACACAGTGAAATTCACCAGCGAAACCTGTGATTAGTGTGCAATTGTTTTGTGTACTTACACATATTAGTTGACTCCCTCTTACAATATCAAAATATGTGACGTAAACATTAAAATGTTAAATATATAACATATTAAAAACATCGCACTCAAATTCGACCTTGTTATGTTACTCTCATTGCATCCAAACAAGTTTAACTTCATAAAAGTTTTTATAATAGGCGCAAAATGTCATTGTGTCGATTTCACTGATGTTAACCTTTCGATTTATGTAATATTTCGTTTAATATGTTTTTCATTTTAAAACTATAATATAAGTGCAATATCATTCTACATAATGCAACATCTCTTCGCAACGCTAGTGAATCAAGCCGATCGGAAAGTACCTGGTCATCAAGGAGTCTAACCGCTCTCCGTTGAATGCGTGCAAACGAAAGAATCTGGTACTGGGGAGCCCCAACCCAGAGATGAGAACAGTATTCCATGTGGGGCCAAACTTGCACTTTGTAAAGTTGCAAATAGTGGGCCGACATGAAATGCTGCCTAGCTCTTTTAAGCACGTCCAGTTTTTAGAGACCAATTTGGGCTTACGCTCCAAGTGACCGCGGAACTGAACATCGCTCGACATGTCAACGCCAAGAGTTCCGATACCAGCTGAGGTAGCAAGAAGAGTGTTAACATAATAAGGAGACGCGACAAAGGTTATCTGTTTAGCGGTTACATTACGTTAGTTTTACATGTTAATTTATTACACTAAACAATATCGTGTTGTCAAGTTACATAAATAATATCGATATGTGTTGTCAAGTTACATAAATCATCAATATCACCATCATCAATCATCACCATCGCTCCTAGTTTATAGTTCGTAGGTGATTATCCAAACTTGTAAATTTAGTCCAAAATTAACACTTCTCTCAATATTTCGACAGGAATTTTAAGTCAGTCATTAACGCAGTATGTCAGCGACAGAAGTACGTATCCTTATATAATGTCAATTTTGTTCTCTTTGAGATATTTTTAAAGGAAATAATTGTAAATATTCTAGAATATTATATGTATCTTTTGTTTCTGTTTGTCTCCAATAATGTTAATAAATACATAAATCACAGGACTCTTCGGGGCCTTAGATTCCATTCCGTGATAGTCACAACCCCTTTTCCCCCGTCTGTTGTCAGTTCTACGAGCTGTGTTGGTTATCTTTTCCTTAGTTAAGTAATATTAACAAAAATAAAAAAAATTACTAACTAGAACAAACATCAAATATCTCATTAATTATTAGGTTAATACGATCATTGTGTAAGATTGCTTTTTCCCGGTTTTCGATATGT
The DNA here is from genome assembly GCA_029286865.1 of Teinopalpus imperialis. NCBI lineage: Eukaryota > Metazoa > Arthropoda > Insecta > Lepidoptera > Papilionidae > Teinopalpus > Teinopalpus imperialis. The sequence continues at coordinate 5,533,555 of JAGSMU010000017.1, forward strand.
AATCCTAATGAAGCTAATTGGATTTGGTAGTTAATTGAGATTTTATGGCTTAAGGAAAAATACAATTTGATATTATTACAATAACAACAAATCTTGATATAATTGGTAATATTTGCAGCAATTTTTTTTAATGTAACTGAAGGTTACAAAACATATACACAGTATCCGATTGTGATGGTAGTGATGATTGGGAGTGATATTCTACTCATCTCATCAGTCCCATGCTCAGCTAAGATTAAAATACCATTGCACATGCGGTGACACGTAGAGGTTTATTGTGAAATGTCTATGAACCCTCGTAACTCTCGTAACTAGCTATCCGGTTCCTTAAATAATAAATTCTTTAATTAGCGACCGCCTAGTAGACGATACGGCACGATCTAAACGTTAAATCCTACTGCCTTGTACGGTTTTGAGTGACACGTATGTACATGTCCTTTACAGTCAACATTGAATCTGATACAGAATATAAACTTGAAAAGTAAAAGCATCTATAAAATCGGTGCGCGGGGCGCCGTTTACCCTACCATACCCAGGTGCAGGTGAAGGCGCAGCCCAGTGTTCTGGCGAGCTTTTTCCTGGAGAGGAGTAGGGGAGAGAATTATCTCCCGAGACGTGGCTGCCGAAGAGACGGCATACGCTATTCGGAAAAAATTGCGGTGTGTGCGAGAGCGCTCCTGAGACCCTGTCGTATGCGATTCGTCGCATACTCTTCGGAGAGAAGAAAATTGAGGTTAATCCAATATAGCCCGCTCTTGCTCGCGCGAAGGTAGGTATTTGTTAGGCACTTCCCCATGTAATTTTTGCCACAGCATTTACATATTACATTTTACCATTCATAGCCTCTTTACCTCAGGTTGAATTGTAATTAAACATTTGTGTGTTAAATATATTGATAATGTATTAAACACACGTTAATTTTGGTAAATACATTAAATTAAATAAGTTAAGTAAAATATGTTTAAATTACGTCTAAGTTAATTTATAAAAATGTCTTACTGTCTCGTTACAATTTTAAATACACGAAATTTGGCAAATGCCTTTGTGATTTTTTATCTTTTTGGCTTTATTCCAACCACAAAGGACCTGCTAATTCGTAGTCACAACAGAGACAAATATTTTCTCGTTAAAAATACAACTTTACTTTAGGATTCAATTGTCTTTAAATAAATGAATAAATTTAAGAAGAGAAGGATAGCCTACGCATGTGCATCTTGGATAATAATTACGAATGGATGTAGCTTCTCCTGGGATATAGGCAACATACCTTTAGGTGCACTGTGTGCTTTTTCTATCACTCTTATTATAGTAAAAAAGAAGGAACAGAAATTAACCAATGAATGTATAGAAATACACACAAAACACAAGTTATAGAATATGTCAAATTTTGTTTCAGCCATGGAGAATTCACCATGTAATGTTTTCTTTTGGGTACCCACTTAAGCACACAACTAAATATATTATATTATAGATACAAATTGAATGTTATAAGGTTTTGCATGCGGGTACATACAAATAACCTAAACCAAACCTAATGTATCTGACGACACATTGTTTATTGGACTTGGATTGCGAATAATGTTTACCAAGGATTGATTGGCCTGCACTTGGCAGTAACTAATTATAACATAAATCTCAAATTTATGTTACGAGTAGTAAGTAGTAAACAGATGAGCTGCAATCAAATGCAATCAATCAGTAGTAGGCGTGCAGAATATGTCCACGGCACCATACTCGATTGGATCGTTGTGAATCTGAGTTCATATATGTATATCATTGACAAAAGGTTAATCTCTGGCAAAATTGGCCGAGTAAAAACATTCATTAGGTTATAAAAGCCTGTTGGATCCGTTACTCGAATTAAATTCTTTAAAAATGCTCAAATTTCTACTGGGTTTTAACGCTACAAACTGATAAAACTATCTTAGGATAGTTTATCAGCTTGTGGCATAAGTTTAGACTTAAGAATAAACAAAAACTACAAAATATATTTGAAGCAAACCTTTTTGAATATTCTATTTCTGGTTAGAACTCCTAGTGTATAAATAATATATAATAATAATAATAAATAGTTCAAGTACTGAAAGATCGTCCCTTTTACCATTCTGATGTAAAGAATATGCAATGAATATTCAGATGCACTTTTAGATTTACGGAACGTACATGCGGACATATATCCTGACTTGAAAACCAACAATTTGTACATAATAAAAGGTTTCCTCGACATGAAATCGAATCTACAAAACACCACAGGCTCCAAAAAATTACATACATATACATATATTATATACATAGTTACATGTTACACTAAATATTAACTGATTTTCTTAAGTTTTAACAATTTTACACTTAAAATAACTACTATAATAATAAGTTTAGAGTTTAACACAAGACCGTAATTCCTTAAAGTTTATTGTTGTTGAATTGAAGAAGGAACTGAATATTTATATGCATATTATTTAAGATATCTTATCTATACCTGACAAAGCTATTTACTAGTGTAAGGTCTCTATTTTGGTAAGTGAACATATTTTTTGGGACACAAACTGTCACACACACTACTGTAACTGTCTTTTGTGTACCCTAGCACAATAATAGCAATGTGACATTGTGAATTGCATTAAACATAACCATTTGTTAGTGTGCTTCGTGCACGGCGACATTTCATTGAATATCAATTATATTCATGAATGAATCAATTTCACTTTGAGTCTATTTAAACTGCCAAAGTTCAAATGTAAAAAAACATTTACTACATAGCTTCTTAACCTGGATTATGATATGACGGAAGAGTTAATTAGTTATTAGTTAGAGTTAGTTAGTAAACTATACCGTTACTAGAAACTGCCACCCTTCATCCTTCTTCAGACACACTCTCTCGTACAGTCATATGCCCACATACCCACACACAAACACATTTAGCATGTATAAACACACACTTCAATTACCTTTTCATTTAGTTGGATTGATTGTTTTATCTATACGTATATATGTATAATTGTTAATTAATATATATATATATATATATATATATATATATATATATAGTATAAAAATAAATGTTTCTTAGATCTTGTACAAATAGAAACTAGTCCGTAAGGTGAGGACCTGAAGATCTGTCACACAGGGCATCCTAGTATAGACACCAGTCTCTCACAAATAATGTTCATCACTGTGAAAAAATCAATTCCCGACAGGCAGTACAAAATGCCTTTGAAGAGTTTGTTGCCTCCCGTCCAGCTGATTTTTAGAAGAAGGGCATCAATAAACTACCACTGTGTTGGCAAATATGCATCGATTACATGGGTGATTACTTTAAATAACAGAAATAAAAAAGTTTGAAAAAAAAATACTTTAACTTATTTCATACAAAACGGCAATTTCATAAGTGGCACCTATTACCCACGCTCGTGGGTGACAAGAACGGCGTATGTCGGACTAAAACAAACTAAAACCACACACATAAGGAAGGGTAGCGAGAACACTCTCACACACATCGGCACTACTTATGCTTTTAAGTATGAGGCTTACACAGTCACGAAAAACAATCAATGGCAATAAATAAACAAAATGATTACAGAAAAATACAACGTTCCAAGGTTTTCATTTTATTTAATTATTAAGGCAGCATAAAATAAAAAAATATCTCTCAAATTGTTGCATGAAATAAGAATGATAGTAGCTTATTCAGAGAATGACAAAACAAGATTAAAATTCAGGCGGAGAATGAAATGCGATTATTAAAGATCAAAGCCCCGTAATGAATACTTTCAACTTAGAAAAAATAATACATGGCTATATTGACGACATGAATAAAACGTTGTAAAACTGTAATTTTCAATTTATTTTTTCTATTTTGATTGATAAAAATAGTGAAGGAATGTATAAAAATTTAATACAGTTTTATTTCGTATTAGTATTTACTTAATACAAGTTTATAATGAACAATAATTTAAAATCAGAATACATATTACTTTAGGAAGATTATTTTGATACCTTGGTTCTAAGTTATCATTTAGTATGTAGATTTGTTTTAATTGTTTCTGTTATTATAACTATTTCTTTACTGTAGGTTTAATTTTTGTAAAGTATCATTGTGATTTGTTACTTCAATTGCTGTTATTTTTTAGAATTGATGGGAGTTTCAATTAATAGGAGTCATGTTCTAAGAATAATATACGTCAAACTAAAATAACGTTGACGTATGAATATTCGAAACTTACGAGAATATTCATACGTCAACGTTAAGTATGCATACATACATACTCCGTCAACCAGACTTGTTACATCAAGTGCTTTATTCGAAAAATATTTATATGTGTAAATCATGACGTCGTAAATATAGTAGGGCTCCGAATGTTAGGCGTGAAGCCTCATCGATCAGAACGTGGGATTCCTCTCGAGTCACCGTAGGCCGTGCAGAGCGACGGCTACGAGCTACAGTTGCGTTACGAGCGTAGAGCGCTACGGTCGTTACTACGTTTCTACATATTCCGAGATTCTACGAACATTACACGCTAACACAAGAGACATAATTGTTTAAAACCTAGTGTGTGTGGATATTTGTGTTTTTAGTGACCGAGTATTATTAATAATGTAAGTTAAAGTTTGCTTGGCTTATTAACAGTATTAGTCTTACGAGGTGTCAGGAGATATAGGTCATCGAACGATAACATTAATTTTGACTAGCACATGTTAGATTATAAGAATATTACAATCTTCTTTAATATGATACTTTACTACTAGGTCCCATTTTTTTTAATTAAAGTTGTTAGTCTTAAATTTATAAACTTACTTTACTTTTATCCTTTTAGAAGAGTACTATTAACGGTGGATCGATTAATATTTAAATCTAGTCGTATGAGACCGAGACTTTTATTTTCAGTTACTTCTTTGTAACCTTTTAGAAATAAATAACTAACACATATGGAAAACCTGACCCTTCTTTTATATGATTTTGAAAAAATTCAAAAGAGTAAGTACTACAGGAACATAAAAAATTTGTTCTCGCCATAATTTATTAACACTGGTCTAACACCAATCGGCACTGACTACTATTGTATATCGTTATTTTAATTTTCCTGCTTAAGTAAAATCTGTAAGTTAAATAAATGTTTGGAAACTAAAACTTTACAGAAACATACTTTAAAGATTACGATAGTGAATTAATTATAACAATTTGGACCTTATAACAAGCATAATGTTAAAACTTCAAACTGCTATTGTAATATCGATATTAAATACAAATATAATGTTTAGTCCGAAATGTTCAACTGAACGTTAACGAATAACAATGCGACTTATAACTGTAAAAGTAATCGTTATTGCCGAATAGCGGGAACAAATGTATTTGTTATTTTTTTATTTACGAGTACTACGCAAACATCTTAACAGTGGTTGCACCTCTTTTCATTTTTCTTTTCTTTTTAGTTTCTAGTAATTGGAATAAATCATGAAAATAGTCGACCGGGGTATATTGGTATTTAGTCTTTTGTGAGTGATAGGACACAGACTCACAAAATAAAAGAGTAAAGTAACAGCATAACTCTATTGTCTCGTTTAGTGAGTGTAGGAATTTGTAGATACAATTACAGAGTAATTCCATCATAGTCCTCAGGAGTGAAAACGCATGCATCATAATCTCTGTTGAGGATCGATGTCAGTGCCAGGGTCTGCAGAGATCATTTAACATAAGGTGAACTGTCAGATAATATGTCATCCCTAATATTATTTATCAAAAATCATTAAAATGATTTGTTTATGTTAAGAATTCCGACACCGACTGCTTGTTTTCTGGACTTTAAATTATGACTATATATATGAGATAATATAGGAGGAAAAGTAACGCTTATGCCCAATATAATTATAAATCTATTCTTGGCAGTGTTTTCATATAGTAAATATTTTTTATTTATTTGTAAGGCCCTATTTTTATGGGAACAGTACCGGCTCTTATAGAATCAGCTATTTAATAAAAATAAATGGACCCTTTTTGCCTTACGGTAATATTGACTGATAATAATCTCAATATAATGTAAGATGTATAAATTCAATCATAAGAGTTGAGTTGAAGGAATTATCAAAAATATATATGGAATATAGTATGATGACCAACGACAGATATGTGTATTAAAGGAGATCTGCAGCATGCATGTTCGTACATGTTCGCTTCTGATATTGCAATAACCAAATTGCGTGGCATGGTGATTTTCAAAATCTGACATTGTTACTACTATAGCATACATAGCGTCGAGTTAGTAATACTAATAATATTACTTAATTACTCGCTGTATTAAATCACAAAAGATTAAGGTACGAACCTCGGTATGTATACTTGTATTAGTGGTTTGTAGTGTTAAAGTAGTAATAATAAATATAATAATATAAAAACGATAGCTGCTGACTTGGCATTCCATCTAAGTTGTCAATGACAACGTAACCTATGATGATCTGTGGGCCACAACTCGTATTATTGCATGAATCATAGGGCTGTTTCTAGATTTTTATAGTTTTCTTACTTCTGTTAATTATTAGTTTTTTACTTTGAAGTTGCTTACCGTCATCATTTCAGTTCATTATTTTTCCCAGGAACGCGAATCTGTTATTCGTGATCTGATCTAATCTGTATGGATTAGCTTTAAGTATACTTCGTTTTTTTCTCTCTCCTGCATCTACCAATTCTGTATTAATGCCTGTCTTTAATAAATTCCTTTGATGATGATTTTCTCCAGAAAGTTTTTAAATCTTTCGTGCAAAACTCGATTCTTTATTATGTACCTATAATTAGATAGCGCCGTTTTCATAGTTTCATATATAACGCAAGAAAGAGTTCAAGACCTTGTTTGTTCATCAGCCAATATACATAGTTTGAATTTTGGTATAGCTTCAATAATTTTATTTCCTATTTTTTTTTAATTTGAATAAAGTTGAGTACTGACTCAAGATCGATGCTTAGTTAGCAGTAGTAGGGGACTCCAGAACCTTTTATATATTTCTTTTTTCATGGTATTCCACCTTCGTCGCGTATAGCAGTGTCACGGGAACGCTTTTATATACATCCATGTTCCCACCTGCGCCGGCCACCCAACAGTAGCCCTTAATCTCTGTTAGAATCTGTTAGAGTAAATATTTATTTGCAAGGAAAGAGATGAAAACTGAGAAGAAAGACTAGACTAGACTTACTAGTCAGAATATATACCCTGCCGGCCAAAAGTTTAAGACCGCACATAAACCATATAATTATCCATCAATTGTAATAAAATCCCATAGGGTAAATAAAAGAAATGTACATCTGTATTCTATTGTTAGTATCGAATATTTAAAGAAGTCATTCTTTTGTTTACCATCAAGTTATTGGACAATAAACATCTATTGCTTTCAAACACCGAACCGACACGCGCTAGAGCCAGGTGGTAGTGTCGTAATAATATTTTTATAATGTCCTCATTACTAATTACTTTGCTTTTGTTACGTATTGGTCATTAATTAGGATTATTTAGCTGAAAATACGTGTTTCTGACTTATTATTATTCGAGTTTACTTGAGTTTATTCACAAACAATCTCAATTAGTCTAAACTTGTGATAAAGTCACTGTAGACACAGTGAAGACGTCATAAAATGGGAAAATCTCGTGAAATTAGCGAAAATTAGTGAAGTACGTTCTGCCATCGTTGTTTTACATAATGAAGGCAAATCCGAACGTGAGATTGCTTCAAAACTGAAGTTATCGAAGACTTGTGTTCATAGCACAATAACTCGATACTCCATGTATTTACAGGCAGCTTTCAAGAGGGAAGGCCGAGAGTTACCACGTCTAGTGAAGATAATTTCATTATTGTTACCAACAAGCGAACAAGACCCTTAACAGCACCAGAAATCGGCGTTGAAGTAAACAAAACCCAAGTTAAACCTTTATCATTGACTACAGTAAAACGGCAACTGAGAGATGCGAAGTTGTAAGGTCGCGTTGCCGTTCGAAAACCTCTGCTAAGGCCGCAAAACAATAAAAAACGTATGCAGTGGCTCTTGTCCATCGAGATTGGACTGAAGAAGATTTTAAAAAAGTGCTTTGGACCGATGAATCCAAGTTTGAACTATTCGGTTCAAAACGTAGAATTTATGTTCGACGCAGTGCCCAAGAAAAGATGATGTCAGATTGTGTAGTCCCAACAATCAAGCATGGTGGTGGCTCAATTATGGTCTGCAGTTGCTTCTCTAGCCAAGGAACTGAAAATTTGATTAAAATTGAAGGAATTTTGAAAAAGGAACACTACAAAAACTTTTTGAACAAAATGCCGTTTATTCCGGGTTGCGATTAGTTGGAGATGGATTAATTTTCCAACAAGATAATGATCCAAAGCATAGTGCAAAATGATATAGGGATATATAGAAGAGAAAGAGGCACAAGTAGTGTTAAAAACATGGTTTGGCCTCCTCAGAGCCCGGATCTCAATCCCATTGAACTTTTGTGGGAAGAGCTTGATAGGAACGTCCATAATCGTGGCCCATCCTCTCGAGAAGAAATGTGGAATGCTTTATGCGAAATTTGGAACAATATATCACAAAACACCATTAACAAATTGATTGCCCGTATGCCGAGACTTGTGAAAGAAGTCATAAAATGTAAAGGAGGATTTTTTGATGAAAAGTCAGTTTAGCTAACTATAGCATTTTTTTGCATGGACTGTTAATATTTCTTTACGCTTTTAAATTATATTGTTTATCAATCAATGTTCTATTGGATGATTAAACAGGTTAATTAAACAATTAATATTTTATTGGAGTTTTACTTTATTTTCCTACTTTAATTAAGGTAGCCTTAAACTATTGGCCTGCATGTAGGTAGGTATATGTATATAGTAGTTTTTCTCATTATTTCATGGCGGCTTCATAGGTACATATGTTTTATGACATACCCAAGTATCGGTTTATTTTAACATGGGAAAGGGCTCTAAGTTTATGAGCATAGATGGGTCTATAGCCTCTGCGCTATACTTTTCTGGACATGACAACAGCATATTTATCGGTCCAGAACTCCATTCTGATAGCTTTGCTAATATCACAAGGGATTAATTAAATAACTTGAGGTCATCTAAAAAGAAAAGATGTGTTTTGTTCCTCCTCTACTGAAAAAGCCGATATGCAACGTGCTCAAGGGCTTACGGAGAGGCAAAATTGGATCGGACTCAAACAATTACCCTGCAAAATATCCTTGCGTATCCGCTTTCAACTTCCATCTTTCTCTCGCTTAGAAGACAAAGGATTATGTTCCATTGCTCTAAGCAGTCTCTACTTCTTAAATCAAATTTGTACAGCTCAACGATACTGTTTTGTGCCGAGTATTATTGTTATTCATGAATTGAGAGTTGTCGTTGAATGCCTTTCTTATTGCCTATCCAGGCGGCGAATAATTTTTAACTTAGATTAGAGAAATGGATAACATATATTGGCATATATACCATTGCATCCATATGGACCAGCTGCTAGTAAATGTTTGCGTTGCAATGAAAAATAAAGAAAACAAAAAAAAACAAATTTCAGAGCCAGGTGATGCGTAGATTATTTATTTTAAAACTATAACTATCCAATTTAGTTTATAAAGAGGCTTTTAGTTACTTAATAAGTTTAAACGGAACCCTTATGACCTGTCTGTGTCATATTCGGCGGTACGGGCAATAGTACGGGGAATATTTCAGAATATTTTGTTAAAATTGAAATTATTTTTATAGTGATTCAAAATATAGATATTGTATTATTTTTTATTCCGCTTATCTTCGAGGCTTGGAAGTAAATGAATATGTAATAATTCGTTATCGTAGGTCTATGTGTTACAGGAATAGTTTTTGAGGCTTTGTAAGATATTTTGAAAATTATGTTGTAAAGGTCTCGATATGCGAATCGAATTCGCACTTCACCATTTTTTTATATAATGAAACAAGTTGTACATACCTATATTTATAATATTGATTTGTTTAAAATTGTGGTGTAGTTCATTAGAAATAAATCCAACCCAAAATAATAAAATGGTTACTTGGTTTAAAGCTTTATAACAAAAAAAGAAAAAGTTTCTATGTGGATGTAGTCGCAGTCAACGCTAGTCTCTAATATTCCATCAAAATGTTTATTTATCTCTATCTTTGTATGCCTCACTCTCGGCATGACATAGAGGCGTTTGATTGCAAGCCTGTAAAGTGCCTTTACTGATTCCCTTTGTATGATCAGACAAGGCGACAAAATCCATAAAATATAACCATCGGTGCTGTAGGACAGTTTTGTACACGTCCGATGTAGATATAGGCTAAACGTTTGCATGATATGACAAGGTTAAAGTTTTTATGAATTATTTAGTAATATATATATATATACATATGTATAGGTAGGTAGGTAGGTATATATATATATATATATATATATATATATGTATATATATATTCGTATATAATTTTATTAAAAAAATATTGAAATTAACAGACAACGTAATTAAGCATATATTTTAAATAGAGAGTACTTTAATATATGGCACGTGTCGTATACTACAAAGTAGAATCAATATCAATACAATACATAGAAGCCCTCGAGGTTTGTATACCTATGCATACATTTGAAACATTATCAAGGATGGATGATAGTGTCTTTGGCTGACGGGATCATTTAGCAGCGCGTAAACTTTGGGCTCCTTAATCAGTATAATTTTATGAAAATACATTTTGTACATAATGTAATGATTATAGTAGAAACGTAAAAAAAAGCGTAAAGTTCAAAGAACGAACTTAGCCCGTATCTTGGCGAAAGACCAAGCCGTCTAAGTACATTACATCTAAAGGTTTTGATCTCAGACGATTTGTTATTTCCTCAACTATTATCTCCTACATTAAACCGTGGAAAACGTTTTACCTTTTTTTTTACGGGTCATTCACACCGAGTAAGAAGGTCAGTGGCCACCAAGATATTGTTATAATATTCAAGAATTAAAAAATAAAACATTTAGTCTGCCAATGTAATAAGAAACTTAATAATAAAGTATCCTTTTTTAAATTTTCAATGTGGTACAAGAAAACTAATTATTAGGTGTGTTTAAAATTTATGTATTTGGTGTGTTGAGAGTATAAGTATAAATATGTATTTATCTTACATATTCATAAATGTCCTATTTATGAACAACTATGTACTCGTTATATTTTCTCTGCCTACCCAAAGGTAGACCTTTTGAGATTAAGTCTTGAAGTAATGAAAGTGAAACACACATACGCACATAATACTATTACAAGAACTTTTATGGTATGGGGTATGATTTTATTTGTATATATATATATACCATAGACTTTACCATAGGAATCTGCCATTGCAATCCTTCCCATAGGTTCTACATGACAAGGCGAGAATTGGAAATAGTGATTCTGAACAACCAAGATTGTTGAAAAATATTCAGTTTAATGTTGAACAAGACAGTATGCGATGTTGTAATTGCCAATAAGGGTACCCCCAAACGCTAATATTACGGAAATTTTCTTTTAACCTTTCGTTAGTTTACGCTTTTCTAATATTACCACTAGACAGGCTCAGCAGGGTATTGTCGTGGAATTAGGATGAGGGTTTTCACGTGAATTTGGTTTCATTTGGTTGATAAACAATTAAATACAATAAAACATAGAAATGAAAATCATCTAGAGCAGAAGTCGTGTCCCAAATCCCAAGGCAGTAAGAATACAGCCGTGAATTAAGAGGCAAAGTAAAGAAAGGGTCAGTCGATACGGACGGAACTTAAGATTGAAGGTTTAAGTAGCTTAATAACATTATCAGACATTCACAGTATTTAACAACAACTATTAACTTTTTAATAACTCATGCAATGTGATCTGTGTAAAAAAAATATTTATTCTATTTTAACTTGTTTATTACCATAATGTTAATAAATAAAAATATAATAATTTAGATACCGGCAATTATACGGTAGCTTGCTGGCTAATACTATACGGAAAGCTAATAAAAACGTTTATTTGAGCTATTAAAAAAGACCTAGTTTGCTTATGAACTAAAAAGTTTTCGTACCTTTTGAATATTAAAGCATAAGACGTATTAGATTAAGAAAATGAAATTATGTTTCAATTCGCAATATTTTGTATCTAGGTTATGGAATTAATTAATATTTTAATAGGGGTTTAATAAGTTTATAGACGTAGTCGAAGTTTAATATTACAGAGGAATGGAATGATCAGGACGGGTTTATGGTTAAGTATAAAATAAAGTAAACATAATAGTAAGTAGTAATAGTAGAAAATGTAGATATTATTTCGGAAAGACATAATAAATTCCGATGATGAAGATAATTAAAAATTAATCAAAATTACAAGAATCAAAAAATTATTCATCAGTCCTTACAATATATCCCACAATTGCCGTAACGTTATTTTCTTCGTCTATTTAGTGGACAGCTTATGATGTAGTGATATGCTATGAACAAATTATTGTCTTATACAACTATTATTATAATATACATGCCCATAATTTTTTGACAGGCTCACCAAAGTGACGTTTGAATCTTAACTTAAAAATGTACATAGCATTCGATCATACAACCACAATTGCAATACGAGATGCTACGATAACTGGTACGACAATATTGTAAATTGCTAAAAATAATTATATATACAGGAATATAACGATTGTAAAATAATATTTCTGTCCGTAAACATGATGTAAGCTTCTCTGTTTCATCTAAAGTTGCTAATTATACATAATTATGTGACAGTATTTTATTTTATTGTTGAACAAAATCCACAGACTTTATATACACATTTTACACGAGCACTTAAGGCCAAGAACGGATTTACATTATTCAGATAATTAAAAATATAAATACAACAAAGAACAGTTTAAGAGCAAACAAAACAAATTAAAAGAAGACATGTAACACTTTCAAAACATAGATAAAATAACAATAAGCGTTGCAAAAAAAAAAAAAGGAGTAATTCAATATCAAATAGTTTAGAAAAAATTAACATAAATACCAAGCGAAAATGCATAGGTATATTTTTATGTGTGTGTTTGAGTGTGTGTGTGTATGATTTTTTTTCCTCTAACATTTTGTATATATCTATTTTAAATGTTTTTTTTATTAGCATGAAAAAAGTCCAATGAGTGAAATTTATTATTATAGGTTCTATGTTAACGGTTTGCTATAGAGTACTGAGCATATCTTGTTAACGTTTTTGCAGTTGAAAATAAAGGAATGTGTCCGGTTCTGTATTTTGGAGTACAAAAGCTGAGAAGCCTCTCAGCTAATGGTCTACAGTCGATGCTACCGTTACATGTGCCATACAAGAAGGACATGTCTAATAATGTGCGTCGAAATTTAAGGCTTATTAAGTTGTAATATGCACATGAATCTTCGTAGTTTTGGGTGTGCCTGTGATTTTTAAAGTTCAAATGTTTAACTAATTTTTTGTTGTATTTTAATTTTTGTTGTATTTTTTCTTAATCATTAATGTGAGATACGTAATGTGGGTACCATATAACACTTCTAAAATGCTTCTGACATACGTGAAATAGAGTAGTTTAATACACCTAAAATCAGAAAAAGGCAAACCAGCATGTAATATAAATATATCCATAACGTAATATAATAAATCCTAAACTCTTATATGCTGTATTTATAACTTTTTTATAAATCTATTCCCAAATCGGTGATCATTTCTTCTTTTGTTATAAATACTTTATTTATTTTATAGTTAAAACATATTGGTGACCCTTTTCTGGTAAAAGAAATATACTGTAATTTATTAGCATTAATATTTATACTATTTTCTATATAATAATTGTTAAGGCATTCGAGATCTTCCTGAAATTTAAGACGATCCTCTTTATCTTTAATTTTCATAAATATTTTAGTATCATCAGCATACATCAGAAATTTTGCAGTCTTAAAACACTTATCCACATCATATAAGTAGCATACATATAGAAGAGGCCTAAGAATGGAACCTTGAGGCACTCCGGATGTTATTTCAACAAAATTAGAGCGAAATCCACATACAACTACTGCCTGAGATCGTTTCATCAGATATGATTCCATCCACCTAAAAAGATTTAGAAGCAATCCCAAGCGCAAATAGTTTTCGGAAGAGTATGATGTGATCCACGCGATCGAAAGCTTTTTCCAGATCCGTGTAAACAGCATCAACTTGTGAACCCCCATCCATGTTTGTAGCAACATAGTCAATAAATAGGCCTAAGTTCGTTGCTGTTGAACGTCTCTTCACAAAGCCATGTTGTTCTGGAGGAATGGAAGGTAATATTACGGTGTACATGCACATGTGAACAATTCTTTCTGATTACTTACTTAAGACATTGAGTATTGATATGGGCCGATAATTTTCAATTTTAGTTTTGGGTCCTTTTTTGTGGATAGGCACCACGTGAGCTTCTTTCCAAATACTTGGAAAGTAACCAGTACGAAGGCGTCACTTAAATAACAGCGCTATGGGAGAAGAAAGCAACTTACTACATTTAATAAAAATATTGGAGGCAATTTATCAGTGCCAGCTCCTTTCGTTATGTCACGCTTACTAATTAATTTCTTAACCATATCTAAACATACATCAATGTCATGAATTATATTCATATTAGAGCTAAGACTGGCGGATTGTGTAGATGAATCTTTGTCAGAAGGTAGTGTAAAGTTTAGTTTAAAGAAATTATTAAATGCGGAGCAGATTAATATCGGGCTGTTCAGTTTTTTTTCGCCATATGTCATTTCTTCAGGATGATTCGAACTGTTTTTGCGCTTAGATTTTATGTAACTCGAGAAAGCCTTTGGGTCTTATTTAATATTTTTTTGAGTGCGTTCCAAATATGCCTTAAAACATTCCTCTTTTAGTTTTTTTGCCGTTTTTTCAATTCCGAGAAATCGGCGTAATCATTTGGGTTTATTTGTATTTTTTCCATAAGGTGTATATTTCTACTGTGTATATACTCTTTTCCTTAATAATTTTAATTAAATATTTTCTGTACCAGGTCGGATAAGAGTAGCTACCACTTTGCTGAACTTTTAGAACGAACTTTCCGATCAACTCATTAATTAAAGAATAGAATTTATGGACTACATAATCCATATCTGCCTCACGGGTAATGAAAGACCAATCTAGATTTAAGAGCGAATTATTAATACTGGCGAAATTGGCTCTCATAAATTGTAACTTCGTCTTAACACAAGGCCTTCGAAAACGTACTAAAATATCAATGGCTATGATATATAATGGCGGATGGTATGCGTCTTCCTTCATAGCCACAAATTCCGATTTCGTACTGTTACCGGAAATTTTGAGTGAATTAAGTCGAGGGTGTTGTTGCTGCGATGTAAGGTCGAATGCAGCATTTTGGATATCAACCGACTCCATTCTCCGTATAACCGGCTCACCCGAAGACCAGTCAATGCAGGGTAGATTGAAGTCACCAGCAATAATCAAGTGGTTGTTAGTATGTATTACGGATATCTACGAGCATGTCAACGAAAGTCTTTATACGCGATGGTATTTAATTATTTGGGGGTATATAGACTACAGCTAGGTGTATATTATGAGAAAGGCCTAAGTTTTCACCCTTGATAGTAGCTCATATGCAATCCATATTATTGTTATTATAATCAGGATTCATGCATGCTTGTAGTTACGACCTACGTAGTAGCATAACACCACCTCCTAGAGTACCCCTATCTCTACAAAAGATTTTATATTTATCATCACATATTTCGGAATCTAGGATACCATCGCATAACCAGGTCTCAGAAAACATAACTATGTCGATCTCAGACAGTAACATGTTGTTATAGAATGTATATGTCTTTATAACCCTCGGACATTTTGATAAAAGAATGTCAATTTTTTAGGGCCTTTAATCATATTCAAAGAACATGCAGTATCGGTACATATGTACTAAATCTTTATAAGATACATAAAACATTAGGTTCAATAAAATTAATAAAAAATAATAGTAAAGTAAAATTAAAAAAAAAAAATTATTAAACCTAAATGAAAATTTCAAAATATGAAATATATGAAAATTGATTAATATAAAATTATACGTAAAAATATTAAAAAGCAATAATTCGATTATGGATATAGTTATGTTTTTGGACACTTATTTATACATACATTCACATTAAGTGTAAACCTAAATGTGAATGTATGTATAAAGAAGGATTTTCGCTTGTATTTAAGAATAAATACTTATAGAATAAACAATTAAATATGGATACAACGCATATATATGTGGATCCGAGCTTTAATTAATACGAGTATGTATAGTATATTATCTATTCATATATTGTTTATTACAGTTATATACCTTCAAAATTAGAGGTAGCTTTTCTTACACCCATAATGTATTCTTTTCTCAATCCAAGGGAAGGTTTGGAGGTATAACGAAATGTACATATTTCTGGTGCAAATAAAGTTTTCTAATTTTATTATTGCATACATTCTGTGTCAGCTTCTAAGAAGGATGTATAACGTTCAATTACTTAACATAGTCATGACGGCCTTAAATGGTTAATAAAGTCTGTAATGTCCGGGTTTACTGCTCCATTACCACTCCTTAAAATTATACTGTCTTTATGACGTTATTGATGTACTTTAACCTACTTCCGAGGGATTTTACATTTAACATGTATTCATTGAGAAATAGGTGAATTTACTTTTTGCAATGTGCATTATATTTTTCACTAAGGGAATATCGAATTAACAAGTTATTCGTTGAAGTAATTTACAAGACTATCGTCTAGTGCTGTTCCTATTTGTAGGGTACCAAGAAGCCTGCTTGCATTTCCTTGCTGTTTTACTCAACTTCTTAGCGAAAAAGTACTAGTGTATGTTAGTTTTGTTAAAAACTTTATCATCCGAGTTCTCTACGAACCCATAATTATGACCAACATGGTACAAATAAATATTTAGTCCTTACTTAACAGCTCATATTTATGACATTTACCTATTTCGAGAACATTTATGGAGAAAAAGCCCTCCGGAAGACATCGTTCACACGTTCAGGACATCGAAAACGTGACGTGACATTCTGGCGGCACGTTCTTGTGCTATAGTGTACATAGATCAAATTCACCATCTTTCGTAATGACACTTCTGAGGTTGACATTTTGGATCTCTAAAAAGGATTCTAAAGCTTTAGTCGGCAATACTCAGATTAGTTGATAGCAAAGTACAAACACAGTAACTAAAATCTTTAGACGAAACACTCTATTAATTATATAATATTCAAGCCAAATAAAATGATGTAATACTAATATCGTAGCTTTGGACAGTTTGACGTTTTCATTGATCATATTGTTTAAAATGCTGTTCGTTTCCAAACATTATAAATTGAATATGGACAGTTTGTCTGGAATTATTAAATTTAAAAATAAGCATACAACTAAGTAACATAATTCTTCTATAATTTAAACTTAGGTGTACGAGTATCTGTATAAATAAGCCACTGTAGAGTGTGTTGTGTAGATTACAATGCATTTGAAATTTGGTGGACTTATATAGTTTTTTCTTAAACAGTTCTTATTATAGTTTAGATACGTATGACGTACGATCAGAATCCTATGGTATGAGTAGATGATTGCTTGTGCGCGTTAAACTTTTTCATTACTAAAAAACAAATCTAAATTATTAATATGTTCCATTTAGAAAAATCTCATAAATTTTGCAAAGATAAGGTTATTAATATTTGTTTGGGTATCTAAGCTTATTCGTGGTATTTTAAGACTAATTAGCATGTTTAAGTATGCAAGAATGAAACTTTTTATTAAATAATTAAGAATTATATAATCACTCACTCTGTCGTTAAAATAATTTAAAAATGATTTGTGATTATTATTTTGTGTTATATATGTAGATATTTGAAGGAATTAATAGTAGTGTCTGGGTAAAACTAAGTGGCACTTGTTTACTCCACACACGGAAACCCGTATCTCTTCCGCCGATGCTGGCAGGTGCAGGTTAACGCGGCTCCGTGGGCTCAGTTCACGGAATCCTACTATCAATACTCAACTAACTCGTTTGTGACTTCCAATATCTGCATTAGGATAGCATTTTATTATTATTATTATTATAAATCCATGTTGTAACGTGGTTTCGTTTAAATTACCAACGAACCTCGTTGCAGTATTCCAAGGCAACCTTCGGTATCAAAATTTCTACATTTATAAACCTGTTGAATTTTTTGAAATTCATAATTCTTACGCATATATTTCAGTTGTCAGCTTGTTCACTTAAAGAATCTAATGATAATTATACGGTTTTCCGTGTGAATTATAAAAAAATATCCTGATCTATTTTATATTAATTTTTCCAATAGTATTAAAAAGACGATTATATATTAAAAGAGTTCAAATAGCATCAATAGACTTATGGTTTAGGGTACGATATTTATTTATTTAATTTGGGAAACGTGTGCGATGTAGACTGATAAATTAAAACAATCTAAATCCTTAGTCAAATGCACCAATTAAACACGAAGACATCAATTTTTAACGTGTTGCGTATAAATTATTGGTGAAACTAAACAAGTACTGAATCAAACTGAATTCAAAAACAGCATTCAATTTAGCAAAATTAAATAAATAACATCGCAATAAAATAATAATAAAAATTAAATGAAATGAAGTCTCAATTGAACTCACAAAGTCAAAGTAAGTTACAATAAAAGTCAACGACAAAATTAAACCGTGGTCAAAATACAATAAAATAAAGATTGCGATTAAAATAAAATAAAATAAAGCAAGTAAAATCGCGCATGAGATGAGATCGCTTTCGAACAAAGATATCATTCGGAAGTGTGACTGCGAAATAATGCATCGTATAACAAAATTTTAATTTTAGAAGATTTGAATCCCTTTGTCTTACGTTTTATGACGTCAAGCATTTTCACCACTCTGTTCATTATAGTATCCATATGAGTAAACAAAATTAAGTTTTTTGTTAATTAAAACGCCCATGTTACATTTTGTAATTCCTCACCATTCAGCGTATACTTTGAGTGGAGTATTTTTTTTTCGTGTGTATTTAATAAAGCACTTCCATCAACTATTTCAGATACATACATCACTTTTCAATGTCTAAGTGTCTAAGTCGTTCTGTTCAGTTGTATATCATCGGGACTTGTAACAATTTTGTCCAAGTCCCGGTGATATACAAGATATTTAGATCATCGGCAAATAAGAAATAGTTCGACTATATTGTTGATGTCCAAGGCGAACAATATTGGACCTAGTACATGTGAATCTTGAGCAACACCAAAAACTGCAAAATAACAATCTGACTATTGACATATCCTTTTATTGCAACTTGAGGCCTGTTTAGCAAATATAATGCAAAACATTATAACATTGACCCGTAAAAGCCTTGAGTCTCAATTTTTTTCAATAGTATTTGATGGTCAACCTTATCAAATGCTCTTGAAAAATCAGTGAAGATGGCGTCGATCTGATGACTGATATTTAAATTTGTTGACAAGTCTGATATAACAGATGTAAGATTAGCATTTACAGAACGACCTGATTTGAAACCAGGTCGGGCGACATAGTAACGTTGAAGTGACACGATACAGATGGAGGGATTCAAACTGAACCTGATCTGAATATATTCATACACTATGACTACCGAAGCTTGAGCTAGCTTACCTCACAACTTCTCTATAATAAACATTGCATATATGACATGATGAACTAGTACTTCTAAAAAGAACAACACTTAGTGCATAAACCTCATATTTTGATAGTTAACAGAAAAATAATTGTGATCAAAAAGTAGTTTCGTAATTTTAAAATAATTGTTACTTTTATTTCGTTCAGATAGATTGTTAATAGAGGATCATGAATAAGATGCTAGATCTTTGATGATTTACTCAACCTAAACACGATTTTAAATGATAAACATCATATATATTGTGCGTTGCAATTTAAAATAACAGAAGTTTAAACTGCGACGGTCATATTACGCGTTTGCTGCTTGAAGACACCTAAATCGTCACAAAATGCAAGGAGAGAAAGTAAACTCTCGTTAACTTGATTGGAAGTTTTAAGCGTAGTTTTTGGAAATATTATTATTTCACTCTGATAAAATAATTACAATTATTTTCCGGCGCTATCTATTTTTATTGTATTATATTGACATTAATATAAATTTCATTTTGTTGCTTTAATAAATCTAGTTCTGATGAAAAATGTTCGCTTGATGGGCTTCATTGCATGTGTATTGTCTGTCAATGTTCAATTAACTCGCATAATATGTGATTGAGATGGGCATTGTCATGTACAAACAGTGTGAACACAATTTGCTTTTTGCGTTTAATGGAATTTTTATTCATTTCAATTAATGGTAAATGGAAAAACTTGCCACATCTCACTTGTGAAATCACAATCACTGAACTTTATCGTAATCCCTTACATAGTTAAAATCATTTTATTAATGGAATAATTATGGGCAGGTAGGCCACTAAGCGAATTATTCAGGCGTCGAATTTGATTACTAGCCGGAGTCAAAATTTGCTCTACTCAATAATTGATTCAAGAATCGCCAACGAATCGATGCGTTCGTGTGATAAATTTAATTAAAAATGACACAATAAAGAAACATTTTATATGTCCATTGGGTGGATACATATTTCTGTTAATAATTTCGGGCCCTATAGTTTGTACATTTTTATATAATATATTATTTATTAGTAATAAACACACCAAAACGGTTTGTGATCACCAGTAAAACTTAAGATATTTTGATGAATATGACAAAAAAATTAAATAGATTTTTAATATGGCCTTGTAATACTGTTTGAGCTACAAAATAAATTAATATTATTTGTATTTGTTTGAATAAAATGAAGTGAAATAATCCTATAAAACAACGATAAAAAGAAAAAGGGTGATTTAAGTAACATAAATCAATTTATTTCTTGTTAAAAGTTATTTCTATAACAAATTTATACAAAATAACTCCTCTAGCTCGAACACATACGGAAATCCTTGGGAGTATGCTCAAGGTCAAATTATAGTCCATAACTTCGTCATTTTTAAATGACGGCTTCTCTGACCTCTGACGGGGTATGTGGGGGTGCTGTGGCTACGACGGACGTTTGAGACAGAGACTCTGTACGATGTTTCTCTTATAGAGTAACCTTTTTTAATCAAAGTTATTATTCTTGCTCGCAAAACTTTCGGTAATCCTCGTGGCCATTTGAAATTAAAAACAACTTTTAGTTACATTCACCGACTAAAATATTTTGCGTTCAGAAACAAGAATCAGCGTCAACAAGCATTTATTTAATTTTTATATGAAAAAAATACGAAATATTTTACAATTTTTTTGTTTTAATGGCTTATTTTTAAACAAAGAACAAATGCTTAGAAATAAAATTCAAAAATTTTCAGCATAAAAATCTCTATATAATAGGTTTTGATAGATGTGTATTGTGTAATAAGTGTAATTAATATAACAATTTAATTAAGGAGTTAGCGAAAATGTAGTTCTTAAGTGAGTTAATGTCTCCTCCATTTTATCTCGCATACCTACTTGACCTTAATACAAAAACGACGAACTATAACCGTATTTTCCTTTAATCCCGCCAGAAAATCTTTTATGCTTATTTCCTTGTAAAGTTATATTAAGGTTATATCTTTAGTCTCTGCCGTATTTGTTTTTGCAGATGAATAAAAAGTATTTGATTGTCTGAAACACCATAAAATGTGGGAAGTACTTAAAGAACAAAGTATCATATGAAAATATGTATGTATGTACCACTCTTAATTATGTAGTATTCGTTGAAACAACAGTGTTTCTCAACAGAATAATGTCCCTGGTTCCACCCGGCGGAGCGGACTCTCCTAGTCCAAGGAGAGCTGTAAGCCCGTTACTTGAGATGCGAAGACCTCATTGCACACTTGCATGTGATTATTGCGCGGCGATTTTGGAAGACAAGTTTAAAAGTGAGTATAAATAATAACTAATGTATACATATTTAAGGTTTCGAAAGGAATTATGATAATAATACAATAAATTATCATCGTTAAAATCGAGTTCAAACATGCCCAGGGATGTATTACTTAAATTAACACTAATTCAAAGGCATTTGAACTTAAACATATATTTAAGTTCTTCAACTATAAATACATTTTAAAAGGGAATGCTGATATGAGAAACCGAGGTACCTCCCCACTATCGGCTTCGCCGCGACAATCGTTAACGGGCGAACCACCGTGGACACTTCCAGAGGATGATCGACCAGATTTCTCAGCCCTTAAAGAAAACATACAGAAAATAAACAAGTAAGAAATATTTTAATTGGTTAATTAAAATAATCGCCACAGAGACATTTTAATGCAATTTTGTTTCCTTGCAAGAATTATTTTCCAATATTGAAAATACATATAACCTAGCTTATTTGAAAAAAACTAAATGGACAAAACCTAAGGAGATTTTATCCTTGACTTAAATTTTTTCAGACTTTTGTTTAAACCTATATTTGACCTTTTGTGAGATATTTTTTTAAGCTGATTTCTTTTTAAGTAAGAAATAAAAGCATTTAGATTACTTTCTCTGAATATGCGAGCGTCTGCATTTGAATTGGTTCTTAAAATGTTTATTAATTTGGAGTGTTTCAAATATCAAAATTGAAAAAAAAACGATGAAAAAAATATCCCTCCTTTTTAACCGATAATCTACATTTACATCCTTGAATATATTCATAGGTTCTTAATGGCTTTATTATTAAGATTTTAAATTTGTTCTATAAATGAATAATCCACAAATAATCTCAAACAATAAAATGTGTATACGGCATTTTAAATTTTTCCCCAGTAATAAATTTATTGTGCGAACTAAATAATTCAAGAAATTTATTACAATATTGCAGAACAATAGTCCCTATTGTTTATTTATGATGATGATCTATACACTCCATGTTGTCCATCTCATTTACATATTATCTAACACTTTTATTGACGATATGTTTGGTATAAACAAGATGTACACCAAAAATCATAGCATAAATGTATTTAGAACAACACTAAACATACATATTTATTACAACATTGCAGAACAATAGTCCCAATTGTTTATTTATGATGATGAAACATGCAATCCATGTTGTCCATCTCATTTACATATTATCTAACACTTTTATCGACGATATGTTTGCTATAAACAAGATGTACACCAAAGGTCATAGCATAAATATATTTAGAACAACATTAAACATACATATATATTGCAATATTGCAGAACAATAGTCCCAATTGTTTATTTATGATGATGAAACATACAATCCATGTTGTTCATCTCATTTACATATGATCTAACATTTTTATCGACGATATGTTTGCTATTAATATCATAAATGTATTTAGCACCACATTAAACATACAAATTTCAAGATATAACCTTTGACCAATGTTGGTAAAATTCCTACGTCGCCTGCCTGTTCAAATATGGTGATATAGGCAATAATGATAGAAATAACTTTATTATAATTTATATTTTGTTTTTCTTTTTAGATTTTATTTTATATGCAATTTCTACAGCAAATAGAAACCATAAGGATATTTTGATTATACCTGCTGAGTACATATCAAATAGTATAAACTTTTCCATTCAAGCAGTATAAGAAACAGATTTTAACGTAATCTTTTATTTTTAGCAAATTTAATGCTAAATTTATAAATGTTTACGAGGTACGTAATTACTGTCAGAAATCCATTCCTATTAGCCCAAAACATTTACTATTATTTATCTGTTAGTCATTTCTTTTATACTATTTTTTTATATTTTATTGAGAGGCCTTCTAACCTTTATTTTTGTCTCTCACTTTTTATCTTCTATTTCTTGCGTTTTTTGTAATAATTTTGCTTAATATATTATTGAGAATTTAGTTTAGGTCATCGGGTTCTATTTTAGTCTTTTTATTTATAATATACTAATATATATTTATACGCCTGTGCCTACCACACCTGTCTTTTGTGTGTATACGACATACTCAACACGTCATAAAAACCATCATTACGTCTGAAGAATTTATGATACATAAAATTATTTAAAAACTTGTATTGTTAAACAGAGATTGCGAAACTTCAACTCGTTTGGACATGTTACTTACTCAAGTGGAGCAGTACGCTAACAATTTAGAAGCCTTAGTTGAGGAACGAACATCAGATTATCTAGAAGAGAAACGAAAATGTGAAGAGCTGTTGTATCAACTTCTACCAAAGTAAGTATCAGTATAAAATATAATATAATAAATCACACTGTAGTTATTGGAATTATGCAGCAAAGGTGGAACCACATTGGACCTATTTTACAGCTGCATCACCTATCGACATAGCTCCAGTCAAGCTGATCAAATGGGTACTTGACTGAGAAGGATCGTGCCCTTAGAGAATACCAGCATAAAGTAGAAATATAATGCTGCTGTGTTTCGAGTAGTGAGTGTAGAGATTCAAGGACCTCATTACAGGCATCTTGAATCTTTGCTAATGATTAATACATATTGTGGTCTGCCGCCTTCATTTCCTATCAGGTATACCGTGTGTTCATTAGTCACCGTTCATTACATATAAAAAACTTAATATTTTGTGATGATAATATGCTCCCGAATACTAGCAAGTGATACACAAATATTCAGCTGGGTATCGAACCCAGGACAAGGACCTACGGTGGTTTAGCAAAGTACTCTATAACGATACTACGTACAGTATCAAATCAAAACTGTCATATATATGCCATTTAAAATATATCCTAATTTGTCTACGCCTTTGTTACGGCTCCAATTTTGAGGTTGGAGCTGTATGCCAATTTGTTCGATTTTTTTTTTACTTGGTGCATAATTAGTTTGTAAGACATTCATATTAATTCACACACATTTATTAATCACATGTACTATCACTAATGGCATGGTTCATCAAGTCTGTATGTATATCGACCTATAATATGTCGTAGACCTGATGATGAAACAAGGTACGAAATCAGAACGAAAATACTTCAATGCGTCCTACTTCATTAATCACGCGAGAGTAAACTCTGTTACGCTCTGATAAATTCTCACGATTACGCGAAAAATAATTGAAATAATCATAGAGTTTTCTTAACGTTTTGTATTGAGCCGTATATGAAGCTACTCGATATTTATACGATTTATTTTAGAGACACTTTTAATCATTAGTATTATATTCATTGTAAAAGATTTGTTGGCCCAGAGGGCCTTTATTTGGTAGTGTTCAAGAGATAATAATAATATTAGGGGTTGACTGGATGACTACGGCCTATGATATCTACGTCCATCCTCAACAGAAATTCTTTTTTTCTGGCCCCCTTCTGAGGACTAAACTTAAATTACTTTACCTGTTATCCGGTCTCCGAATACCTTAATTAACCAAACGAAAATAAACGTTATGCTGCTATTTAACGCTGGTAGTCTCTGAGGGAGTGAATGTATATGTAACTATTTTGTGTTAATTATATTTTAGTTAGATTCCGTTTTGCGCAGGTCCGTCGCATCTCAACTGATAATGGGCCAACCGGTTATGGCAGAGACATACGACCAAGTAACTATATACTTCAGCGATATAATTGGCTTTACCAAACTTTCTGCAGAATCCACCCCACTTGAAGTAGTTGATCTCCTTAATGACTTATACACAAGTTTCGACTCTATTATAGAGAACTTTGATGTATACAAGGTAATTAAAAATAGATTTAGCTTTACTTTGTTTATTATTATACTGTAGTGACAGGGACAATGGAAGAGTAACGCTTCAGCTTGTTTCTAGCTGCAGCATAAATTAATCGTTTCGACGGGGGAAAGATCATGACCGTATAACAAAATAAACAAGTAGCATAACGCTGCAGTGTTTCGTATGGTTACTATAGAAATCAGGAGCTCCAGTTACTCCAGGCACCGAGTCTCATTTCTGAGGGGTGACGATAATAATAGGTGACTATATGCATATCTCAAATCTTTATTGAGGGTGGATGTAAGTGTTTATGCATATATGGCTACAGCCATTAGGAAAATGTGTTTCAAATCCCAGGTGGCTAGTGTAATGAGTTTCTGTTTTTGGGTCTTAAGGTATGAGAAAATCATGGGCGCTGTGACATTGAGTCCTAAAATGTGAATAACAGCAATAAAATAAACTAGTAGACTCTATTTATAAATCCCGCTAGTGTATGTAGGCCTCCTCTCTAGATGGGTCCACTAAGCGGCTCTGCTGTCTTTGAAATATATTTTAAATTATTTTTCAAAAGCTTTCCTCACAATGCTAACGCCGAGCACATGGTAAACTTTGACTAAAATTGCAATCGATGATTTCATTGGTGCCGAAACTGAGTATTAAACTTAGATTGCTCGCATACCTTGAAATGAAAAGCGAGCGACCGGACACTGAACTACTAGTTTGTGTGTAGTGGATAGAACTACACTTTTTGCACGATGAAAGGATGATTTTAATGACAATTAATAGATGCATTGTTCCTTGCAAAATATTTACAGATTTGAAATACGTATTGTGAGCTGTTTTTATTTTTTGATTTTGTTACTTAGGTGGAGACGATCGGTGATGCTTACATGGTTGTGTCAGGCCTGCCTATGCGTAACGGGAACCGGCACGCAGCCGAAATTGCCCGAATGTCTTTAGCGTTGCTTGGAGCTGTGCGGGTTAAAACTGTACCACATCGACCGGGAGAAAGGCTTCTTCTACGAATCGGAATGCACACAGGTTTTATTGCATATGCATTTTTTTTTCAATCACACCATTTCTTTTCAATTTCATATCATACTGAGTCCGTAGCAATGATTATTTTCTGTTAATGTATACCATTTCCATGTATTTTCTACAAAAATATTAGAATTACCATTATTCACCTCATCTCATTTCTTGAAATATATGTAGGTACCTATATCGTCTGGGCAATCTGATATGTAACATTTAAGTGAGTGCTACGATTAAATAGCATACGCCTTATATCGAACTAAGCTAGTAGATGAGTGAAGTGGCCTCATTTGCTAATTATTACGGCGCAATATATATTATGTGTATTTGAAATTAACCGGTTATAACATGGTGACAATACCATAGTGGAAATCTACATGATGTTTCAGCTCGACCGGTGAAGTGCCAAGCCTTGACTTCTGTCGATTACTCTGCTATTCTGGTTTGCCATAATTCTTGACTTCGCAAATATGCAGAATAATGCCGCCGTGTTTCATATGAATATGGGGAACCGAAGATCCGATAACTGGCAACAGGGTATTCGATCTCAGTCCCCAGGGAAGGCTACGGATATACAAATTGATTACTTACAGTCTCCTTGAAGGCGTTGTTGGTTATCACTAACCATCAGCTGAATAGTGTGGTCAACTGTTAATGTTAATCGCATAGAACACTAGTACTTACTGAGCGTAATTTTTAAAAACGAAGCGTCAATAATATGTTCAATGAATCAATGTTATTTAAAATTTTGTAACGTAGACGCATAATAACAGTGTCGGTAAATTAACTTCATTACAGGGCCGTGCGTAGCGGGAGTTGTAGGTTTAAAGATGCCACGCTATTGCTTGTTTGGTGACACAGTTAACACAGCGTCAAGAATGGAATCACATGGGGAAGCTCTAAAGATACACGTCAGTCCAAAGACCAAAGAGGTCCTCGATTTATACGATTGTTTTGATCTTGAATGTAGAGGAGAGATATCAATGAAGGTACAGTTACTTTTTATTAATGATAAACTTGATATTTTTTGGAATGGTAACAATAGCATTAACTTATTTCGATGAATTAATGATTTATTGCATTTTTAGGGCAAAGGAAAAATGACAACATACTGGTTAATAGGAGAGAAACCAGAAAACTTAAAAGACAAACCAATCTGTAGTCAACCTGCTCCAATAAATAATCCGAGCATAACTTTCCAAGGGCCTGATAGCCCCGCCGCGCATTCTCTTAGCCATAGCCAAAGCCCGGATCGTAATGGATCAAAAGATTGTAACAAAAATACTCCAGAAGAATTATTAAGCGAACGGGATCGTATCAAACACGAAATCGCAACTTTTGTTGCAAAAGATCTCATAAATAATATAGATAATGCTGTCAAAGAGTTTCGCAAGTCACGGAGTGCTAATTTCAACCCTACGCCAGGAGCGGTTAACAAACTGCTTTGCAATGGTAATGAAAGAGGTCTGATCACGCCTATGTACGACAAAGAATTAGTTATCAGCAAAGGAAAAGTACGTGACGTTGTCAACAGATTCAATAGTAGCGTTAGCACTGACACTTCCAGTAAAAATAAAATAAAACCCTTGTAAAGACTGAAATTTATGTGTCTATTTTCCAGCTCGGTCTAAAAGCATTTAGCACGAATATTTTATAGGGTACCTCATATGAAAAACTCTATATATATCTTGTAATAAATATAAAGTTATGAATCTTTATAATGTTAACGTAAAAAATACGTTATATTCCTAGGTATATTATTACTCGTAGGTGTCGTACCTGCTCCGAATTTTATTGGTTGAAAACAAATTTTAACTTTATTAAGACAAAATATTATATAATATAATAAATATATGTCTACAAGATATTAGAATCGAGGTCTTTAAAAAGATCTCACATGAAAGCTGTAGTGAGAAATTTGTGTGAATAATAGAAATATAGAAATTACCAAAATGTATTATATGTTAGGCCCCGTAGTGTTTTTACCAACATTTTGATACTTCTGTACCTTTCTTATGCGATGTTTTTCCTAAATGTATTAAGGCAAACTATGTCTTGTTTAGAATAAGATATTTTACTTCTGAGTAATGAATGGTCACTAATTGTATTAATAATATTAAAAATATTTTATAACACTCAAATATTTATCCCATAGTACATCGTGATTAGTAATGTTATAGTTTAGATAACATCTACACTTGTAGATGTTGAGTTAAGATATTTTGAAATTTCGTTAAGTAGAATTTCGTATAGAAAAAAACTATAACTACTAAACTAAGTTTTGTTATCTATATTTCCAGTATTTACATAATTATTGATGTGTTTAGGATTGATCGTATATTTAGTACCTAGATATGTTGTTATAGTATCTTCTAATAGTAAACTTGTTATTTTTTTTTTAGAAACTGTATTATTATTTTGTTAGAAATCTTTAATGGTATTAAATACGTGTATAGAAACAGCTTGTGATTCTTTCAATTGTTCATTTATATCGTATCACCTATATTAAAGATTTATAAAAATTACACAATATTTCGTTCATCGTTATAATCATTATCAGGAGTATTTTTTGCAATCCACTGCTGGATTAAGACCGTGAATTTAAAGCGAACTCTGTACTGTAGCTACCATACAAACTGACAAAAACACACGCCAAAAACTTGCTAATAACTAATCTTCTTCTAAATCATTTTTACGGTTATAACATATTTTATTTTCTATTCAAAAGCTAACAAAATAATCCCTCAGTATTTATAAAGCGGTACTGAGCTTATTAAATTTTAAATACTGATTAATGCTGTCCTCCGAATATTATTTCACTTGTCAATATCGGTGTTACTGATAGGAACGATCTTCTAGGAATAATTCCATAATTGCGTGTTTCTGAAAATATGAATAGCCTACAAACTTCTCGTATATATTTTTTTATATCCTATTACCTTGAATTAATTCTTTTATATTTACAATTGGGCATTGAATAAAAGTTTACCGATTTTATCCTGAATATTGTAACTTTATGTTTTAATTACCGTTTAAAGTTTCGAGTGCTTTACAATAATCATGACCACGGAGGCTGAAGATAACTAACTGACTGAATATAAACGGAAACTATTTCAAAAATTTATTCAGGTTAACGTATTTTTAATATTAAACCTAAAATTGCTGCCGGTGACTCTACTATGGTATATACATATGTATGCCAATAAGTTTATTGTCGTATTAAATAGCTGCATAAGGAAAAAGAATTTAAAAAGGTACATTGTGCATAAGCAAAAAGAAGACAAGCAACTTAAAAAGAGAGCAAAAATGTGCCAAACATTTTCACGTCGACTGTGTTGCAAGGGGCAAGTTAATTATTTAGCTATCAAGTTTTGAGAATATCATATGCAATATTAATATAACCTGTAATTTAACTTATGTGTCCCGTAACGCCTGATAGTAAAAAGTAACGTAATATTGTGTCAAACATACATAAATAGTCGTATTTACTATGTGAATACATCGAATAAATTTGACCAAGATTTCAAGTCACGAATCCAATTAGATTAATCTCCAAACAACGACTGCCGAATAAATAGAATCTCGTCAAACATAAACACGACGGAATGAAGGAACAAGATGGGAGCCGTTGTTCAATGTTTTTGATGTACGAAATATACTTTTAATAATGCGATATGCTTGGACTGAAAGAGTATTTCATCGTCACAGGAATGATTGGTGATAAAAAATTGGAAAATTGACATAGACATTAAAATACTCGTAGAAATGACACAAAGATCGTAAACTTAAATTTGCTCTTTTAATTAATAATTTAAAAAAGTCCGCAATTGACACCTTTTTTATACGTGGGACAATGTCTTATGCATATCCCCTGCGGGGTATGTCGGGCTCGTACCGACTAAGCTCTCACCTACAGCAGGGCCACGGGCTTTTGTTGATTGAGTAATTGTATATTTTTCTAGTCTAATCTTTAGTGTAAGCATTAAATCGGATAAAGAAGAGCGATTTACTCCGTATTTACTCGAACTGCGTATAAACTTCATGTCACGAACGCAAGTTATACCCTGCCGACCAAAAGTTTAAGACCGCACATAAACAACATAATAATTCATCAATTGTAACAAAATCCCATAGGATAAATAAAAGAAAAGCACATCTGCATATTCTATTGTTTGTATCTAATATTTAAAGAAGTCATTCTTTTGTTTACTTACAAGTTATTGGAAAATGAACATCTATTGTTTTCTAACACCGACAAACGCTGCGCTAGAGCCAGGTGGTAGAGTCTACACAACACTACAAATATACACGCTTACTTATATACACTACACATGCTTTCTATTTCGCCAACGTAAATCAAATATTTCCCCAATTTGGATCCTCCGAGTATTTCTAATTTTGCTTAGCGGAAATATGATTTTTAGAGTAGAATATCTTTTTAGAGTAGGATATTCCAGGAGCAATTGAATATATTTTTAATTTACCGGTATTCTCTGAGAAATAAACATATAGTTTTTTAAATATAGGTACTCAGCACATCCGCAGTAGAGCTGCGTGATGTGCTAAGTAACGATGCCCTAATATTCTCGTTAGAGAGGCAGCCTATGCCCAACAGTGGGATTTACATATATCGACTTTTACTACTTTATTTTGAATATTTCTATAATCGTACAGTTTTATTTAAAGATACATTTAAATAAAGAGCAAGTTTTTTTTAAATGTACATATACGCATTATCTTTTTCGACATTCTATATAAATTTCTCTCCTTTCTCTCATGACGTCTCTATTAAGGCACAGGGTCCACTATTTAAATTACTTCGACTGGGTATGCTAACCATACTCGTGAGCAAAAAATCAACATACGACGTACCGGAAGTATAATATTCTCAAAAAAAATCTGTTGGTCAAATTTATTTTTAACTATAGCTGAATTAAGGTGAATGTTTTTGCTTTAAAATGATGACAGAGATTCAAATTCAAATTATTAATAACAAAAAATTATTTGAACAAAATTAGTCTTAAACTCTAAAATAAGGAAATATTCACTCTAAAGAAAATACAGACAAAAAGACAAAACAATTATAAAATAAATAATAAAAATAATTCAATATTTAGTGTACCTCTAATTACAACGAATGGTTTTTCATGACTGGATAAGAGTTTTGACTGTTTCTTGAGAAACACCATCCCATTCTTCAGTGAGAGCAGCATAAGGCTCCGATCTTGTATTTAGCGCAGGATTTCTAGCCCGAACTTTTCTTTTAAGCTCGTCCCATAAATCATAATAGGATTTAAGTCCGTACTACGTGCTGGCAACTTTACGCACTCAATTTTAACTTCCTGCAGGTAGCGCTGAACAGAAGCTGCAGTATGTGGACGGGCATCTCCACATGTTCACATGAACCTCCTTATATCTCTTCAATATATCGGTTCGCCGTCAATCCTCCAAATCTGCCGCTCGTTTCGTTGAAAACCAACTCGGTTTTTGCCTCCATTGAAATGTCTGCCCATACCGTCTAGGAACCTACTCCAAATGCCACATTTACTTATGCAGCACTGGATGAATCGCTCTCCAGGTCTTCTTCTCCGCTTCTTCAGTTAAAGCTACGAGTATCCTGGTATCGCCAATAAACTCTGTACATAGCAGACTGGCTCCTGTTTAACAAGGCCGTAGACTCTGGCCTTGTTCCGATAGGGCAACCGCTTGAGCCACTTCTTCAATAGATGTATTATTTATTAGGCGAGTTTGTGTTTAATATTAAGGGACAAGTGTACCCGTTGACGGTTGTTTTTGTTGACGACTCACTGATCGAGCTGTAGATCAGGTAAATTATCTTTTATCAGGCATAACAACCCCTAATTAGCGCTAATGTAAACAGGTGCAAGAATGGTGATTAGCAATAACAACATGTTTTTGGATCGTATTCTTGGAAAAGATAATATTTGTTTACATTATTTAGAAGTCAAAACATACAGCTTTAATAATTCAAGAAGAAAATTATAATTCGGTGCTCAGTTATTTTCTTAAAGACATTCAACCTGGTGCATGAAACTTGTCGAGTTTTTTGCCGTGTTTAGGTCTTTTTCTTGTATTTATTCGTAATTTTGTCTTACTCTACGTAGAAGACATGCTACTGATCGTAGCATCGGCTTTAGTTTTTGGAACGGTTGGAAAATTCTTTGCACATAGCATTCAAATAATTTTAGAACATTTATTGTAATTTACAATGAATGTTACTCTTGAACCTAAGATATTTTCTTATAAAAAATCTAAGTAAAATTCTTCTTCTTCGTCTTACGGTACCTCTTCAATGCTGAAGGTTGGCCGCGAACTTTGTAAATTTGTCCCAGTGCAGAGCGAGACGAAACAATTCTTCGGCTGACTTAATTCCCGTCCATTCTCTGATGTTTCGTAGCCATGATTTTTCCTGGATCCAGCGCGTCTTTTTCCTTCGATCTTGCCCATCATTATCAGTTGCAGAAATTTGTACCTATTGCTCTGAAGCGCGTGGCTGAGGTATTCTACTTTGCGCTTTTTGACGGTCTGTATGAGTTTACGAGTCATACCGATGCTAAAATTACTTGCGGTAAAAGATACCTTTTAGAAAAAACATTTATTCTTGATAATGGTTCAAAGGATTCATTAATTTATGATTCTCCTTATATATAAACTCGATACTAGAATAATTACTAGAAGCCTAGTTACTAGAAGCAAGACGAAATACCTAACACAAGTCGCTAATCACTAAAGAGAAATCACAGTCTTTAGAGATGACAAAGGAAAGGAAGGCAAAGAAAAAAAAAACATATGCATCTCTAATGATCATGGATCAGCTCGACCTGGAAAAGATCACGCGGTCACAGAATCTTAGTATCAACTAGCAGCTTATGCTGTTTCGTATGGTAAGTGTAGAATAGTTAGTAGTGTAGTTATCACATACCATCATGCTCATACATTATCTATAATCCTAAGAAAAAGAACTTCAAGTTAAATTTAAATACCTTAATAGAATTTGGATCACAGTAAAAAAATAAGATTTATTTGAGTTTCGACATTGTTACGAAGTTTTCTTGCACTGAATAAAACTATGAATTATTCATAACATTATAAGCTTTCTAATAAACTATAGATTTAGATCAAATCGTCATCTCTAAACTCCTAAAATAAATGGTCATGTTAAAATCGGATAAGTGCAGTTTATTTATGAACACCACTTCAAAATTTTTGGAGATTACGTACTTAAATGCCCATTCTATCATCTCAAATAAATATATATATATACATAATTATCATGTAAATTAGTGGTATTAGCTACATACTAGTACTACTTTGTATATTATAGTATTATATTCTATAATAATGTTATATCCTAAGTTAAGCAAAATTTCAGATATTTTATAACTAATTAAAATTAATCTATTGCTTGTCGATTTTTTTTTCACTTCTATATCGTTAAGTAAATATCGTTTATGAAGAATAATTGTTCATTAACGAAAGAGGCAGTGTATAAATTACTGAATGGCGCATTTGTAAATGACAGAGGGGGCGTTTGCAAATGACAAGAAGATTGACGAAGCGCGAATAAAACGAAAACAAACAAAAAGCATATAACAAGAAAAATGTACTGTCACTTTTATATTGATAGTGGGTGATAAAAGAGTTCATGAAGTATTTTATGCCAAGAGTAGAGTTTACAGCCGTGAGAGTTTATTTAAATACATTTTATGTTGAAATATACTTATCTAACAGAAACACTCGAAAAGCTCTCGAATAAAAAAAGCCGAGCTTCATACGCATTACATATAAAATCGAATTTATCAAAATAACTACAACACATTAACGAACGTTTATTATTATTAAGTAGGAATGTATTTTTTTTATTACTATAATTTAATATTCTTTTAGCAATAAAGACACTTATCTACACTTTTAGTCTCGTACTTACATATCACTTACATAAGCAACAATACGCGCTGCGTAGCCAATGAAGTGCGTTACACCATTCTGCAGTTTCATTACTACTTAAGTCCCCATTCTGAACTTGCAATGAGAATCTTCAATTCAAAAGATTAGATAATTGTTACAAAATTAATCTGTGAAATCTGGGTGTTTAGGAATTCCTATTGGTGACGGTATAATCTATTCTGACGTATAAAAACATTACTTGTTAGCTATTGCCTATCGGGTATTTTTAGTTTATGTAAGCAGGATATATATATATATATATATATATATATAATATTTATATTTCGCTCTTTCTTTAATTACTTATAACAAGCTCTACTCGGGAAACAGACAACTTCCCTCGATTGAAGACAAATGACAATAAATGTCTCGCCGCCTGTCTCTAACTGATTTGCGAGAACAGTTTTGGCAACATCCGCAATTGATTAAATCCATAGTTTTACTTTTTACTTTTTTAAGTAATGAACCATTCGTAAAATTCTAAAAATATGTAATAGATAAACTCCTTTTTGACTATTTCATATAGAACTTACGATATTTTAATATGTAAATTTTATATGTGACTACATTTCTCACATTATTTAGTAACTAGTCTATGCTTTTAACAATGTTTTGCTGTGATACTGTCTTAGAATATTTATAGACATGAGTGTATCGAGTGAATCTTTTATGTTGCGAATACAATTTGATTCATCTTCAAAAAATAACTCTCAGATAAATTTAATCTCGGCAACCATTAACGTCGTAAGTTGTAAGAGAAATATTTACGATTATCTGAAGATCCTCTTAAAACAACATGGCAGCGGTATTACTTATCTAAATATAAAAAACTAATAAATATAAAAAAAAATATATCGACTATATTCTATCAATTTATATAAGTCACCCTAATTACGCATGTTGTTTAAATGTTTTCGAAAATATCTTCTTCTTGCCAGATCGTAAAAATACTAAATCGTTTCTCATTCGTTTTTATTTTAAATTGCATTACATAAATAACACGATATTTCTATGTATACTATAAAAACCTAATAGAGATTATTTCTATGCATTGAATATATTTTTAAATAATCAATCCGAAACCATAGTTTTTAGAAATATTACACACACTATTTGACGGGCTTTTATAGGACTTGTTAAAATTTTACTTAGGATTCCAGTCCTAATATTGTTTCATTACGAGAATAACGATAGCGGAGCAGTAGACATGTTTTGCTGAATTTTCATTATATAAATGACGTTAAACGATTTTGAAGAAAATGTATTAAATGGTGGTGGATCATGAGTAAAAAGGGGCACATGAAAGAATGTCGTACTCGCTTTATTTTCATAATGATATATTTATACTTTAAGCTTTTAGTACCTTTCATTTGCACTTAAGCTTATTAATCTTAATAAGCTTTTAGGTTATTAGGAAGCTTATTAGGATGGATGTTAAATAGAAGAATTGAAAGACCTCTTTCTCTCTTCCCCACTTCATTAAGTAGGCACGTGTATTCTTTGCTTACTATAAACCCCGCAACTCGATGGAATATATTCTGTCTTTAATTCCAAGCTGAGATAAATAAAAGCGTGTGTGCCTTTGTGAAAAATCGTACGTTTTATCCAATAATTTAGGTTGCATCAGAACAATCCGAATATTTCCGTTAAATATAAAACGTACTGTTATTATACCAATAGAAAATTTATTTTATGTGACTAATATTCTATAGCGGCACTGAAATATTTCGCGAACGTTATTGAAGACTTTACTAAGATATTTTACTTCGACATTTCTTATTAAGGCTACAAAATTTCAAGGATTGTTATCGTAGTCGACACTCCAAAGAGTCCCCGCTTTCTTTAATGTCGCATATTCTCCACGACCGAAACGTTTTTGTTTTATACATTTTTATAACATTGAAGTAATTGATAACTAGATGGTGAGTGATACATTCGGGCCGCAGGTGCTTTGTCATCCTTGAAAACTATGATGGAATTCTTTATCATCAGTACTAAGGTATGCGGTTACTTTCTGATACCAAATGAAACACACTTGACGCTGGTATTCGGGAAAAGGTGGTCCTTACCGTGGTCGAACAGTCCTATTCGTGCTATAGCTATATTTATAACTGCAACGTGACTTTAGCACTGAACATAGAGGTACTGTTTTCAGTGTTTTCACTTTTTTATTTTATGCCTGATATGAATGGTTTATGCCTTTCATGGTATAAGAGGAATAGTTATCTATATAAATTATATAAAACATCTAAGTAACAGAAAAGATCTAAGCTATCTATTAAAATTCCTTAAAAACAATTAAACATTTGTCACATAACATAATGTCCACTTAGACTTATCTAAGTGGACATTAAAAAAATAAGTACCTAACTGTAAATGCTAGAGAGTTAAGTAAATAATGAAACCACTATAGTGCACGATTTCCATTTCGCCACTGTAAAATCAATTATATACCCAATTGCCGCGTCTATTTGCGTAACTGCGTGCATATGACATACTATATAGAAACGATTTGATTTCAATTGACCGTTTATATGTTTTTTTTATGAAAGTAACAGTGACAAACGAGTTCACTCACCTGGTGATACGATGTTAATACAACCCATGAACATCCAAATATATCCGCAGCAAAGATTTAATATGTCTCACTTCCAGTAACAATAAAAAGTGTAAAGTGCCAGCCTTCTCTGTCTTAGCAGATCGGGATAAATAACGTAATTTATTTATTTATAATAAATTACTATATATTGCTATATAATTATTTATTTACACTACTTTTTCAACTTTATCACATATTGTGATGAGGCATCGGTGAATGACCAGAAGAAAGGTAATGTAATTTTCAATAGAAACTATACAATCTATAGAGATGGGGATTTATTTTGTTGAATTCAAGTGAAAAGTAGTAAGTACTTCCATGCCTGTAACTTTACAATACAACAGGAAGGCAAACATTTCGACAGAACGCGAACAGCCAGAGAGGAGCCTTGTCTATAAGTATTTTGTAGGCAACATGGAAATTACGTTATATAATTTTATGGCCCAGACCAATAGAAATGTGTTTGTTGGACGCACTGTTTATGGCAACATTTTGTAACTTAAGATACAGTTTCATTTAGTCTCAAATTGTTGTAGAAGCTACATATATAAATGGAAAAATACATATATACATGCAAAATCGTGTAAGCTTTTTACAAAAGGCACAATTTTATTTAAAATAATGTACGAGTGTCGGATGTCGGAGTAATCAGGATTATCCGATTTTGTTATACAACGATAAACCATACAAATAATCCATATTGCAATATTTACTCAAGCTTGAATTTAAACACTTTTGACCCAGATCTCGCTCGTCGATGATCAATTTCCAATAACACTGCAGCCAGCAACTGACTGACTGAAATACTGACATAGACAAACTGAGCGCCAATTAATCAAAGTGCAGTTTGGACGTAAGTTACAATCTCGATATTTCGTATTGCTGCCTTGTTTTTGCATCTCTTTTACTAGTATATGATGTATTTTTATTCGTATGAATTAATTTTGATCATTGTTATATAATCGTATGACCTTTATTAAATTTTTGAATATTTTTAAGTATATCTGATTTTTACACGACAAAAATACAACATACGCAGTGTAGAGCGACGATAAAATAATTTATTTATATAATTTTAAAACTATCATCGTCTTTATTCAATTCTAACAATGTATTAATTTATAACGTATAAATATATATACTATGTTTGTATACAATTATATATAGGATAAATAAACTATTATGGTTGATATAATAAATATAAATATTATATCATATTATATTTTTTAAATAATGTATGTATATTGGTCGTATTTACTTAGGATTTTTAAGCAAAGGTCTTAAGCTTTCAAAGTGAAGATTTTGATTGAAACTGCAGGATTTAATTTCAATCTAAAAAAAAGAGTTAAATAGATTTTCTTACCATTGAATCGACAAAAGGTTTATTACACAATGTTTTATAATTCGTAACGAATTGGTAAGGGTTTTGTATATCAGTTTCTTCAAACATGAATAATTTTCAACAGGATTAATAATCCATCTTATAATAATATAATTAATGTTGGCAGCTCCAAAACATTTCGAAATTCTTATTTTTTAACTACAATCGTACTGTTAAAAGTTACAAGGACCATTATTATTTACAATGATGGGAATAAAATTTTTAAATGAAAATATATATACATAATGATATCATTAAAACAGAAGGTATGTGTATTAATGCTGGCAATGTTTAGTTTCCAATTGGAATAATAATACAAGAATAATCAGTAATTGACAAAAATCATTAATAATAAAAAAGTTGTAACAATATAATATAGTTAAAGTATTATAATTATTTTATTTGAATTACGGTATTAATATTGCAAGATTGCCGTGTTTTTCCCGGTGTGACATTTATAACAATTGCAATATTAATTATTGATGAATGTATGAATTGAACGTATTGGAAATCGGGAACGATTAATAATTTGGCATACAAGTTGGGTTTTATAGATTGAGACAAATTATCATGAAGAAATGGACACTGTAAAACTCGTTCGTTCCAATAATTATTCTAGAATTTATTGCCAGAAACCTCGTTTATGTTACAATTGTTCAGTGCAAAAAAAATATTGGTGTACTTGAACAAGCCATATTGGTTGATATTAAATTTAAATTTATTCAGTATAACTCGAAACGCTGCATGAAGAGTCCTCATCAACATCGCTGCTGTCTTTCCCGGTATTAATAATTTATTTATTTTCAGAAACACGAATATCGCGCTCCTTCGAATGAGCAGCAGCAAACAGCAGTGAGAACTTTGTATGCATCGTTTCGAGTAATAGTGAATAAATATAAATTTAATGGTTACATACCGATTTATTTGAATGGGGTTAAATGATACATTTTATATTAACTAAGCTTATAATTACACAAAATTGGTATATATTTTTAAAAAAATTATTTATTAAAAAAATCCTTTAATTTTATGATCGTTTAATCGCTTTCCATCTGTAATCATAATGATTAGAATTTTCATCTGTCAGTGGTCATGATATAAAAATCCGAGAGTACAATAGTAATGATTATATATTTTTGACTGTTCTTCTAAAAGAGTGTTAAGTTACTAATACGGAAAAATTATTTTTATAGAAAAACCTGCGGTAAAATAAATATCTATAGGGGGTAAAACTAGTAAAACATGTTAAATAGAATATAATAGACGTTGAGAGATATTTACGGAAAACCTGTAGTGAAATACGAACAAATCTCATTGATATTAAAGTGTTTACTAAGGTATCCGTTCGTGATCAATATAACGTTAGGCGTATGTTTAATACAGGAGATACTAAACAAGGACAAATCTTTTAGGGAACGGAGAGGATACTAATAATAGAACTAAGTAATAAAACCATACCCGTGTGTAGAGCTCCGTGTAATAACTTCTTTCGTATCAAATTATAATAATTACGATAATGGTTATTACGACGTATATTTCTTCTAATATTTTTTTTTATTCACTAATATTCATTAAATATTAAAATTTTAGTCAAATTAAAAAGAACCGGAGTTATTTACACTAAACTCAACAACGCCGTTTTTCGATATAAAAACTAGCCTATGTTTCAATTCCTTCTCTAGAGAATAGACCTACGCCAGTCAGTGGAATCCAAACCCAACCTAAACCTAACCTAAACCTAACCCAAATCTAATCTAAACCCAACCTTAACCTAACCTAAACCGAAACTAAACCTAATCTAAACCCAATCTAAACCTAACCTAAACCTAACCTAAACATACGTAAATTAGATTTTAATCATAAAGAAAAATAATAGGAAGTAGGAAAAGTGGTCCACCGACGCAAAGTAATTGAAACGATATTGTAAGTCGTCGAATTGGGAATTTATCTAGCCAGAAGATACTTGTCAAGACCCACAAGAATTATTGTATATATTATATATATATACAATAAATATACCTATGCGACCTGTTACCATTGTAGTTCGTATTACTGTAACCATCTAGGTTACAGTAATACGAATTACAAAAGCCACTAAAAGATGAAAATTATACCTTGTCGCCACAAGGTCTGCATAACTTACTACTACTAGGTACTACACCCGATATCTGGCAGGAATTTCAAATAATATTGTGTTCCTACTGCCATATGCTCCTACTCTCCTAGAATGTGTTGGGCGTTGGGTTTGTCGATTTTCAAATTTCAGAATTAGAAAAATTGTCAAACAAAGATGATAGCATAAGTTTAAATAAAGGTATTTTACTATTGAAACTTCCATGATGGTGCAGTACAATGATCTACGCTTCATAAATACTTCAAACTAAAAACTACAAATTGAAGTCTATAGAGGTGTAAGTTTTTTTAGTTGACGAATCCCTCAGTGATGCCCATTCATGTACATTATATATAGGTAAGATCTCTTATAGGATTAATAGCCTAGTAATTCTCTAGTTGTCGTTACCCGACAGATTTATTATATAATACTTTAATAAAACTCCAGTTATAAAGTACATAAAGCTTGCTCTCTCTCTATTCTTCTACGGACTGAGTGTACTAATTGAGACGGGCGGGAAAATAACCTAATTTTGTTATTAACCTTTACGTTATTTATTTACAGTACCATTTCCATTTATTCACACATTCTGAAGAAGGTTTTATGTTGAAAGGGGAGGAAGGTAATGCAACCATTCGATAAAGGCTAGTAAATGCAAAGCATAGAATTGATTTGCCATATCCATCGAAATCATAAGAAATCATAATAATCGAAGTAAAAGAATTACAAGACTAATAATATATATATCGGGATCAGGATTTCACTAGTAACTAAACAACTATATTAAGTTAAGTTGAACTGAATTTGAAACAGTAGTGACCTAGATTACAAAGCTTCATACATGACATCAAAGCTGTTGCGACACAAACAGAACGCTAATTAATTAAAGCGCAGGACGAAATTTAAAAACTCGTTAAGAATTATTGTCTTGTATTTTGATTTAATTAATTTAAAAAATAA
This sequence comes from Teinopalpus imperialis, assembly GCA_029286865.1. Classification (NCBI taxonomy): domain Eukaryota; kingdom Metazoa; phylum Arthropoda; class Insecta; order Lepidoptera; family Papilionidae; genus Teinopalpus; species Teinopalpus imperialis. The sequence goes on from JAGSMU010000017.1 coordinate 5,575,326, forward strand.
CTCTTACTTTTTACTTATTGGCAAAAGACCAACGTATAAAAAATAGGATTGAAAATAAACAATTTCATTAATATAGGAGAGTTTGTAAAAATTATTTTCTTTTTTATAATAAAATTATTTCTTTATTAAAATTACAGCCAATGTACAAATGCTATTTATAAAGCTGCCTATGACTAATATTTTACTCTATATTATAAATTAAAATAAATAATGTCTGGAGTTCTATACGAATCGAGGTAAATTGAGAAATTTAGGGCTATTCTTTTTTTTAATTATTAAATTGAGAGTAACAAACGAGAACAAAGTGGTAAGTGACTCCCACTGCCCATGACATCTACATTCATTTTTGACAAGAAATCATATGCAGATGCGTTGTCACCGTTGAGGACTGAGATGGAATACCTCGTCATTAGTAATAAAGTTCTCTGGATGCCTACACTCACCAGACGAAACACATCAGAATAGGTGAAATGTACATTATCCACTGTTAATTTACATTTCACCTATTCTTTCACTGAGGACTTAAAAAGTGACGGGGGAGTTCTATTTCCGTGTGAACAAACGCTATCAAGTGATTATTTATTTGTTAGAATCCGCAAAATGGAAACTTATTAGTACGAAACTGTAACAACTGTTTGCTGTCTTTTTATTATTTTATTGTCATTATTTTATGTAGTTCTTTGCTTATTATGTAGGATGATATATTTGCTTCTCTAATTTCATATAAAGGGTCATTCGATTCACTTTTAATGAGATTAGAGAGTGATAAATATATAGTTCTCCCAATGATGTACTTATACATCCGTTGTCTCCACTGAGATCCACAATGGAAAGTCTGGTTTTTAGGTTTACTTTACTCACTATACGAATACTGCAGTGTTATGCCGCGTGGCATAGTGATTACAATAACTGTCTGCTGCGGATCCTGGGTACGTACTCTCAGCTGGCTGGAATATTATTAGTGTAACACAAATTACGGGTTTTCGGGTCAGTACATCTGAACGTTTCGATGAACGATGAATGATCGCATAACACTAAATTAGGGAAACGAAAAAATGAGTGAGTGTTTACAGCACTTACGGGAATAATCAGTCACATGCTGCACCTAGAAACTTACTGCAGGGTTGCTATACCTTTGTTAAATTAACTCTAACAAGTACATATAAGTACTATGCAGTACAAAGTTTAAGTTTTAAAATATGACACGACAAGATTTCTTAGTGCAACTAGTAGAACGTAAAGTGAAGCATTTCGTTTAAATTCCTTTCAACCTGGGATTTCAAACGAAAAGGCAAAAAGAATAGGAATTGGATAGGAGACGGATAAAAATCCTTTCATTGCGCTCGGGTGACTAAAGGCTTTTATTCTTTGTCTTAAATTGGTACGGCAAAGGGGCATAAAAAATTGAAATGTTGATTCGATTAATTAAAAATGAATAATATTCGAATTTTCTTAGGTAATCAAATATTACGGTACATTATTATTCTTTTGAAGTAAATGTCTAAAATGCTAGTTGGGAACAGGCACACTTCTCTAGTAAGTATAGAGGTTAGATTATTATTTATTTATTCTTTAACTATCTTTAAATCTACCAAGGTGCTGCTAGAAAAATACAACGCCTCTGCGCATTGTATTTTTAGAAACAGGGGATCAGAAAAATTTAACTACCATATATCATACGAGCCGCAGTGAATACTTAATGTAAGGTAAGTGGCGTACTTTTTTCTTATGTTTATATATAAAACTACGAACTGCTTAGTACTTGCAAAAGCTCTTGAGTAGGAACAGAAAGGTAGTTTTATAAAATTAGAGTGCTTTTGAAAAGTTATACATAAACAGGTCGCATATAGGTGTTTATATTTTTTTGTATAGAAAAGCTCTCGTCTTTTTATGTAAATATGAGAGGGCATTGTATGATTGGTATAAGTCAGTATTCATTCTTACGTTATTCAAACTTCCGTTGGTTGATGGGTTCGTCATCAACGGTGGAAGAAGTAAATATTATTTAAGCTATATATTTAAGGCATTAAAAAAATTACAAAAATAATTTTATATATCAAACTTCTTAATAGGTGCTACTCAACTATAGTCGAATATTGTTTTGCTACATATTTTTCTGTTCTTATAAGTGTTATTATAATAAATTATATAAACAATATATATATACATACGTACATTTGTATAACAGTAAAATTTATCTATCTGGAAGTAGGATTAAATAAAAGGTAAGATTTATTTAGCTAAGAATCTAAGAGAGAACGAGTATTCTTAAGATTAAGATACCCATTTTTAAGCGTGCATATGTACGAGTACTTTGTTCTAGCTCAGAATGAAAGTTTTCGATACGCTTTTGTTTATTCAAAAGCTGCTTCTGGCGAGTGCGTCCTTTGTCTTGTTTTACAAAAATCCCATCAGCCTTTTCCAAAGTGTGTTGTCGAGGGTTTTAAAATGTTAAATTTTGTATGCTCCTTTATTTTCTCGTATTTCTTACACAATTTGTTATCCTCAAACTGATGATTACTATGTCTATCAAGTATTTTCTAAACGTAGGGTTCATTCAAGTCCTATGATGCTATGTCTCATAAACCTTGATGATGATGACTTGCATGGCGATTTCAATGACGGCGATATCTTATGGTTACTGGAAGACGACATCAACTGATAAACATTAACGCGAGCGATTGTAAACTTCCCTATTTCGATATAGTGCATGTGCAATAAGGTTCAAATGCAGTGTCAGGAATACGAGACATACAGACACACTCAGGGCCGAAAACCAACAAAGCCGAGTACAAAATATGTGATGTACACATTTTGTACTCGGCTGTGTATCGAACACAGCACTCGTGACCCAGCAGCCAGGTATTCTAACACCATAACTTATATAAACATATATTAAAAAAGTACATACATATATGTATTTATATATAGCCTATTAAAAATAGTTTAGGCTCTCACAAAATATATATATGTACATTTTAAATATAATAGCCCCTAATTCATTGATGTAGGGACATCAATATAAGGTTCCATAAAATAATTTGTGGCCGGGGCACGCTGTTTAATGGAACATAGTGCATGGTTTCCATTTCAGCGTAAAATCATTTACATCCCTAATTGTGGCTTATAATAGCATCAACTGTGTGCAGTGAAATTATTAGTTAAATATACTATCTTAAAGTAACTGAAAATGATTTCATTAGAGTTTGAAAGTGATTTAAAACTGGAGGATTTTTTGTAGATTTAAGTATTTGAGTATAATACAAAAATAGGATGAGCAGTGCCACTAATATCTAGGAACTTTTATATCCGACCAGAAAAGGAGATACAGATTACTTCTATTTTCTCCTGAGGATTAAGATCAATCGTCTTATTACTTTTGATTGGGTTAGAGTACATTTTGGTGTGTAGAGTGTGCAGAGGAGTTTTACATATAATGGCTCTCCCGTCACCTTTTCATCATAATAAAGCAACGGTTTGAATTCTTTAGGGAAGTTTTAGAAATGATGACAAGAAACCCGCTGATCTATCAGTAAAGAAGCAAAAACTGAGAGAAAGTAAATGGTTTAAATATGACTTAAATAATTAAATACCATATATTTTACTAACGGACTAATTAAAGGACTACCAACAAGCTTAACATATAACAGAAACATATTGAACAAATGAGAAAAATTAAAGATATATGTAATAAGTAAATACAATGATATCCCTTACTTAAAAGGAACCACCGCAAGCAAGGAGGAGCAATTAGATACAAATATAAAACTGTTTAAACTTATATAAAATAAAATTATTATTAACCTAATTAATTTTAAATAAAAGAATAATATGATGAAACTACATTTATATATCAAGTTACACGTAGAAAAAAATGTTTATGGCAGTTTTTTTTTAGTTCGTTCGGGCTTATGTGTCTGAGGGATGATGATTTTAAAAGAACTGAAACTACGGTATATAAGAATATTTAAATTTTACTGAATTGCAAGTTATAAATATTCCCGATCAAGATATTTCAAAAAGCAGAAGGAAGAACTATCAATAACTGCTTGTATTTTAACGTACTACCGGAAAATGATAAATAATTTAACGTCGTCTCACACATTTTTCATTACTCTCTGGACCCAATCCTGAACTCTCCCTCAATATATATATATATATATATATATATGTATATATATATATACATTTATATATATATTTCGTACTATTCTATTTTTCTCGTACTTTTTAATGGTATCAAGAGAAATCTGAATTGCACCATATCCTTATTATACATTTCCCATAATCAAGGAGAGCCTAAGAAGTAATAAAGGTTTCATTCATTTCTAATGGGTGACCATGCATCTTCATTTTTACTAGTAATCGTAGTGTATAGGTATTTCTAGACAGCTAAAACTAAGTGAAAAGTAGGCAGTGGTAGAACTGCACTGCAGTTTGTTTCTAGCTGCAGAATTAATGGGCCAGCTTGACCGGGATAAGACTACGCCCTCACAGAATACTAGCGTAAAATAGCAGTATAATGCTGCTGTGTTTCGTCTGCTGAATGTAGGGATCCGGAGATATATATTACTGGTGACGAAGCATTTCATCTCAGTTCTCAAAGGTGACAACGCATCCGCATTATGATTCCAAGTCAAGGATGAGTGTAGAAGTCATGGGCTGCAGGTGTCACTTACCATCATGTGAACTGTTCGTTCGTTTGTAATAAAAAAAATGAATACAATTTTTCACTTTTATGGATAGCTAGCTTTCAATCGATCATGAAGCATGTTTATCGGCATAACGATTATTATGGAAATAAACATGGCTTCTTCATGAAATGATAATTGAAGTCTCTGACAACTATTTTTGACTTTAACTAAAAAAAAAATCATAAAATTTTATAAACGAAAAAATTAATTCATCTCATCCGGAAACGCAATTTTAAAAAAGAAGCCACATTGAAGAAATAAATGATAATCACACAAAATATCATAGGTAACAAGAATATTCGATTATTGTTGTTGTATTCCTTTCTTCCCGTTCGGTTGGGTTTTGTGTTTCTTTCGCTTATTTATGTTCTTTTGCGTGTGGCTTAAAGTCAAGTCTTCAATAAAATATTTCCACTTTAGATCTTTTTTGGTTGCTTTTCAATTTGAATTTTCGATTGATGTTTTCTTTAGTATCAAAGTCAAATTTCAATAGATTGGTGTCATTTTACTATTGTTCCTTGGAGAATTTGGTGTAAATTGAAACATACCACTATTTCATATTTACTACACATGTATAATAAAACAGACTATACTGATGACGTAAAAATCCACTAAAATTACACAATTGTTCACTTTTGTACACAAAAGTTCTTGAACAAAATATAATATCACCAAATAACCCGCCAAATTCACACCAAAGGATATCTGTAATAGCTTAAACGTTAAAGTGATCAGCTTCATTAAAGTTCAGTACATTTTAATGTATCACTGGCAAAAATATTTACTTAACAGTTTTATGCAATCCTTACTATTATTGGAAATAAATTCAACTACTTTACAATTATAAACTTTTAATTATAGACTATATTTTTTACATTGTTTCAGTTCAATATAAATAAAAGTACTATATAGAAAAAATTAAAGCTAACAAGTAACAGTTATCACTAGTACTATATTTATTTCATTATATTATTATTATTCCTATTGAAAACCGACTCACAAAGTTAAACTGAACATTAAAGTGAATCTAACATCACTGGACTATTTTAAAAAAACCAGAGGACATAATATATCGTTATCGTGCCCGATGTTGAAGTCAGAGGTTACATCGACTAGTTGACAAGCTGGTTTTTATGTATTGCTGTTTGTCCAGAGACTACACTTTACAGCTTTATCTAATTAGAATTGCGAGTGGGGGCCCGCTGAGTAGGGAGACAACGACGATGCTGCGAAGCTGGCGTGGAGACTGCTGCTGCACCGCCGCTATACCTATGAAATTGCCGTTTTGTATGAAATAAGTTAAAGTATTTTTCTTCAAACTTTTTAATTCTGTTATTTATGCCGAAACGCCATTATGACGAAAAATGTTCAAACGTAACAAAAATACAAAGCTAATCAATAAACAAATGTCTGACAAAACAACAAATGATGAATGAACAAATTGAATTTGTAAAAAGAATGTCATGTTTTTAAAACAAAATTAATTTGTACACTACAATTATCCATCAATTGTTATAAAATCCCATAGGATAAATAATAGAAATGCACATCTGCATATTCTATTATCGAATATTTAAAGAACTCATTCTGTTGTTTACTTTCAAGTTATTGGACGATAAACATCTATTGTTTTCAAACACCGACAAACGCTGTGCTAGAGCCAGGTGGTAGAGTCGTAATAATATTTTTATAATGTCCTCATTACTATTTACTTTGCTTTTGTTGCCTATTGGTCAATAATTAGGATTACTTAGCTCCTGAAAACACGTGTTTCTGACTTATTATTACCTGAGTTTCACAAACAATCTCAATTAGTCTAAACTTACGGTTTCTACAGTGAAGACGTCATAAAATGGGAAAAGCTCGAGAAATTAGCAGTGAAGTGGGTTCTGCAATCGTTGTTTTACATAATGAAGGCAAATCCGAACGTGAGATCGCTTCACAACTGAAGTTATCGAAGACTTGTATTCATGGCACAATAACTCGATACAGAGAGACAGGCAGTTTTCAAGATAGTCCACACTCGGGAAGGCTGAGAGCTACCACGTCTAGTGAAGATAATTTCATTGTTGTTACCAGCAAGTGAAATAGATCACCAGAAATCCGCGTTGAAGTAAACAAAACCCGAGTTAAACCTTTATCATTGACTACAGTAAAACGGCGACAGAGATGCGAAGTTGTATGGTCGCGTTGTCATTCGAAAACCTCTGCTAAGGCCGCAAACAAAGAAAAACGGATGCAGACTCTTGCCCATCGAGGTTGGACTGAAGAAGATTTTAAAAAAGTGCTTTGGACTGATGAATCCAACTTTGAACTATTCGGTTCAACACGTAGAATTTACGTGACGACGCAGTGCCCAAGAAAAGATGATGTCAGATTGTGTAGTCCCAAAAATCAAGCATGGTGGTGGCGCAATTATGGTCTGGTCTATTGCTTCTCTAGCCAAGGAACTGACGATTTGATTAAAATTGAAGGAATTTTGAAAAAGAACAAAAACAGGCACAAGGGGTGTTGAACATCATGGTTTGGCCTCCTCAGAGCCCGGATCTCAATCCCATTGAACTTTTGACCATCCTTGCGAGAAGAAATGTGGAATGCTTTATGCGAAATTTGGAATAATATATCACAAGACACCACCAACAAATTGGTTGCCCGTATGCCGAGACTTTTTTTGATGAAAAATCAGTTTAGCTAACTAAAGCCTTTTTTTTGCATGGACTGTTTGACATGATTATTTCTTTACGCTTTTAAAGTATATTGTTTGTCAACCGATGTTCTGTATGATGTATTAGATGATTAAACAGGTTAATAAAGCTCCATTAAGATATTAAATGTTTAATTTAATATCTTATTGAGCTTCACTTTATTTTCCTACTTTAATTAAGGTGGTCTTAAACTTTTGGCCTGCAGTGTTTTATATATATTTTATGTAATAAATATTAATACGAATGAAATACGACCTCGCAGATCACATCCTTGTCCTGTGAGGTTGTGTTACTTCACTGGTCGAACCGACCCATTCATGTTACAGCAAGAAACTAACTGCAGTGTGGCTGTATCACTATTAGTATTTTACTTTGTAGGGTTGAAGTAATTATTTTGTGAGATGTAAAGACGATGATAATGATATCCAACTAAATTAAAAGAAAATTGATTTGACAGTATCAGAATCTCTAGAAATCAAAATATATCATAAGGAATGTATTTAGATGGAACGTGACACGTTGTCGAAGGTCGAAATAGGAGTTTTAAACATAGTTCGACGACCGATGCTTACTTTCTTGTGTTAATGCTAATATATGTCTATTAGTATTAAGTTTGGACATCCAGATACATTTAAAAGGAAATAATCATTTAATTAATATTAGTTTGTTTATCAATAGTTTGTTAGTTTTTTATGACTATAAATAGCTTTTAATATTATTTTTAACTTATTGTATACTATTACATTATAATACTTCTGTACTGGCTGCAGTTTCGTAAACAAATATCACTACGTAGAAGAATTCCAATTTAAATGTTCTATAGATTCAATACAATTGTTTGTTACATGTCAAAATCTCTCCCTTGACTTATACAATATTCTCAAAAAAAGTAACCGGTTAATTTATTCTCTCAGTATTTATTAAGTATTTCTTCTATATCGAGTATCGAAGAAATACAATAACAGACCGACGAAGAAAATATTAGCACTTAACTTTTTTTACTGTTAATAATAATTTTCTAATCATTACTACTCTTAATAGAGATTCGAGTTTATTGCAAATAAAATCTGTGCGTAGCAATCACAAGTTTTTATGGCATTTTTATAGTATGTTGTTTGGACGTTTCAGTCAAACTTTGCTGAAAAAAGATATAATGGAAGGAAATTAATTCGTACAAAGTGTAATTAATTTGTTTTTTTTTATTATTAGCTTTCACTGTATTTAAGTTATTTACTTTCTTTATATTACTATAACAGTTTTAGACAAATAGTTACGCGTGAGAGCACGCGACAGTTTTGAACTAGTTACTTGTCTAGCTCTAGGATACCAATGTAAAATGGTAGATCAAACTACTGTGTATTTTCTGGATGTGAAATAAAGAAGCTGGAAACATTACTACTGGCTAAAGTTTCGCTTAAAAGTTAATCACCCATTCATTATGCAGCTAGAAGCAAACTGCAGTGAAGCTGTACCACTAATTTTTATTTTGGTTTGTCCATATGGTACTGTCTACAGGGTTATTGGTAATGTTAGGAGGTGATAGGGTTGAATATTTGCGATAATTTTAACCCCCGTATGTATTATGCAAAAGTGAATTATTTTTGAGTTATAATGTTTGTTATCTTTTTTAAAAATAAGTCAAAAATACAACATGATTTTTATTTAAAAAAAGCAGTATTTAAACTAAATAATTTTAATCTCATTTTTTCTTCTGGTTTATAAAAAAGATTAAACACTGGTTATTTATCAATATTAAAACAAAATTATCGGTGCAAAATGCGTGACGAAAAACGTTATTATTTCAATATTTTTTTGAGATTTTTTCCACTAAAATGGCCGAAAAACAAAAAAAAACAGGCTATCAAAAGAAAAATTTAAGTTGAAAATATCAAACATTTAACAGCAAACTTTTTCAAAAATTTAATTCAAAATTTTGTATTAGAAGCGGTGTCATTTTTCCACCCATTGTGCAACTTATTGTATAAACATTTAAAATGGGACTTCACACGACGAAACATTCAGTAAAATAAAAAGATTATGACTACCGACGTATATTTAAGCGCACATTGACCCGAACGCGGAATTGATCCTGACTGTTGGACTTTCACCAACACGGTGATGCTAGGTTAAGTATTATCTTAAATCAGCTACGACGCTGTCAAGAGATATTTTAGTTACATTTCACTGAAGTTGTCAAAAGATACAGATGTCTCTAGAATAATAATAACAGTGCAAATTATATATCACAAATGACTATGAGAATACGTAGAGAAATTGGAGCGCGGGAACCGGTTCAGTGTGATATTGAAAGCGGCTATGAACTAAGGCTTACGTGCATTTCGTAATGGGTGGGAGAACTATCGGTGACCGCATACGATCTTCGCTTTGACACTGTTCATTCATATCCTCAACGGTTGGCCTAGAAAAGTTAATAACGTGTTTCTAAAATCTTATTATAATTTAGGTCATAATTATCATGCATATTTCGCATTTTGTCATCGTTCAAATGAAAGCCGAGGAGTACAGACAGACAGATTCCTGGAACAAGACTTTCGCCGGCGCCGCGCGACGCTTGCCCCTGGCCAAACTAACATCCACCTACACCACTTTAATTATTGTGGACACCTACAGATAATGGACAGAATGCGAATACTATACTTTTTTTATTACATTGAGAGTAACAAACGAACACACAGTTCACCTGATGGCAAGTGATTTTTGCGACTCATACATTCATTCTTACCCAGTAATCGTAATGCAGATGCGTTGTCACGCTTCAGGATTGAGATGGAATACCTAGTCACCGGTAATAAAGGTCTCTGGAACCCTACCCTCACCATACGAAACACAGCAGCATTATGCTGCTATTTTACATTAGTATTCTTTGAGGGCGTGATCCTACCCCGGTGGAGCTGACCCCCTCATTGTGCAACTAAAAACAAACTGCAGTGTAGCTCTACCACTGTTAAACGATACGTTGATGAATATCATCGATATAACACATTTGGTAATAACACATAACTCACGTCTCGAGATTTCTGTACCTCAAATGGTATTAAACATCTATTCTCTCTAATCAGCCGTCTAACAAAAAAATGAAAAAGACAAAACGTTTCGTAAAATAGTAAAGAATGACTTAAAAGCAATACTATTAAGCAATACAAATTAAATATAAATTACAAGTACGATTGTTCGTGCAACGAACAAAATGCTATTTGATTTTTTTATTTGTCTTCAATAATTCTAACAGCACTAATAAATCGCCTTTAAAATTGTTATATGGAGATCCATTAAGTTTGGATACGTTGAATTTAGGTTAGATCTTGCTAAGCCAATATTGTTATACAAATGACGTCATCTCCCTCATCCGTGTACCTGACTCAAAAGATATAAGGAAAACATTGCTTTCAGGCTAAAAACTATAAAGAGAAGCTAAGAAAAGATCAAAACAAAGGATCTAGTACGATTACCCAGAATATTTGATAGTACAAAAAATTGCTGGCTGTATTTGTTTACTTTAGCTTATTCGTTTGTATTAGTTTAGCTATAAAGTGGTCATGTACAGTGAATTTTATGAATGTGAGTGGATTAACTTATGCATGAGAGCGGTAGTGCTTCCACCGTGATCGACAAATAAATAAATTCGTAACTACTATTGTGGAAACTTAAAAAAATGATTACAATAGTATTGAATCCAGCCAAAACATTATTTTTGAAAATGTAAACGCAGCAGGTCTACATTTCTGCATGTCATACCGGAACTCCCCTATTTGAGTACGAAAGAGTCAATTAAGGCCGACATATCCTTTAAACTCTTTTGTACATTCATACTCGTGAAAATGATATTGAATTACGTAGATCGTACGTAGTCAGGAAATTAGTGTATAAATAGTAGAACTTTTCTGTTTGCTCGTTGTCTCATAATAAAAGTGGAGGGTAGGGTAATGTAAATTTAAAAATTAGTATTAAAATGCACAGTAACTGTTTAAAATCAAAACAATATAAGTACAAGGAAATTATACAAGGAATAATTAATATTTCACATGGCTCTTTTCTAAACTATATGTATAATGGATATAGTTAATATGAATTCGTTGATATAATGTATAGAGGCCGAAAAGTAACTACTAATTTGAAATATCTGTGCAAAATTTGCGTAGTTTTATAGTATTTTAGGTGTAGCACTCGAATGATTTCTGTGCCAAATATTTGATATGAAAAGTTATTTTCTTTACTATAATAATATATCAAAATATTCGTGCTTGCCATTGTGAATGCCTTTGAATCACCTTGTTGTTATTTTGTACGACTGCGTGGGGTAGTATTTAGGGGTCCTGGGTTCGCTTGCCGGTCGAGGAACAATATTTGTTGAACGCAAATAAATTTTCGGGTCCTCCAATGAATACATATGTATGTATGTAGGCTTTTACTGTACTAACCACAGATAAAAATACTTTGTTCTTTATGTTCTTGATTTTGTTTGTGTATTTTCATCCTCTCACTGTATCCTTCGATAATATTTAAACTTAGTATTAATTCTGTTATAACTGTTTTATTCAGACAGCAAGTAACTCTATCTAACTTGTTACTTCGGATCTACGGTTATATACCATTTATCTGCAGGCTAAAAGTTTAAGACCACCTTAATTAAAGTAGAAAAATAAAGTAAAACTCCAATTAAATATTAAATGATTTAATTAACCTGTTTAATCATCTAACATATTATATAACTTTTATTTATAAACAATATACTTTATAAGCGTAGAGAAATATTAACAGTCCATGCAAAAAAAGGCTATTATTAAATAAACTAATTTTTCATCAAAAAATCCTTTACATTTTATGACTTTTTTCACAAGTCTCGGCGTACAAGCAATCAATTTGTTAATGCTTTCTTATGATATATTGTTCCAAATTTCGCATAAAGCATTCCACATTTAATCTCGCGAGGATGAGCCACGATTACGGACGTTCCTATCAAGCTCTTCCCACAAAAGTTCAATGGGATTGAGATCCGGGCTCTGAGAAGGCCAAACCATGTTGTTTAACACCCCTTGCGCCTCTTTCTCTTCTAAATATCCTCTACATAATCTTGAGCTATGCTTTGGATCCTTATCTTGTTGGAAAATGAATTCATCTCCAATTAATCGCAACCCGGAATAAACGGCATTTTGTTCTAAAATGTTTTTGCACTGTTTGTTGTAATTTTAATCAAATCGCCAGTTCCTTGGCTAGAGAAGCAACTCCAAACCATAATTGAGCCACCAATATGCTTGATTGTTGGGACTACACAATCTGACATCATCTTTTCATGGGCATGAACGTAAATTCTACGTTTTAAACCAAGTAGTTCAAACTTGGATTTATCGGTCCAAAGCACTTTTTTCAAATCTCCTTCAGTCCAATCTCGATGGGTCTGCACTGCATCCGTTTTTTCTTATTTTGTGGCCTTAGCAGAGGTTTTCGAACGACAACGCGACCATACAACTTTGCATCTCTCAGTCGCCGTTTTACTGTAGTCAATGATAAAGGTTTAACTCGGGTTATGTTTACTTCAACGCACATCTCTGTTGCTGTTAAGACTTCTCGTCTTAAACTTTTGGCCGGCAGGGTATAATGCTGGCGATGAATTTTTTTTTTCGGGCTGATGGCCGCTGTTAGCCCGAGGGCTTTTACAGTTTCACCGGGTTGAGAGGTGACCGAGCGCTTATGGCGCTCAGTCGAGACCTCTATATATAGGTACCCAGCACAAGGGCTCCCAAGAGGCTCGGCTTGGACCGCCACCCTGTGTCGCGAGAGCGTCTGACTTCTGTTGTGACGTCAGTTGCTTCTGGACAATGAATTATCTAAATTAATATCGCTATTATTATTAGCTATCTGTACCATCACTTCGGAATGCGTGGGTGCTGGAGAAGAAGTGCAAGAAACTCCGGCGACCCTTCTATCTCTATGTACTGGAGAGAACTGGCCAGTGACATGGCGGTATCGTAAATAACCTTCTTTGCGACGCAATGTACGTGTGTTGTGTTTTATGAAGGGTTTGGGCCCTGGTGGTCACGTTGTCGGGGTTGTCAAGGGCGTGCCTCGGTCTCCTTCGGACGCGGGTGGCACTTACAATCAAGGGGTTTGAGTGTGTGACGGCAGAGTTGAAATATCGGTGGGAAGCTTGTTTCAGGTACTGAGCTATGGTCATATGGCTATAATATAATAACTTTACAACCCTTTTTTATTAACATTTTTGTGGTAGAGATACGCCCCAATTATTAATTAGCTATAGTACGAACAGGTCGGCTCTACCAAGATTTTCGGCATACCAGCCTGGAGATTTAAGAAACCAAATACCTTATTGCTGACGAGGCCTTCTATCTTAGTCTTCAGGGTAGACATGTAATCAACTCTATAAATTCTGAATGTGGGTATCATAGACCAGGAATTACTTATTATCTGGTGAGGTGAACTGTATTCACGTTTGCTATCCTAGGATAATACTTATATGCCTAGATGCCTAATATCATAGGAAAAAGTTGGTATGTTGTTGTTGCCCGCTTGTTAAATTGTGCTTCCAGTTTACTAAACGACCAAAAAAGAAGTAAACATGTGTTGGGTGGGGAAGGTGAAGTTTTCGCTGAATACCCTTGTTAGCATTGTAAGACTATATTTTCGGGTAGCTAAAAATAAACAATTGACCCGACTAAAACAGTTAGCAGTGTGATTTTTGAAACATTTATTTATTAAAACTCATTGTTGTTAATTAACTTAGGCAAATATTTGTGGTTTATATATACATACGTTTATAATATAAATTCGTTTTTCTCAAACGTCATTGATTTGAATTCCAGTAGATTAACAAGATCGTACAAAACACATGGTATTATTTATGTCCAGTACGTTCACATTAATTTAAATTTGAAACATAATATGATTAATGTTATACACGTATTAAACATATCGTATATCTTTATCGTTAATGGTTATCCCTACAAGACTAATTAATAATAGCTTTGTTTATCGGTCGGAATAGATTCGCTGTCAGTAAAATTGATCACTCTGCAGCGAATGCAAGGTTGGAATAATATTCGAGCAGAACATTGGAGGTGGCATTCTCAAATATACTCGAAAATACTGTAAATTTCTTGACATTATCTCGAATCTTATATCAAAATAGTAAAATTTATATATTTTAGAAAATTAGTCATAAAGCTTCCACATTACAATTTTCATTTCGAACTGCATTATATACAGACTACTAGAATTTCGCATTTTTCTTTTAATAAGAGGAGTATCCTAGTAACTGAATAACATTATAACTGAAACCCTAAATTATTATTACAGGATATTCCTTCTGAATGGCTAGTACTCAATTAGTCCCCTACCACAGGTTTACTTGTTAGACTTGGATTCAGCATGAAATTCGATACATATTGAAAGTCTTTTTACAAAAAAAAACAAAAATACGACACAAGCCGCGAGTAAAATTTGTGATGTTTATGGACTTAGCACAGTGTCAGTAAAAGTAGCACAAAATTGGTTCACGCGTATTTAGTCCGGGAATTTCGATATTAGAAATAAATAAAGTCGATGCCGTTTTTGAAAAAGGGTTATCAAAAACGGTTCACAAAACAGTTTTGACCCGTTTGAGAAATTCTGGAAAAAAAGCTCGATATTTGGGTGTCATAATAAATATCGACAGATTCATGGGACATTGCATCTCTAGTGATTTTTTATTATCAGGTATAACTATTATATATATTAGTATAGTTAGTTTTAGACATAGGTATACTAATGCACTCGATAACAGAATGGACTGATTCAGAGGCACTTGTCATTGAAAATAGATTTGTTTTCATAAAAATTGGTCGCACCGAGTGCCATTATAACATTTATGTTTTGATTTTAATCAATATTAATTATTTTTTACAACACATGTTAAAATGTATATCTTAGTTATTCAATAAAATCCAACAAAATGAATCCACAATAATGTCGGGCTATTTAATAATAAAATTGTCATACGAGATATATACTATTACGTAATAAATATCACATCTTTATTTAGAATGGCGTTTTAAATAAATATGAGATAATTATGACGATGCAAAAGTAACCGAATAATCAAATTAATAATAAAATACACGTTCTGGAGTAGGATATATGAATGTACCGAATCAATACGACATTTCAAGTCACTGACTTAATTTGATTCATGTCCAAACAACAATTGTCGAATGAATCTTATTAACAGTCAACATATCAAACTTGATACTCCATCTTCTACCAAAACTCTGTAAGATATTCAAAGTTAACACAATAACAAACAAGAACTTTAATATTAATAAGGATTAACACAACATAAGTTAATTTTAGTAAATATATTAGAAGTCCCGGTTTATATAATACAGATATATAATATATATACTAAGATATAAGAATAGATTATCAGGAATAATTAGGAATATTTTTATCTCTTTCACTAAGACTGTACTTGAACGCAGGCTTTCTTATAAGGAAATTGGGTTTGGAAGGTTATACAGAAATATAATAAACATATATATATGTAACTGTTTTTAATCCTTTCCTCAGCTAGTTTTTTATTTTTTCACATTTTTGTAGTGAATTGTATTTTGTATATTATATTTTGGCTTGTTGTATCGTATTTTTTTTTGACATGTTATATACAATATCATCTCTTACTTCAGGTTCTTAAACCTTTTGGTTTGTGAGAACCCTGCTCATTCTCGCTGGGTAGTTTACAATTCTTTTTTTTTTGTGACGGATACGCCTTACACATATTGTATAAACTAGGGACTTGAGACATAATATATAATTGTGTTAAATGTGCTGTGTGTTATAAACTTATATAGGTATATTCTTTAAATATTTATACATATATAACATAGTATAATATATTTTTATAAGTTTAGGTTAGTTAATTTATCGATGAGATATGATTTTAGTTTAGATTTTATATTTTTCTCATCAATCGAATGTCTTATATTGTTTCGTTAATCAATGTTGGTGACAGGTATTGTGCTGTGCGTTTACTGTAAAAGTTTTAAGCTCGTGGTACATATATTTTGTTTCCTGTTACGCGTCGTGAGACTATTTTGTTTTAGCAAGGATTAAGTATTTCGTAGTTAAAGTATTGCTCCACTAAAACATTGTATTTTATTTTTTCGTGAATAGGTATTATTTTATTTAAATATCTCCACTTTATTATCCAGTTATTGTGGTTTTAAATTGTTTGGTAATATTATTTTTAATATTCTGAGTTGTAAGTTTAATATTCGATCTATGTAGCATTTAAAGGTACGACCATAGCTAGTAATTCCGTCGGTTATTATAGATTCTGCAAGGGCTATGTACATATTTAATAAGACTGAAAGGTATCTTGTTTTTTATAAGGTAAAATTTGGCAAGAAGGAAAAATCAAATCGAAAATAAGTTAAGAAGCAAACTTATTTTCGATATGATTTTTCCATGTAAATCGATGGTTAATAATGAATCCTAGATATGTGTGTTGTTTTACTGCCTCTATTTTACTGCATGTACAGACGGAGCAGGTTTTGTGGACGCAGGAGTCTGAGCAATGATTTTGAATTGTGTGTCATTTTTAATGTGGCTAAAGTGAACGTGAATGATCTTAGTTTTTTGTGCGTTCAGTTTTAGTCCTATGTCGTGAGCCCACCTGTATGTATTTCCTGTATGTATGCTATTAATTAAAGAAAGATGAAGCTTACAAAGCAACATTACATATAAAACTAGCTGTTTTCGTGACTACATAAGGTTTCTAGCTTAGCTTTTTAAACATTCCTGCGACTGTTATAAACTTTTTTTGGAAAGAAAGCCAGAAATAACTTACTATTTATTATTTGTTAAGTTAATAAAGTGTTGACACCATGCTAAGTACTCTAAATATATTTGCTTATATTTTATATAATGAATTGAACACCAATTGAATATGTAACAATAAGTGTAAACTCAATTAGCTTAAAAAAGGTATTTCAACATAGTTCTCGAATTTTGGATTAATAATATATTATACTTTAATATAAATAGATCTTATGCCTTTAATGATCTTATATTATTACATATAGAGTGAGCATATAGGGATGTAGAGTTATAGTTTATTTAAAATGATATTTCAGTGTATGTGCATGGACTACATGCGTATGTGTGTGTGTGTATGTTTGTATGCGTGCATGTAATGTGCGTGTATCAGTTAGAAAATATTTTTATATATTAGTATTGGGGAGTGATTTCTGTAAGACATTAACTACTATAAAACAGAATTGGATTGTTCATTATATTCGTATACCTAATTAAGAAATCATTAGTTACGCATATTCAAAGGCATAAAAATAAAAATATATAAATTAAAATTAATACGTTTTTCGTATATTTCTCTTTATCAACTCAGGGCGGCAAGCGAACATACCGTTCACCTGATGGTAAGTTATATCAACCTTGTTTCATGATTATACATAAGGTATGTCTTTCACCGTACAAAACACAACAACGTTATTTTGCTATTTTACGCTTATTTTCTACGAGCGTGCAGTCCTTTCTGGTCGAGCCGACCCATTCATGTTGCCGTTAAAATTAGCCGTAGCGTAGTGTTATTACAGCTTTAGACGTTATATTTATTAGGGTACTCAATAATGAAAGCTTTCAGTTCGAGAGATGAAATAGGCCTAATTATTAAAAGTTACTTAAGAGGAGTAATTGCGACCTGTTAATTATGAACTTAATGTGATTAAGAATTACTAAACCTAAATTCAAAGGCTTTAATGTCGTATTTATTATATTTTGTACCAATTTATTTTGTAATGTAACATTTCAAAACAAAATAACTTACAGAAAGTGTATGACGTATTATAATTATCATTAAGGCAAATAAATTTATCGTAATCCTAATTCCTCCTTTGATAACTTTATATACTGTTTTAAGAAACTTTACATAGAAATGCTCACAGGTTTGACGGGATTTCTATAACTTGGACATATTTTGTACCTTCAAAACAAAATTTACTATGAAGTATCAAAATTCACGCGAAATTTCTTGCCACGCACAACTGCTCTGTGGAATCAGCTGTCGCCAGCGGTGTTGTCGAATGGATACGACTCCCTCCGCAACTACTAAGGTCCCTAACCTTCAAAAAAAGAGCCTACACTTTTCTTAAAGGCCGGCAGCGCATTTGCGACTCCTCTGGTGTTTATGGGCGGCGGTGTTCACTTACCATCGGGTGGGCTGCATGCTCGTTTGCCACCTATTCTATAAAAATATATATATATCAATATATACATTAAATACAATTATGTTTATCTAACCAATGTCTAGATATACAAACGCCCTATTTTTTTTATTATAATTTTAAATATAAGCCGAAGACACTACATATCACTATACTTAAGTCAGAAAAGTACAGCGAATATTTTTTAAGTATAAATGTCTAACAAAAACAGCAATTCCGATATTAAGTATTAACAGCAACCCATAATCACGTTCCCTTGTCCTCGATTGCAAGTAGTGCAATATTAATAATTATTAATAACAAATGCAAGAAAATTGGAACTTCCTATGAGCATGTTCTCCCAGTAGATCTCGACCACGTCAATATATTCTGGTTGTTACCAAATCTGTAACGGGTTTAGAGGATGACTATACAGTTTGTATTATCATCCTCTAAACCAAGGGTAAGCAACGCGCGGCCTTCGGGCCAGCCATATGCGGCCCGCCAAGCGTTTATTAATATTACAGATATTCTCCCGCTAATAAATTAAGTTGTAATCTAATTTTTATGATATGAATACAATTTTAAATTCTGTCTGTGATTTTTGTACTGTGTGTGATTTTTGTTCGCCAAAAAATTTCAAATTTAGATAGGCCCATTGCTTAAAAAAGGTTTAGAGGGTTTAGTTTACAGGGTTTAGAGCAGAGGAGCGCCCCCTGCTCTAAACCCTGTATTAGTCATCTTCTCTCATAATCCGGTAATAATTTCGAAAGAAGGATTAAATATTTGATCTATCAGGAACAACCGACCGGGCCGGTGATTCGGCTTTCTCCACTCGGGAATCCTTGCGCTGTTTACCCATTTATAAAGGTCTGGACTGAGTGCCCGAAGCGCCTATATCTAATGAAGATGTAAAAGCACTAACAAAAAAAAATCAAATACACTATGACTCAGAACCGAAAACTAACAGTTAGTGTTTCGCATATATCGTTACTTGGCGTATAATTCAGTCTAGGATTTGTGAGCACAACAGCACGCTGCGGTCACAATATGAAATGATTTACCGTGATATTTTAAGTCAGAGTTCCAGGAAAGCGTGATTTACATTTGAATTATTTATGATCCACAACAAATGGTACCTCTTTACATAGTAATACGTAATTTAGATAAATAACCGTAATGTGCAAATCCACACGGAAATATAAGGACATAAATCTCTCTTATTACTCTTCCGCTATGTTCAATGTCAGAACGCCGCCGTGCTTCAAACCAACATAGGAGAGGTTTTTATATAAAATTTATATATATATATATATATATATATATATATATATGTATATGTGTTTCTATTACCAAGCGTATTTATTTAAACATGTTTATGGAATATTTACATAAAAACTCTGTTCAAGAATAAAAGCTTAAAAGGAGTTAGAAATGAAGACTCTTATTATGTTTCTCTTAAGAATTTCTTATAAGGAATATGAAATGATAGTCATAAATAACAGTTGCGCCTCTTATAACAAAAAGTAATGACTAAAAATACATATTCGTAGGATGTGAACAAAAGACTATTTTAATAAATACGGCAAAAACATATTTCCAGAAAGCAATATATTAGAGATATTGTTCTAGTATAAAAAGTAAAACATTTTTATAGGATCATAGTGCGCTCAAAATGATAGTATTTCTTATAAAGTACAAGTATTTTCAGTTACATTACAAACTTACGACCTTGTCATTAAATAGAGAAATAAGTAATCCAGCCGGGTCTCCCATTTATATTTTTTAAATATTTATGTAATCAAAACATTAAGACAATTTAGAAATTTTTATTAAAATATTTTAACGAAATTTCACAATACAACCTTAATTAAATTATTATACTATGTTACCTTTTTATATATATATATGTGCTTATTCAAAAATATTCTTCTTTTTTTTAAACTTTCAAAGCAAGTGCTTGACCACGATCCCACCTAATGTTAAGCGGAAATGCAGTCCTGGATGGTAAGGTGCACTAGCTCAGTAAATGCCTATACACTCTACTCTTGAAACCACCCACGTTGTAATCGGGGGGAAAGACAGACGAATCGTAGGGAAAGACACGAAAGAGACACGACAAAACGACTTGAATACAACAACAGCATGCTTCTTTTAACAAATTTAATTTTTACATTCCCTCAGCAAAGTGACCTTAAGCCAGATTGATGCAATAAACTAACGCGTTTTAACGGTATCCAGGTTACACCTGAACATACTGCTCACCTGTTAGTAAGTAATTCGTGCGTCCTTGGATACCTACATAAAGCCAGATACTCTTTGAAAGCTTTCCCGGGCCGACCAATTCTAGAAATTTTCAGCTGTAACGTACAATGCTGTATCTAGTTACGACCAGACAGACAGAGTTGATGAATTTCCTGGAATTCCTATTCTAAATGCATTAGTAATCTTTTATATTCTATTAAACTGACTTTCTTCACGCTTACATTGTAAAATTAAAAAGAAAATATATGTACATGATACACTAGAAATAAGAAGCAAGAATGGAATAAACCATGGTATACATTAATTAATATCATATTATTTGTTAAACAATTACTGAATTATTTACAAAAATAATGGTTTTAATTAAAGGAAAAGTAGTTTTCTTAGTAACCGGTAAAAGTGTTTTCAGAGTATTATGTAACTAAAGTAAATCGAAGATGTGAGAGTTTTATATGAAATATAAATTTATGTACTAATTTGACTTTCAATGAAAAAGAACAATTGGTAAAAGAGCCTCACTAAGTGACTTTCTTAAAATTTACGAATGTTAGGTGCCAGTTTTAATTTAGATTATTTCTGTTATAAACTAAATTTAATCATATTTATCGTATGAAACTAAAATTTATAACTACTGAACATTGAAATATAAATTTTTATCTAACTCTTAAGATTAAGTTTAACTACAATTATATAACGCTGTTATCTTTAGTTATTGTACTATTATATACTAAATACAACATATCTTTCATAAACGTATGAAATGCTTAAATAAATTCTCCTAGACCTGCTGTATGGTGATCATTATTTTCTTTGCGAAGACGAAAAGTTTTTTTATATTAAGCTTAGTTTTGTTTTAGAAATGATGTTACAAGAATACAGAATATAAATTGGATTTCTACATCAAAAGTTGAAAATGAATACATAATAATTTGAGTAACGCGTTTTCTGAGAATAAGATAATATAAATACATTGCCCAAGAATATTATTACCCCTTATAATGAAATTTGTTCCCCGACTGAAATTCAATTTCGGTTTAATTTTCTGGCTTACTTGCCCAAGGCTCGTGCAACGCTCAATTCAAATAATCCACATGAATAGATAATTGCAAAATTTATATACATTGGAAGAGAATACATTTAACCAATCTTGACAAATAATATATTGTAAACTAATCATTGTCACGTGTAACATGGTAGTAAAGTAATATATATAAATCCCACTGCTGGGCAAAAGCCTTCCTCGAGAGGTCATTGGAGCATAGTACGCCACACGGCTCAAATGCGTATTATTGAACTTCACATGTCTTCTAAATATTTTTTTAATTTATTTATTTCTTAGACATGCAAGCTTTCTTCGTGATGTTTTCACTGCCAAGCACATGGTTAATCTGCACTTCATCGAATTTTCGAAAAAATCATTCGTGCAGGCACTGAGGATGGAACTCTGTTTGCTCACGTATGAAATAAAAACTAGGGCTAAGACATCCACTAAGCTTCCACGGATCCACTGCATACAAAAACACGCAAGGTTATGTTGACATTATTCATGTTTTAAAATTTTAGATTTGCTGCTTATTCCAAGCCGGGGGAAATATTAGGTCCTCACATATCAAATAAGCGTATTATATGGAAAAAGTAAAAAATGATTTTTTAATGAAATTATATGTTTAATGAATCGAAGTATGTACTGTTATTATCTAGGAACTTTCACCATTTTATAGGTAGTTCTTTGGTTCCATTGCTTTGAAAGTTTTGAGTACGAGAATCAATAAAATCCTTGAAAGCGGTTTGGACAGCCTCGTCGGAATTGAATTTTTTTCCTTACAAGAAGCGGTAATCTGTTGGAGCAAGGTCTAGGGAGTATGGCGGGTGTCGGTAACATTCCAATTGCATCTCCTCTAATTTAGCGACCGTCTATCGTGAAGTATGGAGTCTAGTGTTGTCATGGCAGTGGGCTAGAGCAATTTACCAGCCTTGGTTGATTAACGGTTTAAAATTGTTGATAAAACAGATCTCATGTAATCGTCTGGTCAGATCTTCGGAAGTTGTAGTGTATGACACCAGCACTGGACCATCAAACACTCACCAGCACCTTTTTACTATGAGACAACTTTCTACATCACGACTGAATTCAAAATTTCATCTTCATCCCGATTGTAGGCAATTCCCCATTGTGCACGAAATTTCCTACCACCCACAAGTACTTTGTAGAATCTGCTATCGATAGTGGTATTTCCAAACCGATACGATTTAGGGAGTCCAAGAAAAGAGCCTAAGCTTTTCTTAAAGGCCAATAGAACAACTGCGACTCCTCTGGTGTTGCGAATGTTCATGGAAAGCTTGTTTGCCCCCTTTACATTAGACGCGATAAAATCAGCAAAATTAATTCTATTTAAAACAATGAAACATGCGAAAAATAGTACTAAAATATTTATACAAAATACTTGTTTATTATGTAACTGTCGCAAACTTGCATTCAATATCGAAATCAAAAACTGATAAATTACATAAAAGTTTTATTATCTAAAGTTAATGCTATAATTCTGTACATAGTCGGTATAAGTTTTAAGGCGCTTCATCAGATCTTAGAGGAAGAAATTGGTGACGTTTACTGTAAAGTAGTCGGTGCTGAGGGATTTGTATTGTCTCCACGGAAGATCGTGACTGTGCTGCCTGTTGTCCTATATGCCCAACGGGAATAGGTGTCACAGCATAACCTGCGGCTACCAACGCCGCAAATTCTTCAGGTGTATATGCTTTGTTATTTTTGGGAGGTGGCAACTGAGGTCGCTGTTCATCTAATACTTTACCGTGTTGCTCCACCGAAACCTGCTCGGAATTTGCAGGTTGTTCGATCCTAAAAGATTGATCTCTTGCAGATTGCTGCGAAGGTTCTATTCTCAATACAGGTCTTAGAATTTTCTTAGGAGCAATGTTTTTGTTAACATAAATCGTTGAAAGAGGACCTTTAGTTGATTCAAGAGCTCGAGCTTGCTCAGAAGACCTAAAAGCGAGTGGTGACAATTCGTACCTACCTCTTTGATCATTCGATCGATATAAAGGTCGAAGATAATATTGTTCACCAATGAGTTGCCCAGGTTGGGGAGCTGAAGGCAAACCTTCAGGCCCGGCTTGGTTATAGATTTTAACTGTGCGCGCTTTCTCGGGCTCTGGAAATCGTTTTAAGTATGTCAATGGTCTTTCAACGTTTCCAACTGCAATTCGTGGTTGCTCCTGCCGTACTGCTTGAATTTGTTGTCTTTGTGTGTCCACGAACCGGTATTGTTTTTGAGGTACCTCTTGTTGTTGATATTGAGGAAGAAATACATAATTATTTTGAGGTTGTGGCTGTAAGTTTTGTAAATTAGGGGCGGGCACAATTTTCAGACCTTGAGATTCGAGTTGTTCATATGAAGGTTGTGGCTGAGCTGCCTGTATGGGAATATAGCGAAGAGTTTGAATTGCACGCTGAGGCTGCAAAGACCGATACTGGTTCTGTAATGCTTGCTGTTGTGCTTGTACATTTGTAGTTTCAATCAGATACTGTTGAGGAGCAGTAGACGCTTGCGTCGGTACAATTTGAACTTTCGGCCGCAGCTTGGTTGGTTTCTTGCTAGGTTTTGTTAAATATCTTTCAACCTGAAATGTAAAAAAATAAACGTATATAAAACATAACATACGGGTGTTATATATATATATATATATATATATATATATATATTATGAATGTTTACGACACTGTTAATATATACTGCGTAATTTATGTCACCTGGTCATACCATACATAATACATATATACATAATAACCAGAAGGTAATTTCAAATCGATCAGAAAGAAGTCATCAGACATAAAATTTCGAAGGCAATGGTCACTACATATAACAGCTTATCCGCACATCAAACAATTATTTTACTTTTACTTTAAATATTACAATTTGACAAGATTCATTCAGGTCAATTTCCTACCTGCTGATATTGTTGTCCGATAGCCTGTGGTGGTATTTGTAATGGTTGCTGAGAATAAGCTTGTTGCCTTTGTTCTTCCTGGCGAGCTGCATTGCCAAGAAGAGCCAGTAGTTCTGGATCAAACGGATTGTTTAAAGGGTTGCCAGTGTCGCTAACAGAAAGTGCTGCCCCTACAGATGCTTCTCCACCGTTGGATGAGTAATGAGGACGAGCGATAACTGCATGCGATGGTTGCAGAGATACCTGAAATTTTATGTTTAATTATTGTATTTTTTTATATTAGATTTTTTTTCTTTTTTATAAGAATATTAACTATACAACATAGAACAAAATGTAGTTGGTATTTCACTCAGCATTCCAATCACAACGGCGTTACGCGTTTTGATTTTTGTAATTTATGAAGGCCTGTAATCTAAAAACTACTCTAAACTTGCTATAGCTTAGACATATTATTAGCATTCTAACTTAATATAGGCTTTATAAGGTTTTGACGGGCTTGTAATGTAGTGGTTAGAGTACTTGGCTGCTGCAATGTGCGTCATGAGTTCGATTCCCAATCGAGAAACAACCGAGCAAGCATCCCAGCCGATGGTAAGTGTTCACCGCTACCCATGAACATTCGCAATACCTGGGGAGTCACAAATGCGTTGCCAGCCTTTAAGAAATGTGTAGGCTCTTTTCATGAAGGCCCCTAAGTCGGTATCGATTCGGAAACACCGCTGGCAACAACTGATTCCACAGAGAGTAGTTGTGCGTGGCAGGTACCCGTGAAGCGCCCATATATCTAATAGTAATTATGATTATTGATGAGGCTGGGTTCCAAATATCATGACATCCAGTAAGCTTGTTGACGTACAGCGGATTCATATATCTGTTTGTACCTATGAATACTGAAACGTGAAATTTTTTAGCACAAACTTAAAATATTTAAAATTACAACCGCTGCATCACGATTCCAACGTTGTAATCACATTTACTCGTATATCAGCGCTTTTGAAAAATATAATGTATGATGTAATTACCTGTCCAGCAAGTTGAGGATCTAAATAGTAGAAAGGCTGCACATTTTGTTTGTGTTCTGGCTGTGGATTAGCGTACAGCTGCTGAAGTTGCTGACTGCCTGCCAAGGGAGCTTGCCTTTCTGGCTGTAGCTCCATCAGTTCTTGCGCATTGAGGGAAAAAACTTGCCCTGGACGATATTCTTCCAGTTGATCTCTTCTATAACAATGCATATACAAAATTTGAGTTTTCTAGTTTAGTCAGTTAAACAACAATTAAATAAGTTCATATAATAAATAATATAAAATCAAATTTGTGGCATTCCTAATAAACCTTTAAACCTTTGTGTATGTAAAGAAAGTAACAAAATATATTTGGTAATTATTGCTAATTGTAACTTGGGCCATGATAATAAAATTTAAACAAGTGAAAAAAATTTACTAACCCGCTTGACTTGTCTTCTTCCTGCGGTTCTTTCACGGGGGCGGCTTGTTCCTGATGACAAGAAAGAAATTTTTTAAAAAGACTGTTTAATGTGTTGTTATTAACTATAATTTGAACGTTATTTGAATAAGCTGCTAAATTTGAAGCAGATCAGAAGAAAAAAGAACAAAAATAACTTATAAATATTTGAAGAGTCGTATTTGAATATAACTTTCTTTTTAATAAAATCGACTTCAACTAATGGGAAAATTCGATTGGATAAAGAAGAAGAATAATAACAAGAAAAGGTTAAAATTATTAGTTATAATACTTAAACTTGTTTTTGCTAAAAAAATTGAGATCAGTTACAAAATAGTAGGAAATATTTTTGTGCGGATCTTCGATTCGAACTTGTAATAATAATTGGAATAAATTGATTATTAAATTATAAGTCACCTAAACTTTAACAAAGCTTACGAACACAAATACCGTGCAACATAATAAAAATGTTCTCTTCAAATTAACAATGCGACAGTAGAGCATGTCATAACACGCGTAGACAGCGAACGGCAATTACCAGTATGTGTTACATTCGACACGCGCTCCGGTGAAAGCCAAGGAAAAATGAGACAATGCAGAGTGATTATCGGACGCTTTTGAAACCGGTGACGCGACTTCATTAAATGCATCCAACCGTCAAATGTATGCAATGATGACCGTGCGAAATTATATACTATGATATAAATTGCGGGTCCAAAATTCGTACCTTAGCAAAGCCTTTTGTACGCAATTTTAGTTTTCTAAATAAGTTGTATTTTAGTTTCCAAGTGCTCATACTATTATATAATACTATTGAATATTGAAATGGTCATAGGATCTGGCTGACCAGATCCGCCAGATCATAGGCCTGGGTTTCACTTCCAGGAAAAGTACAAATTTGCGCTTTACATATGAATTCTAGGCTTTATTGTGGAATATGTGTATCGCATGTCCCCGACATTGAATTTGAATCTTCCTCTGATCTTATTGCATATAGATAACATTGGACAAAGGAATAGGATGATGAGTGAGCTCCTCTGGTATTTGAGTGAATACTGACAATATATCTTCAGTAGTATTTTCCTGCAATTCTTCAAGCGAGTGGCAGTGAAAGCCATACGACGAAATAAAAACAAGTAAATAAGCAACGCAAATAAATAATGCAATATGTATGTGTATGTATATCTATGTATGTATAGATATACATATACTTAAATAAGAAAAATATAGTAACTTAATTTAGAACTATATATATATATATATACCAACAGTTAGTTTTTTTTTCAAACAAATTTGTAACTGTAACTTACAAAAAATTTAAATAATTAATAACATTGAGTTCTCTGAAAACCAATGCTTTCATATCGAATTAGGTGTGACATATAAGAGCTCGTAATTTCTCCGGATGTACCTGAAGTAAACCTCTTTTTTTTGGGGTCTGATGGCCGCTGTTGGCCTAGGGCCTTTACATTTTCGCCGGGTTGAGAGGTGAACGAGCGCTTATGGCGCTCAGACCATAACCAAATAACATGAGAAGAATAATAGATAAAAGTGTCAAAAGTAAAAATTAACAGTATTATCATAATGATGATGGCTGCAGCATTATTTCGTCCTGTTTTTTTTAAATATTAAGGGTGAAAAACGAACATACAGTTTACCTGATGATTACTGATACAGATAATTACAACGGCCCATGGCAACTACATATCCTCAAAAAAAACATTAAAAGAGACCCTATTACAAAAAATACTATAAGTGACAATATAAGACCTTTATTACTGGTGACGAGGCATTCCATCTTAGTTCTCAAGGGTAAAAAGGCATCTGCATTATGATTCCATGTCATGGATGAATGTAGATGACACGGAACGCAGGAATCACTTGCCATTAGGTGAACTGTGTGCGCCTTTGTTACTCTCAATTAATTTTAAAAAAAAAGTAACGGGGCAAATCTCAGTCTTCAATGGTGCATCTTGAATGATCCTTGTGTGATGTTGTGTATATTATGGTCCTCAGTTACCATTTGACATTAGTTACACCGTGTGCTCGTTGATATTTGGTAAAATTTCGTATAGTAAAAAAAAGAAAGATGGAATGCCTCGTTAACGTTAACACCTAGTCTAGATTGATATATGAAATTAATTTGATTTATAGAAATCAAGGGGATACATCGATGCGATTTTCCTAACAAGAATTATAGAAGTCGATTTGCATATGTTAATATATTTCATTTCACACTGTGTTTAAAATAATAAATTTAAAACATAAAGAGACAATAAAAGTAATAAAAATTAAGACCAATTAAAACTATTCCTTGAAACACAGTAAAGCAATACTGTCCCACTTGCAATAATTATTGCAATAACTAATTATGGCATTAAGGGGAAAAAACACCTAAGAATATACATTTTTTTTAAATAAACGTTTGGGCTCCAGAACCTAACAATAGATTCGACGAATCATGGATATCATGCATAATTAGCATAGGAATTATTTAATTTGAACTACAAGATATATGACCCAAAAATACAATATACTTTTAACTACGTCTTAACTAGCAAGAAAACAAATAATAGCAATTTTCACAACTATCATAATTATAATTTAGCAGGACGCGCTCCACGGCGCGACACGCTATTCAGAACGAGACAACGTGTTATTAGACATTGCAATTGCTATTGCCCCTGCGTAAAATTCCAACGTAATTTGCTACTGGGCTAATAGTTCCCTCTGACGAAATGTAAAGAGACACTATTAAAACAGTATTAAGAGCGCAAAAGCGGACAAATGAAATTACTCAACATTTGAATCGTGGAGCTTCGTCTTCGATGAAGCCGCGGGCAGAATTACAACATTTAATCGATATGTTTCATATTCAATCCGTATAAGGCTTAGTATGAAATATTCATGTTTCATTTTATATAATTTGCGATATGACGTAACTTTTTAAAAGCAGAAATCTTTATCAAGTCAGCCTGTACCTATAAGCGAAACTAATTAAATATATTCAGTATTATATTAGTAGTTATTCACAAAATGTTGATTAACTTAGTGTCATAAATTTCGCAAATTCCGAACATATCATGATCATTGGATACTAAATTATAACGTGTGAAGTGTCTGTGATTTGAATAGATCAGGTTTCTTGTTTTGTTTACATGTATGTTGAGTATATAAAACCTTTTCTTTCAAACTTCAACCATAACCGAGCGAGACTCCGAAGACCAACAGAATATTAAGTCTTAGGCCTTCCAGTTCTTCTTGGTGTGAGTTGCCATCAAGGCTAATATTTATGAAACATTTATTTTTAGGTAGGTATGTTTGTTATTATCCCATATCGAATATATTCAGCGTTGTTGAAACCATCTAGTACCAAGTAGAATACCAAATACGTGTACTATAATAGTTATCACACACATGCCATTACCAGTCATATGTAACGAGAGAAAAAAATTGAAAATATTTTAAATACCTATTTTTTTTTTCAGAAGAAAGTAGACATTCAACGATTATAAGAATATGTAATTCACATATAATAAAATACAGTGAGAGATTATAATTTTCTTAATAATAAAACACTTTAAATTAATAACACGTCAAATAGTAAATTAGTGTCGTGGCAATTAAATTGAAAAATGTGTTAGAAAACGGGGATGATAAATCACAATAATTTTGTTAGTCATTATTCTACTTACATATACAAACCAGTTTCTTTTGAAATAAATTTGACTGCGATTATGAAATTGGATACAACGATAATATGAATGAATGATAATTAGAATTTTTAATAGATAGATATTCTAGTTTGATGATTATATTCGCGTATAAGAAATGTTTAAAGAATACAAGGAGACAGTTAAAATATCTTACTTGTAAATCGCAGGTTTTGATTTCTATTTCCCGACAACACTAATAATTATATAATAAGTTTTTGCTTTGGGTCTTTTTGAACCTTTACCCAAAGTTATTACGCAAATAATTCCTTTTATTACAAAAAAGGAGAGCACATGAAAGGAAGAAACCGAACAAAAATTTACATCATAACATTTAATTCAAAATGTACGTAGGTATGATAGGTCGTTTGCCTTCTTTAACAGTGGTAGAGCTACGCTGCAGTTTGTTTCTAGCTGCAGAATGAATGGGTCAGCTCGACCGGGGAAGGACCACGCCCTCACAGAATACTACCTGATGATAAGTGATTCCTGCGACTGATGACATCTACATTCATCCTTGATAAGGAATCATAATGCAGATGCATTATGACTCTTGAGGATTGAGATGGAATGCCCCGCCACCAGCAATGCAAAAAGGTCTTCGGATCCCTACATTCACCAGACGAAACATAGCAGCATTGTGCTGCTATTTTACGCTGGTATTCTAAGAGTAAGTGGTCCTACCTCTTTCGTGCCGACCCATTCATTCTACAGCCAGTAAGAAACTGAAGTGTAGCTCTACCACTGAACAAAATCAGTTTGCTCAATGCTGATTGCCTAATGTTACGAAATAGGGTTGTAGAACATTAGGTAATCTGCAGTTGTTATGCTTATCTGCGAAACACAATCAAAACGTTAGAATTACACAACGCATTGTAGCTTAAAGCTGCGACAAGCCAAAGGGCCGGTCGTGACGTTAAATCTAGGACACAGAAGTGAAAGGGCGAGGCATAGGACATAACTCACGTTCAAAATGTACCCACTAATGTTGTTTTATACTAATTCGATGAAGCAAATTATGTAAATTGTGTCCTGTATATAGGAGATTATAATAATATTTTACATATAACCGTATAAGCGAGACATTTACACGTACTTAGAGTTAGAATACGTCGATTGTCTCTTAGAACCATGTAAAACAATTATTGAAAAGAGCAAAGATTTGAAGTGTCAAACAAGCTTTTCATTTGATTTATTTTACATATAACTTTGAAGGTCACATGGAAAAGAAACTTTGCTTGTTTGCTTACCTAGAGTCACTTTCCGAAAATTTACGCATTCGATGAAGCTATAACGAGTTTATTATTTACATGTATACTAGTGTAAATTATATAATAAGTTACATTATACGCGTTTGATGATCGACCGCCGCCATATTATGGTTATTACAAGATAACATCAACTGCGCAGGATATATTAAAGTGATATATTCAAAATCATTACTATATATAATGGTCAAGGGTACATTCTACGAAATTTAACGTCGTAAGAACTAATATAATCTGCCATTCAACTTTTATCGTGAACCATCTCAAGCATAAACGCTTAGTTAATGTAGTTAACGAAAATGTTATTAATGTAAAAGCATTTACACAAATATAGAGGTAGTGCCTGACATGAAAACTTTTAACGACCGCATAGCCAAACGATCAGTACATCTGCCAAGTGACTCGCGTATACTGAGTTCGATTTCCAGCCGAGGCCATCACTTGTACACCTCCACATATTGGAACTGGTGATATTTGTCCTCCATTCCGTAAAATGTTCCGAGCCAAGGTCTCGCACCTCCTTAAGGGGGGTCCTAGGATCATATTCGCCCCCGTCTGTCGGGGTCTGAAGATGATATTTGTAAAAAGAATCGTGCGATTTGCACTGAACGTGGATCCTCCTTCAATCTTATATCAGATGCCTTGCATGTTAAACGGAAAATGAAAATCGAGAGAGCGCTCTTGTGTTTCTGTAGATACTTACCACTATAATGCCCTGCGCTTATTGAGAATAATTTATAATATCTCGTAACAACCAGAAGATGTCGTCGTCAATATCAATCGAAAGGGCATCGTCCTCATTATTCTATGAAGTTTATTTAACTACATAGTTTTATTTTATAACTAATGCAACAAAGCAGCTTATTTTAAATACTTTAATACACGAGATAACCAGACAGTTATATAATGATAAATAATGTATTTTATACTTAATTCGTAAATAACAACAAAATTTAAGTTACAAATCGTGTGCAGTCTGCGAAACTTTAGGTCGTGGGTTCGAATCCACCATTAGACAATTGTCGTAAACCATCTCCTAGCTCAAGCATTTTCAGCTTAGTTGGAGTCGTTAACAGTAATATTAATAATGTTAATACCATTGCTATTATTCTTTTAAAAAAATTTAAAAAAAACTACAGAAGCATGTTTTAAGTTAAGTAAAATGTCACTTGTCTGATATTTCAATTTGCTAGTAAAGCAACATTCTCTACAATATATAAATACAAGTAAGCAAGATTAATAGCATCCGAAGTAGGAGTATCCAATTTAGAGGGAATTATTATATATGTGAAGAAATGATGCAAATCATCTGATGCACCATTAGTCATGCTCTTCTTTGCAGCAATCTAGGTATAGCAACGTATAAATCACAGAATATACACGTGAAATAATAGCACAACACCGCTGAGTTTCATATGGTGAGTGAAGGGTTCTCGTGAAACGTTCAGTTACTGCTAGCGAGGCATTACAAGAACTCCTCAGGGCTGGCAAATCATGTGCGTCTTGAATCTTTGTTGATGAATGGGCTGCAATCATCACCTAGGCCCACGCCCTCCCAGAATACCAGAATAATGCTGCTGTGTTTCGTCTTGTGAGTGTAGGGATCATGAGACCTTTATTAATGGTGACGAAGCATTCCATCTCAGTCATCAAGGGTAACAACGCATCTGCATTATGATTCCTTGTCAGGGATGAATGTAGATGTTTCAGGCCGTAGGAATCACTTTGAAAAAACCTTTAGGGGAACTGTGTGCTCGTTGTACCGTGAATATTATAAAAACGATGCTTGCTTTTTCCATGTGTTGCATTTGTGCTAAACGGCTCGGTATAGTCATTATACATTTATTACTAATTTTGTTTAATACATTTTCTATCACAGCCGAGTTAATATTTAATTGCATAACTGTACTAGTCCATAAATAGGAAGCCATAAACAACGGTAACTGTTACATGTTGGCATTAAATTTGAATTCAAAGAGCTGACTAGGGAGTTAGAGACCCACGCTTGTTATCATATAGTTAGGGGAACTGTAAGTGACATTGAAAGACATGGATTTAAAATTTAAAGCAACTACGATGGAGAGACTATTTGTTCTATGTAAGACGATTTACGGTACTGACAATCAGGTGGACAGTTAAATGTTATATGGAATTCTATCAATAATACAGCAACTTTAAGGCAACGTACCAAGACCGGAGATATTTTAATACAATTAAATGACAAAGTAGATTGATCAAGAAATAAATGTTTAATTTCAGAAAATACGGGATATGTCTACGTATGTGTTTGACCTTATTAAATTAGAGTGCCACAATATAAATAAAGCTTAATTTAAATTAATAATTAATGTTACGTTATATGCAAATATTTTTAAGCAGTTTCTATAGGTGACCATTTTTCTGCAGAGATAGAGATCGATAGGTATCCTATCGGTTGTGCTTATGAAAGATTAAATCAAAAACTGTTGAGGGGGCGCAAAATATGGTCAAACATTGACTGGCAACGCTCAGTTATGAGGATACTGAATATGTACTGGACATCAAAGCGTAAAAACTTCTTAGTGATTGTGTTTATATATGTATTTATAATGTGAGTATATAAATATTGAGTATATACCAAAAAATAATATTTATAAGATTATTTTTACTACTTCTAAAAAAAATGTATTCGTAACTAGGCATCGCGGTACAGGCTTCCCTAGTGCGAAGGCTGCAGTTACATATAAGTGTGAAAAGGCGTTGGATTTATTTATGTTTTCTTCTAAATATGTTAACTTGTGTTTCTTTTCTGTGTGTATCTCACTAGCGCTGTAATAAATATGTTTTACTTTATTTTTTCAAAAAATAGGTTCACATTTTTTCTATAATGTCCTAACCTAACAAGTTTTGCTTATCTTAATGAACGTCTAAGCTAGGCCGAGCTTGTATCTCAGACGTAAGTCTTTTTAATTCTCCTAAGCAAAATATATAGCGTTGGTGCAACTTCATTGCTAATTAAAAAATAACGCGTATAGCAAAAAGGTATATTTCAATACCTAGTTTATTAATTAACATAGGTTTATTCGAAACATTTAATAATTTATTGCCAATTGTATTTAAGTGAAAAGGGCGAATAATAATATCTTTATTAAAGTAAAGAAGATTGCTAAAAACAAAACCTTAATAGGAGCTAAGTTGAGTAATAAAATAATGAAGAAAAATGATTAATAAAATATTATTTACCTCTTTCCTTGGTGATCTGTAGTTCGGTTCCGGCGTTGCCTCTAGTGTTTCTCTTTTGTCTTGTGCCTTAGGTTCAATATTTTCTTCACTTTTCTTTTCATTATTGTCTGCAGCGTAGGCGCATAGAATTATAGCTGTAACAAATAACTATATGTTTGTATTGGTTCGATAACATATCAATAAATGCTGACGCAGACATCTTTTCTGTTTTGGAGTAGTTATTGTGATATAATGTTCACACCCGTTGTCGTGGGATGGTATCTGTTGGGATATATTGGGTGGTAGTGGTTGGAATCTATTGGGTTACGTAATATTATTTTACCTCATAAACTATTTGTAATATATTTATGATTTTTTTTGTAATTTACATCAGATTATTGCATATCAAATAACGAAAATGTTTTAGATATATCTATTATTATGATATATCTATATTATTAGACAATGTTAACTATTATTCATACAATACGACTATTGTAAACAAATATGGTAACCCATTATATGGTTTTACATTATATATACGTTTTATATTATATTTTCAAAATGAATTCTTATAAAACTCTCCTAAATTTTATATACTTTCCATTTACAATGAAAGCAAAGTTACAAAAACAATTTTATTAAACTCCTTTATAAAACGCTCGAGTGCTTTTGACGTAATGAGTCTGCCGCAGCAAAATATTTGCTTTTGACATATTCTGTGTACCGCACCCCACTGTGCAGTGCTTAACAAAGCAGAGGCGTTCTACAAAACCTCATTTAAAGGGAGAATATTATATTAAAGTAATGCATGTGCCTGCTATATAAACTGCTAATTAGATGCTGCGATAATAACGTACGAACCGTTACTTTTTAAATGTTACTGGTTTAAATATACATAGCTTGGATAAAAAATTCTGCAGAATTGTAAAAGGATTTTATTAATTTCGCTCTTATATTTATTTCATAACTTTTATGTTAAATTATACTTTTTTGCCTAAAGGTTTATGGTGCGTTAAAGCTGTAGCCTGTTTATAGCTGACAAATAAATGCATCAGCTCGACCGGGGTAGGACTACGCCCTCACAGAATACCAGTGTGAAATAGAAGAACAATGCTGCTGTGTTTCGTCTGGTGAGTGAGGGCATCTGGAGCCCTTTGTTACTTTGTACCTTTGTGACGAGGCATTCCATCTCAGTCCGCAAGGGTGACAACGCGTCTGCACTATGATTCCTTGTCAAGCATGAATGAAGATGTCATGGGCCGCAGGAATCACTTGCCATCGAGTGAACTGTGTGCTCGTTTGTTACTCTCAATTTAATAATAAAAAAAATTCTTGGTAATAACGATACTTCCCCAATCGAGCCGATCCATGTTGGAGCTAGATAACTCTAAAATAGCAGTGATAACTTTCCTTTTTTTCAATAACTGCACGGGAAAGATGTGCATGTGAACGAAAAAAAAATATCAGCTCAGTATCTTCTCAGTAATCTTGGGTTATAAACACAAGCTATATATAACAAAGCTCCAATTATCATTACTCCATCTAAGTTCAAACTAATAGTATGGATACGTAAATGTACTTTTTCAAAGCTTTATTTACAAGGAAGTGCACAAAAAGCAGTATGCCGTCTTGCTCATCAAGTTGAAAGAGAAATCAAACAAACATTAGCTGTACTGAGTAACTTGCTTACGCCACATAACTTAATCAACCTTCGAAGCCTTGAGTAATGCATTATTCCAACGAGTCTATCGAGTTTCATCTTTACCGATAACAAGATGTAGTTATTTACGACATAGTACACTAGATGAAGTTATTAGCACTTAAAAAGGGTACATAATTTCCTAACTTAGTTTCCCTTACGTACACTACGTATTAATACGTATGAGTATCCTGGTTTTAGAATTGTAAGTACTTGTAGAGTTCTAAATTGAAATCTTTCTTGGCAGAGCAATAGAATCCATATAGATATATACAAAATCAAGTTAAATTTTAAAATTGATGTAAAGAAAAACCAGTGCTCATTTACGTATTATAAACTGATATATATAATTTAGTTCTGAATACGAAGAAAATTAAGTGTGTTTTGTTTTCGTTGACTAACGTTAAGTTGAATTCCTATTATTTTTCCGCGGTTAAATAATGAACGGATTGGAATTGTTGAGTTTCCTAGAAATAACCCTCGTCACAATGCTACGTTTAGCGTCCATTTATCTGCTCCAGTAGGAAAACTTAGTAGTGCAATTTAAGCAATTAAAGAATCAGACAACTCACGGATATTAATAATGCGATACTCGTTTATTCTAGTAATTTTCAGTCTTTTGTCCTACGGAATTTTGCTATGGGGTAATGCAACTGATATTGAAGTTATATTTATTTAAGAAAAAAGCTATTCGCACTATTTATAATCTATAATCTAGACCACTATTAAGGGCATATATTTAAATAAATAAATAAAACATATTGCTCATACGTAGGAATATATAAAAGTATTCTACAAAACCCGATGTAAACTCAATCAATACAAGAAACAAAATCAAATTGATGACACCTATTTTTCGTTAAACTGATTTAAAATTTTGGATAAATACCAACTAATCAAAAATTATTATTATTCTTTGCCGGAATATTTGTCTGACAAGTATGCTTGGATTTAAGCTTTAAGCTCTGGATTCAATACTGGACATATCTTGGAAATTTTGTAAATATTATTATTTAAAAAAAAACCAACTAGTCCAGTTTTTTTGTCGCTTCTTCATACTAACAGTTGACTTCAAAACAAATTCATCATTGATATAAGGAATTTTTGGTATTGTATTGTATTGTATTTATATATCTATATATGTATATATTATTCTTTATTTGTTATTTTATATTAGGTATTTTTTTTTATGAATTAGTTTACTGCTACACTTATCAAAATATTCCAGCACACCTACCTACCAGTAAACTGATAAAACATGCCATTGGCATTAAGTACACCCTTTGTAAACCTTAAACTTTGTTAAGGTTAATACAATAAAGAGTAAATAAATAAATAAATATATGTAAGATTTTAATGTAACGATTCGACTTTATTGCGGAACGTAATGATACTTATGAATGATATTATGTTTAAAGAGATTACATAATCAACTATGTAAGTCTGAACCTGATTACTTAACTATAAAATGATTGTATATTTAAATGAATTAAAATATTAAATCTAGACTATAATTTTTATTATCACCAAACTCATTTAATACCCCTAATACAATAAGAAAAGCTTAGTGTACGTTCAATCTTTTGTGCGTTTACAAAGTGACGTTGCTATTTGAAAACTTTCTTCCCCATCGCTCATCAAATAAAGTCTCAATTACAGCAAGATATGGTGAGATAGAATTAGGAATAAGCATATCCGTAATAGAAGGATAGCAACCGTCATGGCTACATGGATTTTAGTGCCAAGGGGTCACCTACATTACCCGTAGAACCGGACCCAAATACTTGATGGAAAGTAATAAATGGAAAAAGAATATTTGCTAAATATAAAAGGTAGTAACGACCTTTATACATCCTTTACTTTAATTAAAAAAACAATAATCAATATATATAATAAACAAATTAAATTAACCAATTAATAAATGTTTACTCTAAATTTGATGATTTACAATTCTTCGAACGTTTCTGACCTGTAATTGTTCGTATTTTCCACCTAAACAAATTAATCCTATACATAGAATTTCCGAACGCATAACTTATTCATTCCACCTACATTCAACTAATACTCACCATTAGGATTCTTGTTACTAAAGATAGAATTCTAATGCCGTAGAGACCAATGGCCTCCTAAAGGACGTACGCTCTAATGGCATGGGCAAAATAAATCTTTACCTAACAAAGTACATTCCGCAATTTATTCCTGGGAGGTTTTGCAATAGTGTATAAGCTAGCCGTTGCAAATTATACGACTGCCTCATTTATTTCTTGTTTATACCTTTGTACATGGCCGTTTCATAAAATAAATTTGACTCCTGTGTCTTATCTCACTATTAGGTCAACAGCTACGATGTAGAAAGTTTCTTACTGCAATATCAATTGGTCAGTTCTATAGTACTTTTTGGGAAGACACAAACCCTCACAGAATACCACCATCTTGAAACATCATCATCAATGTACAGTTATGCTCCTTGCGTGTATTTGTTTAACAAATTATATCAGTGTTCCTTCGAATAGAATAAACCTGTTTGTTTAACTATTTTAACAGTGGTAGAGCTACACTGCAGTTTGGTTCTACCTACAGAATTAATGGGTCAGCTCCACTGGCGTTGGACCACGCCATCACAGAATACCAGCGTAAAATAGCAGTATGATGCTGCTGTGTTCCGTCTGATGAGTGTAGGGATCCGGACACATTTATTACTGGTGACGAGGTATTCCATCTTAGTCCTCAAGGGTAACAACGCATCTGCTTTATGATTTCTTATCCAGGATGAATGTAGATGTCATGGGCTGCAAGAACCACTCGCCATCAAGTGAACTGTGTGTGCAGTACTCCGATTGCACTGTCACTCCTAAATCTTATTCCTTCTATAAAATTCAAAATTCTTACGCACTTATGTCAGCCACCATCCCTTTCACAAAAAACATAGAAGGGTTGTTTTTAGTGAAGGGATCATGATCCAAATTTTACTTTATCTGTAAATTAAAACGACCCTATAGAGTGATATATGTATGTATTTACAACTTGCAATTTGTCCAAATTAGTTTAAATGAACAGTAAAAGTTATTATTGTATTAGTTGTTATTTCAGTTATCCCTCCTTAACTTAAACTTAAACTTAAAAGTACCAGTTCAACAAACTTGAGCTAGTTGGCGAAGCGCATCATATCACGCAATAGAAAATTTTACTTGCTATATATCTCTTCCCAGATTTACTATAAAACTAATTTAAAAGTTTATTTAGCGTCTATGGTTAACACTTTTTAAATTTTGACTTAAAGTTGAACATTTTAAAACATGCGAAATTGTTGTTCTGCCTACCACGAAATAAAATATAAACGTGATTATTAAAGATGTTTCTCTGTATTATTCGTACCTAACATCACGTACATTACATACATCTTCATATCAATAACACAGTCATCAACATATCCGACATACTAGTATCAGCAAAGAATACTGATGTTCAGCATAATCGAGCATTTTCGATATATTCAGTTATTGCGGCTTTGACAGCTAATCCGAACTTTGATCGTATCGAGAAATAGTCCCGTCGAACAGGGAGGAGTAAAACCTATTCTTACGCACAGAAAGACACACTGTAATATATCATTATAAAGATGACAGTTTCTGATAGATTCAAGAATATATGTTCCGGTAATTTTGGTGACGAAGATACAGCTGAACTTTCTGTTTACATAATTTACTATAAGAAACATAAACTTAAATCATTTCGTTGTCTCCATGATGTCGGTTATTTCAATTAACGCCCTAGTGATTTTTTTTAAAAAAAAGTATTAGCTATGCCACTTACTACTCCAACTAAGCTGATAATGCTTGTGCTAGAAGATGGAACACGACAATAGTCTAATGGTGGATTCGAACTTACGACCATAAGTTTCGCAGACCGTACCCATAGTGTTATATCGCCACCATATGTTGCTACATTTACTGTAGGTAAATCTAAATCGAACTTCGGGTAGCCTACGTAGGCTAATATTCGGCTGAGGTTATTATGACAATGACGAATAATTATGAGTGCATAAAGAAGCAACTTAAATTTCCAATGAACTGCACGTATGTGTACGTTTGATACAAAAGAGATACATATAAATTGTTCCCCTGTCTCTTCTCGTGCCAAAACAATCTAGCGGATTTCATATAGCCGTCTCAAATATGCCCGACTGGTGACAGTCAGTGTTTAAAAAATAATGTCTCTGACACTAATGCGTAATCCGCATACGAAGCGTGGTACTTTTTATTACTAATCAGTATTTTAAAAACTGCCAATTTAAGCGGCTTATGTTTCTTAAGTAACTATCTATATATAAATATAAAATCCCAGCGTGAAGTAGCAGCATAATGCTGCTGGTAACGAGACATTCGTGATTATGATTCCTTGTCAGGGATGAATGTAGATGTCATGGGCCGTCGGAATCATTTACCATCAACTGTGTGCTCGTTAGTTACTCTCAATGTGATAAAAAAATATAGATAAAGTGATGATTATAATATGATGATTGGAGTTTTATCTCAAATAATGCGTTTGGTTAGGAATTCCACATTCAAATGTATTTAAATTTGGGGCTTGTGTATTGTCTATGTTTCGAATTTAGTGATTCATTTGTTTCCGCATTATTTATTTTTTCTTTGACATCCGTCTCTAAATAAATGGAAAACTTGAAATATCGCATTATTTACGAATATGAGTTCCACGGTGGCGCCAACGCTGCAGATTGTTCAGGAGATTGACCTTCAAAACAAAACCCGACTGGAGACCCAAGTTGACAGCGAACAATGGTGGTCATGGTAACGGATCCATCGCAAACCACGTCAGAGCTAGTGGAAGGATTCTGTGTGACTGACAAATCAATTTTAATTCACTTAAAACAAATTGGAAAAGCGAAACAGTTCCAGAAATGGGTAACGCATGAATTGAGTGAAGCACACCAACAAACACGCATTGAATAGTGTTGACGCATTGAAAAACATTACTCAACCGCCACAATAACGAAGGAATTTTGAATCATATTTTCACTTGCAAAATGGATACAATACGACAATCGGAAACGCTTATCACAGTGGTTGGTTCGAAGCGAAAGTTAACTCAGAAAAAGGTTTGGTAAGTGTTTGATGGACCAGTGTCCGTGTTTTACAGCATCCTAAGATCTGAAGATATGACTGTAAAATTGCATACCATGATTGAAAAGCTTTTTCATGACATAGACCTACTAGACCCCATACTTCACGATAGACTAGACACTACACTTTACTAATCAAACATGATACAGATTCCATGCAGATGCTCTGTGAGAGTATTATCGGGTCAACTTGATCCATTTATACGATAACTAGAAACTAGCTACAGCGTGGTTCCACAAAATGACAATTAAAAAGATACGACAGTTAAAGATATAAGATACTAAAACCATGAAAGTATAATGTAAATACATTCATTATAGGCCTATAGCCCGTTACAGTGGTTATTTGTCTTAAGTGTCATAGCCTATTGGTTTCGACTAAGGTCTACGAAACTAAAGGTCAGCGTTTCGAATCCACTATCAAAGTATTGTCGTGAACCATCTGCTCGCATAAATATTTTAAGCTTAGTGAAGCTTAAATGGGTATAACATTAATAGCAAATAGCTTTGCAACTAAATAATACATTCTTCATAAAAAGCAGAACAAACGTTTCCTCGAAAATTTCATGTATTCATATTATATTTGTTAAGACCTTTCAGTTATATTTACAGTAAGAAGTGTCGTAGTTTCTTCTTAATTTTTCATAACCGTGCATTTTAACCTTTTCAAAGAAAATCTTAAGAATAAAGTCACATCAATGTTATTTGCAAACCGTAAGTTCATTACTACAACCCAATTCCCACACTGAATACTGTAGAATGCCAAACGTCGAAGCGCCTTCCCACAGAAGTAGTACAATCGCGCACACTTGACTAACTTGACAAAAATAAAAGTACGTAATATACCTTTTCTGCTTTAAAAATCTAAGATACACACTTTATCGTATCGGAAAAGGTATTCAATTTTTTTTTCTGGTTTTGGTCTGGCACTGTAAAAGGTATAGGAGTATTAGTTTTTATAGTTTCACCTAGTTAGTAGTATTAGTTTTATCGAAACAAAATAATTGTCAAATGACTTAATGAGAGGCTATTTTGTATAATAAATTATAAGGCAAAATTGTGTAATAAATTATATTTAACGCAGTTTTGTTTTGTTTACTCTGTTCGTGGGAACGCGAAGCATTTTTTTGTTAATCGCATTGCTCATGATGATTTCCTTGACCACGTGATAATTAGAAAAATTTGTAACCAATAATTGAATTTGTAAAATGTAAAAATTAGAACTGACAATCAAACACGGGTCGTTTGGGAGAAATTAGTGCATAACCATTGGAGGTATTATAACTCTTTTTGAATATCAATGTTTTAAAGGTTTTCAAACCGGAATTTGGTTTTGTCTGCAACTGTACATGTTTGCGGACACTCCTTACTTTAGAGTCACCGAGGTTTGTGTAATGATTGCAAGTAACCTAACGATGTTACTCCGTAGTCAGTACTAAATTCAGCTTCAACAAAATAGTGAAGCATTCGCTACAGATCCACTGCGGTCAATGCACAGTCTTTGAATTAATAGTAACAAGAAAATACACCGTAGGTCGCTGTTTATAAAGATCAACATCGCTTTTCTTTATATAAAATGGATAGAGCCCTGAAAATTATAAAGAATTTTCATTATACAATGTTTATATTTATCTGTACTAAACACGTTTATTAATTATATATTGAAAACGTGATCAAAATGTGATCAGCAGATTAAAAAATACAGGAAGCAAACCACAGGAATTCTCATTACACAGAGTTACAACACATGTGCTTCTTGAATTATTGTCGAGGTGTAATTAGTGAGTATAGTAGTGTAGATGTCATGGGTCGTAAATCCTCATAGTTTGCCATGAAACATTTTCCTAAACCACTTTCTCTTCACTTCCCGCCAACTTGCTCATGTTCAATGGGTTAGTAATTATTGATCAATATATTAGTAATTTATGACAGAAATAATTTAAATTAAGAAAATATTTTTGCTTATAATTTTATGATAACATTTTGTTGCTACTGTATGCCTTAGGCACGTTTGCTTGATCGGACGTAAAAAATCGC
The DNA here is from genome assembly GCA_029286865.1 of Teinopalpus imperialis. Taxonomy (NCBI): domain Eukaryota; kingdom Metazoa; phylum Arthropoda; class Insecta; order Lepidoptera; family Papilionidae; genus Teinopalpus; species Teinopalpus imperialis. The sequence goes on from JAGSMU010000017.1 coordinate 5,618,709, forward strand.
TTTCCGAAGCGCATCGCAGCACCGTCCGCAGTATCGCAGGGTTGCCATACATACACCACTTTGAAAGAAGTGCATATTTATAATCATCAATTTTATTGACCCTAATTTTTAAGCTACGAATAGATGGAAATACGTAGTCAAAAATAAGTACTTAATTAAAAAGTCGCTATATAGTCACTATACTTTGAAATTTTTATAAGAAGAAGCATCAAGAATTTTAAATAACATATTACGACATCCCTCTTTAAAAATATAAAAAAAATTGTTGGATTTCTGGTTATTATATAAATTTTTTGACGGCTACTCTTGACAAACATGCAAACGTACAGACTAGCACCCGCGTCGTGAGTTCTGAGCTCATTTCTAAATAATGTGTCAAGTAAAGTAAAAGGGTATATATATAAATCCCACCGTTGGGCATAGAGCTGGTGGACTTCACATGTCTTCAAAATACACCAACTCAAAAATAACACATTATTGGTTTTATCTATATATTGTATGTAAGTCCCGTGTCTTTGATAGTGGATATGAACCTTCCACCGATCTTAATGGGCATGCATATGCATTACATCAAAAAAGTCTGAACGAAGACTGTGTTTGCAGCACTATAATATATAATGCGCAGTTGATATCATTTGGTGATAACCAGAAGATATCGTCGTCACCCAATTCATCTAAACGTTAAATGCTTTTCTTTGTCTCTAATATTAAATCCGTAGTTCGTTCTTTTCCTTACATTCCCAAAATATAAAGTGTAAGTCATCAACCCTGTTCACAACTGAAAGTTGAAAGTGATTGCGTGCACAATCGCGTTCCTAAGCAACAGTAAAAGTAAACTTCCTAATGGGGCACGTATCTGATACAATGTACAATTATTCACTCCACCCGTCACGCGAGCCAGCGTCGACGATGGACGAGATTCGGAACACTATGTCAATGTTTCGGAAGGTCAAGTTCTCGGTTCGTTTATCTGATGACTCGCACAATGAAAGCGACAGTTGGTTATTTGTGATATAAGGTAGCAATTATGATGTGATTTTTGCTGTCGATGGATTTGTTTTTCATTACCAACGTAAAAATAAGTTTCCATAGACTACGATGTTTTTTAAAAAGAATATTAGCAATGCTATTAACATTACTAATATTCCGGTTAATCGCTCCAACTAATCTGAAAATGCTTGTGCTAGGAGATGGATGGATGGTGGATTCGAACCTACGACCTTAAGTTTTTTTCAGTTTCGTTTACGCTTCGAACATTTTTCTTTCATTATTCAGGTAATATCTCTTGTTTCGATTTCAATGGAGAACGTCAAAGTCAAACGTAGAAGATAGATAGCAATCGTTTTTTTTTTAATATCTATTTTTATTGAAAAAATAAGTACATACATGATGATTCTCTATAGATATCGTTCTTTATTTATTTTAATAATCTTAGTACAGTGATTTAGTAGTAGTAGTAACATCTGTGGTTATTTCGATGTCTGCACGCGATAAAAGTCTATCGTGTAAGACGCTAAATAAATTTGAAAACAGTGATTTGTGTGGCGAAGTTTTGTTGTTTATTATTTTTCATACGAAATTTCAAAATCGGAATGAGAGATCACATTTTTAATTAAATAATTTACCATTATTTGTACTTTTGTGTTCCAATAGGTTATGATCTCGGGGTTACAATCCGTTTTGAGGAACAAACCGGAAACACTGTAATTTTGAGATAATTCCTAAATCGTCCTTGAAGTTGACACCAATCTTTTTAATTTATGGTTCTTATTTCGAGAGATGCCATATAGTTATATTTATATTCAATATGTGTAAACATTAAATAAGCACAGTAAACCGTTTAAAAGAACTGTGATATAATCTCGAACTTTAAATATTCTAGTTTCTCTGTCATATACAAAAAACAAAACATTTTATTGTATTATTTATTTCACGCAATCAATTCATCTCTCATAGTGATTAGTTAATAGATAGTATGTAAAATAAAACCACTAAAAAGTATACTTCAGAAAGAATTTACAGAAACACAATTGCTATATTCCAATAGATTATAGGAATTTAATCGGTTGAGAATGTATCATGCAGCATCTCCGTTACGTTAAGCTGGACAGATAGCACCTTATTTACATAAATTCTTGCGGCTCGCATTCAACACACCTCTGCAGTTTTTTTCTAGATGCAAAATGAATGGGTCAGCTCGACTGGGGTAGGACCTCGCCCTCACAGAATATTAGCGTAATGATGCTGTGTTACATTTGATCTACTAGCGTTTATTAGAGATGTTTTTAAGGAACGGCTTAAAATGGCAACCATATTAGAATGAATCCTTGTAATAATGATTATTAATAAACTCTGAATTTTTGATACCTTTATGTGTAGATGAAGATAGTCCTAAACATGAAAATGACCCCACCTAATGACGTTTACAGAACATAAATATTTGATTTACGCTACGTATGAACGTACATTGTCAAATCTTATGGAAGATGGGGGTTGTAGTTTAACATTGAATCTCAACAAAAATTAAGTTCCTATCCATAAAAAAAGATAACTTAAATGAAACACATATTCGAATAATGTTTTAGTATACCTTTTAATACATCTCTTGGAAAAATTTTGATTTTCAATTTAGAAATGTCTAAAAAAATATCTGAGATAAAGACTCATCTAAACATTTCACAATGGGATATAGTAAGTCGTAAAAGTATAATAAATACAAGTCGTCTAGACTTGACGTCTGTGTGAAAGTTTAAAGCAATTAACTGCAGCTTAATTTACAGGTTATTGTAGAATAACTTTTCAGAATAATCTTTTTTGCAAGTGATACCGGATCCAAAACTAGTGGTAATTTACTTAGCTAGAATTACTGTAGGAACTAAAATATATTTAACACTCCATTCCAATGGATTGTAATGCAAATATAGTGAGTTCAAATAATTTTATTGAGATAAAAATCCGTTATACATCGCCGATAAGCAAAACTCTATAAGGAAGCCAGTCTCTCCTGAATAAGCTCAAAGAGACCAATTATGGGACCCTTGTGTAAATGGTGTTGTGTAAGGTTTGATTTTTATTTATTTCTCATGAGAATGTGCACGTTTTCTTTCATGGTATTGACAGCTAAAATTCCAATAAACAGTTTCAATGACGACTGTATAAAGTGATTTCACTTTGCGTCTTCATTTGGCCATCTGGTGGTGTCCCATACTATATTTTCTAAAATACCTCCCCTCGTAAGATGCGTGTACTTCAACAGTGCACATGAAGATATGTCGGCTACTTTTGTCCTCGTGTGAATTTCTTCATTACGAATCGAACAGCTCACTCCATTTCTCTCTGAATGCCTTTGAGTTACGCCGTCAGTTTCTATCTTTATGTACAATAGATAAGTACCGACAGGAAACTCTGTGTAGAGATTGTTATCTTCAGACTTTTATGTAAGGGCGAGAAGAAAACAAAGGAAGCTTACAAAATGCCGCCCAGTCTAGGTGAAAACCTCCCGTTGGCTTAAGTCAGTTTTAGCTAACTACATGATTTGGCCAAGAGGGTCGTCTAAAGTCTTATAACGCATTTTTGAACAGTTTCGGGGATATAATGTACCCAGCAGTACTCGATGCAATAAAGAAAAGTTGTTTAAAACTCTCTAAAGATCATTAAGCAACTTTTCTTTACACTTATAGAAGTGATGGGGGAAAAACCCGTGTGCTACGTAAATATTACGTAATTTACGGAAACCATCGAGTAAACAGGGAACTTGTTTTTAAAACTCTACTATTACATAAACAATATTTATTACTATATCAGGATTTATAATAATTATCGCGGTAGAGATAAAAAATAAGCAGCAAGCAAAACTGGTAGCGGTTTTAAACTATTTAATTATCATCGATCCCAAATTCATAATTTTTAAAATTGTAATATTTTTCGTCCATTACACGAGTCGAACTCTCCAGACGGAAATAGATACGGTTTTCGCATTTTTGTAAATTAAGTTGCAACTTAAAAATGTGATATGTTTTATTGCGCTGTAACAAAGACATGCTGAGGCTGACATATATAGGGCGTAGTGATAGAGCCATACTAAACCTAGTTTCTCACTGCAACATAAATGAGTCGGTCTTCTTTTTAAACCTTATTTGTCTAAAAGGATGGACGATGACAACAATCAGGAACAGTTCACCTGGTATGGTAAGTGCGATCCATAAACACACATTTATTTCTCCATAAAGATTCAAGATGTACTCCCGTTGAACTGGATAGAAACGATGATCAGCTCACTGGCTTAGGTTTATTTAGAAAATAAGATGCGTTATGAGTCTACGATAAGATTTTTTTGAATCAGGGTGTCAAATTTCTCTACATTTTACCTGTTGATCAATCCCTTATGTTACTTTAAGTTAACAAAATCCAGATAAGATCACCAATTTATTGGATATGTATTCCATAAATGCCTTCCCCTTCTGAGCAAATCAAACTACTATATGATGCCATACATGTTACAGCTAGTTTTAACTAGAACGTTGCAGTCTTGCACGTATAGCCTAATTTAAATAGATCAGCTAATAGATTTTTAAGGTATGGTCGGAGGATCTGGAAATTTCTAGTGTTCTTCACTCTGTATCAGAGCTTTTCTCCGAACTTATTGTAAGATTACATGAAATAAATGAATGTCTATGTTCTTACAACACTAATAAATCTTGCGCAGTTGATGTTATCTAGTAATGATCAAATGATATCACAAGGATTGCAATAGTACAGGACACGTCATTCACTTATGTAAGCAGATTAAATAAAAGCCTTTCATGTTAGCCTTAATCGTTGTTTAAGTAGCTTCAATCATAGTTAATGTAAATTGAAAATTACGAACGCCTTAACATTCTCAAGATGCTGTCAAATTATATCTTTAAATACGTCGCCTTGTTGTCAGATTTCATTTCCAGCCAGAACAATTTTTATACCCCACAAATTGTTCGTTTTCGAATGTGTTACATGTACGTCCGTGTCTCTGATATGAATCTGGGCTACTAACGATCTTATTGCAAATGCAATAGATGGTACTATGAAAGGGAATAAAAAAACCTAGTGAGTGCATTTATATTTTTCGCGTATGTTCACGGCACAATAATATGATTGTAATTATTTGTTAACAAACTGAATGATACTCTTTTTTTTTTTTTTTTTTAAATAATACTAGTAGTTCTATAATTATAACCAAAAAATGGATCCTACGATCCTGAGTTTGGAGGACCGTACCCAAAGCCATTGGGTTATAGTATATTCATCATCCAAAATATGAAAACAGTGAATAAAAAAAGTGTTTGGAATCGACAAAAACATCATTATTGTTACTTATAAAATTGTTAGTAAGCTATATACTCGTATAAGTTAAGGTGAGGTAAACTATATATTGACTATAATTTAAACAATCAAGGAGCGAATTCATTAAAATTATAAAGGTAATTGAATCGAATAATTATAAACTTAAAACCTTACATTTTTGCCTAGCTCGAACGCGGGGTGTAATAAGCTTTTCATTTCGTGCTAAGATAATTTTAATTCCTATGATTGTATTTGATTTCATAAAATATATAATAATTATTTCATAATGAAATATGATTATCGGAAGTTTCGCACACCGAGCTATATAATTAATCCAGTCTGTGCTGATGAGCCCATTTATTAGTCATGGAACATCGATAATCACTTACCGATCTCAAACTTTATTTTAAATTATGTATGAATTTAGCAAAAACTACGCCATTATTCTGAACAGTGGGGAATAATATCATTACGGTACTGTGTTTTTTGTGGTGACATTTTTAAAGGCCGCAGTCCTTACTTAGCATTCGGTTAAGTTTAACTGAATTCTAACTACTGATAAAAGTTATAAACTTCCTAGGTACTTCACATTTTTTGCACAGGTAATAATCAGATGTTGACGCCATTATTAAAATGAAGCATGTGCTGACACAATTTTGTTTATCAGAAATGCTTACACAAAAAAAGATTTACGCCAAACGACACGTAATCAAATTAGTTAGATAGCTTTGTCAATTTCAGCCTACCGCGATTGAAATAAAAACAACCTTCTAATTACTGTAAAACTAATATTTAAATTTAATTTACCCAACTTAACTTCGGACGATTAAACATAAGCAACGCAACCTTTGATCTTATCCGTAATAAAATCTAGGCTGTATATGTAATATCCTGTCAATTGACATTTACTAATGGCGAACCATATTATCTTTGACGTTTCATTTCCGGTCAATTTATATGAATGAAAATTTTGTACATTGCGAAAATTACGTAAAGCCGGCAAAAGTTATTATAATTGAAAATAATAATTCAAATTCCGGTCTTAATAATTTAGTGGATTCATTAATTTTTAACGTAACAAATTAATAATTATACGAAAATAAACAATACGAAAATTATTGAAATCTTTCCTTGCCTTGTCGATAATAAATAATATATTATTTGTTGATAAAAAATATATTAATAGATTATTCAGTAAAATTATTAAAAATTTTATGGGAGATCTGAATTTTTTTTTATCAAACCCAAATTTTATATTAGCTTTTTATTTGTATATCAAGGTTTTTTTTAATAAAATTGGTATTGTTTACTTTGTGATAAGCAACCATTGAGTTTAATGGACACATATTCGTCTATCGATTCTTAGTAAACAATTAAAATTCATATGCATTGCCACCCCTGAGAATATCAATCGAATGCCACGGAATGGAGTTGCCACTAGGGGTCTTGGGACTTCGTTTCTCATCATTGACTGTACAATACCTCTTTCTTTATTACATTGAGAGTAACAAGCGAGCACATAGTTCACCTGATGGTAATTGATTCCTGCGGCCTATGACAAGGAATCATAATGCAAATGCGTTGTCACCGTTGAGAACGGAGATGAAATAATTCCTCACCACTGATAAAGGTCTCCGGATCCCTACACTCACCAGAAGAAACACAGCATCATTATACTGTTATTTTACGCTGGTATTCTGTGAGGGCGTGGTGGGACCCCGGTCGAATTGATCCATTCATTGTGTGACTAGAAAGAAACTGCAGTGTAGCTCTACCACAGTATGTCTGGTATGGTCTCGTCTCATCTCAGCAGTGGTAACTATTTGATGTCAGTATTTTATAACTACTTTGTCCATTGCTTTTAAATGCAATGTTTTTAAATGGAAATGAAATTTAAAATAAAAATGTGATAAATATTTTATAACACAAACTTCTTATTCTCTGACCTAATAAGTAAGTTTGATTTCTTTCTATTGAACGTAAATTACATTACCTTATGTTACATCGAAAAAAAAGGGACTATTTTTGTCAATATTATAGGACTTTGAATAGTACACTCAATATATAATATAATAAGATTACGTTTTCAAAAGATATATTTACACTTTAATGACTTTAATGAAGCATAAAGATACCATCTTTTTTTAAATAGTAAGGGTCACTATAGAAAAAATTGTTAACCGGAAAGTAACTTATGTTAAAGTTGGAAATATAATAAGATAAATCTAGCAAAAATACAGTACGAATTATTTATTTATTTTAAAAATCCTATAATTAAAACATTTAAACAAGTTCTATACAAATTTCGTTACACAACGCATTATAAAACGTATTCAATTAGAACATGTTTAAACAAAAGAATAGTACGTGGGCTTTACTATTGAAATTCCAAGTGCAGAATTATGCATCATTACAATTGACCTCTTGTAGGAGATTAACAACATGATAGTGACAGTGAAAGTGTCAGTGCGGTTACTAGGAATGATATAAAATATTATTGTTTATATAACAAACAAGAAACACCTGGTGGAAAGTTAATAGTGCATCCATAAAAAGCGAATTACATTACTACACATATTATACGAAAAAAACTTTACGGTTAAGTGAAATAGACAATTCCCACAATAAGACGATCTTCATCCATGAATAAAAAATTGTTAAAAATATGGTTGATATATACTTTACTACATTTCTTTTCATTTTTTCACTTTTAATTTATGGTAAGCGACCTAATAGAGTTATCAAGAATTTTGGTTATTGCAATTTTAAGTTCTAATTTACGTGCGTGCGTTACGTGCTCGGCGGGAAATCGTGAGGAAATCTGCATGTCCTTTGAGATAAATAAAATTTCTAAAACCTATGTATCCGCCAATTCCAGTCTCAGACTATGCTCCAAATCTTTGTGTTTTTTATAAGAATTTTTTTGGAGAACAAACGATTTGTATAATATAAAAATAAAGGATTTTATATTATCAAACGTTTAAAAGTATTAGTTAAATGCTAAAGCATACTGGCATTCAAAAATGTAGCACCCGTATTCAATAGATACATTATTATTAAAGAGAAAAAAAATGGATACATACATAATACATTTAAAAACTTAACACATGACATCGTAAAATTAGTATATGAGAATAAATATTCCATGTCGCTACAACATCGTTTTCAAAGTAATAAAAATATATATAAAAGCCAATTACGCTTAACTTTGCCGTTTTTGTAAGCCAATTAAACTCGATTATACTGCTAACGTTTACACAGGATGTTACGTGTTACCAAAAAATATTTTATGTAATTTTTACAGTATAAAGGTTACAGTAAATTAACATCCTATCTACTAAAATTTAAATCCCACTGCTGGACATAGGCTATCTCTCGAGAAAGGGTTATTGGAGAATAGTCCTCCACCCGTCTTCCTTAGGGATTGTTGTTTTTTTACTATATTCAGAGTATAACACACTGAGCACACAGTTCACCTGATGGTAAATTATTTATACGGCCCATGATATCTACATTCATCCTTGACAAGAAATCATAATGCAGATGCGTTGTTACCCTTGAGGTTTGAGATGGAATACCTCGTCACCAGTAGTAAATGTCTCCGGATCCCTGCACTCACCAGACGAAACACAGCAACATTATACTGCTATTTTACACTGGTAATCTGTGAGGTTGTCCTACACCGGTCAAGCTGATTTATTTATTCTTCAGCTAGAAACAAACTGCAGTGTAGCTCTACCACTGTCTACACAAGTACAAGAGTAGACGAAAACTTGCTTTGAAAAAAATATATTTATATCTTAGACGTTGTGCAAATTTCCTCACGGAAATTTCCTTTACCACCGAACACATGATAAATGAACATTTCAAAATGCTGTCTGTACTCAGTTTGATAACTATCATGATATGAACAGTGAGTGCTTGGGATACGGCAACTATAGCTCATAAGAAAATTCATATCTCATGGGAGATTTGTTCATATTCAATACTCTGGGACTGGTGCCCGTATCGAGGGGAATAGCGATGTTTGTCCCCACGTAATGGCCTTTGCGATTTGGCTACGATATGTTTGTACCAGGCAGTTGTGGATACGATTTCAGCTGAGTAAAATGTGGCAAACAATGGGCGTAATCGACTGTAATGTAAACCGAATGCAACATTCACACGCTACAATGTTTATTAATAATTAATATACTATACTGGGCGTAAACGACCGAAAGACCATCCTTTATCATCATCATTCAAATGGGTTTTCCGCCATCACCTGTCAACCGAATACAACATTCACACGCTCCAACGCTTATTAATAATCAATATACTATACTGGGCATAATCGACCCCTAGAACATCCTTCATCATCATCATTCTAATGGATTTTCCGCCATATTCTGTTAACCGATTACAACATTCACACGCTCCAATGCTTATTAATATTCATTATACTATACTGGGCCGTAATCGACCCGAAGAACATCCTTTATCATCATCATTCAAATGGGTTTTCCGCAATCACCTGTCAACCGAATACAACATTCACACGCTCCAACGCTTATTAATAATCAATATACTATACTGGGCATAATCGATCCCTAGAACATCCTTCATCATCATCAATCTAATGGATTTTTCGCCATCACCTGTTAACCGAATACAACATTCACACGCTCCAATGCTTATTAATAATCAATATACTACACTATAAAATATCTTTCCCCTAAAACCTGCACAAAGTCCGTCTGTATGTAAAATATTGCTGCCCATTGTATTTACACATTACATAGTGAGCCTACCTATCACCTTCTACCATGCTTCATTCAATGACATTGACTCGCTAATGTTCGGTGCTCATTACTCGCCGTAAAAACACACAATTATTTTTATATTCGTATTCTGATAGAATATACCATTATATTATGATTTATTACATATGCAAATATAATATGATTTATTTATTAGATTTTGAATATTATAATATTCAAAATCTAATAAATAAACAAAATAGTGAAATTAATAAAGGGAAATACTATTACGATCGCCAATCCATATCCGAAGTTTTTGCTGAATAAAGTATCTATAAAGTAAATTATAAGAAGAAAATATTAATTTGTTTTGTATCGTCCGTATCGTCCTCTCCCTTTGACCTCAGTTTCGGTCATTTACACTCACCTATCGAGAATGTCCAGTGTGACCTTTATTTATTATTATGGATGATTTTTATAGCTTCACCGTTCTGCAGTGCATCAGCCCCCAGTCCGTCCTCAACGGACCCCGGACCGAGACACACCGCTGACATCTCGTCGCGTCGCCCTCGCCTTCGAGCGCGACGCAATCTTCGCGACACCGCGTGCACTAGATACACCCGCGTGTCATGGCGATTCTCACCACCCACAGCTTCCATCCATTCTCCACTCTAGAGAATCTTCCAATAGCTAGGGAACTGGCAACTTGGGTGGCACTATCAGATAGGAACGTGATCAAAGCAGACCGACACGCTCAGTTTATGAGCGCTTTGAGTAAGTAAGAGAACTAAAACTACATTACCAGCTCACGGACCCCACAGTTCCGTGAGCCCTGTGTCCGATGAAGCTGTAAGAGCCGCATAGGCTAACAGCATCAACATCAACAGAATCTTGAGTGCATCAGCCTCCTCTCTAGACATGGTTTTAGCTTTATGTTCCGTAATACTGCTTGTAGGAAATACGAAATTTAATAGTTTTTCTATGCACTGTTCTCTTCAAAGTCATGCTCATAGTAAATCAACACATAAAATTTACAACAAATTGTCAATTTTCATTAATTCTAAAAATTTCCTGTTCGTTTTTATTTGGTTTCACAATTATTTATTAACGTCGACTGTTCTGATGACCCGGATAAACAGGGTCACATTAAAAATTCAAACTGTATTCAAGGAAACACCATGCATGTTTAAACCTTTTCGCGGCCGCTTCATATTAAATAAAACACATATCTGGCTTTGATGTAAATGTTATGATTTAAATTATAAAATTGATGTGTTTTGATTTCATTTTAATTAAATTCATTTTATTTGAATGTACCTTATTTATTTGTGCCATTTGCGGCTCTGTGGATTCTCCGTCCAAAAAAGCTTTTAAAAGCACAAAAGCCACAACTTGTTATAAAATCATTATTAAAAGTAACAAGATTAATATACCAACCAACAAGGGTATGTCGTAGTATCTACAATACTACGATACAGCCTTATGGCAAATCAAATCGAAGGGATCGAATATATTGACTAAGACTAAAACTACTTATCCTTTCATTGTGAAATGATTTTATTAGAATGGGAAGCTTTGGCGAGAAGCCTGTTTACTATACTACATAAAACTTATCATTTATAAACATACAATAAACTCACTAAATAAAAAAACACGTCCGGATATTTCCATATATTATAGGAAATTTGCTAAGATTTTCAATTTCGAGTGACAGTTACGCTTTATATTATATTTAGTGGCACTACTTTTAACGATCACACAGGTCAATTAATAATTCCAAAAAAAAATCAAGTAATTCCAGTCACTCGCAGGCTCGCAGCCTACATTCTCTCTTATAATTCAGATGTGTTGTCACCCCCGAGGATTTAGATGCTCATAACCGGTAATAAAGTCTCCGTTTTGTTTCTTTTATCCGACAAAATTCGGTAGAATAGTATTATGGAATGCGAGTTCCAGTTAATTATTGCGTCATGCTTATACCAAGTAAAAAAAACATCGGAAAGACGATGAAAAACCTTTCCATATCGGTCTATATACGTACGAGAACCAGTGCTTATTACATTAGAAGTGATAAACAAGCAGACAGTTCACCTGTTAGTAAGTGATGACTTTGACGCATGACATCAAGATCCATCCTCAATAAAGATTCAAGATGCACATGCCTTCACATTCCTTAGGACCGAGATAGAATGCATCGCCCGTAATTGGATCCCTACAGTCACCATTCGAAACACAGAAGAGTTTTGTTGCTAATTCATGCTAATAGAATATTAGTTAATAGTAAGAGCGTGGCCCTTTTCCGAACGAGCTAATGCATTAATGTTGTAGCTAGAAACCAACTGAAACGTGGCTTTACTTTTGTAAGGTTTAGTTTGTGCGTGACTTGCATCTATAAAAATTACTTTGAGTAAAAATATTGAATCTTGCCATAATAATGAAACCTACATAACTTTTTATGGAACACGTATTTCGTTTTATATATTTTGTTACATCCTTACCACTAGCGCCATTACTGTGTTATATATTATTATTATTATATGGATCTTACAGCCGCAACTTCAATTTAGCAGTCCCTTGATATATGTATCTTTACTCTATCGGGTTTTTATGTAAATATTCGTATATCTTTACTAAATTCCGTGTGGTTTAATTTAAGGCTAGGCTAAAAGGCAATATATTTTTTCTTGCTAACTAAAAGTTTATATCCGTATCTATGTATTGCGGTGAGGGTCTGTTAATCTGTCAGACAGGATCAGGAACTCAGTGCAGATACTCTCTCTCATAAATTGTATTACACTACTTTAATTAATTAAGTAATTTTAACTACGTTTGTGATAGAGAAATGTAGTTATTTGTGAAACTCTATGGTAATAAAGGTTTACTGTTTACATGCAAATTATATTTAAGGTTTGAATATACAGATTTAAACTATTTTCTACTGAATGTAACAACAATTTAAAAAAAAAAAGATTTTAAGCACAACGGTATAACAAGTAACCGAAAAACCTTTCTTAAGCTCTTTTATATATTTAGATATCTCGTTATTTTCTATTGTGTAAACATACTATTTAATCAATTATAAAAAAATATTGAATTAATTAACATAAACATTTTTTATTTTTTTGGTTTATATATTTATTTATATTTTATCTCTTGCAACTATTTATCGAAATTAAAACATCATTTATAGTAAGTACTACGTATAAACTTCTGTTCAATTCTTTTTTTTATAACATGAGGGTTGACAAACGAACGAGCACACGGAACACATATAGTGATAACTGGAGCCCATGACATCAACGTCCAACCTCAACAAAGATTACTGCCTCATTACATGTAATTGGGGCCACGGATCCTATTATACGAAACACAACAGCGTTATGTTGCTATTTTACGTTGGTATTCTTGGATGGCATGAACCTATCCAGATCGAACCAGCCCATCCATTTTAGAGCTATAAATTAGCTCCATCATTCCTCTAGCACATAGCAAAAATTCGATATGTTAAAAAATTTACGGCAAATTTTTTATTAATTTACCTACAAAAACAAAGAGAGTTCTGATAATAGATTAGTTCCCAATTCCTATGCATACAAATTGATTTAATTCTGAGCTCACATTAATTCTTTTGATTGTCCCCAATCCTATTGTAAACATCCATTTATTACGATACGGCTTTTACTCGGACATTGATAGAATTCTAAATGGGTGACCTATTTAGCAAACATCTTTTACGAGTCTTTTGATAACTTAACTGCTTGATTCATTTTCTTTCATGTTATTATATAATTTAGAATTAGAAAGAAAACATATCCATTCTCGTTCCTTTTCTTTCTAAATATTTATTACCAACTTTGTTATAAAAAGCGACGAGTACTTATAATAAAAACGATATATAAATAAATAACAGGAGAAAATGGTGTACATTTTGCTTTGACAAGTTATCAAGTAATGAAACGATATCAGGCTGCCTAATAATTTGATCAATATAATATTAAGTAATTAATTGATAAAATCTTCTTCCGGTACTACCAGTATAAAATTGATTCTACATTTTTCCGTGTCGTTCCGAGTCATCGCAGTTATAAATCAGGACGAGCACACACTCATTTCGATGTTAAGTAATCACAGTAGCCTTTTTTTTGTAGAATAAGTCAATTTAGGTCGCCTCTACATTCAACATTTTTGTCAACTTTGTCAAAATATTATTAAAATATATTGATATTTTTTTTAGTTCACTTGATGTGTAAGTGAATTTTGCGGCCCATAACACCAACATCCTTCCTCGATAATAGATACAAGCCATCAACTGCGCAAAATATATTACAGTGCCGTAGGTATTCATATAAACACAAACTCGTCGACGTCGATACACAAATATTGTTTGAAGTTGAATATCGTTTGAGAATCAAGCCCAGAACTCGCGGTGCCGCAGCCAGGTTACTAATAAATCTGCTTAATATTAGATAATTTTATCACAAAACCTTAACGACATAAACAGCACCACGAAATTTAATATTATTATATAACTTAATTTCTAAATCTATTTTATCAAATTAAAATAATTCGTAACGTTCAAATTGGTTTCGTGTTTCATAAGTATCAAATGACTAATGGAAAATTAAAATAATGGGATTTTGAGAACAATAAGGAGTTGCGAGGTCGATTTACATACAGTTATAATTATGTTCACTATCCCACATTCATTAGCCGAGTTTTGAAGGTCATTTCAAAAATGCATGAGAACCCATTAATCTTGTTTAATAATTAATATGCGTGATATTTTTTGAATCTTTCATAATCAGTATTGGCCTTGAACAATAGATTTCTTAACTGTATTTTTCGATTATGTTCTTTTGAAAACAGATTTAAATAAAGTTAGAAATAAACTTTATTATGTTGTAATTGAGTAACTTAAATATATGGAAGAATTTTTAAATTTTTTTTAATTAGCTTAAATTAATTGTGTTAATATACGCTAAAATAAAAATTTATCTTATGTTAATAAGTGAAAATAAATATGAAAAATAATAATAGGATCTATTACTTAATAATATATAATTAATAAGTATGTGTCTTGTATCGTGCAAAAGTTACAGTTAGACAAAATTATAGAATAAGTAAAATCTATTTAAAACATATAGGTTAGTTCAACTATAACTGACATATATATATGTATAAAAACGGGGCAAAATATTATAAGCAGGTTCGATCGAATGCTAAGGTTATTATAAAATAATCTAAATAGAAGTTTCCATCTACTATAGCCCGAGGATATAGCCATAATCGAAATCAAGGAAATCATCATCGACAGCAAGCATTATGTCCGAAAGCGTATGTGAAATCTATGATAAACAAAATCGAAAATCTCGTAAAGTTTCGTCACAAACATTCAGCTTACTTTGAGAGAAGGCCTCTATCGAAATTTAAATTTTAGATTATATATTGATAACGACCATCCGCCTTAATTATTTCGCAATTAACTCAAAAATTTTTTTTACTAAACTTGTGTCAATATTTTTGGAATCCATTCGTGAATTTTGACCAGGTCAAGGATGACATTATAACTAAATGGCTTAAAATGCGTCTATAAAGTGCTGTAATCTTTCGAAAGCATTCAGTTTTATTTACATTACAGCGATTTAATTTTATTATTTTGACCTTCTTTATACTCGGAATTCCAAGTGTAAACGAAAAAGTTTTAACGGTGTATTATA
Source organism: Teinopalpus imperialis (assembly GCA_029286865.1). Classification (NCBI taxonomy): domain Eukaryota; kingdom Metazoa; phylum Arthropoda; class Insecta; order Lepidoptera; family Papilionidae; genus Teinopalpus; species Teinopalpus imperialis. Next base: position 5,634,484 of record JAGSMU010000017.1, read on the forward strand.
ATTTGTTAATCAGTTACGTATATGTATTTATTAAATACAGTCAATCACAGGTCATCATAAACGAAGGTGGTTCTCAAATAACTGTTTTAAAGAAAAGGGTGACAATCGAGCACAGTTCACCTGGTGGTAATAATACCTCATAAATAGCTATCTATATAATATTAATAATTAAAACTTCAAAATACGTATGCGTTGGCATCGCTGAGAGACTAAGAAGGAATGCATGACCGACCACACGGCCACAGAACAGTAGAGTGAAATAAACAACATAATGCTGCTTTGTTTCGAAGGTTGTGAGGATTATAGGGATTGGTGATCTTATTACATATAGCGAATCATTTAATCTCAGTACTCGGGGGTTAGCACCTTGATTTTTTATTGAGGATGGATGTGAAGGGCCGCAGTCATCACTATTTTATTTTACTAGGGTGTCACAAATGGTTCATGATCATTTGTGACACCCTAATAAAATAAAATGTAAAAAACCGGTGCGGAAAAATCCTTAAGTATATAAGTTATTTACATTGTTGCGATCAGCTTCGCATGCGTGGATATTTATGTACATTAAGCTAAGGCGTAGTATGAGTAGTCAAAAAAACTAAAATCCGTGTAACGAAACCATTACACGATTCAGAAACATTACACAACGCGCTCTATTGAGCTTAGAAGTAAATTTATTTATAATATTTTTTTCTGAACTTTATTAAGAAACTTTCATTATTAATTTACATGTTTCTTCCTCTAAAAGTGATGAACTTATATAAACTTTCAACCCCTAATAGGGGCAAATCTTTTATAAACGCCGACGTACACATTTCTAATCAGAAGCAGGTATATGAAATTTCTTGTTCCTTACTTTGAAAATGACGGACTTCCATTCCCTATTTCACTCCCTTAAGGGAAATTTCCAAAACTAGTTCCTTAGTGGATACTTACGACATAAAACGCAAATCAAATACTAAAATTTCAAGTTTGTAGCCAGTTTAGGCTCTGCGTTGATTAGTCGGGACCAGTAATTATATATGTATAGATAATATTACAGAATTATATTTGCAGTAACAGTATTAATAAACGATCACATAATTGACAGAGAATAATTATTAGGAAATAGTCTAGCCGAGCCCAGCAAGTTACTAACAGAACCAAACCTTGTTTAATTGAGTGCTAGAAAAAGTATCTGTACTAGATTTCATTTGAAGTTTGTGGTCTACAAAAGGTATAATTAAGGTTTTTTATTTGAATAACTTCTTATTATTTCATGCTACATAGAGAAGCACCAAATTTAACAGATCCTTTTTGGTATATTATAACAATACAATTCATTACTTGATCTTGAACTATTTTAAAATTTGCAAGAAACAACTTTATAAGCCTTTGCTTTGCATCCACATGTGAACATTGACGTGAATCTTCTTTGTTGTGTTTCATTATACTGTAACTGTTCTGTTGTTTTTTTGATAAATTATTATTCTATCCGTCCTACATGCGAAAATTTTATTCTTTTTACTTTTCTAAACTTCTACCTGTACCGGCGTAAGGTGTGAGATATATGGATATTTTATATTATAATTTCATATACAATTATTTTAAGTAAATAACACGCAAAAAAAGTTTTGAATTAACCAACTAGAGTCAGTTAGACTACAATTAATTGTAATGTAATTATGTAGGAACGTTACTTTAGAAAGTTTTGTCTTATTACACAATGATTATATGATTAATATATCTAAAACGTGTAAGCTAACGTAAATCAATGCGTATTATATTATATAATGCGAGTACAATAATATTTCATAGAAAACCTTTTCGACAACTTAATGGGCGTTAATTATACATAAGCCCCGTATAGATATAGGTATTATGCATGCTATAGTAAAATTAAAAAAAAACGTGTCACAATATTTTCGAAGCATTAATTTTAATTAACATATTATTTTGGAACTTAAGTTCTTGATTATTAAGCAGACCATGAACTATATTTAGATCTTTAAAGCCCTTGTAATATATTTATAACATAATAATTGCCACATCTATGTAAAACTGAACTAACTAATAATAGAATTAAAATACAATATGTTATTCTTTCGACCTGAACAAAGTAAATGCTCAAGCTTGGCAATTCTTATGACACAGACGACAGCTGCGGACTGCAGTGAAAATATCGTGCATTACGTTCATAAACAGAAAACATTTCGTAATTTCCAACCCATAATCATTAATGGGATACGCAATTTTCCGCTGCGAGCAAATCCTGCTACGTAATAGCTATATTGGCAGGATATTACATGTTATACTAGTCAGCGTACTCAGACTAGTCTAGACGAGTGCTTAATACCTACCTACGACTCAGAAATACAAATGTAAATAAGCCCTAAAAGGCTACTTCTAATCATACTATAATTGTACTCGTTTTACTTTATCCATATCTATACGTGCAATTTAATTGACGCCATTGTAATGTCTATATTTTTAGTATTAAAAAATGACATGTAAGTTACTACTAACTTATCATTATTAATTATTATATGGTGGTTAAATTAAGTAATTATTTTTTTTTGAATTATTGATCAAAATCTATATTATTGTTTTACATTCGGATATAAAATAGATTGTCTTTAAGTGTATATGAATTAATCATATTTATAAAATTTCATACAGGTATGTAGGGTGATCGCTTTATTTACGTAAGCAAATCGTCGAGTTGATTATAATTTCTCAATGACAATGCACTCTAACATTCTATCTGTCTGTATATGTTCGAAAAACTAATTAAAAAAAAACTGCACTGTAAAAGATACTAAATCGTAAGTAATAATGTAACAATAATCATACTTTCACATCACTTATTCTTCTGAATTTTATATTAGATATTACGGAATTAATGTTAAGAAATGCATTCACTGTACGACTATATACCATTGACCTACTATTCGTTTCAATGTCGTCTCTTATGGCTTTTACTTCGATTAAAAACGATACCCGGACAGACGTAGCAGTTTAATGTCCGGGCGTTCGGTTTTAATTCCAAAGTACGGTAGGAACCTTAGATCTATCTCCGACGCTGGCCCCAATGAAATTGGTTATCGCAATTTTAAATGAAGAATTGCCACGATCTCAACGGCAAAGGTAATAGTAGAGAAATAAGTAAAACTGAATATCTAGGAAATAAAAAAAGTATTATTTCAATCATGTGATATTATTTCAATCAGTAGTATTTCAATTCGTGGCTTGCAGTGAGTAGTACATTACTTTATCTTACAAATTTTAATAAATTTACTTTATTTAATTTTTACCGAACAATATAGGAAAGTTGAAAGCTGCAGTGATCTAGGTTTAGACTTAACCAAGAACTCTGTCTGCTACAAGAACTGTTTGCTTTAAACATATAGACAGATTTCAGTTATTGAAATATTGTTTAATCCTATTAAGTCCAGCTTTAGACAATAGGTAAAAAATATAGCAAATTTTAAAGTTGGCATTTTAATAGAGTTAGAACCACACTGCGGGATGATTATAGTTGCAGTACCAATTGGGTAAGCTAGACCCGGGATTGACTCTTACAGTACAGAATGCCAATTTGAAATAGTATAACATAGTAGCAAAACACTGCGTATTGTTTGGTGGGTATTACTATTCAGTTACTGTTACAGTGTACCAGTTACTATTAGCGATGTATTCCCTCTTTGCCCTCAGAGGTATAGATATATGTTGAATCTTTGTTGAGGTGTTTATGAACTGTACTCGTCACACCATCAAGGGACTATGCGTTCGTTTGTCACTTTTAGTTTCATATAAAAGTATGAAGTCAAGTTTTTTTCTCTAACTCTGAGCGTTTAAATTTGTATTATAAAGTTATGTAAGTTATATATCGTATATAACCTAAAAAAAAATATATATCGTAAAATAAATAATTATCTTATAATGTGTTATAACTGCTCAAGCATAGAACCCGACTATTCGACTCGTATAGTTAGCAAGCTATTTGACCCGTGATTTGGCCTGAGATATTTCTCCGAGTTTCTCCAAGGATAGCGTCTTCATAATAACGAACTTACTTGACCTTTTAGCACCGCCATTTACATTATAGTACGTTAAGCACTTCTATGTTGAGTGCCATTTATTGTACGTATAGAAAACTAACGCAGTTATTATTTATTATCTATTAATGATATATTTTTCCTTTTAAAAGATATTTTTCGAGGAATATGTTTATCAATAATGAATAACGTGGAACAATTTCTTTGAACAATTCAAGCGACATATCATAAGTGTGGGATATATATTATAATATACCTAGGGTATATATCATAATAGCTTGTATGCAATCCTCATTATCCTGTGTGCTGTACTGAATATACTGCGATACTTCATTTAACATCTACGTGGCGTAGTGGTTAGAGTACTTGGATGCTGCTTCATAGGAACTGGATTCAATTTTCAGGCGATGAACAATATATGTATATCATAAATTGTTGGTTATCTACGCTGTATTTCTTGGTTTTGTTCCCACATAAGACATACAACTAACATCTGAATCTTCCTCGATATTATTATACATGCGTTATCTGAATAGGGAGACGGTTGACGATTAACTGTTATCGCGAATGCTTACGGTACATATAATATACCCTGTAGAGGTGACTTCATCCGGTAATAACTGGAATTTCTCGCCGTGGTCTAAATCAACCAGGCAAAATCCTCGGTCAATTCGAGGGCCAAAGTCGATTTAGACCACAACATACGACGTTTAGACGATGAAATACCATTTAGATATTTAAAAAAAAATAGTGGTAATAAGTAATATAGACTGATGACTATCCTTTGTCATGTCTTTTTAACTTGATAAATACGAGTAAACTAATTTTGTTCAATGTTAATTTGATTATAATTTATTGTAAGACTGACATTTAAATATTTAGTTTCGTTTAGTATTCTTTAATAACCTTTTGTAAAGGGACCTTCTACCTAATGGAGTAAACATTCAAATCGATGTCGCAAAAGGGCGATGATAGCCGAGTCTATTGCCTAACTGGTAATAGGCAATAAAATCAAAAGGCATTCGCTATATTACGTAGTATTTTCTGGGTAGATAACTTTTATTTTCTTTTTAATTATTTCATGCTTGATTTATTCGATCACCGGATCTGAGAATTTAGAAAGTCGGGATTTGTTAGATTTTTACCGATTTGGCACATTGATATAAAGTTCCGATTTACAGTTTTTTTTTAAAGATTACCTCGAAATTTCATACTCGGAGAAAGCGTGCTCACATTTCTATAGAGCTTTATTCTTACTATAGTTATTGTCATATTTGTTACCTTTTTTTAAGTATTATCTCAAATAAGGACTGTGCGTTTTCAAAATTTGAGTTGTGATGGCAACAGCTTGTCATAGCTGCTTTTTAAATGAAGCGTGATTCTGCCACGTAAAAATATTGTGGTATCAGATGAGTTGGAATTAATTTCACTAGAATAATAAATCACCGTATAAAATGTCTATTCCTCATATATGTAAATACAAAGTTATTCTCTAGGGAAAAAAATAACAACGGTTATTCGATATTTTGGTTACAGAGAAAACCTCTGATACTGGAATTCAATTCATTAACATTTGTGTTTAATGAATTAGGAAACCTTACTATCATAATTGTTAGCAGGTTGACTTTTGCTGTGGCGTTATAAAACAAAAAGTGCAAAAAAGTATTACGATGTCCTTATAAGGCATTTTAACATAGGCCAAATATTCCTCATGTGGACCACAAGCATTGAGTTCTGACGGGAGTTCGCGGGGCTGCGAAATCCATCGAATATTTACTGTACATCATCTGCAATGAATATGTTATGCATATTCATTGCAGATGATGTCGTCTAATGACAATCTGAAGATGACGCAGTGGGCAATATCTAGAGTACTTCATAAATTTATCTCAATATGTGCAAAGAAATTTATAATAATTTGGATTTTAAATTTTAGTGGCGATAGTACAGTATAAAATGAAATTCTGGTAAACCATGGCGATATCTACTGGTTATTTTTGGAAGACATCAACTGCGCAAGATCTATTGTAGTGATATAAGCGAAATAAGATCGAAGTAAGATTTAGATGCAGATGCACAAATTACTATAACACTACTATAACGTTACATCTAATGGTTTTTATTCTTCACAAAAAGAGAAAGAAGAAATTATTGTTTCTACATCGATTACCAAGCAATGTGTGACACAAGATAATTAACATTGGAATTAATTATACGTTTCGTGTTGCCAAGTTTACAGATAAAATCTCTTTTAAAAAATCTTGCGTTCGATTAATCTTTGAAAATATAAATAAAAATATAGATACACGGCAATTAATAACAAATGTTTAAGTGAAATCTATTTGTTTCTTTCTTTTAGAAATTTACGTAAGATATGCAGAATTTACCCTAAATCATTAAACAACAGTATATCTTTTAAGAATTAATATGACATTGAACCTTTTCGTATGATGAAGGAATTTTATAGTGCATCGGTGTATATTAAATGTATTTTGGCGTTCAATAATACATAATACAAATGTAATATACGCACCAAGTCAGGAACCATAATTCATAGATTACAATAATTCTACAAACAATCAAATGCTTTTTGAAAGACCGCGACCGGAACGGAATGAGATTTATATCTTCAATTGTTTTATTTACCCTCCCTCCATTGCGTGTATTGTTCTCCATGTAAAACTGTTGCGGAAACCCGCAAAACAAGTAAACGTTACGTAGTCGGAAAAGTTGTAACTTATGTCGTATTGTAAGACCGGTAGACTAATAAAATTGGCTACAGCCGGTGTTGCCATAAGCGGCTGCATGGTGGAGAGAAAAAAAATACTCAGCACTAATTACTGTTCTACAAAAAATATTTTATATGTATATAAGACCTTATATAAATAAAATATTATGAAAAAATACCGATTACTACATAAAGATATTATATAAATATCAGTCCACCGAATAGCAAATAATTATGTGATTGCAATCATTACGAAAATAAATCGAAATGCCGGTGCGTAAATACTTCTAAGATTATCAATTTTAAGTAAAGAAGAGATTGAACGCTACTTTACTAAAAATTGTGTTCTTATGCGACACAACAGACATGTTATGCTCTAAAATACTTCTATTTCGTAAGAACCAAATGTTCATTTCCTTTCTTAGTTAAAACTCATTTATGTTAAGGTTATTTTAACCTTGCTTTTCCACGTCGAAAGCAAAAAAAATAAATGATATGAGAATGGACGAAAGAAACTAGATTAATAAAACTTGACTATCTTGACCTATTTTTGTTTTAACAATATTTTTATTTTTACCATAAAGACGAAAATTGAAATACGAGTCCGGTTTCGGAAATTGCAAAATCGAACGAGCGACCAATATTAAACGAGAGTTATAAAGATTTAAAATTGATTAGAGGAATCGATTTATACACCCATACTTCGTTTTGCTCAAGTTACATTTAACTTGATTGATTGATTTCGAGAAGTTTTTCCGTAATTTATCAATTATTATTTGTATTTATTATTTAAAATAGATTCCATTTATTTATTTAACAGTTAACTACGTTTATTTGAAAAGTTTAAAAGTTTTTTTAATTTAATATTGTCTATATAAACTAATATTATAATAGATATCTATTAGTCTTTATAATATTTGTCATTTATTTTAAAACTATTAAATTTAGATTCATAATGATAAAATTTAAGTTTACAACAAATAATGAACAATAAAAAGAAAGTAACAATTTTATTCGATATGTTAGTTAACTAACTTCATCAATAAATGCAAATTAAATATTTGCAATTACCACATTATTAAATAAAATACGCACTTTTCATGTTTAGTAAAAAAATTCGTTATGTGCTTTATTCGTTATTTATTATGACTGATGATTTCCTTATAATATCATCATCATTTGACATTAAATTATCGTTAACACAGTTCCAGTGTGACAGCTGTCACGTTGGCAGTATTGACTGGGGTCATTCACTGCAACCGACAAAAAGTTTTATGTGACACTACATGTTGGCTCAGTCTATTGTTCAGTAAAATACATGGAAAAATCTTCTTTCTATTTTCATTCCTTTGATGTCGTAGAATCCTATAAACGGTAAATATTGCACAGTATATTATAAATACGTTTTTATTGCTATAATACTTTTTAATAGATAGTAATCTTCTAGAATAGTGTTTTATAGATATTATTATTATTTAATAATTTCAGTAAACTTATTTTTGTTGTCTTTCAAATCTCATTTTCATTAAGACTTATAAAGATATATTGTTAAGGAAATGGCAAATTTTTGCCTCGTTGTCTTACTCTAAGTTGAGTATACACTACTCCTTTGCAAAGTTTACTGCAGTAGTTCCATCTGTTCATGCATGCGTTTTCTATTTGTTTGTATCTGTAAATCCTATGACACACATGGTGAATATATTATATTATAAGTCTAACGTGTCAATGCTTTAAATTTAATTTAGGCAAGTATATTTAAGTTTAATATATATAGTTTATTATTTTGATTTATGTCCTATCCCTCCTATCTAATCTCATTTAGAATTTAACTAGTAACAGCAATACAAACACGTAGGCTATCAAAATTGTTCATAGCTACAGACACGTTCCCAGGAGTGCGGTTTCCAACAGCCACAAAGATTTTAATCTCACTAAGAAAGGAAACTATTTCAATTATATTCTGCACTGTATGGCAATCAAATTCCCGCGGAACTGCCATATCATGACAAGAAAACAACAAAACAACGTATAATAACAAAAAAAATGCCTTGGAAGTCTACGGAACTGTTGTGTTTTTGTAATAAAAAAATCTGTACAATCATTACTACGGTTCCGGTTTTTTTAGTGGATTGGGGAAATAATGTTTGCTACTACTTGCAACAATTGAAATCCATAAAATAACTTTTTGTGGTGATATTACTTATAAAAGAAATTTGGCATCGTAAAGTGTCATAACAAAAACAATAATTCGAAAACTGAGGTGTGGCTAATAAAGAAAATTTTCATACCAACAGAGAAAAGATAAAGTGATCCAGATACAGTACCACATTTCGTCGACACGTAAAAGCTGTAAATGTATTTTACACACACAACTTTGGAGTTAATAATAATAGTGACATTAATTAAGATAATCCTCTGTCAGAAGCAACTGACCGAGCCGAGGTTCGGCCCTCTTGGGCACCCTCGAGTCAGACGCTCTCGCGAAACAGGGTAACGGTCCAAGCCGAGGCTCCCTCTCGGGAGCCCTTGCGCTGGTTACCCATATATGTATAGAGGTCTCGACTGAGAGCCATAAGCGCTCGGTCACCTCTCAACCCGGTGAAACTGTAAAAGCCCTGGGGCTAACAGCGGCCATCAGCCCGAAAAAAAAAAAAAAAAAAAAAAAAAAAAACAACTTTGGAAATTGAAAAAGTTAAATTTGAACACCTTAAAATATGTAAAATCTGTTTAATTCAATATGTAGTATTAACGTAATCATTATGTAAAATAACGTATATTTACATCTAATATAAATCTTAATAATTTTTTCCTGTGCGTGTTGTAGTCTAAAATTAATTTAAATTTCGGTCATTCATTTTATTGTATATTGAAATTTCATAATTTTAGAAAATAAGTTATAAGTAATGAACGTAAATAAATATAACAAAGAAATATTTTTAATAAGACGAGCTTGTTAACAGATCATTAGACTGACATGCTAGAGACAGACCAAACGGAAGCGCGCACGATGGCCGTATATAACGATATCGTGAAACATGCTCGAGTACTTCAAATTTGCTAGATAATTATGTAAATATATGTAAGCGGGTATCGGCGATTGATACGGATTAGTTTTTTTTTTACCGAGACTTGTTACAGATGACTGAAGTACCGCGAAAAATTATTAGTAAGTCGGAAAACTGTTAGGTGAAATTTTAATTCAATTTCAGTTGGCTAGTTTCACTGTTTTTTTACGAAGTTAATCGTTTTTGGAGTTAGTTGACGGTAGCTCGGATACTCTCAGACGGATATTTAAAGAGAAAAAAATTATGGCTAGGTGTATTTGACAATGATGATAAGGCACAAATAACAGGGACAAGAGAAGCAATAATAAAAGCTCTACTGTTAGTGTCTTTTGACCTAGTCCTATTAAAGAGGAAATTCATTAAACAAATTTTAACCGCGATTTTGTAACGCTTTCACTTTATTTTTGTTCTTCTTACCTAATCCTTTAAAAGCACAATAGCTTATAATCCGCCAGAAATAAAATGTCTTAAAATAAGAATTTTTATTTTCTATCAAAACAATCATGTTTACGAAAACAAAGTTAATGCAAATAATGTATTTATTTTATTTTTAATTTTTTAGATAAATAAATATTTTAAAAAGTATTCAAGCTGTTTTAGTAATTATTTTCGAGAATTATTAAAAAAATAATTTTCATCAATTTTAAAGTAATCCATTTGTGGTCTTAAACTTATCTAAAATTATTTTAAAAGTCAAAATGTTTATTATTTATGTTTAACATTAGGTTTTTGCTAACGGTATTAATAATATTACGCTAAAGTAGTCAATTAATAATTTTTCTTATAGCTATAGAACAAAATTTTGTTTAATTATTTTGATTTTATGCTAAAGATAGGCAATAATTCAAAGAGAATGAGAATTTCACAATTTCAAATTAACCTGAGTCGATCCTTTGGAATTTCTAACCGCTGGTAAGGTAATTTAAACCGCAAGAGAGATTCGAAACGCGCAGCATATTCCGATGTAAGCGGATGTATATCCGTACATTATTTCGAACTAAGAATAAAGGCCTTAAAGTAATAAATTTATTAAATTGTGTGAAATGTGGCTAATTTAATAAATAAAAATGGTACAATTTAATAAATTTTTAAATATTGGTTATGATAAACACATTTTCTTTTTTTATCAATAGTCTATATTTATCTAATAGTCCAATTAAATTAAAAAGTGTTTAATATATATGCTACACTTAAAAATCAAATTAATTTCTATGGGCGATTAGTTTTTTGTTTAATTTTTATTATATCGGGCAATGTTATAATATTTTTTTAATAATTTAGCTAACTTACCTAAAAGTATAACAATCTTCATCTCGGTTTCTAACAGATAACACTGGCACAGAAGAAAAGAAATATGAGGTGAGACTTATGAAAATTCGAAGTAATAGCGGCCGCGTTCGTCGCACTGTACCGCCGGACCGCGTGTGTTTGTTGCATGCGTACGCGTCTCGCCCGAGTGCCTGGTAGTGGACGATGGAGACACATTCACTTTCTACGTGGTGGGGTTGATAGGAAGACCGGGAAAACAAGGGTTTGTTGCCTCCATTGCTACTCTAATTATATATTTTGTCAATAGTATTACTGCCCATCGTACAGTATGCAAGTTAATTGATACGAATCAAGAATTTTCGAATTAAGACTAATTTAGTTCATATATCGTTTGCAAGTAGTGCATTTCATATATAATAATAATATAGGGTTGTATGAACAAAAAAAAATCACCATTTCTGTTCACAACCAAAAATAAAATTCATGTATCATGTTGAAATTCGTTAATTGAGTATTTAAAAAAAATTCAACAGAATACATGATTATTTTTGGTTGTGAACACAAGTGGTGATTTTTTTTCTTTTCTATCAGTCTAGTACCATAATTACTATTATAAATAAATGTGTGAACGAGTAACTGAGTGGAAGAAGGGAGCAAACGCGCGAATTATACCTGTACCCCCAGGCCAAAAACTAGTGTATTGTATACTATTGTGTATGTATATATATATTTGTATATATATTTATATGGATATGTATATGTTGTGTATTTATACATGTATTATGTATTTAATGTCTATATGTTATGTATTATTATTTGATCGTATTAGTTATTTTTAGTTTTTTTTTCTTCTTTTATTAATTAGTTTATTATATACACATATCTCACCACACCTTGGGTTGATTGGTAGATAATGCCTTTGGCATTAAGTCCGCCCTTTGTGAACTTTGAACTTTGTTAAGGTTAATGCAATAAAGAGTAAATAAATAAAATACACGTTAATATATTTATGAAAAAGCCAAATCACGATATTTCGTATATAGTATGCTCAAAGGAATAAATCTTTTTAATTTTTAAAATAACTAAGTATAAGCCTTTATAAATTGTTACAATTGCGTTATATGTATTTTAAATAAACACTACATAACTATATGTTGACCCACATAACTAAAGCATATAATATAATAAACGTGAAGCAACGTATATATAATGCAATATTAAGCGAGGCCCTAAGTGGTCCCCTGAATATTTTGGGCAAACCACAGCCATAAAGTAGAACAAATCTCTTTACGAAAGCGCTATTCTAAAAGACCTTTTCATAAGAGCCTAAATATGTCAAGTGTATAAATTAATACCTTCAGTTTCTATATGAGCCTGCTCTCAAACAAGAAATGAGATTAAATTACAAGGGAGGAAACTAATCTATGTTCAAATTTAGTGTAATTTCAGAGTCATACTCATTTGTTCAGTGCTTAGGTATTAAATCAATGTTAACCCAAAATACTTTATTCAATTTCGGCTTGTATCAAGCTCTAATAAAAGTTAAGTTTTTACACTAATTCGAATATTAAATCATTGAGAGAAGAAGCGAGATAACTCTTTTGTATTTTTCGACTACGTAGTACAAATTTTTATGCGTCAGTATAGGTTATTTTATGAAAAAACATCATTTGAGCTTTTCGTATTCAGAGTCCTGGCCTGGAAGGTTCTTCTTTAATGATGGAGCGGCCACTTAAATTTCGGTTTGAGAGAAATAGAAATTTTTAAGTTGTAACTTTAAATGCTTGCTTGTTGTAACTTTATACCTGAATCATTAGACTCTTTTATGTTTAAGTTCTCAGGCTGTTTATTGTTAATAAGATCGATGTTTAAAAAAACACTTGTTCAATCACGTCCTTGCATCTTTAGTTTTAAGATTATCTTATTTATATGCTATCTTTTCCCAACTATAACTATCATTCATAGTAAATTATGTGGTCAAGTTGTTTAGCCCTGGTCAAAATCGACTGAAAGTCCACCTAAAGGACGAATGTAAAAATAATATATTATCAATACATTGTTTAAAACGCAGAAATATAATGTTTTGTGAGATTATTAGTTGTTTTGTATCATCTGTAACACTGGGTTGTAACAAGCTCTAAAAATTGTGTGGGCCAACATTTGAAAAATAAAATTGCCGTAACACTCTGACGCAAAGCATCGAGCGGAGCTTACGTTGTTTTTCCGATTTTGATTTTTCCTTCGATTAATTATGGTGTATTCGCACAGAGAAGATGTGGTCTGCAAGATGTTGTTGTTGGAGGAAGGCGGCCCTTTGAAGCAGAAAGTAATAGGGCTATTTTATTTGATGTTCACTTCACATTTACATACATAATATGTTGTACACACACCTCAATTATATCAAACTCAATCAAACTAAAAAGGTGAACCCGAGTCTCGAAGAAGAAAGAAACGATAGCACATGTGGTAAGTAAATATTAGTAGTAGGTATTATATCGATATTTAATATATTTCTATTAAACTTTTCTACTCAACAATCTTATCAAATACTTCTGGGTTTGGATTCTAAGGATGTTATCAGCACTTAGTTTTAGGATTACCGGACCGGTTTAAACTGCATTAAAATTTGCGGTCTTTATCCATAATATATAGCTAAATAAAACTATTTAGTTATAGAATACATTTTATATGTAAATAGCATTTATTTTTAATGTGGGCTTATTTTAACAAATATTTGCATTACTAGGAATAATTTAAATTCTATAAGTATTCGATCTCTGACTTTTTATGATTTTACGTTTTGGTTTAAAAAAACAAGAGATCCACCAGAAACTTCAATTGTCATTTGGTGAGTAATTTCCATCTGTAGTAATCTCAGTAACGTATTTTGGGTGCATTGCATTATGGTTTATTAATTATATTAATATAATTTTCTAGAACCAGCCACAATGGGGCATATATGTAAATTACATGGGAATTAAATTCTTACGAAAAAGTTAATATAACACTTTTTGTTGACCTCGATCGTTAATCGAATCAAATCATCTCACTCAGTGGCAACGTACTTTAACTTTTTTTTATTTATTTTAAATACATTACAATGATAACATAGCACGGAAACCACTTGGGTTTAGCTGTGCTGCACAGTCATCCTAATTATGACATATATTTTAATTATGACATATATTTTAATATAATTGTGTAGGTAAGATGCTTATAAATTATTTATGTACAAGTATGTAAGACTATATACTAATTCTACAATCATTATTGCCTAAACCACATCGGGGCATCCTGGCAGATTTAATAGTAAATAAGATTTAAGTTTAACCCGTTGTGGTCCCGAAGCTACAATAATGTTCTGAATTTCTTCCGGTTAGTACAAAGCTACATGGTCGTTAACAACCCTTATATTATCTAGTTCATATTTTTTTTATAAGAAAGCTAGTTTGGTTAGCTAAAAGATTTCAGAATTATTAATAACATTGCCATTAATTACTCCAACTAAGCTGGAATGTTCGCGCGTGCTAGAAGTTAGTTCACGATAGTAATCAAATGGTGGGTTCGAACCTACGTCCGTTAACTTTCACAGACCGTACCCCATTTCATTAGATTGTGATGACTATTAATTGTGTTTTACTCCCGTGGAACAATATTTATCTATCACGTATTATTGGTTTTTTGGTCTAGTACGCATATCCGATATAATATATCGGTATATTATGGTGCTATAAAATATCCTAAGTCAGCCATCTGGTATTAAACAATCAATATTGCGGTGGTCTCAATAATCTAGGAGGGCATCATTATTATTAAATTAAACTACGCTAATCATAAGTCAAATTAGAAAAACAATAATTAAATCATTACTCATAATGCGACTTATCCCAAGGTAATTCACAAAATTTATATAATAAAAATACCAGTATTACACCAAAAGACATTGTTGTGGTAGTTACCCACCGTCAGATCTAATAAATAATGCGGTAAGATTCGTTCCATTGTTTTCATTAGCCACTTAAACGCCAATTGTTATTGTCTTAGCATTGACTGCGATGTTAAAATATTTGGTTAAGCCCCATTTGCAATCTCTAGTCAACCTTGGATGGGGAAAGGCACCGATTTTCTTTGTCTCTATGTATTAGCTAATAAAAAAACCCATTTATATAACGAATACATTCAATTGTAACCCAAATTTTATTGAAATAAGGACCAATGTGGTATGATATTTATATTTTGAAACGGTGCATCGTATCAACCACTGTAGTTATTATTTTGCAATGTCGTTAGCAATAAGTATTATTTAACAGCTTTTTTTACAGCCTTACAAATTTGTTAAAGTTCTAACAATCAAAATTAAAGCAACTATAACTAATGTAACTATAATTTAACAAATGCACTTGGACTTTATTAAGCTTCTTGAATAATCTGCCTTTCAACTGTCTGTCTACATATGGTTGTGATAAATGGTTTTTTTAAGTCCTAAGATAGTGATTAACTATAGTCTCTAACTAAATATTCTCTTGAATATACACACTGTTAAAAAAGGGTAACACGGATATAGGCAAGCTATTGCAGCTTTTTCCTGAATACTTCAAAAACGGCGAACCAAAACAAAATGCGAGACAACGAAAGGAAACTTGCATTCTTGATCTTCAATGATGGAAAAGTTATAGGAAATCAAATAATATCATTAATCCAAATTATAGAAAGACTAGAAAACACGTTGATTTAAATTACATCTCAGTCACAAATTAATCTTTCTGGCGCGTCTAAACTGAAATCAAGCCTACTAGTAATGTTGCATACGAGCCTAAACTTGGTAACAGTATTACACACATATATGTTAAAATGTTTTAAGTGGTAAAGCGCCGCTGCAGATAGCTTTAAGCGGTGGTTTAAAAGGGTAGGCTCGACTGCGGAGATATTATGCCCTCACAGAATGATGATCATATTTCAGACCATCAATGCTGAATATAGTTCCCCACCAGTACCAGTACCTTCTCCACAGAGTACTATCCTGAGCCACCTGCATCCATCGACTACCCGCGAACTTGCATGGGTCGTCACTCTATCTAGTCAGAGAATTCCAGTGTGAAATAGTAACATAACGGTGCTGTGTTTCGTCCAGTGAGTGTTGGGATCCAGATAACCGATCATAGGCAACGAAGCATTCCATCTTAGTCCTCAGGGCTGACAACGCTTATGCATCTTGCATCTTTGTTGATAGTGGATGTAGGACTTCAGTCAATGCTCATCATCAGGTGAACTGTGTGCGCACTTGCACTCTTAGTGACATAGAAAATAGTAAACGAATAAAATTGTCCATAGAAAATTTCCTTAAAAAACCTTTTTAAGGTTTTGTCTATCAAACAAGATCTGTTAGTGATGATCACGGATCATTAGAAAGCCTAGTTCATCTTACAGTAAGTGCTCGATACAACCCTTAGACACCAACATGAACTAAACTAACCAACACAAAGGATCCCAAATCCGATGCGATGACATCCCTAATGACTCAGATGAGATCCTCGTCGTTATTTAAACACTACCACGCGTTAGCAATTTTCTACGTTAGTACTAGTAGCTAGTTGTTTCCTTACGAAAGAAGGAAAGACATATTAAAGATATATTAGATTTTTTATGTCCAAATGGTAATAATCGACCGATATGATTATCTGTGCAAAAGCGAGCTCCGTTAAGTCCAAAAGCCTTGGTATGAATTGTTCTCATACCAATTAATAACGCTGACCTTACTTTTTACACAATTCAATAACGACGCAAAATTTTGTTACGTGAATTAGGGGCCATACAAGCAATATTTGATAGAAATCGTGCTCTATTTAGATAATTATTGTATAAATTATAATAAAAATAGACATGCTATTAAATTGTTAAAATACTTAGAATTAGGATTTGTGATTGACAGACAGCCTTAAATTGATTATTATTTTGCCTTAAACTCTAATTTTCAACAGTAATGTAAGCTAAATAAATTAGGTCCCAATGCTGGATTTCATCTTCCTCTCTAGCCTTTTACATTGGCTCGAAGGACTTCAATGGAGATGGACGGACTTCATCATATTTTTTTAATGAATAGATTACCTCGCGATGTACATATTTCTTTACTGCTGCCTATATTATTAATTGTCACTTCACGATCACATGGGGTAGTGGTCAGAGTATCTCTGGTTGTTGCGTTGGGAGTCCTGTATTTTTTTGTATTCGGGTTTGAATGATGTTGTTTTTGTGTCTCGCGTCCTTATCACTACATCTGAATCTTCTTTTCATTCTATTTGCACATGCATTACATCAGGACCAGTGAGGTGGTTGACGAGTGAGTGTTTGCATGAATGATTATTACACTAGAATTTATCCTGTGTACAATTTACTATACATACATGTTAATACTACTGATAATAAACAGAAGATATCGCCGTACTTGAAATCGACCAGTAAAACATCTTCATTGTCATCAAATCAGCATTTTCAACTGCAATCAATAAATTGGTACCGTCACCGATATCGAACTGAATTTTTCTACATACTATTAATTTAAAAGAGATGGCCCGGTCACCAAGCAACCACGGCACTGCAGATATTATTTAGTTCCCACGTCACCAAATAATTAAGTTAACGTCACCTTTTTAACTATAACAAAGAAGCTGATGAATACCACGAAGATATTTTACTCATTCTTCAAAAATTTTATCATATGAAGGATTGTGCTGAGAGTTGGGCTTCTCCATGCCAACAAAAGGATTCGTAGTTCTGGGCTATATTGTATATTTTATTATGACTTGTTTTCTTAGTCAGTTTTATGTTAATATTTCAGCTACTGATTTTCTGAAAAAGGTGTAAATAAAGCCAATAGGAGTATTTTGAAATGTTTTATAATGCTGCAGATGATATATTTGTAAATATTGGAAACTATCACCTCGTTTAGCATGAATATAATAAAAGGCTAAACAAATATTTTTAGAACATTACTTTTGAAATATTATAGCTATTATACCAATCTTATTTTGTCACCTGACTAAAGTAAATATTTCTCTTTTAAAATTTGACTTCAATCATAAAAATGAATTACTTTTCATTTTAACTAAATGGCAAACCTACGAACTAGATCCAAAATAGAGCTATCTTATGTTATCTTGTTCATGGGAGCCAGGAATCTGTTAGTACCTGCAGAACTAAGACCTCTGCAGATAATTTGCTCCTGTACTTACTTAGTGATCGATCTCACCAGCGTGGCAATACATTCTAATGATATGTACCGTTAATCTTCTGGCCTCATGTAGCTGAGAAGATCCAACCTTTGCCTAAGAAAGGTGCACAGTAACAAACATAGTGTGTTTCATTACTCAATTTTTTTTACCTGTAATGGGTAAAAAGGGTCTTCGATCACCAGATTTTAATATCGAGTCTATCATAGTGTTTTACATCCAATGTAGAATAACCGATCTAAGACTGTCTTAAAATATAACTATTAGTAACATATTTCTCATAAAATGTGTTTTTAGTTATTTTGTATATTTTCATAATTTATCGTTGAAACTGTTTTGTTATGGAAAGCTCGTTTACTCTCATTAACAAAAGCGTACTACAGATGTACAGTAATGACGTGCTTAGTCATATAATTATGACAAAAGTACATCTTAACACACAACGATTTAAATTATTACTTTTTCAGTGTTGTTTTTTATATACATATATCAAACTGTATATATTTCAATGACGAACTAGCACGCAATCTCCTGATGGTGATGATGATGGGTCATATATATATATATATACTGAGATCCGAAAAACAACAGTGTATTATATGGAATACAATTTACTGATCTATGCATAAAGTAGGCCTTTCGTGTTAGACTTTACGCAGAGCATTTATTTAATTATTGAATAATAGTAAAGGCTCCAAGATTGTGCCAGTCCATGTGTGCTCATTTATCACCCTTAGTTTCATAAAACAATCGGATAGATCAGAAAATACAACCGTACCCATTATAACACTATTCCTGACCTGGGGAGTTCCCCCATGAATTTAATAACTGGTACAGTTACGATACTAATATTTGCCATCGTCTTCTGAAAGCGTTTTTTCATGGCATAGGTGGCAAACGAGCATGCAACTCTCCAGATAGTAAGTGATTGCTGCCACCCATTAACAACCGCAGCATCAGAGGAGACGAAGATTTTTGGTAATAGCTGAGGTAGCAAGGGCAGTGTTTGCAAAATTTGGAGCTTAGTTAAAATGGACTAGATTTTGTTATCCCCTTTGTTCTAAGTTTATGTTATAAATCTGTGCCTGTCCTTATCTTTCATCTTATATTATCTTTGAAATGTTCTTAAGAAATATCGGCGCAGCCAGTATACAACGAATCCACTGTTCTGTCGTCCGCATAACAATGAATGTTATTAATTTGCAATATGTCATTGATATGCTGAAGAAACGAGGTAGGAGATAGCACACAGCCTTGAGAAAAACCAGCATTCACAGCAACGGGAATGGCTTTTAGTTGACCGTATTTAAACGATCACGTTTTTGAGGGATCGAATGCATAAAGTTGTTTTTCAGCAGTAGGGGAAACTATGGAGCACACACACCTCTTCAGAACAATTGTGCAGAGATGGAACCAAAATGTACTTGTTCCCGAAGGGAGGCGAACTTGTATCTCGTCGTCACCTCTGCAATAACTCTTTTGAAAGACTTGGAGGTAGATTTGTACTTTTTTAAAAAAAACTGGATTTTGCATACAAGGATATAGATACATCTGCCCAAGCACAGTAACTCCATCTTATAAAATGACAGTATTTTGCAGGAGCAACCAATGTTGGGATCTGCCGACCGAATGGGCACCACTGATGATGGAATAAAGAATCCCATCCCCTGAAGTGCCATAGCGGTGGCGACGGATATAAATTATTGATGAGAAATCAGTAAAAGGTCCAGTGGGAAAGGTGTTCCACATCTGAAATCGTCGCCCGTGATTTGTTGAACGCAATCCAAGCCATTCGTCGTGGTAGGCGTTAAAATCGCAGAGTATTACGATCTCCGCGGATGGCATCTGTTGTTGCACAGCACTGTATCCATTTGGACGTGGTCGATGAGTCGGTCTATGTCAGTATTACCACTATGGGCATATACTATTTGTACCCTGGATATGAGAGGTATAGGGTGTGAGCCGGGGAAGATGTCTTCGTTTTGGTGAGAAAAATCAAGGCTGGCTTTGCCGTCTCAAGATGGTACGGTGTTAAGGTTGAAATGAAGTCCCCTGATATTATCACAGTGAGCGTCGTAGGTATTTATTTTAATATCTACCTTGGGTAGATTTTTTGAATATATCGATATCATGTTGTTTGGGTAGAGGGGAAAGGGTCGCCTCTGGCTACCAGACTCACCGAATGAAACGTAGTAGTGTATGATATATCTTCTTTACGCCGGGATTCCGTGAGGTTATGGTATTTCCCCGGTCAACTCGGCTTGGTTCTACAACCTATATCCGCTCAATACAACTTCTTCGTTTCGTAATGCAAGTGAAGGTACATTGCAAAAACTTATGGCCCTTATAATTAGTTACTAAGTCTCATAGCATACGGTCGTAGAGTAATAAGAGGTTAGAGTACCTGCTTATGTTACATCGTGGGTTAAATTCCCACGCGAAGAAATGTATTTTGGTATCACAGGGTGCACTCATCATAAGGTGTAATGTGTGGTCGTTGGTCAAAGCTAATATTATAATGAAACTATAATGATGACTATAGAATCCCCATTCTGGAATCGTTCCTCAGGTAAGGTGCAGCACACAAATTCTAGATTTTGAATTTGCACGCACCCTTAATTTAAATTATTCTATCTCACTAATACCAGTCCTAAACCATCCTATCTTATTGTATTGATATTCCGCCATATTAGGGAAGAGTAGAGCAAGTAAATGCCTGTATTAACTGAACTAAGGGTGAGAAACGAACACACAGTTGACCTAACGGCTAGTGACCTGCGGTATTTATGGATATATATACACCTAAACATCCATCCATTAACTGAGCTTGGAAATGAAAATGCGTTGTTACTAATTGGATCTCCTACAGTTCCCTATATTCACCTAACATCAGAATTTTGTTGCTATTTCACTCTGATATTCAATTCAAACCGACCTTATTTTAAGCAGTTGACATAACTTGCTAATAAAATATTTACCGTGAAATAAAATCAGCCAGGAGTTCAACACCAGTACGCTTTTTTCATTATTACGCACCGTTATTTCGTTATAAATTTAGAATTATAATTTTTCATCCCAGAAATTATATATAGAGTAATCGTAATATTTAACTGAGATTCTAACAATTTCTCTTGTAGAAGCAAATAATACTACTTTAGCTAATGACTTGAGGGTTGTATCATGATCATTAGAATGTACATTTCTTAATGTTTATACGTGGGCGCATGTTAACAGCATCTTGCATCATGCTACAAAAGTATAATAAAAAAACCTTATCTAACTCGTGTCGGGATTCATAGATTCTCTATGACATACATTCCATTTTTAAAATCACACAAATTTCCTTTTGTGGTTATTAATGATTACTTCGTGGTCAATTTTGTCTAAAATGATGTCTTCTGTTTATTCAGATGATATCAATTGCGTAGGTTATATTATAGAGCCATAAACATACTCGCAATCTCAAAGAAGCTCACTCTTAGCATCACCTTCCTCTGATAGAATACCATATCCAGTTTTTTATATCAATCTGAACAGGAAAAAGAACGACAAGTGACGTCTCAACATTTATTAAATCTTAGATAAAATAATAGATAATACTAGATGTCAACTGAGCAAGAAAAAGTTATCGCCTAGCTCGATGTCGATTATTACTTTACAGGATTATATCATCAGCACCATGCTTTAGATAAGCAAAAAACGGTCGGCTCGACGTTGCAGTGCATTGCGTACGTTTTTACTTTTCCGTATGCGTTGCATATAGTTTATCAAACCGATTACATAAAGAATCCGTGATACAAATGTTTTGATATTTAAGGTGAAGATCATGTATTAGTCGACATAGATTTTCTGATAGTTTACAGCTTTTTAGTATGTGCTTGAATGCCCGGACTGTTACATATGAGTTAACTACCGCGTTATGGATGCTATTATGGTGGGAGTTTGTCGAGTTTCTAGAAGTTACGGTTGTCATCAAAGTCGGCATAGCAAGTACACTCAAAGCTTTCAGGCTTTCACCATCGAGATCTCCGTAAAGCAAACTCCTCCTGCTCTTTCGCGTGCCATGCTACATGGGGTTCATAGGACGTCCTTGTGTCCTATGAATCTTGTTTATTTAAGCTTTATATACAATATGTATAAAGGCGGACTTAATGCCTTAGGCATTCACTACCACTCAACCTTAGGGCAATGCAGAAATGATATGAGGTAGTTGTATGCTTAAAGAACTATTCTATTATATTATATAAACAAACAATATATGCGTAATTATAAAAAACGTATATAACTAGAAATATATAACAAATAAAAATATACATACATATATATGATATATATATATATATATATATATATATATATATATATATATATATATATATATATATATATATAAATTCATAATCATTTAATGTTGAGATGATTCTGCCAATCTGTTCAGATTGTTTTCGAATTGCTCCCGAACCTTTACCTTAAATGCGTAACGATTTGTAGCCGCCCTGACTTCAGGAGGGAGAGCATTCCAGAAAAGAACAGATTGAACAAAGAAGGAGGAACCTTCCGCCAAGCTTACGTCTTCCACTCAAAAATTGTGAGTAAAACAACTTATGAGATTAGAGTTGTAGCCATGCGCATAAGATGTCCACTCCATCGCAACGTACTTGTTATTACTTACTTCTCAATGTTGTCATATTAGTATAACGTAACACTTCCGGGACCATAGTCGAGCCATTATGTACTGAGGCTTCGGGTCATAAATCATATTTATCTGTCTGTCTCTCTCGCACTTACAGGTCTTATGGAGAGGTGTAGTGATGTGCGTAAGAATTGTAGAGGTGCATATCGATAACGGGATAGGTACGACCTATATGTTAAGTATTAATAGGAATAATTTTTTTCGCTATCTGTAAATATTTCTTCAAAACCATGTTAGAAAATAAATTCTCTGTTGTGCGTATTGCGTAACGAAGCGTAGGTAATGTAATGAGTGTCATTATAAAAAATCTTATATTTATAGAAATACAACAACCCTTACTCGTAACGACCAATCAGGAGTCAGAGTGCTAATGAAGGTCACGATGAGGCATCGACCCCGACTGCGCAAGTAGCTAAGTATCGATAACGGGTTGCATTGCGTGGACATTCCTACTGTCAGTGACATTTATTGCCCAACGGCTCAGTTTAAAATGCGTCGACTATATTACTAATTAGCGTATATTATATACCAAACTTTATGTTCATCATGGCGATATTATGCAATAGAATAGAGAGGATACCTCCGAAGATTCCTTTTGCTGTTTACTTTTGTGTATTTCTTAACCGTATAGACGAATCTCATTATGAAACACTTGTAGTGTATTTAAAAATAAGTGAATAAAATTTGATTTTATACGTACACAATAATAATAAAAATAAGTTATTTGTCATAATACATATATAGGTATTAATTAGGATGGTATAAATTTCAAATTATGCAATGGGTCCTCCTAAATAGCTACACATAGCATGTAAATTAAATTTACATTACATCAAAAAAAAATTAAATGTCACATATGTCAAATCCTATAGTCATTTCAATATTATTCGTTAAATACATACACGATGATCATTGTCAAAAAGGTGTATATTGTATTTATAAAAAAAACATACACACAAACACATTTTTATTGCTATATTATTAAATTTAATATATGTCCAAAGAAATATATGCAATTCGTTACCACAATTTTATATTTATAGATGTTTTAACGTGTTGCATTTTTTTTGTAAGGGAAGTATTTAAGAGAAAAACTTTGAAATTAATTAAATACCATTAGTTTCAAAGTAACTAAGACGCTGCAAGCACACGGGTGCTACGGCAATTCGACGTTTTTTTTTATGAAATTCAGTGACACACGAGCACACAGTTCAGCTGATAATAAATCATAACAACGACCCATAAACACTTACATCGCATCTTGAACATATACTCAAGATGCAATGTCACCCTTGTGGGTTGAGATAGAATAAATGTGTGGTGATGTATCATTTATTCATGTTATGTCCATAAGTCACGATGTAACTTACGTCTAGCCATATATAAAGGCAGTATGAAAATATAATATTGGCGCTACCTTTTTTTGAAAGGACCTTGGTCTTAGAGAATATTACTAATCTATATCTGGATTTGTATATTGCTTCAGTATTATGTAAATTTAGTGATAGTGCAACAATGTAGCTAGTTTTTAACTGCAACACTGCAGTATTTTGTGTTCTAAGTTTAGGGAAGCACGTACCCGGATACAAAGATAAGCAGGAATTCCATCTTAGAACGCACGGGTATAGGCGCATGTGAATTTGTAAATCTATTTTCTGAATGAATTTAAGTGTAATTACTTACCGCCTTCCCCCAACAAATGGATTCAAAAATAAAAATATTGCAGTTAGTATACAAGTGTTGCCTTTATGATATTTAACTAAATTATTATACAAAACAAAAATAATATAATACGAAAAGATACCAAAAATAATACGGAAATTAACAAAATACTAAATATATTTATTTACTTGTAAATGTGTATGTGGCGCGTGTTTGTGTGTGTGTTTGATGAAATCAGCATAGAGTTCACCACATGGTAAGTGATTCCTGCAGCTCATCCATACCAGATAAGCAATTAGTACTTATAGAGATGGTAGACACGTTATGATCCTTGCTAACTAAAATGGAATGCTTCAATGGGCTGTGGTAATCTGCTATCTAATGTTTTCAGTATATGATTCTTCACGGTCGTACAGACTCATTTAAGCTATAGCAAATTATGACAGTGGTAGAGCTACACTGCAGTTTGTTTCTAGCTGCAGAATGAATGGGTCAGCTTGACCGGGGTAGAACCACGCCCTCACAGAATACCAGCGTTATGCTGCTTTATTTCGTCTGGTGAGTGTAGGGATCCAGATACCTTTATTTAATGGTGACGAGGCACTCCATCTCAGTCCTCAAGGGTGAGAACGCATCTGCATTATCATTCCTTGTCAAGGGTGAATGTAGATGTCATGGGCCGCAGGAATCGCTTGCCATCGATTGAACTGTGTGCTCGTTTGTTATTCTCAAAGTAATAAAAAAGTACGCAACCCTAGCGTGGCTGTACCACGTAAAATGTTTGCAGGTGCAATGTTTGATGATGATTATAATTTAAAAAATTAAATATTCGAATAATTTAATTATTCCCAAGCAAGTACGGGTTTGTGATAATTGTAAGGATGTTAATTTGCCCTTGTGTTAATTTGTTGTGCCGCTTAAATAAGCTTTACACATCAAGGTATGAGTGACATTGATTTATTGGTCGAACGAAGATATATAATATTTTACATATAAAAATTCAGTACCCATAATACTGGATATTGTATTTATTAAATTATTTTTTTTTAGTATTATTTAATATTTATTATTAATTAATAGTGTTTTTCATTAACTTATAAAACGCATAATATATTTTTAATTCAGCATTTCATTCAAATTCTTAGTTATTTCTAATATTAGTTCTCCTAAGCTAATTTTAGAGAGGGGTGCGGAAAAAGGACACAAAACAGGTTTGTTATTATTTTGATATATTATATTAAGAGCGTAGTAACTCAATGGTGCCCTCTTTAACTTTACGGTACGCGAGCAATCTCGATTCAATTTAGTAAAGCAAGAAATATAAATATATAAATAATAATATAAATATAATTAAGATCAAGTGAAGAGTTGTTTTACCACGTGCTTGGCCGTAAAACATCTTGAAGAAATCTACATGTTTAGGAATAAATAAACAATATTTTACGTAGACATGTGAAGTCCGCCAATGCGCAGTGGAAGAACGCGTAGTGGACTATACTCTAATATCCCTTGAGATAGGAAGCCTAAGCCCACCAGGGGAATTTGTATATATCTATATATATATATATATATATATATAGGCTGTTATTTTTGTACTTTTATCTATTATCTATATGTACGTTATTTTGGTTACTGAATCTTCCTTCGAACTTATTGCACGTGCACTATATCATGTTTGCGCAAATATATAATATAATAAATATATAATATATTCTGATTGACTTCACCGATAGTGACGTCATTTGGGCAATATCAGAAGATATGGCCGTGGTCTTAATCGAGAAGAACTTCATTCGATGAAGAAAATATATAATAGAAAAAAAAAATATGCCGACGATTCATAACTTGTCTACGTGAAACATACCGTCCACGTAAGATTACCATCTCGAATGTCTTATTAAGCTTTTCAACAGTCCATGCCTTTCCAAGAAAACGTCATCCACCTACTGTCTGTCTACACTTGGAAGCCTTTGGTAAGGGCTATGAGGATATGCTATCAGTTTTATAGCGCTAGCTTCTATAAGTTACGACGAGATTTGATGTAATAGAATTTGAAGGTATATTTCACCATAAATAGATCACCAAAATCTCGTCTGTTAAATGAGAAAGTATATTCCCCATCTATCCCCTATACTACCAGATGATAAGTCACAATGTAGCGGCATAAACGCACTCCTCCCAATGCACTGAGCGTCGCCACTGAGGGGGTTGTAGTGGGTATAAATCTCACATAACTCTAGTAAAGTCTTTCCCCAAGGAATGGAATGTCTTTAAAAGATTTACACTGACACCAAAAAAAAAGTTTCATGAGCAGCTTTAGCTATGAGTATCAACATATTAATTTTCGATAAAAATATATTTTGAATGTCAACCTAAGAATATAAATGTTCCAGAATATTTCTAGGATATATTTAGCATATCTAAATTGTTTGAAACCTGTTTGTAACGGAAATTAGATGAATTACTTAATAATACCGTAGTACATTTATAATTCAAGTATGTAAATTTTTTTTTATTACAACCAGAGTAAATAAAGAGCACACAGATCACTCAATGTTAAGTGATTACTGCATGACATCTACATTCATCCTTGACAAGGAATAACAATGCGGATGCTTTGTCACCCTTGAGGACTGAAATGGAATGCTTCAAACTGAACCAACAAAAAATGCAAACAAAGGTCTCTGGATCCCTACATTCGCCATTATTGGGTGTATTCTGTGAGGGCGTGGTCCTACCCTGGTCGAGCTGATCCATTCATTCAACAGATAAAAACAAACTGCAATGTGGCTCTACTACTGTTAAAGTGGTGCTTCTACACAATCTTCTATACAATTTATACATTATGTCTGTCCGTTGTCGCTGATTACATAGGCTTCTTGTGAGCGCTACAAAGATGTCATTGAATTATTGCAACTATCTCATCATCAAAGTTTTCTCTACATTACGTATTATTTTAGCATTGAAACTTTCTCATGTTTGCTGTAACGTTAGATATAGTCCATTTAATAATTTTCTATTCTTCATAGTTTGATTTGATTACTTCGTATATATCATTTCTTTTGCTTTGAGTTACTTCATTTGTTTCATCGTCTTTATCTATCTCAATATTTATTTGAAAAATGGGTTTCGGCTAAAATTTTAAATGTGTCGAATCCATCAAATTAATATCATCTGTGATCAGGAAATATCACTATTCTGTAACTTTTTTATAGGGCTAAATAAATATGGATGAAAGGGAAAAATATCTGCTTTATATACAGCATAGATTTGTTGTTTTGTAGTTGGTAGGCTTAAAAACTGCCACTGCTATCCAACATAAACCGCATCTTAATGCTCAACGATTATCAACAGTTTCAAGTAGCTTCAGAGACCTTAACTCTAACAAGCAAATGAATATTGGGTTTAAACTTTCGCATATCGACTACAACCACCAGAACGTCAATAGGATATTATCAAAACACTGGTAGCAACAGAACAATCAAGAGTTGCCTAAAACATACCACACACATTTGCATTGAATGGTATACGGGTCTTATCGTTTTGTTTGATATTATAAATATTTCATATGATTAAAAACTAATACTAACCCAGGACCCCATGTACACGATTCTGATACAGTATAAAGAGATACTCCATCTCTTTTTTCTGTATCTGAGGGAAAATCATAAAGTTTTATCCTAATAACGCAACTAACTGACACGATTATGGCTACACAAATAGATTACGACAATGCACACCGGAGTGCTTATATGTTAAAAAGGAAATCCTACCCTAAAAAAATTACGCACTTCGTTTTTCAATTCGAATCTATCAACCTCGAAAGATACAATGCACTGGAGTAGCAAATCTTTTTTTGAAGACATCCAGGTTTCAACCGGAAACACCTGTATGGTCGTTAATCAAAGTACCTACTATAAACTTATAAAACCAACAAATGAAAGAAGTAGCAACTAGTAGACACGATATTTATACATAATACATACGAATGCATTTACATATTTAAAATTCGCGTAAAATGTCACGGTTTAGTTTCACTATTAAATATAAAAACACAAAATGTAATACACAAAGACGCAATATAATTTTGTGATGTTATTGAGTAGTGGAAATTACGTATGTGACCCATTTTCGCAACTTTACTTCTGTCGACAAAGGAAATGCATTCTAGTGAAATGTTTAGATCGCTTTTTGATTCAAATACATCTAAGCTAATTTGAACTTCGTAGACAAATAGATGTTATCTAATCTATAATTAATTAATATTTAAATTGATTCCTAACTCAGTAATATTACTTAATAATAGGAAATATTTCATAATTAGACGTTTATTTCCGTGTGATGGCGACAATAAAGACAAGACAGACTAATACGGGAGAGTTATTTCTACTTTTTATGTATATCAGTCATTCAGGACAAGTGGATATATATGTATATATATATATATATATATATATATATATATAAATTTCGAAATTTATATACTGAGGAGTTTAGCTTGATTAACGTTTATAATTATGTACATTGAAGGCCATTGATGTGTATTTTCTATTTACATCAATGCCAAACATCGCGGTGTGTGTAGTAGTGGTTTAATATAGTATGAATTTTATTGTGCAATATATAACCCATATATTTTTAACCACTGCCACTTCGGACACCTTCGAACTTTCGGCCACTGTTAGCCCACAGGCTTGTAAAGCTTTCACCAGGGTGGCCGAGCGCTTACAACACTCAGCCGATACCTTTATTAAAGGATAACTAGCACAAGGGTGCTGTCATGGAGCTGTCACCACTAATATTATAGAAAATAGACTCTCCCTTGACTAGAGACTATATTTATTACCGCGTGTGATCTAGCGCTTCTTATCAGTTAGAATAAATAGCAGTTAGTAAATAGTGGTATTAAAATCAAATTTCTGAATTTATGAACCGACGTCCTATACTTTAGAAGTCAATAAAATTTTATAGTTGTTTTTTACAATGGAATATTTATTTATTACATTATCCTACAACAGTATGGTAGGTACGCAATACGCATAGAACAAGGTAATAAAGAATCGAGACCAATGTGTAATCCCTTTTAAATGGCTTGACCACTTTGACGCGTTAAAGTTATATCTGAACAACAGGCGTGATGAACAGGATATTAAAAAATTAAAACAAACCATATATATAAGTATGTATATATATATATATATATATGTATATGTGTATATATATATATATATATAAATATATATATATATATATATATATATATATATATATATATATATATATATATATATATATATACTAGTGCCAACATCTTTCTTTCCTAGCGTAGAAGGTGTTAGTAAATCCTATCCCTATTAATTTCAATGTTAAACGTAGTAACATAAAAATAACTTGCTGCATTAGAACATAAAATAACTTTCTATGAAACATGTTTAATTTATGATTTGAATATTATATTTTAACAGAAATACGAGTAGGTACCTATGAACATTTTCTATTTTCGACCTAAATTACTTTTTTAAAATCGTCATCTATTGGCAAAAAATTATTATTCATGGAACTAAACATTTTATATAACACTCAGGAACTTGCTAATACGTCAAGCGAGTTATGCAAGAATAGTAACAGATGACACTCTCTAGCAAAACATGTCATATTAACATTTTTTTCTAAAAAAAATAATTATGTAATTTATGAAACTAACTTGAACTCGCATCTCCAACGGAAACTACCAATAATATAATGAATATTGTTTTTGTTTAATAATTTCATAAATAAACACCAAGGGAAATATGTTCTAATATATCTAATTTATTATAATAAAACACACAAAAAGTAGCTTCATAAGTTTGTATTTATTCTTGTTTAATTATCAAATACTGGAGAAAGATGAAAGTCTAATTATATCCTTATTTATTTTTATTTATAATTTATAAACATTTACATTGAACTGGGTCTAATTTATGTTATAATACATAATAGAAATTATCTTTTAAATATCTATTAAGATTTTTTCTATTATTTTAATCTTATTTCATTTCTTAGTGCTACCATCTAGCGGTACATTTGTAACATTTACTAAAATTATTTTTCTCAAAGTTCAGAAACATTCTAATAGATGACGTGCTTTTAACGCTTATTGGAATTGTTTAAAAGCAAATCTTTTACTTTAATGGAAAAGTATTTCTCACTTACCTTTCGAGTTTTGACCAAAAATTCAGGGCTTAAGACCTGCAGGTAACGAGACTCGGGGTCAGTTCCCATTCCCACACGGAAGGCAGACTCCTTCAATTCTGAACACCACGGCAGTGGCTGTGGTAGGTACGTTATTGTTGCCCTAGGCACCTATACTACGCCATGAGTTTGAATATTTACTTTTTTAAATAAAAGAAGGTAATGTACTACATTTGAGGTGAAAATGTTGTCCCGTCAAAGTATCTGTGCATAGGTGTAAAGTTATACAGATTTATCTTATTTCGTTTAAAAGGTAACAGCTGTGAGTATAGGCCGTCTACTAATCACAAATACAATACTTTTTTTTGTGTGAGTAATGCTGTTGGGCCAGAGACCTTTACAGCTTTATCTAATTAGACTCGCGAGCGGGAGGCGCGCTGAGTAGCTGTGGAGCTGACGCGGAAACTGCTGCTGCACCACCTTTGCACTCTGACCCCTGTGGACGAAGAACGTTGATGATAACAGAGGGGGGCGATAATACGATTCGAGGGCCCCACATAAGGAGATACGAAACCTCGACTCGGATCGCTATCTAAAAAATACAACACAAATTTTGATTAAAGACTAGCAGCGTGCGTATCCAATAAGTTGGATTTACAGTTAATAGATGTCACTTTAAAAAAAAAATTGTATTTTATCTGGTAGGTTTTTCAATATTTTATATCGTAATGTAATTGTTAATTTTATATGGTAATAATATATCAATAAATATGTGAAAGAAAATATATCCTGCTGTGTAAAACCTTTTAAACACACACGAAGACCTCAAATTCTCATAATAATAAATAAAAATATTAAATCATAAGTTTTATCAAAAATGCAAGAAATAATAAATTTAAATTTAATTCAAAAGTTTTATCAAAACCAAATGACTTTAGTGTTTATAGTTACTAATGTAAATGCGCTTGTTCTAAAAATGAGGCGTTCTATCTTATACCTTAGATCAGCGGCTCTCAACCTCTTTTACTTAGCGACGCACAACTCTTAACACATTCGCGACACCCTTGCATACTTACATGCCAAAGTACCCCGAGTCAACTTAGAATATAAATATTATATTTGTAAATCTCGCGACACATTTGACAGTTGTTGCGACACACCAATGTGTCGCGAAATGGAGGATTACAGTCGCTGCCTTAGATAACAATGCATTTGCGTATTGAATTAAGATCCAGTTATCGATATTTCTAGACTAGTGTCCACTTGCTATAAAGTTTCATTGGACTAGTTTGTTATCTTTACTGATATGTAAATACCAAGGCAATCTTGAAGTGATATCTTCCATCATAAGAATTATTTTAACTTATTCTTTATAGTAATGCGTAACTCCATTGTTGATATGAGTATAACATTGTTAGATATTAGGGCTCCCGCAAAAAAGGAGACAACGTTTAAGCCTACTAAAGACAAACATAATGATAAGGCTCATTTTTCTTCAATGTGGAAGATCTCTAGTGGCTGAACTTAGGAATATCGCTATGAAAAGCGAAAGCGGTGAAATAGAGATATATTTTTAATGCAATTTTTTTTTAATTTAATTTAGATTAAGTATTTAAAAATATCTCATTGAAAAAACTTAAAACGTGTTTTATTTTTCATATAAAAATGAAACAATGCTTTTTGAAGCTTATTCTTGTTTCTGCCAGCAAAATATTTTTGTCTGTGTATGTAAATGAAACTGAAATGTAACTGAAACTTTGGTGGTCGCCCAATTGTACTTACTGTTGTGCTGTACAGAAGCGTTATATCAGACTGCTGATTGATCCTTGATCCGACAGTTAGCGCAACTCAAATCAGATCACAGCTACAGTGTCAGTAAGTTTTCGCAGAATATCAGCGTGAAATAGCATCTACTGTGTTTCGCCTGGTGAGTGAAGGAACCCGGAGACTTTTATTACTGGCAACGAGGTATTCCTTCTCAGTCCTCAAGGGTGACAACGCATCTGCATTATGATCCCTTGTCAAAGATTAAGATGACGACAACAAAGGGGGGCGATAATACGATCCGAAGGTCCCTCATAAGGAGGTACGAAACCTCGACTCAGATCGCTATCTAAAGGGAGGATAGGTCGATATTTAGAAGAGGCTTAGAACACGAGTAAATCGCGTGTAAGCTGCTGTGCGAGGAAGACGACTTCGCGCTTACCGGTGAGCGGTGGTGTGGTGTGTCTGAATTTATTTGTATGGATTGTGTAATGTTGGTGTAGGCGTGTGTGCGCCGTGTGTGTTGTCGTAGCGGGGGGGCTTAGTAACCGTGGTATGGAGTTAGCCACGGTGAAGCTAAGAGGAACCCAATCGGCCGGCCTAAGGCGCTCTAAGGCCGGCCCGTTCCGGGTGAGTTAGAGCTGAGCTCGCTTCGGATGCGTGTCGGTGGGCTGCGGGGAGCGGATGGACGGAGCGAGGCCGTCCTACGCACCATCCACAGCCGAGGCGGAGTCGGGGGAATGGGGTGGCGGTGAGGGGACTTAACACCGGTATCCGGCATCATCGCCCCCACCCTCCGCGTCCGAGACGGAGTCGCGGAGGGAGGGTAGTGTATCTCCCTATCCTCCGCGACTCAGGCGGGGGTCGCACCGCTGATGCGGCCGTGGTGGGGCCACGCCGGTTCAGTGGAGTGTTGGTTGATCCTGCCGCTCTCCCTGTCCGAACATTGGTCGGCGGCGGAGCCTAAAACCAGATCCGCCGCAGGGGGCTGGGGCTTTCCCGGCCCCCATGGCCTCTGGGTAGCGGACTCGGGGGAGTCCGCTTCCCACCTACAGAGGAGGCCGAGTTGGAACGCGCGTCCGTGTTCCGGCGCGCCTTGACTGGAGGCGTGGAGAGGGAGATGTCCGCCCCCGGAGAAGGGGCCGTCTGGTCGGCCGGCACAGGCGGGGTCGCGGATGTGTGTGAAAGCGTTCCCGTGACCCTGCCAAACGCGACGAAGGTGGAACACCATGGGGTTTTAGTCGGTGCGAGTCCGACACAACCCATCCTTGCCCCCGCAGGGGTGGGTATGCGTAGGCATTTTCCCATGTAACAAAAAAAAAAAAAAGGCGTGTGTGCGCGTCGGTCCGCGGTTAAGCCTTTGTCGATCAGCGCGGACCGGACTGTGTCAAAGGTAATGTTTGCCGTCAGAAAATCATCAGGCGTTATGATTGCGTATTTAGGACGTCTTTTGTTACGAGGGGTGTCCCTCACGGGGGTGTAGTCACCTGCTGCTACCACTAACGGGTTAGGGTGATTTACGGTCGAACTGAAATATCGTAGAGATATTTCTTTAAAGTATTTTCTTATGGAGGGTATCTTAAGGTCTCGGTGTAATTCCGAGTTTTGGAGAGGCAGCAAAAACGCAAATTACTATGGGCGAGGTAGCGCCAAGTGAAGAAGATATGTACGTGGGAATTTGCCTTTTCGTTGACGAAACCCAGATCGGGACTCACTCAGATAATCGACGTGTCCGTGTAACCCTGGAAACTTGGATGGCCTAAGAACTGCCACTGGAATAGTTCAGCGAGGCGGCAAGTCATTGTCGTTATGGGGTGGAGTAATCATTGGAACTAGAACGCGTTTGAGTCAATACCGAGGCTCTACACGGCATATTTGTACAAAACAGCCTTTATCTACGGAAACGTCAAACTGTTTAGAATAAACTACGGACACCTATTCGTGTTTATCGATGATACTACATCTGCACATCGTGCTGAACGATTGTATACCGCTCTCCGAGAGTACAACATCTTACGATTAGATTGACCGGCCGGCTCGCCTGACTTAATCCCAATCGAGCATCGGATGCTCTTAAGCGTCCTGTTTGGGATCACAGATCATAGAAGCCGCCATTAAAGAATGGGACAGGCTACCGCAAGAGTTACTGTTTAACTTAATTTTGAGCATACCTACGAGGAATTCCGCGCGTGGTTGAGATAAAGGAAGATTAATTTGTTAAAAAAATAACCTTTAAAAATTAACAAATTGATTTATTATAATTAAATCATCCTTTTCCTTTTTATCATTCTTTCATAGAATTATATGACTTCATTTTATTTAAAAATACAATGCAAACGTAGCATAAATGATACGTATTTATCAAGAGCGTATTAATAAAAAGCATTTTTTTATATGTTTTATCATAACCATAAAATATCTTAAGTTTTCCAAGTGAACGCAAACTTTAATGATGTGTGTATGAAAGAATTGCGAAAAAGAGATATGTAGGTGGAACGTAATCCTGGTTGATAGCAATCTGTGTGACCTACATATTTATACAAGTAGAATGACATGACGATGACGAATTTGATAACTTTATATTTCCCCAACGAACAAACATTTGTGTACGATATATGTTTACTTAAAATTTGCCCTATCCTAGTTCTTCACATGATATAATTACAAAAGCAGCGATGTTATGTTCAAATTATATTCAATATATTTATTTTTTAGTATATATTTGCTTTATTTTTATAAACCAATTCATTCTAATTTATATCTAAATCGAGCATAGAAAATCAATAAGTTCATTACAGTGGCATCTAAATGGAAGAATTCACAGTTTTTTTTAATTAACCTGGTACTATCATTACAATAATAGTTGAAATTTGAAATTATTTTGATCGTAAGAAGTAATTATTCTTATATGTATTTGTACACCAGATGTATAACAAATTTTCATAGTAATCGTTATTCATTCAACGCTTATTATACAATTTTAAAAATTCTAAATTAAATATACGAAAATTCAACCTTATAACTTAAAACCCTTAATGTACAACAACCAAATAAGCACACTTTAAAAATTCAAGCTTAAAAAGTTATATTTCAATGTTTATATTTACACAAAAAAATACTTTTTATAATACAAACCAAATAACATTTTCATCAATCAATTGTGTCTTACATTTGGAGAATTTGTGTTTCAATTTAATGCCAATCCATAAAAAAGCTAAGCAGAATCTAAAATAAATTTACCACCTAATTATAGGTCGCCTATTAACTAGTTCAAATTGAATAAATGGTATCAAGTTGTTGTATTGACTAAAAGTGATCTGTACACTCATTTATTTATCACAATTTTAAGTACTAGGAAGCATGTTAACTTATTGGTAATTATGTTAATTGTCTTGATGTGGCAAATTAGCAATACTAAATAGATTGTTATTATTAATAGTTTTTCTAGATTTTTTACAAAAGCACTTTTACCATCGTTTTTATTCTTTACTACTACCTGACATTATATAAAGTAAAAATTTTAACTTCAATAAATTTCTATACTCTTTCTCTATCGCGGAACTAGAATATGATGATTTTTCTTAACGTTATGAACTGACAAGGAGATTTTCGTCACATGGCCTCCGCTTCCCGAGCTGATGACAGAGTTGAGATGACCCAACGATGTCTCCTAGGAACACGCTCAATAAATAAAGTTCTTTGGCTTGGTCTTTAGACCGTCTGTACTGCCTGTAAAGTGAAAATAAAAATAAATTAAAAATAGACGGTACAAGATGTAACGCTACATTATAGTTTATAACAATGTTTTTCATTAAAATTATATGAATTTAGTAGTTGAAATGTCAAAACTGACTAAAACTATTTAAAAAAACATATTACGTGGTTGTAACAAACTCTAGCTTTAAACTAGTTGGGTCGGCTCGACCTGCAAGAAGATCGTAGGACATCTTAGACCCAAGGGATAAGAAGTCTCACGGCATTTCTGCTCTTTTTTATTGACGGTATATGAGGATAGAAGGCCGCTAATGACTGATCTCTGTGAATTCTTACGGCTTTATAATATGTTTATATCGCGCAGTTTCAGTTAGTAACAACTAGGTCATATAGTCATCGACCAAATAATTTGAATTGGTAATAACATCACACTACACAATAGCTTACCGCAACCGAAACAATTGTCGCCGAATCTCACGGTTACATACAAAATCAGACTTTAGAATTCTGCTATTACCTCATATCTAGTATATTTCATAAAAATATTCAAATGATACGAACACCAAAACTGATAATTATTATGAACTTAAACAGAAATGATATAAAGTCCAATTTTGATATGCATTGCTCTACATCATGAGATCGGTGAAAGTACGCCGTGGCGTTGCATAATACAGGCTTACCTCGGACGTCGAACACAGTGCAACGGTAACCTAGCATACATTAGGATATATAAAGTTTATACTAAAAATACATACACGTTGTTGTTTTTATATAATGTACATCGAAATGACTTAATAAACAATAATAAATATTCGCAAAAAATATATTTAAAATACTATAACCACATTCATATTTTAATTTTTCATATTTTTTTTTTCTTTTTTTTTCTTTTATGTTATATTTTATAAAATTTTCGTTTCCCGGGTGACGAGTATTAACCATGTGTTCGGTGGTGAAGGAGACTTATCATGAGACAAGCCAGTCTTATAGAAAAATACAAAAAAATATATATTTCGATCCACGCGAGGGCCACGAGTTCGCGTTGGAACCGCTTGTACTATGCTCCTATCTTCCTTCTCTGGAGAGATTAATTTGCCCAGAAATGCAGTTAGTAGCTATTATTGTTAATGAAAATTACTTAAACTTTCTCTGTGGTTATGTGATTACAGTATCTGGCCACGAGTGGTTGTTATTTAACAAATTTTCAATATTAAATTGACTAATATTTGTTTACATATATCAGGCGGGAAACAATTAAAAAATACTATGACGAAGTTCGAAATGGTTGGGCGTTTATACGTGACAGTCCACTGTACCACGATGACCCTTCCGATTGCGTTGCCACTATTACATCGATGTCCCACTTGCAGACCGGCGGTCGCAATTCGCATCGTTTACGCAACGACTTGGCTGCCCGCTGACCTGGATTCAGTTCACGCCATGCGTGGCATTGAAACTCCTAATTTGAATTTGACTTTTTAAAAATAGAAACCGAACCGTGGCCAGTCATGGCCAGTAGATGGATATGTTCGATGTGATGTGGCTTTTGTATTCTTTTATACCATTATTATCTATATATTTTTGTATATAATAAAAGTAAATGAAATAAATATTTATATAAAGTTGTGAATAAAATAATAAATTTTCTTTTTTTTTTATATATTTCAAATGAGAAACATAAGATATTTAACAAACTATGCGGAGAACAAGAATGTTATAAACCAAAAACAACTTTTTGTAACATTAAATTGGTTTATTTTCCATTTTAATGTTACAATTTTAAATTATTTTTTTTATAATTATTATTCATTACGATAAAGCTAATAGGGTTAATTTACACTAATGATTCGATTTATAGAAATTAAAAGAAAATTTTATATAAATCACTGAGCGAAATGACAGCAAGTCACAAGACTGGTAAATATTGACATGTTTCTAATTATAGCTCATAATATATTTACCTGAAGACTTCAGACCAGTTCAATTGCTGCCGGGGCTGGAATCGAGCTTGTGCAGCATAGTTTACGCACACTCGCTCAAACACACAAGCTTTACTTCCAAACTCTGCAACTATGTACTTTTCAACTTCTTGCGCGTCAAGACCATCTAGGGCTTCACTAGCATAAGCAAGTTCCCGGCGAGCTCTCGATCGGTAAGTGGCTGTGAAAGATTGATTAAAATTCTTTGTAGAGTATAAATTTATATTTTTATAGGTCACACAGTCATCATTTACCGTAACTTGAACTATGTGTACTTGAACAATTACTTTGGATTTTTACAGAAAAGTAACATAAATGAGCGTAACGTTAGAGAGCTTCGTACGAGTATGAGAAATAGTGAGTACGGGAGATAATCCAATAATTTTCAATGAAACATCAAATTATAATATGGGCCCATAGTTTTGTTATGAGTTCATATGTTTCACTCTTACTCTAGATAACTATATAGCTTATTTTGAATGAAAATATCTCTGTGTATAACCTACCAAACAACCTTTCTCAATTATAACTGTAGTATTGGAGCTACCATAAAGCAATGATGTTTCTGTTATCACAATGACGAAAAACGGCAGTGATCATCGAATGCTATGAGGGATATTGAACCTTAACATTAAGTTGCGAATGTCTCTTCTGGTGAAATCTACGCTCCGTCTGTCCCGTACCCTTAACAAAAACCCCGCAAGCTTCCAGCACGATTGCGTAATCGCTTCCAATGCCTATATTTTCATCTCGATGGTTGGCAATCCACCAATGTGCGCTTCACGCGGAATTTCCTGCAACGCACAACTACACTGTGGAATCAGCTGTCGCCAGCGGAGTAACCGAACAGATACGACTTAGGGACCTTCGAAAAAAAGCCGACACCTTCCTTAAACGCCGGCAACGCCGACTCCTCTGGTGTTGCGTATGTTCATGGGCAGCGGTGATCACTTACCATCACATGGTCTGCATGCTCGTTTTCCGCCTAAAAAAGAATATTATGAGACGCCGGACGATAGTAGCTACGCTAAGCTCGTGGAAACTGTCCACGCTGTGGGAGCTACATTTTGCAAAATCTACGCAAAAATAGAACCCGAGTGGCAACCTCCTATTGACCATCGAAGCGTAGGACGACCCTTCACTACCTATGACCTATGCGAGTCTGCAGGAAGTCAATGTATGCATGTGACTCTGAATAGTACTCTGAGGCAGCCCGTGAGAAGATCTGTGTTCAACAGTTAACTCGTGGTGGGCAGAAATGGTGACGATGCTTGGAGCTTGTCAATAATTCTATATACAGTTCATCAAGTTAACTTTATTATATTACTTTTTAAATTATTATATTATGCCATGCAGGGTCAAGAGATATCCCTTTAACAGAAAAATCTCATCATTAATTTAAATGTTGGAAACGTATTATCTGGGCCTGCCTTAAATCGGATTAAGGAAGGCGAAAGAGATTGATGATTCTTTAAGGGTGTAGATCTTCCTTAGCAATTCGTTGTCATAATAAGTAATTTTACTATAGCTGCATTATGAAATATCCATTAGTTAATGGTAAATATTTTAATGAACTAATTTACTACAATTTTACCTACTAGGAATCGAAATTATTTCCTTATCTAATAGCTCCAGTAGCCTTCATTACCTTATCTCTACATTTAGTCATACTTTAAATGTTTTAAAAGATAAAAATAAATATCTAAATGGCGGTAAAACTTTTGTATCCTACACTTTAGAAATACTTCACTTTAACTACTGTTTTATGTATATACATTAAATACGTAAGTTACATGCAATAAGTTGAAAAAAAAGTGTAAAAAGGTTTCATATGATATTAAGTCAGCGATACAATTAATGCAGTATAATAAAACACATTCGCTCTAAGCGTTGTAGCATTTGTTATTTCTAGCACTCTAATCGTTATAACGATCGCCATTACATCCTAAAGACACGAAGCTATAAACGCTGTATTTTCTTTTTGCCTTGACAAAATGGAAAGCTACTGAACGCTAACTTTGAGAATGATCAGAAGAACAATTGAAAAACTATATTGGCTAGTAATATATACCCGAAAATACTCTAATATACTTACATATATTTTTACGTACATTATTAGTAGTAGAAAGAAACGGATTCCGGAATATTACACCCCATCCACACCAGAACAGCAATAAGTGGTAGTACAGTAGTGTTGTTTTTAATATCTTTGATTCAGTAGCATAGTACAAAGCTATCAGATAAATTATCCCTAAGACATCTTGAAAATAAACTATAACACGTCGCTAAATCAATTTCAATCTGTATCAGTTAATGTTGTAAAAGTTATTCTAGTATTTTAGTGTTTGATTTACAATAATCTAAAATTAGCGTGAGGTCCTACTCTTGTTGGTAAGGAACCAAGAACGCTAGCTGCATATTCTCCCAGAATTGGTATAGTCTAACTTTGAGCGAGTTAAGAGCCAGCACTTTT
Organism: Teinopalpus imperialis; assembly: GCA_029286865.1. Taxonomy (NCBI): domain Eukaryota; kingdom Metazoa; phylum Arthropoda; class Insecta; order Lepidoptera; family Papilionidae; genus Teinopalpus; species Teinopalpus imperialis. The sequence goes on from JAGSMU010000017.1 coordinate 5,675,271, forward strand.
GACATCAGCGATTATGACGTTATGTGGCTTTAGTTCTTAGCACGAAAACAACAGACCTCATGAAAAGGTATATGATACAAATGTAATAGTAATTATGTAGATATTTGTATATTTGTATTTACTTATTTCAGCTACTCCGACCCTGAGATGATAGGCAGCAATATACTCTTATACATGTCGCGTCAGACACAACTTCCCTGAAGTTATCGTTTAAGAATTAACGTATATGTGGCAGAAATGCCTAGCTATCTAAAACGGATCTAGCGTTGTCTCTGACAGGCTTACTTGTGGCAGTCCCATTACACTGTTATACTTTTGCATGAAAGGATTCTCTCCACACGGAACTTTAAAACGATAAAGCACCGCATAAAAGCTTTATCTGACATTGTCTCGCCAGAATTTTTGTCATGCATAACCTAAAGAGACCCAATAAATATAATATTAACACTAATCACTTTTATAGATGTTATTTATAAAACTATAGAAAAACCGTTTACTTTCCGTGAAAAAGCATTTATAATACTGCAGTTGTATGAAAGTGGTGCAATAAATCGACCTTTTGTCATAGCGAACGTGTGAAACGGTCATGATTCATTGGACTCGTTCCATGTTATACTTATCGAATTTATTGCATATTTACTTTTACCTCGTTTGTGTTGCTTTTTAAATGCGTAAATATTGTGGATCACGAACTATTATTATGATATCAAAACTTACTTTTTACACCCATTGCCTGTGGTCATATAGATAGATAAACGGGTTTTGGTACTAGTTTTTCAATCAAGCGATATAAGCAATATCTTCTTATACATGTTTTGTCAGCTAAACTGATTTCTGGTTTAGACTATGGTGTTGATACTAAGATGAAGTTCAGGCATCGTGGGTACTTAAAATTATAAATTACACTCGTTACTGTAAACAATAGAATTTAATACAAAAGTACTCACCAGGGCTCAAAGAATATGCAAGTTTTTTCAAAAAATTCGTTATTCGAACTGTACCCACTATTGCTGGAAAGCCAACTAATTGAACAGGTAGCTCGAAGTTTGATTGTTGACCGTAACAATTCAAACAATTCAGAAGTAATACTGACACAAATAGGAGGGAATTCAACATACGACCGAGCTCCATTTCGAACAATCTCACTTTAACAATAGAACTAAACAGTACTGCTACAATGCACGAGTCAAATACTCTTAAGTTTCACAACAGTGCTGTCAAACCATCTTTGTTACTTATAAATATTCAATTCAAACACCTTAACTAATGATTACATAACATAATAATCAAAGCATAATTCAAACTTATTATGAGTGCGATTATTTAATCCTTCAGCCGCTTAATTGTAAATTTTATTGTGATATTTAGGAAATTATTCGACAATGGTGCACTACCACGCTTAACACCAAAGATTGTACTGTGTGTGTAGAAAGGAGTGTAACTCCCCGTCGAGTACTCGACATACTCTTGTTGGTCAATCTAACTCTTATGTCACCGCGCTCACTATGAAGGAAGTAACAGTGGGTTATCGTTAAAAGTAGGCCACAATTTCTAATTACTGAGACTTGTTCATGTTTATAAACAATTTAGATATAAATACTTGTATAATATAGAGTAATTATTAGGGCTGACAAAAAATGTAGCTGCAGAATGAATGGGCTAACTCGACCGGAGTAGGACCACGCCCTCACAGAATACCAGCGTGAAATACCAGTATATTGCTGCTGTGTTTCGTTTGGTGAGTAGAGCGATTACATCTCAGTCCTCAAGGGTGACAACGCATCTGCATTATGGTTCCTTGTCAAGGATGAATGTAGATGTCATGGGCCGCAAGAATCACTTGCCATCAGGTGAATTGTGTGCTCGTTTGTTACTCTCAATATTATAATAATAATGAAAAAAAAACGCGTACCCCAATCCAAAATTCTAGAATGGAAAGTTTTTGATTACATTTTACATTTATTTAGAACAGGCGTTCTAACATTATTGTATCCACGTGCTATGAGCAGACTCTCGAAGCCATGCAAAATATCAAAAAAGAGTACCAGACCTTGTGATGCCATGATCTTAGTTCTTGAAAGCAATTGTTGTTATTTGTGCCGAATGTACCGTCATAAGCTCAACTGATAAACTAAAGATGAAATGTAGAGAGTACTAGCTATCTCTGTATATCTTTATAATAATAAGAGACGACCTTGTTTATTTAAAATTATTTTTTTACTTTAGAATTAAAAATTCATAAATCTTTGTTTTTGGATCTCTCTAACAGTGGTAAAGTCACGCTGCAGCTTAACTTCTGGCTCACAATGATCAGCTAAACCGATCGCGCTGTCACAGTATACAAGCGGGAAATAGCAGAATAATGCTGCCGTATTTCGTATGGTGCAGCAATGAAGAGACCCTGGAGACGAGACATTGGATATCAGTTCCCAGAGACGCACGAGAATCTGGAATCTTTGTTAACGATGGATGTTGGTGTTCATGGGTAAAGGTCAACACTTACCATCAGGTGATATGTGTGTTTGCTTCAACCTTAAATTCAATTAAAAAAAATAAGTCATGCTTATCGACCTTATTTTAAATATAAAAGGGTATATTTTCAACCGTGCTATACATAATTATGCCAGTATAAGTAACAGAATAAATCCCAATGCTGGTCATACGAGAGGGTATGAGAGTATAGTCCACCACGCAGTCTGCTGCGGATTGGCGGACTTCAATTAATTAATAATATGAAATAATAATAATAATAATTGAAATATTTTTGTTTTATTATTTCCTAGGCACTCATGATTTTCTTACTATGTTTTTCTTCATTGCCAAGAACGTGGCTATAAATTATCTGTTATAGCTTAAAAGTGTGATTAACAATATCATTGGTGCCGGTACCGAGATCGAACTCGGTTTGCTCTCGTACCGTAAATGAAAAGCGAACGTTTAGACACCGAGTTACCACGCAGTACAAATTGTTATTTTCAGTGTGAAATATATTATAAACATAGGTACTACATTTCTGGAACTATATAAATTATAATACACTATTTCTGTGGCTGCCAAATTTATAAAAGTAGTAGACCTACGCTGCAGTTTGTTTCTAGATGCGGAATAAATGGATCAGCTCGACCCGGGTCCCATGTATAAACCAAAATAGCAACGTAATGCTGCTGTCTGGTGAGCTTTATTACTGGTGACATTCCTTCGCCATCCTCAAGGGGGACAACGCGTCTGCATTATGATTCCTTGCCAAGGATGAATGTAGATGTCATGGGACGCAGGAATCACTTACCATCAGATGAACTGTGTGCTCGTTTGTTACTCTAAATGTAATGATAAAAAACATCAGCTTCTGTGTTTCATGTGAGTGTATGGATCCGGAGACCTTTATTACAGGCATTCATATATCACGCCGGTTACCCTCAATACAATAAAATAATCTACGACTACTTATAGATACTTTATTGCTAAACAATATTATGTTATTTAAATATTTTTCCACATATGTAACTGTATGTACAATAATTACAAGGTAAATAAAAATAATGTAGACGTAACAATCGTACCGTGACGTAAGTGGAGTCCGCATGCGTTCAAAGAAATATAATATGGCAGCCACGTATTTCTTTATCAAAATTATGACGTAGTTAGTACGTACAATAAACATATTTTGTAAATAACTGCAAATAAGCATTTGCTTTGTAAGTTACTAAGATGAAAGGGACAGTTATTCAATTTACTATTTCTAACTCAGACATAAGGCCCACGATAGAATCTATAGCCGTTTGAAAATATTGCTGAAGAAGAAAAAAGGTGAAGATTTTTTAATCCCTTACCTCTTTCATATATGACTGTACATTTCCATCCAGCATCGTCGTTATGGTTTTTGGGTACGAGTATTTTATGCATCTAATACTTGGACATGAATATTTTTTTAGACTTATTTTATTTAATTTTTTGTTGTACTGAATAACATATTTTATTTTGTTTTCTTTGTGTAATGTACACACAAAGAAAACAAAATAAAATATGTTATTCAGATTCTTTTATGTTTGTATCTATTGTTTAATTCTTCTTTTTGATTTTTATATTAGCTGTGCTGGATCGATTAAATGAGTTATTATTATTATTATAATTATTATTTCTACGTGATAGGACCACGATGTAACTATAAATTAGCTGTAGAATAAATTTAGCGGGGTGATGAATTGGCCACATTATAATTAGTTTATGGTCAGTATGGTTCGTAGTTGACTATTGGTGGTGCATCTTGAACCGTTGGTGAGTATGGATTGTGTTTATGAGTCAGGTGCGTTCACCTCAGATAGTTACATAAAAAAGAAGCCATTGAAGCCAAGAAGAAATTAGGAGTATATTTAATATTGATTTCACCGTATCCAAGCCGGATTATAGTGTCCGACGTATTATTTTTCGGACGCTGACCGTCACCGTTCTGGTATATTTTATATGGATGGATGTCAAAATCCGCCGGACTGTTTAGGCACGAGAAGAGATAAGATGTAATGTTTTTGTACATGAATATTTTTCATACTAAACACGCGCATAGTTTACTACTAGTTATATAAAGTTTTTAGCAATATCATCGTATCTTCAGCGTATGATACGTCCACAGACGAATTCCCCAGAACCAACCCGAGATTTGTTCCTGAACAACCTATTTCCTATATTCAGTAAATTTTTACGATGGTTATGATGCGATAATAGTAATCTATTAGTTAAAATTCACTAGGTTGTTAACTGAAAGATACCGTCATTGCCGATCATGTACAGAACTAAATGATTTACCTTTTATATCGAAATGATTAAACTTTATATGTATATATGTCACCCTCATATCATAAAATAAAATTCTTCCATAGTTCAGGTAATAGCTGTATTTAAATTTAACAACGCTTAATATCTTATTTCCCTCCCTTTTATCTATATATTTCATAAAACTGTTTCTGATTACGTTTCCACATACATGTGGAACACGTCTTGTACACAAGATGATGCTAAATCTTCTTGTGCCAGATGACATCGACTGCGTAGGTTATTTTATAGTGCCTTAAGCTTTTACACAATCATCGATGAACCCACTAGTCAGTTACAGTATCCGTAATATTGCATCCGATACGACACTAATTTTAGCGACAACCTAACAATACATTTCACGAAACATCGACATTATACCAATCCGCCTAGCAAATGTGGCAACTACGACACGGTACTTATTAAGGATTGAAAATAAAGATTGGACATTAATTACACAAAAATTGCCAAGGTATGGATTAGACTATAGCACATAAATACCTTACTGTTATTTTATGCTTGTAAATCATTTAAAAACTTTAATTGCGTTAATTCTGCTACAGACGCTATACACCAGCGCCACAAGTAATAAGTCGATACCTGGATATTACGAAAGATTTGCAAATATTTCCTAACATCCAGGTACCGACTTCCTACATTTCCTCTAAGTAATTAATAATTTCAATTTTAAATAGTTCGTTAATGATATTAATAGAAATTAAGTTAAAGAAATTGAGGCCACAAGTTGGAATACCATAACAACAATGGGCAGACAGATGTGTTTGATAAATAATTTGAACAGTTTGATGTGAAATGTCTAGTGGTTTATTTCGAATGCTACGAGGTCAGCATTGCCGACAGATTGATCTATATCGATTCGTTAAACAACGAAGAATGCTTCATCCACGAGTTTAGTCCTCTTGACACCAAACACAAGTTGCCGATCTGTGACGATGGTAGAGAAAGTAATAATTTCATGCCGTTAATAGAAAACAATTTATAAATCTCAACAGATATCTAGTTAGTTGCGGACAATCAGGGATATTCTGAGGTAGGTCAGGTAGAGCTAGGTACTGAATGCAGCGCAGCTCTCTTGGGTGGTGGTATCTATGCAACCCATAAACTTATTGACTAGTGGTTCCTGAGAAGTATTGTCATCTGGTTCGTGGCCGTTATTACACACTACATCAAATCCCGTATGTCATAAGATGTACGTAACGAATATCCCATACGAGCTATATTCAGTAATGTAACCTGGGAAGCTTAATTATGATCATCGTCATGATAAGTAATAATACTCCATTATTGTATATGTGTATGTATTATATAGGACGTAGACGCTAGATAATATATTACAGGCATTTTAGTTTAGCCTCACAAAACTGATTGATATTAATAAAAATTTATGATCCAAAACATAAAAAAAAATAATTAAAAATTGGAATAACGCGCTGCTTTGAAAATTCAAAGAGTAAGCGCCAAGGGCATCTTATATTGAAGTATTTTTTTAAATATTCATTTTCATTTAAAGCTCTTATTTTCTTTAAACTTTCAATAATATTTACCTGGACTTAATGCGTATGATAGTTTCTTGATAAAATTGGTCACCCTCACTGCCATTATGATGAATGGAAATCCCACTAGCTGCACAGGCAATTCAAATGAGCTCTGTTCACTGTTACTTTCCAGAACACATTGTAACACGAGGAACGAAAGTAATGTCCAGACATAGAATATTTTTGTCAGTTCCATTGTTATTTTGGTAACTGTTTTTATAACAATCTGCGGAATTATTTTAATAGCTATTCAAACACAACGACTTTAGCTGATCGCTTAATTAAAACTGACCATGCTTAACACTGCAACCTGATTGGGGGTTCGTTTCGTAACAAAGACAAAACTCGTAATGGGTTCAGCGAATTATCGTATAATTTAATTCCAGTTTTAGAATGCGTTAAATGTGTTATTATCAATTTTTGTTATTTTGACTAACACAATTTTTGTCGAAATATTTCTTAATATTATAAATATTTAAATACTAGACACTTGTCCAAATTAAAATTGAAAAATTGTATGTTCAAATTAAATATTGAGTATGCAATATGAACAGACATTAAAAGCGTTAACAAGGTCTTAAGATTACTGAGAGGTCTAAAGGTTTCTAAAGGTTTTACAAGGTCACCCGTACAAATAGTTTCCACAACGAAAGTGAATAGCGTAACGCGAACGCAAGCGAATCGACGCGTGCGTAACTTCTACGAGACGTCATCAAGATTACTGTCGTCTGAGAGCTGTCAGGACAGACAGACTACTCACCCCGCCAAGTCTTATCTATTAGGAAATGTAGTACTGCAATCTCTTAAATTGCCTAAGTGATAGTCAACACGCTGATTTACTGTGCTACCGAAAATGTACTCATCAAAGTTTGTGTGTCATTGCAAAAAATATGTTGTTATAAACCTCCAATACATACTCTAATATCATACACAATATAATCTCCTTAATATTGTAAGGTATCCAAGTAATGACTATCAGATTTTGCAACTTTTAATTTGTTTTATTGTTTTTAAAATTTTAAATTTTATTCATCTAATAACTGTCAGGTAATTTTTGCTATTGCTGGTTATAGAAGAGTGGATCAACCTTATATGTATTAAAAATACTAAAAGGAACCTAAATGGGGTAACATAATGGCTAAAAACGAAATATACTTTTCCAGTTTCTTAATGATTATTTACTTATTTATATATATATTATATATATTTTTTTTTTGTTTTTTATTTTACTACTTTTATTACATTATTTGTTTTATTATTACTTTTATTATTGGCTATTAATAGTAATTAGGATGTGTGATGGTTATTATTAGTATACAAAAACTGCCCGTAGCGTCGACACCTAAACGAAATCACTCGTTTCGCACGTAGGTCATCCTTAAATTTAAAAATAAAATAAGTCACGAACTCAGTTTCAGTTACTGGAAACGATATAGAATCTATCCTAATCCTTGGAGATAGACAACATATCGTCTTGATTCTTTATACACTTGTCATTAACATCTGTCATTTTATAAACTGGAATAAACGATGACGTCTTGTATTTAATTTGGAGTAGACAGAGGTAAAAAGTGTATCTACTGATGGAAGTTTCACGCTATACGTCAAGCACAGTACATCGCACCTGACATTCGAAATTATAATTAAAATCAGCCTAAATCCACAATTCAGTCTCAGCCTAATAACTTTTTATGCAAAATTAATAGCGTTTAAGGCCTTGTAACTTTTTAACTTGTCGTACATTAATTATTTTGTGCCATTGCTCGGTGAATAAAACCTTCACAATTAGAACAGGTTAAAAATGTTTTTATTAATCTATATTTAGTAAAAACTTCCGTAAGCGTGTAACATTTACATGGAAGTGTCACCTTGTTTCTGCTGTATAAATCAGTTGGCTCGACCGGAGAAAAACCACGCCCTCACAGAATACACCATACGTGTTATATACCGTATGGTGACAACGCATCAACGCATTATTACTGGTGATATTATTCTATGTCAGTCCTTAAGGGTGACAATGCATCTGTATTATGATTCCTTGTCAAGTATGAATGTAGATGTCATGGGCCGCAGGAAGCACTTGGGTGAACTGTGTGCTCGTTTGTTACTCTCAATATAATAAAAAAAAGGTAAATGGTGGACATCTGTCTACTCAGAATAAGATAAATAAGTTGAGAATTTCTTGGTAAAATACCTAAGATTATATACATAAAAATAACTATTTATCCTTTTTTTATCTTTGTAGATAACTTATCCTCATTATAGGTAAGTAAATAATCAAGACGTTAATGCATAATCACTTTATGATTACGATGCATCCGATTTGGAAGTCTGTTGATCGTTCATTGCCATATTACTAAACCGCCATGTAACTAGTTTCTAGCTAGAACATGAGAGGGTCGGCTCTAACTTTTTTTTTGTTGTCTACGTAACTGAATACTTGACGCTCCATCGTGGCAGCTCAGTTAACCGAATTTGATCAAGATCCAGCGCCAATGACTGATGAAATGGCTGATTTACCACGCGTTACGTGGTGTAGAAAAATACACGATATTTTCCCATAACCGTTTTTCTATATTCGTTAATACATGATTAATTAATGGTATAGAGAAATAATCCCGTCGGACAATGATAATTAAAACCTTGTAAAGAATATTACACAACTACGTACACAGTAATATGTCATTATAGAAATGAAGAGTTTATGATAGATTCAAGTTTATATATGCCGGTAATTATGTATACAAAAACAAGGTTAAATAATAGGTTTAAATTTTCTATTTACATCGTTTACTATAAGTATATGGTATGGTTATTAATAAAATTACCTAGTTCCGTTTATGATGTCGGTTATGACGTTCTTCCAGTTAACGATCTAGTGAATATTACAAGGCCTGAATGATAACAAGTGCCGCGACAGCTCATTTTCTAAATGCTCGCATCTAATCTTACGGTACGTGAGCAAATTGAGTTCAATCCCTGGCGCCAGGTTCAATGAAATTTAATTGCAACTTTAAGTGCTGTATTACCACGTACTCGACGATGAAGCAAAACATCGTGAACAAAGCTGCATGGGTAAGGAAGAAATTAAAAATATTTCAAGATACTTGTCCTATAAGTCTAGCAACCCATATAACCTATAAATTAGAACTGATAATAATTCCATATATGTATTTTTTTATAACACAAGAGTAATCGAGCACACAGTTCACTTGATGGTAAGTGATTCCTGCGGCCCATGACATCTACATTCATCCTTGACTAGGAATTATAATGCAGATGCTTTATCACCCTTGTGGACTGAGATGGAATGCCTCGTGAGCAGCAATAAAGGTCTCCGAATCCCTGCACTCACCAGATGAAACACAGCAGGATTATGCTGCTATTTCGAGCTGGTATTCTGTGAGGGCGGGGACCTTCCCCGTTCGAGCTGGCACATTCATTCTGCAGCTAGCAACAAAATGCAGCGTAGGTCTACCACTGTTGTATATTATATATGTTACATATTTATAATAGAGATAACATAAAAGCGGGAAAAAAAGGATGATCCACAACGAAATATTTTGTACAAGTATAATAATTTACGACTTTCAGAGGCAGATCTGTACTATCTGACGGAAGTTTCTGATAATTACACATTTCCCAGTTATTAACGAGGCTAAGTTATTATTTAATCTTGCTATGTTCTTCTATATATGCACACGTTTCAAGATATATTTCTTTCAACTACTGTAATGTTTTGGCACAGAGTATATCAGTTTGTTATTTTTCAGAAACAAGAAGGTTTTTTGAAGGGCGTTGTCAACTTAGCTCTATTACTTACGAAAACAATAGGACCACATGATTTTTTCAATCTTATAGCGTAATATATATTTAAAAAGAAGTCATTGACCATTAACACTGACAGAAAATATATCAATAAACAAACATACAAATGATGTGACAACAGCCGCCTATTTCTTAGAAAAAGTCAGAGAGCATAGTCCATATGAGATCGATATACATCACCGTATTGTATCAAAATTTTATAACCTCTTAGGAAACATTATTGAAAAGCATTTTCGGCTATCGGCTCATTTGGTAGCGTTAAGATAGTTTTGCAATGGAATAGCGTAACGTATTTTATCATAACGGATTCGTAACTTATGACAAATAGTAAGGTACCATTGATAAGAAAGACCAAGATATTGAAACTTGGTCATCCTTGAGTACTACGAAATAATATCACGTTAATATCACTGGTATCTTTAGTTAATTTTACTTACCACACGAAAGACTTTACGTTGGTCTTTTATGAATCAGTAAGGTTACTAAATGCATATAACAATATAATATCATATAGTACATATTAGTTCGACTTAGTTCACTTAATTATACTTTTCTAAACAGGGCTATATAAGGGACTAAAAGATTTGAAATTAGTTAATCCGGCAGAAATAACTGACCGAGTCGAGATTCGGCCCTCTTGGGCACTCTCAAGTCAGTTGCTTTCGCGCCCAGGGTAACGGTCCAACTCGAGGCTCTCTGGTTACCCATTAATAAAGGTCGCGGCTGAGTACCCTAAGCGCTCTACCACCTTTCAACAAGTGAAGCAGTAATAGCCTTCGGGCTAACAGATGCCATCAGACATAAAAAAATAAAATTAGAACACTTTGATTCTTATGTAGGACAGCAACTATTTCTACAATAAAATCTATTTATTTAACAACATTTGAATTTGAATAGCGACTGTTTCTCGCCCTGATTTATCGCGGATTATTTGACGTGTCAAAAGAGGCATAATTAAAATAAATAATTTTGAGTTGAAATTGGACAACTCTATTCATGAACCCAAACTTAACTGATTATTGGCATATGTTGTACAGTGAATCAGAATATCCATTTCATAACATCAGAAACAAAAATTAAACTTACCACTTGAAGAAGTCTCCAACAAATATACAGATACAAAGACAACAAAAATCATTTTCTTGCAAAACCACATCGTGTAATTACGAAAAACAATTAACAAAATTGTCTGTTAACTTCATGGAGTCCAAATGTTGAATGTCAAAATATTACAGCAACAAAAGTGCTATAAACGAAACGCGAAAACCATAAAATAGCATTGTATAATCACGGCATATCAACATTAAATGAACTGAACTATTATATGATGAAAGTCGCATTAGGCTGAGATTTCCTCTTGCAAAATGTAAGCATGCTCGGTGAGAAAACCTATTACTTTGAATCAGAATGATCATTCAAAGCGCTTTAGTCTCAGGGTCTCTTAATGAGACAGACGATTGTAATCAAATATGAAAAGACATCTCTGAAAAGTTGTATAAAAATGGTAAAATATTTTTTTTTTATAGTCACGACCATAAAAAATCTCCTATTTTTATTTTTATTTTATCTCTCAGACATGTTTATAGAACTATACTGAAATGAAAGCAGTAGTAGTATTTCTAAGTAAATAAATAACAACGATGATTATAAATGTATTACTATACCTATTTCTATTATCTACATATTTAATACAAAATTAATAAAAGTTTTAAGGATCCAAGGAGATTTGTGTGTGCCACTGGGAAAATGATTTTTCTTTTTTTTTATTACGTTGACAGTAAGAACCGAGCACACAGTTCAACTGATGATAAGTAATTCCTACAGCCCATGAGATCTACATACATTCTTGACAAGACACTTGACTTGCACTTACTAGACAAAACACAGCAACATTATGAAGCTATTTTACACTGGTATTCTGTGGGGGTCCTTCCCCAGTCGAAATGACCCTTTCATTCTGCAGCTAGAAACAAACTACAGTGTAGCTCTACCACTGTCATTAGTACTATATACCATATAACTAAAATCCGTTACCATAAACATGACCCATTGAAATTTTTTGGAAAATATTTGCTTGATATCGGACATATTATTATATTACAAATAAAATATCACTGAAATAACCTTCCGCTTTAGGAATAAACAAGATATGGCTGTATTCCCGATTCTATGTTATTTAACTTTAAGCGTATCACTTATCGGTACTTTTATTTCGAAGAAAAACTATTTAAAAAAATTCACGGCAAAACTGGTCTATACTGGTCATCAACATTTTGGTTTGGTACACGTATAGCTGAGATAAATATACTTGTCTAATTCAAATTAAAACCGATAAAGAAATTAAAATAATATAAAAAACATTCTTAACTTATAATTTATTTTAGGATATTAATAAGCAAACAACATTGCAAATTACTTATATTTATTATGTTAAATAAAAGAATATAAACAGTGCTTTTTAAACAACAAAAGACAGGCAAAAAGATTTAAACTGGTGCTGATAAGTGAATATAGCGATCCATGAAACTCACGTTAATTTTCCATAAAGAATCAGAATGCGGATGAGAGTATCGCCAGTAATAAAGTCCCAGATCTTTGGCCAGAATAAATACCTTTAAACTACTATTGACAATGGATGGCAACGGATGGTCCTACCCCGGTCATTCGGCCTGCTACAACTTGTTTATGGTAGTGGCATATGACTATACTATGTTACGTTATCATATTAAGTATAGTTTTTAGAACGGATTTATTTAATGGTAATAACACTTTCAGAAAGGTCTACAATATTTTTTAACAAAAATAATAACTTCAACTTTAAAACTTGTTTTTATTTTATGACATGAAATCTTATATAACAAAGTCTATTTTTACATGAAGTTATTCCTTAGAGTATGACTTATTCTCAAAGTATTTTTTTAAGGCGATAAATATGGAATTATAATAAATGCGTAGTAGACCGATGGATATCATGGAATGGATACCAAATAGAAACATTTTCATATGTGATGTTTTGTTTTTCTTACAGATGGTGTTTCGCTGGTTTTGCTGGTACGAGATGTCTACGCGAATTAGTTAGAATTTAGTTTCGGCACTAAAGATCCCTTTGGTACCGGCACCGAGAATCGAACTCAGTTTGCTTGCGTACCGTGAAATTAATAACAAACGCTCGGACTCTGAGCTGCCAAGGTTTAAAGACTCCAATTAACATTTGTCTATATGTACTATTTTTCATATAAATCCCTCTATAATTCGATCGTCTCGAATTGTATTTTAGAATTGAGGTTATGTAAGAGGGATTGTTTTATAAATATCACCTAACCAACCTGCGCCTATCTCACCAATGTTTTTATAATAAAATTTGTTGAGAATATAATCAAATAAAAGAAAAATGTGTTTGATAATTGAAATATCTGCTTTGACTATATGTAGTTCTATCGTTATCGTATATCAAACTCATCTCGGCGCGTCTGTCCATAGGTACGGAGAATACCTTACAGAATAAAATGAGAGTATACAATTGAAGATTTTTCCTATAAATCTTGTTGAGATCACTTTGATTTTCTTTAAGAGAAAAATTATATAATCTTAAAATTTCAGGCGAGGCCAGCTCGGAACACTAGCGCCTAATAATTGTTAATTTTTATAAATATCTCATTAGTACAATATCAAAATGATTTATCGTAAACTGATATATTATGTATTGAAAAATTCATATGAGTTCGGCATAAGTGAATCATCTTATCTCATTATAAAAGAAGTGCTTGTAATAACAAGTCCTCTACTCAATCACCTGATATCAGTTAACACTTTAGGTTTTATCAAGTTGGAAGGGTTTTTATAAACGCCATGATTGATTACACCATTGGGGATTGAGTAACAGCATACTCCATAGCTGCTGGCTAATAATGGTGTTTAAAGGTTCTTTGGTTTTGACTCTTATGTCGCTAGCACACAGCATTTTATTACAATTTTCCGATAAATTACAGTATTTCTTGAGTAATTTGCCGTATCCAATTAATATTTGCGTCCACACTAGCATAAACAGTCAGACAGATTCTATTTATATATACATCTGTACATCCCCCAGATATTACACCGACTAACATCCCTTTATAAATAATAGGTCCACCAGAATCACCAGCGCCTGCTCTTACCGAGCCTCTAGTACAAATAATATTACTACTAAAATAAGGACATCCCGTTATCACTACAGCACCTTCTCTAGGAGGTGCTAAATATACTTCTGTCTGTCCATAACCAGCAATAATTGCCGTTTCACCAACTTGAGGACGATATGCAGCTAGCTTTATAGGTTTAATATAGGCATTAAACTCAATCAGTGACCTCATACGTAATAAAGCAATGTCCTTTTCTCTATTAGCTGGAGTGTCCACGTTTATTTTGAAACTTGGATGAACTTGTACATCGCATTTATTCACTTTAGCGATTACTCTCGTGCCTCTTACTGTGTTATGGAAGACGACTACTGTATGAAGGTTACCTTTAAAGCAATGTGCCGATGTTACGATCCAAGTGCTGCTAATAATGGAACCACTGCACGTTGAAAATGCACGGACGTTGTATCTATGAAATTCTAGTTTTACTATGTAATTATGGATATCGTATCGTAACTTTTGACCTTCGAATATTCGCCATGCTAATGGTCTTGTCACTTTGAAGATACAGAAAATTAAAAGCAAATTTAACGTATGTGACACTCGTAAACGCATTTTACACGGAATGGATAATTTATGACTGTGAGGTGTCTTATATTTAATAATTTGTAGATATAGACAAGAATATTTATGACATATTAACATACGCAAAAGTTTATGTTTTTACGTTATTAAGATTCCTAGTTAGATTTTGTTCTATGAAAAGTGCACTTTCATTTAATACTTTCAATCAGATCCTAATATCTCTCGACTGCATGTAATGTAACTCAAGAGTGCTATAACAGTTAAGGAAGAAATATTCTTGAGTTAGGGTAGGCTATTGATAAAAATGACTTAGAAACGTACTTTTTTATTGTGTTAAGCGTCTATAGGCTAATGGTTTGGGGTACGATCTGCGAAACTTAAGGTCGTAGTTTCGAATCCGCCATTCGACTATTATCATGAACCATCTCCTAGCACAAACAATTTCAGCTTAGTTGGTGTGGTTAACCGGAATATTAGTAATGTTAATAGCATTGCTAATATTGAGGGTGACAAGGAAGCACACAATTCACCTGATGGTAAATGACTTCTGCAGATCATCCTTAATAAGAAATCATAATGAAGATGCGTTGTCACCTCTGTGGTCAAATATTAGTAATACATGCCTCGTCATAAGTAACAAGGGTCTCCGGATACCTACAATGACCAAACAACTCCAAGTAAAGCTGCGATTTTACGCTGGTTTTCTGTGGGTCTTTCAAGTTTATGGCGTAACTGCACAACGTAGAACAAACTGCAGATATCCCTACCGTTAAATGGTTACAATTTAGATGTCAAGCATGTATTTTGTAGTGGAATTTATAGGATTTTACGACAGAAATTATCGTCGTACGTCGCATGATGACGACACACCCGTACCATTCTTTACCTTTCACCAAACGCGCTACATCTTATTAGGAAAGATAGAGATTAGGAAATTTCTTTATTTAATGCCAATACTAACACATCTAGTATAATGACCAGAAATACAGTTTATTCATCAACCCATAATACTGATGAAGCAATCTATCTTTGTCTTCATTGGAAAAAATGCACCATCATTTGGGATCGATAACGAAAAAAATATATAAAATTCAGTGAAAGAGACTACCGTAACCTCATCATTTTTCATAACGTCCTTTACACTCGTTACAGCTTGAAATTGGGTGCAGTATGAATATGATTCAACAAAGGATTACTTACGGATATACTACACTTAGTATATATTTTTGGAATGCTCATTATGATAGACCTTGAAGATTTTTTCTTTGCTTAGCTTTTTAGTGACATCACATATCGAATATCACTTGGATTTTTATAGGGTACATCTAACGATTCCTCAACTATTAAAATTCATTAACTCTAGAACAACTTAAGCACACAGCTTCAAGAGTATTGCTATAATAGAATAATATGGAATTTTTATTCATATAATTTTATTTATATAAACTAACCGAATATGAGACTAATTTGAATTTATGTACGATTTTAAGGAAAACGTCTTAAAGCTTAAATAGTTAATAATGTAAAAGATATGTGATTGTTCTATTTTAATTACATATATTGTTGCAATGTGTCTATACCTATGCATGGATATAACGTGTAACAATACATGTAATGCATTACATAAAAATTAGGTTTATCGTCATGGATAATAAATGTAAGAGTTCACCTGTTTCATATTCCAAGTACTATTTATGAATTTATGACATAAATATAATTAAAGTTGTCAGTGAAGTCTATCTTAAGTTGCGTAACTATTTTTACTTTGTATCTTTATAACTAAGAAAATTTTATATTATGAATAAACTTTTATATTTATTTGTTTTTGAGACGAGTTAGGCAAACTACTTTTTTTTTAGTTAATTCTTTAAGAACAAAGTCTAAAGATACTATATTATTAACATTTAATGGTAACGTATAATATAATTTAATATGACTTGTGGTTTTGATTTAATAAATCGTCTTATTGTGAAGAATCGTAATGGGAATTATGGTGTAAGTCACTTTCTAGATCATCAACCTTTTTTCTTCTGTTATATATATTATATATTATAGTAGACTTCAATACTAACCATAAAATAGTTGCCTTCTTAATACATAAGTGGTTTTTGAAAATTTCAGGTTACATGTTCAGAAAAGGAAGAATGAAAATCACAGTGTCAAAAGTGTTTAAAATATCGCAGAGTTCAATGTCACCAGAGCCAATATCACAAAGTTATTTAGTAAAATTATCAGTAAGTAAATACAAATAATTTTCATTCCCAGTATAACATGTCATCTAACAATAAACTTATTTAAGCTAAAAAATAAGTATTTATTACATCGATATTAATAAAAAAAAGAAAAAAATCATAAAAAGTAAATAATAAAGTCTACTATAATATACAATAAGCATAAAAGTCCCATATAAATTAATTATTTCGTATAAAACATGTCATATATTTCATATAGTGTAAATTGTTTTCCTATATTAGGTAATATGTTTTATACTTAACTAAATATATCTATAAACATTATCTCACACTCTATTTTAATTCGGAATTAATAGAAGGATCAATTATCACGGAATTAAAAGAAAACCTTTATTTTAACTTAATAAATTTAATGTGTTTTGTGGGACAGTCGTAAAAATGTAATTAGATTCGGAGGGCGTTTTAAGGGAAATATATAGGTATATATATTGTTGTTTTCCACGTCATTAACTCTAGTACTACAAAAGTTGGTAATAGAATTAATGATTCTTATCTATAATCATCACTTTCAGCTGTATGTAATATAGCACTATATCCCTTACGCCACCACCACGGCATCATAATTTGCTGTATCGAAGTTATATTTGCATCCATACTTGAATACTTTGATAGACAATCCCTGTTTGTATATTCATCTATGCACGTTGATGACTCCAAACTAAGGTTGGTTACCTTCCTTTATTAATCATAGGTCCTCCTGAATTGCTACATCCCACTATCGCAGCGCCCCGTGTACAGATATCGATGTTTCATGAAAAAGGACATTCCGTTACCAATAACGTTCCTTCTCTGGTGGGACGGTATGACCTTCTGTGTTTCCGTAACCTGCAGTAATCACTTAGTCGCCAACTTTAGGAGAAAATGCAGCTAGTTTTCATAGCATTAATATAAGAATTAAGTACTTGGCTGCTCTAGATCTAAGAGATATATAATTCTATCTATTCAATAATGTATAAGTTGGATGTACATGTGTATCGTCTTTATCCAGTCTGGCGATTGGTGTAATGCCACTTGCTGTGCGAATGCGAAATGAAATACAAATATTTACTGATTATTTTCAAAAACTCATTGTTCCGCTGATTCTTTAACAGTGGTAGAGCTACACTGCAGCTGGTTTCTAGCTTGGTATCTATAGCAGCATAATGCTGCCGTGATTTGTCTGCTGAGTGTAGGGATCCGCAGACCTTTATTATTGGTGACGAGGCATTCCATCTCAGTCCTCTAGAGTGACAACGCATTATGATTCCTTGTGGTAGACAATCCCAATGTTTGTTAATTTATCTATTCAGGTTGATGACGCCAAACCGAGGTTGGTTACCTTCCTTTATTAATCATAAGTTGACCAAGACATCCAAGTATTGCTTATAATGCATAATATAACTGCATATATCAAATTCAGAAACATCTTATGTATGGATTTCTAGTTTTACTAAGTAATTGTGGACATTGTATCGTAAGCCTTGACCTTCATGTACTCGTACAAGCCATTCTAATGTTTTTACCACTTTAAAAAGGCAGAAAATTAAAAGCAATCACCTAGGTGGTTTTCGTAAAACCATTTTAAGAGGAATAATACTAACATACGTTGGCAGTAATGTTAACGACATTTAAACACATTCCTTAGTTATACGTAAACTAATTTTATTGCGTTATAGAAATTGTAAATTATGTTTTATTTCATAGGTGGCTGTAATCCGCAGCATCGCCTAAATAGCTCTTTCTGTCATTATTTATATTATTTTGATTTAAATGTATTCAGAGAAAAGGCTGACTCTAAATAAATTTATTAATATCTATATATAAATAAATATTTCAATTTCAAAAACAATTTCAATAGTTACACATTTATTACTTTGATCGTTACAAACGCGCACACAGTTTACCTGATGTTAAGTGATTCCTGCGGCCCATGACATCTAAATTCATCCTTAACAAGGAATCATAATACAGATGCGTTGTCACCCTAAAGGACTGACATAGAATAATGTCACCGGTAATAATGCGTTGATGCGTTGTCACCATACGGTATATAACACGTATGGTGTATTCTGTGAGGGCGTGGTTCTTCTCCGGTCGAGCCAACTGATTTATACAGCAGAAACAAGGTTACACTTCCATGTAAATGTGTGCTCGTAAAATGTGTTGTCACCCTTGAGGACTGAGATGGAATGCCTCGTCACAAGTAATAAAGGCCTCCGGAACTCTTCACTCACCAGGCGAAACACAGCAGCATTATGCTGCTATTTCACGCCTGTATTCTGTGAGGGCGTGGTCCTTCCCTGGTCGAGCTGACCCATTGATTCTGCAGTTAGAAACAAACTGCAGTGTAGCTCTAGCACTGTTCAAAAGAGGAATTTCAAAAAATAACATACGAGTATATTATATGCAAATATAAAAAGCATAAATATTCATCCCAATCCAAAATCGCTAAAAACTTATTCACAGTTTAAAAAAAGAGATCAGATAAATTTGTAACACTTATCTTAATATTATTTTTGTAGCTAAATTCGTAGTGTAATTTATGAGTCTATAGTTAAATAAAGGTAAATCGGATTGGAATCAGGGGAGCAGTGACTGTTTCCTTGTAGAAATCTGTTTGTCAGGAAAGGCTATCTTCTGCAAGAGAAATGAACAACTCATAAGACGTGTGCTATCTTAAATTAAACACGCATAATAAATAATGGAAAAAAATGACATCCACATTGCGTATAATTAAAGTACCTGACTGCTGTATCACGGGTTTTGGTTTCGATTCCCAGCCAATCTTTCAAAATTTTTGTTTTCCAAATTATGTATTTTTATTAGTATATTTTTTCAATTTAAATTAAATCAGATGTCAATGTACTGTTAGAATGTTATGTAATTGGAAACTAATAATACTACTAAGTATCATGTTTAGTTACTAATAATATTATATTTTGATTTCAGTGCTTGCAGTGCAGTGTTTATATATTAAGTACAACTAAAATAAAAACTAAAGTTAACTTACGATTTTTCTATGAATTGTTTTTCAAAATTACATTGACCATAACCCCGAGCATAATTTATACTCGAAGTACTAATGTGACAATTTAACTGGACAGTCAAAGTAATAAAATGAAATTTATTTCAGCAAAAGGAAGTCAAACATGCTGCCGACCGGTAACGGTGAAGAAGAGGGTCCCTAATCTTAACGCATACATACGGTTAATTTAAACTACTGGAGATTAATATTAACAAGCGAATACACGAAGCAGTGGCCGCTCTACTTGTCTCTTAACATGACAATACAGCGAGGATAGAGTCCGGCCCCTCGCCACGGCCGGTCTTCCCGGCAACATCGGACTCCCCGAGAGTACATGTTGAACGGTTTGTTATATACAATCATTTAGAAAAAATTTAATAGCGTGAGGTAGACCTGTTGCTGCGATTGGGCCAGTCAATGAATTCGTTTGAGTGCCGTTCCAGTCACTGCACTGCAGCAAAAACTGTTGCGTGACACCGACTTACCAGCTCCACAACTAAAGCGCAGTATACACCAAACATATTTTTTAAAGAATCCTCTTAAATTTGACGACGATGGTATGAAAAATGAAAACTATAAACTAATTGTAATAATATAAAATAAATTTACATCATTACTATACTATAACACTTAGAGTAAACATTTAGTAACCCATATAACATTTTATGTCTGACGATAATATGGCAACGGGTAAATACTTGAATCGACATATTGGACTATGATATGATAAATATCAATATTCAGACCTTTACATTTATCATTGGCAGTGTGTCACTTTGCGTGTACATGTCTGCAATTATTGTCAAAATACAGACCTAAAATATGCACAATGTGTATGTTGCTTTACATAACGTTCTTGAATGTATGAAGAAGTTAATTGTTTGCTGTCGTCCGACAGCCACACAATAAAGTTTATATATAGTTACATAATGAATTAATATCTTCCTCAATTATGAATAAGCCATTGGCAATAACATAACATAAACATAATGAACAAAAAGTAGCATTATATATATATAAATATATTAAATTTTTTTGTTGTTACTTCGTCCGTAATAAGTAGGGACATTTAATTCTTGTGATCCGATACCCGTTTCGCCAATGTCGATATCTTCTGGTCAGTATTAGTTTATATCAACTGTGCAGGTGATATTATCATCCGTTTCAACGACACACGACATACACCTACACACTAGAAGCGACTATTTGTAATATACAGATATTAATAATCGACTTAAAACTCGAAATCAAACCAAGGGCTCCCAACGTGCATGCATGACAGTAGTCAGATAGTAAATCATTGCTTTTTTTTCGTTTTCGGGCCACTGTTACACCGGGTTGAGAGGTGACCGAGCGTTTAAGGCGCACAGTCGAGACCTCTATTAGTGGGTAACCAGCACGGGCTCCCGAGAGAGCCTCGACTTAGACCGCCACCTTGTTTCGCGAGAGCGTCTGACTCGAGGCTAATCACTCGCTGTTATTGTTATTCTAAGGTTTAATAATGTGCCGTTTTTGAAATAATTATTTATGTTCGTATTGGGTGACTAAGCAGGACATAACTCACATAGTGTTAAGAGAAACCATGAGTTAAGGGAATACATGAGTTGTCATCCCTGGGGACTGAGATGGAATGCCTCGTTACCCTTAATAACATCCCCGGACCATTATACTCACTACACGAAACGCAGCAGCGTTATGCTGCTATTTCGCGCTTGTATATTAGAAGATATGGACCTTCCAGGTCAAGCTAACCCTTTCCTGTTGCAGCTTGTAAGGAGCTGCAACGTGCACCAACAACGAAAAGACATTGTAAAAATATGTACATTAATTCGTACCCTTCAATAGATTGCTGGAAAATGTTTCTAATTATAATATTCAGAACGATTAAGGAAACTCCTATTGCAAAAGTTTGGGATATATAACTCTTTTAAGAATTAAAAGCGCTATTATTTAAACATTTATCTAAAAAAAAGATTAATACATATCTATATAATAATTTTATTTGATATTTGAGTTTTCCCCTCTTATATTATAATAAATACAAAAAAAGTATGATAGTTATCGATGTTCAAATAATAGTATTATAAATATATACTAAGAGTCCTTTTATTTAAACATAGACTCTAGCTTTAGTGTTTGAATAAATTAACAAGTAACTAGGATCGTTTAATCAGCATAGAAATGGCCCGTCATAACGGACAAAACACGATGAAAGCTTCCCATTTAAAATTATCTGATACCCGAGAAGGGTTCAGTGCCTAAATGTTTTATGTTACTGTTGCTAACGGTCGTAATGCTTCTTCACTGATGATTCTGTTTTATGTACGTGCCGATGTGATCCTACTAAACTTCAATATTAATGTATATGTTTTATTTGTGATAGAAGTTTTCTTAAAAAAGTTATGGGATAAAAAAAATTCAGACGGTTTTGCTGTAATTTATAAATTGATTTCTAATTTATCTAGATCTGCAGAAAGTCTTATGTGTGAGAGAAAAGGAATTCCTTGATGTGAAGAGACAAGCATTCTTCAGACTGAATGCTTGTTCTTATATCAGATTTTTCATGTAATATTTTTAATATAATATGACATGAAAAATTTGCATATCTCAAGGATAAATTAAATTAAAAATGAAATAGATTGAAGTTATGTGTACCCTCTCTTATGCTTCTGTTGATTTTAGGTCATATAAATGATTTTTTAATTATTTTTAATTTCATTAGAGTGCGCCGCAGTAGCTCAATGCCTAAGCGCTATGTGACGGTACGCGACCAAACTGAGTTCG
Source organism: Teinopalpus imperialis (assembly GCA_029286865.1). Taxonomy (NCBI): domain Eukaryota; kingdom Metazoa; phylum Arthropoda; class Insecta; order Lepidoptera; family Papilionidae; genus Teinopalpus; species Teinopalpus imperialis. Next base: position 5,698,204 of record JAGSMU010000017.1, read on the forward strand.
ATTTCCGGAGCCGAAATTAAAGTAATTGTTATTTGTAGATGCTAGGCGCTGATTTTGCCAAGTGCTCGACGGTGATGAAAACCATCGTGAGGGAACCTGCATGCTTGAACAATAAATTAAAAAAAAATCTAAAACGTGAAATCCCCCAATTCGTCGGGAGTTACGTGAACCATTCTCTACTACCATTTCTAGAGAGGAGGCTTTTTTTTTTCTCGTTATATATGCTATCGTATACTTATTATTATTATAGTGGTAAAATGCAGTTAAACTGGTGCTTATATTTACCACTTGTTTATATTTATAGAATTATAATTATGTTTGTTCATATTTTGATTTTGAGCTATTGACTTTTTTCACTTAACCAAAAAGAAATGTCAACTATTACAATAAAATTTTACATTTACTATTAAAGTTGAACTATGACATAAATTTTATAGTCATAAAAAGCCAAAGATAATGAGTCCTGCGTCGCATGACACACACATTCATCCGTGATAAGGAGTCACAATGCAGATATGTTGTTACCCCTAAGTACTTAGCTGGAATGACTCGTCAACACTAATTAACTTTTATTTCTTTTTTTTATAGAATTGGTGGTATATATATATATATATATATATATATATATATATATATATACATATGTATAATATATATATATATGTACATATTTTTAACAATTTCATATCTATCTAACGATTGGAAGGTGAGGTTCTGATCCAGTATTTTGCAGTCGTGCGGATCTTAATTGTCAAACACAATTTAGAACTTTGTAAATATTGCAAAGAAATGAACGGCAGGAGTTCAGTATTGTCTCGAACCGAAAATGCTACGAGTATTATATTGTAACGCGTTGATTTAAGCTTTTTTGTCTAACACAATCAGGCAGCCGCATCAGCAATCAGGTAGTAAAAGCATATGTTTATATGCATTAGTATGAAGAATATTTGTTATTCTGTATTCATTAAATTATTCGAAGTATTCCGCCATCCCCAGTTTTTCTTATTTAAGTCTGTCCATCCAAAAGTTACCTCCAGTTTGCTATTAATATTATAAGGTCGCCCGTTGTATTTCTTACTAAAATTTCGCCAATCTATAATTGCGACATGTTTTTTATCATGTATTTTTATCAATAGAGTAATATCTATCATCAGGGCTACGGTGCACTTTGTTTCTGGTCTCGATATGAATGGATGTCTTCAATCGGGGAAGTACCACACTCTCACAGAGCACCAGTGTAAAATGACAGCATGAGGCTGCTGTATTGCTCTGTTGTTGCGGATGTTCATGGGTTCACTTACCATCAGGTAACCTGCTTGCTCGATTACCACCAATTCTATAAAAAAAATGTTAATTATTGTTGACGAGTCACTCCAGCTAAGTACTCAGGGGTCACAACACATCTGCATTGTGACTCCTTATCACGGATGAATGTGTGTGTGACGCGACGCAGGAATCATTACCGTCAGGTGGACTGTGTGCTTGTTTGTTAGCCTATATAATAAAAAAAAGAAAGGCTATCGAAAAGAAAAAAATCTTTTTATTCTTAACTGAAACAATAATTCAATGTCATCAATAACTGAAAACACATGTTCATAATAAAGTGAACTTAAACCGCTGTGCTAGGTGTACTAGTATAGTTATAAGTTTGTAATTTTATCCAGTTGTTAATGTTTATTATACAATTGTTTGTTAGTGTAGGATAATACGATACATTGTTGGTTACAAAGATTAAGATAGACGGAAATTAATTTCAAAACAAAAATTCATCCTTAAATTTTAGGAATTACAGTTTTAATGCATTCATATGAGTACAACTATAAATTTAAATTCTCATTTTTATGAGTCATTTCTTTCTTTTGTTTTTAGCTCAATTACTTTGCAATTAGGTTTTCTGATTAGTTTTTCGAACAATATTGAAGGTTTTAATGATTATCGCACATATAGAACAAAAATATTATATATTATCAAATTATTTGTTTGAATACCGCAACAATTAGGTATCTTAATATATTTTATTTCAACTTTCACGTCTTACTTTAATTCACTCGTTTCAAGCATAGTTCTATTTAATTGAAGCCAGAGGCGTATTTGATTCCAACAGGCGTGTCGACGATATGCGCACCCTCACTGCGGCTCTTCTTTAAGACACAATTAAAGTACACTCATATCATATTATTTCTGTGAATGCAAGAGTTAAATGTACGATTCATAATAATTAAATTAATAAATTTGAATTATATATTCACTACCACACATTACTGTTATTCTTGCGCTCAAAGCAAAATTCGAGTAGCGGATTTGATTTCAACAGGCGTTTTTAGTGCGACGGAATGCGTACCGTCGCTGCGGCACTACGTTAAGGCCCTTGTCAGTATAGTCACATGCTGTATATAATTTACACTGTCAAAAAAAGGATAGAAAAAACCACTACTTGTAACAAGTTCTGCGTCTAGATATTGGAACATTGATTCCACCAAGCGAGTCCACCGTGGATGTGTTTTCGGACTTAACACACACTTTTTTTCCACAATATTTTCCATTACAGTCAAGCACGTGGTAAAGTGCTTTTGCAAATGATAATTACATTACTTTCGGTAACGGCGATACCCGTTACCGAAAGTAATGTAATTATTATACAGATTCTTCGGGTACACATAGAATTCATAGTTAAAATTTTTTAACGTAATGTTCAACTTACCAGTTTATATTATCAGTTGATATTGGTTTTGTCCTGGTCAGCCTCGAACTCGAGCTCAGTAATATAAAATACCGTCTCAGTACACTTGGAGGCGTCACGTGCCATTGTTTACGCGTGCTGTACCGTCACCGTTACTTACTCATGCTGATCCATCCTCATTGTTCCGTTTTTTATTTTTTCGGTGTGATGGTCGCTGTTAGCCCGAAGGCTTTACAGTTTCACCGGCTTGAGAGGTGACCTCAGTCGATACCTCTATATATTACCCATACCAGCACAAGGGCTCCCGAGAGGGAGCCTCGGCTTGGACCGTTACCCTGTTTCGTGGGAGTGTCTAACTCAAGGGTGCCCGAGACGGCCGAACCTTGGCTCGGTCAGTTGCTTCTCACGCTATTATTATTAACTACCTGTACCACCAATTAGGAATGCCTGAGCGCTGGAGAAGCAGTTGCGCAAGAAACTCCAGCGACCTTTCTATCTGTATGGACTGGAGTCATTGTTCCGTATCCATATTATTGATCAAAGACTTTGAGGTTGAAAAAAATTCAAAATATATAATTTGATGGCAGTGACTGTACCAAACGGGATCAATCACTTTGCTATTCACGTTCATATTTATTGATTTCGCTCTCATTATTTGGAAGCACCTGTATATTTACAAGTTTTACTTTACCGTTTTTAAGCATTAGTACAAAAACAGTTTATACAAAATGAATTGTGCATTAAGAAAATTATTCTTTTTATTGATAAGTTATTAAAGTTTGATATATAATTTCGTGAAAGTTAATTAAATTAAGCTATTAAGAATTTTAAAGTTTTAATTTTTTTTTCATTATTAAATAAAATTACTAATGGCATTTTTGTGTTCATTGATATTTCATTTTAAGTTATATCATCCCTGATGCGTGTTTTAGGAAATAATATTACAATATCGAAACACTATACATTTTTTATTTTGCTTTCTATTATAAGAGAATTTTTAATTTGATAACAATTACTCATACTAACAAATAAAAGAAATTTGAAAAGTTGCCACCGAAAATTCGAAAAGTTGAAACCTTGATCCCAACTTAACCTAATAAAGTTTTAAGATACGAAAGTTAAAAGCTTTAAATCGTTAAAGCTGTTTTGCTTGTTATTGTTATGATAACAAAATAAATAGTTTTATTTCCTCCCTTTTTTTGATTTGATAGCGCCTTATGTCACATCCATCATCAAGGCTAATCAAAACCGGTTAAAGAATTTTCTACAGAAATAAATCATACATACACGTTCAATAAACATAATGCTTCTTCTTGGCCAATGGGGTAAAAACAAATATAGCAGACAAAGTAAATTTAATTAAAAAAAAAAGTAAAGTAAACTGCAAATTCTTGCTTCTATAATTTTTTTTTCACTGATTCCATACCTAAAGGTTGTATTTACCATTAACTTTCTTGTGATCTGAAATTTGACCTTGATTTGTATTGAGATGATTGTATATACACACAGCTGATAATAGAGTTGAAATCGTGTTAATCTGAAAACCTTACAGTTATATTCTCTTTAGGTATTGACATCAGGAGAAAGTTGTAGAACAGAAGTTTTTCGTTGTCATTAGTAAATTGCGAAAAAATTATTAACATACGTACCTTGTACATCATTACTAATAAATAACCATCAAAACCCGTCGAGAAATGTCTCTGTCTTAGCAGACCCACTTATCCTTTGACTTGTTAATCGATAAGGATTGGTAATCGCATTTTCATTTGCTCCAATCTTTAGATTATGTCTTAAAAGTAATAAGGATCTTTTATGATTTAGGTAATAATACCTTATAATTAACTGAATTCCAAATATTATATTATTAAACAATATTTTTCGATCCATACAGTGTAAATACCGTACATTAGATTATAAAATAGTCAAAATAAATGCTAAAGATTAATCGGTTCTGTTCATTCTCTAATTTATAACCTTCATACAATCAATCTTTATAGATATATATTTTCCCATTAACTTTAATGATTAAGGGAGATTGGCGTGCTTGTAATTGCTATCCACAAGAACATCAACCTCGACTTCGAAGGGTTAGAGGTAATCCACGACCTTGCTTCCGATCATCGCCCCGTTCTTCTTCTATTAGAGCCTCAACTTCAACTTCCACCAAAATTGTAATTGACTGGCACCGACTCAGAAAAAGCCTGAGGGAGGCCACGTATGCAGGGCCTCCCTCAGGCTTTTTCTTTTGATTGATTTATATGATTTAGAGAAATCAATGTGTTATTTAATACTTTTCTTATCAGAATGACCTAAATACACCGTTGTTGGAATGCTTACTCTTAAATCGATATAATTTCGTCGTTAGGGGTAATGACCGCGAAGCACGCGATGAGGGATCGATTTTTACGTCGAACATATTTGGCTCATGTCTGCCATTCACGTCATTTCTACATACAACCTCTAAATGTGTGGTAGAGAATCTATTACTTTATTTCTATAACGCCGTATTAACTACGCGTATTAGTAAATCACTTGATATATGTTGATAGTTTGCCAACCAAGTGTCATGAATAAGACTGTAATAATGGACTTATCATATTTATCAAATAGCAGTTCTCTAGATATACTATATATTCCTTCATTTTTGACCCTTCTAGTCGAATAGTATAGTCATTATTTAACATCAGGCATGCTTAGTGATCACTACACCTTATAGGTATATAACTACATCAATTCTATAAATTTGTTCAGGGTAAAAGTTCATTATCATCCCTGAGGAATCTCTTCTCTACCATGCAAAACTATCTACTATGTGTTAAAATGTTTTTATGCGCTACGTTTCAGTATGAGCATAGTCTATTCTAAATCATCTATTGTGTTTAGTGCGACTCTATATTAGAACTAAGGTAATGTTTAGATCCGTAGTGTTACACAATGAAAATTGTATGTTTCAATATCTTTCCGCGGCTACGTCTACGAAATGTTCACTGTGTATATACATGTCCATCAAGTTCCCCAAATTAATATTTAATGCCGATAATATTTAATATGACCTTAGTTCGCTTTAGTGAAACTAACATAATGTTATTTTAAAAAAATTAGGTTGCCTTATATTATTTGGGGGAAAGTATTGCCGCCGTTAGAACACGTAATAAAACATAAAACATCTGGGCCTGGACCCTCGAGTAGAGATAATATAATTTTAATGCGACGGGAAGTTGTTTTATCTCTCATACTTATAAATATGTTAGTAAAATGGCAACGGGCCATAGCGGGTATTTCTAACATTATTGAAATCTTGATGATATTTCATCTTAAATTCACGAATAATTACCATTCACTATCCATCAATTTTTTTTAATTTCATTCTATCGTCTCGATAGTTGCCAATTCGCCACTGTGAACAATACAAGAAATTCTTTCTGCCACGCACAGCCATTCTGTGGAAACAGCTGTCGCCGGCAATTTCAAACCGATACGACAAATAGATATTTAAAGGGGCTTATACCTTTCTTAAAAGTCGGCAGCACAATTGCGACTCTTCTCGTATTGGGCGTATGTTTACCACCACAAGGGTTGACTTACCATCGGATGAGTTGCATACTCATTTGCCACCTATCTATAAAATAGAATAAACAATAAAAAGAGTATTTAAACTATGTATGAGTATTTTATTAGTTCTCAAATTGATTAAGTTTATTTACCATTATGCAGGGCTAAATTAGTTTGAGACCCCGTAAAAATATAATCTATGTGAAAATTATTTATTTTAAAGATAGATTTACAACAAACACGAATACGGATTCATTTTAAGTTTCAATCATTCAAAATTGCTTCAGAGTTACTTATTACGTGCATAAACATTGGGACTGAAAGCTTATTTTACATGTAGTATAACATTACAATTGAATTAAAACGTCTATAAAGGTGATGCAGGGTTAACTTTTAATGATTGCGTTATTTCTATATTATAATTTGAACGTTTTACTTTATTCTTCATTCCTTTCAGCATTTTCAATAAACAAAAAAAGAATAAGATGATTTATTTGCACGCATAGAGTCATCAGAGTGAAAAATGTATCTTGTGATGTGTCGTTATCGATGAACTAGAGCTATTGATTCTTAGATGATAAATCATACGAAGGTGATTAGATACTCCATACACATGATTGACGCGACATCGAAAGTGTTTCTCTAATAAAAAAAATACTGTAAGCGTAAGTTAAGCTTATTATGTTATAAAAGAATTGACGAAAGTGCAGCAACACTGATTGATATTAATAATTTGCGGTTAACGAGTTACGAAATAGGATATACCATAGTATGTTATTATTTTTAAACATAAGGAGTGAGAAAGACGCACGTGTGTTATCACAGTAGATTGACTTGATATCCTTATATTCAACGAACGAAACACAGCGTTATGACGCTATTCCACGCTGATGTTCTGTTAGGGTATGATTCTTCTCCGGTAAAGCGGAACCATTAGACTAGTTCAGACTATAAATATAAATATATTAGATATAGATGATGTATTTGCTGGGTATTGGTGTCCATTTGCTGATAGTGTGTCTTTTTAAATCTATATAAGTATGCGTAATATCTTACTTGTCTATAAGTAAAGAAGAGGTGAATAAAAATTGTCGGTAGAATTATAATGGTGCAATTTTGGTGGATAATAACTATGATGATATTTTCTGATACTAGTAGATGGCATGGAGTGTTTATGATATGTTATATTACTATCAAGGAAACATCACTAGGCCTGGGTCCTAGTCCGGTACTATATATTCCGATAATATATATTTTAAGATCATCTTATATTGCAACATTGCCCATCAGATGCGAATTGATCTCAGGACCTACGAATAAGATACCGGGACATTAAGCCATGCAGTCGTTAGAATAATGTGACAGAAAAAGATTTACTACTTTTTTAAATATATACTTATATAGTGGAACACTAATATTATTTTTTCCTAGTCGGTTATAATATATACGCTTTGTATTGCAAAACCATAGACCCTCAGACGCGAACCGAACCCAAAATCTACTGAAATTAATTAATTACTTTTTGACGTACCTGTATGTAATATAATATTAATTTTATTTTATTTGCAAAACTTTATTTGCATAAAAAAACCAGACATTATACAAAAAGGCTAACTTAAGTCAAAGGCAAGGAACCGCCCTAGAGAACATCTCGATAAAAAATCACAATGCATAGAAATTGTTATTATTGAGGATTAGTATTGAATTTCTTGTCACCAGTTAATAAGGCTTCTTTTTTTCATCAGACGTAACATATTAACATGAAAATAATGTTTAACTCTTTATTTTTATTTTTTATCACGAGGGAGCCGATCTAAGATATTGTATCGCTAATTTTAGTTAAATCAACTACGAGTAATGACGATAATGAACACCGTCATTACTTTAGCCCCAATATAAGAAAAGACGTAGTTTATATCAACCAAGATCTTATCGAAGCGCAATGTCGGCATACTTTATACAAACCGTTCTGGGTGCAGAGAACGTGGATAGTTTAAAAGACTGTCTATTGCATAAGGAATACAACTTTAAAATGTTGGTTTCTCTTAATTTAAAACTAATTTAATATAATTCTATTATGTATAAAAAAACTAAATAAAAATGCATTCGAGATTATTGTATAAGTGTTGAACTTATCTACAGTTTTGATGAACTGAACTGATGAAAATTAATAAATTAATTGAAGTCATTTGGTATAGTCGCACGCACAATTTGTACATTTTGAAGGTTTCGAAACTTATTTCGATGGTATATTACTTACAACTTTGCAAGGTATACAATTATACCTCCACGCGACTGTACTTTAATTTAAGGTCTTAACGAATTGCCGCAGTGAGGGTGCGCATTTTATCGCAACGAGCACGCCTGCTGTAATCAAATACGGCACTGGCTTTAATTTAGTAGAATTACACTGCGTGAATTACAGGCAAACTTCAAAGTGAATAATAATAGATGATAATTACGTGACATCAAAAGTTCCGGACTACACAAATAATATTTTATATTTTACTGGGCCTTGCATAGCGTATGGAAGTCTCTAGTTTTATTTTATACCTATATATAGGTGCTCAGAGCAATGCGTTTGATTACTACCGACATATTGTCGATAGCTCGTTTTGTTTTTATCAGAGATACCTTAGATATTATACTGTCTGAAAATGTTTTCAATCGCAGATTCATTATCATCTATATCACAGCTGATTGGGTTTATTTTATAAAAGCATATTTGCATGATTAGTAGATATATAGGTATAAAAGGTTTTTTAAATGATTTTAAGCCATTTCTTCTATAATCACACTTGGTGTTAAGGTGTGACGTAAACGTTTATGGCACTACTACTACTATCTAAGCAAACACCTATTCACTATTCTCGTGAATACACTTTTATCATAATTACATGTTGATTAAAAAAAAAACAACCGTAGAACTTATTAACGTCAGCTAAATCCAGATGAAAGGCTAAACGATACCATAGATTTCCTTTACCCTGGATTTCCGCAAGAACGATTGCAGCATCAGAATTAAATCCAAAGATAATTAATTAACATTTAAAGTAAGATTCAAGAATTAAAATCTCTTATCTAAAAATTAACCGAATCAGCTGTGATATAGATGATAATGAATCTGCGATTGAAAACATTTTCAGACAGTATAATATCTAAGGTATCTCTGATAAAAACAAAACGAGCTATCGACAATATGTCGGTAGTAATCAAACGCATTGCTCTGAGCACCTATATATAGGTATAAAATAAAACTAGAGACTTCCATACGCTATGCAAGGCCCAGTAAAATATAAAATATTATTTGTGTAGTCCGGAACTTTTGATGTCACGTAATTATCATCTATTATTATTCACTTTGAAGTTTGCCTGTAATTCACCCAGTGTAATTCTACTAAATTAAAGCCAGTGCCGTATTTGATTACAGCAGGCGTGCTCGTTGCGATAAAATGCGCACCCTCACTGCGGCAATTCGTTAAGACCTTAAATTAAAGTACAGTCGCGTGGAGGTATAATTGTATACCTTGCAAAGTTGTAAGTAATATACCATCGAAATAAGTTTCGAAACCTTCAAAATGTACAAATTGTGCGTGCGACTATACCAAATGACTTCAATTAATTTATTAATGTTCATCAGTTCAGTTCATCAAAACTGTAGATAAGTTCAACACTTATACAATAATCTCGAATGCATTTTTATTTAGTTTTTTTATACATAATAGAATTATATTAAATTAGTTTTAAATTAAGAGAAACCAACATTTTAAAGTTGTATTCCTTATGCAATAGACAGTCTTTTAAACTATCCACGTTCTCTGCACCCAGAACGGTTTGTATAAAGTATGCCGACATTGCGCTTCGATAAGATCTTGGTTGATATAAACTACGTCTTTTCTTATATTGGGCTAAAGTAATGACGGTGTTCATTATCGTCATTACTCGTAGTTGATTTAACTAAAATTAGCGATACAATATCTTAGATCGGCTCCCTCGTGATAAAAAATAAAAATAAAGAGTTAAACATTATTTTCATGTTAATATGTTACGTCTGATGAAAAAAAGAAGCCTTATTAACTGGTGACAAGAAATTCAATACTAATCCTCAATAATAACAATTTCTATGCATTGTGATTTTTTATCGAGATGTTCTCTAGGGCGGTTCCTTGCCTTTGACTTAAGTTAGCCTTTTTGTATAATGTCTGGTTTTTTTATGCAAATAAAGTTTTGCAAATAAAATAAAATTAATATTATATTACATACAGGTACGTCAAAAAGTAATTAATTAATTTCAGTAGATTTTGGGTTCGGTTCGCGTCTGAGGGTCTATGGTTTTGCAATACAAAGCGTATATATTATAACCGACTAGGAAAAAATAATATTAGTGTTCCACTATATAAGTATATATTTAAAAAAGTAGTAAATCTTTTTCTGTCACATTATTCTAACGACTGCATGGCTTAATGTCGGTATCTTATTCGTAGGTCCTGAGATCAATTCGCATCTGATGGGCAATGTTGCAATATAAGATGATCTTAAAATATATATTATCGGAATATATAGTACCGGACTAGGACCCAGGCCTAGTGATGTTTCCTTGATAGTAATATAACATATCATAAACACTCCATGCCATCTACTAGTATCAGAAAATATCATCATAGTTATTATCCACCAAAATTGCACCATTATAATTCTACCGACAATTTTATTCACCTCTTCTTTACTTATAGACAAGTAAGATATTACGCATACTTATATAGATTTAAAAAGACACACTATCAGCAAATGGACACCAATACCCAGCAAATACATCATCTATATCTAATATATTTATATTTATAGTCTGAACTAGTCTAATGGTTCCGCTTTACCGGAGAAGAATCATACCCTAACAGAACATCAGCGTGGAATAGCGTCATAACGCTGTGTTTCGTTCGTTGAATATAAGGATATCAAGTCAATCTACTGTGATAACACACGTGCGTCTTTCTCACTCCTTATGTTTAAAAATAATAACATACTATGGTATATCCTATTTCGTAACTCGTTAACCGCAAATTATTAATATCAATCAGTGTTGCTGCACTTTCGTCAATTCTTTTATAACATAATAAGCTTAACTTACGCTTACAGTATTTTTTTTATTAGAGAAACACTTTCGATGTCGCGTCAATCATGTGTATGGAGTATCTAATCACCTTCGTATGATTTATCATCTAAGAATCAATAGCTCTAGTTCATCGATAACGACACATCACAAGATACATTTTTCACTCTGATGACTCTATGCGTGCAAATAAATCATCTTATTCTTTTTTTGTTTATTGAAAATGCTGAAAGGAATGAAGAATAAAGTAAAACGTTCAAATTATAATATAGAAATAACGCAATCATTAAAAGTTAACCCTGCATCACCTTTATAGACGTTTTAATTCAATTGTAATGTTATACTACATGTAAAATAAGCTTTCAGTCCCAATGTTTATGCACGTAATAAGTAACTCTGAAGCAATTTTGAATGATTGAAACTTAAAATGAATCCGTATTCGTGTTTGTTGTAAATCTATCTTTAAAATAAATAATTTTCACATAGATTATATTTTTACGGGGTCTCAAACTAATTTAGCCCTGCATAATGGTAAATAAACTTAATCAATTTGAGAACTAATAAAATACTCATACATAGTTTAAATACTCTTTTTATTGTTTATTCTATTTTATAGATAGGTGGCAAATGAGTATGCAACTCATCCGATGGTAAGTCAACCCTTGTGGTGGTAAACATACGCCCAATACGAGAAGAGTCGCAATTGTGCTGCCGACTTTTAAGAAAGGTATAAGCTCCCTTTTAAATATCTATTTGTCGTATCGGTTTGGAAATTGCCGGCGACAGCTGTTTCCACAGAATGGCTGTGCGTGGCAGAAAGAATTTCTTGTATTGTTCACAGTGGCGAATTGGCAACTATCGAGACGATAGAATGAAATTAAAAAAATGATGGATAGTGAATGGTAATTATTCGTGAATTTAAGATGAAATATCATCAAGATTTCAATAATGTTAGAAATACCCGCTATGGCCCGTTGCCATTTTACTAACATATTTATAAGTATGAGAGATAAAACAACTTCCCGTCGCATTAAAATTATATTATCTCTTACTCTCGAGGGTCCAGGCCCAGATGTTTTATGTTTTATTACGTGTTCTAACGGCGGCAATACTTTCCCCCAAATAATATAAGGTAACCTAATTTTTTTAAAATAACATTATGTTAGTTTCACTAAAGCGAACTAAGGTCATATTAAATATTATCGGCATTAAATATTAATTTGGGGAACTTGATGGACATGTATATACACAGTGAACATTTCGTAGACGTAGCCGCGGAAAGATATTGAAACATACAATTTTCATTGTGTAACACTACGGATCTAAACATTACCTTAGTTCTAATATAGAGTCGCACTAAACACAATAGATGATTTAGAATAGACTATGCTCATACTGAAACGTAGCGCATAAAAACATTTTAACACATAGTAGATAGTTTTGCATGGTAGAGAAGAGATTCCTCAGGGATGATAATGAACTTTTACCCTGAACAAATTTATAGAATTGATGTAGTTATATACCTATAAGGTGTAGTGATCACTAAGCATGCCTGATGTTAAATAATGACTATACTATTCGACTAGAAGGGTCAAAAATGAAGGAATATATAGTATATCTAGAGAACTGCTATTTGATAAATATGATAAGTCCATTATTACAGTCTTATTCATGACACTTGGTTGGCAAACTATCAACATATATCAAGTGATTTACTAATACGCGTAGTTAATACGGCGTTATAGAAATAAAGTAATAGATTCTCTACCACACATTTAGAGGTTGTATGTAGAAATGACGTGAATGGCAGACATGAGCCAAATATGTTCGACGTAAAAATCGATCCCTCATCGCGTGCTTCGCGGTCATTACCCCTAACGACGAAATTATATCGATTTAAGAGTAAGCATTCCAACAACGGTGTATTTAGGTCATTCTGATAAGAAAAGTATTAAATAACACATTGATTTCTCTAAATCATATAAATCATATAATAGACATACTTATGTATTGTGAAAATCAGCAGAAAAATAAAATTGAAAAAGTGAATTCAGTAGATTCTGAAAAAAGCGCGTACATAGATTACAACCACGCTACTGCTAGTTTCTAGCTTCAATATCAGCGTGTCGACTCGACTAGAGAAAGATAAGGCCCTCATAGAATATCACCATGAAACAGCAGAATCATATGGTTGCTTTTCATAATAGGGATTCGGGGATTGAAGAGGACTGGACTGGACTGAGAGGATATTATCTCAGTATCTTAATCCACAGGGTTGATATGCATCTGAAAGTTTTATTGACCTGCATTGTATACTTGATTACTTAATGATCGCTAATCAGAGCATGCTCGGTCTACTGAAATATTGGTAAGTAATTTAAAAAACTTAAATATAACATAAATTACATTTTAAATAGCTGAAGTAAAATGTGACAAAAGTTAGTAGTTTCAAGTTGCAATATAGTCTCTTCGAAGGTCTTCTCGAGGATCACGCCTCCACAGGTATATAGTATGTACATAACTTACCATCAGTTGAACTATGTGTTTGTGGTGTCTGTATGTGTATATAAGATAAAAATAATAATTTATTCTATTTTAAAATATATAGCTTAAGGATTAGTGATCGATTGCCTCATCGCTTAGAATCATAATGCACTAACGCTGTCAACCTGTGTTAGTCCAAAAGGACACAGTTGGACTGCTTCGTTGCAGTGTCCTTCTCCTTCTCCTTCTCCTTCTCCTTCTCCTTCTCCTTCTCCTTCTCCTTCTCCTTCTCCTTCTCCTTCTCCTTCTCCTTCTCCTTCTCCTTCTCCTTCTCCTTCTCCTTCTCTTCTCCTTCTCCTTCTCCTTCTCTTCTCCTTCTCCTCTCCCTCTCCTCTCCCTCTCCTTCCTCCTTCTCCTTCTCTCCTTCTCCTTCCTCCCTCCTCCTCCCTCTCCTTCTCCTTCTCCCTCTCCCTCTCCACCTTCTCCTTCTCCTTCTCCTTCTCCTTCTCCTTCCTTCTCCTTCTCCTTCTCCTTCTCCTTCCTCCTTCTCCTTCTCCTTCCTTCCTTCTCCTTCTCCTTCTCCTTCTCCTTCTCCTTCTCCCTCTCCCTCTCCTTCTCCTTCTCCTCTCCTCTCCTCTCCTTCTCCTTCTCCTTCTCCCTCTCCCTCTCCCTCTCCTTCTCCTCTCCTCTCCCTCTCCTCCTTCTCCTTCTCCTCTCCCTCTCCCTCCTCCCTCCTCCTTCCTCCTCCTTCTCCTTCTCCTTCTCCTCTCCTCTCCCTCTCCCTCTCCTTCCTCCCTCCTCCCTCCCTCCTCCTCCTTCTCCTCTCCTCTCCTCTCCCTCTCCCTCCCTCTCCTTCTCCTCCCTCTCCCTCTCCTTCTCCTCTCCCTCTCCTTCTCCCTCTCCCTCTCCTCTCCCTCTCCTTCTCCTTCTCCTCTCCCTCTCCCTCTCCTTCTCCTTCCTCCTTCTCCCTCTCCCTCTCCTTCTCCTTCCTTCTCCTTCTCCTTCTCCTTCTCTCCTTCTCCTTCTCCTTCTCCTTCTCCTTCTCCTTCTCCTTCTCCTTCTCCTTCTCCTTCTCCTTCTCCTCCTTCTCCTTCCTCCTCCTCCTCCTCCTTCTCCTTCTCCTTCTCCTTCTCCTCTCCTTCTCCTTCTCTATCTCCCTCTCCTTCCCCTTCTCCTTCTCCTTCTCATTCTCCTTCTCCTTCTCCTTCTCCTTCTCCTTCTCCTTCTCCTTCTCCTTCTCCTTCTCCTTCTCCTTCTCCTTCTCCTTCTCCTTCTCCTTCTCCTTCTCCTTCTCCCTCCTCCTCCCTCCTCCCTCCTCCTTCTCCCTCTCCTCTCCCTCTCCTTCTCCTTCTCCTCTCCTCTCCTTCTCCTTCTCCTTCTCCTTCTCCTCCTTCTCCTTCTCCTTCTCCTTCTCCTTGACCATCTCCTTCTTTCTTCTTTCTTTTTTCTTTGACGTGAACAAAATGTATTAGGTAATTATCGAGATTAGCACATACAGCTGGACGGACTTTGCTTAATACTATGTAATATTTATTCCGATCTATTTATGTTCATATAAATTATTTTGACAATTCTGATTTTTTTAATTTAATTTCTCTGGAAAAAACTAAATTATAAGTCAAAACCTTTTTTTATAATATCTTTGTGCTCATTTTATAATCAATTTTAGTGACATAAAAGGACACAGTATCCTGATGGTAAGTGACGAAGATGAAGATATCGGTAATTGATTATAATTCACAGTAGTATTCCCAACACGATGAAATCCTTAGATACTTTTGTTTTAAAATTTTAGCGGTTTCTACTCATGTTTATTATCTTGGGATGGAAGTAGGTTCTCCGGATTTCTACACTCACCAGTTGAAACACAGCAGTGGTATGTTGCTGTTACATACTGTTATTCTGTGAGGGCGTGGTCCTGCCCTAGTTGAACTCATTCATAATGCAGGTAGAAACAAGCTGGAAAGTCTTTCTACTGCTGTTAAATTAATATTTATTATTTCTTTGAACTTTGCAATATCTTTTAGTTTTTACCAGATGGCCTTTCCCATGGTATATCCATCCCATTAAAATACTGAAAGTATTCACCCAAACAGATGCACTATCTCGTCTCTGAAAAGTACTATTACATGAATATAAATATATGTTATAGTATAAACTATTGTAACATCTGTCTACCCCCATTGGAATCTTTTTTATTAGCTGTGGCTTATTAAACAAAATATCATGTGGTTGAAATCGTTACAACTATAAATTTCTAATAATTTAATATTAGTTCTATTATTACCCAATAAGTATACCGATATAAAGTGGTTATAAAATCCTCAATGATATGCTATTATTCAATGCCCTTTTATACACGTTATCAAAGATTTATGTTAACGGTATTATAAGTTGACAGCGCTTTGTGATATTAAAAGTCGCTTCATGGCCACATCATCTGAAGTATAAAATCTTTTATAATATTTATATATTTTTTACAATATTAGCAGTGACAAACAAGTCAAACATCTGATGATAACTTATACCTTCTTCCATATCATAAATCCATCCACTGCTAAAATTGTATGCTTCGTTACTTGTAATATGATTCCCAGCTAAAATATATAGCTGGGGAAAACTAACTACTAACTAACTACTCACTATACAAAATACAGCAGCGTTATTCCGCTATTTTCCGACTTCGACGACCAACACAAAAATGAATGTGGTTCTTCTAGTGCTATCTGCAAACTAAATAAACAAACATTTATGATTTTTTAGTAATAACTTTAACGATATGATGTATAAAAGCATTACATATAATAATACGAATAATAGTAATAATACAAACCAATAACATATTACTATTATTACTGGATATATTAAAATATATCCTATAGTAATAATAATAATCGTGGAAGCGGATCCATCGCAGACCACGTCAGAGTTAGCGGCAGGCAGTGGTAGTGACAAAACAATTATAATTCAATTGAAACAAATTGGAAAAGCGAAAAAGCTCGAGAAAGAAATTGGTACCGCGTGAATCAAATGACGCACACCAACAAACACGCATTCAGTGCTGCGTCACATTACACAACGACGGAATTTTGAATCGTATCGGTACTTGTGATGAAAAATGGATACTAAAGCTACTAAGCGAAATTTAACTTTGAAAAAGGTACTGGTGAGTGTTTGGTGGACCAGTGCTGGTGGCATACACTACAGCATCCTAAGATCATAGATGCAGATGGCCAGACAAATATGGTGGATCTGTATTGTTAACAATTGCAAACAATTCCATCCATGGAAAAACTAGCCGTTAAATAACCGATACTGGTCAATTGCTCCAGCCCACTGCTGATACATGACAACGCTAGTTCCCATACTTCACGACAGAGAGTCGCTAAATCAGAGGAGCTGCGTTTGGAATGTCTCTCTGCACCTTGCTCCAACAGATTACCACCTTTTTTCGGAATTTCATTAATTTCTTGCAAGGAAAAAAGTGAATTCTTATGAGGTAGTCCAAATTGCTCTCAAAGATTTTATTGATTCATGCTCCCGAAAATTTTCAGCAACTGAATCAATAACAAAAATGGCGATAATGGTACACATTTCGATTGATTAAATACATAATTTCATTTAAAAACGTTTTTACTTACCATTTTTTCCTAATTTCATATGTAAGGACTTGGTATGTAAGAACAACTTCAGGAAACAGGCAATATTCATTCACAAAAATGAAGTTGGGATGCACCCTGTTAATGAAGTACAGACCTTCTAAGAAAGGTGAAATATAAGTGGCAATGAGGCACATGACGGTTCCTTGCACCCGGAAATGTGAGAGTGGGTGTGGGGATTTCATAGAAATCTTTAGTGTCTTACGAGACAATAATCAAAAAATAAGACTTGACATTTCGATTATTTTCGTTTCTTTTTCTATACATATACATACAGTCGAAAAAAAATACAGACAAAAAGACAAAACAATCATAAATGAAATAGTAGAAAACAGTTCAAAATTTAGTGTTTATTACAGCCCTTAATTGTTTCTTTATAGACCGGATAAGATATTTCACTGTTTCTTGTGAAACGCCACCCATTTTTCGGCGAGGGCGGCTAGAAAGCGGCTAGAAACCCTGCGGCAGCTCTGAGATCGGCTCAGAGCTGGCGCAGGGTTTCTAGACCGAACTTTGTTTAAACTCGTCCTGTAAGCTCTGAATTTGATTTTAGTCTAGACAACGTGTTGGCAACTCCATGCATTAAATTTTGACCTCAATTTTAGGTACCACCGAACAGAAGCTGCAGTAAGTGGACGGGCATTGTCCTACATTAGTACAAAGTTTTCACCGATAAAGTCTGCATTAAAAATGACATGATCTCCTTATATTTCTTCAATATATTAGTTTGCTGTCAAACCGCTAAATCTGCCACTAGTTTCGATGAAAAACAACTCTGTTTTGCCTCCATTTAACCACCCACGTCATCCAGGAACCTCCTCCAAATGCTACATTTTCACTTATGCAGTACTTGGCAAATTGCTCTCCGCCTTTAGTCTTCTTCTGACTCTCCAGCCACTAACAGCCACTCCTCGCGTTTCTTCGAGTTCCTGTTGAATTAAACTAACTTAAATTTGTAATGCTCAAATATGGCTAGACCTCGGCTGGTTATACCCGGGAACCGCAAAAGGACATACAGGTAGTCTGACCACTACGCCACGTGGACGACTAACTCCATAACAGTGATATTTTATTACTAAAATATTTAAGGAACAATTTAATATACAAAAGCAATAAAGGAATGTTACATCAACAACAATAACCTAATATATTTTAATATAAATTCCACTAAAACCACAGCAATAAACAACAGCAAGCCTTTTATAAATGATCATACCTTGGGAAAGCTTAAAGTTATAATTTTCAGTAGGGAAAACTTCAGTCGCCAAGAAGACCTTTCGTGGGACACCCGTGTGCGTCGATTGAGAACTTGTCGTGCGAGTTCGTTTCGTAAAACAGAAACAACATGTCATAGTCATAATATTTTCTATCAACTACTTCGTGAAGCTAATTTAATTCGAATGAAAAAAATCTTATGAATATGCGAGACCTGGCAAATAAACCATGTGTATGTTTACATAACGTGTGAACGAAAATATTATTTTGACAATCTTTTTGTTCGCGAATCTCCGCTACGGAATTTTTCAAGGTAAGAGGTAGCGCGGTAGCAATACTATGACACTATACAATAACTAAACTGTACATCTGGTTGCGTTGCTGTAGGAAAGTTGGTAATCAACATAACATTAATAATTATGATTTATATTATAGTAAAAAAAAATTACGTATTTTAGCCCGATGTTATTTTGAAACAAAACAGTTTGCAATAAGAATAAAACTGGTGATGTATATGGAAAGCTTTATTTTACTCTTAAAAATAGAAAAGTTCAGTATTCAGGAGGCGCTGCATTAACTGCCCGTTTTAGGTTTGGTGTTAAAGCTTTAACCAGATTTTAATGTGTAAGCTTGCACAAGAATTAGCTGCTACGAGATAAAATTTGGTATTGAAAATCTTTCAGGAAAGCCTGTCCTATGATTTATGATAATATGAGTGGTTATAAACGAATACAACATACACAACACGTTAAGTGAATACTGCTAATCTTGCACAAGTGAATATATTGTGACAAATGCACAGTCAACACTTTGAACAAGTATGGATTGCGGATTTGCCTGTAATTTAACCTATTATTATATATAATTATCAATAACCATATGAAAAACAGGAACACTAATTTGCTATTTATCTCTGGTATTTTGCTATAGTGTTCTCCGTACCAAGTTAAATCAACTCTGGCAATCATAAGCCTACGTATAGATCAGACACGTTCACTATAAGTCCCGTTAACTCACAACAATTTCGAACTTATTTTTTCGAAACTAGTACCTTGTTACACTTTCCTTTCCATAAGACGTAACAATGATGATATATCTTAACATACTCTTACACAACATTATATAATGAATAAACTAGTAGAAGTAGAATTAATTCTGAAAATATATTGCCAATTATTATCAATGTTGAATGTTGAATAAACCTGAATAGTACATGAATACTAAACAATTTCATTTCAAATATTTGTTTCAAATCAAAGTATCTCAAAGGACATAAAAGTGATGCAGGAACTAATTGATAAGCCATTCTATTTAAATCATTCAATATGAAAGATGTTTTTGAACTTTATTTTTATGTACAATAGGGTACAGTGCCATTTATTTTCTGCTATTCACCCCAGAGTGAGATTTACAGAGAAGTGTGGCCTAAATAATAAAGAGGTTACTAATAAGATAAATATGATTCAGTCGAAAAGATGCACATAGATATTTATCCGTTATATTTATTATTGTTTAATTAGCAGTTACATACATTTGAAGTTATGTAACGAATCACCGCAACTAACAGAAATGTAATCGCAATCTGACGCATCCAACGGTTATCGTCTGTTTACGATTTTGAATACGAGATTGAATCGATATCTATACGATTCCTAACTTTTAAGTTATTAAAATCATCTAAAGTCTGAAATATTCAACCTATAAATCTTGTTTCCGTTTCTACACAGGGAAGAACTGATGGGGATAAGAGCTCCAATTCTTACCCTTACGTGAGCGTAGCATGTTTGGAGGGCCATTCACACACGCGACGTAGATGCCTCGGGACCCAGGTGTCCCTACGAGCGCAGTTCGATCCTTACCCTCTAGGGTTGATCTAATCTCCATTGGAGGAAAAATCTTGTTTACTACTTTACACACTATACAAACTTTTCAATCTATAAAGTTTTATATATTATAGAATAAAATA
This sequence comes from Teinopalpus imperialis, assembly GCA_029286865.1. Lineage (NCBI taxonomy): Eukaryota > Metazoa > Arthropoda > Insecta > Lepidoptera > Papilionidae > Teinopalpus > Teinopalpus imperialis. The sequence goes on from JAGSMU010000017.1 coordinate 5,718,870, forward strand.
AAATAAATTTGAATATGATCGAAATCAAAAACAATTATTTCACTCTAGTATGGACTGCTCTTATAGATTAAATACTTTGTTTCTACCAGAAATACCAAGTAACAAAGAATATCAATTTCCTAATGGTCCTCTGGGATCTCAACCCTCATACTTTTTATATTTTATATGGAACGTTTACATGTGTGCAATACACTGTTTAAGTCTACTACTTAGTATCATTTATCTATTATTTATCTTGTTATTTTTTTATAATTATAAATTGGAAAAGAATTATTTTAAAAATCGTAAAAAATATGGACATTGCGAATATGTCAGTATTTCTTGTCACCTATCATTATTTAAATACTCTTGTGAATTAAGGAAATCAGTAACCTTATCACTATTAATCACCACCCCTACTTACAAAGTCGTCTAACCCAAGAACGAATGTATGTAATAGGATTTTGGCGAACAAGCTAAAAGTCTAGGACTCTTGACGCGTCTCGCTGAGTAGTACAATGCGATAAGCAGAATATTGTTTCCTCCATAATTGTGTGACGGAATCATGTGATAAATCTGCCACATGTTTCCTTTATTAGTAGCATACGTTCAAGTTACACGCTGTATTCATGTATATTAGAAAAATATACATAAATACAGCCGAACATAAGTTTCTAAATATACTTAAATATTTCCGTAACACACTTATTTAACTATTTACTGACGTCACAAACATTCACAGAATTCACTGAACATTAAGTAAGACTTACAGTACCGTATCCACCCAGGCACGCTTCATACTATTTATCAAAGAAAATTCTAAAGAACTGAAGTAAGCCGTGAAATTAAAGATATTTTCATATGCGAAATGAGTAAGTATTTTTTAATAATCAAATTCTTGTCTTTGCAGCTTATTTAGTAACGGTGGATATATGTAGTTGTTATTTTCTTGTAGTACGTGAAGTTTTTAATTGATATTGTTGTAATTATGTTTGTATTTTTCTACTTACGATTGAATTAGTTAAAATTGGGTTATATTGTTAATTAAATAAATCTACAAATATACCTGCCAGCCAAAAGTTTAAGACTGCACATAAACAACATAATTATCCTTCAATTGTAATAAAATCCCATAGGATAGATAAAAGAAATGAACATCTACATGTTCTATTGTTAGTATGGAATATTTAAAGAAGTCATTCTTTTGTTTACCTTCAGGTTATTGTACAATAAACATCTATTGTTTTCAAACACCGACAACCACTGCGCTATAGCTAGGTGGTAGAGTCGTAATAATATTTTTATAATGTCCTCATTACTAATAACTTTGCTTTTGTTACGTATTGATAAATAATTAGGATTATTGAGCTCCAGAAAACTTTCCAGAAGACTTATTATTACCCGACTTTACTTGGGTTTGTTCACAAACAATCTCAATTAGTCTAAACTTGTGCTTTCTACAGTGAAGACGTCATAAAATGGGAAAAGCTCAAGAAATGAGCAGTGAAGTGCGTTCTGCTATCGCTGTTTTACATAATGAAGGCAAATCCGAACGTGAGATTGCTTCACAACTGAAGTTATCGAAGACTTGTGTTCATGGCTCAATAACTCGATACAGGGAGACAGGCAGTTTTCAAGATCGTCCACGCTCGGGAAGGCCGAGAGCTACCACGTCTAGTGAAGATAATTTCATTGTTGTTACCAGCAATTGAAATAAACGCTTAACAGCACCAGAAATTCGCATTGAAGTAAACAAAACCCGAGTTAAACCTTTATCATTGACTATAGTAAAACGGCGACTGAGAGATGCGAAGTTGTATGGTCGCGTTGCCGTTCGAAAACCTCTGCTAAGGTCGCAAAACAAGAAAAAACGGATGCAGTGGGCCCATCGAGATTGGACTGAAGAAGATTTTAAAAAAGTGCTTTGGACCGATGAATCCAAGTTTGAATTATTCGGTTCAAAACGTAGAATTTACGTTCGACGCAGTGCCCAAGAGAAGATAATGTCAGATTGTGTAGTCCTAATAATCAAGCATGGTGGCGGCTCAAATATTGTCCGAGGTTGCTTTATCTAGCCAAGGAACTGGCGATTTGATCAAAATTGAAGGAATTTTGAAAAAGGAACAGTACTAAAAAAAATTAGAACGAAATGACGTTTCTTCCGGGTTGCGATTAATTGGAGATGGATTAATTTTCCAACAAGATAATAATCCAAAGCATAGCTACAAATTATGTGGAGGATATATAGAAGAGAAAGAGGCACAAGGGGTGTTAAAAAACATGGTTTGGCCTCCTCAGAGCCCGGATTTCAATAATATAGTTATACATTTACTTCCCTTTATATCCTGTCAATAAATACAAGTAGATTGGTTTTAGTTTAAACATCTAATAACTTACCAGAGTAGACATGAATGGGTGTGATGTAGTAGGAATATAATGTCTACAATATTGGTCTGGCTTAATTTATGCGAATATAAATACTGTTCGGAAATATATTCACAAACATCTGAATTCATCATAAAAATTCAGTAAAATTTAAACAGAAACTAAATTATTTAAAACGTCGAAAAAGTTATTCCCTTCGGTAGTTAAATATTTAACCGTTAATTTATTCTAGTCACGAAATTCTCGCTTTTTTGTGGGTTTCGACTAATATTCAAGGTAAATCAAGAATGTAATTAAAGTGAATTACATTCAGGGGTCAACTCTGCTTCATAAATCTGTTGCTTCAAAAATGTCAACTCTCTAAATTATATAATATCATACGAGTATATACATAACATTTATATAATATTTATGCAGAATGTTGTCTAAATAATGATTAGACTTTCATCTACTGGTTTGTCATCTTGGATCAATCATAAAATGATGTTTATTTTTTACAGTAGTCCATTTTTCGTTTCGTTTGGATGTTCCAAAGAAGTAAAGATACACTTCTTCAAAGCATTTTTTCAGGTGTTTTACACTAGTAGCCTATAGTGTGATTTTTCCCGTTCTGCATATAACGCTCTGCAAATCCAATACAACAAAATATTTAAGATTCTATTGGGGCTTCCACGGTACTGCAGTGCTTCGAGCATGTTTGTAGAGGCGTATACAGATGACCTACATGCAGTGGTCAGAAAGAAAGTAGCTTCATTCGTACATCGTACTAAGGCGGCCTCTAATAGTCTCTTAAGGGTGTTGCCGATAAGAGCGTTAGTTTCCTGATTCGTCGGATTTTTGCTTCATTGATTGAGCTGCATGTCTTCAGCGTAACAGTACGTTGATTTAAATTAGTTTCTTTGTATTATTTTTGTTTCATGTAATTATGAATGCTTTTGTTATTATTATTATTTCTCATTTATTGTTAAAATTATTAAATTATATCCATTCCAAACATATTTTAAATTACATGTTTGTAATGGATCTTTGTAATCTAAATCAAATAAATAAAATAAATCATGAAATCATAGTCTCCTGGTCGGTTTCTATATCATTTAATATATTTTAGTTTAATTTAATTATTTTAATAGCAATATATACTTTCTTATTACGAGATTACATCAACTCCGATCAAGATATACTATAATATACTGCTGTAACCTACCCAGTCCGATGCATATGCAATAAGTTCGGAGGAGTTTAGATGCAAGGAGACGGAAATACATACCACATACCAAGAACCTAACTACAATTTGTGATACACTAATTTTATTTCTTGGTTGTATATCAAATCACGACCGCATAGCCAGCAGCGAGGTACTTCAATTACAGGTCCTGTGAAATACTCCATACATACATACATAAGATATTTTTATAAACGACGATAAATAAACGGCGGTACGGCTTTAGTTGTATTACCACAAGAGTTTCCAGCCGTCAATAGAAGAAGCGGGAAAGTCTAATACAGGTATAGAATGAGTCATTTCATTTTTTCGTCTTTCGTCCATTTTGTCTTTCATTCTTAGGCATTGTGAAAAATATAATTTTAATATACTAAAATTGATTTGACTTACTCGTTTGATTGATTTCACTTATGAACTTTTAGTTCTAGAGTACTCATCTGATTTTGATGATTTTATTTTTTATGCAATTTTATAATCTAGGAGAAGTATAAAATGAACTAGATTCAAAGTAGTCTTGCTAATCGCGTACTCAATAATTCACTGTAACGATCACAATCATATGATCGAGGAGAACTAGAAAAATATTTTTATTGAACAGAATGCACATCAGGATAAATAAGGAGTTTACATGACTTACACAATTAAAAAAAAAAACCTAATTTTACCTAATATTGTAATGTAAATATTTTATATCTATGGTTGGAATTGATATTTATCCATGTTCACTAGTATGTATGTCGATGCGAATTTGTACATAGCAATATGTATGTACTTTTATGAATAAAAGGCACATGGTGAAATAGCTGTGATAGCTCTAAGAGTTCTGTTGTACGGATCGATTCAGAGTTTTTAAAAAAAAACTATTTGGAAACAACAAATTAGAAATATTTCATTAACTTGAATTAAAATTACTTTTACAAAATATAATGGTCAGTGAAACAATGGGCAAATGTTACCGCTCTAGATTCGCGTGACGAACTGGTTTTTAATGTAATAAATGTCCAGAGGCTCATGTATATGCTGACTAGGCATAGGATCAGTTACGGGATGGGTAAGGCTTTGGTAAGGTCTATCATATACAGTAAGTATATATAACAGTTCGCTTTTAATTCACGATACGCCCGCAAACCGGTACTGGTTCCAATGAAATAGTTGATTGCAATTTTAACTGACATACTGAGCGCTCGGCGGAGAATGAAAACAGTTTGAGGAAACTTGCATATGTAAGAAATAAAAAATAAAAAATATTTCAAATAGATTTGAAATTTGCCATTCCGCAGTAGAGCCGCGCGATAGATTTTGCTCGAACACTATCTCTAGAGGCTATGCCCAATCCATATTCAATAGATTTCATTGTCCTTTAATACGAAACTTTGATTTGCTTTTAATTATTTACCCATTATTATAAATAAGGATGTATCAAAGTCATTAACTGAAGTAGTTTTATGATTATATTGATGTTAATTACAGTTATGAATAAACTTACACTTTAATTAATTTTGGTAAACATTAATTCCCTCGTCAATAACACACAAAGATTATTCAAAACGTCAGTACGGCGTGGGTGGTCAAATCAAGGCTCAAGCAGTTACTTCACCTGGAGTCAATCCATGAGGATTTAGATACCATGTGACACAAACTTAAAGAGCCTTTCGTTCATGAATTAACTTCCCACCGGAAACCTTAATTTTATCGTTTTACTTAATTAAATAAATTACTTTACTTTAAGGTTCTAACTACTTATTCGTTCGTGCGTTCTAACTAGTTAACGTAGAAATTTGACTTCATCATCAACTTAGCTGTGTATGTTAAGTTCGATCCACTAAGTTAACTCAGAAATTTGACTTCTTTATCAACTTAGCTATGTACATATGTAAATGCTGTCTACATTATCTCAAGTTAATTAAGGGATCCAACGAGTCATTCAATTTCCGATGAGTGTGCAACATGAATTGTTGAGGATGATCGTAGTGGTCAGAGGTTGCAGTAATTAGTAGACCATATGCTCGTTTGTATAATATTATAAATTTATTCATATTTATACCGAGGTTACATTTTCTCTACACGTATTGTCAACGACAATTGAGAGAATATGAATCAAAAGAATACATTGATATTTTCGTCAAAACCTGCTTAAAACGTTACTCTCGTAATTATTTTACTTACGTAATCGACACCTTGAAGTTTGGTCATTGCAAGCGAATGTAGCTAATCCCTTAATCCCTAACCCACCATATTTTATTTAGTCACGACCGTTATAAAGAAAATATGTATATCCGCGTCTAAGAATCAATACCTTTATCGTATTGATGACGTGGAAATTGCGGGCACAGCTAGTTATCGCTGTAACTAATCGTATTATTTCGATTAAAAATGTAATAAAACAATATCAAAATAATGTGGTTTTGATATTGTTTTTAGTCTTTATTTTAGTATCAGATTCACTATTTAAATATGTTAAAATGTGTTATAATATTGTTGTCTCGTATGAAATATTGTGGCGGCGTGGTGGGACAATGTGAGACTTACTGCCCAAATTTTCTTTTCTTTATTACATTGAGAGTAACCATCGAGCAGACAGTTCATGGTAATTGATTCCTGTGGCACAATCTACATTCATCATTGATAAGGAATCATAATGCAGATGCGTTGTCGCCCTTGAGGACTGAGATGGAATGAACTCTTCACCAGTAATAAAGTTCTCCGGATCTATACACTCAACAGACGAAACACAGCAGCATTATGGATCTATTTTACGCTGGTATTCTGCGAGGGCGTGGTCTTAACCCAGTATAGCGGATCCATTCATTCTGCAGCTAGAAACAAACTGCAGTGTAGCTCTAACGGTATTAAAATTATTTGCGAAGCGTTATCGATGTAAATTTAATTAAACTATAGTGAGAGATCCTAGATTGATAGATATAATTATTATCTTATCATTATTTATCATGATAGAGCTTTTGAGTAAAATAGCAGTAGTATGGTTCGGTGACTTACGGGTACAACTGAAAACCCAATTACAGGTAGTGAGATACAGACACAACTACAAGCATGAACATCTTAAATCTTAGTCGAATATATACCTATATAGCTTATGTTTCCCATCAGGTGATATGTGTTCTTTTGTCAAAGTTTATATTATAAAAAAATATCAAACATTTTTTTGATTCATAACAATAAATTTGAAGCGTCTAACCTAACGGCCTACGAAACTGAAGTTCGTAGGTTTGAATCGACCATTCAACTATTCTCGTGAACCATCTCCCAGGCGGTTGGAAAGTGTACTGAATGGGGCTACTCTTGCCCCAAAACATCATGTCCCCACCCATCTGCATCGTGGGACAGAATGCTTCGAAGCGTGAACCATCTCCTAGCACAAATATTTTAAGCTTGGAGTGGTTAATCGGAATAATAGTAATGTTTGTTGCAATGCTAATATTCATAATAAAAAAGTACATATTTTAAAATATAAAATAAATAACTGACAAAAGAATTATAAAACATCTCGCTCGGGTTTGCCATAATATACGAAATTTCGATTCAACATCACGTTGCCTAGCAACCAAACATTTTTAGTGTCAATGTAGGTCAGACACCTTAGTTCATTTAATATTTACGCTGAGGTGAGGTATTGAAAAGAACTGCCACATTTTATATTTGTCCCTGATTTTAGTAAACTCATTCTTAAAGAAAACACGGATTTTATTTGTGTTAGGAATTCGAAATTTGCCGTCCAAATTGCGCAATGTAAATTTATTCATTGGTATTTTATGAATGTTAACATTTATCTTTTGTTGACCAAATTATCTTCCTCGTGCATTTCTATATTCTGTTCACAAAAAACCCTTAAACGTAAACTTTAAGAACATCGGAATATATATATATATATATATATATATATATATATATATATGTATATATATATATTTATATATATATAGATAATGGAGCGTATATTTTATGCAAGCCTTGAGTCATACCTAGAAAATAATGACATCCGCGACCGACAGTAAGGGTTTTGTCGAAACCGGTCAACTAGCGATCTTCTAGTGCACGCCACTCATCTCTTTGGTGAGGCTCTCGAACAACGGTGAAGCACTAGCTATCTCACTTAATGTTTCGAAGGCCTTTGACAGGGTCTGACACGATAGCCTTTTAAGCAAGCTTCCAGCGTAGCAGGAGCGGTCTCTGCGAGTAGTCACAGATGGCTGCTCGTCTGAGACAATGGCGATAAACGCTAGAGTTCCTCAGGGGTCTGTTCTCTCTGCCACTATGTTTCTGCTGCATATTAATGATCTGCTGAAACCCGGTATCTTTGGGTATGCAGACGACAGCACAGTTGTAGAGAGTTACTAGTTAGGTGCTAATGCCACCAAGGATCAAGTACAGTCCCAAAGAAGAGCCATGGTAGAGCGAATGAGTCTCACATTACAGGAGGTTTCCAGATGGGGCGACGCCCATCTTGTCAGCGCTTTGCTTCGTCTTTCATTATTCGTACAGAAAAGGATTGGAATAGTTTGCCCGCGACTGTCTTTCCCTCCGATTACAATGTGGGTGTTTTCAAGAGTAGAGTGAATAGGCATTTACTGCGCTAGTGCACTTACCATCTAGGACTGCATTGTCACTTAACATCAGGTGGGATCGTGGTCAAGCACTTGCTTAGAAAGTTTATAAAAATAAACCCCGCAAGTGAACACGCCTGAATCGGCTATAAAATATTATATTAAAAAAGAGCTGTTTAACGAGTCGTGGAGGTGGAACCGACGCATACACCTCCCTCTAAAGTACGCAGAACAATTTCTCGGTTGCCTAACCGGTGAGCGTTTTTCGCGAAATGAGAAAGAAGGAGAAGATAATCGTGTTGCCTAAATCTGAGGTAATGACAAGGGCCTACCGGAAAGATTTAGACTTATCACGTTGCTGCTGTATGTAGCAATATTGATTGAAAGGCTACTGCTACGAAGGATTGCACCCTGCTACAGCAGTTTGGCTTTCGCAGAGGACAGTCCACAACTGCACGGCTGACCCGAGTTCAATCTTGCTACCAAAGTTAATCTCGGTCGCATCTATGTGAGGATCTCCTTAGATATTTCAATTTGCTACCGTAATGGTTCGATAAATTGTGCATGATGGTGAACGTCGGTAAGACGTGTTCCAGCCCCCTTCAGCTGCAAGGACAAGACGTGGAGTATAACTCAACCTTCACCTATCTTGGATGCCAGATAGATCGTTCGTTACGCATGGTCCCCCAGGTCAACCGTATAGTTTGATAGGGCAGCGTTACTTTATCTGGTTCTAGCATCCAAGCAGTCTACCCGTTCAACCCGTTTTGGATTTTATAAGACTTACGTCCGTTCACTACTGACTAATGCAGCTCCCACCTGATACGCACTGGCCTCAACCACACAGCGTAAGCGTATGAAAACGCTACAAAATTTTGCTCTGCGAACGATAGTGGAGGCTGGTCACTACGTCAGGAATGATGTCATAGATCTCAAGAATTCATGGACCGACTGGTGCCAAAATTTTCGATAGCGCAGATAAAATATATAACTTGAAAATATGTCTATAATATATCTTATCGTCCAACAGACCGCAGACCTCTCTCACGCGAGCTTCTTTCCCCTACCTAGGGCTAAAAAGAATACTTTTTGTAGCAAATGTCCCCTCCGACCTGAATGGGAAGTTAGGGTTGATACATGACCAACGGCATACGTATGCTTTTTATGCCTTTTCGTCCAGTACCAGATGTGTAATATGTACTCGTAAGTATATACAGTCAGTAAGTTTACTCGTAAGTTTACGCACACACCCTTACTCTAACCGTCCTTGAGCGAAAGACAAAGGACCAGGGGTTCGTTACCCCCTTGAGTGAATGCCCGGGCAGAGGGGACCGCCCCGAGATCCGTACCTGCAGCCCTTGAGGCCAATAGATGCTCTGCTCTCTCTTATAAAAAAGTATTTTTATGTGATAATTTGCTTTTCCAATAGTTATGAAAGTAAAAAATTAAAACCAAAAAAACATAATATTTTATTATCATTCAGTAAAATTTCTCAGCTAATTGTACACTTTCCTCAGTAACAATGTCCGACTTAAGCTAATTAACTAACATATTTTGTCATCCAACTTTACACTTACGTTAAGTAACTTTGTGATTTATAATTCAAGATAAGGGTAGCCTCGAGTAGACTATTACATTGTTACATTAATATCTGTTTTTATCTAAAATGTTGATCTCGAAAACCGATCATGGATTCTGCCTCAGATTTTTAAACTTTGAATATTTTTTTCAGTTTAATTACAGCTTCCGACAACCTTGTGATCTCAAATCATCTTCAGAAAATTTATATTCACTCGTAGCTATAAGATCTCTGAGGGATATTCCCTAAGCCTCAACTCTTGAATTTAATATTTTGATTTTGATTTCGGTTTTGGTGAGAGGGAGATTAAGCTTAAATAGACAAGTTTGTTAAGAGTAAATCAATAAACTAAGGAAATAACTTAGGAATACATTAGTATCTATGCTTAATGCATAATACTAGTTTATTCAGAATAAATAATACCTAAATGAAAACAAATATAGTAGGTGCTACGGATAACTTTTTAGACCCAAAAATAACGGAAGATGACACTTCAGCGACTGATTTTTATTGTTTTACCGGAGACCCAGATTCTGTTAGCGTTACGTTCCATCTCGGTCACCTTCCCACCCTCGTTTGTTACCCTATGTATATAATTATATATATATATATATATATATATATATCTAAACCTATATATAATTATCATTATACAGGGTATTAGAAGACCACTTCCGAATACAAAGACAGACGATAGTACTAATAACACCTTTGATGATGGGACGGATACAAAATCGACCCTAAAAAAAAAAACATATTTTTAAAACGTTTTATTAGCATTATTTACGCTCCATCATGTTAGTACAGCTAAATGAAACGATAGTTTCATAAAAATACATTACTTTACAAAAAAAAACCAGCAATGAAACACAAAATCAAAAACAGCTGATACTCGGATCAACGAACGCACGGACCAAACTGTCTCAAAACTAAAAATATTATACATAATAATCAATCCCGCCAAAACAAACCGCTCCTTTTGCGGTGGGCTGCGGCCGCCGTTGACGGCACTTTGATCATTTCCGCGGTATCAAAGCCGCCTGCCGCCGCGCCCGGGCGTTCTTTGATCCGAGCTTCAGCTGTTTTTGATATTGTGTTTCATAAACTTACTATACTACGAACTATAATTGCTAAATGATAGGTGTACTAACATGATGGAGCGTAAATAATGCTAATAAAACGTTTTAAAATATGATTTTTTAATCAGGGTCGAATTTTTTTCCGTCCCATCATGAAAGTTGTCATTAGTACTATCGTCTGTCTTCGTTTTCGGAAGCGGGCTCCTAATACCCAGTATAAGTGCACCTGATAGTAAATAGTAACTGCACCTATAACATCCACAACAAAGAAGCGAGATGCATATGCGTTGACACTCTTGAGTGCATCACCTGTATTTTGGACACCGGACACGACACAGCGACGTAATGCTACGCTCTGCTATGCTATCTTACGGCCGTATTCTGTCAGTGCGTGCTATAAACAAGCTGTAACGAGACACTGCCAGTGTAACTGTCTATGTATTTATACAGCACTAATATAGGTGTTTATGGGCCGCAGTAGTTCCTTACTGTCACGTGAACTATGCTCGTCTGCAACTCGTACTGACATATGTAAAAAAGACAAGCTCACTGTAAACTTAAATTCATGACCCCCCAGGCGATTCCTACACACGACATTTTAATGGTTTCTATTCCTTTTTATGTTATATCTATTACAATGATGTATGTGGAAAAGTATTAGAACAATCAACATATTTGAGTTGAAAAAAAAAAAAATTATTGGTACAAATAAAAAGAAAAAATGTAACCACTTACGGCACTCCCTAAGTCTTTGGCGAACAGCATTAAAGAATTGTCTAAGAAGTTATCAAGATTTTAATCTGATCCTTCCTTCAATAGTCCTCTTTATATGTACAGAATTTCGAGGACGTCTATAATTACATTATAGACGATGCTCTTAAACTAATCTAACAAGAAAAATCTGGTGGGGATAAGTCAGGGCGCCGAAGCGGCCACTCCACGTAACCTCTTCTGAAATCGCCTTTTTTGGGCTCTACTAATTAGTTTAAGAGATATGTGCGGAGGCTCCATTTTTTTGGAACCATGCGAGCTGGTTATAGTGTCCACAATCCTGTAGTTGAGACACTATGTACTGTAATAAAAATATATAAAATACCATATTTACACGGATCGTAAATGTATAGAATAATATAAACGACGGGGTAACCGTACTTTCAGTCCGTGACCTACATTCAGGTAGACGAAAATAAGGCTTAGTTTCACGAATCCCGGCCACATTTGTTCAATGATATATAAACCCTATTACTCCTCCGAGACTCAGAATTCGGAATAATGTTATTACTTTGTATTCATACCTTTTTTTAAGACGAGTACTGCTAAATTAAACAAAATTTACATTTAAAATACGTATTGCTTATAATATATCATTAACAATACAACAGTTTTTCAATTTTTTACTTTTCATTTTGTTTACTGTTCATGTTTTACTCTCAAAACAGAAAATTCGTAAATATGACGCAGGCTCAACTCTAGGAGACCCGCCGTTGCACAGAATACCAGCATAAATAAACTTTCAACGTAGTGGGTACCTGACTGTAGCAACGCATGGCAAAATTACAATTTGTATCTGATAAATACAAAAATATAATAAAATTACAAGACCTACAAAACTTAATCATAAGGGGGTGTAATATGACTAGAAATATGTATTAGTATTTACGATTCACTAGATAGTTATTATACTATGCTATATTTTGGTAAAAATATAGAAAATTACAAGGAATTATTAGATGTAAAAATGCGTAGGAGTAGCTATGCACTACCCCTGCGGGGTAAATATGGTTTATGTCGAACTCTCACCGACTAAAATCCCATAATGTTCGTATGGCCGGGACACGGGAACGTTTTCGCGCACATCCACGACTCTGCCTGCACCAGCCGCCCTAGCAGCCCCTCCTCCGAGGGGAAGATATCCCCTTCTCCACTCCAGGCAAGTCGTGCCGAACACGTGCGCGCCTCCCTCGGCCACCTCTGTAAAAATTGTTTCCTTGTGTCAAGAAAGAAGAAGAAAACAATCCCAACCCCTGCACAACCAAAGTTCGGCCGCGGAGGACAGGAAGAGCGGCAACAAAACACCGATACTCCTCTTCCCCCGCGGACCCACTGCAGCCGCATCAGTGGTGTGTCCCCTGTTTGAAAAGCAGGGTTATGCTGCTATTTCACGCTGTTGCGCTATGAAGGCGTGTTTGTTTCACGATCGGGCCGATCCATTCCACATATTGCAGCTTGAAAGACAACAGCACCATTGTTCTACTATTGCTTGTAATTTCCGAATATCCTTACAGGCTAGTCTACCTAATAGTACAATAGCTCACCTAACAAATGGGCTTGAGACAAATTATTTTTGTATATTAGGAACTAACCCGCTACGCATTATAATTATAGAAAAAGTCATTTGTTGTTTATTGTCCTGCATAATGGATATATAATATAATATTTTTTTTTGTCATAATTTGAGAAATATTATCTTTTAGACATCAGCGAAGGACTCGCAACTTGAAAAAGACGAATTTACTAAATATCGAGACATGTTTGTTACTATAATAATATAAATACTTTAAACTCAATGACATCAATAATTATAAGGGAATCGTTTTTTTATTTTAAGACAGCTAAAGTGCGATATTAGTTTACTACCGTGTTCTGGAGTCCACAGTAACAAATGCTCTATAGACTAGTCTAAACAAACAAGCGTCCCTCGAACGCGCCCCAAATCACCGTAGCGTATTCTACATGGGCCGATTACAAAATTTACATTCACTTAGCATCGTGTTTAATTTGTACCTTTCTAATTTTTTGGAATTTGTAAATGCTTTTGTAGCTAATAATAGTCCACACAATAAATAATTTCCCATTAAAAACGAATATTGCCCAAAATTCTAGTTAGTGTAGTGTAAATTGCTGGTATCGTTTTTTTATTGTTCTGTAATAATTGACTCACTCTTCAATTGTTTGAATTTCACAAAAATATGTCATATATCATTTGCTTAATTGTTCCCCGAGATCCCAACAACCTTTGTTCTTTATGTATTTAATATACGTATTAAGAAGTTGTTAATATACAAGTTATTTATCACGTGTTTTATGGTAGAGGAAGACATCATGAGATTACATGTCTAAGAAATAAAAGAAAACAATTCAAAGATATGTTTTCAATTCGTATTGGAGTCACTACGATGCGGACTTTGTAGCCCAGCAGGATCTAAGTTAGTGTATATAGATTGTCTTTACTTTATTGCTAGAAACGATAAATTAAGGGGCAGAGGTAATGCAAAAAGAGGGTTGGGATACGGTCCAGAAACACATGCTTCATTTTTAATTCCTCATGAAGGGTATTAGTATATTATATTTAATAAATTCACTGCGTATTCTGGTTTAAATATTAACTTTAGTGCTACGCATGAAATATGTCAACGACTCAAATCATGACGCCATGTAATGGTAAAATTCATCCCCATCAAAACCAATCCCAAAGTGTGGGACATTAAAAATAAAATTAAAAACTAAAAAAATAATATTAAAAGCTTAAATAATAAAAACGCGTAATGAAATCTGTAGCTTGGCTCTCAAAATGTTAACAAACGTGTATGCTTTAGTTAATTAATTATTCCGAAACCTATCCACTTTTAATACAATTTAATAAGATTAATGGATTTTGAAATAGTTTTTAATGCAAATTAAGAGGTTTTTGTAATATAAGGCCTGACAAAGTAGGCATTAATGTTGCAGCTAAAAACTACCTTCAGCTAGACTCTACCACTGTTCAAAATGAAATAAACTCACTGTAAGTAATTACTATCGCCTACAAATAACTATTATTCGGCCCGTGGGTGAAACAAGAAGCTGGCAGCTTGACTTTCTCCATGACTCCGTTTCTTCTTTATATAGGTATATGTAATGCATCGTTGTCTAATCTCAACCTTTCCGGTTCGATTGTTTAATATACGAAAAAAAAACAGATATATTGTCTCTGTTATGGTAGCATTCTATAAGAATGTAAGATTTCCCATGACCCGCCCTGTAATTCATACTGCAGTCAGTATATTTAATTCTATTGTGAGAGTTAACATCGACGACAATAAGTTGTAATAAACATAACAAGTATAATATTAAATGCATATCGAACATCAGATCTCCTTCAGAAATCATATTGTCTATAATTATAACTCTATAGTATGATAGCAGTTTATGATAACGAGCCGTTGGTAATTTTGATAGATTATTGTCATTTTAAAATTTAATTATTTGTTAGTATTGTACATATTTTAATAAGGTTAAACAAATCTCTAAGAGTAAATATTTAACGTAGATTCTTGTAGACAATAGTGAACAACATAGTGAGAAGACATGCCACTTGACACTAAACATGTACTGTAGCAATGTGATACGACCCGACAGTAAACAGGTCGTTAGTTCTTACCAACTCATACTCGCATATTTTCATTCTGTGTTTTCAATTTAAACCAAGATATTAGTGTAAATTCTGAAATATGTACATAAAACGATATTCAAGTTACTGATCTTATTACGAATTTACTAAATTGAAACTAACTTAACATTTATTTTAATAAAATGAAGAGAGTAGAAAAAGTTACGGCTGGAATTCAAAATATATTCAAATCAATAAATCATTTGTAGATACTTCCTAATAGCCTGTTGGTTTAACACAAGTATCGGTGGGTGACACCAAGTTGAAATAGATATGAAATTTAATTAATAAAGCAACCATCGAGTCCATCATCGAATGATTAGACAGAAAGGAATTCGGGTAGCCTGAAGTAAACGAGATAGAACGAAGCCCGTTAATGTACGCAGGAATACAGATTTACTTATAAGACGAGAATCTGTCCTGACTAAATAAGTAATGATATATAAATTTATCTTGAAGTCGAGATAAAAAATATTTGAGATAGAAAACTGGTGATGAATTATATAAGATAGAGAAAAGTAACCAGAGGCACAAATCACTGTCAAACAAATTTTTATAATAATATATAATTCGTATTAAAGAAACGCCTTTTCTTTTTTTAATATTATATATTTCTGTGTAATAGTGGAAAGAGTCACTTTCAAGTTACAATAATGTACCTGGAATCACATCTGAAGGCTAGGTAGCTAAGTTACGCATCGGGACTTTCTTTGATGTTCTTGTTCTATATTATTAAGGATTATACTCGTCACATGTCACCTAATCTAATAAAAAAAGACAACTGACATGGAATGCCCCGTCACTGTTACAAGATCTTTAGCTTGTTCCCTCCGCCGCACAGTTATGCTAAATTACTGTTTAATGCTGGTATATCTCTATTGAACTATGTTTTTTTAAAATCGTAAGTATATATTTTACTTTATGTTACTTTATATATTTTTCTGTCACTCATTTAAAATAAATAAACAGGGTTTATTCATGGAATTATATTATTAAATTTATAAAATTAATTAGAAAAATATAATACAACGAAACAAAAATTTAATATGAAGGAACGGCTTAAACCTTTCGTTCTCTTTGTATTTGATTTCCGCCTGGAGCGTGTCCTTCCATTAACAAATCAAAGGATTTGAGTACTATGATAATTTAAATTATTTGTCCTTTTTGTAAAGTCCTAAATAAAATATAAAAACAGATTGTTAAACTCTTTAAAATTTGTCGTAAAAATTGTTTTAGACAGTAAATCAACTAGACTTAATTTTTCGGATTTAGCATCACACGCTGGGAGCCCTACCCCACCCTTGTCGTAATCGTCACCCCACTCGTGAAATAATAACTACACCTATGTCCATTATATTTACAAGTGTAAAGGTCTGTGGGTAAAACTGAGTTTACTTTGCAGATAAGCTGGCTGAGATTTACATATTTAATGACTTACCTTTAATATTTTTAACTATCTCTATACATATATATGCATATATAAATAGCTTTGAGTTATTGTTTGGGTGTATTTAAGAGTTTTAATTATTCTAGAAAATTCCACGGATTCTCATTAAATCGTCCTATTTATATTGTAATTTTCTTATCCTTCTTATAATTAAAATAACAGTTAGTTTCTAGCTGCAACATGAATGGGTCGACTCTACCGAGGAAGACCAAGTCCTCACAGACTATCAGTCCGTAAGAGTAGCATAACGCTGTTGTGTTTGAACAAGGGTAGTTTAATCTAAATTAAAAATTAATAAAGTCATTCAAAATGCCCTCCCTGACTTTGAATACCGAACTACAAACTGTTAGGTTTAGCACAAGCTTACTCCTGCAAATGTTACCATATTTTAAAGTCTGACGGGTCTAAGTCTGGGCTCAAGGAAGGTCGTTCGTCGTGCCCGATGAAGTCAATTCCATTCGAAAATAGCCAATTTTTCGTGCTTGCTGCCCGATAAGCCGGCGCTGTATATTGCTTGAATAACCAGTATCGATTTTCCAACATTGTTTGAGTATGAAGTTCCACGATGTTTGTAAGATAAGTATTTTGGTTAAAAAATCTCAGTTAAGCCTGAGTATAACATTCCAAGTCAAACTATAAATGATGAAGGGCCCAAATACCCAGATCCTTGTAATATGCATGCTCGCTTCTTCGCTTAAACTTACATGTGTGGTCATTTTGTTTGTAGTAACTTTCAATGATAAAGATTTTTCGGCTGAACATAGGTATTAGAGATTTTTTATTAGATCTCTCAACCCTTAGTTTTTTCAGACGCTCATTAAGAAAACGCCCTGTTTGTCATCGACAAGCTCAGAATCTCTTCACTTAGCACTACTTTAACCGTAGTTCTGCTTAATTCCAAATGAGGTCTTAGCATTTTATCCTTGCGGACGCGATTTCGTTGGATTCGCGATTCTAATCGTTCAAGATCTGTCGCACTTTCCACGGTCTCCGAAGCTCAAACCTTCACTAAATATTTTATTAGTACGATGAATAAACTTCAGAGTTATTTTTAAATTTCGCAGAATTTTTAAACCTCGGTAGGCGCTGAACCGCAGCCAGCAGCGAAATATAGTAATAGCAACTCTGTCTTCATTTAACGTCCACTCCATTTTTTTTTCAAATGGGAACAAAATATTTTAATATTTTATTTTAATATAATGCGAAAAGTTCCTTATTCAATGCAACAATTCTGACCAGTATACAAAATTAAAATTAAATCAAAAGATGTTACAGTACTTATGATTAATTAAGTTATTCTCTTGATCTTTTATTAGAAAATTTTTTAGAAATCCTTTCAAAATTGCTTTCTATTGATATATACTGCATAATGGATCATATTTAATGTATCTATACGCATAACAAAAGCCTTACATTTCTTACTTACATAAACTTTATAGACACTGCATAGTCCGCACGCATGCACTACTCACGTGTTCTTGTTACCTGTACAGTTGACCTATAAGTTAAGCTACTAGGGTTTATTCCCGCCCCTTAGCTAATTATCATCGCTTACGTCACGCGGGGATCAAGCTATTTCAGTATAATGTAGGTCATGTTAATGAACTTATAGGTATAAAGGAAAAATAATAGAAAATAATGTTGAAGATAAAATTTTTAAGGACATTTTATTAGATTTTTATTTGAATCATTGAACATGTAATATATGCAGTATGACTATAGTATAGAAAAAACATGGTTGTGTCACTGTGGTGGAGCCATGCGTCAGTTTGTCTGTAGCTGCATTAAGAAGCGATGGGCTCGACCGGGGAACCGACCGGCCACAGAATACTAGCGGTTAATAAGCAGCATAACCCTTGTGTTTCATTCGGTTAGTGTACATTATTGTTTTTTTAACAGGTATAGATTTATTATTAACATTCCATCTCACTTCTCAGGGCTGACAACGTGCAACGTGCTGAAAATGTACACCTTAAATCTTTGTAGAGAATGGATGTAGACATTACCACTTTTTAAATAATACCGGCGTACAAAGTAATAAGTGTTAGTGCAGTTTTAAAATAGTAAAATAATTGCATTGAATCAGAGTTGTCTAGGATTCTTAATGCATCGTCCTTTAACGGTGGCTATGTCTATTGTACGCCCTTAGCTTCACCACTGTGTTCCGGTTTATCAACCTTTTATTGATAAAAAAAAACTTTTTATTAATCAAGGCTGTATTAGGCTGTGCTGTTTAGTCGAAGTAGTGATAATTATACTTATTTTACAAATAATCCTATTTAATTTTCGAGTTAAAATTAAATAAGATTAATTAATTTACGTGCCTGACCTACTACTCGTGAACAGCTCAATATTGATTATTCTAGATGTGACAGCGGCCCAAATCTGTCACAATAAAGATTCAAAATGTACATACGTTTTCATCCCTGAGAACTGAGATGGAATGCCTCACCAGTAACGAAGTAAACCAGTGGGTCTCGGGAGTAAATTAAGTTGACTTTTAATTGTTAATAAATTAGTCACCACTCCCTCGAAATGTTGTGTCCACACGAATTCCCTCAAAGCAATGAGGCAACTTATAAATCTACTAGTTGCTTCATTAGAGTCATCATTGTTTTTAAAATATATAAATAGATTCGAATCTATAAAGAAAATATTTGCAACATATTTGCTTTTATAGACTGTTTTAAGACAGTTCTGTATTATTAGGTTAATGAAACAAATTATATATGATAGAATAGAATTCAGTAACTACACTGTGGATACGTTGTGGCAAACCAATCTATTTGTACTCCATCGTGGCTCTACTATTATTTATTTTTCTTGCCGCATGTAGACTTTATCTACATATAGCGTTCTACATATGCTTACTAACGAGACGTTTTGATCGTAAAATTTTGCTTGCTTATAATTGTGACACCAAGTAATTCTTGAAATATTAAGTATAGTTACTATTCATTTAAAACCCGCCAAACAACTTTACAAATATAACTCTTCGATCAAACTTATTACTCACTTACTATTAAAGAGATTGTTTACAGAAATCTTAACATTATAATTTACTTTAGGTCTATGATTGCTTGTATATTCAATTTCTCCTAAATCGTTTCTTTTCAAATAACAAGTTACGTTCTGAATTATAATTAGACTATTTGAAATTCATTCCCTGTTTGGTAGCTGCTATGTTGTGAGAGCAGATTCGTACCATTAATATTTCGAAATGTCAAGTAAATTCAATGGTGATTGAATTCTTATAATGTATATAAAAGGATTTAAAGTTTCATGATTTACGCGTAAAGGAAAGTTATGTCGTGTTTTTGTAAAGAAAAACACTTTTTTTTTCACTTTTTATTTGAAATTTAGTATAAAATCCCTTGTAACTAACAACTGTCTGTTAACGTTCTGGCAGCTTATCTAACCCTCTCAAAAAACTCCTATGATTTGGAGACTAAAGCATTCTTCCACTGGCATTTGGATGCCCATAATTTATATATTCATTTTCATCAAGAAAGTTTTTAAAGAGAAAAGCAACCTGAACAGTTGATAGCCAGATGGAGCAATATCAGGAGAATATGCTGGCTGAAGTAAAGCTTCCCAACCCAACTCTGTAATTTTTCGCGTTGTTTTTCTTGCCACGTGTGGTCTAGTCATCACAAAAAGAGTAACACCGTTTCTATTGGTCAAAAATGGACGTATATATTGAATTTTATTATTCAAAACATCAAGATGCGAGCTTCGACCGTTCCTTTTTTATTCAGCAACTCATTCTCCACTATACCCTTTCGGTCCTATCAACAACGCAACACAACCTTGTTCTCATGCACGCCAGCTTTGGATGTGGACCATGGTGTCTCCTTTGTATACCGTATGCCCTTTAACTAACCACGTTTTCATACATGACATATGGAAAAACGTGTTTTTATTATTTACAAAACCAATGTTTTTATTCAATGTCAGAATTAGAACAGTCACATAAAGGATGCAAAATACGCTTAAATGAAAATAATTTGCTGTTGAAATTGCCTCGATCTAATCAACGAACGCATCTCTAAACGTCACCCTTATTTGACGTATCCTAACAAGTTTGCCATTGGGATATAAGAAAATCATTGACATTCTTTATAACCAAGCCAAGTTATTCCTACTATAGGTATTATAGATATTCCTTTCTCTTATAGTCATTATCTGGCAGTAGATAAGATGTTACATTATTATGCTTACTGTAGTTAAGATTTAATTTTATGTTCCTCAGTCATCATATTTGTATGTCAACAGAAGTAACTTTTTTTTATATATGTGAAAAGGAAAGTTTAATAAGATATTTTAAATTATCTAACGAATAATCTATTTCCATATTCGTTTAAATTTAGTAACATTAGGTAAAAATATTTGAACCAAATTTTATGATGCCTTATTGAAGATCTTGAGGCAAGGGAGCTTTTTATCCGGTTGCCGTCACAAACGTAACCTTTGGCCGTTATCCAAGAAAATATCAAGAAAGTTACAACAACACAAAACATGCCACATTTCTTTATAGGTTACAACATCTTTTTATAGGTTTAATTCAGTATTCTGATAGAACGATGCACCGATGAATTTTGATTTATCAAATTCTTATGTACAAAATATAACTCGTTTACATTTGCAAACTTGTATATAATGATAGGATAACCTCCCTGTCAAATTTTCGACAAAATAAGCCCTACGTGAAATGTGGATACATTTTTTTAGCTCCGTATATACTATGACTAATATTTTTGTATTCATGAAATTTTATTACACATCGTAATACGATCCGTAGACCGCTACATGTTATATCGTTTAAGTAACCATGCATTTGGACACCACGGAATTATTACTAAAATATTCCTGTAAGGTACTCATAATATGTCATTACGTTTGCGTAACGGAATACCTAGGAAGTGTGCTGCAGGTTCGTTATCTACTGAGTCAAATATTTATGTAAAATTAATAGTTATCTTCGCATCAGGATATGTTTGTGAATGACGTATACACCTTGCTGCTGCACCTGAAGCTTCGTCCGAACTAACACCCGTACTTTACATCGGATTACGGGAATTGATGACGAATATACCAAAACAAGTCACCGAGGACTTTATCTATCTGGAACACCCAGTCAACTTCATCAAATTTGCATTATTATTACCATCAACAATCGATGAAATCGTCATTGACGATGTTCGAACACACACTGCTGTACACTATAAAATATGGAAGGAGCACGGTCCATAAAATAACCACACTTTTCCATACCTAAAAAAAATTACAAATTGTTAAACAATAACTATGTAAGGTACAACCTCACAGAAGTTTATTCTTGTTTAACCGATTCCTGCACTTAAAGTTGCCACTATATCTTCTTTAGCCTAATCCAGGATCGATCGTGGGATACAAATTGAAAACAATGGAAGGTGCGGCTAAAAGCATTGAGACACAGAATGCTAAATCTGTAAACTGTAAAAAAATCCTTATTTACGTAAATATATGGATATATTTTATAGTGGTAGAGCTACACTGCAGTTTCTAGCTGCAGAATGAGTGGTTTAGCTCGACCGGGGACTATGCCCTCACAGAATACGAGCATGAAATAGCAGCATAATGCTGTTGTGTTTCGCTTGGTGAGTGTAAGGATCCGGAGACCTTTATTACTGGTGACGAGGCATTCCATCTTAGTCCTCAAGGGTAATAAAGCATCTGCATTATGATTCCTTGTCAAGGATGAATGTAGATGTTATGGGCCGCAAGGAAACACTTATCATCAGGTGAACTGTATGCTCGTTTGCTACTCTCAATGCAAGGAAAAAAATAAGAATATATAAATAGTATATATCTCATAAATTCAACATTTGCTCGAAGGGACAATAAGCAAAAATGATGTACGAAGAGACAGATCAAGCGTCTAACCTATACTAGGCTTATATCAAGTTATTAAAGCATTAATATATATTTATATATTAATATAGATCTTATGAATATTTGTTGACTTCGTATTTCTTAGAATAGCTAGATTCAACTTCGTAGTTTTTTCTTCACATATAAAAACATTGTAAATTGTAAACATTGCAAATCACTACATAAAATGGCATTAAACTGTACCATTGGAGCTGGCAAATTCACAATAAGGGATAAAACTAGATTTGGATTGCTTATCCCGGTGAAATATGAGCCAGCGAGATCATTAAGAGTCCTAGAAATACAAAGAAATTACCTTATATATTTTTTAATTACACCATATGTTGTTTTTAGTTTTATATATCGAGAATTATGTGAAAGTAACTGTTTTTATCTCTAAATTAGCACTTATCAATGAGTGTTTTGTAATAGTAATTTTCTGTGTAATAACTCGTTATAACACGAGTTCTGGGCCTAAAGTTTAGGGTTTCATAAAAATAAGCATACAAGTTACTTTATTAACGAGATACAAGTCAAATATATTAGATCAGCGCTTTACCTGTCTCTTCGTTCATCATTTGTGTCTCTACGAGCAAATTGTGAATTTATGATGTAAGGATTCATTGCTGTGCGTACATTTATTTATTTTGTCTATTTATTTAAAATTTATTATACCTACAAAGGATACAGCAGGCGGACTTGCGTGTCATTAGGTATTCTCTGCCAGTCACCCAGGGTGTGAAACGTTGCGGATGGCATATCATAAATAATCATACTATTATAAACTATTAACTGTTCTATGTTCTCAAAACTCATTAGCAAGTATTTTCCTGCTTCCTTTTATGTACTAACCCATGATACTATTTTATTACTGACTCTTACCACGTGTTATACCATATATGTACACTTGCACGGCAAAAGCCTAATTAAGCGTCAATAACCTAATGGTTTAGGGTATGGTCTGAGAAACTTAAGGTTCGAATCCACCATTAGACTATTATCGTGAACAATCTCCTATCACAAGCATTTTCAGCTTAGATGGAGTGCTTAACTGGAACATATGTAATGTTAATAGCTATATCTATACATATGGGTGAAATGAATTTCTACAGTTCCTACTACAATGACGAATGACTGCCGTCCAGAGTATCTAGCTGCTAACTCGCGAGTTATGGATTACATTCGCAGCCTACGCGAGTACCAATTTATGTAACATATGTTCTTTGGTTTTTGACTATGAGTATCTCTTCTCACTCCTTATCACCTCACTCTTTATCAAGTGAGACATCGTCCTACACTAAGATTTCCAGTCTATGGTTTTCACCCCAGATCCTTTCTTCCCCTTTGTTTATTGGTTCTACGATCTATGTAGCCAGCCCAATGTTACTTCAGCCTGATACTACGAGATATATTGATCACTCCTGTTTTTAATGTCAACGTTACACAGAAACAGGGTTCATAGCCCTCTCTATTCCTCACTGCATTATTTTAAATTTTTGAAAAATTTATGTAAATTTCATAGTGGTAGAGTTACACTGCAGTTTGTTCCTAGCTGCAGAATGAATGAGTCAGCTCGACCGAGGCAAGACCACGCCCTCTTATAATACTAGCGTAAAATAGCAGCATAATGTTGCTATGTATCGTCTGGTAAGTGCAGTGATCTTAAGATTAATACTGGTGACGAGGCATTCCATCTCAGTTCTGAAGGGTGCCAACGCATCTGCATTATGATTCTTTGTTAAGGATGAATGTAAATGTCATGTGCCACAGGAATCACTTACCATCAGCTGAATGATGTTTACTCCCAATATAATAAAAAAAGTTTGGAGCAGCCAGTCAAGTGCTCGTTTGCTACTCTCAAAGATATAAAAAAAACCATAAGAACGTATTAATACATACCTCTCCTACCTCTGTATTTATAAAGATTTATATGGAAACATTGAGGCATGTTTGTTAACAAATATCGATCAATAATCAAAATACTTCGTACCTTTCTATCAATAATTTATTTAACGTAAATATTCACGTAACAATAGTAAACTACTACTGATTTAAAGTTATACCAATAATAATATGAATAGTAAACATCTAATTAAAAAGAGGGTTTAACAGTGATATTATGCCAAACTCGACGCCGAATCAACTTAATAAGTTTAAGTTTATGTAAAATTAACACTCTTGATTTGCAAATGAGTGTAATTCAATTGTAATCCCTACAATAATGCGGTACCAACTAATTGACAAAATGAAATATGAACTAATAGAACGTACAAATGGTTAACAGTTAAACCCTTGGAGTTTTGGATTATATGAATAGTTTTAATGAATACCGTTATAAACATACTAACGAAGGTCCGACGGTGTACCCAAAAGCCACAGGAAACTTATATAATCAAAGCTATATTTGCCGTGTGGAAGGTTTTTTAATTGCTGCTAGATGACTTTTAAGTAATATAAGCCTTTTCTTTCTATAGTCGACGCATTTTAAACTGAGTCGTCGGCCAATATATGTCACTGACAGTAGGAATATGCCCGCAATGCAACCCGTTATCGATACTTAGCTACCTACGCACGCGGGATCGAGCGTCATCGTCACCTTCATTAGCACTCTGACTCCTTATTGGAACCTATCCCGTTATCGATATGCACCTCTACAATTCTTACGCAAATCACTACACCTCTCCATAAGACCTGTGAGCGCGACAGAGAAAGACAGATACTTGGTTTGCCCAACCCTTCAGGCTATGTACTCTTTAAGTTTTTCAACCGTTCATTTCCTTTAACCTTGCCTGTAACCATTAGTTTTTCAAGGTTATCGAGGTTTCTTGCTATATTACCAAGTACCAAATTTAAGCTTTGAGCTTTATTACTTCAAAAGTTTATGTAAATAAATGTATCTTTCTAGTATCTAGACATAGGATATTGCTAGAATATAAGGAACTTACAAAAATATACTAAAAATCGAACTAAATTTTAAATGTGGACCCCAGTAATAGTTAACTAAGACTCCACACAAACTCAAAACTAATAAATAGTGTACTTTAATTAATTTTATTTATGCTGATTACTACTAAAACAGATATATATCTTCGTAAGGTATAAAAAGGAGAGATTCCTTGAGCTTTGAAATGTATACCGGCATTAAGTCACTCATTATACCAGCCCTTAATTTTATTCATAACACAGAATTTATACACTTCCAAAAGCATTTATTTAATTAGTTCTCGACTGAAACGGACACGATGAACTTTCATCTTTATTGTTTAAGTATAATTAATAACTTAACCTTACAACTTTTGGTCGTAAATTCCATTCAATTCAGACTTATTTACTTCATTTATGAATTGTATTATTTCTTAATTTTAGTATTTTACTTTTGATATTTAATTAAATTTTACGCCAATAATAATTTAAAGCTGATTAACTAGAATGAAAATTTGCTATCGAAGTAGCGTGCATTTATGAGTATATTACGTATATCGAGAAAAACAAAAAATATAATTTAACAAGCTGTTAATTATTCAGAACCTAGTTTGCAAATCAGTTTCTTTTATTGATATAGATAGAAATAAAGGTATTAAGCGTAAAAATGATCTCATCGTACCACTACTGCAGCATATATACTACATATGAAAACACCTATAATAGATTACTATCTACTTATTAACTTACTATTTTTTATCTTATCTAACCTAAACCAGATATATAACGAAGTCAAAAAAATATTGGAAAATCCAACCTTGTACGCTCATCAGTCATACATATAAATATAAACAGTATGAATATAAAAAAAATGTACATTTTTGATTTATTGAGACTTGATTTATTTAGTCTTTCGAAAGATATTATATTTACGTATGTCTATCACATAACAGAGCAATTGAAAACCACAAAAAAATACTTATCATAATTACTTTTTATATAATAATTTACATTATAATTAAAATAATTTAGACTTTAAATTGGTTTGGTTTTTAAATGCACTAGAGCAAGCTATCACACTGTGGACGAACGTGAACTCCAACGCGGAGACTCCAGCTCAGTTGTGGGATGTGACTAAAAACATTATGGTGAGTTCGGTGAAAGAGTCTAGTGTAAACGTACGGAAACAGAAACGGCAGCATTGGGTGAGCGATGCAACGTTAAGTCTTGTGGAGGTAAGACGAAACATTAAAGCATCTGGAGCATAAGATCCCTCAACGAAAAGTCCACTAGAATTCAGGAATCTTGTAGGCGGGACCAGAACCACCAACTTCGGGACATTTGTGCACAAGTGGAAGCCCATGCAAATAAGCATGAATCTAGGAACCTACACCAAAAAATTTTCGACAACTCAAAAACCCTGAGATGTAAGACCTGGGCCATCGAAAACTCTACTGGACAATAGCTGACAAACATAGAGACAATAGCTGAAACGTGGAGACAATATTGCCAGTCCCACTTTCAAAACCCTCAATCAGAGTGTTACGCACCTACGGAACACGGAAATGAAGATCTTGAGCCTGACATTCTGAAAGACGAAATACGAGCCGCTATAAAACATCTGAAGAATGGCAAAGCCACAGGGGTGGATGCCATACCTATCGAGACGATCAAGGCATCGTGCGACATGGTGTCCAAATCATTCACACCCTGTGCAATATGAGGATATGGCTTACGGAGCAATAGCCGAAAGAATGGGTGCACACTGTTTTTGTCCCCTTCCACAAGAAGGGTCCCAAGACATGCAGTAGTTACCGACTTATTGCTCTTTTCTCCCACGCAAGCAAGATTTTACTGCGCGTACTGAACGAGCTGCTAATGCCCTACTTAAGCAAAGAAATTGCTCCTGAACAGGCTGGTTTTGTTAAGAGGAAGGGAATCCGGGAGCAAATTTGGACAGTTTGAAAAATTAAAGAGAAAGCCAGAGAAATCAACAACCCTGCTTACATACTTTGTGGACTTCTCGAAGGCGTTCGACTGTGTCAAGTGGCCCGAACTCTGGGATACGCTGATGGCGATGGGTGTTTCAAAACACCTGGTACACCTCCTTCGAAGACTGTATGAGGATGGCACAGCCTCAGTACGCGCAGGTGACGTTCAATCCAATCACTTCCACCGCAGCGCTGGAGCCTATCAGGGATCTATTATTTCTCCACTACTGTTCAATGTCTACACAGAGCTTATAATGAGGATTATGCTTGAAGACTGGACAGATGGCAACATCGAGATGCGGTGTCTTAAAGATTTCCAACCAGCGATATGCAAACGATACCACTTTGATCGCCACCAGTACCCAGCACATGAACTTCTCGGCAAGATGGAACGCGTTAGCCTTGAGTTCGGACTTAAGATAAACCGAAATAAAACAAAAATGATGATTTTCGACCGCATGAATAACGATTCTTGAGAAACTACACAAATTGCTAATTGTGATGTGGTGCAATCATACATTTATCTGGGAGCCTTAATTACGAAGAATAGTGGATGTATCGACGAAGTGAAGAGACGTATGGCAATTTCTAGGTCTGCAATGGAAAGTTGAATAAAATATGGAGGAATCGCAACATATGTATATAGAGCCACAAAAATCCGGCTAGTTCGGGCACTTATATTCCTCATATTCTTGTTCGCCGCAGAAACGTGGACCCTGCTGAAAGTAGAGAAGAAGAAGATAGACGCCCTAGAGATGTGGTGCTGGAGGAGAATGCTTCAAGTATCGTGGACTGAATTCCGTACCAACGAGACTCCGATAATTCGACATCAAGCAGCGTTTAACATCTTTGGTACAATCTTGTACCTTTTTTGGTCATGTGTGCCGCCGAGGGAGATGGCTATTGAGCGACTTGTGGTCCGGGGAAAGGTTGAGGGTTCCAGGCCACGAGGAAGATCGCCTATGAGGTGGACTGACCAGATAAAAGCGGCAGTAAATGATTATATAAATAAATGCATAAGGCGGCCAACAGAGAAGAGTGGCGGCGTGTTATTAAGCTTGCCACGAATACCTGAAGTGATGACCACGACCACTCTGTCAAGAGTGATATCGACAAAAATAAGGAGACTTAATTATATCAGAATTGTTAAAATGCACGTCATCTTGAAATAAGTGAGCCTTGTAACTACATAACTTTTGTATACAAGCGATAAAGCTGAATAATTCGTATGGACTTTTTTTATAGCGCAAAACCTCGGCGTCCCAGGCATGCAATAAGGGTATAAAATTGATATAGTTCTGGAAACTTGTCTTCCTTTAGAATACATAAATTTAAACGAATCGAGAGGCATACGTAACTACAAGAAGGCTTATGCCATTAAGTATCAATTAGATACACGACCGCTTTTAGTTCGATCCCCACTCAGAACACTAATTAATTTTCCATTTGACTGCCAACGTTTGTTGATTGACGTAACCAGAGCCATAAATCACTTTCAAGCAAATAATGATTTATATGAATAATTTGTTTATAGGAATAACATTTCTTTTTTTAGGTTTAATACCGTACCAAAAATTGTTTTTAAATAAAAAGGACAAGTTAATTAAAAACATAAATAAACACATCCAATGCGGGTATCGGCGGTAATCCAATTATTTTCCATTGTTGTTGTATTCCAATTTTGTTTTTTAAACTCTTATTTTTGTAACACTTTTCTTTACCCAAGAAGTTTTTGTATCCGTCTCAGGAACACTAACCGAATGTAAACATAAGACTGCAGTATTTCTTATAGTAAGTGTAGAGATCCGGAGGCGCAAGGCTCAGTTTCCGTAAGTAGAAAGTATGTGCATTTTGAATCTTGGTTAAGGTGTTTATGAGATGCAGTGAGCGCTAACTATCAGATGAACTGTGCTCGTGTTATGCTTAGTTTCGTAAAAAGGTGTATTATACTCGCTTGACAATGACATCATATATTGCAAAGCTGTTATCAGAACATAAATCAGTTACTCGTGGTATTTTGTTCTAACTTTTCTGCAGAATTGTCAATGACTAGAGATATTATATTTATTTAAATAAATAAATTATATTAACTAAAAATATTTTATTTAATATAATATAATAATAAAAAAATAAGTGTTGCTCGTCGGATTAACACACCATAGATATACTCGTACTGCTTATGTGTTTCGTAGTATGACTCTTCCACGTGAAAAGGAATTTTAAATTGAATTTTGCCTGACTATGCCACATTAATGTATATTATACTATGTATATATATATTTTTTTGGACTTTCACCGGGTTGACAGGTAACCCAGTGCTTATGGCGCTCAGTCAGTAGCAGAAACCTCTATATATGGGTAACCAGCACAAGGGCTCCCGATAGGCAGCCTAGGTTAGGACTGTTACCCTGCGAGAGCATCTGACTCGAGGGTGCCCGAGAGAGCCGAACCTCGGATCGGTCAGTTGCTTCTTCTTCACAGGATTATCTAAATTAATATCGCTATTATTATTAGCTATCTGTACCACCACTTTTGAATACGTGGGTGCTGGAGAAAAATTGGCGCAAGAAACTCCAGTGGCGCTTCTATCTGTATGGAAAGAACCGGCCAGTGACATGGCGGTATCGCGAATCACCTTGTTTGCGACGCCCTTGCCTTCGGCGGGGGCAATATGAGGGTATTCATTCTGGTCTGTGACAATAATCGTATTAAGTTATTTATTAATAATAGTTACTTTAGTCGTATTCTAATTTTTAATTGTCACGGCATCTAGTGAGGAGTGGCCCCTCTATATGGCGTAACGACATATGCAAGTCAATATGGGGAAAGCGTATGTACATCAATCTAATAATACAATCAATAATGACATAACAATCTAATAATGAGCTGAGGTGATGACTATTTACAGTCCTAAACTTTCAAAAGCAATAAATACTATTACATTACAATTTTTTTAAAAAAAAGTATTCTCTAGATCTCTACCGCTCTATCTACAACACCCAAAGAAGGGCTGTTCGGGTGCTGTAGATAGAGGCGTGTCCAACTGCCCCATAATGTTAACGCCTGTTTTAATTACTCTTATACTCTTATTGTGGAAAAGCAAAAGTCAAAAAATGTGCCGTGTAAATTTTTTGCTAAACGATTTACTGATTTATTAATATTATTACTTATTGTTATGGTTCGCCAATTTCCATTTTTATTTAATTAAATTGGAACGCAAAAAGATTAGTTCCCTGGCCAATAACTATTTGATTCGAATATTTTGTACTGTCAAGTTTTAGTTTGTCAGGTGGTCGCTAAAATCATCGAAAAGCTGGGAGGTAGAAAAAGGTCGGTTGAACATTCTGACTCGAACTGTTGGGCGAGAGGGTCGTGAGAAAGAGTGAAGCTGTGTTCCCCATTACCTGGATTTTCTTCGGTGCGTCCTGAAGGTCTAAATTCGGTTCATGGTGTCTGTGGTTCTTATATTAATTATATATTTTTTATAGAGTAGGTGGCAAGCGAGCAACCTCTCACCTGATGATAAGTGATTACCGCCGCCCACGAACATCCGCAACACCAGAGGAGTCGTAGATACGTTGCCGTCCTTTTAGACATGTATAGGCTCATTTTTGAAGGTCCCTAAATCATATCAGTTCGTGAATGTCACGGTGATAGCTGATTCCACAAAGTGGTAGTAAGTGGTAGAAAATTTCGTATAAAGCGCACATTAGTGGATATTGATATAAGCTGAAGTAGCAAGAGGAGTATTTTCAAAATTAGAGATGCGACAAAGGATTATTTTTAAAGGTAAACGCGCAAATATGTCTTCGTAAGCTTAAATTGTACTAAATTTTGACAGCCCTATTCTGTCACATGAAATATTGATATATAGAATATAAAGAAGTGTAACTTCGTCACTTTCTATTTACAATAATATTGACTCTTGCAGTCTGACATTAATTTATACATATATTACAAATAAAATGTCATATAAATACAAAATAAGTCTAAAAAATTAACGAGCCCTGCGTAGGAAGTCTTTTTTACTTGTACATATGAAAAGCATCAAGACTTAATTTCCGCGGGCTTTCACTTGATCCTTCTATCTAAATCGTATTTCTTTTATCTTTCTTATGAAGTAGACAGATAAATTTAATATGGAATGATACGAAAATACGCAATTATGATTGACAAGTAAATTGAAAACGTTAGCCTTCTATAATTGCTTAACACGCCCTTATATTTATTCTCTATTTACTTTACACATTTAAACATTATTTCCTTTTAGAATAAAATAGATTATTAAAAAACCAAAATCCCCAATGTCAAAAGACAATGCTTAGGAAGTTTCAGACCAACCATCATACGAACAAGACCTGGCTGTATGGACTAAAGTCCTCTGCCTTTTCATTAGGGATAAATTAATATCATCATCATCATGCGGGTACTTAGGCTAACAGCTCAAAATATAGTCTGTGAAACCGAAGTACAGTTTACATTGTTTATTTTAATTTTGTTTTCTATTCTAACCTTTGTTTCGATTTCTTATTTTTAATTATTTATTGTATTTCCTATTTCATTTATAAACAATGCATTATAACATATTATATTTAAACTTTTTAA
This sequence comes from Teinopalpus imperialis, assembly GCA_029286865.1. Classification (NCBI taxonomy): domain Eukaryota; kingdom Metazoa; phylum Arthropoda; class Insecta; order Lepidoptera; family Papilionidae; genus Teinopalpus; species Teinopalpus imperialis. Next base: position 5,750,984 of record JAGSMU010000017.1, read on the forward strand.
ACCAATTTATTATTATTAATTAAATTTAAATATATATCTTATATATATTTTTGTAATCCCGTACTTCTACTATGATTCTATTTTTTTTCTAAGATTATTATTTTTATGATTAAACATCTTTCTAAGGACACTTGTGTTTGTAAGAAGGAATATAACGATACCTTAATACTCCATCCAGCCATATAGAACATACGAGGTAATTAAGAAATTTACAAAATTTACATACCTGCTGGCCAAAAGTGTAAGACCGCATATAAACAACATAATTATCCATCAAATGTAATAAAATCCTATAGGATAAATAAAAGAAATGCACATCTGCATATTCTATTGTTAGTACCGAATATTTAAAAAGGCATTCTTTTGTTGACTTTGAAGTTATTGGACAGTAAACATATATTGTTTTCAAACACCGACAAGCGCTGCTCTAGAGTCAGGTGGTAGAGTCGTAATAATATTTTTATAATATCCTCATTACTTTTGTTTTGTTACGTATTGGGCAATAATTAGGATTATTTAGCTCCTGAAAACACGTGTTTTTGACTTATTATTACCCGAGCTTACTTGGGTTTGTTCACAAACAATCTCAATTAGTCTAAACTTGTGATTTCTATAGTGAAAACGTCATAAAATTGGAAAAGCTCGAGTCGAACAGTGAAGTGCGTTCTGCCATCGTAGTTTTACACAATGAAGGCAAATCCAAACGCGTGATTGCTTCACAACTGAAGATATCGAAGACTTGTGTTCATGGCACAAGTGAAGATAATTGCTTTGTTGTTGCCAGCAAGCGAAATAGACGCTTAACAGTACCAGAAATCCGTGTTGAAGTAAACAAAACCTGAGTTAAACCTTTATCGTTGACTATAGTAAAAACGGCTACTTAGGGATGCGAAGTTGTTTAGTCGCGTTGCCGTTCGAAAACCTCTGCTAAGGCCGCAAAATAAGAAAAAACTGATGCAGTGGGCTCTTGCCCATCGATATTGGACTGAAGAAGATTTTAAAAAAGTGCGTTGGACCGATGAGTCCAAGTTTGAACTATTCGGTTCAATACGTTCTGTGGTTTGTGGGGACTTAGATTTGTGTTTTACAAAAATATTTACTTACGAACTGGAACTTTAATAGACTTTACAATAAAATAAAATATAAAAATAGACAACGAGTACCCCGGATGAAGGATTGAGACGGACTGGCGAGGGCCGTACCCCTACCACTATCTAGCAATTACAATGGTGCTGATGTGGCACCTTAGTCAGGGTTATCCCATACACTAGTTTATTAACTCTGGATAAAGCGCTTGCGATTTGGCTATCAGAGTTAAATCGATTGGCTGAACCAGTTCCTTCACTCGAGACAGTGTGTCGGCGAGTACGTTGTCCTTCCCGGATATATGTTTTATGTCAGTTGTGAATTGAAAAATGTAATCCAAATGTCTAAACTGTCTGGGAGTACAATTCTCCTTCCTCGAACTAAAAGCGAAGCACAGTGGCTCATGATCTGTGTAAATCGTAAATTGCCAATAACTCCCTGTCATACGGTGAGTACTATTTTTGTGCTGGACTTAGCTTGTGTCAGTAAAAAGCTAGTGGTTGCCAAATGCCATCATTCCTTTGTTGCACTGCCTTATTGCCTATGGCCTTATCTGAGGCATCTGTTACTAAAGCTAGACATGATTGTAAGTCCGGATGTGCGAGAAGTGCAGCTTGGCAGAGACTGTCTTTACATGCTTTAAAAGCGTTTAAACTTGCGCCTGTGATATTTATGGCTCGTGATCCTTTGACTGCACCAGTAAGAAGTGCGTGTAGAGATTCCTGGATTTCAGCTGCGCCTGGAATTAGTCGCGGGTAATAATTGATCATCCCTAAAAAACGTCTGAGCTCCTTGACCGTCTTTGGTAAAACAGTAAAGTTCTTTACGACTTCAACCTTTGATTGTAGAGGCTTCACACCCTGTGCTGAAACGGTAAAGCCTAAGAATGTCACCTGAGACACTCCTAATGTACACTTATTGGTGTTAATGACCATATTATATTTTTTTTGCTGGTCGAATAGTTGAGTCAGATGGCATGCATGAGTTTCCTCGTCGGGTGAAAAAATGAGGAAATCGTCCAAGTAGACGTAGTAAAATTCCAGATCACGTGCTACTTCGTCCACGAATCTCTGGAATGCTTGTCCTGCGTTACATAGGCCGTAGTTCATATATGGAGATTCGTTTAATCCAAATGGTGTAGTAATCGCCGTTTTGCTTATATCTTCTTCGGCAATTCTTATTTGGTTATAAGCTTTCACAAGATCTATTGTGCAAAAGATACGGGAACCTGAGAGATTATGCGTGAAATCGTGAATGTGACGTATCGGGTACCTGTCTGGTATTGTGTGGGCATTTAGCATCCGGTAATCTCCGCATGGGTGCCATCCATTATCCTTCTTTGGAGTAAGATGAAGTGGAGACGACCACGGATTGTCCGAAGGTCTTGCTGTACCACACTTTATCATAGCTGCAAATTCCTGCTTTGCTATTTTTAATTTGTCGGGTTCCAACCGTCTTGGATTGCAAAAGACAGGTGGACCCGGTATGGTTCTGATGTAATGCACCGTGTTGTGTGCAGGGACGCGCTGGGTACAGGATGGCCGCGTTATCTCTGGATATTTTCTGAGTATATCATGGTATTTACTTTCTCCTGCCATAGTCTTCACGGAAGAAATGATGATAGAAGAAGATGCTGGCGTTGCTGTCGAAATTAGTGTTTTGGTGTCGTCTATAAGCCGTCTGTGTCGGACGTCGACTATCTAATTAAAATGCGATAAAAAATCGACACCGATGATGGGCTTCGTGACGTCGGCCACAACAAAGCGCCAGGAGAAATCACTACGAAGTCCTAAATCCAATTCTAGGTGTGCGAAACCGTATGTAGATATACTAGTGCCATTAGCTGCAGAAAGTTGGTAATCCATCTTTGGCCGATCTCGTTTGAGCGCAGTTTTAGGAATGACGCAGATGTCGCTTCCGGTATCGACTAAAAACTGTATCTTGCTTCTGCGGTCTGTTACAAATAGGCGACCTGGTATTAAAGGGCAATCGTCTGTCGCCATTATCGACCGCCCATTAAGTTTTCCGACACATAGTCGCATGGTTTAACACATTGCTTTGCATTGTCTCCGTACTTAACATGATACCAGCATTTCGGAAAACGTCTATAACTCGATTGCGATCTATTTTGTGCTGCCTATGGCTACTCTTACCTCTCGAGCTAGACCGCAGTCGATGCTTATGACGAGTGAGAGCTTCTACCTGTCTCGTAAGCTGATCGATCTGCCTTGACATTTTGCCCAATGGCGATCCCGTAGCAGATGTGGCTGCTATCTGGGGCGTAGATGACTCGATGTCTATCACTGCATCTGCTAGGTCGGCTAGGCTGTTTAAATCCGAACGGGGTTGTGAAGCGATAGCTGTTTGAACATGAGTTGGAAGATGTCTTGTCCAGATGGGCTTCAGGAACTCGTCAGGTACTTCTGTTCCCGCCAAGTGTCGCAGGTGTCGTAAGAACTGCGATGGACGACGGTCACCCAGTTCCTCATGTGTCAATAACTGCTTGACTTCTCTTTCTCTGGACATCGATAACCTCTTCGTTAATTCGTTTTTCAGATGCTCGTACTTTCCGGTATTAGGTGGTGAGACGATTATATCTTTAACTTCGTCTCTGTAACGGTGCTCGAGTTGAAATATGACGTAGTAGAATTTCGTCTTGTCACCGGATATTCCCGACAGCGCGAAATGTCCTTCTACTTGAGCGAACCATACAGCTGGTTCCTCCGCCCAAAATGGCGGCTTATATACTTACTCGAAAAGTGTCGGAGGGTACCGACGAAACATTGCCACTAACTCCGGTATCTTGTTGTTTCGACATTGTTTACTTGTGAATTTGGAATATTAAGTATCTTAATATTCCAAATTCGGGGTCACCAGTATGGGGTTGGTGTGTTAGTTTATATAGGTATATATATAGTTCACAAGGAATTACCACCACGAGAGAGTCAGAAGGTTTATTGTTCACAAGCACAAAGAAAGTACAGTGTGTACTTGACACAAGTCTATAGAGAACAGATAGGAACACTTAAGAAGGAAAATAATTGAAGCTGGCAGAAGTATAGCCCATTAACGTAAAGCCGATCGAAGGTAAAAGTGACGTGCGCTTGCGTCGAGGGTCGTAGAGGACTGGCGCGGGGGACCCGCGCCGGTGCAGAGCAAGCGCAGATGTGGGCGTGGCTACTTGACCTATTTACGCACGAGTGCCCCTTACGCTCAACTGCTAAGCGCGTCTTGCGGTAGCAGTAGGTAGGTTCTGTTCTTCTGTTACACATAAGCATGCCACAGAGGTGTAGCAGACGCAGTGCCCATAAAAGATGATGTCAAATTGTGTAGTCCCAACAATCAAGCATGGTGGTGGCTCAATTATGGTCTGGGGTTGCTTGCCAACTGGCGATTTGATTAAAATTGAAGGAATTTTGAAAAAGGAACAGTACAAAAACATTTTAGAACAATATGCCGTTTCTTCCGAGTTGCGTTTAATTGGATATGGATTCATTTTCCAACAAGATAATGATCCAAAGCACAGCTCAATATAATGAAGAGGGTATTTAGAAGAGAAAGAGGCACAAGTGGTGTTAAAAAAATTGGTTTGGCCTCCTCAGAGACCGGATCTTAATCCCATTGAACTTTTGTGAGAAGAGCTTGATAGGAACGTCCGTAATCGTGGCCCATCCTCTCGAGAAGAAATGTGGAATGCTTTATGCGAAATTTAGAACAATATATTACAAGACACCATTAATAAATTGATTGCCCGTATACTGAGACTTGTGAAAAAAGTCATAAAATGTAAAGGAGGATTTTTTGATGAAATCAGTTTAGCTAACTATAGCCTTTTTTACATGGACTGTTAATATTTATTTACGCTTTTAAAGTATATTGTTTGTCAATCAATGTTCTATTAGATGATTAAACAGGTTAATTAAACATTTAATATTTTATTTTCCTACTTTAATTAAAGTGTTCTTAAACTTTTGACCGGCAGTATACATACAAGATACGCTCGAAAAACATATGACTGGCCGATGATCCAAGTGCCAAGACACTTCCTATTCTAAAAAAATATATATAAAAATTATTTTGTACTAAATTACGCTTTAGTAGTATAATTTTTAATTTTTAATTGATAATATTGTACATAGTTATATTAACTTAACCCAATGCAATGTAATATGATGTATGTGTGTAATATGAAACATTTCAGCCTACGATGATATCTTTCGGTTATTATCCGATGAAGTCAACTGATGATGGTGATAATTCGATATATTATAGTGCCGTAAGCAATTGCGCAAATGCACAGCCAGTGATTCCCCGCCCTCTTCCCAAGACTGTACAGATATTGTATGAGGGTCACGGGACATACTATAAACAACACACCCAGAGACAGTCACCAATTTTTCGTTTTCCAGATCATCCAAGAGTACTACCGCAATAAATGCCTCATTACTTATAACTGGATCTCCTGATTCCTACACTCACCATATGAAACACAGCTGCGTTGTGATGATATTTCACGTTGGTATCCTGTGAGCGCTTGGTTTTGCTCTGATCGAGCCAACTCATTCATTCTATAGCGAGAAACTAGCTACTGCAAAGCTGTACTTACACAGTTACAAATACTGTTACATTCCAATAGTACCAAGATAACGACAACTTCACATATTTCTCTATTCAGGTGTATCAATTAAATTTAAGTTAAGATCGTAGTAATGTTCACAGAGTTGTTTATGAACTTTGTTAATGAACAATGGGTAAATACGAAAAATCCATATTTTACTCCATTCTCTTATTATAAACATTCTAATTGACGTTGTTGTTTATTATTTACTTCTCTTTCACTTTTTAACTTTATTAAGAGGTTTACTCTGCTTGCTTGTGCATGTAACACTTCTTGCAGTAATTAATAAAACAACTTATATATGTATGTATATATGTGTACACTACAAGTATAAATTGTTTAGCAAAGGTTCTTAGAATATTTATTTGTTTAGCATAATTACATTTAAGTTCATTACTGCAAGACCTAGTTGCCGGAACAGCTAAACCTTTGAGTCGTTAGTTCTGGGTTCGATTCTTACCTGGTGTCGTTGTGTAGTGCAAAATATTATTGTGGTATCGAGTGTATATATAAAATGTTTCATGACGCCTATAATTTGTTATCGCCATACTTTAGATGCACTGGTGCCTGGGTTTTTCTTATTATTATATCAGTTAATCCAGTTATATATGCGTTATCGTTTTAAATAATCATAATGATTGGGTACATAAAATTAGCTTGACGTAGGATTCTCTCCCAAAATAAATTGCATATTTGATGAAAATTTTAGTTTTATTTAATGTGTATAATTTACATATAGTAAAACGTTATTGAATATAAAATTTAAAATAAATGATTTTAAGTAAAAATAAATTAAAATGAATTATTAATTATATATTCCCTTGATTTCAATTGATTAGCCATCAATATATTTCCAGATAGGTGCAGTGCAATTGTGTAGTTTTTAAAGAAATATTTCAACATAAACTTTAGTGTAATTCCACTATAGACTTAAAAATATAATTAACTCCTAAAATATAATATACATTTGTTTATATGTTTTTCTTATTAGATTATAGCCATACCAGCCATCGGGTTTAGTGATAAATACCAGTGCAGTAGTTTCTAGCTAAAGAATTTCCCAAAAACATTATTTTTTCGGGTCTAACTATTAATCCAAAAACGTAGCACACTTATAGAATTTGAAAGGCGACGACAGAATAACCATATATTTGACAGAATCTTTCCTTAACTGTAGCATAAAATGTACATTCATTGCCATTCAGTGTCAACTACAAAATATGGCCATGATCGTTATTAAGCAATAAATAAACGATTACACTTAGCTATAGAAAAATATTGTTATGGAATTCATAAGAGATTGCGAATTAAATGAATTTCTTTGTTTACCTGTGAACACAATATAATTAGAATTATATCTTCTTCTTCTTCCGTTTAGTGGTACACTCCTGGCAGAATCACGACCAGATTTTGGATCGTCTGATACATTGGTTGCGGATTTTGCATGAGTTCTCCGTCTCTCTCTCTTCGTGGCACTGCGTGTACATTCAGAAAGGGAACCCCTCGTAGTAAGGTCTAACCATCCTGTGGGTGGTGGGCCTCCAGAACGTTGACATTCTACCCTTCCTTGTACAACTAATCGTTTCAATGAGCCTTCGTTGCGGATGATATGCCCAAACATCATGAAGATTCATATCTATTGACATTTTATTACCATTTCAATCTAAACACACGTACATATTTGCAGCAGAAAATTATTTTGAGAATAACGATATACTTGTTTCGTAATTTTTGAATATAATTTAATGAAATTATATTAAAATTAAATATAATGTATATATATATATATATATATATATATATATATATATATATACATATATATATATATATATATCTATATATATATATATATCTATATATATATATATATATAAATAAATGTCATAAATAATTGTTGTGAAAATGTTCAATATTCGTATTACAGTTCGTGTTATAGAATTAGTAGCTCGAATGATTTCCAAAACTTTAGTTAATTTTGCTGGGAATTTATCCCTGCAAACATAATATCGTAATGTTAGTCGAGCAGTTGCAGTGATATTGAATTATCGTAGCTGGTAAGCTTAAAATTAACATATTTAATTATGCAAGCCCCATTAAACATACTAGTGTATAAAGTGACACGATAACTAGTATCACTCCTCAGTTACGCTGCAGGTAAGAGTATTGATTGATCTGATTATTTTTGTCAAGTATATCAATATAATTCAATGAACAATAAGTAAAACGTAGTGTACTAACTACTAACTATCATAATTTATACGAGAACCTGCTCAGATCTACATTAATTTATATACGATATTCTGCCCTAAGCTACAGATGAGTCAGATTTCATTATGATATCGGTATAACCATAACTGTAGTAATCATATTTTTTAGGAGTGACCACAATATTTTAAACATATTGTAATAATTTCAAAGGTTATTAAATATTGAAATACAATTTATAATAGTAAGAACTGTTATCATAACTGGAACTAAATACGAAACACTAAAAATAAACAAAGGAACATGAAAAATTTATTTCCAACTCGAAATGAAATAATTTAGTAACATTTCTCAGAAAATCTCACGTCTTGTTTTTAGCGTCACTAACAACGACTCACTTAAGTTAATTAAGTCGGAACTTCCGTCATCAAGATTTGCACTTATGTTGAAAAAGACTATTCTATATAGTTTTCGAGGAAAAATAAAGCAAAACATTTTTTAATTCTCATTAACTTTACTAAATCCAGTTATTAGAATATGTAGGTATATTCTATTGGATTATATTGGACTATATGTTAGTGCAAAATCTCGTTGACCTATTTATTTTTTCTATCCATCTCAAATTTCAAAGAGCAGATAAATTTCTGCATGATAGAATTATGCTATACTTGGAAACTAAACTTTGCAAGAATTTTAAAAAAGGCTCCCTGTTCTCACTGAATATTAGTGAAGAAAACCATATAACGCTGTTATATGTGACACGATTAACACACAACCGTGCCAATACTACGGTCACGAAATGCTAAAATGAAAAAATCAGATTTCAAAGCGGATATTGGATGGGCGTATAACCTATTGCATATTTTATCGATCTGTTTTAGAGACTAGAAGGTCGTTTCATTAACACTCAGTGTTTTACTGACTTCTTATTTTTTTACTCAAATACTTAAATATTTTCGGATACTTTACGTTAAAACGTTATTTATCGCAAAGAATGAAGAATACAGAGCTGTTAACAACTAAACGATAACCAACGCGGTGACTGTGACAAAATTACATAATAAAATATCATTACACACTTATAAACGAGATATTAAGATGTCCACATTTCGAGCTGACCTACATCCAGGTAGACATTAGAAGGAAAACAAGGTTTAGTATCACGAAACTCGACCGCGTTTGTGCATAGTAACCAAGTCCTTATTATCCCCTCGAGACGCAAGAAGTCGTAAAATTTAGACTTCGATAAATTTAAATTTTAATATAATACTGTATTATATTTTAGTTATGATAAGAGGAATATGACTACCGACATTTTGATTAAAGAAAATGAACGAAAGTAGATAGACGCATGTGGCTCTGACTTCTTTGTGATCTGAGGTAGATCTATGTCTCAACTACTATGTATCAGTACTACTAATAATGATTTAAGATGATGGTGATGATGATGAGAATGGTGTGTGATGTGTCAACATTACCATGGCCCATTATATGAGAAAATAATAAAAACGCTCTCACTTTAAACAGCGATTGAACTACGGTGCCGATTGTTTCTAATTGCAGCGTAAATGGGTCAGATCGACTCAGCTCGCCATCAGATTGAAACTTTGTTGACGGTGGACGTGTTTATTACATATATATATATATATATATATATATATATATACATTTAATCTTATGCTAAATTAACGAAAGGAAAATATATTAAAAGTTCAACACATTTTGTAGCTAAAATTATTGTACAAAAACTTAAGTAGTGTAATACATAAACATCGATTAACGACTGCAACTTTATGCATAGGTTAATATCAATTAAAGCAAATATTGCCCACATTTACTTTAATTATATAATATACTTCATCCATGTTTAACATTGTTAACTTATTACGAGTTGGTATGAAACCACAGTTACATCTTGTTACTAAGAGATTACTATTGTTATAAAGTAAACACAACTGTAACTTTCCGTCCTGTATGAAACCGCGTTGTATCCCTCCTTTGTGTTCTGTCTTATTGTGTTTGCCACGTCTAATCACGTCTAATTAAACTATTAAAATATAACTTTTTATAAAATTCTTGTTTTAAAAATAGACTGGCCTTTACTGTACTTTTATAGAACTTCCTGTCTTACAACTTATTGGTACAAGTGTAAGCGTAATGGTACAATAGCTTATAGGACACTATACAGCTTAAATAAAATTTGTAAACATTGCGATAATGTTTATGTAATATCAAACTAAAAATCTCAAAAAACTCTGCCGTGGTTACTAATTAATCTACTTATCTGTCTATATTTTTGGTTCCCTGAATATATCAAAAGTCAGTGGAACGCTGGGTTTAATAAAATTTCTCTTGACTTTACAAAGTTGATCGAGTATTGAATGCGCGATAAACTCATCCAATATCCGCTTTGAAATCGGATATTTGCGGAATAGTACGTAAACGTAATATTACGCTGGTGGTGAATGCGATGATTCGAACGACATCACTAGGCTGAGAACGAATACAATGGCTATTGAATATATAATATTTTCGCTATATTTTCTACCTACTCATACTCGTTCAAGACAACGGATTTTTATGGTAGTAAGGGTGACAAGGGACCACACTGTTGACATGATAATAAGGTATGACCTATAAACGCCTAGATCTATCCTTAATATAGATTCAAGATACACGGTACACATGTCACTCCTGAGGACAGAGATGGAATACCTCGTTAACCGTAATTGGCTTTTCGGATTGCTATGCTCATCATAGGTAACCTAGAAGCATTTTGCTGCTTTTATGAGTTGATGTTCAGTGAGGGCGTCGCCTTTGCCCGCTTGTGCCTATTCGTGGAAGAACAAAATTTTAAAAAAATACTGCCTTCAATAATCAATTCTTAAAAAAAAAAAGACTTGAAACATACTTTTTTTCTATTTTTAAATTTAATGTTAAAATAAAAAAGTAAGGCCTCATCGCAAACTATTAAAAACATTAAGGTTTCATCTCATCGAACTTCGGATATGGCATCAAATCATGACATGGACATCAAAATTTTACAACGTTAATATTTCAATAAATAATAACCTGCGTATAGCGCTTAAGACTTTACAATCACAAAACATTATGCACAAAACAATACACAACAAATAATACAATTACATTTGAAAGTTGATATAGTTAAAATACTACAAATATGTTACTAAATAATAATATGTTATTAAATATTTTTTTATAAAAAACACTACAGACTAAAAATTATCTCTGGCCGTGTGTGGTTTATTGTTGGTTAGAATTGGAAATTTATTGTTACATATTGCTTATTCATTTTAACAGTAGTAGAGCCGCACCAAATGCTTTCTTTTTTTTTCTTCTTTTTTCCTCTGGTGTTGCAATGAGCACCTCGATGTTCCCGCCGCTCGTTTGCTCCCATTTTCTTTAAAAAAAAAATTTTTTTGATTGAAAATGTATTTACATCACAATATTTGTTGTTATTGATTGCCAAATGCAACATATTCAGCATTTCTCATTTTATTACATAAGGCTCATTACAGCCATGACAGTCTTTTCGTACATAAACAGTACTAAGATAGTATCAGCAAATATTTTTTAACCTTCTCCGAATAAATCACTATGGAGAACGTTAAAAAGCCTACCATATTTAATCAATAGGTATACCTGCCTCTGGCGGCATCACCAACAAGGTGATGAAACTCCTACCCATGTCCATTTTGCACCTACTGGTGACAATCTACTACGCGGCCATATCCAAGGGCACCTTCCAGAACACCTGGAAGGAAGCTGACGTCATAGGGATTCTCAACCGATCCATCAGCCTACCGGCCCATAAGCCTACTCAAAGTCTTGTAAAGTATATGAAAGGCTCATCGTTGGCCACCTAAAGGGCTTCATGCTGTCCCGAGGTCTACCAATCAATGAGCAGTTCGGGTTTCGCACACAACACTCATGCACACATCAAGTGCACCGCATCACGGAGCACATTCTCACAAAATTCCTACAGGGCTACCACTGGGGCACATTTCCTCGAAGTGGCGAAAGCTTTCGACAAGGTCTCGCACAACGGGCTCATATACAAACTATATGAGCTCGGTGTGCCAGATTGACTCGTATTTACCATACGAGACTTTCTCCGAAATCGAACCTTTCGTTACCGCGTCAAGGAAACGCGTTCCGAGGTCCACCCCATTTGTACCGGAGTACCACAAGGTTCCATCCTATGTCCTATTTTATACACACTCTACACCGACGACATACCGCGCACTCGCGATGTAGAACTAGCCCTTTTCGCTGCTGAAAAGGCCTCTACGTGTCTGGATTCAAAACAGACGCTATTTATAAACGCCTCCAATCTGCAGCCAACACCTTAGGGAAATGGTTTCAGAAATCGAGGATAGAGGTTAACCCCACCAAAAGTGCAGCCATGTACTTCTCTCGACGCAACAAAACGCCGCATCTCCCAACTATATAGTTATTTGATCGTTTAATCCCCTGGGAAAACACAGTCAAATACTTAGGCGTCACATTAGATGAAAGACGTACCTTCGGTCCGCATATCAACCGCATACGGAATCGAGCAGCGTTCGTCGTAGGTCGTTTGCACCCGTTACTCAATAAAAATAGCAAAATGTCCCTGCGAAATAAAATTAGACTATACAAAGCTTGCATTCGACCCATAATGACATACGCAAACCGTCTTTGCACATGTCTCCCCGCGTCACATTCAACGACTTTAGGTAATACCAAATCGTTTCATGCGCAAGGCCACCGGTACGCCGTAGTTCTGGCGTAACGATAATATACACATAGATCTTGAGCTGCCGACCATATTTCAGTACCTAAAGCAGGCTTCGCACCGATCTTTCGACTCAATCCCATCGCGAATCACAGATTCACCCGCGTCCCAAGGAAACCGAAGCACGCCCTCGACTACCCCGACGACGCAACCACCATCGAGTCAGACGCTCTCTCGAAATAGGGTACCGGTCCAAGCCGAGGCTCCCTCTCGGGAGCTCTTGTGCTGGTTATTCATATATAGAGGTCTCGACTGAGTGCCATAAGCTCGGTCACCTCTCAATTCGGTGAAACTATAAAAGCCCTCAGGTTAACAGCGGCCATCAGCCAGCAAAAACTAAAATAAAAAAGAAAGGAATACCTGCAGATATTATACATCAATAAAATAGAAGAAGATACGCTTTTTTATTAATCTAGTATATATATAATATTTTTTGTAATATGTTAATATGTATAATAGAATGTAAGTGTTAAAATTTAAATTAACTTAGAGTGAGACTTAACTTAGAGATGGTATTGCATTAAAACAGACTTAATAAATAAAAAAACAACAACAAAGCCGAACATACGTCTTCACTGTTGAAAATCTTTCTAGAGGGATTTAATTTAATAATAACCTTGTATGAGAGATTAAATAATTTTCTATTTTATTTTCATACTCGACTCGTTTTTTGCATATATGCAAAGGGGTTTTGGCCCTTATGACCTTCTACTACAACTTCAAGAACATATCCATATAACATTAACTAATTTATATAACTAATAATAAATAATATTAACTAATAAAAAAAAACGGATCCCTACAATTGCTGAAGCCACGATCCCATTGTTTGTTCAAATATTTTTAAACTCAGTACAATAATTTAATATATATATTTTAGTTAAATTAATCTCGTTCAATAAAACAGTATTACAAAGATATATCTAGTTGGTTACGCGTGCTAAATTTGGATTTTTATATATCTAACTTGATTCGTTCATACCGGGCATTCTACCGAATCTTTCCTCTTGTTCTGAAATCAGGAAATAGGAAAGATATTCGATCTTTACTTTAAGATTATATACCACACTAATAGACTTATCCCTCATTAAAATACTCTTATTACAAAGTAGTTGTCTTAAAACATATTTACACCTCGGTTACAAACCTCGAGTATAAGTGTATTGTGAAAAAAATTCAAGTCATTTATTTTTTATTTATTTTTTTTATTTTATTTTATTTTATTTGGTAAACATACAGCAAAATACAAAATAACTAAGGTTTATATACATACTATAAATAAGCTAGTAACATGTTTTCACGGTTTAGGTTAAGTAAAAGGTTTTTGTAACTGAAGAGGCTCACAAAGAAAAAGAAAGAAACGGTTTTAAAATTAAAAGAATACTTGCGATCGTCTTTTGTAAATTTTATATCAGAAATGTATTCATTATATAAAATTTTGCCATATAGTATATGTTAAAAAATCTATTTTTCCTATTGTCACCCAACCATTTAATAAACACCACAAAATATAAACACAATAAAGTTATTTTAAATTTCCCTCTATGCCCTTAAATTTATATTTTTGTCTGAATTTAGTAAAATTAGTGAAATTATTAGGAAGAATAACTTTGGCTCAAAAAACTGTCTAGAAACGCAGTTAAACATTGTTTCAAACCATGGCATAAGAAATTCTAAGTTAATTAACTTAAGTAGGACATTGGCAGTGACATTTAGAACAAGACGTGCAGTTTACAAAGAAATTATTCTAAACGAGAGTTGGTAATAGAATTTTAGTTCTTGGTTTGTCAGTATCCGTTTAATTTCAAACTTTTATTACATCTCTCAAGTGAGTATTTATGCAAATATGCGGAATGAATGAGGAAAAGCTTATAATTTATCAAGATTTGTAAAAGTTGCTTTTTTTTAAATATTAGCAATGGTCTCATAACTGTCCCGTTAACTGATCCAACTATGATTGCTCTTTATTTCTGTTTATAATGGAATAATAATAACAGATGCAATAATAAAGTTAACACAGAATACAAACACAGTTAAAATATTTGCTTCCTCAATCTTATCACGCACCATTACCCAAAAATAAACAGCTTGCGTGATGTAAACTTTTATTACACCCATTGTGTGAATTCTTGTGCACCCTTTATGCTAACTCGCTGATACATTTTATGTGATGGTTAAAATAATGTTGACATGTATTAATGAAATTCGTTTTGGATTCGGACCACATTTTCACACAAAACCAATGCAAAATTTTCATTTAGTTCATCGCTATTGTCGCTCGTTTTGTGCGTGGGAATTACACAATTTAATTCCTTTATCCCCGTTCCTATACCGAACAACCAAATGTACGTTGGAACTCCGTCCCTTTGTTATTGATATTCCTTTGCATTAGAACATGGTAATTTTCCTCGCCCTGCTTGATGGGCACATCAAAGAAACCGAAAATTTTACTCCCGGATAAAGGTTAGTTAAATTGCATCTTAATACTTCCGAACGAAAATACATTTGTACTATGATTCCTTATCAATGATGCATATCCGTGTGATAGATCGGAGTATTTTATATTTTAAATAACTTTTTAGAAATTTAAGAGTCGAAGAAATTTAATAAGTCGAGGAGCTTTCTGCTCGTTCTCCCATAATTTTTATGAAAAGAAAAGGTAAAGTAGGCAGCACAATCTCAGCAGCCATTTGAGCGGTCATATCCCGATAGTATTCGTCACGGTATACGGTAGAAAACCATACCAGACATCAGGACATAAGTGAACCATGTCCCTCGGTCGTCTAAGCTCGTGACCAAAATAGCAAAGACGGCACTAAAACAGTGAAAATAAAAACATCAGGACTCTCTCTTGGGGACACATAACTTTGATATTTCGTCCCTGTATCCTTGACCAGATATCCGCTTCACATAGATCTTCATGGGGCCCCTAACATAGCGATAATCAATAATATCACCATTGGATCACGGGAAGTCGGCAGTTTGATGTAACGCTTCTGATCAGCAGTAAGAACAGTTAGACGGCCACAACGAGGTCGATCAGCTACGTCACCCATGTTCTCGTACCTTTTCAACATCGTTACGACGCAGTTTTGAGAGACATAGGCCATGTGTATAGTCCCTCTAGTCGTCTATGAGTCGTCTCCAGCCTTCTTCACCTAAAGCATTCTTACTCACAAAACTTCCGAAAATCCTAAATTATAAACAAAATTAAAAACAGTACATATACGTTTCAGATACATACTAAATTATCTTGCCGGCAGAAACAAGAATAAGCGTCAAAAAGAATTGACTTCATTTTTATATTGAAAAATAAGAAAAATTTTATGTTATATTTGTCTAAATTCCATATTTGTAAACAAAGAACAAATGCTTAATAATAAAATTCAAAAACGTTCATCATTAAAAATATAATCTCAGTTTTTCCAAGTGAACGTCAACTTTTTTTGGTGTCTATAAAAATACTTCTTTAATTCAATAACATCGAATCTGTAGATTACAACACTAATACGGTTGTTGTATTACATATTAGTAGGATTACATATTATAATAGTAAGGATAACAATTTAAAGTTGATGAAACATAAGAATTTCTTTAATAGTGGACTTGATGTTAAGTGGTTGGTTAATTAAACAATGAAAATGACGATACTATAATAAAGAGATCAGCAATTCACGACAGAAAATGAGCAGTACAAACGAATATTGAGTTTAGTGCTAAGCAAGAAAATTTTAACTACGTCTTACATATAACAAATAGTATCGAGGAGTGATGCATACTGGAAAAAATTAAATGAAAGAAATATTCAGAATACCCAGACATGGTACAAAGATTATCAATCGTTGCCCAGATTAAATCTTCATTAAAACTGTTAATATTTATTTATGACCAGTCACGTGATTAGACGTAAAATATTTAAAAAAAATAATCCATCTTCTCTCAAACCAGATTGTCTCACATCTTCACGACTAATATATCGTTACCTTTCTATATCAATTGTACAATTGACATTTCTACCCTCTTAAAATGTCATGTAAATTTCTTTCCTCTCCTATTTTGCACGCTACGGGTATTCCACTTAAGTTAAGTTGACCTTTTATGTGCGTCACGCGCTTATATTGATTATTTTGCAGGTGTGCGACACGAAACCGAGCATTTTTTTATCTTAAACTAATCTCACGTTACGTGCTCGAGAGTAACTAATTATTCACTTCAATTTACATCTACTCACAAGACTAATATACGATTTGAATAATATGGTAGGCGAGAATATAGTACTACGACTTACCGTGGTAAAGCCGCTTGATGGCACGTCATTAAGGCGACGCGTGACATATTCATCCTGAACAAAGATTCAAGATACACTCACATGTATTGTTACGTCTGAGAACTGAGATGGAAGGCCTATAATTTCGACCCCTGATACCAAACGAAACAGTTCATTGTTGTACGGACTCAGATGTCTAGCAATGTATAGTCGCCGAGCTATTCGCAGTTGAATCTTAACTAAACTAAAAAAAATAAGTATAATATACTACGTATGCGTACACATTATACTAATTACAAATTCATTCTTGTGGTGATATTTTGAAACCAAACCTTTTCTACATCCTAGATTTAATAAAACAAATAAAATGTTTGTTTTGTACGTGAGACTTATTTTTAATTTTATAACGGATATTTTGCGTTATGAATTAGTAAAATACCATCAACAACGGACAAAATAACAAATATAACTTATCAAATCCTTTGAACATTTATAGGTACAACTTAATACGCCAACGCGCATAAAATTGATTCAACAAAAACTACTCATAAATAAATTATCTTTACTCGTCCAGATAGCATAGTTGGACAAGTGCCAATTTTAACAAAATAATACCGTCTTGTTCATTTATATAACTAGGATTGGATCACAATTTCGTATGAAAATATCACGTTTGCATATCTTAATAATTAAATATTTATTTTACTGCACCGTAAGAAAATGCTTAGAAAAAGGCGAATACTTTTTAGAAGACTTTGCTGATACAAGCAAATTTTGCCCTAGTATTTGAAAGTTTACTTTTTACTTTATATTATTACAGTAATTGAATACAATGAAAAAGATATCTATTAAAATAGTAGCTGTAGTTAGTACATGGACCTTTATCTGAATACCTATTTTTATTAATATTCATAATATTTTAATTGATGTGTGCAAACAAAAAATCTAAATGACTTACAACGAACGTCAAATAGGAACTTTAAGTTCAATGCTTTTAGTGGCAAAATCTAGAAATAGTAGAAACAGGCTACAGTTTGCTTCTAGCTGCAGCATGAATGGATTGGTACTACTGGGGCAGGACCGCGCGCTCACAAAAACCCAGCGTAAACTAGTATCATAACGTTGCTTCGTTTTCTCTGGTAAGTTTAGGGAATAAAATGGAATGAACTAGCTCTATTATTACCAAACATCAAAATACAAGGAAGTAAACTTTATGGGTGTGACCTAATTCAACACTTTAGTCCCGTGTCTTTCGTATAAGTTGACTAAACGTGGATTATTATTAACGGGGACACTCGCTATAATCGCATTTATCAAATATATATATACGATATCACCCTGAATCAGCTTTGAAATGTTCACTTATTTGTGAAAAAGTAACAGGATAATAGAATAAAACCTTCTATTGAAGGAAGCACAATAAACTTTTTACTCATAACTTATTATAATAAAACATATATAAAGAGGGATTAACTCAAAGCCTGCGGAAATTGTGTCGCATCGTTTGATCAACAAGAAACTGCATAAAATAATAACGATAACTTCCAATATATTTTTGTTAAATACAGTTGTTGAAATTATATTCGAATTATATGAAATAATATAATGGTCTAACAAATTATAAAGTTCAAACTTTGTCCAATTACATCATCGTTTTCGCAGTTCATCTCACCATTTTCTGTAATCAGATGATTACGCCTGAAGATCGGTGTTTCCGCGATCATTAATGTTACATAATGGTAGCGTCGAATTATCGATCGTACAAAGACGAATATTTGAATTGAATAACCTGAATGCGATTCGAGATGTAACTGCAATTTGTGACGAACTGTGGAGTAGCGAACTTCGTAACGTTCGTTTAGGACACAACTTGCGTATATACATTGGCCGGTTTCACAGCTAAGGGGTACCTCTATCAGTCTTTATCGGCTTCAAAGGCAGCTAACAACTAACACACACACATATTTGCACCATACAATAGTTGATCATATAGGTACGAATAAAAACCTCTTAGTCAATGGTTGCTGTAATGATGCTATTGATAATACAACTATTCAAGCCATATGTAATATAAATAGGGTAGAGGAAGGCATAGTCGGTATTTTCTATAATATACGTTATGTAATATACGTTATGTCTTATAAAAAATATATAAAGTCTATGTCCCATTGTTACAGACTGACCACCTTGTGTTCAGAGGGATTTGAAGCCAGAAAATCAGCCACACTATTCCCATAATCAATTGACGAATTGATCTATTTCTCAAACAGGCATTACTTGGGTTGACTGGTAGAGAATGTCAATAGTAATTAACTCCGCCCTTTGTAACCATTTTTTGGGTTAAAGATAAATGAAATAAAGTATTAATAAAGAAAAAAATTACTTCACAGCTGAGCGCGTAGTTAATCAGCACTTTTGATTGCAATTAAAATTTTCAATAATGCCAGCGCTGAGAATTGAAACATTTTTTACGAACGCGATTTGCTCGCGTGCTATGAAATTCATAACAAGCGCCTGAACACTGAGCTACTTTAGCTAATAAGAACATTCTTTATATGTACATTTATAATTAAAAAGTAAAATCATTGCAGTTTATGAAGTTCTGACAGCCTATTGCTTTTTTTTCTTTTTAGCTGCCGACGACGAAGTATGAATCGCAGTGTTACTCGGTGTATGTAAAACTACTTTTATTGTACAATGGGCGGTAATCGAGCAAGTGCGTCTGGTGAGCCTTGTGGTATGTGGTCACCGCCACTCATGTGCACCCGCAATACTTAATGAGTGTTCATTCATTATTAATTCAGATAGGATGGGGCTATGGATAAGTAAGATAAGGAAAGATCTTAAGTAGTATTGGTTTTCATACTACTAAAGACAGCTCATACCAAAAATTAGTTAGGTGCGGCAGAAAAGTTCAGAGTGTTGTATTGCCAACTATTCGTTGGTTGGTGAGGACGACATTTTGAATACTGTCGCGATGTATGATGTTTAAACTGGTCGACGGGAATTAATCTAAACAACACCTCAGAACACCCCTCGTAGTAGACATGGTAAAGAGATGCAACATTACTCACATTGACTTAGTTATGCCACGATCGAGCTGGCCCCTTCATGCTGTAGTTACATTAAAGAAACTATTTTAGTATATAAAAATATTGTATCACAAGAGTAAAATGAGTATTTTATTACAAACTAAACCTTACTTAACTGCCTGGCTGTAATTTACTGACTTCATTTACCTTTAAATTTGGAACACAGAGAAGTCAATTAATAACTGTCGTTTCTTAAACCCGAAAAGCGGGAATAAATTCGTGATCTGAATAAATTAACGGTTAAAATATCATCTATTGATGACAAAACTTTTTAAATATCTTAAACATTTTAAACGATTATATTAAGTTGATTTACATTGAACTTTGCTGAATTCCTGCTTTTGCATAGCGTTGTTCCCATTGTTAAGAAATCAGTATGATTGGTCAAAATAATAACATATATTTCTACAACATCCGACCTACACCTTCTCAAAATTTGCCTATTGTAAGTAGTTAAGTAAGCTGCAAAGCTATACCCATTTTACTCTTGTCATACAAAAATTTTATACATTAAAATAGTCTCTTGTAGTTGGTATGTGTATTTATTTATTTATTTAATCTTCATATACAATGATGTACGAAGGCAGACTTAATGCCTCAGGCAATCGCTCCCAGGCAACTTTAGAGTGATGCAGAGACGAATCGAAGTAGATGTTAGACTTATAAGAATTTATGATGCGATATAAGTACTATTATATTAATTGTAAAATAAACAATATCTCGCAGTATAAAAGACAAATATAAATATTTTTATCAGATATGTTGAAGTGCATTTGGTTTTGTTTTAAAACAAAAGATGTATACTATACATTAATTTGATTCATGGTCAATAATTTTAAATAAATAAAAGTTGAGTAAATTAATTTTATAACTTATCATGGAATGCATGCATTTACACAATAGGTAATATTGCTAAAACAATTCGTTTCATCAAACAATTATTAAAAAATGTTTAGTTTATTTCTAAAATTCAATAATATTTTTCTTTCTCTCTTTTCACAACGGTACTAGTTATTACATCGTTTTCATAAATTTTTATTACTCATCTTTTAAAATGTAGTATCTGCTAAAATTAAACTGCTGATTCTGGTGAAATATGAATGATGGATGAGTTCCCTGATATATTAAAAATATTATATAGTAATTATAAAAATACATTATGCCTTTTTTTTAATAAAATTAAATGACATTAGTTAATTGTGTATGTTCTGCTTTTACAATGACCGTAAATTTTTCAACGCTTTTTAAACAAAGTGTTTTCTTCATTAGGAAAAAATAACAAGTGCTATACAAATCACACTACGTGACAGATGATAAGACTTGTCGGACACAAGACGAATTATTTTTTTTTTATTTTTTATATTATTTATTTTTAGATTTTTAGATTAACTAGACTTTATTATACGTAAGAAATCAAAGCAATTTATGAGTACAACACAACAGAGCGAGCGTGAGTATTTATTTCAGGGTAGTCAGTAAACCATGAAAAACTAACACAAATATAATATAATACTTTGTAGCGTGTTCCGTGTTAACTTAATAACATACGCTGTTCTAGATATGAGGCTCACACAAATATAATTACCAAGATTGATAGTATTATATATAGAAAGCACAAAGCAATCAAGAATGGATCGATGTCTCAACGAATTATAAACAGCGGTACAATACGATATTTCGATCAGAATTAAGCATGTATTTCATTTTATGTTTTATTTTAATTTGTTTACTTTCATATATAAAGTTCCAACTAGACTCTTAAATAAGCATCGATGCGTATTACTGCGACAATGCAGTTATAATATATATAATATATTTTAAATAGGTCCACCGGGACGGACAATACCGTCATAGATAACCACTCTGATAACAGTTTATCGTTGTGTGCTTCATATAGAGATGTGAAAGAAACCAGTTAGAGTGAAAGAGCCACGCTGCATCTTATTTATAGCTATGAATGCTCCATGAAAAGCTCTATCGAAAAACGACCACGCCCTCACAGAATACCAGCATGAAACCTTACCATAACGCTACCGCGCTTGAAGAGTGTACTACCTAAACTGATTCTTCTCGGAAACCCAGATACTAGTGGCGAGTCATTCCATCTCAGTCCTCAATGGTGGCAGTGCATGTACTTGAATCTTTATTAAAAATGGTGTGTTTATGGACCGCAGTCGTGACTTGCCATAATGTATCAACTGCATGATCGCTCATCCTCTTAAAAATAAAGTAAAAGATTTCCATACTAAAAAAAACACTACTTTCACTACACACATTAATTCCAATATGTTCAATAACTTACATAAGAGACCTCCTCTTAAATTAACCCTTTTATAATATTTTGTTAAAATGTGTAATATTTATATATGTTAATTTGTGCATTTAAATAATAACGCACATTTTAATAGAGCTTTTGTTATAATGTATTAAAGATAATCAATTATTATGATGCCCTCTATAAATCTCGAGCCCTATGCTCTATCATGTGACCCTTAAAGGAGGCCCCCATAAGGGCTACACATGTGACTGAGTCCTTTAAAATTATTTTCAGATAACAACAAAATAATGTATAGAGTTAAGCCTATATATATACGTACTTCGTGGATTAATACTATTTTTTTTTTTTTTAAATTAAATTGAAATATTGAAGCTTCTGTAACATATTATATCAATTAAGTAAAATTTTAAATTATGTTAATTTAAAATTATAGTGTCATTCGAGAGTTCTATTTATCATATTGTATCAAATAATTGTAAGAAAAGTGTAACTTTATACAAAAAAATAATAGTCTCCTTATTAAGCACCCATAACTACAAAGTATATCACGTCACCACATTAATTCAGTGAAGATTGCCTTTAATTGATAGACAGCATGCAATATCTATACAATATTTACGAATTACCATGAGATAAACTATTAGTAACTTAGTATAAAAAATATATCAAATAAACACGAATGTGTTGACGTTGCATTCATTGAAACAGATAAAATATAAAAAAAAATATTTTAAAGTACAAATACGTCATAATATCATGACTGTAAGTTGAAAAAGAAAGTTAACTAAAGAAAGACCAAGTCCTTACAAAATACCACTATTAAATAATACTATGGCAATAATACGTATGTGATATTTTATTTTATATATGATATGTATGTATGATCCATCACTACATAAATATCACCATCAGACGTTCAAATAAGTAATAATATTATTTTATTACACTGCCATTTATATATTATTTATTATTATATATTTATAAAAATGTGTATAGATCATAAATAGAAGCAACTTACAGTCTAGCAGCCAAGCTTAAATGATAGTCAATTTCAGTAAAAGATTTAATACGAGAATATACAACAATGTACAACTTCGATACAGGATTTTTAAAACTGTTTACTTCATATTAAGAGAAGATTCAAGTTAAAAAACTGATTCTTTATTCCAACACTCCGTATCGCATTGATCGACCTTCTATATGATACGGCCAGGTAAAGGCGAGTGAGTTTTCTATATTAGTGGGAAAGAAAAATATATTTATATTCTAAGTAATAGTATATAATAAATGAAAAATAGAAAATTATTCACGATCCATAACTTTATTATCTATTTATATCTCAGGACGGAAAGACTGATTCTCTTTATTACAATCAAGTCATTCCTGGATGATCCTATATAATTTGAATCGATTACTTGTCCAAAATGTAGTTAGGAAATCATATATGTAAGTTAGCGTACCGAAGCCAATAAAGATGTTAAATAAACTTTTAAGCGGTAATTTACCAAGCGTATCTTAAAGTCCAATTATTGAAAAAAGTATAATATTATAAAACTAGTAGAGAATGCCTTACGGCTTTAAGTCCGCCCTTTGTTTCCCTTTTTGTAAGGTGTGATCAATAAAGTTTAAATAAATAAATAATCAGATATGTCAAGACTTCTTCAAAGTGTATTATCGTCAAAGATATAGATATATATGTATATAGTCCATAGTAATTACTTTAAATTTGATACATTATGTCCTCATCTATTTTCTTTTCTTTGTAATAAAAGAATAACAATACTGCCTTGTGTTCTATTTCCATAATATACTTTATTTCAAATATAAACAAGGCAGTGATATCACTATTAAAAATAAATAAAACATTAAAAAAATTATAATGTCATTGCATGCTTTTTTTAATAATAAATTCCAACAGAAGCCTCTGTACAATAAACAAGAGCAAACATTTTAAAAATGATAATGCCTGGAAAGCTTGAAGTTAAAATTTTCAGCAACAAAAACTTCAGTAGCCGGGAAAGCTTCGCTTCAGTTGGCCGCGTCCGCCGCTACAAGAATTGTAAAATTCGTTTCGTAAAACGATAAAGATTTAATATGCCTTTATATTTCCTAAAACACGAAGTATACAAAAATAGAGTAAAATGATTTTACGAAAAGATATACATACAGAAGTTATTATTAAGTGTTACAGAAGTGCGTGTATTGTTCCAAGAAAACTTAAAATTGACAATCTTCTATTGACGTTACATTGACTCCTTTTAATTGAACTTTTTGAGGTAAGAAAACTATTATTTTATAAATAATTATTACTAATGTAGAGTTTTTAATAGTTTATTCAGTTTATTTTGCGCACTAAACAGTAACATCAAATATTGTTCAGATTTAAATGTGAATTGTTCTTTTTTATTATATTGTGTGACAAATTTATTCATCATGAAATTTATCAGATGGTAAGTAATCCTTCCGACTATTTTATTTTATTTTACAATTTTCGGAAAACTTACAACTAGAATACTAATTACAAAAAGATAAAACTACACTAAGGCGAATTACAAGTTTTCACTAATAACTTATAACATAATTATATGGTAGACTGGTTACAGATACTAATTATGGTAGCATTACAAACACTAGTATTGTTCATGCAATCTTCCTGTTAAAAGTATTTTTAATTTAATATAATTTGTGTTGAATAAATCTAGATTTATATCTAATGAATTAATATTAAACAGTTTACTGGCACGTAGTATATATGAGTTTCGCCGATAGTTGTTCCTTATTATCGGAATATATACACATATGTAACCACATTCATCATCAATAAGGCATATATGAATAATGCAAGTGCGTTGTCACCCATGAGGACTAAGATTTAATGCCATCATCAGTAATGAGGGCCCGACTCTTACACTACACCAGACGAAAAACATCTGCATTAAAAACAGTTTTAACTACGAAATACGAGTATATGTTGATTACAAATTGCGTTATAATGCGAAAAGCTTCCAAATTTATTTTCTACGTATTTTATATCCAACTATACAAATTCTCATTATTACAAGTAGCTTCTTTTTCCATTTTTAATTCTAGGATGCGTTGTTGTCATACTAGTTTTATATTTATCTTGGTTATTCAATCATCGTAATTCTATTTATATATTTTTTTATAATATTTTTAAAATAGTAATAGCCTAGAGTCAAGGAGCTCGAATTCACTACCTAGAGATCTGAGGCTTAAATCTTAGTTGCCTATTCTCTTTTCCGAAATTCACGAATCTTCCAATACGTCCGAATAAGAAAGTTAAAATAATCGTGATTAAATCAGTAGGTATAATTATTTTCATTCTATTAATATATTTTTTTGCATATCAATACTTTAGTGAACCTAAATGTAGCTATGTACCTAGTCTGTAGTTAACCACAGCTGCATTTGGACTATATAATATACTTAATGAAAAGAACAATAGAAAGAAGTAAGCAGCCGTTACCCAGAAGAAATCTATTTATAATATATATATATTTAATGTCAGCTTATGTTATCTGATTTTACTACATCATCGTATAATTAAATTATAACCTATTACTGGTTTAACGGCGCATAAGCCGTCACTTTACTCGTGATGTACGTGAATAAAACTATTTGTTCTAATTGTACAATAAATCTAACAGTAAACATATTGCCTGTACAATATATTAATATATTATCCAGTGGAAGCAGGGTCATATTGTAAGGGTATACTTAATGTGTATTATATTGTATGGTATATTCAGTTTACTTTCATGCTGCACTGAATGAGCAATATAGAATGTTTTATCTGATTTTTATGTATATTCCGCAGTATTATTACAAAAGATTTTAATAAGGGTCTACATATCGAATATTTTCCCACTGAATTTTTGCATCTTCAAAGTTTTCAGAATTTAACAAGGAAGCACTAAACGAGTTTAGTGCTTAAAAGAGTTGAGTAAGTTAGAAAAGCCGATCACACCAGAGGTACAACAATCCTAATTTACCATTGGACGACGACGATGGGAACGTAAACTGTATGTATCAGTTTATATGTACACGAGCATATTCCCGAAAAATATGACAATCTACCATAATGTTTTATAAAGCAGTGATAGTGCTACACAGTGCCAAGAGTTTAGTTGTAGCATGAACGAGTTTGCTCCAGGAAGAATCATCCTATCCCAAAATTACAACGTTAAATAGCAGCTGCCGCGTACTATTTCGTATTCAACGAAGAATCCCATTTCAATCCTCAGGTGTGACTTACGCATTTTTAGATTTTATCGATCCACTTAACATCCAGTAAACTGTGTTTTCGTTTGTTACCCTTATATGTAAATTTCGCGTTTATACTTTATAAATTGTTTTGAAATGCATTTAATTCAAAACATACATTTTGAAATTTAATAACACGATTATCTTTCAATATAGAAAATTAGAAATTAAAACATATTTTTTTTAATCTCGCTCATTTAAAATGCACGTCAATGTACAGATAATATGAAAGGTAATGATAATGGTTTTGTTTATCTAATAGAACGATCTAAAACAATCTTTTCTCCTTCCAATAATATATATATAATAAGTGCAAAGCTTGACGTCAGAAGTTCTGACTTAATTAACTTAAGTGGACCGTCGACAGTGACGTTACGAACAAGACTTGCAATTTACTGAGAAATAGAGCTAAATGAATTTCTCTAGTTCTTTGTTTTTTACTATTCGTTTTATTTAAATTTTTAGTATGAGTTTTTTACGGAAAATTGTCTTAACTTTTATTTAAGAATTTACATTATTTAAACTCATATTGTATAATTTCGGTTGCACTTTTTGTAATATAGATTGTTTAAGTATGTGTATTTTTTTAAATTAGAAATAATTAGTAAAATTATGATCTTACTAAAAGGTGATCTGGTCATGACGAAGTTAACGATTGTGGCATTGATACAAGAACATAAACCGTTAATAATGGTAACGTTATGATATTGTAAGATATTGTAAATATTAAACTGCGATAATATACAACATATTAAAATTGCAGCCATTACAAGGAATAATTGGTACTAGCAAGAAGCTAACAGCTATTGCCAAAGGAGCATAAAAATTCATTCTACCCCCTGGGAGCAACTGTGCAAATCTAAGAAAAGTCGAAGAAAGCAGTTGAACTTAACTACAACTAATCTGTACATTCTAGTTAGTTTACTGATTTTATAAAAATAATAATAATTGTTTATTTAAATTTTAGGGTGATAAACTATTGATAAATCGATAGTTGCATGGATGACTTACCTAAATATCGCTGCCAATTACAATCCAATCTTAACACAGCTTATTGTACGGAAAGGATCAGCATACTTAAAAAAAATGGCACTGTACTCCCTATTAGATGTAGCGAATACCTGTCCGTCGTTGCCGGAAGTCGTTCGTAGCAGGTGTTTAGGGTAGGGCTTTGTAAAACTAGTTTCAGATAAAGATCTTATAACAAACTTATGTAGGTAAAGATGATAAATAACACAATTTTTTAGGTGCAATCCATAGTACTATTGGGTATAGGGATTACCTCCCTATAGAGGGTACAATTTATTTAAGGATTTATTATATTTGTAACGACCACCATTTGAAAATTTTCCTGTCAACTTTCACAATATTTTTGAAAATAAATAATATATGATATAGTATTTGGGGATTATGGTTATTGTCTGGTATTTTTAGAACCCCCTACAATGTACTACGTAATGATGATTTTCACTATTTTATTATGATGATTAGAAAATAAAATATTGTAATCTCTGCTACCATGTTATTACGCGCTGTATAACATGATAAAACCGCTTGCGTGTTGTAAATTTATATAACACGTATTGTATTCAAGTGTACCCTTCCCGCTGACTCCGTTGTATATTTTATGCGATGGTTAAAATAATGTTGACATGATTTCGTGTCGGATTAGGACCAGGCTTCGAAATAGCATCGTAAAATTGTAGGTTGGATCTCCTGTGTTCTCTAGTAAGTACAAGAAACCGGAGATGTAATACCTGACTGTGTCCACTTTAGTAGTTCTGAATTTGTGATTTAATTAAGTGTGCTAGTAAACGAGCACACAATTATAGTTAGTTATTCTTGCAGCCATTGGCCCCCCATGTTCATCTTCGATAAGAAAGCGTAATGCATATAGGTTATTACCAGTTTCCGGTTTTTTTTCTTTCACATAATATATAATAGTATCGTTAAAGTTCTATGTTACAGTGGTATTATAAATGTGGCCACAACCGGTTTTAGGCGACCTACAGCTAGTTAATACGTGCATCGTAACTCTTTATAATAAGAGTACATAACATTTAATAACAAAAAATAACATGCAGAAAACCACAGAGGTTTGTCGAGAATGTTTCTTGACAATAATATTTTCAATAAAAATGTTGAGCAATATATGCAAGTACCTATATTAATAACTAAAAATATAATACACTGAAGATCTTAATTTTCACATAGAAGTAAAGGTAGAAAAAAGGGTAAAATAATGGTGCGTTGTTACCATCTTTGCTGATTTGTCACCACAAACTTCACATTAAAAGGTATTTAGGTCGATATTTTTCACATCTCAGAACTTTTCAGTTCTTCATATGACCAATGACACATTCGCTTAAATAAGACTTTAGAAATTATTAAAAAGACTGATACCAATTTCCTTGTTGTTTTACAATGCAAAGCTCATGATTTGATAGAAATTCGTAAAAAAAATATCTTTAGCAACAAGATACATGCTGAATGTAGGTCAAATGCTTGACCTGCCAGTGCCAGTGCCATTTATATCTATTGTCTCTCATACATAGTAAAAGGCAAGTTTATGAGTAAAAATCATTGATGAATTAAAAAAAAAATAATGCCAAAAATGTATAAAATGTTCTTTCAACTTGCATTATGAAATAGTTACCTTAATAACGTTTCTTAGGAAAATATATTTTTAAAAAAAAGTCCTGCTTAATTAACAACATTTTTCTATAACCAATTATAAAACTAAAAGCATGTACTGGCCCATTTTAAAAGTTCTTGCGCCATTTCACATGACATACATATATACTACTCGGTCCGAGTATCTGCCTGTCATGTGATTCTTTTGGGTTCTTAGGTTGATGTGTATTTGTCACGGTTACATTGTATCGGAACAATCCTTCTATATTATCGCAATCACCTTACAACGGATTAAGTGAAGTGCATAAGTATCCCCATGTTTAGGCAATTACTTATGGTATTACAATTAATCTAAACTGGAAGAACCATTTCCCCCATCGAACGAAATTTTTAAACTTAAAATTTTTATTTCATATTTCGAATAAAATTTTGTGGATTACGATATAAATATTAAACAGTAACACATTTCTGGCACACACTGATACTGCAGTGCTTTAAAATATTCTAGGCGCTCAGCAGACTGCTTTATTATCATAAGTTTGTGTGAAATATGAAAGACTCATCCTTAATTACGATTGTATAAAATGTATTGATTATATTATTAATAGTGTTGTTTTACAAAGTAAATTAGAAACCCATTTAAGATACTAATTTCTAAATTTAATAAGAACAATAAAAGATTTTTTGTAAAAAGATTCTTAGTTTATAAGTTAGGAATATGATTATGATAATAAGACTATATAACTTTAGGATCGATGGTACAGTCAAAATTAGACCTTGAAACATGTAGTGTTTATTCGTATTGATATAGTTGATTTCATTTTAATTTTTTTTTCCATTCAATTAAAATAGTTTCTCTTAGGATGTAATCAAAATCAAATCAAAAGAAGCTTTATTAAAATAGGCTTATACAAAACACTTTTGATTCGTCAAGATTAGAGCAAGAAGAGAAACGGCAAGAAGCTCACCATGTTCCTTTTTTTATATATAATAATAAATACAAATTAAAAAAAAGCAGTGTGTTTATAAAGTCCAGTAATAGGACATAGGACCCGAACGGAGTTTAAATCAAACAGTCGACTACTCGCTCATTCGGGTTCATTTCGCTTCATTACCACCTGATGTTACGTGGCGATGCAGTCTCACATAGGAATACCTTAATTAAATCCCTTTCACTATTCTCTTGAGTACTCACCTTCTAATTAACCTTCTAATTAATGCACTAACCGGAAAATTTGGACAAGTCGTAGATTTGGATCAAAATTAGCGGCTTTGGGTTATATTCGAAATATACTCGCTGATAGATATAGAGGTTACAAACGACCAAATGACTCACCTGACGTCGAGTGGTCACCGCCGTTTATGAACAACTCGAAGTACCTGAAGAGTATAACCGTATTACATACGCTTGGTTTTTGATACTTTTCAAATAAATTAACAATTCTCTTGATATTGCTAATAATTACTAGGCAAGCTAATAAAAAGGATAATGTTCCGTGTTTCTGTGTTAGCGAGTGGGAATCTATAGAAGATCTAAGGCTACCTATATAGCTCAAAAAGATCTAAGACTACCTATATAGCTCAAAATATCGGTAAACTATTGGCAATAGATCGGAAACATAGCTACTAGAACCGATAACTGTTGGGGAAGAAGAGCTTCTCCAGCGCCAACCTAGTATTTTTCAATCGTGATGTATGACGATCCCTCACAAAATTAAATGATACGAGGGCGGGTCAGTAAGTTTGTGACTTTTTGAATGAAACACAGGTTTTTAGATAAAAAGTTATTTCATTTTTCGACATAGTTTCCTTTGAGTTCTATACCAGGCCAACGTTTCTCCAATTTTTTTATCCCTTCCGAAAAATATGATATGTCGAGGTCATCAAAATAGGCATTTGTTTGTGAGATGATTTCACCGTTGGAGTCACATCAAGCCATTGGATTTTCTGCCAAGCCATTTCTTCAAGTTTGGGAACAAGAAATAATCACTCGGCCTAAATCTGGAGAATAGGGCGGATGAGGGAGCTGTGGGCTCGTAACCTGTGCAAGTTTGGTCGATACATGCAGAGTTTTAGGTATCATGGTTTACAGTTATCAGTAGGGAAAGCCTATATTCAACAGTGGACTACTGATGTACTAAAAGGTGATAATGATACTGCTGCTTATCATCGTTCTTATAATTTTAAAGGGAAAATTTCTAAAATTATCCTTGTATTCTGAAGCTATAAAATTCTCCCACATCGCCACCATACGGTCTGCCTTTATTAATTACAAATAATATTCTTTAAGATAGTTATGGCACACATTTTAAAAGGACCTACAATTAACATTTCTACCCTCTCATAATTTTACTTAAATTTCCTTTCACTCTTTGTCCACAACGGATATTCTATTTAAATGAGTTTCCTTTCATGCCCGTCCCGCACTTACATACATACATATATTGATGTTTTTATAAGCGTGTAACTTGAGACCGATTAAAAGGTTTTATAGGCAACGGTCTTTGAGTGTGAGACCGTTGCCTATAAAAGTTTTTCATCGATGCTTTTTACTGTTAGTCGATTCCCACATTACAGTACTAACACAATAATCACATTTAGAATAATTGCCAGCCCTATTGTTAGTAATAATAATAATAATAATAATATAATAATAATATATTTATTTCAGGCTTGTGCCCATCTTGTTAGTAACAATATTACTTACATACTACGGTTAGTAACATAAAAAGAAAACAAAAAGAAAAATAAAAAGATAAATCAACTCAAAATTAAACTTAATACTTAATACCCAGACCCTCAAGACATTGTTTACTATGTGTGCAACTGCAACCAATGCCTAAGGATCTGGGAGTCCCACCGATCCGTTAGCACATTCAGGATGCTGTTGGAGCTGGTTCGCAAACGTTGCAGTAATGAGGAGCAACGCTTACGAATAATAGCGGGGGAAACCATCAGTCCGTGCCTCAGCAAACATACCGGAGGCACTGCAGAAGCGCGGCAGTCCCAACAACACCCTGAATGCGTTGTTATACTGCACACGCAGGGAGCTGTATGTCGTTTGCGTGTAGCTGACCCACAGGCTGCAAGTGTAGAAGCCCTGACAGAACGCTTTAAAAAGCGTAATTTTTACGGGCTTACTACTACTCGCGAACCTACGTGCCAACATGTTGCATCGAACAGCCAGAGCCCTGCGCTCCCTCTCAATATCCGTGTCATCCTGAAGATTTTCAGTAACCCAATGCCCTAAGTATTTGAACTTGCTTACTCTTCTTAATGTGGTACCCGCTAGCGTAACCTGTGGTATTGAGGTATAACCTTTCGAACCGGCTTTAAACACTAGAAGTTCACTTTTTGTTGCATTATATCTAAGACCATGGGCCTCCGCGTAAGATTCACAAATATGTACCAATCTTCTCAAAGCACCAATCGATGGACTCAGGAGCACCATATCGTCTGCATAACTGATGTTATTGATGCATAGACCGTCCACATGGCATCCGATATTGGTACTGCTAAGTTCATCAATCAATCGGTCCACATACAGGCTGAAAAGTACAGGTGAGGTCAGGCCACCCTGCCTCACCCCGCACTCCAACCCATACAAATCCGAATAAGTGCCTGCCCATTTTACACAATTTTTCTGATTGTTGTACCAATACTTAAGAATTAAAATTACTTCATCCTGTACACTTGTATCATATTTCAGTTTGTGCCACAATGAATCATAAGATACTAGATCAAATGCTTTAGACAAGTCTAGAAAACATGCATACACCGGAGTTTTTCTCTTAGTATAATATTGAATAGTCTGCTTAAGAGAGAAGATCGCGCTTTCTGTCGATAGGCCGGCTCTAAAACCAAACTAAACATCGTGTAATTTTATGTGCTTGGTTAGTTGTTGATTAAGCAGACTATCCAGTATTTTACCTACTATGGTGCCCAAAGATATTGGCCTATAGTTTACCAATTCTGAAGTGTCTCCAGTCCTATTTTTGGGTATGGTGGTAATGCAGTTTTAGCGCTTATATTTTGATGAAGGGTTGAGGACGGAGCTATTGAATTACTTGTTCTGTAGTCAGTTACTTCAATCATATATATATATATATATGCCGTTTATTTCTTTATTACAAATTTCGCAACATTTATATTAATTTCTGGAATTATTCGTAATTTACAAAATTTTTGGAATTTTCTCTAGTTTCCACTAATAGAATGTAGCAGTTCATTTTATTATATTCACCTTACATTCACTTCAATAATATAAATATTAAACGAACTGAGGGGTCAAGTGTCTGACCTACATTGACACTGGCATTGTGTAGTCGCAGGGCGCCGACTGTAGAAGTGAAATCTTTTACTAAATAAAAGCAATTCCAATAGGTATATTCCAATTAAAAATATGGAAGCACTACGTATTCGTACAACTGCAATATTGATTATGTAGGAATTTGTTTTAACAATGTAAGTTGTCAAGTTTCTTATAAGAAATTTTAAGGCCGATCCCGCTTCGCCTAGTTTACTTCGACTACTTTTCAATTTACTTAATTTAGAATGCAAATTTACAGAAATATGCATTAACCAATAGAGTTTTGTGTCTACCTTATTTCTAAATTATACAACATATTTATAAATTATAAATCCAAACCTTCCTTGAATAATTCTAAACATTAATAAAATCTTGTTGATACTGTTTAGTATGATACAATCCCATTCAATTATATTTGAATTCCTAATTTTAAGTTCTTTTAATAGTTTTATTACATATCATGTTTTAAGAGGGTTTTGCCCAATTCTCGAATCGTGTTAAAGTGAATTTGTGCTATAGAAGTGTTATATGGGGATCACCTGAATTAATGAAGTAAAAGTATTCTTCTAGTTAGACGTATCTTAGTGTCGGAATCTCGATATCTAGCTTTGAATTTAATGGCCAGCATCAACACAGTTTACATGTACACATTACAATTTTAGTGGCGATTTACCGCGGTACTCTACTGTGAACGACAACATTGTGGGAAAACTGGCATGTCTAAACGCAAAATTAAAAAATATATTGAAAGCAAATTACAAATCTGCCACTATCATGTGTGTATATATCATAATGGATTATACTTCAATATCCTTTCTAGAGACGGACCTACAACCATGTTTGTTACGTTAGCTTACTATTCATCGACTTAAGGTATTAAATATTTATATACCGCATAAAAAATGTTAACTACGCACAAAGGCATAAACATTATTTCGTTTTATCTCTTAAATGGTTATACAGATAACAGTATAAACAATATTTTTTTTGTATTCATTGCATCATCGTAATACAAATACCGTGCTACGGAAAAATAAAATATTTTCTTGATATTGGGATGACCTCTGTTACTAAAATCAATAAACGTCCGCAGCGAAATTAAAATTTAATTACAGCCTGTGTGTGCATCAAACTAAATGCTCACTCGTATATTTAATTGATATTCAGTTACCGACCACTACGTTAAAACTGTAATTAATATAAATATATCACGTTGTAATTTATTATTTTTATTAATCAATTTCAATTATTAATAAAAATAACTTCAAAAAAAAGTAATATTATGGAGCAAATCAAAGTTTATTAACAACCTATGTAGAGAACATAGGTTATTTTATATACCAGTTCAAGATATTTTTAATAATATTTTATTTACATTTGATTATAATATATATGTATGCGTTATTTTGTTCGATAACTTGTTGGGACTTCTGATCAAAAAACTACGACCAATGGTTTTGACAGTCCTCTCTTGTTGTTAATCTAACACTACCTTAACAGTAATAGAGCTACACTGTAGTCTGTTTCTAGCTGTAGAATGAATGGGTCAGCTCGACCGTGGTAGGACCACGCCCTCACAGAATACCATTGTAAAATAGCAGCATAATGCTCCCGTGTTCCGTCTGATGAGTGTAGGGATCCGGAAACTATTACTGGTGACAAATCATTCCATCTCAGTCCTCAAGGGTAACAACACATTTGCATTATGATTCCTTGTTAATGATGAATGTAGATGTGATGGGCCACAGGAATCACTTACCATCAGGTGAACTGTGTGCTCATTTGTTACTGTCAATGTGATAAAAAAAACCTAAAGAATTCTGATGAGACCGAAACAGGTGAAAATCTGAGGGTGCAGGGCTATATGGTGAATGCATTAACATTTCCCAACCAGCTCTCTCAATATTTGCTAAGTGACGAAAAACACCGTTTCTGTTGGTCAATTCCGGCCGTTTTTTTTTATTTCTTGCTTAAGTCCCACCAGCTCTTGGCAGTAGAGATTCGAACCGATGGTTTTGCCCGACGGTTAAAGCTCATAATGACTGATGCTCTTCCAGTCCCACCATACAAACAGCATCACCTTACTGCGAGTTGATCCAATGTTTGCACGTCCTTGTCGTAGGTAATCCAATCCACCTTTGATTAATCTTGTCAAAAACGGTTCGGTTTAAGTCAGCCGGTAAACCGTTTCTACTATTTATTTTTCTGTTTCTAAAATATCATCTATTTAATGGTATCAAAACGTTAAATAAAATAACATTAATACATCACAACTTATTGGTTTTCGGATCCGTGAGTACTTTGCGTATATCCTTGATACTGCATGTGAACCTTTCTCCTAATTTATTATAATTATTAATAAATAAATTATAGGAATAATTCCCTTTGTTTTTACGATAAATTTTACTGCACTATAATGCAACCTCAGCTCAGTTGATGTCATTTGGTAATAACCAAAAGATTACTCTGTTATTTAAACCTATTAGAGGGACATCAACTTCATCATTTTTATTATAATAGTCAGCTTATAACTTGAGCAAACAATTGGAGCTATATGATATACACATGATCTAGTGTTCAGCTTACCTGCTATCTGATTGAAGCGTTATCTGATTTAAGGTTTATTTTCCAACCGAGATTAAATCTCTATAATCTATAATATATCTAAAACACAAATTATTTATATTCAAGATTATATTTATATTCCGATTAGATTATAGACTATTCCATCAAGTAATACGCTCATTTTATACAAAACTTTACATAAAATACTGCTCCACTAGCCCAGTAGTCCACTTTATTTACGTATATTTAAATGTCTAGTTTATACGAGAGCTTTTGTTATTAAAATAAAAATAGACGACTATACACTTCGTGCCCTGTAAATGTTTCACAGTAACTCTAGGACTAGTGGAATTAATTATGCACATTGTACGCATTTAACAATATACATACATGTAATTTAATGTATTTAATTATATTTTATAACAAATTATAGTTTATAATCAAGAAAATTAATTATTTAGCGGTAATCTCTACTCAATACATCTGTTTAACCAGACTTTTGTTTTACATTGAGCATGAACGCAAACAATGTTTCTGCTTTTTAATTTAATGTATAAGTACATTACTATACTACATAAATTCCTTAAAGACAATATCAACGCTGACTGTTTGACCACAGATTAATATGTATATGACATTGACAGATTTAAATTATCCACATTTATTACTAGTGTGAAGATTTTTTTTTAAATAATCAAGTTTTGAAAATATTTGAGCTACATTAGATACAACATATACATGTATTCTACTAGTGCAGTAAATGTTTGAAAATTGAAAATGATAATAATAATAAGACAAAATATCTGGACCTGGCCCACTAGGTGACCGACATGTGGAGTGGTAGTTTGTTAATCCCCACCAGCCTCTCGAATAACCTGAGGTGGTTGGGACTCACGGACGTTGTGTGTGTTTATGAATGTGTTTGTTGTGTATTAGCGCTTGCATGCATATTAGCCTCGCGTTTGCATTTAATAATTAGAAATTTAAGAAATAGGTTGGATTAGAGCTTCAGTTTCGTCGTAATTAAGTTTTTGCAACATCGTTTTCCTGACTACAGGAAAACGATTTATATAATTGTATTTGTTCATATTGTTTATTAAAACATTAATTGAAGCGAATTATAAAAATAATTATTAGATGAGCAATTAAGTAGACTGAGTAGATAGATATTTTGAGTTAATGTAAATAGTATTATATAAGACCGCTCGTGGAAGTATAGTAGTACCTACATTTTATACACTTCTTATGTAAAATTTGTATTTCTGTTACTGTATAATAACATTGTGAGTGATGTGTAAGTATGAAAGTGTGTGTAGAGGTTAGTGTGAACTCACACTAACGAAATAATAATTTAAACTATTGTTCATTTATACAATAATAAGGATACAAGGAACAATAGTTTACATTAACTATCAATTTATAATTAAAACTAATTAGAGTATGACATGTGTTACAGCGTACTAATTTGCATGACGTATTTTTTGTATTTACGAATATACTTAAAACTAAACAAACAAAAAAACACAAAAACTGAGGTAACAAAACCGCGGTGCATCTGCATGTAACGCAAAACATCGCTAGTCACTTGGAGGTAGCAGATTCAGAATTAATCTTGATTATAGGGAACCCTTCTTTTTTCGTAAGAGAACAACACTATTTGAAGTCCAACAACAGTTACAGTTGTTTCTGTTCGCGAACCCGGGACGGTCGGGTAAATAAGCTTTTTTGCATTATTTGTCAGGGATTCTGAAATATATATTGGCTTTATCACCCTATCCATCAGTATGTATTTTGTTAAGATTTTCTTTATTTTCTGCTTGCTGTATTTTTTGTATCTTTTGAGAATGTTGTCTTTTGTAGCGGCAGTTGTTAATTCGACTAGAATCTAATTGTTTTAACGTTTCCACACAAATCTAGTTTCATTAGTTCGAAGCATAGGAACATTACGTATTTCTATTTCCGTACATCGGTTGGAAAGAAATCCAAAAGCTTGTTTATTTTTCAAGCATCTGTATATAATTAAAGATCTCTTTCCCTTTTCAGTCTCATATTTGTTAATCTTCATTTTCCTCTATTCATACATTTTCTTTAAGAACTCCAAAGATTTAGAAATTTCCTGATATTGTCCCCTTATTTCAATTTTGGCGTCACAAATCTTTCTGTACTGTGTTTCAGTGAAGAAAGATAGTATTGATCTCATTTCGTCCATAAAAGGTTTATAGACCTTTCCTCATCGCTGATGTACTTGCGGATGCTGCGTGTTTTAACATTTTCAACACGGTTTAACCGAATCTGAGCTTGCGTGATTAATCGGTTGCACACCTAAAGATGTTAAAGCGGCAGGGAAAGTAATAGTTGGAATACGTTTTAACGGCATATCGTCAGTAGCAAGGCAGTAATAGTAATCAACACTGGAGTTAATACAAAGATACTCTAAAATGTTTGTTAGCGATCGACACTTTCATATGAATTTATGAATCGTCCAGAAGAATAGAACACAGCACCGTGAAGGGTCTTGCGCTTTGGTCGTCTGCTTTTATACTAAATTCACTACTGTCCAACATAACAAGACATTTGCGAGTTTGTAGTTTCAAACAAATGAGACAGTTTTACTCACATAAATTAACAGTTCATCACTTGTTTGTCACGCTTACTTATCACTTATTACTTCCTAATGCTTTCCCTATGTTTATTAAGATTTAAATTAATTTAAAGTCCAAGTTTTAAAAATAAACAAACGTAGACGTTCTACACTAATTAAGATCTGCGAGGGAAGGGTAAGTTACTCTAGTATAATTAAATGCGCCAAACCAAACTTTTTTTCTACTCTTGACACAGTGTTGCTAATTATGCGTATGATACATAATTTTTTTTTAGTACACGTGTTTACTTGTATACGGGAGGGCAAATACGAATTATGTCTAAAACCCGGATGATGTTCCGCTTTCACCGCAAATCGGAAGTATGGATAAGGAATATAGCGCATCGTAATACAATTACTCCTACCCCTCGCAATTCTACCTCAGCAGAGGAGGATGGAAAGAACAGTGCCTCTCACACCCCTGCAGTCCATATGTGCGGGTCAAAGACGGGCGTTTCCATAGGTCGGCCTTTTGTGGAATCATAAAATCCCCTCGATTTTAACCCTTCTTTTCTTCTTTATGTTTGTTGTCTTGAGTCAGTGGAGCCGTTATTAAAAAAAAATACTAGACAAAAACTTTATAAAACTAAAACTTTTTGCCCGTTTTTAACCGTTTTGAAAAGTAGCCAACTTTAACGTATGTAAAATATAATATAGTATATTTTACAAACATATGTATATGTAATATATAATTGTAGCAACCAGAAAACATGTCAAAAGTTATAATATGAGATGTTCAATGAATGCGCCAAATGTTGATAAATATATTTTAATTACTTTTGTTTAAACTAGTTGAAGTTTCATAACATGAACACAGTTAATCTTATGATAAATAATCCCTGCGACCTATGACACCTATATTCACAACGGATAAAGAAGAATTAAAATTTTGTCCCTTTGACTCTGTTGGACTGGACACCAAAATACTACTAACGTATTCTGACGAAACAACTAGATATTATCATAGGGTATAAAAATATTATCAAAATTTCGCATTAACACCGCGAAGATTCCCATACCAAGAAATGATATGTAGTGTCTGGGACTGTCTGTTTAAAAATATTTCGAAAAGGAAGATGTGTAAGCCATAAGTCAGAGCATTTCGTCTTTGTTATATCCAAGCTCAGTGCCGAAACTAAATCTTCCTAAAGACAAGTTAAAAGCCTTGAACAGCTTTTAGCAATAAAAAAAAGCTCACAGTTCTCCATGTATAAAAATGAAACGCTGCAGTAATAATGGATTTGTCGGATTATAATTTCAAAATACACAAACTTTTTTCGGAAGATGAAATTATAAGCAAAAAGAAACAGCAAGTGATCTTGTAAAGAAATACTACATAAAATTATATAAATATTAATACTAAATTAATAATACCATCGTACCTAATACCATCGAAGTTGTATATGTTACCACAAAACAAGTTGTTAAAAAACAAGTATTGTATGAGTTACACAAGAAAAATGCTCCACTTCATCTAATGGTAAACCAAACCGTATCACCAAATTACAGATAGCCTCAATGCTTAATATAAAAGAACTTACTCGTACTGACTAGTAACTATGGTTAGTTCTAATGTCCAGTTGCTATTCACATGTCTACAATCTTACTGAAAGCTGCCTAATAATTGTAACTAGAGAACTAGAACAGTATTACTTAGATTCCTCATATCTGACTATCTGGCTACCTATTGTGGGCGTGAAAACAATATAATAAAACGTAGATGTATGTACAACGAGGCGTACATGTTAATCATATATTTAAATAACTATTATTTACAGAAATAAGTAAGCAGCAGTAACTTTTGACATCGTAGAGGCGTTGCTTCGCAAACTCGCAGTAGTGGTTTGCTACGGGCAACAGCTACGTTACGGCGTAGCTCTATCCTTACGCTTACCTACGCGTACTGTTATTATATCTACACATTTAAGTATATTTTCTTTCTTAATAATTTATTCATTTTTCTAACTATTTTTTACTTGTTAAATTAAAGTATAAAAATCAATTGGACATATAAACAATAAACCTTTCTAATATTCATCCTTAATTTGTTTAACCTAAATATATAGAACTATAGTATTGTATATAAATAGTAACTTCTTTTGTTTATAATTAACTAGTGTTTTTATTACAACACAGTTTAGTGATGATATAGTCTTGGATACAAAAATGCACTAGTTACATAAACCTTTTTCATATTATATTTTAATGTTTAACGGATTATAACATAGATATTTTAGTATTCTTTTAAAAGCAGCAAGAATGTTCACTAATTGAGAATGATTTAGGTCATTATGACATATATATGACATTTTAGCCATATTCGGCAAATTTATTTTCGCGTACCCTGGACATGCGCGATGATCGATGAGAAAATGAGGCAACCAGTTTCACGTTTTCACGCAGGAAAATCGGATATCCGTCTGCCACCATAAATGATAACGTAAGAGGCATTTATACATACGATGTAATAAGATAAGAATGTACGGACTTATACATGGTAGAGTCACGACGCAGCTAGCTGGAATAGGTCATACGAATTAAAGAAATACGTTCTACCACGTCGTTTCCATCTAAAACTAACGTTGAATAGTAGCCTGGTGCTATTATGTTTCGTATAGTGATAATAAACATTGGAGACCATGTCACCTGTGACGGTAGATTTAATTTTTTTTAATATTAAGGTAGCATACGAGCAGAAAGTATACCTTATGTTTGAAGGTGCATGAACGTTGTGGGTAAAAGGTCTCGGCTGAGTGTCATAAGAGCTCGGCCATCCTTTAACCCGCTGAACCTATAAAAGCCCTATGGCTAACAGTGGCCAACTGCAATAAAAAAAAGGTGGATGAACACCCATCTTCAACAAAGTTTATGGATGTTAAGTGTTGACACCCCTTAGGACTGATATGGAGTGCCTTGATATTGGGTTCCCGGATTCCTATATACACCATACGAAGTGTTGAGAACAGTTCCGGGGAATGTTACGCTCGTAGTCGTACGTCTTTAAGATAGCGTAGTTTCCGTCCTCGGTAAGGTAACACCTACCATAAGTTGTAGTGTGAATCCTAAATAAATAAATATTTAGGCTTCACAGTCGCTCGTCAAGTCGCTTTAGTCTCGACGATTTGAAGGTTTTGGAAGATTCAAGACCATGAGCATTGTGCTCATCGCGAATTATTTCAATTTATTTTTCCATATAAACTGTCGACAAATAAGTAATTTGTCTAATGAAATAAAAATAATATAGTTTTAAATAATACTATAATTATGAATTAATATTATATTGTTGAATTTGGAGTTTTATGCACATGTGTAATGTTAATGCTTCTAATGCATATTAGTCTATTATTCCCGACAACTGTAATCGTTCTAGAAAAGAACGTTCCAAATTTAAATTATTTATATCTTTCTTACTTCTTATTTTATTCTAGTACAAAGCTCTAACTTGCTGACCTGACCTGCGGACTGAAGTTATTTATTCGTTAAATTTTCTTACTTCTAATAGTTGGATGAAGCTTCGTTGTGCAAGTTACTACAAATACTATAAAAATAAAAGCACACAATGTAAGTGCTCTTAACAGTTTTGGATTAGTTATTAATACATAATAGTATTTAAAAAAAAGTTATTAATAGTTCTTAAATTTGGTGATTTATAATTAACATTCTTTCAAAACTGTTTCGCTTTAGAAAAGTGTGGAGCAGAAAGTAAATACAACAGCGGTAGAGACACAGATAGTTTATTTCTGCAATATGATTGGGGTTATAATCCTAAATCTAAACAGTTATATCTAAACAGTAAATATTTTTTTAAAACACTAGTTTGTATTGTAAATTGATTTATATACCATGTGTATTTCTTTATATATATATTGTATTTTATTGTATTGTTTTGTATTGTATTATATTGCATTTTATTCTATTGAATTATTGATAACAACTCAGTTTCATTTATTTTATCTTGCTACAAATATGTGGGAACAATAAGTAGCCTCCAAATCTAATAAGAAACTTATACAGACATCCAAGGTTCAAGTTCTCGTTAAATTGTTAAATAAATAAACTAAAATATCCTGCACGTCTACCATATAATTTGTCACAATTCATGCAATTTTAAAGACCATTTTATATTGAGTGATATTGAATTCTTATCAAATTTTATTTGAAATATACTAAAATGTATTTTGAATAAGATTAAATGGATTGTATTTCGTTTAATATTTTAAACTATAATCAAAAGCATAATCAAATCAAATTAAATTGGAAGTTGGGTTTACCTA
This sequence comes from Teinopalpus imperialis, assembly GCA_029286865.1. Lineage (NCBI taxonomy): Eukaryota > Metazoa > Arthropoda > Insecta > Lepidoptera > Papilionidae > Teinopalpus > Teinopalpus imperialis. Next base: position 5,794,038 of record JAGSMU010000017.1, read on the forward strand.
TTTAAACTTTGTTTTTTATTTTATATTTATTTTATAATATCTGGGCTACAAAGTTCACCTGGTAGTAAGTGATCACTGCGGCCCATGACATCTACGTCTATTCTCATCAAAAAATCAGGATGCACATGCGTTGTGAGGATCTGTGAGGACTGAGACGGAATGCCTGAGTATCTAAAATCGGATCTCTACACTATGCATATAAACGAACGAACGTTGAATTGCTAAATTCACTGGCATCCTATATGAGCGTGGTCTTCCAACCCACTTCCTATTCATGTTACTGCTAGATACTAAGTGCAGCGTAATTCTAGCACTGTTGAAACTTTGTAAGTTACCGACACCTGTACTTATATTTATATAATAATTAAACAGATTTATGTATGACAAACGAGCACGTTTTTATTTGTATTTGTATGTATGTTGGTGAACTGCGTTATTGTCAGTTATTGGAATCACTAGTTTCTTACTCATCATACAAAAGACAGCAACGGTGATATTTTTTAAAAGCATGGTCTTCCAACCTCAGACTAATCCATATACCACGTCAAACTTACGACACTATCAAAACCTGCGTATTTAAATATTTGAATCATGTGTAAGTGACATAATGGAACGTGAGGGTTATTAATGAGGGAATTTACACGTATTAAAATTAATTGATTTTAGGGTTTATGTGTATAGTACCCATTACATTTTCTTTATTCTGGTCCCTGCGTATCTGCGTTTGCGCGTACGCTCACGGCACTTTAATTTATTTAATTTATCTTTACTTTATCTTACGGAAGAAAAACAGACATTGTACAAAAAGTCGGACATTATTTCAAAATGCCTTTTCTCCAAGCCTACTTTTGGGTTGAACAGAGAATATATTCTGAGCGTTTGATGTCATCGCGTATTAATTAGGTGATATCGACGTAAATGAGACGCGCTTATGACGCCTTATTTTTACTTATGCTTATTGACCCGCAGACTCATAATCAGACTACTTTACTTTTTATAGCCACAACAATGTAGGACTGCTCAAAACATTAAAAATTTTCGACATAAAAAGTTAATTAATAGGAATTTGTGTTATAGTTTTTATACAAATATATTTAAAAACATTTTATATATGAAGGTGAGTTTAAATGTTAACTAAGTTTAAAATTAAAGTCTAAGATCAAATACGTACTACTCTGTGTACATTTCATGTCTGTGTAAGCCAAAATAGTTACTTAAAGTGAATAGTTCGCCAAATTACATCTACATGGCATATGGATGCAGTCTAATCCACTTTGTTGGATTTTCTAACGGAGTTAATGGGAACAATTTTCCACTAAGAAGCTAGTTAGCTTTTTTGTTCATAAAGCTATTGAGTTATTTTCGAATAGTTTTTAAAATTGCGTTCATATTAAATTAAGCAGTGTCAAACTAACACACAGTGGTAGATTTATAGTTGGATGGTAAGTGGTATAGATAGATGGTAAATCATTTCTGAAGCCGGTTACATCCACATTCATTCTCAATACAAAACAACTGAGTGGTTTTGTATTGAGAATATATTGAAAAATGTTTTGTTCACTACTCTTTTTATTATCGGGGTAAATCTTAAAAAGGTTACACGTCGAGAGGGAAGACAGGATTATATGGAAATTGTATCCACTAAAACGCATTCGTCATGTCGTCATCCTCTATGCATTGGGAGGGGCTCCGGGATCTCCTGCGGTAACAGATACCCACTACATCCGAGATTTTAATACTAAGTAATTTTAATACATACATTTGCAATATATTGTAACGGAAGTTGACCGAAGCGGAAGTCAATATACCGCCTATGCGCCCGCCGGAAATGCCCGCCATAGCCCCGCCATATTGACTCCCCCCCACTCGCCGTGCCAACCGCCAGCCAATAGTGGGGAAGGGTCAATATAAGCCAATGCCAGCCAGTGTTCAATGCCTTTTTGAGTGATTAAATCTTAAAAGCAGAAACTCTATTGTTTTTACTTGTCGTATTTTACAATATGCAGAGCATACTTAGGTACATAGTAAATTTTATTGGCAGATACCTAAGTCCGTTACGATATAACTTTCTTACTGTAGAAGGCTATGAATGCCACTGTAGAAAATGTACTTATTCTCCTAATTTACTTATTACTCGTAAATTTACCCGTAATTTCATTTATTTCTCGTATTTTTTTTATATTTCATTGAGAGTAACAAACGAGTACACAGCTCACCTGATGGAAAGTGATTCCTGCGGCCCATGACATCTACATTCATCCATGACAAGGAATAATAATGCAGATGCGTTGTCACCGTTGAGGACTGATATGGAATGTCCTCGTCACCATATATAACGAATATTGAAGATACAGATGCGTTTTACGGTTCAGGGCTGAGATAGAATGTCTCGCTACCAGAAATTGGCTCCTCGGACTCCTATGTAAGCAAACGAAACATATGATGCTGTTTCACTTCCATATTCTGGTAGAGTGTAATACTTTCCAGGTCGGGACAACCCATTCATTATACAGCTAAAACAAGTTGCAGCATTATTCTACTACTGTTTAAAAACTTTAGAAATGAAAAAAAATTATGAAGACACGTTTTAAATACTTTTTGATTTAAAAATCCATAGCTTGTACCATAGATTTTACGGTATTCTGTGGGAGCGTGGTCCTACCCCGGTCAAACTGACCCATTTATACTACTGCTAGACATACTGTAGCGTAGCTCCACCACTGTTGAAATTAAAGAAAATATAAAAAGCCTAGCATCGTGAATTTAACCCGACTCGGTTATATGTTACTTTAGATAAGCTCATGTATGAATTTATTAACACAATACATCAAAAATGCATATATTTAACAGTAAAACAATGCATGTATGCTTTTTAAAAAAAATATCAATATTTTTTTTACTCTATTACGTATGTATAAATAACTGACAAGAACTCTACACGATTATAATATTGTAATTGATGCCATTCATGCCGTTAGACTAATTATAATTATGATATCCTGTAAAATATGTTCAACTTTAATTTATAAAGTACAGTAAGAAAAATGTAACAAAAGAACTCACAAACTTGTTAAACAAAGGTATGACTAACTTCCTGTTGAATAACCATTGATTCATTAGTAATCGAGATCAAGCCTCATCAACACGTACGTTACTTTGTAGGCTGATTGTATATTTCCACTTTGGTTCTCTTTGGTTATCAGAATTGCAATCAGCAAACTATTGAGAGGTTTTTAGTTGTATTGTTGTATTCGTAGCTTGTCTTAGTGCTTGATTTTAATTCACGATACGATCAAAGCGAGTTTCCCCCCATGGCGGCATATATATTTTTTTTTAATATCAGTTTTAAGAACTGATTTACCACACGTCTAAGAAATTAAAAAAAAAATTATATAGTATATGATAACTCGTGAAGTCCTTCAATACTCAGTGAAGCCGCATGGTGGTCTCTGATACCCTCCCTAAAGAGGAGGCCTTTTTCATTAACCATTTCACCCCAGTACTATTATTATTTTATTTCAATAAATAATTTGAGTGCAAATTTAGTTGGTTAGCCACTCCAACTAATCTGAAAAAGCTTGTGCTAGGAGATGCTTTACGACAATAGTGGAATGACGGATTCGAACCTCGACGTTAAGTTTCGCAGACCGTATCGTAGACCACTAGGTTATTGGCGCCAGTGACGCCAAAGAAGAATAATCTAACACGCACACATATATGTAGGATGGGCTCTCTTTTTTATTACATTATATAGAGATGGAGAGGGTGCTGCGAAAAGACCTCTTGGCCTATGTAGCAGTAGAATTTATTAACATGTATTTTCTTTGAGTTTACGTTTTTTTAATTATTTATAGACCTTTATTCCGATTTGATCTTTTACTGAATCTTTACAATTAAAGTCAAATTAATCAAAAAAATATTGTTATTTCAAAATCTAAGAGAATCGGTTATATATTTATTTCATTTACGAAAATCATTTTCACAGTGGTATAGCTACGCTGCAGCTTGCTTCTAACTGTAGCATAAATGGGTCAACTCAACCGAGGTAGGACCACGCCCTCACTGAATACCAGCGCGAAATAGCAGCATAATGCAAATAATTTATACGGTCAATGGCCGCTTACAATTTGACTTGGAACTAAGTACATGCATGTTAGAAACTTCCCCGATGCTATTTTACAACCATTTAAATATTTAAATGATTTATTATACATTTATGCCTAATAAAAATATACTACTCTAAAGAACATGAAATGAATAAAACTTTCAAGTCTTTTAATGGCGTCAAAATAATCAATCGCTTAATTGTAATAATGAAATAACAAAATGAATTACCGTTAATATAATAAATAATCATGTGGTAATAATTGAATAATAATTTAACAAAAGTAATTACGCATATTTTGTATAATTTTTGAAGAACTACTGAAATATAGTACAAGCTATAGATTAATAAATCAAAAAATTTAAAAACTTCTTTGCAATATTTAATCATTTCTAAAGCTGTTAAACATTATTCTACTGCTGCAACTTGTTTTACCTGCAACATGAATGGGTTGGCCCGATCTGGAAATTATTACACTGTACCAGAACATCGAAGTGAAACAGAATCATAGTGTTGCTGTTTAGTCTCCTGACGTAGGAGTCCGAGGCCACAATTTCTGGTAGCGCGTCATTCCCTTAACCGTAAAATCTTGATAATTCGTTATATAGGCTAGAGTTATTCCTGTGGCTTATGAAACTCATCCTTGATAAGTAATCATAAAGCAGATGCATTGTCACTCGTGAGGACAAAGAGGTAGTGCTTCGTCGCCAATAATAAGGCCTCTGTTTACTATCTTATGTTATTATATGTTTACTATCACCAGACGGAACCAACTACTATTTAATTAGTTGTAGTAATAGCGCGGAAGCTTGGTTTTAGCCAGGTCAACCAGGCCCTTCTATGTAAAAGAATACCTCTTGTATGTTACAATAATGATTATGAAACATGACATGTCGAAGTATTTCATAAAAAAATAGTAAGGGTTATTTCATATAAAAGATACCACTATTTTGCTTTTTTTTATTTTGACAGTGGTAGAGCTACACTGTAGTTTGTTTCTAACTAAAGATGAATGGGTCAGTTCGACCGGGACCACGCCCTCATGCGTAAAATAACAGCATAATGCTGCTGTCTTTCTTCTGGTGAGCGTAGAGACTCGGGGACCATTATTACTGGTGAAGTGGCTTCCCATCTCAGTCCTCAAGAGTAACAATGCATCTACATTATGATTCCTAGCCAAGATTGAATGTATATATCATGGGCCACAAGAATCACTTGCCATCAAGTGAACTGAGTGCAACGAACATATTACTCTACGCCGAAGTATTTCATAGAAAATTAGTATGGAGTATTTCATATAAAAGATACCACTATTTTGTGTTTATTATATATTTGTATGTTTTATTAATTTTATTTTAAATTTTTGATATGATGTTGATTTAGATCATGGCATGGATCATGTGTTCTGATTGTTACCAGATGATGTGCTATAAGGTCGAAGGTATGCAATGTCAAAGACATGGGGAAATATATAGCATACTAAACATTATGTATATAACAGACAAATAAAGTTCCTTGATTCGAACCCGGGATCCCCGACGCAATGGCCATTTCAGGCGAGAATAACAAAAAAAAGAGACAAAATAAAAAAAATTACAAGTTTTGTGTCACAAAGGTAAATAATCTGAATTTCTGTTTATATTTAGCAAACCTCATTGTATATGATGCATGTGCTTTACATTGGAAAAAAAATGATAACAGACTTCTCTTTTAAAAACATTAACGCTCCGTTTTTTCGCTCGAATTCTTTTTAAAAATTTCTCCTATAAAAACATTTAAGTGCTCTATAAATATTTTCTAGGATATCCCTACTCAATTATTAATTAATTGAAAGTTAATGAATGGCCCTTACAATCTCTTAATGTAGATGTCAAAAGTCAAGGGATTTGGATGTGTCAATTAATATTAATTTTACCGTTCTCATTGAGTTTAATACTCAGGTAGACAGCTTTTTAATAGCCATTTCTTTTATTGATCTTCTATTGATCTTGCTCACTTGTTTCGTTACACCACAAACAACTAGCTAGCCACTTTCCCACTTGTTTGGTTACACCAAAATCAACTAGCTAGCCACTTTCTCATTTGTTTGGTTACTCCAAAAACAACTAGGTAGCCACTTTCTCACTTTTTTTGGTTACACCACAAACAACTAGTTAGCCACTATCTCACTTGTTTGGTTACACCACAAACAACTAGCTAGCCACTTTCCCACTTGTTTGGTTACACCAAAATCAACTAGCTAGCCACTTTCTCACTTGTTTGGTTACTCCAAAAACAACTAGCTAGCCACTTTCTCACTTGTTTGGTTACACCACAATCAACTACCTAGCCACTTTCTCATTGAATTTCATTTATGTTTTGATTAGAAATTCTGAAAAAACTTTAAGATTAATGCGTAATTTAAATTCATCAACAAACAAACACTCGCCTTTGATACTAAGGTCCCTTTATGACACCTAAGTCACAACGGTCTCTAAAATAACATCAAAAATTCACGAGTACAGTCAGTGTCAGATAGATAAACATTCAAGTCAGTCAAAATTATCACAATGGAAAGGTAATAAATTTATTCATTCACATAGACAGTCAGAATAGGAAAATTGATGTAAGACTAAAAGAAATAGGTACAGTGAGACCAAACATTTTTTACACTCTCTCTCTCTCTTGTTGATTTTCCTGCATCTGATGGTATAAAGTTAACACTAAGTAGATGTTTTTTTTTTATAAGAAAAAGAATATTAGCAATGTTATTGACATTACTAATATTCCAGTTAACCACTTCAACTAAGCTGAAGATGCTTGTGCTAGTATATGGTTCGTGACAATAGTCGAATGATGGATTCGAAACCGAAAAATTCGAAAGTTAATGTGAATTTTTTTATAGTATTCAAAATTAAAAAGGGAAACAATTGCCGAAAGATGTTAATAAAAATATAGACTGAAGAATAGAAAAAAAAATGAGCTCGTGTATTTGAAATATCACCACTATTATTTTTAAAAAAAATATCCCTTATCACATACTTTCTAGATCATGAACATAAGTTAATTTTTCTAAATAATTTTAGAATTAATTATATTAAAGGAATACATTAATGATAAACTATTATGTTGCAGTATTATCTGTGAATTCAAGAAATATTATTATAATAAACTATGTAAGGTTGAATAAGAGGTTGCCACTCGAGAATCTTTCCTCATCAGTTATTGGATCTTCGAACTACATGATCCTTTGAGATATGCTAATTTGTTTAGAGAAACACCAACATATAATACTGAGAGCTACATTGCAGTTTGTTTCTAGCTACAGAATGAATGGGTCAGATCGACCGGGGTAAGACCACACCCTCACAGAATAACAGCGTAAAAAAGCAGCATAACGGTGCTGTGTTTCGTATGGTGAGTGTAGGGATCCGGAGACCTTTATAACTAGTGACGAGGCATTACTTCTCAGTCCTCAAGGGTGACAACGCATCTGCATTGCTCTGTATGCTCGTTTGTTACTCTCACGTAATAAAAATAAATAAAAAGAGAGATCCGATTAGTGGTAGCCTTGCTACGATCTACGATGACCTACGATCTGACTTACGGGCCGAAAGTAGGTAATAACAAATTGACGGTAGTCCGAGCGGTAGCGCTGGAAAGAACTAGAAACGTTAAGAATTGATCATATAAACACATTAAAATCAGTTAAATGGGGTTATTTAATGTGATTAATTTGAGTGAATTTTGATACAAAACTGTTACAAATTTGTGGAATGTGCAATATTATTTAATTAACTCTACATAGTAGGTTTGAGTATCACAAAGCGTACTGAGTACAATGTGTAATAATGTTTAACTAGAAGTTCCCATTTCAGAGCGACTGACCTACTTTTATAGAGCATGCAATGTAGTATTTATCTTACTGTGGTAAAATTAATATAAGTATAACATAATTTTATTATAGCTGATCTACCCAGCCAGCATGTCTGGACTTTCAGGCAGCCATTACACATTTAGAAGTGGTTAATTTTTTCAACTCCCTTGACCGTATCGTATATATTACAGTTATATAAAGCTGAGAAATGAGATAACATATCAAAACAAAATAATAATTATTGAGATACGAAGCCATTATAATAACAAGTAATGTAATTACTCTGCATATAGTAATTGATACAATTCGATTTGCATAAAACAAGGAAAGTTACAGCCTATATGTACTATATAGCCTATATCTCACTACTAGGCATAATCATAGTTCACCGCGCAACTTCACAACGTATTTATACTATGCTAATTATAGCATAGTATAAATTAAAACATCAATTTTGTTAGAATAGGTTTTAATATATATATAAATAATATTTAATATCTCTTACTAGAAGCGTGATTGTTCGACAGCATTAGCTCCATAAAAGAACTTTATTACTAGTGGCGAGGGTCTCAGTCTTCAGTGGTAACAACGCATCTAGATTATGATATCATATCGAGTCTCAATATGGGTATCAAAGGCCGCAGGAATCACTTACAAGGAAATCTTTAATTGTTGCAGTGAAATAACAAGAATGACTACGCACGCGCTAAAATGGAGGTGAAAAAGCAAGAAAAACCTGGAAACCTGTCACCGGTAAAGCCCGGGCTGAAACGGGAAGGTGACGACGGCAAGTGTTTTAGGTCCGGCAGCAAGGCCGACAAAGAACTCAAGCTACCACCTGAGAAGTCGCCTAGTGAAGATTTGGGTCTAAGAAAAGAAAGGCGCGCATCTCGAGCCAGTGAAAGTTCGAGGGATACGTTAGAAAGGTAAAATATTATTCGAATATAAGGCAATAATTAATTTGACTCTAAGATATCTGTATTCGATGAATCCAGTAAACCTTAGTCGCCACTTCAGACAACACTGATTATAAGATAAATCAAAATTTCAATTCTTTCACAGATCTTCTTACATAAAATATGTAGTTTCCGTGTGTTTGTTTCTTATGTCTATGTTTCTTATGTTTCATATAGTTAGTAAAATCTATTGCTAACAAGGCATAAGAACAGGCTATAGGTAACAAAGGCACTCCGTCCTAGTCCGCAGGGTAATATCGAATCTGCATCTAGATTCCTTATCTACGATGCATCTCATCAGACATGAACCACTGGGATTGCTTACTATAAGCCAATTTCTGTAGATAAAAACTTTGGTGTTAGAAAACACGAATCTGTCATAATACTTATAGACCTTCTTCGATTTAACAAAACCAGAATTATCTTTTCGTAGGATATAATTTTATTTTAACGAATATGGTGCAGGTTATTATATTAATTCGCTATGTCCGTATCATACATACCATGTATATTTTATAACAGAGCCATTCTATTACAAGCAATACTCACTAAACAACTCGATTTACCTAAAAATTCTGTGTGCGCTTGATTACTGTTCACGTGGCGTATGATGGTATAATACGCTAGCAGACAGTAGAAGTAGACTTTACTATTTAACTTATTTACATTACAAATATTTTACTAACACTACTTACATAGTGTTTAAAAGTTGTATATGGTGTATTCGTTTAACATAAGCATCGTTAAATGTCAAGGTCGACGTAAACTTACGGCATCATGTGTAAGGTCGGTATCTAAATCATAAAACATAATTTTAATTAGTTCAGTGAAAGGTTTGAGTAGAGTTTAATACTTAAAGATCAGTATTTATTTGTATAGTTTTAAGATAGAAGTTGTTATCTTCTGTTGGGTGAGTTTTATTGATGCCAAATAAATTCTTTTCTTGCCTTGACTTTATAAGACTAGAATAATAGATCAATTTAGAAATAGAAATTTAAATTGTACATGGATATTTCATAGAAAAAGTAAATTCCCTCGATATTATTAAAACTTTCTAGAATTGGGAACAAGTCAAAGTAAATGCTAAATTAAACTTTTTCAATCAACTTTTAGAGACTTTCTTGATCAAAGAAAGAATTCACGCTCCACCCTAACTAAAGTTTCTCCACTTTTGAGGTCTCGACTTTGATCAGTTTGTCAGTGGTAATTTTTAATTGACTCGTATTGCAAATGACCCTGTGCAGCGCAGTGTGATGTAGCATCTGATTTTAAACTGATAAGGCGAATGTTTACCTCATTGATTGCAACATTAATGAAATCATGTTGTATCCACAATTGTTTTGGATTGCTTACATTGTTATTAATATAAATTACATACAGCCACTTCAACAAAGTGTAGTGCGTGTATAAAGTGAGGGTTCAGGACAATAATGAATGGTGTATTGGAACCTACGATATTAAATTTTGCAAACCTTACGCCTAACCTCATTATTAGGCTATTGAGGCTAATGGCGTGGCCATTAACTGCTCAGTATATACTATAGTTGCTACTTTTTTTTCGGGCTGATGGAAGATGTTAGCCCGAGGGCTTTTAAAGTTTCACCGAGTTGAGAGGTGAAAGAGCGCTTATGGTGCTCAGTCGAGACCTCTATAAGTGGGTGACCACCACAGTTGTAACTAAATTAAGTAACTATTGACAATAGCTTTCAAACTACAAAATAAAACAAGTAGATAACTTCAAAATTTTTCATAGCTGTAACTTAAATTCGGAACCCTTGATTTAGTACCTAAATAAGAGCCGTGAGACGTAAATGGAAAATCGTATCGTTTCACACCAAACGGCCCAAACGGAAGACTAGTGCTGGTTTATAGTCATCATATACTGAGTTGGGACAGATTTATGACAACAAATATTTTGATATTTTATTAAATAATTTATTAGTACGTATTATTCTTAATTTCTTTATGATGATATTCTTTATGTATTTTCATTCGCAGATTACTGGAATCGTTGGCCCAATAATATATGTATTCCATTTCCATATATATATATATATATATATATATATATATATATATATATAGATGTGTGATTGTTCGTCAACCTTAGTTCTATAAAAGAACTTTATTACTGGTGGCGAGTGTCTCAGTAGAACAAAAATTGTTGGTTTTGCGCAAATACATACAATAATATCAATATGTACATAATTATAGAAATAATAATATAATGTGGTCGTTATCGATCCATCACAACGGGCTATCATCACCCTTATGACTGCATGAATTAGTTTATGTAAAGTATTATACTGAAAGTACTGACAAGATATTTTAATTACAAAATATAAAGCAAATCTACAGTATGTTTTACTAAAAAGAGCATTCACTGAAATGAAACATAACCTTCCTTTGAGTTTAAATGTTTAATTCTATATAACAAACAGTACTAGACTGTTGAGTGCAGTCTGTGTAAGTGCCTACTAGACAATGCATGGTTTGTATAAAACGCTCCAATGCCAAGTTATATCAAACAAACATCACTAAGGCGATGAAAATGTTATAAGTTTAATTTAAATTGTATCTTATTCAAACGCAAAAAACTTTTCACAATTTATTTGCTACGACAATTGAATTTATTAATATTCAAAGTTTACTCTAATTTCACCACCAAAAAAAATTTTATTCGATACATTTTTTTTTAATACAACTATCGCATAAAGGACGACAACTAACTTACATTGTATCAAAGTTAGTTCGTTTGGGATCTGGCCTCCTTGGGTTGGACTCTGGCGAAATACTTTCACCTCTTTTGTTTTCATTGTTTATACATTCAATCGCCTTCGACTTATAAAAAACAAGGCTTTGAAAAAAAATACTAATTACCTCCTTAACAAAAATCCTGAATTTACAGATACATACAATGCATAGTATAGTACATAACATATAATAAAATATACACACACATACACATAAATTGATATTACTTACGTACTACGTACGTTACTGGCTAGGTTATTGCAACTATTTTTGGGTTACGGTGAATACAATGAATTAATGACAATTAATGGCCCTTTTACGTGACAAAATTGATTCAGATTTCCAAAATAAAAACCAATACAACGAATACAAAATGTACTATCAATAAAGTACTAATGACTTTGGTATTTTATTAAAGTATTTAGTAACTTAATAATCACGATGATAAGGCAAAAGAACAATAATTGAGGCTGGTTTTACATTTAAATCCATTTAAGGCTTATGATCGATTACATTCGAATTACGTTGATCTGATGACGTAAATGTTCGATGATTGAATTCATTACATAAAGTAATCAAAATTTATACTAAGCTTGTTAGCAATTACGCTCTTCCATTTTACATAATATACTTCCTTACGTAAGAAATTGAATTGAATCTAACTGGCCACTTTGATCTCACATAATCTGGTTAGGAATTCCAAGTGTTGCTGCGCGCTGCGTTACATTACTCAAACGTCACAATAATGAGGGAATTTTGAATCCTATCGTTACTTCCTATGAAAAATGGATACTATTCGATAATGGGATACGCTCAACCCAGGAGAAGCGGCCAAATCCTGTCCCAAGCAAAAGTTGACTCAGAAAAAAGTACTGGTGAGAGTTTGGTGGACCAGTGCTGGTCATACACTACAGCTTCCTTATATCTGCCAGACGATTACGGCAGATCTGTATTGTCAACAATTGCACACCATAATGGAAAAGCTTTTTAAACAACTGAGACTGGTCAATTGCTCTAGCCCACTGCTTCTTCATGACAACGCGAGACCCCATACTTCACGACAGACTATCTGTCTCGAGAATGTCTCGGGAACCCACCATGCTCCTTGTACCTTGCTCCAAGATGTTACCACGTTTTTCGGAATTTGGACAATTTCTTGCTAGGAAAAATTCAATTCCGATGAGGCAGTCCAAACTGAGATTTCAAAGATTTTATTGATTCTCGCTCCCCAGTTTCTTTCATCAATGGAATCAATGGACTACCTATAAAATGCATAGACAATAATGATACTTTGATTGATTAAATATATAATTTCATAAAAAAATAGTTTTTACTTTTTTCATAAAGTACGTTAATTTCATATGAAAGTACCTAATACATACGCTTAAAATATTATTTATATCGAAATACTAACCAATTATGTAACCAGTATCAAAATGTTATAATAATATTTCATATTGTCTATTTACACTTCCTTTAATGAAGTATCTATAAATAATTTCATGTAGTAAGTGCTTAAGAGGTTTTTGATTAAAGAATTTAGAAACACTACATTTAATTCTCTTTAAATTCGTTTTTTATCAATTTATCAGTGTATTTTGTATCACCACCCATAAACAAAATAGGCTTTTGATATAAAATGTATTGTCCAACATTATGCTGGTTATAATAATGATAGTGACAATTATTACGGCGATGATACAGCGACGGAAGCCATTCCAATATATCTTATATATTATATTATATTATATTATATATATATATATATATATATATATATATATATATATATTCTCAATCTCTATATTGTTGTTACCCGCAGTATTGTAGTTAGATAGGTTATCATCGTCTATTGTAATTATGTGTACGGTAATTTTGTACTTAAGGCAACAAACGACAATCACAATCAGAAGATATGAAAAACGATCCGAACGAACTTTGTAAGCAATTATTACGACCGCATGGTCAAATCACCTTTCTACTGCGTCGCGGGCCGATTATTTACACCGACCTTAGAAAGTAGGTAGGATAAGTAAGTACTTCTGTACATGCAAAAATGAATATATATATATATATATATATATATATATATATATATATATATATACATACATACCGGATAAGGCTTTATACTATTCAAAAAGGAGCATACACTGCGATATGAAATGAAAGATTTCCTTTGAATATTAACGCTTTTTTCTATATGATAATATTACTACAAATTTCTTATTTATATTGATATTGATGTTGTGGCGTGTGCCACGCACGGAAGCGACAAATGAATATCACCCTGTCATGTATCCCAAGGAGGTAGATAGGTATCATCTGGTAAGGACAAAAATATTTCCATGGTAGAAATTTACCAAGAGGTCGTCGTCATATTATCGTGTAACATTCATCTTCATCATTAATCACATTATTAACCCACAGCTTAATCTAATAGCTAAGCCATCTGCATATATTCATCTTTAGTAAAGTTGCATAAGCCGTCGCTTTATCTTGTGAGTGATCGTTTTATAGTGCCATTTATCATCTGACGTTATATCAATTACAAACAATCCTATATATCCCCGACAAAAGTGAAATTCCCACTAAATCCCCAACACTTCAAATGTTAACTTGTATAAACTATTTTTAAAAAAGTGGAAATGAGATATATATATTCGGATAAGGCTTTATACAGTCAGTTCCGCAAAAAAGAGCCTACACTGCAATATTAAATGAAAGACTTCCTTTGCATATTAACGCTTTTTTCTATATGACAATGTTACTACAACTTGAAATCACTTATTTTATGAAACTAAAGGTGACAAACGTGCACACAGTTCTCCTGTTCCAGTGGTAACCAAGCTTCACCTAGTTTCCATCTCAAAAGCTCACATGATACCTGGCCGCTACCGCTATAGACGCAGCTGACTCGTATATCCACCACATGACTTATTTAGTATTTATGTATTTTAATTTAGTACGGTAGTACTTCAGTGTGTGGTCAACATCGACCTTTACTCCTATAAATGTACAATTGCAGGTATGCATATCCGCTTTTTAATACATGCCTGTAAATTAAATATTTTTAAACCGCACCGCGCGGTTCTATCGATTCTATCCATATTTCACTTACTTGCTTAGGTCCTTGTTCCATCTAGTAGGAGGTCGTACTAAATTACATTATTTACCTGGATTATATCAATTATAATTGTCACGATCTCCAACAAAAATGAAGCAAACAAAACTTCTACATTTTAAATAGTTTAAACGACTATAAGCTAAACAGATCAATTGTTTTCTCCAGAAATAAGTGATTAGACATTTGCATTACTCACATGATGGAAGTGTTAAATGAGTTTCGCTATAATATATATTCGCCATTCATTGCAATATAAGACCAGTCTTCCTTTGAATAAATAAATAAAATAGCCTTTATTTACTTACTACTAACTTACTTTAACAAATACTAACTTAATTAAATCCTATCTATAAATCTAAAAAATATGTGTATGTAATTATATTTATTTATGTATGCTGGTAGTAGTCACCCCTGCGGCGTAGGCCTCTCCTAAACCTTTCCAAGTATCTCTTTCCCGAGCCATTTGCATCTAGTTATTACCATACCTGTGGCTGTAAGTATCACTCTATCGTTTGCCTGGTCTCCCTTTTCTCCTTTTCTTAACCCTTGGTATCCATTCTATTAGACGTTTTGTCCATCTGTTATTCATCCTGCAAATATCTTCCTTTGAATACGAATGTTTAATTCTGTATGTTTTTTACCTATTGTAGGTACTTAGCGCGCACTCTTTACTTAGCTCCAATAATATACTCAAGCGCCAAGTTATTTAGAAAAGGATGTGAAAATTTAACTTTAACTTACTTTTACTCCATACTTATGCTATGACAGTACAGTTCTTAGAAGTAGATGTGGCTAATGGAGTTATCTAGTTAAGGTCATAGATTCCATTACCGTCAAAATGGCCGATGTAGCTGAATATTTTCTTAGCTTTTAAAAATCATTCCACGTTTTTATTTCGTGATTTTATTTTATTGACATATTATTGTCAACAAAAAGATATTTATTTTATATAGATCTATTTTCTATAAAACTGTATAATAAATTACTAAACAAAGTTCAATTCAAAAGTATAATTACTTACAAAATATATAACAACGTCAAGGGGAAATAAAAAAAATATATTTGCCTAAATAATATATTATTAACCTTATCACATTTTATATGAATGTAATGTTCTAATGAGTAATAAGCCATACATAATTAAAAGAAAAAAGGTGGAATAAAATTAAAAAAAGAATCTTAACATTTTGGAGCTATAAGTGATTTCCTACATACGGTTATGTATATGCATTTTAATATAGAAACACTATTTAACGTAATATTTACAGTAGGTATATCAGGTAATTTCTGGAATTTATGAACAACCTGACGTAGTCCCTAACTGTCACAAATTCACTTCCCTTTCTTATGCAAGATATATTACATCTTTACGTTGCACATTCATCGCAACAATTGCAGATCGTACATCATTTTCACGACCTAAGCTCCTGAAACTTCCGTGCACACGTTTGGTAATTCTCAAATGAGTAAAAATCCAGCAGAAATTAATTCATATTTCCAGCAAATGAGAGCTTATAAATTATTAAAATTAATTAATGAATTATGAAAACCTAATAGTTATTTTATAAGTATACACAAGGTATTTCTGAACTTTTATTAACAATTACGCAAAATACTTTCTGACAATAAATCTTGAAAACTGTGTGTAGTTAGTGTGTGTTAACTAATAAAATAAGTAGTAAAACAAACAATGAACAAAATAAAACAAAAACATCGTTTAACTTCTTTAGAACTGTTTAGACAGATGATTTCACCTTACTTTTATCTCCTCAATTTTTTCCATAATGCGTAAATTGTCATAGAAATCTGCATAAAATAAGAAATGCTAAATATATATAAATAAATAACGTGCATATCAACCTTTTATAATGTTAAATACTCTTTGTTTCTAGCAGTATAAGCTTTTTTACCGTCTTAATGTAATAATCTATCCTTAAAAAAAGGCAGATTTGTCCAACTACAGACCGTCCAATCACTTTCTCGTTTTCTGAAAATTCTGTTTTACTTGCATGACAATACCGGTGGGTAAGTAGTCAAAGTAAGTACAAAGGGTCGCTTAAACCACCGTTGACTACCCGCATACGGGCTAACTAGAGATTATGCAATTAGATATATAATTCTTAATTAAAAGACAAGCCAAATGTATTTCGTGTGAGTGATTATTGTGGCCCATGACACCTCGATAGAGAATCATAATGCAGATGCCTTGTCATTCCTGAGCCTTGTCATTACCAGCAATAAGTTCTCCGGTTTCATTCTCTCACCACACGAAATACAGTACCACCAACAATTCAACAAATTTTCAAAACAAACATGTGCCGTCAGCCATGAGGACTAAGATGAAATGCCATGATACTCGTTTTTGAGTTTCACGATATTAAGTTGTCATCCCTACTAAAAGATTAATGATAAATATACAAATATAGTTAAATACAGTGCAATCATTGACTGTAATTGGTCCGTACTTATAAAATAACAATCGAAATTTTAAAGTATACTAAGCGCATCCTCAAAATTTAGAACTAACATAATTCTTAAAACAAATCTGCTAGAGTACTATCAACAAGCTGGCGATGCTGATTATGATGAATAGACATTTTTTTTACAATAATTCAGAAGCAACTGTTGCCTCCTAAAGCAGATGTAAAATCTACTAGTATTTTCTCTCTACTCTACGAAATAACTTGTTTTCAAAAGTGTGGCATACTTCTAAACTCCGTTTTATTTTACAAAAGGAATTACATTAACTTAATATTTTGTGTGAAATGACAGTAAATTAAAACGAACGCGCAATAGTACAAAAACTATATTTTTTTTTGTGAATACTGTAAACATGTTATGTATAAATTTTTGCATGCTGTTACTAATACCCGAGCCCGGAGAGCTAAATAAATATAATCTATCTTAAATATACCCAAATCAAAAGCAAATAATTATAACTAAAACTAAGACAATATTTAAAACTTACTATGTTTTTATTAAGTAAGTTTTTTCTTTTTTAATAAGTTGAGAGTAATAAACAAGCATTCAGTTCGGTCCATGACATTCATCGTTGACAAGGAATCATAATGCAGATACTTTGTTACCCTTCAGGAATGAGATGGAATGCCACAGCAGCATTATGCTGCTATTTTACGCTGGTATTCTGTGAGGGCATGGTCCTACACCGATCGAGCTGATCTATTCATTCTGCAGCTAGAAAAAAACTGCAGTGATGCTCTACCACTGCCAAAAATTATGACTGAGTCTAATAAGACTCAGACTTTTGGAGTCTATGTAAATATAAAAAATAAGTAAGTTCAGCAAGCAAATAATAAATTGTAATACTAATTAACATCATAATAGTATAAACTACCAAAACATTTAATTATTTAAGATTGTTATTATAATTGCCTTAATGAAACACTGTGGAACGAAAATTAACTTTTAATGTTTTATCTCAATCTAAGAATTACTTTAGAGCTTTATAAACGAAGAGTCTTTAAAGATATTAAATATAAAAAGCCTTAATTTTAATTATACCGGCATTTAGCAGATTGAAGACATTCAAGGAAATACACTCTAACCATTTGTTCTCTTAATGGAGGAGCATTTCGTCTTGAATTTAAGTAAGATTAATAACACAGAAGAATAGATTCTTGCGGAACTCTGCATTCGTTCAATTTGTCTAAATTCTCTACAAAATATACTTAACTAGGAGGAAAGGTAACAAGGTTTTATTTGAAATACCTAAGAAGCTCGTTGCAGTGCTCCAATGAAATTGACAGGCAACGTCTGGTATTAAAATATCTACATTTAAGAATGTTATTCCTTTCTTTAAAATTCAAAATTCTTATGCTGTTAGCTTCCAGTCCCGTTACTAAAAATATCGAGAGATGAGGTACAGCTTTCCGTGTGATTTATAGATATAAAAAGATAGAGTTGTTAAATTTATTTATAACTTGTAATTTGTCTGAAATAGTTTAAACAAACAGTAAAAGTGTTTTATTACACGGCAACCCGTGGGTGCAGTTGTTATTTTAGTCAGCCCTCCTTATCCTAATATACTCAGACCCATAAACTCTGTGTGCTGAATCTTGAGGTAGCCGACAGAGCATATGAGTGGAATATCTTACAGTACTATCGAAGACAGGCACATTTAGAAGGTTTAACCACGTCAATACACTGGCTAGACGTCTCGTCTTTATATATGTATTAGACGTTTAGTCTGGTTGCAATGATTTATTAAAAATAGTATTAAATGAGCAATCTATTTTTAATAACAACGACTTCTAACTTTTTATGACATTTAAAACATTTCCCTGTTATGTACGTTTCGCAATGTGTATAATATGACTTGAATTCAGAGTTATTTTATTTTTAAAAAAGCGTAATAACTGCTGGATTGTTAGTAGTTATAATTTAGATGTCATCCTTATTCTTGCTTCTTTTGTTATTTTTATCTACGCTAGTCATCATTTTGTAAATTTAAATTATTGTCTAATGGAATACAAAAATATATAAATTATATATAATGAAATTTAATAAATAAACAATATTAAGTACATCAATTATAAAATCGTTATATTGTACTTTACATTGGTATTTTATGAGCGTGTACCCGTTCCTTCCTTAAACAGAACATTCATACTAAAACAATTTTGTACTTGTAATGTAACCGTGGTACGATTAAGTGCGTACGGTACGCTTAGAGCCAGTACTCTAAAGAAAGACAAAAAAAGAACTAAATGCTTAAAATATAATTCTCACTTATCAAGTCCGTTGTAGAGTTAATGTTATGCGAAATGTATGTAATATATGTAAATGTGTTAAGAAACAAACAATTACAAAGTTGTTTATAAAATTCTTCTTTATTTGTTTTTTTAAACGATATGTATAAAAAAAAACGAAAAAATTATATATTTAACAGTGGTAGAGCTACACTGCAGTTTGTTTCTAACTGCAGAATTAATGGGTCAGCTCGACCGGGGTAGAACCACGCCCTCACAGAATACCGGCGTGAAATAGCAGCATAACGCTGCTGTGTTTCGTCTGGTGAGTGAAGCGATCCGGAGACCTTTATTACTGGTGACGAGGCATTCCATCTCAGTCCTCAAGGGTGACAACGCATCTATATTATGATTCCTTGACAAGGATAAATGTAGATGTCGTGGGCCGCAGGAATCACTTAACATCAGGTGAACTGTGTGCTCGTTTGTAAGGCTCTAATTATAGTCTAATTAGAATCTCCTAGATCTTTCAAGTTGTTATCAGGCTTTATTTAAAGTACTTATGTTTACATTATTGTAACTGGATTATTAAAAAATACTAGAATTTTATCAATAAAAAATATATTTAAATTAATATTTTATACACATTTCCATAAATTGCTGATACTATTGCAGTTAATATACATTGAATTTACGAATTATGTATGTGAAATACAAAGACGTTATCGCTTTCCGAATATCCTGTAAATAATGGATTACTTTTCATATTAAAATAGCAGAAAATGGACTTTTCCATTTTCTGGTATCTTTTCATCATTATAACAAACATCCATTCTCTTATTTTCAAGGTTTTGACTTTTTATTATTTATTTAGTCCTTATTGTATTAACCTTAACAAAGTTAAAGGTTCGCAAAGGGCGGACTTAATGCCAAAGGCATTCTCTACCAGTCAACCTAAGCTGTGGTGAGATATTATGATAGATGTAGCAATAAATTAATATATAAAAAGAAAAGACTAGAAATAACTAGTATAAAATATACAAATAAGCAATAATACATACATATATAAATACAATATACAATGTACATACAAAATATAACTAGTCTGGCCATAAATACTGTTACATTAAAACTTTTCTTTATTTCAACTTTTTGATTATTTTGAATTTGGAACACGTATATTATTTTTTCTTTCGATTTTGCGCCATTTCACATATTTTTTCGTGATCATAATGAAATTACAATATGGAATGGAGTGTTAAAGACTAGAAGAGATCGCGGCAGCCATGTGCTTTTAGAACTACAAAGGCTGTAAATGCTGTTAAAGCCAGAATTCGTCGAAACCAAAGGAAGCAAAAAATCTTAAAAGCTTGCTAGATTCGTTTTTCTTATTCACCTATTTGATGTTAAACCATTTTGTTAAGTAAAAGGAGAATTTCTTTTTATTTTATTTATTATCTCCAGCTAGGAAGGAACTGCCTTCAAGCTATCGCCATAAACTGGGTCTATTATGTAGGCAAGTACTTGTTTCTTCATTTAATTCGAAAATTGAAACTTATTACTAGCAAGTTACCTCATACTCGAGTATAATGTATCACTCGATATTATTTGCCTTTGTTAATAATTACAAGAAGTCATTCATTTTTGTCTAAAAACTAAGTTATTAAAATTACTTTGCAGGCAGGATTCCAAATCGACATCCCTATCTCCTAAAGTATCACGAAAATACTTCACCAATTGGAAGCAAGCATGTGACAAGACTAAGGACAAAACCAAAGAACTATTGAAAAGGTGGCGGACATTACCTGAGGCGGAATCTTCAGAGGGTCATATGGAGGAAGCTGGACACAGTGAAGAGGAGAAACATCACGGGTGGAGTGTACATGTTTGGAGTAAGTATTTTGCCGTTTTGAATCATTATCAAAAAAAATACCAAAACAAATTACAACTAAAAATACTAGTGAATTTATATGAATATGTGATCAAAAATTAAAAAATAATAACTTTGTCTCAGTACTTGTATTAATCAAAAAACAAAATCCCAAGTGCTACTGAATGGATTAAATGATTAGATAAACCTACAAAAATATTTTTTTATAAATTAACATTAAAATTTGAATCAACGATTATTTTTAATGATATAATCTGTTACATGTATATTTTAATAATGTTTTATATCTAATAAAATTCTTGATTACTCACACCGGCCGTTAAATAGCGACATAGGCGGTATAGAAATGCTTATTAACAAAATAAACGCCTATAAAATCTTTCCAAGACACTCGGCGAGATATTTATTTGATTTATTATTATTTTCTCTTTCACAAAGATACACAAAATTAATAAAACAGTATAATACAATATATAATATTCCTTTGTGAGAGACTGGTGTTTGCATTTGAATTCTCTGTCTCACAGATTACCAGGCCCTCGATTTAAAACACGGATATTGTTTTGTCTTTAATTTTAAAGATAAACAGAAAAATATAAATAAAACAAAAAAGGGAAAGAGAAAAATGTCTAAGTGAATCTATATATTGTGTATGTGGGTTATGCATGATGTGTTTGTTGTATATTTTTGTGTATTAAAACTACATTCGAGTTCTTTAAGTAGTTTAATAACTATTATGTTCCATATACGTAATCTATAATAAGTTATAAGTCGGCTTTGGATAGGGTTTGGAGCAGATTACAGTAGCATCATAATCCAGTTTTTGTAACCTCGAAATAAGGACGTACGGACTAAAACCCGCCATGCGTCTGAATGTCCCCTGGTGGAAAGCGGATGGGGAATTAATACGCATTTCACGTGTAGAGAACTTATCCTCCACACTTCTCCAAAATGTATTGTGTAAAACAGGCCTTATTAGACATCTGTGCCTAAAGATAAGCAGATTTGTTTTAACCAAGTCTTGGTCACCAATAAGCTTTCTCATAGCATATCAAAAGCTAAATGAAGCTGTGTTTATGTAAAGGGTTTTTAATAGGCTATAGCTTTTTTACCGTTATAAAATTTTCATATTGCTTAAATTAATAATGTGACTATGAAAAGAAAAGTGTGGTATAAAATACAACGTTATGTCTGGCGCTGATAATAATAAATGAATAACATTTCAATAGATTGAACATGTGGAAATGATGAATAGGGAATATTAGTCCGAAAAAAATAAAAGGCAGAATCGGTAGAGATCGCATAGATGATTGCATTTAGACAAGGTGAGTGACGGTCACAATGGCATTAGTTAAGAGTAACCCATTGCCGTAGATAACACAAAAAAGTACACACGCCAATGTCTTACATATTTTTTGCGCGCATCAATACAAGGACAAAAGTAACAAAAAACTACACAAAGATGTCAAATCATATTTGTGTCAGTCAAAAGATTTTATTTAAAAGTATTACTCATTTTAAATAAAGCAGTAAAATAACTTGTTTCATTATCAATTGAATTGCAAATTTGTACAGCCTTCTGCAATGCGATATTTAAATGAAATGCAAAGAAATACTACGTACTCTTTACATGTCGTGTTAAGGCGTGTCTGATACGACAAATATTTAGATTTTTAATTTTCAATGTAAAACGTCATTCGTTTGCACCATAATATGTACTGATCGTGTTAGTATTTATATTTTTGCGTCTTGTCTATGAATCGAATTATAGAAATCATTGGTGGACTAGAGGTAGTGTAGCGCGGTTCTTGGTAGAAATTATAAATAGAACAAAGTGAACAATGAAAGACAGTAAGTGGTATTTATTTTTTTATTATTAATTTTCTAGTCCGTTCGTATCTATCGTCTAACAGTACAAACAATTTGAAGATCCCGAAAAGTAAACGTTATCCGCCAAATCTATTAAGCGCACGATATAATGAAATTTATTTTACTCATTAAATTATTATGGTAATACTTACATTTTTTTAGTCTTTAAGTCATTTAATGATAAGATGTCTGAGGCCCATAGACAACTACATCCATTCTCAAAAAAGATTCAAAATCAACATGCTTTTTGTTATAAATATAAAATGAAACGCCTCGCTAACAGCAATTGAATCATTTAAGATGTAAAAACACATTTAAGTGGCATTTCCCAACTGTATTTTTTTAGTTATTACATATACCCAACGTTACCATTCATGAATTAAATTTCATCATCTGAAGTATCCTGTTATCCCCAGGAGTCTCGACTTAACTCATTATACCCTTACGAGTAAATATGTGCTCGTATATATGGGATGGAATAACGTGGAGATTATCAAATACGGAATACGGTGCATAAACAATTTAGAAATATGATTAGTTATTTCTGCGGATTACAATTTTTCGATATAGCCACAGTACATTATATGTATAATACACTTGTAGATTTATAAAAATAATGGTTTAAAAATATAAACGGGTAAAAAAAGTATTGTAGTTTAAAGCAAATAACTATCGTAGGTTACCTTTTTTATATAACAACTGTAACAACAGACAGTTTATAGTGGCTTTCCTGCTGCAATAGAAATGGGTCAGCTCGACTGCAGAAAGGCCCCGCGTTCACACTAGATTGAAATAACAGCATAATGTCAAGCATCTGATATTAAAGATCGATGTAGGTGTTTATAGGCCGTAATCCTCACTAACCATCAAGTAAACTGTGGGCTCGTATATCATCCATTTTTTTATTAAAAGAAAAATTGAGTGCTATATCATGATTCTATTTATTTGTAATTTCAATTTTATCTATCAGAATAATTTCAGAAGTAATAAAATATGCAATATGTAAGCGTACGGGGTGTGTTAAATATGTAAAACGTTTTCAAGATGTTGATATTATAATACTAGTTTTTGCTAGCGTCAGCCCTAGTAAATTATTTATAAGATTACACTTCTACTTTCCCCACATTAAAGTTAACATCTACCCTCATCTAATATTCAAACCTTCGATGTCTAAACTTGGGACCCGACCTCTTTACTTTCATAAAGCTGTCAGAAAATATGAGTATAATTTTCAGATAGACGCCGCTTGAGTATTACTGAAGTTTTCTCTGTCCTTAAAACAGTAACTTATGTAACAACTAACACAGTTTTTGCTGTGGATGGTTAAATTGGATTGGTTATTATTAGTCATAGCTTGGAATTTCAGTAGCTTTTTACTCATTATAGTTTATTTGTAATAAAAACGTGTCATTTGAAATAAATTATATGAGCCAATTCGTTTTCAAGTATTTTTCAAACCAAATTTTCCAAAGAAAGCGTTACAAAAGTTTATTAAAACGTGAACGTAAATCGCAACGTCAAACAAATTATCGTTTATGAATGAAGATTTATGTATTTCTTTTTATTAAGGACTCGGTTATTTTTATATCTTGCCAACCCGGGAAGAATGGTTAAGATAATGTCTCTTTCTTCTAAGTTCTTACGATGACAACAGAAAGATATATATATAGATAAACGTACTTGTCGTGGCCCACAGACAGCATATACGATCAGGTGAACTGCGTGGACCTTTATAACTTACGGGAGTTATAAAGTATAATTTTCATAAAAAGAACAAACCGAAGATGTCACTGTTATTGAATTCTACCATTTGGACATCAACACTTATAAAGTTTTGTTAGTATATAAACTGATATGTCCTTTATACTAAAACCTTTTTATTATTATTTTTTAAATGCTGTGATTTATTTGTATTTATGTATTGTGTGTGTATGTCAAATAAATTAAAAAGAAAGTTACTTTAAATTGAAACTGTCAAATTAATATTCCCTTACATCGCGTAGGCGGTGAATATGCTTATTTATAAATTTCTTACGGAATTACACGAAGTGATAAGTTAAAACAATGAGAAAGACAACTAAGAATAAAGACAAAGATTCTGAAAATCGTGCCGAACGAAATGAACCTAAAATAAAGAAAGATTTACTCGTGTCAGTGTCTACTGAAATTTTGAGAAAAACTAGAAGCAATAACGTTAAAGAAGAAGGGTTTTATAAATACAAGAACATGGTGATGCGGAATGTGAAATCGCAAAGCCAGAAAATTAGCCAGAAATTGAAAAAACCACGTGTAAGGACCAAAAAAAGAAAAATTCCAGTAAAAAAAGACTCGAAAGTAATACGTTCTTAACATAACCTGACATAATACATACTTGGTGTATTCTAATAAATATTTTTATATTTTAAAATATTGAATTTTCAATCATTGCTTTAGCAATATGTAGCACTGGAACAATTCTGCTTATTCAAGAAAAGGGTTCTCGTGATATTGCAGTTTTAGTTCTTACATTGAGAGATGAGAGCCAATAATACTCAATAAAAGAGACACTAGGGAAATAAAAAACAATGACTATCCGTCAAGAAGTTGTTAGCAGTTCGCACACATAAGTTGGCGTACATATAGTATCTTATTTTATATGGAAGGCTTGAACCTATTACATAAAATAATTGTCTCAGTCACGACAATGAAGAAGCCAAGAACATTTTAAACACTTGTACAAAAAAGAATTTTATTTCATTTCGCTTATGTATTGGTTGTATTATTCCGTATATGGTCCCCGTTAATTAATATAACATAGAGTAATTCGTTTTCGTGTAATTTTTATGTGGAATGTTAATGGTTAAATTTTCAGCGGCTTCGGATAAACTTTTTATATGTGAACAGAAATTATTATATGTCATTTTTACACATTGATATATAATCAAAGTGTAAAAATGACTCATTATTCGAATTCATCATTTTACACTGGGTATTAGGAGACCGCTTCAGAAAACGAACATAGACGAGGACGAGACGAAGATTGATTATTATGTTTAGTATTTTTAGTTTTTGAGACAGTTTCGCCCGTCGTTCGTTGATACGAGCATCAGCTGTTTTTGATTTTGTGTTTGATTGCTGGTTTTTTTATTTAGGAAAGTAATGTATTTTTTATGAAACTGTCGTTCCATTTAGGTGTACTAGCATGGTGGAGCGCAAATAATGCTAATAAAACGTTTTAAAAATATGTTTGTTAATCAGGCTCGATTTTTTTTCCGTCCCATCATCAAAGGTGTCATTAGTGCTATCGTCTGTCTTCGTTTTCGGAGGCGGTCTCCCAGTATAGTATTCTGAAAAGGAGGTTAAATTACTTGTGTTTTTTATGTATTAAGAATGAGTTCAACATTAAGTATACGTAAATGATTCGTGCACCATAATTTCATATAATTTAATATTTTTAAAATATTAAACTCCCTTCTGTAATACCACTTCAAAAATGTAAATTTTTAGTTAAATTTTTCTATAATCCCTATACAAATAAAAAAGAATCGTAGCTTTAATAAACTCGTAACAATTCAACAACTGCCGCTGAAACTGAGCTAATTGCAGCAACGCTTTTTTTCTTCGTCTGATCCGAATAAAGGAATACTACAACAGAACTAGAATTGAATCGTTCGTTCGAAAGCTATATTAAAAGGTTTTATATTCTTTCACTTCAAGCTCTATTATCAAGCTAGGTATAATACTCAGTACTTCATACTAAATAAATTTGTTTTAATAAAGCAACTTTTATTGTAGATGCATCGTCTACGTTAACGATCAACTAATTATGGAAATATCCCTCAGACATATTTTTGATAGCGGTAGAGCTACACAGCAGTTTGTTTCTAGCTGCATACCGAATGGGTCAGCTCGGGTAGGACCACGCTCTCACAGAACACCAGCGTAAAATAACAGCACAATGGTGCTGTGTTTCGTCTGGTGAGTGTGGAAATCCTGAGACCTTTATTACTGTGACGAGGCATTCCATTTCAGTCCTCAAGGGTGACAGCGCATCTGCATTATGATTCCTTGTCAAGGATGAATGTAGATGTCATGGGACCCAGGAATTACTTACCATCACGTGAACTGTGTGCTCATTTGTTACTCTCAATGTTATAAAAAAAAACATCCTGAATCCAAACATTACTCGCAACGACGAGGAGTTGCGGCTTTGTATTGCGGGCACATTTTTAAACAAGTGTTATTTTTCAGTCATTATTTTTTTAGGTAATAAAAAGACTAATTAACCTATTGTCTTTGATTATAATACTGTCCTCATGATTTATGAATTTATAGAGATAAAGGGATACACAGTCCACCTTATATGTTTTTTAATGAATGATAATAAACACGCGCACAGTTCAGGACACAGTCAACGAAACAGCAGTCTAATGCTAATATTTCTGTAACTACAATGTTGAGCTTTTTCTTGATGGATCAGAATTTATACCCCAGCTACAAAATAGTTGCAGTTTCGCTGTACATTTCATCACCTGTAATTTTGACACCCACTACTATCCCTTATTAATTTTTTAATCGATGCACCGCTAAATAAAAGTTGAGCATTAAATTATTGTTATTATTTATAACGCAACATAGCAAAATATCACGCAGTTTATGTTTAAGATTGAATTTTAAAAACATTTAATAACACAATCATGCAACCAATGTGGCCATGGTGTAGTATGTCACGACATTAGGAACACGCATAGTAATGTAATTTTAATTAACCTCGGTATCATTGGAGTACATATATCATAATTTAAAAGAAATATAATACCAATTTCTGGGTCTTTAATATATATTTCTTGTTTTACTTTATGCAATGTGTATGTATGTTATAATTTTAGATATTGTATTCATATTCTTTTACATGAAGTTACGCCAGGAATCTTGAGCTAACTTAAGAAAACGTTACCCGTTTACACACACGGCGAGTGAAAACAATGTAAATTTTTGGGCGGTAGATAAAGTGATTGTTTTTGTGTATTTGTGAGGTACATTCTCATGTTTACTCGTCACCTAGTAGCCAAACAACCAACTAACATTAACCAAAAATGCCTATAGTTTAATATTATACTGAGTTTGAAATACTTCGCCCTTTGCACTCTGATGTCACCGCTTAAAGCGACGTTATAAGGAAATCAAATATTTCCGTTGTTGCCGCTGAAGCGACATTTTTGACATTTAAAAGTTAACTCATTTTTTGTGTTGTAATGTATTATTTAAAGGTTATTTTATTAAAGTTTACACAATTTAATAACAGTTAGATTTAAATTTTTCAATGAAGGCGCGCCCTTGTAAAAATGTCCTAGAGTAGCTGTTTGTAAATATTAGTCACGAGTACATATAATACGAGACCATATTCAAAATTGCTCCGAATGCAAAATGATAATAATCACCATAATTTTTTATTTTATTACCCATATACCATTACCGTAACCAGATAAAAATTGAAAAATAAATAAATGTACAAATATTTTATGCATTCAAGGCTAAGAGGATAACCTTTTTCTTAATATTT
Source organism: Teinopalpus imperialis (assembly GCA_029286865.1). Taxonomy (NCBI): domain Eukaryota; kingdom Metazoa; phylum Arthropoda; class Insecta; order Lepidoptera; family Papilionidae; genus Teinopalpus; species Teinopalpus imperialis. Next base: position 5,822,847 of record JAGSMU010000017.1, read on the forward strand.
AAATTTTTTATCCTGTACGTAACTAACGTACTTCAGTCACCCATTGGATTTATTCTTTAATACTAATTGTGGTAGAATGATTTAAATAAAAAGAAGAATTTTTAGTCTCGAACGTGTTACAAGATGAGCCTACCTCTGTACACCAAACAAGCATGTTGCCAGTTTACTCAAAAAAATATAGGTCTATATTTATTTAGGACATATATATATAAAACATACAATAATTAATTTTAACATAAATAATAAATATATTATACGATACAATAACGCTATCATAATATTTTATTATTTTTTCAACTGGATAAAGATAAGTCTTCCTTCACTAGTTTTTTAAATAGCACAACAGTTCTCGCTGCACGAATATTTTCAGGAAGAACATTTTACGAACGATTTCAGTTCTGCGCAGTGAAGGAGTTGGTATAGAACGAGTTTTATGAGAAGGAAATTGAAGGATTTCTGCAATCTGCAGAATGCATCAGGCGGATAAACGAACGAAAATTAATTTCTCATTTAACTTAAATGCATTAATTAATTTACTATTACATGACTATTATTTTATTATTTTTATTTATTATTACATTACAACAGCAACGTGGGTAAACCGATGCAGCGAAGACCTGGAATGCCTGGACCTGGAGGAAGAACAACCGCTGGCTCAATTAAGTTCGGTGCAAACAGATAAGATGACACTCTTTTTCACTCAGTTGCTGGACCACGATCGTGATGACGTTATTTGTGATCAAGATTTTGATAACTTTTTTGAGGTAAGTAGTAATTAATAGGTGGTGTTATTAGAGTTGATACCTAGTATGGTATGGTAATAATAAAAAAAATCCTAACTGCAGCTACAGCGATCCTGGGTTCGATTTCCCAGCCGAGGTACAATATTTGTATTTAACAAAATGTTGCATTTCGGTTTGTCTAGGTGTATTATACATACGACCCGTGTATTTGATACTGCTTCTAACCTTTCCTCCAATTAGGTCATACCGGAATAGGGAAGGGAACTACGAGTGAAAGCCTTATGTAAAGTAAAATGAGAACAACTTATCTTTAACATAGCAAGTTATGTACGCTAACAATGCTGGAATTCAACTATTTGCAGAAGCTGGCACATTTCGCCGATTGGTCCAACAATTCGTCCGAATTCCACATACTGTTAGAAGTGAAGCAGGAATTTATCGAACAATTCATCAACCCCTTGCCAACAAAGTGAGTCATATTGTTCCATTAAATACCAAATTTAAATAACATTCTTTCAATGACACATAAGATTGCAGACAGCTTAATATTTATTTAGCAAATCCTATAACGTCTACTTCAATAAGCCTGATATGGCTCATTTTTTACTTGAACATAATTTCAATTGGTATCTTGACGAAACAAGGATTCAGACCGCGTCGTTTAATTGTTACTGATTATATTTATTTATTTATTTACTCTTTATTGCATTAACCTTAACAAAGTCAAAGATTCACAAAGAGCAGACTTAATGCCAAAGGTATTCTGTACCAGTCAACCCAAAGTGTGGTGAGATATTGTGATAAATGTAGCAATAAACTAATAATAAAAAGAAAAGACTAAAAGTAACTAATACAAATAAAGAGTGATACATATCTATTATGATATATATATATATCTATTAGTTGATTTGAGGATTCTGGATTCTATTCTCAGTTCGGGTGATTTTTTATGTACAGACAAACTACTTTTATTGTATTACTAGTTTTATAAAGTAATTTATTTGAATTTAACTTCCTATTTCATATTAAATATTAGTTTAAGGTAATAAAAATTAAATGTCGTATATCTGTCCAGATGGGCCGAATTACCGTATTACAAAAGGGTATGTGGACCAGAAGCAGGAGGGTTTCCTGGAAGAACGACTCTAGAAGGCTGGCTTGCACGATGGGCATTACATCTTAGCGAAATGAAAAAGTTCGCTGATCTGCCATTGTATTTGCAATACCTTAGCAAAATTTTGTTTCACGTAGTGGACAGGACTAGTAAGTATCAAATGTTTTTCTCCACACAGTGCCACTATCACTAATCTTTACCATGATAAAAGAAAAACTAAAGAAAGAACTACTTTATTCATTACTGCAAAACAAAGAAAAGATAAGAAACAAGTGCAGAAACATATTAGCAATTACCTTAATAATAATAAAAATTATGAAAACAACACAGCTACAAGATGCTTAAAACAAGAAACAAATAAAAGGCCTACCTAACATATTGTGTCAGAACCACTGAGAAAAATCTCGCAAACAATTACTGGACATTATTGTTACCTAGGAACAATATTCATGCTTTAAAAAATCTTTTTTTTTACGGTGATATTGAGTGTATGTTCCATATTTCTGACACTACATTGAAAACTTTTATGATGTTTTTGCTGGTTCCTATAATGCAATGTATGTAGCATTACATTTTACGAAGCAGCAACCAGGAAAGACTGAAAAATCAAGTCCATTTACGATATCGCCACATCAAAAGTAAAGCATATTTAAAATTATCAAAAAAAGTACATGGTTATCAAACATTTAATCATTGTACTACTACATTACATTAAACAAATCTGTCTTTTTTTGGTTCCGTGAGATCATCCTCATTCTTAACACTCTGGTTGCCCTTGGGTAAGCGTAGCTGTGCCGTAGTGGTCACCACTGGCGAGGGGTCGTGAGATCACCGTTTGGAACGCAATCGCAACCATTCCATCGTTTCACTGTGCTATCACATTAAAAACGCAATCTATCATCTTTTACAAATATCAACAATATCAATCAATCACTTATTCATTATTTCCCAGAACCTGTACTGAGAAGGACTCGACCGACAACGTTATTCATGTAATAAGTTGTAGTGCGATATTACAAAAAAAAAAAGAATTGATATTCTTGGTTATCAAATATTTATAATTTGTATAACATTTCTTAGGTACTGGTGAAATAACAAAACCTGCACTAGCGGCTTTCTATCGATCGGTTATCGGTTTGACGGCGACACGAGTCGACGAAATCATTGATACTGCTTATGACCGCATGACTAGTGTAAGTGTTAGTATGTAATATTTAAAAAAAAAATGCTCAGAGATCAGAACTCCTGGCTGCGAAATCACTAACTTAACTGTAGATTGTAAAAATAGGTCAGTTTGACCACGCTTAGATGAAAGAAAGAAACCGGAGATTTATGTACATATATATAGATAAGTTTCATGAATCACATACTATTAAGTGAACTGTATACTAATATCCCTAATATCATAAAATGTTTGTATAATACACGTTTAAAGTTTACGTTACAAGTTTATTGTATTTTTTAGATCGAGAGTATTTATTACGATATCTTCTCTGACTTCATGTGTGTTGCATTCCTTTGAAATTACTTAAGTAAATAATTAAATCTGCATCAAAATAATGTAACGTTTGGAAATAGTTTTTCGCTTTTATTGCTATATTAAATATTGTTATTAAACGTGTATTCAACTTTATAAAAGCTATCGCTCGTATTAAATGTTGTATCTCGTTATTACAGAACGGCTACTTGATCTTAGACTATGGTACGTACGTTCACTGCTTCACCAACTGGCTGATGGGGAAAAATCCGAATGGTCCAGGTCAATGGGTACTGGTACCACCAAAGGACTCTCTACCTCAACCTCCCTTCCCAGTAGACTACAGCGCATTGAACACAGAACCAGCTAAATTAGAACCCTATGCACCAGACAAGAAGACAAACAGGCATTCTGTTATAGTATAGAAACGAATAAATATAATAATCAAACATATTTGAAATACAATATACATGTATGTATCATATTAAATATATTCAAATGATCCATATCTTGAAGTTGTAGTGGAACACATATAGTTAAGTCTTCTATGATTGTAAGATTAATTTCTGCTTACTAATATTAATGTGGATGGTATTTGTGATAGACGCATCTTTAATTATTTATTAGTAGGATTTAAAACAATTAGTTTAGTCTAACCACTAATAAATACCTACCAAGTGTTGTCATAGATTTAAGGTACCACAAGGCAATCACTTTAAGAGCTTACATACCTTGAGAATGCAATTAAATTAAGTAATTTTGAAATTAATAATGAACATTTTGCTTGCCTATGAAAAACAAACGCTTTACCTTACTTGTATATTTCGACCAATTCTACGAGTTTAGATACTTTTTAGATATATATAGTAATTAATGTAATAAAGTCAGTTGATGTATATAGTAGAGATAATTATACCTTTGCACAACATGGTAAACAAGAACTGCCTTAAAGTAAGTCGTCTTCACATTTCACAACATAGCCTTATTTTGTACCTTAGAATAAAATTTAGGGTAAGTAATAAAGCAGAGTGAAAATAAATAACATTAAATCATTTCAATAAACTCATTTGGTTATGCTTTTTGTTTTATTTAACTATTGAAGTAATAGTATTAGAATACGCCCGTTTCTGACACTATGACGAAACAATTTTTTTTAAAGAAATATTATAAGAGCATTGACCTCTGGAGAGGTGTTGGAGAATACTCCACGACATGGATAGACTACGCATTGAAGGACTTCACATATAAGTATATTTTTTATTTTTTTTAATTTATTTTATAGATGTACCAACACATGCGAGCAGTTTGAGTTCCGCAATTTGAAGCCCCGGTGATTAAATTAAAATTGCTTGCATATTATTTGACATGATATTAAAAGCAAATGCGCAGACAGTGTATTTAAAAACGACTTCTACACTGTGTTTGCTTATATTAGTTTGCTCCGAGATGTAGGTTTAGTTAGGTTACATGTGAAATTCTTCCTCATCAGTTATTGGTGCTAAACTATGTTTTTCTTACATTGAGAGTAACAAACGGGCACACAGTTCAACTGATGGCAAGTGATTCCTGCAGCTCATGACATCTACATTCATCCGTGACGAGGAATCATAATGTATATGCTACCCTTGAGGACTGAGATGGAATGCCTCGGCACCAGCAATAAAGGTCTCCGGATCTCTACATTCACAGACGAAACAAAGCAACATTATTTTGCTATTTTACGCTGGTATTCTTTGAGTGCGTGGTCCTACCCCGGTCGAGTTGACCCATTCATTCTGCAGTTAGAAACAAACTGCAGTGTAGCTTTACCACTGCCCTATTGCCACTACTTGACATTATAATACAGCAATTGATAAAACTAGTGCGTAGGACCGCCAAAGTGTTTATCGCCGCTGTTTCCTAACCTGCATCACATCGCGGAACTTCCGTATAATGGCATTCTCTCGTTCTGCTTTCTCCTCCTTATTGCCGGCATTCAATTTGTAATTTTTTTTGTTTTTCAATTGCATGTTTTCTGAGTAGATTTAGTTCTCTTTGCGAATACATATGGCCTTTATACGCAGATGTCTGGATAACATCATAAAAACCAGAAATTTATCTTACTACATTATAAATATGCATACCATCGAGTAAGACTCCTCATTTTTTTTTGAGTATAGTATGATACAGAAAAAATAACGCAGACACATTCAGAAATATTGGCTTTTATAGACTAACAGAAATATTTCAGTTGAGACTCTTGGAAATACTAAAACTTCCGATAGCTATTGGCAGCTTTTGCCATTGTTTGAATCAGCCAGAAAAATAAAATCAGTTCTAGTGAAAAGTTTACTTTGCCATGTATATCACTTAAGATGCGATTAAAAAATTTATCGGTACCGACACCGGATACTCAGCTTGCTTTGCATATAATGAATTAAAAGCGAATTCTCAAGCTGGGCTAGCACATCTCTTAGTCTTAGTGAAAAATCAACCAAAAATCTATATCCAAAAGTGGATCTTACAAGTTTCAAAATTATATATCAAAACCTCATGTATTGGAATTACCGATACCCCCTTGGATTAACCAAAAATTTGCAGGTGACAAATATGTATATCGAGCGGACAGGATTAATTCGATTAAAATAAAGGTTGGAGTCAAAAGAGATAGCACCCATGAGATATAATCCATTATTAAGCAAACTAAATTAATTTCCTCCGGGTATAATTAATTAATCGTATGGATTATCCATATTTTTATAAGATTTATTAAATATGAGGTTTAAAATTAGGATTTAACCAGTTCTATGTATGTAACCAGTTCTATGTAGAACTGAATAAATGTATTATTATAATGAGTCAGGGAATCAAATTATTATCATGGTTTATTTAGATTTGATGATATATACAAATATGCGATTTTTTTCAATAACTTGTTGCCATTTTGAAGGTAGTGACATATTTTTTTCCCATTGCTGTAGTAATACTGGGACTTAGGATCAAAAAACTGCGACAAGGAGTTTTGCTAGTCCTCTTTAAATGTTGACACTACCTAACGAATTCTAAAGATACGGAAACAGGTGAAAATCTGAGGGTGCAAGGTCAGGGCTATATGGTGGATGCATGAGCACTTACTAACTAAGCTCGGTCAATATATACTAAGTGGCTAAAGATGTGTGTGGTATGGTGTTATCATGATGTAAAACCACACCCCTTCTGTTGATCAATTCTGGCCGTTTTTTCTCTTTTTCTGGCTTAAGTCTCGTCAGCTGCTGGCAGAAGAGATACGAAACGACAGTTTTGCCTGGCGGCAAAAGCTCATACTGAACGACACCTATCCAATACCACCATACACACAGCACCTTGTTACGAATTAATTCAGGTCTCGCTATAGTTTGTGAAACTTGACTTGACTTGATGAAAAAGATCATGGTTGAAGCATGATCTTTTTCGTACGTTCTTGACGGTAAGTTGTAGGTAATCCACATTTCATCAACAGTGATGAATCTTTTCAAAAACGGTTCGGTTTCATTACGTTTCATTAGAGAATCGCAGATGAGTACACGGTTAATTAGGTTTCTTTTAGTAAGATCGTGTCGCACCCGAATATCGAGCTTTTTTGTATATCCAAACTTTTTCAAATGTATCAAAACTGTTTTGTGGTCAACACCTCTTCAGGATTATAGTGTTTACTAATATGCTCATCTTGCCCCACTTTTAAAAAAAAAGGCGTTGACTGTAGTCGACCAGTGCAAGCTTCATCTTTGACATCAAAATTCCCGGACTTGAAATTTTTATACCAATTTTGTGCTACTCTTGCTGACACTGCGTTAAGTTCATAAATGACACAATTTTTTTTCGTGGCTTGTACTGCGTTTATATTTTAAAATAAAATTTCGAAATCGTATTAATTTCTTCGTTAGATTCACTTATTTTAGCGGACAGAAATACAATAGAAAATGTTGTTACTTTTTACTTTACTGTTTTTAAAATATCATCTGTCTAATGTTATTAATTTACCAGTCAGATATAAACAGTAAAATTAAAGAGATTTTGTTTGACTGCAACTTTTTACTTATTAAATACGCAAAATCTTTTATCCCGACCCATTTTATCTCATCACATGTCTAATACTTCTGGAAATGTATAATATACGGATAGTAGTAATATTAATAGCAAGATTAATATAAATAATGTACATGTATTATACATATTATACCGCCATGTTACAAAGAGAGATTAGAAAGAAAGATGGAGAAATACCACCTTCCCACTATTAATAATTCCAAATTCCCAATAAGCGTCTTACTATATTAAGCTAAACGCTATCTCCACTTTACATACACAAAAAGAAAAACAAACGTTTAGTCAAATATTCATTTGAATGGTTAGCGACCACTAACACCTACAACTTCAGTCCTGGTAAGAAATTACATATTTTTTCAGTGAAAGAACCCCGCCATCTCTATTTGCGGAAAGGATGGGGCGACTTCAACGAGGAAGGATCGCGTCCTCACGTGAATTTAAAAAGAAACGAAGAAGGTGTGTTACGAAAAAAACTATTAGAACGTGTATCGAAAATAATAAACTGCAGCGTAACGCCTCTGAGTGATGATACATATGAAATAATAATAATTTATATGCCAGTATTAATTACGATTGTATAAATTATGCAATGGTTTCTCTTGTATAGCCATCTGCACATAGCATGCAAATTAATGATAATGCATTACATCAATGATCATATGATGAGTGTTGACAAACTTACAGGTAACGAGGAGGAGGGAAATCTCGTTAAGGATGGATTTAGATGTAAACCAAGGTAGTAAGTGACGTAAACAAATGGTAGGCGATGCCGCTTACATACCGTTAGTTGAACTGTACTTATTTGCCACCCCTAAAATAAATTAGTCATTTGATTTTGTTGGAGACCTACGGCTGACACACGTAATACACTAGGGACGTGTACTTGTTTATAGACGTAAGGATAAGATAAAACTTTTGAATGTGCTCCGCCGTACACACAACAGATGTGACCTAGTTGAGTAAAAACTTAGGATCGTAAATAATTGCTATAGTAAATTATGATATACATGTATTTATATTTACTGTAATATATACGTTTATACGTATATATCACAGCTGTATATATCATATTTACAATAGCATATAATTTTAGTTATAGGTCATATTATTAAATAATATTATTAATAAGGATCTAGTTCCCCTCTAAGTGCAGTGAAAAATACAAAATTAAAATATTAAATTCCGAACTAAATTTAAGTTAACGTCTTAAGACATTCTGTAAATTACGTTAATTAAATGGCATTCACTGAATTGGAGTTTCTCGTGCGAGGGCTCCTTTATAACCAGCGCCGTATTTCTTTTAAAAATTGCAGTGAATAGTGGACTCACTGAATTGAAATATGTCTTAGGGAACGAGTGCTGATTACATTTTTAATCTTTCAAAGGTTCTTACAATTTGAAATGTTTTAAAAATAAATTAATGGTTTCATATAATGATGAGAATCTTGTAGTTTCTTAATGCAAAAGATTTTAAAGCTGTTTCGGTTACATGCATTATTTAATGATTAATGTATTTCAGAATTTAGATAGTTAATATATCGAGCTTTTTTTTAACGCTTAAAGTTCGTTAGGGTATATATAACACTTTTACAATTTCATCATAAATGCTCTTACTTTTAAAATTGTAATTGACTTCAGTAAAAGAACTCTGAAAATAACTTTGTAATTTTAATCAAATCAATTTTTAACTGATTGGTCTTTAATGGTGCCGACCGTAACGAAGTACCGTAATTTTAACTTTCATTTATTGATTTTGAACAAAAGAATACTAGGAATACTATTCACATTACTAATATTCCCGTTCTCCATCCCGAGTTAAATGATTATACTAGAATGTGGTTCACGACAATTGTTGAATTGTGGATTCGATCCTACGACATTATATCGTTAGAATAGTGACGCTTAAATTGATGATTTTATTTTTACAATTAATATAAATAATAAGTAAAACGTTGGCTTTAGAGAGATCTTTATAATGTTCATAAAACATTTCACGCTCATTTTGATAGGGCTTCCGAGGCATAACAGGAACTTAATGAGCCCATTTTTGAGGTCAGTGGTAGTTTAAATGATATCGTAAATCATTAAACCTCTCGCTGCCATGGAGTTACACTCTGCTTTCATCTGAGGAGAGTACAGAGCTCCACTGTTTGTTCGTCCAGTTCACGTGTTCTCTTACAAAACGTAGTCAGACTGCTCGATGAGGTGTCAAGTTAGGTCCAGTAGCAGGCCTTTTTTAGAGTCAAATTACTATTGAGTCTTCTTATGACTTTCAAGCTACTAACAGCCACTCCTCGCGTTTCTTTGAACTGCCGGATCCCCTTCTTCAGTTAAAGCTACTAGTCTCTAAATAGGGCAACCGCTTGAGCCACTTCTTAATAGATGTGTAAATTTTGTAGCAATGCATGTGTTTAATAATAAAAGATAAGAGAACCAGTTGACATTTGACGACTTCATAATTACAGCTATTGTAATTAGGGGCAAAAATGGTTATTACCAATAAGATCATGACTTTGGGCCGTAAACTTGGATAATATAACATTTGTTTAAATTATTTAGAAGCCAAAACATACATCTATAATAAATCAAAAATAAATAATAATTCAGAGCTCAGTTATTTTTTTAAAGACTCCTGGTGACATTTGAGTCGATTTGTTTTGCTCACGAGTGTAGCACTCGAGAAATATTTATAGATATAAATTGTAAACGTTGTGTATATTACTCAATTTTTTTTATGCCGTTTTCGAAAAAAAATATTTTTGAAATTAGGTAAAATTGAACTAAGTCTGAGCACAAACATATTCAAAAAATAAAATGCCAAATTAATGACCAATTTTAATATATACATATATTAAAATTGGTCATTAATCACCGTCTTTATCAAACACACCCAATAAATAAGTCAAAACTATATATACGTTTGCCTCCTTTGTAATAGTGTGCTCACCACCTTCTAATATATATTAAAGCGTAATGTACTGACCTGGATTTGACGTCTGTTTCCAGAAAGAGGGCAACTCATTCGTTAAATAATTGAGCTTCCTCAAGCGTGTCGAATATACTATTGCCAGCAAAAATCATTGTTACAATGTGAAACTTCGATGAAAAGAAGATAATTACATGTTTTTTCGGGATGTTTACTCGTAAGAATCACGCTGAACCAAAAAACTGGCTATTGTGTAAATAGATCATCGACCGGAAATAGACCAACCTCGTATAATACTACAGTGTAAAGTAACAGTATAATCATATCGCACGTGTTTTGCCTGAGTAACAGAAATAATACGAATTTAAATATCCATACAAATTACTGACAAGGATTATGTATCACGGCGAGGGCGTCGCAAACAAGGTTATTCGCGATACCGCCATGTCACAGGCCGGTTCTCTCCAGTCAATATAGATAGAAGCGTCGCTGGAGTTTCTTACGCCAATTCTCCAGCGCCCACACATTCCGAAATGGTGGTACAGATAGCCAATAATAATAATAGAGATATTAATGTCTGTCTCAGTCAGAAGCAACTGAACGAGCCGAGATTCAGCCCTCTCGGGCACCCTCGGGTCAGACGCTCTCGCGGAACAGGGTAACGCTCCAAGCCGAGGCTTCCTCTTGGGAGCCCTTGCGCTGGTTACCCACTAATAGTGGTCTCGACTGAGGGGCATAAGCGCTCGGTCACCTCTCAACCCGGCGAAACTGTAAAAGCCATCGTTCTCCAAGTGATAAATCCATTGGAATATTTTTTGGTTATTTTTCTATTACACATATATATATACAATAAATTTAGTAAATTTCTTACGTTCTCTATAATGATACGAGTAGATAAATGTAGTTATAATATAATGTAATACGTGAGGATATGTCCATGATACGTGACGGTATGGAATAAGATGAACAGCTTTGAAATTCTTTGTTTACCTACCCGTTAATTTCTTTTTTACAATATATCACTTTTCTACTTCGCAAATGGCATTATGTCATGCTGGTATTGTAGTATTTTTGTTTATTATTTACACACAGTATTTTAATGAACGTCAAAACGAAAGATATTAATTAACTTATATATAAATTACGTTTTGTGCTTTGTGTAAATGGGGACTGACTATGTAAAATTGTATAAATAAATGATATAATTTTTCTGAAATAATTTGTATAAATAGCTTTTGGTATTACCAAAAGCTATTTATACAAATTATTTCTTCGTAATTGCAACTAAAATTATAGCACTAAATATATATTGCATATCTAGAAAGCTAATGGTGTTATTCTTTTGATGTTTGCAGCTTTACCGAAACATGCTCGCAAGCAGAAGGCCCGCTGAGTAAGGTTAATGGTACTTTAACCATAATTGTCTTTAGTTAGTTTAGTTATTAAACCCAATGTGTTTATTTGAATTTATAACTTATAGTGTACAATTTTCTAGCTTGGTTTGTCTCTTTTTTTTTAATAAGTAATTATGATGTACTTTTAGTTCATTATCACACCACAGCATTTTATAAAATCCATCAAGAATGGGTCAGATATAAGGAAAATACTCATGTAAAATAGCAGTTCGGTGCTTGTGTTGTAACATTATCTTAGTTTCAAGATCCCTTGGAGAATAGACGAAGATAGATTAAGACTAAGGATTTACTTATCATTCTCATATAAGGTGAGAAAGATAAATGAATAAATAAATTGTAACATTGAAAAAAATTCTTACTATATTTTATACATATAAAATAAACTTTTCAACGACATACGTTTTGGGAGAGCAACTTTCTTGGACACGCCAATTGCACGAACATTGGAAGGAGACCAAACTATAAATATAACTAGAAAAAATAGATGTGAAATTTATAGAAAATTTGTATTTCTGTTTTTTAATAGAAAATATAGTTTGTTGATAATTATGCTCTGTTGGCCAATTTCAACCGCGTATTCTGATAATATACGACTTCAATTTATTTCAACAGATCAAGTTACCCATGTGTCTCAGTATTATATCATGATCATTTATAGTGCCCACCCCTGACCTGGTGGACATTATAATAAATATAAGACCGGCGGAATTTTAGAGTACAAGATTAACGACATGGGACAATACGCTCAGACGCGAAAACTAACAATTTATTTTCTATATGGAACTTAGCACTCAACAACCGATACCCATGCCAATTTAAGTTACACTGTAGTTAAATAATTAATAGAACAAACAAAATGTTAAACCATATTCAGTCAAGACTTAGTATTGCTTATATATATATATATATATATATATATATATATATAGAATTTTATTACATAAAGTACTCAAAAGCTATTCTTACGCTATCTTAAGCTTTTTAAGCCCATTACAAAAGGCTGGAATTTACAAGCGTTCATAAAACTAATAACTTTTGTAATAATTGCGTTATATTACAGTGTTTTATTACAGTGCGTGCGCCCTTATGCTAGTGATTCGGCCCCAGAAAATTAGGCATTTTAATGTTTTACATCATCAGCCTATCACGAGAATTCATTATCATTCTTTAAACAATAGGGTAGACTAGATATAAGACATAATAAATTATTTTTCCTCTACGACATCATACGGAAACACATTGACTATTTTATTTCTACTAGAAATTTTAGCTTTGAGTAGGAGCTTTGTCGTGAAAGTAAATTTAAAGAGCGTTGGAATGAGAACAACTTGATGAAATGTTTCTAGAGCAAATCAAAATTGCAAAACTAATTCAAACATTACATTAACTTATGAATAAGCTTTTTTCTTTTGTTTTTTATCTATACATATATAATTACTTATTAACTAACTAACTTATTGACAAAACTAACTGACTTATTGACAAAAGCCTAAACCGCTGGGGCTACAAGTTTAAATTGCAGTTGATGCCTTTCATATTATAAGCATCCATTAAAAAAAGTTCAGAAAATTTTCAAAAATTTCGCTCCTAAAGGGGTAATAAAGAAGACGAATGGTTGTATGGAAGTTCGTCATTTTCTAATTGAGAAACACGAAATTTCATATATCTCCTTCAGTTTAGGAACAAAAGTATACGTGTATCGTTGTTTTTATAAATTTTACCCCTAATAGGGTGAGCTAGGGGTTGAAAGTTTATACGGCAAATTCATCACTTGTGAAGCATGAAATTCAATGTTAAAGTTTAGGAAAAAATATTATAAATAAGTTTATATCTAAGCTCAACAGACGGCGTTGTGCACTATTTCTGAATCAGGATATAGTTTCGGTACCCGACTTTTAGCGCATTTTACTACTCAACTATGCACCACATTTTAACATAAATATATCTACACATGTGAAGCTGCGGGCAACAGCTATTATACATAAATATATGTCATTCTAATTGTTTTTGACAAGTGCAAAAAGCAGGACTTGCTCTGTCGTTATCGGAAATATGAAGGTTGTATCATAGTGCCGTGTGTATTGACACAAACAACGTCAATTGGCCACCCTTAATCGAATATTCTACATGTATCACCCCAATAGATTAAGATTGGATGTTGGCTCGGATACAAAATCAGCAGCTCAGGTCAACTATACATGGGCCAACCAAGATTATTTTAGTAACAAATAGGTTGCAAGATAATTAAAGATTTTACGTAGCTTAATTAAAAATAAAATACTCCTACTAATTTACAGACATCTTTACTAATGACTTGATTATGTCTATTTTATATTTGCCACCCAATTTAAATCAAATACACACTAAACGTTAGTCAAAACTTGTTTTAATACATAATTTTTGAGCATACCAAACGCACAAGCGTACAGACCGACCGAAAAAAGTCTGCATACAATTTAATTATATGTATAGATTTCTTTCACTCTTAAGAAAAACATAATAGTTCTGAGCTAAAATTTTATACTAGTATCATGTAAAATGCTGGTGTTTGCCTAGGTGAATCGACTACGTGTTTGGCATACGCGAAAACATCATTAAGTCTAGTCCAAAAATAAATAAATACCTATTTGCAAGACATGTGAAGTTAGCTAAACCACAGTGCAGCCTCGTGGTCGACTTAGTCCAATACCCTCTATAGAGAAAAGGGCTGATTCAAGCAGTGGGATTTATATAATAGCTTGAGGTTCTTATCTCTGGGCTGGGCCACCCCAGTACCAGCATCTTCCGTTTGACCGCATTCAATGGAGATGGGCTCGAATCGTTGATGACCAGGTACTTTCCGATCGACTTGCTTCGCAGACGTTGCGAAGAGATATTGCATCTCTTGGCATGTTTTACCGATTTACCATGGGGAGTGTTCTTCAAATTAATTCCAGCCGCTGAGTTTACATCGTACATCACGACAGAATTCAATATTTAATCCTCATCATCTCGATGGTTGGCCATTCACCACTTGTGCTTTACGAGAAATATCCCGCCACGCACAACTATCTCTCTCTGTGGAATCAGCTGCCACCAGCGGTGTTTCCGAATCGTTACAACTCACTTACCACCGTTAAGTGAGCTATTTGCTCGTTTGCCACCTATTCTATAAAAATTAAATGTTATCCTCAATATATTTATTTCAATAAATGTAGTAACATATAATATGCATAAGGCAATACACGCGATACGTGACGGCATAGAATTTGACGTTTTGGGAATAGACTATTGCGTTGTTGCGAAAAGCAATTGTAAGAGCTTTGGAAGGACACCAAACTGTAAAATATATAAAATGTAAAATTTATTGAATGATACCGAAAATCACTTTCATAGAAAAAATGTGTTTCCGTTTTTAAAGGTATTCGTATTTTTATAGAAATAAAGGTACGGCTCACCTGATGGCAAGCAATCTCTGCAATGCAAGACCTCTCCGAGTACATCCTAGATAACAAAATTTTACACTCATAATAAATAGTATTTGCTCCAAGTTTCATCTTGAATATTAGTCATAAAATTTATACGGTGGTTTAGGAATTGGTTATAGAAAAAGGCTATTCCTAACACTACCTTTCTTATTACAAAGAGGCCGAACCAAGCTAATATAATTGTATGGCCTAGAAGATGAAATAAAAGTTTTGAGCTTTTTAATATTGTCATCGAAACTCTGGTACAAAACGATTAATAAACCTTTTAAGACCATCAACAAAGTTGACGCGTTTTAAAAGAGTTTCCTGAGTGGATACTTGGTGCGCTAAGAAAAAGGAGTATTGTTGATAGTGCACTGCTAACATTATTACGCTAATGATGACACTCTCCGTCACCAGAATGTTAGCGTTGGCTTTGTCATATTGATATTTACCTTAATCTATCGGCTGCCAAAGCCTCGACCGTAAACAGAGCGCATGACGTGCATATGAGGTCAACATATGCATATAACTTTAAATTGTACTGTTTCTACTTAAAATGTCTGACTTACGAGCAAACTTTAGTAGAAATAAAATATTCCTACTAAACTTTTAAATAAACTTTGTGCAAAATGTTAGCCGTGGTTTTTTTTACATGGTTGTGGTTTGTTATATGTCTGAAATTACATTTTATTTACCTATCTTTCTAATGTCTACTTAAAATTGTCTTTTTTAAACATTTAATAATATGTCTACAATTCAATGTATTATGTAAAATACTTAGAACATCAATAGATTTCTAGCTCGAATATTTTTAATATTCTTAGCCATGATAACTCAATGTAAACACCCTCTTTAAATTCACGGTATGCGAACAAACTGACTACTATCGCCTGTGTCGGCACAAATGAATTTGTTATTCCAATTTTAAAAGCTGATATACTACGTCCTCGACATTGAAGGAGACCCTCGTGAAGAAACCTGGATGTTCTAAGAAAACGTGAAGTCCGGCAATTCACAAAAGAGCTGCGTGGTGTACTTTACTAGCATTAAGATTTATATATGTATATATACCTATAGGTTTTAAAAACTACGTGATCAAATCATGATATTTTTTTAAGAAAGCAGCTCTAAGAAATAAATAAACAAAATAAAAGTATTCCGATGAAGTCCGTCAATCCTCCGACAATCTCTCGAGGAGGCTTCATTGTACTTCTAATATTTTTACATCTTCAACTCCATTGTTACATCAGTGAGCAAATCTGTCAGAGTTAATTGCAAGAAAATGGTAGGTGGCGCTAGTTAAGATATTTTTTAAAATTATTTTCATTGTTACTCCTATTTGTTTAACACCTACCGGTCTACTCAAAAGTAGTTTTTACTTATGTTATGTATTTCTATATTGTTGCATTTGCATAGTCTAGTAAAAATTGTTACCAAGAGGCAGAAAGATATTCTTGTTTTCTTGAATATTAAATAAAAACATTTAAAAAGAAATAGTGGTACCGTACCTAGAGCTGTTGCGTAATGTGGTCCGTGGTATTTGCACAGATTGCTGAGCAAATTTTCTTTATACAAAAATAAAATTTACAATACAATACTTTCTGTGCTACTTTCAGGCGCTTACTCTAAAGTATCTATCACCTAGTTAAGCGCGTTTGTTCGCTTCACGTAATATCATCTATTGTCCTTGCAAATCTTGTAGCTATCTGGCGGAATGTTTTACTCTTGCGATTGCGGTGCGGAAGGATTCTTTAAAATGTGCACTATCACAAAAAACGTTTCATTGATATCTTTAATGTAGGAAATGACAAAACTTTATAAACATAATGTTTATATGTGAAAGTTCTTTTTATATATATACTATGTATATGCCCTAAATAAAAGTACAGCATAAGAATTCGGGTTTCATAAGCGCTAAAGTGCTAAGATAAAAAATGTGGCAGCTTAGTATTTGCGTTGTTACGCATTACTTCTATAATAGGCTTAATATGAACTACTAAATAACGATCTGCTTGGTGATGAAAGAAGATATCATGACAATGTAAATAAAAATAAGTATAGTAAAACTGTAAATTAGAATATGTTAAAAATGTAATATCAGCTCTCTAATCCACTCCAATTCCAATAGTTAAATTGCAACCTAACTAAGATACTACAGAGCAAATGTACTATTGGGACTTTTATTGGTTCTATGGGTTTTAAATATATTTTGCTTGATCTAGATCTTAACAACAATCACCACATCCATGAGCGACGAGAAAAGAAAACGGCACGATAACATTCAAAAGAAAAGAAAAGTTTTACTCCGGCCTACTAATGAGTTAGATTTTCTTACAAATCCTTTTTTAAAAAAAACATCATCCATACTATATTATATATAACAGGTGTAGATAAGATAAACGAAAACTCGTGTTTCATTCATACTACTTTAAAAAAATATGTAATAAAGAGTTGCGTATATGTAAAAAAAGTTGAATAAAAGGAAAGAATATAATAGCACTCTTCAACTAAACATTCCGCAATAGAGTAACGCAGTGCAAGCGTGTTAAGATATACCATAACCCAGAGGGGTTATGGTATATCTTAACACGCCTCGTATCGAAATCATGCTCTGCTAAAATTTATTTTAATGCTTTTTCTTTTTAAGCCGATATAAACGTGGGAAAGAAAACTACTATTTATAAGTAGAAAGTAAACGATTAGAAGAAATATAAGGAATATACGTTTCTGTATATTTCACATACAAATAAAAGTCTGCAGTGAACAAAACGAAAAGTGGAAAACAGATTAGATAAAACATATAATGCCGTGTAATGAATTTAGTAATCGTATCGTCATTGTTATGTTTGTAACAAACATTTTTAATTTGTTTTTTGGATTCTTTACACGTTCCCATTCAAAAGCTTAGGTTAATCTATTCCATCCTTTTTAATTTATATGTCCAAGTCAAGTGATATTCCCTATTATATAATAATAATGTAGGCGTGCAAAGCTTTGCAAGAGAGTTCAAATGCAGTATTGGGGAAACGGGATATAAACTTTCAACACATCCAACCCTGATAACTAATAATTTGTGATACACAAATATTCTTATTACACTATAAATCAATCCCAGAACACAATAGACAGGTACTATATATAATCACTATGCCACGTGGCCATATCTACTTTTAATATTTGTTCCATTGAAATACATAATAAATAATTTTGAAGCGTCAAGCGTGCGAAACTTAAGGTCGTAGGTTCGAACCCGCCATTCGACTATTGACGTGGACGTCGTCCTAGCACAAGGATTTTCAGCTTAACTGAAGTGGTTAACCGGAATATTAGTATTTTTAATAGCATTGCTAATATTCTTTGTTAAAAAAAAATAACGAATCATAATCTATCTTATCCGACGTTTAAAGATTAAAATAATGTGCCCGATCCTTTAGCACTTTATCTAGCTTTAAATAATAACCAAGGTGTATTAATTGGTAAAAAATAATAATATTTATGGTACAGTAACAGTAACTGGAATAAACTAAACATTATAAGCGTCATGGTTTCGATTTTTATCTTTTTTAGGTTCTTTTAAAGTTTGATATACAAGGCTGTCTATTTACCTTACTTTCTTGCGGTCGATCTAATAAATCTTGTTAGTAATCGCTACACCTAAGATCGTCTATTGTCCACGAAAATATAAAGCTCCGCAACTCTATTGTTATAGTGATTCTGACTCGAATGGAATTATGTGATATCTCTGTAATTGTAAAGAGACATCTCTATGAGACGGAACCCGCTCCTTTTACTTCTTTATCATATGTATACATAATTTTATATTGATTTTTAATGTTGTCGTAATAATATAAAGTACGTTCCTCCCGATATTTTCCGTGATTCCTAAACACAAGGTAAATCATTTAAAATTGCACTTTACAATTTCATCTCGTGCCAATACTGAAATCGACACGGTTTGCCCACGAACCGTGAAATAAAATGTGTGCCCTGCAATGTGTTAACTGTTAAATTCGAACATATCGATTCTTCATCGTTAACTGAAGAGAATATTAATTCATATGTTTTTTTTAAATAATTCCTACGTTCTTCAATATTAAATTATATTATATAACTATCTCATATTATAATATCTATATCGTAGAGTATCAATAAACATATGGAATATCAAAAATAAATGAAGATCATTTAATAAAAGATTACGCAAGTAAGAGGTATAATAAAAATCTGATAAGACAGCTTTTGATGTGCTCCATATTTATGCAATGTTACAGAAATTTACTTACAACAATATTTACGTGACGCAATATCTGTGATACGTGATGGAACTAAAATAAAGTAAAAGCTTGTATAGCCTTGTACACTCTGAAAGTTCTTCACAAAATACGATGTTATTTCTTCGTATTATATTATACTCTTAACTATTATTATAATGAATATAAAATAATATATATATATATATATATATATATATACAAATATATATATATATATATATACAAATTAAATATATATATATATATATTTATATTGTACACAGGAATGTATCTTACAAAAATTACTAGAATTTGAATAATATAAGTATGTTGTATCCTCGATATTAATTTAATGTTAATTTTCATACAGAGTATATTACGTTTCATATTTACGTGTTTCTTTTAAAAAGTACAATTATATGTGAACAAATGTAATATATATATATATAGGTATATATATACAAATTAAATATATATATATATATATATATACAAATTAAATATATATATATATATATATATATATATGTACCGATTTTTAATGTTAATATATCGTTAGTGTAGTTACTTCGTGTCCTGGACATTAAATTCCATTAAAAAAACTTAAACATTGGACTATTAGCGCTAAGATTAATAAGTAAACGAAATATTTACATTAAAAATCACAATAGTTACAGCTTCTATTGTAAAATATTCAGCAGACCGATAATAAGCTCTCCGAACTGCGAACAAACAGCAGCCATGTTTTGTTTGTCACTTTCTACGTCGAATCAGAGGAATAAACAAATATTTGAACTACAGAGTTTTTTGATTTTTTTTATATCTTTTTGTACACGTGAATGTTTCTTACAAAAATTACTAGAATTTGAATAATATAAGTATGTTGTATCCTCGATATCAACTTTTTATGTGAATATTCATACAGAGTATATTACGTTTCATATTACGTGTTTCTTTTAAAAAGTAAAATTGTGTGTGAACAAATTTAATATATATATTTACAGCTATAGCAAAAATGTAATGCTTTAAAACCAGTTCGAAGGGAGTAACACCTTTTGATGTATTTCGAAGTGTAAATACAAGCAAAGCGCTTCTTATATGTGTGTGTTCGTGTGTGATGTCTAATTTCATAAAAAAGTAGTATTGGTAGTATATTACACATCCAGTAAATGTCAACATCGATAGTTTTTTATATATTAATAATTAAAACTTTTAAAAGCCGTTTAAAAAATGTTTATGTACAATTTCAAATAAAAAAAATACGTCTTGCCTATACAGTTTACGGGTATTTATTATCTATACTAGTTTTATTATACAGTTACATTAACACATAATAATGGAACAGTTATGATATGCCATTATAACCAATAAAACCTAAAATACTTTTCAATATTCGGATAGGGAAAGGTTTCAAATTATTTTAAATATATCGCAAATAATGACGTCAGAAAATTTTGGACACGACAGTTTTATATATTTCTTATAATCTTTGAAATTAAAATATGAAACAAAGAGCATGAGTTTGTAAAAAAAAGAAAAAAGCAGTAAAATAAAATTTTGTAGAAGGTGGTTTCGATATATGGGTTACGTGTCCATCAAGCTTCAACTGCGTAATGCTCTGCTGCATGTAATTGCCATGAATAATAATTTTAATAATCATTCTTTTACATGATTATTAATTATCTTTTTTAATCTATTTAATATTAAATGTATACGAATTTCTGTAAAGGGACTACGTTCAACGATAAAAGTATCAAAACTATATGTTTAAATGGTCAAGTTGTTTATAGTAAGGTAATTGTATATATGTATTTATATATATATATATATATATATATATATATATATATATATATATATATATATATATATATATATATATATATATATATAAATATAAAGTGTTTACAATGTTCATTTTAGCTCTTCCTCATGGGCAAGTTCAATATTTATATTTAAAATAAAATTCATAATATTTTTTAGATAAACTAAAAGTTTAGTAGGCATAATTTAGAAACTTATTGTGTTAATGTCTAGGTTCGTACTGTATAACAGTTTGACATAAAAGTATAACTAACATTCCATATACGCTAATAAGTAATAATTTTGAAAGCGAATAGTATTCAAGGCCCAAAATTAAGGGCAACAGTAATACTCCGACGCATTGCGGTCGCCATTGTCTTAAATCGAATCGCAAACATTTGGTAACAAAGATCGCAAAATCAATGCCATATTATAACATAACGTTTGTTATCGCGGTCTGTTTACTTAATATAATGTTACATAGAGACTTAAATGAACGAGCCAGTATATGAAATTTAAATATAAAGGCTTTTGAAACATGGAGCATATGTTGCCATTTTCATAACGTTATCAATTAATATAGAGAAAACATTAAAATGTGATCAGTGGAAGATGAGAGAGACAATGTTGATGATACAATATATATAAAATAGTATACAATACATATATATTTTTTTCATTGTAAGTAACAAACGAGCACACAGTTCACCTGATGGTAAGTGATTCCTGCGGGCCATGACATCTACATTCATTCTTGACAAGGGATCATAATGAAGATGCGTTGTCACCCTTGAGGATTGAGATGAAATGCCTCGTCACCAGTAATAAAGGTCTCCAGATCCCTACACTCACCAGATGAAACACAGCAATATTATACTGCTATATTACGTTGGTATACTATTAGGGCGTGGTCCTACCCCGATCGAGCTGACCCATTCATTCTGCAGCTAGAGACAAACTGCAGTGTATCCCTACCACTGTAATTTGTCTGTAACAGGAGTATATGCAAAGGGCTTAATAAAGTTTAAACTACCCGACAGCTTCATCACGAATCCTGAATTGGTTACCTATCGAAAAAACTATTTGATAAAAAATTGTGATCCCCTATCTCTCCGATCTTATTGAATCTAATATGTAAATGCCTATTTACATACTTCGTATGTGTAAATATGTAATAGTAAAATATACAAACAAGCATCTAATAAGTAATAGTAAAATATACTAACAAACATCTTATAAGTAATAGTAAAATATTCAAACTAGCATCTAATAAGTCATAGTAAAATAAACAAACAAGCCTCTAATGAGTAATAGTAAAATATACAAACAAGCATGTAATTAGTAATAGTAAAATATACAAACAAGCATCTATTAAGTAATAGTAAAATATACAAACAAGCATGTAATTAGTAATAGTAAAATATACAAACAAGCATCTATTAAGTAATAGTAAAATATACAAACAAGCATCTAATAAGTAGTAGTAAAATATACAAACTAGCATCTAATAAGTAAAAGTAAAATATACAAACAAGCATGTAATGAGTAATAATAAAATATACAAACAAGCATCTAATAAGTAATAGTAAAATATACAAACAAGCATCTATTAAGTAATAGTAAAATATACAAACAAACATCTTATAAGTAATAGTAAAATATACAAACTAGCATCTAATAAGTCATAGTAAAATAAACAAACAAGCCTCTAATGAGTAATAGTAAAATATACAAACAAGCATGTAATTAGTAATAGTAAAATATACAAACAAGCATCTATTAAGTAATAGTAAAATATACAAACAAGCATGTAATGAGTAATAGTAAAATATACAAACAAGCATCTATTAAGTAATAGTAAACTATACAAAGAAACATCTTATAAGTAATAGTAAAATATACAAACTAGCATCTAATAAGTCATAGTAAAATAAACAAACAAGCCTCTAATGAGTAATAGTAAAATATACAAACAAGCATGTAATTAGTAATAGTAAAATATACAAACAAGCATGTAATTAGTAATAGTAAAATATACAAACAAGCATCTAATAAGTAATAGTAAAATATACAAACTAGCATCTAATAAGTAAAAGCAAAATATACAAACAAGCATGTAATGAGTAATAATAAAATATACAAACAAACATCTTATAAGTAATAGTAAAATATACAAACAAGAATCTAATAAGTAAAAGTAAAATATACAAACAGGCATGTAATGAGTAATAGTAAAATATACAAACAAGCATCTAATAAGTAATAGTAAAATATACAAACAAGCATCTATTAAGAAATAGTAAAATATACAAACAAGCATCTAATAAATAATAGTAAAATATACAAACAAGCCTCTAATGAGTAATAGTAAAACATACAAACAAGCATCTAATAAGTAAAAGTAAAATTTACAAACAAACATCTTATAAGTAATAGTAAAATATACAAACAAGCATCTAATGAGTAAAAGTAAAATATACAAACAAGAATCTAATAAGTAAAAGTAAAATATACAAACAAACATCTTATAAGTAATAGTAAAATATACAAACAAGCATCTAATAAGTAAAAGTAAAATTAACAAACAAACATCTTATATAATAGTAAAATACAAACAAGCATCTTAATAAGTAAAAGTAAAATATACAAACAAACATCTTATAAGTAATGAGTAAAATATACAACAAGCATCTAATAAGTAAAATATACAAACAAGCATCTAATAAGTAAAAGTAAAAATATATACAAACAAGCATCTATTAAGTAATAGTAAAATATACAAACAAACATCTTATAAGTAATAGTAAAATATACAAACTAGCATCTAATAAGTCATAGTAAAATACAAACAAGCATCTAATAAGTAATAGTAAAATATACAAACAAGCATGTAATTAGTAATAGTAAAATATACAAACAAGAATCTAATAAGTAAAATATACAAACAGGCATGTAATGAGTAATAATAAAATATACAAACAAGAATCTAATAAGTAAAATATACAACAAACATCTTATAAGTAATAGTAAAATATACAAACAAGCATCTAATAAGTAAAAGTAAAATTAACAAACAAACATCTTATAAGTTATAGTAAAATATACAAACAAGCATGTAATGAGTAATAGTAAAATATACAAACAAGCATCTAATAAGTAAAAGTAAAATATACAAACAAGCATCTATTAAGTAATAGTAAAATATACAAACAAACATCTAATAAGTAATAGTAAAATATACAAACAAGCATCTATTAAGTAATAGTAAAATATACAAACAAGCATCTAATAAGTAATAGTAAAATATACAAACAAGAATCTAATAAGTAAAAGTAAAATATACAAACAAACATCTTATAAGTAATAGTAAAATATACAAACAAGCATCTAATAAGTAAAAGTAAAATATACAAACAAGAATCTAATAAGTAAAAGTAAAATATACAAACAAACATCTTATAAGTAATAGTAAAATATACAAACAAGCATCTAATAAGTAAAAGTAAAATTAACAAACAAACATCTTATAAGTTATAGTAAAATATACAAACTAGCATCTAATAAGTCATAGTAAAATAAACAAACAAGCCTCTAATGAGTAATAGTAAAATATACAAACAAGCCTCTAATGAGTAATAGTAAAATATACAAACAAGCATGTAATTAGTAATAGTAAAATATACAAACAAGCATGTAATTAGTAATAGTAAAATATACAAACAAGCATCTAATAAGTAACACTAAAATATACAAACAAGCATCTAATAAGTAAAAGTAAAATATACAAACAAGCATGTAATAAGTAATAGTAAAATATACAAACAAGCATCTAATAAGTAATAGTAAAATATACAAACAAGCATCTATTAAGTAATAGTAAAATATACAAACAAACATCTTATAAGTAATAGTAAAATATACAAACAAGAATCTAATAGGTAAAAGTAAAATATACAAACAAACATCTTATAAGTAATAGTAAAATATACAAACAAGCATCTAAAAAGTAAAAGTAAAATATACAAACAAGCATGTAATGAGTAATAGTAAAATATATAAACAAGCATGTAATGAGTAATAGTAAAATATAAAAACAATCATCTAATAAGTAATAGTAAAATATACAAACAAGCATCTAATAAGAAATAGTAAAATATACAAACAAATATCTTATAAGTTATAGTAAAATATACAAACAAGCATCTAATATGTAAAAGTAAAATATACATACAAGCATGTAATGAGTAATAGTAAAATATACAAACAAGCATCTAATAAGCAATAGTAAAATATACAAACAAGCATCTATTAAGTAATAGTAAAATATACAAACAAACATCTTATAAGTAATAGTAAAATATACAAACAAGCATCTAATAAGTAAAAGTAAAATATACAAACAAGCATGTAATGAGTAATAGTAAAATATACAAACAAGCATCTAATAAGTAATAGTAAAATATATAAACAAGAATCTAATAAGTAATAGTAAAATATACAAACAAGCATCTATTAAGTAATAGTAAAATATACAAACAAACATCTTATAAGTAATAGTAAAATATACAAACAAGCATCTAATAAGTAAAAGTAAAATATACAAACAAGCCTCTAATGAGTAATAGTAAAATATACCAACAAGCAATGATGTTCGTATGTTGTACAAAGGAATCCTCGTAGCTTTCAGACATTTTCAGCACCACGGAGATCGCAGATTCACTACTTTAATTATATAGTTATTTAAGGTGGTGGTTCACCTACGTTTGACAATTTCTTTTGAATCAGACTTGTTTAATATTATTTTTTTAAAACTACTTAGCTAAATTTACATTTGCAGTTGGTAAGCAGAGTGGCGCAGTGAAGGGTGCTGGGCCCATAACCCAGAGGTCCGTGGATCGAAACCATGCTCTGCTAAAAACTTTTTCAATAATATTTTTGTTAATAATATTATATAACATATATGGTATTTACCTACCAAATTACCGTTCTTCAGTATTGGCCATTTCAAACAAAAAAAAAATTTTGATTGGCTGTGAATTCTAAATTCAAATTATTATGTTTTAAAAACATGACATTCTTTTTACAAAGACAGTCTTTTGTTTATTGATTAGCTTAGTAATTTAATAACGTTTGAACATTTTTCGTCATAATGGATACCTTAAAAATACGTTTAATTATAGAATATGAATTCCGTCATCATCGCGGCACAAACGGCACGTAACATCAATAACGTTTACGGAGATAACTTTACAAACGAACGCACAACCCGTTATTGGTTTGCCCGGTTCCGTTCTGGAAATTTTGATTTGAAAAATGACCCTCGTGGTTGTCCGAACATTTTGGTCAACAATGATGAATTAAAGGCGATTGTGGGAGCTGATGATACTCAATCTACAGCCGAGCTAGCAGCAGCTTTTGATATTAACATCAAAACAATATTGGTCCATTTGTGACAAATTGGCAAAGTAAAAAAGCTTGATAGATGGGTGCCCCACGAATTTAACGATCGCCAGCGCAACGTACGCGTGTGCTTGGGTTGAAGTTATATGAAGGTCAAATCGTTAAAGATAATTTTTGGTCGACATTTTAGCGTAATCAATTTCTATATGGAATTAGTGAACATAAAAACACTTATAAATAAATATGACTTAAAGTCAATTAAATTTAGTTGCCTAAAGTGTGTATTCGAATAATTCTGTCTTTTTTACGTTTACCTTCTACGAACTCTTACATAGCATAAACTTAGTTGACGATAATTTTATTCGGTACCCGAGATAGAAATAGACTAAAAATACTATACATGATGATGTAAATGTTAATAATATTGACGTACTAGTTATTAGATGCTTGTTTGTATATTTAACTTGTGTAAATAGAACTCAACACCATTGCATTATGATTGCAGTAATGCAAATATGGTTTTTAATAACCGATTTATTTGCAATGAACATGCTATGATCATCACTATATCGATGATAACTGTTTCTTTAATCATAAGAGTCTGAGTTGAAATAATAAAACGCTAATCACAAAATAATAAGAACACACAGTTCATTATTTACACTTCAGCAGAACGTGGTTTCGATCAACGGAGTGGGTTATGGGCCCAGCACTCTTCCACTGCGCCACTCTACTGCTGGTAATTATTATGAATAATAGTAATACTTGATATGTGTAATTAAATAACAAATTAATATGTAACATTAAATTGATATGGTGGTGAAATTATCACGAATTTTAGTATCCATTATGACGAAAGATGTTCAAACGTTATTAAATTACAAAGCTAATCAATAAACAAAAGACTGACTTTGTAAAAAGAATGTCATGTTTTTAAAACTAAATTAATTTGAATTTAGAATTCACAGCCAATCAAAACTTTTTTTTGGTTTGAAATGGCCGCTACTGAAGAATGGCAATTTCATAAGACCTAATACAAATTCAAGATATTTTATATACATACATAGTTTCTTTACATTCGATTATATTATATATGTGTCATTTTGTTCAATAATTTGTTGTAGGTAGTGACATAATCCCATTACTGTAAAAATTTTGGGACTTCTAATCAAAAATCAGTAAAAAGCAATAAGTAGTTTTGACAGTACTCTCTTTATGTTAACCTAACAATAAGTAAAGAATTCTGAAGAGACTGAAACAGGTGAATATAGGCCCAGTCAGTTGCTTCTGACTAAGAATTATCTACATTACTATCACTATTATTATTATTGACTATTTGTACCACCGCTTCGAAATGCGCGGGCGCTATAGAAGAAGTAGCGCATGAAACTCCAGAAACGCTTCTATCTGTATTCACTGGAGAGAACCGGCCTGTGGCATGTTGTTATACCTTGTTTGGTAGCGATATGTGGGTGCAATGTACGTGTGTAGTGTTTTATAAAGGGTTTGGGCCCTGGTGATCGCGACGTCGGGGTCGTTGATGGCGTGCCATGGTCTCCTTCGAACGTGGGTGAATCTATGATTGGATTGTATGTAGCGGCACTTACAACCAAGAGGTTTGGGTGTATGACGGCAGTGTCGAAATATCGGCGGGAAGCCTTTTTTTTTCCGTGGGGAAATCCTCATGGATACCCCTCCGACGCGGGGTCGTCGGAAGGGTTATGCTGGACTCCTACCAGCTAAAACCCCACGGTGTTCTTCTCGACACCCTTGGTCGGGACTACGGGAACGCACACTACCGTAGTCTCGACGGCGTTAGCCCGCTGCGGGCCCATCTTTGAATGACCCTTCTTCATGTACGAGCACGTGTGTCTACCGCGCGCGCCATCTCGAGACCTTAGCTATTTGGCGACGGTTGACCCCTGTGTCCGCCACCTAGGCCTTAGTTATGGGGGATGAAGGAGGGCGTGATATACCCTCCTCCGGCGCCCAGTTCTCTGGCTGCGTATTGGGACATCAGTGCATCTCTCTCTCTCCCTTTCCGCAGCCTCCTTCTGCGACATAGCTTGTTCGCAGAAGGCGACAACGGCGCTCCACGACCTCTCGTTTTCAACCATGGCCTTAATGAGCGCTGGTAACGAGAGATCATCTCCCACTACTGCGGCGAGGTTTTGGCGTAGTTCAGCCCAAGCTGGACACTCTTCTAGAGTATGCTGCGCCGTGTCCTCGTGCCATCCACAATGGTGACACATGGTTGTCGGGTCTCTTCTGGCTATGCGGCACAGGTACCTACCACAGCACCCGTGCCCTGATAGCACCTGCACCAGCCGGAAGGTCAGGGCGCCGTGCCGCCTGTTCATCCAGTCTTCAAGGACCGGACGAACAGCCTCGACAGTCCTGCTGCCTGCCCTAGGATGGGACAGTCTTTCCTTCCAATTCAGAAGCAATGACTGTCGAACGTGGAACCTCCGTAATTCCCACTCCCTTGGTGAGAGACATTCTCCCCGGAGTCGAAGCTCCAAACGCCAGTGGTAAATGGCTGCAAGGAGCCCCGCCTCCAGATCCCAAGGCATGGATCCCGCCAGTATACACGCCACCTCATAAGAGATGGTGCGATAACCTCGAATGACCCCGACTGCCATCGCCCGCTGAGGTCTTCTCAGGAAGGCGATGGTCCTCTCAGTAAGGGCCCTTACCCAAATGGGCGCCCCATATAGGGCCATCGGCGGGAAGCCTGCTTCAAGTACTGAGCTATGGTTGGCAGCTCAAGATCTATGTGTAGATTTTCATTACGCAAGAACCAAGGCGCAACGGTGGCCTTGCGCATGAAACGGTTTTATCTGACCTGAAGTCGGTGAATGTGACACGGGGAGGCATGCGCAAAGACGGGGCTTGTTTATGTCATTATGAGTCGAATGCACTGTTTGTATAGTGTAATTTTATAATATTACGCAGGGACATTTTGCTTGAGTAACGGGTGTAAAACTCCTAGGGCGAACTTTGCTCGACTCCGTACGCGGTTGATATACGGACCGAAGGGGAGTCTTTCATTTAAAGTAACGCCTAAGTATTTGTCTGTCTTTTCCCAGGGGATCGGAAGATCAAATATCTCTATGGTTGCGAGATGCGGCGTTTTGTTGGGCCGAGAAAAGTACATGGGTGCATATTTCCCTAAGGTGTTGGCTGCAGATTGCAGGCGTTTACAAATAGCGTTTGGTTTGAATCCATACGCGTAGAGACCGGTGTCATCGGCGAAAAGGGTTAGCTCTACACCGCGAGTGCACGGTATATGTCGTTGGTGTAGAGTGTATATAAAATGGGACCTAGGACGGACCCGTAACCTCGGAACGCGTTCCCTCGACGCAGTACCAAAAGGTGCGATTGTGGAGAAAGTCTCGTAGGATTAGTACGGGTTGATCTGGCTCACCGAGCTCATATAGTTTTTATATGAGCTCGTTGTGCCAGACCTTGTCGAAAGCTTTCGCCACGTCAAGGAAAAGTGCCTTAGTTTGGTAGTCCCGAAGTAATTTACTGAGAATGTGCTCCATGATGCAGAGCACTTGATGTGTGCATGATGTGTGTGTGTTTTGGGTGCGAAACCCGAACTTCTCATAGATTGGTAACCCTCGGGACAGCATGAAGTCCTTGACGCAGGCGAGGATCAACCTTTCATATAGCTTACCCAAGACTTTGAGTAGGCTTATGGGTCGATAGGCTGATGGATCGGTTGGGTGCTTCGAGGGCCTAAGAATACCTATGACGTCAGCTTCCTCCCAGGTGCTCGGGAAGTTGCCTTTGTAAATGGCCGCGTTGTAGATTAACACCAGTAGGTGTAAAATGAACGCGGGTAGTTTAATTTTATTTTAGTTTAGTTTAGCATTGGGAGTTTTATCACCTTGCTGGTGATGCCGTCGAGGCCGGGATCCTTGCGTGGTCGCAGGTTTTTAATTATGGACTTAACTTACTAACATAACAACCTACCAACCTACCGACAAACCATAACTAGTTTTCGGGCACTATATTATATGACCAAATTTCCTGCAAATATGCAAGGAAAGTATTGTATTTCTTATCAGTCTGTATATACAGGTATATACCATCTCCACCATCTGGTATATACCAACGCCTACTCACGCTTCACTCTAGAGAGGATATTGAAGCACAGTCCGCTGCAATGCGGTTCATTCGTCACATGCCCAAAGTAAATCAGCACTTATGGTATAACTTCAATTATCAAGTGTCCGCCCTAACACTCGAACTCGATTTACTCGCGTAACGCGAAAAAACTAATATCAAGTTTATTATAGTTCTAGTAAATTATTAAAGTTTTAGTTATTGTACAATTTTGCTTAAAAAAAAATTATTATACATTATTTTTAATTCTTACAATAAAATTTGCATTTACTTTACACCTTTGCATACTGTACAAGAACACAAAGTTATTTTGGGCTTAAAATTTATGCTGACCTCCAAGCTGAATGATTGGTTAACATAAAAAGCGTACCCTCGAAAGTAGTAATTCAGACGAGTGTTCCCATAAAATTCACAAATCCTATTTGTTCAACTGTCTCAGACATGTGCTTTATGCTCATAAACTATGTTACATATTTAGAAAGAAATAAGGTTTCGAAAAACCCCACGTATATATTTAGCGGGGTATTAGTTAAATAATATTTTGTAATATTTCACGTTCCTTGTTTTTATATTCGATGAGCTCCAATTAAAATTGTGTTGAAACTTGGAATTTGGGATTAATTTAACTCATCCAGGAAAGGAATAAAGTGGAACCTTCACAAAAAAGAAGTGCCACTTTTAAAGCGTTAATAGCTTAATTCTAGAAAGTAAAGGTCGTAAGATAAAATGCTATACAAACATTTTAATATTAGTAAGAACGGTTGGTTAACTAGAATATTTATAGTGGAAATGGTACCGTTAGCTTTCTTTAAAAAAAAACCTATTCAGCATGAGACAGCTCGTGAAACGGATAGGTTAGGAATGAGAAATCGTCGAGCTTATCGCACAGATCAACATTGAGATAATCTTCTACGCGCAAGAAGAAATGCTTCTAGTGTTGATTTGATTCGAGCAGCGTTTCTATACGAGAGCACAATTGATTACAGCTCGCATCCTTTCGTTTCTATTAGTTCAATGGACGTTGTTCGGAAGTACTGTGGCGCATTGAAGATTGCTAGAGAAACGCCTGAATTGTGCTGCCTTAATGGCAAATAAAATTGCCATTATTAACTCCGCCACGTGCCATTGCATTCCTTGCTTCGTGTCGAAACACCAGAGTCATGACATTTTCTAACGAACACTTAAAAATACAATAACTGTTCAAATTACTTCATTTGGGGCAGACATTATGGAAGAACACGGATTTGATCCAACATTCAAGGTAATTCATGATCAAGAAAGTAAATGTTTATTTTCTAAAAGAAAAATAAGTGACTTGAAGTGCCCTCCCGCTCCGTTCAGAAACCTCCAGCAAATGCCACATATGCTAGGTTTTGTACTCAGGGTTTGGTTTGCGAAAAAAAAGGTATTTGCTTATTTTCTGTACACCGATTCCTGGAGATTCGCCGATTACCCCACTGCCGTGTGACTGCTGATTGGTGTTAATCGATCGATTTCCGACAAAAGTATTGGGTTATATCCTGTCTTCAATTGCGCCACAGCCGTGTGAACGCTAATTAAGCTGTTATGGTATGCTTACTATAATTCCTCACCTGTATAACTTAAAGGATCGTCGCCTTTCTGAGAAGACCTCAGAGGGCGATGGTTGTGATGGATGGGCGAGGTCATCCGAGGAGGTGCACCATCTCTTAGGAGACGGCGTGAGTACTGGCAGGATCCATGACTTGGGCTCTGGACGCGGGGCTCATTGCGGCCATTTACCACTGGCGACTGGAGCTTCAACTCCGGGGAGAATGGCTTTCACCAAGGGCCTGGTAATTACTGAAGTTCCACGCTCGACAGTCATTGCTTGATAATTGCAAGGAAAGACTGTCCCACCCTTGGGCAGGCAGCAGGACTTTACAGTCAGGTTTATTACTTAACTACTAACTACTTAACTAACAGTTAAGTTACTAGCAACAAATGTAAATTTTTCAGCTCGTCTTATCTCTTTTCAAAAGTTAGATGTCACAGACTGAGGTGACTGTACTAGAACAAAATGTTATCTTGTAGTACTAGATAAGTGTAAAATTTCTTCAGAGCTAAAGCGTACCTTCGTAAATTGTATTATTCGGACAAGGATGCCCACCGACAAACCTACTAACCTACCCACCTACCATCCTACCAACCTATCAACCTACCAACCTACCAATACTTACGAACAATAACAGTCGAAAGTAAGGAACTTTACACTTCAAGTGGCGACCAAACTGAAATTATTCCTTGTATTATATTTGAAATTCAACCTTATAATTCATCAAAACTATAATTTACCAGACTCGCAAACAAATAATTTGTGCATTGTATTATAATATACTACATAATATACACTGCAGTGTTGTTATTAAAATACACTTCTAGTGAAATCTAAAATTTCAAAGTTCCTTTGTGAAATGAGAGACAGTCCGACAAAAAGCTTTGCAACGCACCGAGCGCCCCGCAGTCATGTTTTATTCCTTTCAGATTTTACCTGTTCATTCGAATTGTAACAGATAAAAGAGGCAAACAAAACTTTGATGATTTATTGCTTTAAACAGTTTATTTTAAAAATATAAAATTTTACATTTTGAAAAAAAAACTTATCATTAACCTAATATTTTATGTTAGTATTCTATGATAAGGTGGTAAGAGCTAAGCATCATCTTTTGTGGTTGCATGAATGGGCCGGCTCGACCGGAAGTACTGCCTTCTCACTGAATACCGGCGTAAAGTCGATGCGTCATGTATCCAACCAATGATGCCAGTTTCATTAGCAATGTCTTGTAGAGCGACAAAAGTACTTTTAAAAGGAGTGGAATGTTTAATCGCCAAAATAGTCATTTACGGGCAAGAGATAACCTACGTGGGTTCAGACAAACTGCACATTATCACCGTTGGTCCATCAAAGTGTGGGCAGCTATTCTTGGCTACTTAAGCTACTCTTGCTACTTAAACTTCTTTCGTCGCGTTAGGGAAAAATTATAGAGACTGAATTTTAACGATGCGCACTGCACAGCACACTGAAACCAAAAGCGACACCATGAAGTGTGTTGGTTGGTGATTTCAAATTATATATGGTGGTGAATGATTATTTTAAAGATAAATAGATAGATAATATATATTGAAAGCTTTTTAAAGTTAATTATAATTTTTTTAATTAATCCGCGTTATCAATTGTATTTAATGTCTTTTTTTCACAAACAAAGAGTAACGTTTTGGTACGTCAAATAAGTACAACTTCTTCCGTGCGTCCGTAAGTACATGCACACATTTTCGTTTTTAACCAAGCCGGCTATCAGTAGAAGTCTACAGGTTTTTTTCTAATCATTGAAATAGTGCACTTTTTAAAGGAGTTAACCTTAGATTTACGAAGCACAGTTAATTTCTAACAAGATAGAGCTCCTGCACATTACTGTATAGCTCGTTGCGAATTTGATGAATAATGGATTGATTGTAATGAACTATACCCATGGCCCGCAAGGTCACCAGGTTTAACCCCTTTAGATTTTTTCTTATGTGGTTACATCAAAGATGAACTTTTTGCAACGGAGTCACTGACAGAAGAAATCATGCGACAAAAAAATATAACTGCCTTTAAAACTAAGAAGTCATGCATTACAAATTTTTCCACGGTTTTCTTCAGAATTCGTAGAAGAAGTAGGTAGTGTTAGGTTAACATAAAGAGAGGACTGACAAAACTACTTGTCGCAGTTTTTTGATTTGAAGACCCAAAATTTCTACAACATGGCAACAAGTCATCGAACAAAATGGCACATATATATTATAATCAAATGTAAATAAACTATGAGAAAAAATATCTTGAATTTGTATATTAAACACGATAATACTTTTGCCCCGACCCATTATTTCTTTTTTATTTTTCTTGTTTTTAATAAGCCACAATAATTTTATTACATTAAGAGTAACAAATGAGCACAGTTCACCTGAAGTTAAATGATCCCTGCGGCCCATGTCATCTACATTCATCCTTGACAAGGAATCATAATGCAGATGCGTTGTCACCCTTGAGGACTGAGACGGAATGCCTCGTCTCCACTAATAAAGGTATCCGGATCCCTGCACTCACCAGATGAAACACAGCAACATTAATCTGCTATTTTATTGAGTAGTATATATAGTAGTATAATGTTGAGTTGTATTCACACAAGTTAAATATATACAAAAAATCATCTAACAACTAGGACGCCAATATTATCATAATTTATATCGTCATAGTTAGTATTTTTAGTTTATTTCTGTCTCGGGCACCCGGATAGAATCATCATCGACTAAGTTAATAATATGTATGTATTACCATCGTATTTAAGAATTCGTAGAAGATAAACGTAAACAAGACAGAATTTATTTCAACAACTAAATTTAATTGACTCTAGATCATATTTATTTATGAGTCTTTTAATGTTCACTCACACCGAAGCCTGCTGCTAACTCTGACGCGATGGATCCAATTCTACGATCACCTTTAATTCTTCATTGTCAATCTTCATTGGGTCGTCGGCCATCCGCGAGGTTTTTCGAGATCAAATAATTCAGAACGAACGAAAACGTTGCAACCAAAAACCGTACCGTGCTTCCTTAATCTTTGAAAGCTTTTTTGTACAGCATACGAACATCATTCAATATTTTAAAAAAATCGCCGCCTTTAAAGTGATAGGAAAAAATTAAAATTGACGACACCTTGAGGACGATATGTTTTAACTCATAACCATAACCGGCAAACTTTATTATCACATCATCATGTATTCCAAAATCTGTTCAAACCTCAATTATTATTTTACAAAATATTTACCCGCCTTTATATTACTACAATAGGTAAAGCATTCTTTGTAAAATTCGGATAACGAGCTATGCGAGATACTACGAGTAGCCGGCAGCCATATTTTATTTTTAGCTCCGTGTTGTAGAAATAAAGGAAAATTCGAGTTGAAGCTGGGTTTTTGATTCCTTTGAATTTTACCGCAGCCAACTGAATATACGACGTTCAGATAATTAGATGACTCAGACTTTAAGACGAAATGTGGTTTTAACATACAATTTCCTACATTTATACAATATAAAACAAAATCAAGTATACATCGGTACCGAAGATATCTAAATCTACCGTCTTTTTTATGCTCATAGGCGATAAGTCCTAAAACATAAAAAATACGGTTTTTAATTTCACTAAGTTTTCATAATAAAATTTATATTATGTACATAAATATATATTAGTCTTAATAGAAGCAAAATCTATACCAGTTTGTCGATGGCTATATTTACTCAAGGCTGTACATTTACTTTGTAATACAATTCACTACAGTTTTAATAATCGACGGATATGATAGTGAATGAATAATAATTTTGAATAAATATTTAAACAATTTTTTCATAGTTGCCTCAGGCTTGTCTAGTCTCCATGAGAAGAAAGCTCATTGCGCTAAAAAGCTCTGCTTATTTTAATTATTTCTAACATAAAATATTTTCTTGTCGTCATACCTTTAGATTATTTACTTCGTACGTTAAAAGTAAAAGAAATAGTGTACATACATTACAAACATGTGTGTGTGTAAATATTGTAGCATGAATATTTACTTCCATTAGAAACATTTAACCTTCCCCGACAAATTCAAATTCCCGTTCCGTTAAAGGTGTAGAATTTATTTGTCAGATTAGTGATATTCTCACACTGTGTAAAACCAAAATCATTTCCGGTGAACTAGACATATCTTGCCCAAATAAAATATACATTGGCTGCAGTATTTTGGACATACGTTAAATAACAGTGTCAGGGATTGGGTGTCCTACACACCCCAAGAAAATGTATAAGTATATCAAAACCACAAAACTCTAATCGTTTAATAATGCTATAAATACAATAATACAATAATGTTAATAACTTTGTGTCTCCTATTTCACTCCAAAACATTACCTCGATTTAAAATGAAATACAGAAAACGATAAATTACTCTCAAGAATTATGTTATCATACAAAAGCATCCCGCGATTGTAAAATATTTCATATTTACATAATAGTATTATAATCGTAATTGTAATATCCTTTTATGTATCATATATCTCTAAATATTCAATTGTATCTAGAAATGTCATTTCTAGAGAATTGTATCTAGAAATGACATTTCTAGATACAATTCTCATTAGTCGGAGTTTTCTGACTAATGAGAATGGAGAATGTATAGGATGTAATATGTGCATAATATGTAATATGTGGATACAACGTGAGAAATCGTCAATTTCTGAATTTCGGAAATTTCTTTCTACGGAGGGAGTTGTTATACCCTTGATAGAGATTTAGCCGATTACGTCCTCATATCTAGACTGCTATGTTGGCACTTGCAAGTGCATGTTCAATTCCCATAGTGAAACAGTCAGTTGGTGTTCAATCTCAATACGGGTCGGAATCTATAATTCTAATTAAAAAATCTTCTAATTCAAAATTCCAAAAATTCTAAAAATCTATATTCAAATCATAATTCTAAAGTTACTCTTCTTTCTAAATCTACACAGTTAAATTAAAATAAAATATTTTTTTTAAATACGTAACGTCGCGTACCCATATAACAGAATGTAACCGTATTCTAAGATGTATAATACGTTGTGGTAATGGACAAGTTAAAAATTATTTTGTTATAAAATTATTGATAATAATGAGAATTTTATAAAGAATATATGCTCATGCCCCTTATAATTCAAACCGAATAGTCAGAAATATCAAAATCTATCCACTTTTCTCATGCTTTTGTATATCCAAGCGTGATATAGGGTGAAACTTAAATGTTTTCGCAAGGTCAAATATTAAAATAAGGTGATTCTTTCCCTTATCAGACGAAATTCTACCATTATTTTCTTGCTATTATTATTATTATTATAGTAGTCCAAGCGTGATATAGGGTGAAACTTAAATGTTTTCGCAAGGTCAAATATTAAAATAAGGTGATTCTTTCCCTTATCAGACGAAATGCTACCATTATTTTCTTGCTATTATTATTATTATAGTAGTCCAAGCGTGATATAGGTGAAACTTAAATGTTTTCATAAGGTCAAATATTAAAATAAGATTGATTCTTTCCCTTATCAGACGAAATTCTACCATTATTTTCTTGCTATTATTATTATTATTATAGTAGTCCAAGCGTGATATAGGGTGAAACTTAAATGTTTTCGCAAGGTCAAATATTAAAATAAGGTGATTCTTTCCTTATCAGACGAAATGCTACCATTATTTTCTTGCTATTATTATTATTATTATTATTATAGTAGTCCAAGCGTGATATAGGGTGAAACTTAAATGTTTTCGCAAGGTCAAATATTAAAATAAGGTGATTCTTTCCCTTATCAGACGAAATGCTACCATTATTTTCTTGCTATTATTATTATTATTATAGTAGTCCAAGCGTGATATAGGGTGAAACTTAAATGTTTTCGCAAGGTCAAATATTAAAATAAGGTGATTCTTTCCCTTATCAGACGAAATGCTACCATTATTTTCTTGCTATTATTATTATTATTATAGTAGTCCAAGCGTGATATAGGGTGAAACTTAAATGTTTTCGCAAGGTCAAATATTAAAATAAGGTGATTCTTTCCCTTATCAGACGAAATGCTACCATTATTTTCTTGCTATTATTATTATTATTATTATTATTATTATAGTAGTCAAGCGTGATATAGGTGAAACTTAAATGTTTTCGCAACGTCAAATATTAAAATAAGGTGATTCTTTTCCCTATCAGACGAAATGCTACCATTATTTTCTTGCTATTATTATTATTATAGTAGTCAAGCGTGATATAGGGTGAAACTTAAATGTTTTCATAAGGTCAAATATTAAAATAAGGTGATTCTTTCCTTATCAGACGAAATTCTACCATTATTTTCTTGCTATTATTATTATTATTATAGTAGTCAAGCGTGATATAGGGTGAAACTTAAATGTTTTCGCAAGGTCAAATATTAAAATAAGGTGATTCTTTCCCTTATCAGACGAAATGCTACCATTATTTTCTTGCTATTATTATTATTATTATAGTAGTCCAAGCGTGATATAGGGTGAAACTTAAATGTTTTCGCAACGTCAAATATTAAAATAAGGTGATTCTTTCCCTTATCAGACGAAATGCTACCATTATTTTCTTGCTATTATTATTATTATTATAGTAGTCCAAGCGTGATATAGGGTGGAACTTAAATGTTTTCGCAAGGTCAAATATTAAAATAAGGTGATTCTTTCCCTTATCAGACGAAACGCTACCATTATTTTCTTGCTATTATTAATATTATTATAGTAGTGTATACTTTCTGCTGATTTTCTGAGATAGCTCGATTGTTGCATATGATGACTGACCTATTCTGGATGATACGACTCTAATCTGGAATAAGTTTCACAGCGTTATTCCATTTTAGTACTCAGGCGATATTATGTGTCTATATAACGATTCCTTATTTAGGATGTATAAACTTCATGAGCCGCAATAATCATTAATCATCGGGTGGACTCTGTGCTAGTTTATCATCCCTAAAATAATTAAAAATAAATTTACATCCTTAAATAATTATACATATAAATTTTTTCTTTCCTTCCAAAATGTTAAAGTTTACCGTTACATGTGTATATATATTGAATCGCCATTTACGTCATAGATATATATTGCAATATCAGCGGACAATCTTTGGTATGTTAAGCGGAAAATATTACAGTGAACATTCACAGTATGAAAAGATTGTCATATATTTACTTCCTCCAGGAGCATTGTGATATAGACCAACAATTAAATTATTGATATTATATTGAGCCCTTTAACGCCTTACCTACCTTTGCGAAAGTTGTTGTACTGCTCCAACTAAGATATAGTACGATTCAGGCCGTGGTAATGAGACAATACTCGGTGCTCGGCGCAGTTTTCATTCTTCTTAGGTTCAAAAGATGGTAGCACCAAGTCGTCCTTCCGAAGGTTGTAAGTGGCTATTGAGTCTCGAAGGATGTTATCACGACGTAATACTCCAAACTGTGGGAGCTCAAACACCAATGTGCAGAATTGAAACCACGGCCTCAGCAACTTTATCATTCCAAAACGAGTTATTCGAATCGAGTATGGCGAATGCCACTTACGATGTTAATGAAATAGGGTGGTGATAATAGTATATCAAATTAATAAAATCAGCCACTTTGTAAAATTTCACCAAAAAAGGATAGTTATGGTATGAACTTAAGACCATAACTCACGATTCGAACGATAAATAATTAGACACCATACTCTGGATCAAACAGTGGTTCAATGAGCCTAGAGGGGCATCGACGGAAACTAGTAGTTGTCCAGGTGAGAGGTCAGTAGAAATTCCAATAGGGAAGGCGTATGATCCATACATCTAGAACCTGCTTAGGCGAATGACCCGATCATATGTGAAAGCAAAACCATGAACAGATCTCCCCAAATGATCGGATGTACACGATCCATTAAACGTGGTGGACGTTAAAGTCACCGAGTATCACACGGAATCTGTAGCCCTTTGGACGTGGTCGATGAGTGTATTACAGTATTACCGATATGGGACCTATAAAGACACGCATAGACGCGGGGATGGTCGTCCCTGTTTACGCGCAGCCAAAGGATGGACGGGTACCGTACCTTCGAGACTGCCGAGTCGTCGAGAACAATTATCATCTCTGACGTACAAACACAACTCCGGCCCGCGACACAAACGAGTGTTCCAATTTGTACTCCGGGTAGGAGTATGTCACCCGGAGAAGATTATGCATCTCGGTGAGAAACAGCAACACAAACCGGTTTCGCCGTCTCGAGATGGTAGTGGACGGCGTTAGGGTAAGAATGCCTGAACATACACGGCCAGGTTGCATAGAGTTGCCTGAGCGTGGATGCCTAGTGAGAGATTCTCCAAAACCAACGTTCCTGATAACCTCCCCTTGGGTAGATTTTTTGAAAATACCGCTACGATATTGTCAGGGAAGGGTTGTATGACACATCATATCTACTTTACGCTGGTATTCTATGAGGCGGTGGTGCTTCCCCTGTCTAGCCGCCCCATTCATGCAACAACAAAAGCCAATGCTTGGCTCTACCACCTACCCTCACAGAATACCGGCATAAAATATCAGCTTAAAGTCCTTCTAAGTTATTTTTTTACTGGTTATCGTTTCATAAAGTACATAGAGGTAACAAGGAAAATATATATAGTCTTTATCGTGGCCTTATAGTGGCCGCAGGAATCAATTACGATTAGGTGAACAGTATCAGCGTTTGTAACTTCGCTGACAGTTAAGTACACAATCTTACCCCTTTTCAAAAGTTAGATGACACTGACTGAGTGGACTGTACAAGAACTAAATGTTATTTTCGGAGTACGAGATAAGTGTAATATTTATTCAGAGCTCTAAGCAGTGCTTTAAAATGATTAGTTTACGTAAAAAGCGTACCCTCGTAAATTGTATTATTTGGACAAAGATATATCTATATCCTGTAAAGTTCTCAGATCCAATTTTTTTACCTTACCAAATACTTACATGCTCATGCATTTTAATGCTCTAAAACTAATAGAAAAGAAAATTTTAAAGATTTCAAGAGTTTTGGTGTGCGTAAT
Organism: Teinopalpus imperialis; assembly: GCA_029286865.1. Taxonomy (NCBI): domain Eukaryota; kingdom Metazoa; phylum Arthropoda; class Insecta; order Lepidoptera; family Papilionidae; genus Teinopalpus; species Teinopalpus imperialis. Next base: position 5,864,258 of record JAGSMU010000017.1, read on the forward strand.
CACTACGCCTCCGTTGTAATCACTACGCAGAGAATCGCCGTAATATTTTGAACTTGCTGTCTAATAGCAAGATTTTTTGCCATCCTAAAACTAAAAGGCGAATGCAATTCGCCACCCTACGGAGTGGGTTAAGTCGCTTAAGGCTCTAAACTTACAAATTTTACATTATGATATATTATTAACTAAGAATAGTATACAATATAGTCTTGAAACATAAATTTAGAATATCAAACAGTCATTAAAATCCTCTTAAATTTAACATGTCTTCCTGATCGGATGGTATATGAAGGTTTGTTGGGAACTATCAAAACTTTTTGTAGTACCAGCTTAGGAAATGCTTCGGACCTTTGTGCGGCGTAGAAGTATGAGATAGCTTCCTGTTCCGAGAAACAGATCGGCCACGTGAACGGCTTTGGAAACCAGAACGGCCGCTACTTGCTTGCTTAGCTCGTCGACTCGGTTTAGAATGTGGGCTCTAGAGCTGCGACATTGGTAACAGTGGATGGCTTGTCCACCGCACATAGTCTTCCATCATTTTATCAGCCAACTCTGCTAATTTTTCTAAAGTGAGATCCGACTGGGCCGCAAATATCGCTTGAACATTTGGTAGACGGCGAAACCAAATGACGCATCTCGTCATTGAACGTCGTACCTGTAAATGTCGAAAGAACTGAGATGGTGGTCTATCTCCGAGCTCCTCGATAGTCAGCAGTCTTTTAACTCTATACTCTTCAGCAGATAAAAGGCGCTTAATGAGAGCTTCCTTAAGGTATGCCTTTATGGTGGCCTTTATTCTGAATACAAACGACAGTTGCTTATACAATTGGTGCAGTGTAAAAAATTGGAATTCTTGAAAACCGCAAGACCGATATACTCAACTATAAGTAAACAAAACATACCACCTGTCAATCTGTCAAATCAAAAATTAATCTAAACGCTCCGTTTTACTAATCGTACATGTTTTATTTTCATCTTTTTGCACACATAATCATTAGCAATTATAATTTTAATACTACTAATTTAAGCCTATGTGATCACTGATATTAGGGCTTCTATTTTTTATTTAATTTAATGTTATTATATTTTAAAGTACCAAAAATTACCAAGAAGATATTGTGTGAATAGAAACGTTATAAGAATTAGCCTAAGCATTTGCTTAGCATGCACTGTATACTCTTAGCGTAAGACTATAAATTCGAGCTCTGAGATGTCACTGAGCAGGAACTCACGAAAGTTTAAACTAAGCAAAACATGAGCAAAGTTCAAGTACGCTTTATAAATCTCAGCCTTACTCATGGTCACGGCGGGGATTGAGGTGTTTGACGACAGTATGTTAGTTATCTCGGGCTATCGGCAGATTACAAATATAAATTTTTGGTCCCACCTTCGCATATATATACATATACATAAGGATGACATGTCACCTACTACAACATGTTTTATAATAATTTAGAGGGAATAAAGTATGCAAAATACATTAAAAGAACACTTATTTAAAACTAAATCATATATCAGAACATATATTAAAAATATATATAACTCATTATCACTATACTACTATAACATTAATTAAAGCAGGGCAATGACCATGGTACAAATATTTTTTTGTAGGTATTAAAAAACATGTACATACATTATTAACAATATTGATTAAATTTGCTTAATTATATAACTATTTATAGCTAGTTTGAAAATTCTTCTTTCTTTTCGTTTATTGATTTCGGAAGTTTTCAGGAAGAATTTTACACCATCAAATCTCTTTAGCCCTACATAAAACCTCTTTGAGTCTTCTAACAATATTTTCATCAGAATAATACACATTTTCACAAGAAGATGTGCCTATCAATAAATTATTTTCAACACATATCAACTGATTTTTTGTTTGTTTACAAGAACTGTGAATAATTTTACATCCGATACTAATAAAATCCTTTACATTATCAGCATTTACACCAGCGCCTGGCATAATATCTATCTGATCTCCATAATTGGTTACAAGAGTTTCTAAAAGCTTAATAGCACTTGGATCTCCAGCTGACGGTTTTTGACCACTACTTAAAAGCCTATTAAAACCAAGTTTAATAATTGTCTCAAGAGCATTATTGGGGTTTTTACAAATATCAAATGCTCTATGGAATGTTACAGGTACAGGGTCTGCTGCAGTTAATACTTTTAGACAGCTTGCTTCATCAACCTCAAGGACTGTTGTTAAAGCTCCAAAAACAAATCTATCAACTCTCAAAGATTTATAAAATTCTATATCAGATAACATAGTGTCCATTTCTTCTAGAGTGTAGATAAAGTCTGAACCTGCCCGACATCTTATCATCACATTCACTTTGGGCCTCTGTAAACAGTGAATAAATCAATACGATTGTACATTGTGTTTATAGTACTACCACAGAATAAAAAAATACCGTTAATATATTTTTGCAGCTGCACCGAGAACAAGTTTTATACATCGCTTTTTTGCAAGATATATTGTCAACCTGCATCAGAAAAGTAACATTCAATTACTGATGATAATATATAATGTAATAGAATAGATAAGTTTAATTAAACAAAAACCATTTTTAATATTTCTTTGACAAGTCCTGGTGAAGGTGTCAAACCACCTTCCGGTAAAGAACTGCATACTTCCAACTCATCAGCACCGCCATGGATTGCGTTGATCGCCGATTCTAAACTATCAATACAGACCTCCATAATACCCTAGAACAAAGAAAGTGAATTTATAAATTAAAAAAATAATATTAATATTTTAGTTTTTTTTTCCATTACCAATATTTTTTTACTGTAGTAATTCTTTTTATTAAACTCAACACGGCGGTACATACATGTAAGACAATAAATCCTTATCAGTTAGGATTTAACTATAGACTGAGTTGGTTGCAAATAATGTCCCAAGCTACAACCAAACAAATATGATGCAAAAAAAGAGTAATTGATAAGTCTATATCTAACTCAACCAACTGCAAACATAATTGACAATTTGTTATAGAATCAATTTATTCAGAAGCAAAGTTGTAAGATACATCTGAGTTATTCACAATTCCTTGCCTGATAATATAAGAAAATTAGAAAAGCTGGTTTGTGAGCATTTGAGGAATGATTTGATGGTTGTATAATTTAGTCTACTACCATCATTATTCGCTACTGTTATAGACATATATTTGTTTGTATTTTATATATATTTATTTGCGTAGAGAAGATTTTATGTTATATGTTCATATTATTATTAAAAATTTACAGTAAGAATATAATAATGACAATCTTTATTTGTAACATGACATCAGTACAAGTTTGTAGCAACCAGTAGTAACTCTAAAGCATGTGATATATATATTCATGTCTGTATATTATTTTCTTACTATACCTTAGGTCCTTTCATATGAAATTGTTGTTTTTTCTAACTGGCTACTTTAATTTCAAATAACTTGGTGTTTGATTTCCAAATTCAAATATATTTCCAAATTCAAATATCGCATTGATTACGAATATGAGCTCCACCATGGCACAAGCGCTGCAGACACAGCATAGGTTAATGAATGCTCCCCCCCCCGAAGGGTTCTCGCCTTGTCGTGGCGGGGGGCTCAGTAACCGTGGCTTGGTCACCCATTTGCCTAAGGCGCTCTGTGGCCAGGCCAAGAAGATCACTCTGGGTGGGCTCATTCCCACCCCACCATACGCGATGATAGACAAACACCATGGGGGTTTTAGTTGGTGCGAGTCCGACGTAACGTGGTGGGTTACGTCGTATTCGCACTCGTAATGCGCATTCGTAATGCGTAGTCATTTCCCCAAGTAAAAAAAAAAAGGTTAGTGAATGCTAATAGGCATTAATTCCGACCTTTGTTAATGCAATAAAGTGCAAATAAATAAATTAATGGCACCCATTAAAATTTTGGATCACTGAGAGTCAACAGTATCTTTAATGATAACATCTTCATAAAATTTACATACAACCTAGAGTGGTCGAATAATACCCTTGAAAATAAAAAAAAAAAATCTCAATTGTTTCAAATATGCTGGAAATATAAGGTGTCAACCTCTTTCAATTGTGAAGAAGGTTAAAAACTAACTGAATTATTGATAAATCATTTAGTAATTACATGTGTACCAACTTGAGTTTACACTTCATTGTCATAGCCACAAATACACACATTTATAAATAAGATAATTGAGTTGCTGGCAAATAGATGAATGGCATCTGTAGTTAAACTATAAAATGTAAACAACACACATGATACTTGTTTTGTTATTTTATTAAACATTGACAAATGAGTGCACAGGTCAATTCATTCATTGGTGATTCCTGCAATCCATGACACAAACATTCATCCTCCAAAATAGATCATAAAGGAGATTTAGCACACCTGAGCTGGGGCTAAATGCCTCATCAGCAGTAATGAGGCTCACTAGATCTCTATACTCACAAGTTATAACACAGCAGCACTATACAATTTTATACGAGTATATTCCTCTTCAACTTTGTACATAAGGATGTAAAACTAGAACACAGTTCTTCTAAAACTGAATTGATCATGAACTGGAATTCCACATTCTTCATGTAAAAATGAAAACACAAATAAATCAAAAGTTTTATATTTAACTCTTAATTGTAATAATATCAAACTCATGACTAGATGAAAGGAAAAAACAAAATTTTGACTTGATAAAACATATCTAGATCATTTGGAATTTATCATTAGATAATTTGGATATGTCAAAAAAGACTGTAAGACGGGATATTTATATATATTCTCAGTTTGTTATAAAACCACATCCCAAAAGACCAAAAGATTCATTCAGATTTAATAATAACAGAAGTAATTGTTAAAAGAATGTATATAATATTTTATATTGTCATATAACAAATTATTTCAGATATTTGCTACAATCAAGTAAAAGGTTTAGAATCATGTTACCTAAATATGATAGTGGGGAGTTGGAGTTAGAACTGAAGGAGGGGTAACTTTTTACATTTTAAATATTAACTGCTGCATTTGTGAAATATGCGCATAGTTTCTGAGATCATATATTTTAAAAAAAGTTGTAGATAATTTAAGACTATAACCAAAAAAAGACATGAGACCAATTTATTTAAATTGTTTTCGTTGTATAAATTTGGGTGGACGCTTTAAATTATTATTGTCATGGTCACCTATTAAACGTATGTTACGTTATTACTTTAACTTATTTTCTTGGTTTTATTAAGTAATTTGGGTGGAAATTCTACTGTTGATTATAGAAATTTCAGATTATAACATTAAACGAAATTGGATAAGTTATTAAGGATCACTTTCTATCAGAAGTTCTAACTTAAAAAAAATAAAAACAACAATTTACTGCCAAAAAAATTTTACGCCAATAGTACTGAAATATAAAATAGCCAAAATTACATAAGACAAATAATAATACCTGTAATCATTAAAATCAACCAAACACGACACACAATATTCACCGTAAATCATGGATAAAAAAAGTCAGCTAGTATCGCGGCTTATGGCATTGACGATTTATGTGATCATATGATGATGATATTAATTTATCCCCAATGGGTGTGATCATATGATTTATAAGTAGATCTGATTTTTTTTAATAAAACTACAAATTAAAATACTAACATAAACAAGAGGACAACAGATTACATCTTATATATAAACATACTAGAGAACTTAGAAAGAGCAATCTTTCTAATAACAGCAATAAACTATGATGACTATGATACTCTTATTCGATTTCATGATTATAATTAATATATTATTTAAAACACAAATCATCCAAATATTGATAATAAAAAATTTACAATAATTGAAATTTACGAGGATGTACAGCTTTAACCCAAAGCATTTTACTGTGACAGCTGTCACGAAACTAGCATATTTTGTTTCTCAACGCAAGGCCAATTAGGGCCAGTAGACAGCCTTTTAGGGCTCAGGTTAGCCGCCTTTAGTTTTCTTCTGACTGTCCAGCCGCTAACAGCCACTCCTTGCGTTTCCCTGAGCTCCTGTTGAACTTGAACGGCAGAGAGAGACCGATTTCTGAGCTACTAACGATGATTCGGTCATCCCTCTCTCATGTGCACCTTCGTCTGGCAGATTCGGTTATAGCTACCAGTCTCCTGGTATCGCCGATAAACTCTCGACACAGCAGACTGTCTCACGTTAAACACCCGAGCCACTAGTTTCTGTTGATGTTGATGCTGGTAGCCATGCGGCTCTTACAGCTTCATCGGACACAGGGCTCACGGAACTGAGGGATCTGTGAGCTGGTTATAGAGTTTGGTTCTCTTACTTACGCAAAGCGCTCATACATGTCGGTCTGCTCTGATCACGTTCCTATCTGATAGTGCAATCTAAGTTGCCAGATCCTTTTTTTTTTTGTGCCTATCGGAAGATTCACCAGAATGGAGAATGGATGGCGATGTCTAGTGACCTTCCGAGGTTAGGTATCCGGACCTAGCCTCTGACGGACGCCACCTGTTGTCAGGTCAATCGGAAGCTGTGGGCAATGAGAAGCGCCCTGACACGTGGGTGTATCTAGTGTATGCGGTGTCGCGAAGATTGCGTCAGCGACTCGAAGGCGAGAGCGACGCGGCGAGATGTCGGCGGTGTATGATGGTCCGGGGTCCGTTGAGGACGGACTGGGGCTCGGCTCCCCCATGAAGTGGGGGTTGTCGAGGACGTGACGGGGTCGGTGGTGCCTAGTTGCCGGAATCGCTACCGGCTCGTAGGCTGTGGCATTTACCACTAGCGGTTATGAGTGCGGAAGCGTTTTCGCGAAGAAGCGCTGCTGAACTGAAAATATTCCGGAATGGTGAAGAGATTTTGGACCGTCTGTAGGAGAGTTAATTTGTCCGTGGTTACGTGGGCGAAGACGACGCTGGCGTAGGCCATAATTAGTAATAGACTTAGCGACATTTTGCTATTGGCGCAGATGAGCTGGGCAGTCTTTTATAGGGCATGACAACCCCCTAATTAGCGTGTAACAAGTAGCGTAAACAGGTGCAAAAATGGTGATTAGCAATAACAACATGTTTTTGGGTGGTATTCTTGGAAAAGATAACATTGGTTTAAATTATTTAGAAGCTAAAATATACAGAAAATATTAATTCTGGGCTCAGTTATTTTTTTAAAGACATTCAACCTCATGGATGATGTCGAGTCGAACTCTTTGCTCACGAGTTTACTTTAGACCAGTATTCTGTGAGGTGGTACTTTCCCGACCGAGCCAGCCCATTCGTGCAAAAAAAAAGCTGAAGCAAAAATTAAATCTGAAACAAATATAAACTTTGCTTATTTTAATATTTGTGGTACGAATTGTCGTTGAACAAAATAGTTCCGACATTAACAAGTGACACCACGATAATAGCATGTATTTTCAGTGGACTTAAGAAAATAAATGTTTCGTATCATAGGTACCAAAGTCCAAGTACGTAAAAGCGCGTTCCTTGCCATGAACTTCTATCAGACTGTACTTGAATATGTTTCGCTTGAGCCATTCATATCCAAGGTAAAGCTCAACTTCTTAGTTTTTTAATAAATAAATATGTTTGCCCCGTTTTCAAACCGCGGTTCGAAAATCTCTACACGCTCTTAGGAAGGCATCGTTGAGTGAACGCTTAGATTTTGCGCAAACTCTAACTTTACTTAACTCTCTCTTTAATTTATGCTTAGTCATAAATCTAGATATGTCACTGAGGTTTAATTTGATCAGCCATAGATACCCGGTATTAGCTGGACGTTACTTGCTATTTAAATCGAACTAGTAACATTTAACGACCACCTGACCGTTCACTCAACAAGACTTTTATCCAAAAACCTATAATTACATATTTTATTATTATTTTACTACTTTAATTATTATTACTACTTTACTATTTTAATTAAATACAAATAATATTACTCGACAACCATGGTTTTCGAACGAAAGTATATCAACTGGCATATCATGTAATTGTTGCTATACTCACGTTGGTTCCTTTTGACATTACGAATTATAAGGACACGCGAACGTAGGCAAAGTTAGGCCGTCGTTCGATATCGTTTATTAGGTATAGATCTATTTTCTTAGACAATTTTTTATTTTCTTTACAGTATACTTTAATATTATTCAGGTATTTTTCTTTTCTCTTATGTAAATCTATAAAATAAATACTCCCATATGATCGCAATTGAGGTTATTGTAGGTTACTATATTACCAAATTTCTGCCACATATTGAAAGAAAGTCTTACTAAATTATTAGAGGATATATGGGACTTATGTTTAATTGTTCCTCTTAAACTTCAACAGTTATGTCTCGTAATAAACAACATGAAGAAACTGATAGACTTACACGTATTGCAATCGTGAATGCTGATCGATGTAGGCCAAAAAGATGCAGACAAGAGTGCAAGAAAAGTTGTCCCGTCGTGCGTATGGGCAAGCTTTGTATCGAGGTAACGCCCAACGACAAGATCGCAACGATATCCGAAGAACTTTGTATCGGTTGTGGCATTTGTGTCAAGGTATTCCATATAAACATGTTTTATTGAGAAATGGTGAAACTCCAAAAATGTATAAAAAGCCCCATTCAATGTTCTGTATCGATTTGATCAATATTGCACAGAGTCGTAGTCAACCACTTCTTATTTTAACCAATAGTAATATAGTATTTGATTAATTTTCATGTTAATACCCTAAATAATATAAATATGTCATATTACCTTTTACTTCATAACATCTCGAAAATATTGTATAGAGAAACAAGAAAGATACATTTTATTATCTTAGCAATATTTTTATTTTACAGAAATGTCCTTTTGATGCTATTACAATTATCAACATCCCATCCAATTTAGAGAAACACACTACTCATCGTTACTCCAAGAACTCATTCAAACTTCATCGTCTCCCAATTCCCCGTCCTGGTGAAGTGTTAGGGTTAGTGGGCCAAAATGGTATAGGGAAATCTACTGCCTTGAAGATTCTTGCTGGGAAACAAAAACCCAATTTGGGTAGATATGCTGTAAGTATTATTTTTAATTATGTTAAACTGAATTTAATATGATGTAATGACTCAAAAATTATTGAATGAAGCCTCTACAGCACCACTGGAAAAGATGCACAAAGAGATGTTCACTTAGTTTATTTAGTTTAAATAATTTAATTGAATAGATTTTGAGTTCCCACTATTTTTTTTATTCATTCAGGATCCCCCAGATTGGCAAGAAATCCTGTCCCATTTCCGTGGCTCAGAGCTTCAAAATTATTTTACCAAAATTCTTGAAGATGACTTGAAGGCTCTTATCAAGCCTCAATATGTGGATCAGATTCCTAAAGCTGTTAAAGGAACAGTGGGACAACTATTGGATAAAAAGGATGAGAGGAAAAACCAAACAATAATTTGTAAAATGCTTGGTGAGAATTTTATTTTGTAATTGTAAGAATTTGAGACCCTATTCCATACAGTGAGGTATCCATCTTTATAGTCAGGGGTTATAATGCTGTTGCATTATGAATGTTGGTGTCATGGGCCTCAGAAATCACTCGACACCTTGTGACCTGTGTTCTCTATAGTTAGTACATTCTTCCATGCCACCACTACAGGGTTGCATAGGGGTGAACCTAATTCCCCGAAAAGTATGAGAATGAAAATAAAATTGAGTTTCCTGTCTTTTCATTGCAATTCACCAATCATTAACTTAATTTTTGTGGAAGCATTTTCCAACATTGTTTTTTTTCAACAATTCTGTTTAGTAAATATAAGAGATAATGCCATTTTATTTCTGGTCAAAAATAGTGGTATATACTATATAAATAAAACAAAAAGAAATCTGATATGGATGGTTTCTTAATATTTTGGAAACATTTATTCTGTATAATAAGATAAAGCTCACAGATTGACTTGCATTAAGATCAATGTTTTAATGTGTAGTGTGGCAGTGTACTTGTAGGTAACAATAAGCACTTTGTTTCCATATCTTTTTGTTATTACATTTAAACACTTAGATCCGCCTTCTGTAGCCATAAGCATTAAGGGAAAAATCTTAATGGAAGGTATCTATACATATTACAAATTTAATTACACAATTACCAAACATTTAACCCTTCTCTTAGCACCATAAAAATCTCATTACAACTACATTTCACAAGGTATATTGATTAATATACCTTTATAGAACACTATTTTAGTTATTTCTCTTTAGATTTGTCTCACATTCGCGATCGTGAAATTGCTGCACTGTCTGGTGGGGAGCTTCAACGTTTTGCTTGTGCTATGGTTTGCATCCAAAATGGTGATATCTTCATGTTTGATGAGCCTTCTTCCTATTTGGATGTAAAGCAGCCTCAATGCTGCTCGCACAATACGCTCCCTTATACATCCTGATAAGTAAGTTTTTCTCATATGTACAATGAATTTTTAAATATTAATTAATATATAATCTAGTTGCATTAAATATTTTCTTTCCAAAAAAAAGGCCTAGATCACCTTTTTTTTACTAGTGGAATTGATTTTCATTAATTAATTATATTATTGTATTCTACAATATTTAGTGTGCATTCAAATACCCAGCTCTTGTGGATAATATTGAAGCACTTTTGTGGATAATATTAATATGTCATGACATTATATTAAGATAATGTGATGATAATATTGTCAAGATAAATTATACCTTTTCTGTTACAGATTTATTATAGTGGTAGAACATGACTTGTCTGTGCTAGATTATTTATCGGATTTTATATGCTGCTTGTATGGTGTGCCTGGTGCTTATGGTGTTGTGACTATGCCTTTCTCTGTTAGGGAAGGTATGTTAAACTGTTCTCTTTATATTCTTATGGTCACAAATGGTATATTCTAAAAACAATAATCTATTTATATTTCATATTTATTTCCAGTTAGTTTACAATCAGTCTATATAGTTGATATCACTTTTAAAAAATAATAATCCTAACCCTTCATGGACGAATTGCAGTTTGACATAAGTTAATTATTTTATTGTGTCCATTATTTAAAAAGTCCTCACTTTTTAATAACAGCTTTCACTTCTCATTTTTTAATAACCATTTTCATTGTAAAATATTAGTGGAAGTTGTTAGTAGCCCATTTTAAAAATTGTCGCAAAAGGTTAATCTAATTACAATAGCATTTAAAGAAATCAACATTGTTACAGGTATTAATATTTTCCTTGATGGATTTGTGCCCACTGAGAACATGAGATTTAGAACAGAATCATTGGTATTCAAAGTTGCTGAGTCGGCAACTGAGGAAGAGGTAAATTTTAGATTAAAAATTCAATTATTAAGTACATATTAGGTATCTTTATAAAAAAAATTACAATATAGCTATCATTCAATAACAGTCCTCTGAAATTTATTACAAGGTGATAAAAGAGAAACTAAACAAAATGTATACATATCTTTTTTTTTTTAATTTTTTTAAAAAGAAAAGCATGTTTGTCGATAGAAAAATTAAAATTATTTGAAAATTGGTATACAGATTAAAAGAATGAATCACTATGAGTATCCTGAGATGTCAAAAAAAATGGGTGACTTTGGGCTAAAAGTAATGCCAGGTGAATTCTCAGACTCAGAGATTTTAGTACTACTTGGCGAAAACGGGACTGGAAAAACTACATTTATCAGAATGTTAGCTGGTAATTTAGAACCCGATGAAGGTAGGTTTATTATTTTTATTTACCTCTTTTTATTACGAAACTAATTTAAATATTTTGGTAAAATAAAGAAAAATTATAACTTTAATGACAAATATAGCTAAGATGGAATCTTTTTCGTGCCGAAATGCACAGCGTGGCATAACCAAATAATGTAAAATACATAAAAGTGTCACTAAACAAAAACAATATACAACAACACAACAATACAATATAACGATTTTAATTGTACCGCGTGTATCCGAACGCTTACACATGTGGTAACACGAATTTAAAAATGTCAAGTTTCAAGTTGTCAAATGGTTTTGACTTGACATTAAAATACGATATTTATAGCGTTTCGTAAAATTGTATTTGTAGTTTTGGTGTAAAAGTGGAGTTAATATATGTTTTTTAATAAACACTCGTCATATTTCATTAAAATGTAGATGACGCTACAATATTGAGGTTATAAGTTAATTGTAAAATTAAGTGTATTTTGATGGACCCTAATATCTGTACGAGACTTGAGCATGGCTAGAACTGAGCTGTTCGATTTGTTTTTTCATCCTATTTTCCAAAAGTGCTTAAAACATGCGGAATCTTCGATATGTAATGAAGGTATTGTTTATATATGTAGATATACGTTACTGCCGCGTCCTAGTTTTATAGTTACATATGTTGGTAGTGATATTCGGGTGTTAGGTTGAGCTGTGCTAGATACTGTTGTGTAACAGATTTTGACGAAATAATCATAATGTTAATAGTTTTTAATTCATCTAACGTTAAATAATGACTTAAATAATAGGGCTATGAGTGTGGTTTGTTTGTTTACCTAACTCCATGCGTTTATTGTTCACCGTTGACATTGTATAGCTTAAATCAGGCATCAGCAAGCCTTAGATTTTACCAAGATTACAATCCAATCCAGTGATAAGATTCTTCTTACCAGAGGAAGCCTTACCAGTGGATCTCATATGGCACCTATGGAATGTAATGGGATGATAGATACTCTTATTCTATAACTTGCTTAAAGTCTCATCTCATGGTAATTTTTTTAACAATTGAAATAAAAATGTTTCTTTTTAGAACAAATGCCATCAATAGCATTATAAATTATCATCTAAATTAAATTCTAAAATCATATTGTTTTAACCTAGGTTCAGGACAGTTGCCGCAGCTGCACATTAGTTATAAGCCACAGAAAATATCACCTAAGTCTCAGGGCATGGTCAGGAACCTGCTGCATGACAAAATAAGAGATGCATATGTACATCCTCAGGTAATTTTTAAATTTTATGAACTGTTATATACATATTCCAAAATTGGCACAAAATAAAAAGTTGACTAAAAAAATACTGAATTTGTAAATATCTGCATAATTTTACATATTCAAAATGTTTTTAATAATAATAATTGTTTTTGTTTGTAAAAAAAACTTACTTAAATAATAATGGTTAAGGTTAGTGAAATAAGATGATGATACATAAAATGATACTTATTCCTTTTTGATAATAGATGGACAAAGTATAAAAATACCGGATCCTGTTAATCTTTCATTTTGTATAGAATAGGAATACAAAAGTTATGTGTTAAAACAGCAGCATAAGATGCAAATATTTCAGCTGGAACTTTAAATTGAAAATTATATTTGTTTCTCTTCTTTAATATAGTGAATTTCTGCAGGTTTTTGTCTTCTTGTATCTGTACTAAGTCTATGAGAATGATTTCAATGCTATTTTTGTACAGTTCCATAGATTGACAAAAATATGCTTGATTAATCTTCGGCAGAAATTAATTATTATCAGGTAGCATTGTAATGTTTTAAGAATAAATGGTAATAATGTGTTGGAAAAATTACTATATGTACATTCTACACTTTCCACCTTAAGTTTATATCCAGTTCTCTAATGGTTGTGTCTATCTATGTAAAAAAAAGAATGCTGCTGAAGAGTCAGTTCTATTAACATTTCCTACATTCCGATAACCGCTACAACTAAACTTAAATGCTTGTGCTAGGAAATAGTTCACAACAATGTTTGTTGAATGTTTAACAATGAGTTGGTGAATTTGAAACTACAACCTGAAGTTTGGCATGTTTGACTGTACCCTAAACTACTAGGCTATGAATATTTATTTAATTATCAAAAAGTGACAGTGAATCCAAGAACTCATTCATGGGACAACATTATTTATAACAAAATCGCAGCAACCACACCAATCCCCTTCATTAATACATTTTTGTAGAATATATTGAATAAGATTTTTTTACATCTTTAAAATGCTCATTAGTAAAAGTTAAGCAAGTTATTAAAATATTAAAATTATTTTCCATATACAACAAAACATATATAAAAAAGAAAACATGCTTTACTGTTTTCTCTATCTACACTTTATATAATAAATACTTTATTTATATACAAATAAAATTAACATAATACATGCTCTATTGTAAAAAGTAAAGAAACAATTTACTATAAGAAACTTCTCATAAAAAAATATACAATTATGCATATATTTTAATAATTATGAAAATGTTAAAATAGTCAAATTCACACATTTATTACAGTTTATAACAGATGTCATGAAGCCAATGAAAATTGAAGAGATTATAGACCAAGAGGTACAAAATTTGTCTGGTGGTGAATTGCAACGAGTAGCATTAGTGCTTTGCTTAGGAAAGCCTGCCGATGTGTACTTAATTGACGAACCCTCCGCTTACCTTGATTCTGAACAGCGTTTGGTTGCAGCTAAAGTTATTAAGCGGTTAGTGTGTATATATATTTGATACAGTTATATTATTACTATACAGGTAACAATATTACAAAATCTAAATTGTTTATTTTCATAGGCCTTGACAGGCACTTGAACAATTCAACAATTGATTGAAGGTTCCAAAAAGCCAATAAAAACTATTGACAAGAAACTCATGGGTCATTCTTTTTACATTGTCAAATTGTTTACAATTATATATTTACATATTGCCATAGCATAAAGGTTTGTAACAAAGACATAACATGCACCAAAGGTAAATTCAGGTATGATTTATACCCATGTGAGTAAAGTAAAAAAATAGCCTAAGATTCATATATTGTAATGGATGTCACAATTACGGTGACATTAAAATTTCACAAGGGTAGGATTAATAACACACACAATCACCAAATACTGTAGGAAAGTAAAAAATACGAACACATGTACCTGATTGGCATTCCTGCCATATAACTTATTATTTATCCTCAACAAAAAATCGAAATGTCTGCATATTGTAGGCATGGCATGGTTATTATTATACTAGTGCCCTGTGAGACCATAGTTTTATATACTAACAGCCTCTTGGCATTGAGGTTAAAATACCTAGCTGCTACATTGTGAGCCTAGGGGTGTGCCTAAAGTGTGATTGCTCACAAGACTATACTCTGCATAGCTGAGTTCATTTCAATTACTAGATATTGGTGTAAATGATAAGAATCAGGACATCATCATCAGGGTGCATTCTAGCTAACACCACCCATTACAATTCTAAACGACTAAACCATTTTTATGTACTACATAAAGTTTATAATAAATTATACACTTTATTGGTAAATCTGTTCATAATTTATACAACACAACTGTGTATATTTGCGCCTGAATTAAAAGGAGTAGTTATGTTATTGTTGAAAGACTTATTATTTAGTGATGTCAGAAAAACATATGTTAAGTTAACAAAAGTTATTTTTAAAGGTTTAAACTTTGATATTGGTACAAAATAACTTGTATTCTTTATGGTTAAATTATTTCAACAGGTTTATTCTTCACGCCAAACGAACAGGTTTTGTTGTAGAGCATGATTTCATTATGGCGACATACCTTGCTGATCGGGTAATAGTATTTGAAGGCACCCCATCCTCATTTGCAACAGCACATGCTCCACAGTCACTACTTAATGGAATGAACAGATTTTTGGAGCTTCTTGGTATTACGTTCAGACGTGACCCTAACAATTTCCGGCCTAGGATCAATAAGCATGCTTCCGTGAAGGTAATTATTTTGGTTCTGTTTACATTCTATTTAAATACAATGTTTTTGTATGAGCACTTATTGATAGTAAGGATGGATGGAATGGATTATCCATTAAAAACAATTAATTCTTAACATGTAATAGTTTAATTTGATGCTTGTTTTTATATCAAATTGACTGTAATTTGTTGGTTATAGTAGTTATTATCTTCATTAGATAGACTTCTTAAGTAAAGTCAATACATACAATACTTTTCATAGTGGTAGAGCTACACTGCAGTTATATTTAGCTGCAGAATTAATGGGTTAGCTAGACCAGGGTAGGACCACACCCTCACAGAATTCCAGCGTAAAATAACAGCAAAATATTGCTGTGTTTCGTCTGGTGAGTGTAGGGATCTGAAGTCCTCAATGGTGACAAGGCATCTGCATTATGATTCCTTTTCAAGGATGATTGTGTAGATGTCATGGACTTACCATTGGGTGCTCTGTGCTTGTTTGTTACTTTCCAATGTAATAAAAAAAAACAAAGATTACTTTTATTCATAATCATCTATATCATATTTGTTATTACAATTATGTTTGTTTTTATGATAAGCAGTTAGTTAGTAGTTTAAACTTCATAAAAATGCTCTCATGGTTTCTTACATAATGTCATATTACAGTTTATATTGAAATTAAGTAACTTTGTTGTAGTTTTTAAACAATTTTTTTTTATTTTCAGGATATGGAACAGAAAAGGGCAGGCCAGTACTTCTTCCTGGAGGACTAAATTGCCAATGACTAAATTGGACTATTGTAACTGTCACAACGGAGATGGTCGTCAGCCATCATTGTATTACCAATCAATTGAATGAATATATTACTGTAATAAAATCAGTTTTATACAACTAGAGTGCTTCTTTTATTGTTTGTGTGGTGCCCTAGGATTGTGTTTGTATGTACATACTTGCCTCCAATAAAATTTTTGCTAAATTTCATTTCAATACAGCTTTCTTCTTTGAAATATTTTTAATTACACATAGATTATACCTGCATAATTGGGAATTCTGTGTAAATACTTGCACTCTTTAATATTATACAAACATGCAAATATTATTATATTTCAGTCATATTTATTTTCTATTATTGACTCTCTTCTATTGAGTATTAATGAAACATTCCATCTCAATTCTCTGGGATGACGGTTCTGCAATGATAATATATATACAGTAAACATCTACAATGTTGTAACCTATGATGTATCCAAATATACAAAATAGTCTTATTTTATTTATTTTTTGTTATATATAAATAATAATAAAAAATATAATTGTTTTATTTATTACTTTCACGAAACATTGTAATGGAAGTAAATTGCGCAAAATCTTTTCATATTTTGTTTATAAATATATAATTTAAAGAATTTTTTGTATGTACAAGACAAGCAGGTACTCAAATGTAACTAACTGAAAACAAATGGGAGTAATACTTCATTTGAGTAATATTGCATACATTTATTTACATTAGAATAAGTAATATTTAGCCGTGTATGTATGTGTGCCAAGATTATACATTAAAAAAGTAACTACAATTTAATTGTCCATGATGCAGAGACTAGATCGAGAATAAAGATACTTTATGAGAGATCTGCAAACCCAGCCGAGCAGCAACACTGTTGATATAACAAATAAATATCTATTATTTATCACAAAGCACTTTGTTATACTCCTAGGCCATTAATGCTCTTACGATTTATGTAGGTGTTAATGGGGAATAGCAACCCTTCAGCAAATTGTGTACACATAAATGTTTATCTTATTCTAAGAATAACTTGTGGATTTTGATGAAGGTGGTTTCTCTTTATTGTTACAACATTTCGTACATTGTAGATCTAGGTATCAACTGTAAACTAAATGTCGCAACAAAAGATTGACAACTGGATTTCAAAGAGCAACAGCGCAGGTAACAAAACATTCCACCTTGGCCTTCGACAGGATCTCTGACTCCGCTGAGAATGGAAGCGTCATCAGCTGCAGTTCGCCTTACCATTAGGCGAACTACGCATCTCCGTCTTTTCTTACCCTTAATATTGTTAAAATAAATAGATTTTAGCAATCGTTCAATAAATGGCAACGTGATTACGCGTAAACTACATATTTTTAATTACAGAAATTAGCTTGGGAACGGTACTGATACAATATAGAAGTGCAAGGTACTTCAAATATTATATAACTTTACAAACCCAGTAGTAGTAGTTCTAGTAAATACTTTTCGGGCAAATAGTGAGATCAGTTTTGAGGCAAGTTTACAAATTCTGAGTTTGGTATGTCTTTTTTTGTGAGTATTGCTATTGTTCCAGAGACCTCTACACCTTTATCTAAATAGACTCGCGAGCGGGAGGGATTTGGTATGTCATTAAAGCAACTTTGTTTATAGACTTTTATCAGAATATTGATAACGAGTCGGTCAGGTGATTACTAATGGGACGCCCACAGTGTGTAGAACCAATGAGTGAGAGAAGTTAACGATTGTTGCGAAACAGTTTTGGACGAACGCCTCATATAAGGTAAAGAGATTACGATTCTGTACGTCCTGCAACCATCGATTACCCGAAAACTTGCATAGGTTGCATTTCGTACAGGGAGAGGTCGACCCGCACACTCTTTCTATTTCGCTACTCAAGAGCTTCATTCCCACAATTCTTAATTGGTCCTACATACTCTGTGGTTATCCATTACTAAAAAGCAAATTTATTTTCAACTGTGGTTTAAATTATTTTCAACTATTGGTTTGGATGTATTGATTTTTAAACTATACACTAAAACATGTATCAGTATAATAATTAAAACGAAGAATTGTCTGCAGGGCCGGATTAGAACAAACTATTATGGGTCCTAAAAAAATTTACTAACTATATTTTTTACTGATGAGTGATGCATCAGTTGCCTTATTTATATATTTTTTTGGTTCGACCAATTTCATACAGTTAAATCCTCATAGTAGATTATTTTTAATATGAAATTATTATTAAATGTAAACTGTGCGTTTATTTAAAAAAAAAGGTTAGAAACAACAATTTATTTTCTTACATAGCTGTTTGATAAAATTGTGACAAAAACATCCTTTCCATTGAAGCCAGGACAGACGCGGAAAACGATTGCCTTCCACTTTGTTATACCTATAACGCGTGCATGTAGCTTTGCGTGATTATGTGTATGCGTGGTTATTTCCGTTTTTATGTTTTTCCATCCCAGTTGCAATATATTATATTGGTAACAATCGATTTGTCGTCTCAAAATAAATTCAGTATAAAGAACACAATGCTACCGATATATATAATAATTTAGAATATAGCATGGTGGTATTTTTAATGCAATGTTAAAAAAAACCTATATTTATTTTTTTAGTTAAAAATTATTTTTCGTCTCAGTAAAATTACCCAGAATAATAAATAGTCCTCATGTTCTTTGACATATGATAAAAAGTATTTGCATACGGTATTTAGTTAATATAATAGTCATCCATTAAAAACTTAAGCAAAACTTCAATCATTCACTAACACGTAATGACACGGAATGGATGAATCATCTTATTTCTTTTAACTTGATGATATCATTAAAATAGTCTAAGATGATAGTGAGCTGAATAAGTTCGATGACGATGTTGTTTATTTGCTGACGTGTTGAGGAAATAAACTCATACCTCACCATCTGCAATACTAATTGATAGTAAAGATTCAAAAAGGTAAAAAATTAAGATACTCTTTAATTATAATAGATAAATACATGACGCAAAGAAATCAATTTTAGAAAGTTTACATTACATCAGTCTAGAATTAATAGCGTATCAAAATAAATATTGCTACTTGACAACCGGCGAAAACAACAGCTCAATTTAATATAGTGATAAGGTTTCATTTTCTGAAATGTTAACTATCAAACTAACTATTCATATAAACAGACCCAAATGTTAATAGTACTTAGTTAAATCAATGGCCCTATAAAATAAAATAAAAATTAGCTGCTAATACTATATGATTTCCTACATTAATTCGTAGAAGATACACTCCAAAATAGTCAGGTAACAAGAATTTGAAAAATAATGAAATGATAATATTTAAAGATTCTAACCAAGAGACTTCGTAATGATATGTTATTAAAATTAGAATCTAATTAATTAAAACAAAAAGTAAGAAATGGTTTTTAAGAAAAAAGTATTTTAAAATGGACTGTAACCAACATAAACTTTCTTATACTAAGTATAACTGTAGGGACTGGTACGAAATGATTTTAAATATTCTTATAAGATTCGAGAGCCGGCTTTCCAATGTTTGCTGGTTGCCGGTCTTGATGCTCGCGACGCGCAGGCCACGGTGGCATCGTCCGCCCGTGCGATGACATCATCACTGGGGCAATTACATGTTAGCAGGGGTTGCTAACATCTAAGATTTTTTAATAAAGGAAAATGTTTATAAATTTTGCTTTTTATAAAAAAATGATTTAAATAATAACAACATTGTCAGTCGATAACACCGATGTAGTTTATTCCAATAGGACAAACGAGCACACAATTCACCTGATGGTAAGTTATAACATCAGCCCATGATATCTTCATCCCACTTCAACAAAAATTAAAGATCCGTTGTCACTCCTGAGAGCTCAGACGGAATGGCTCTATTATCCATACTTAATCCCCGGATCCCTAAATCTCCTTATCTCCTACCTAACAAAATCAGTTGCACACAATGCTATTTCACTATGGTATACTGTGAGGACGTGGTCTTTCCTTAGTCGAATCATCCAGCTAGGTTGATTCGAGCTTCAAGATGTAACAAGAATTTGTTACCATAAAGAAAATATGGAAAACAGCCTCGCGTCAATATGCCCGATGCTGTAAAGGAATTGGATAGTATGCAATCGTGCAATTTCAGCGCACGCTCCATTAAGTATTGTAAAGCCACCCCACACTTTGACATTTACGAGTGCGTCAGATCGCATCCCCACCACAGTATTTAAGACCTGTGAACCTAAAATAGTTCCGGTAGACACGCACCTTTATCGACTCTCTTATTGAAACGGTGTTGTCTCTACTTCTTAGAAGACCGTACTTTTGTGGACTTTGTTACTAAAAAAAATTAAATTTTATTTATTATTTATACACTTGACTAGATCAATCTATTTGATTAATCTTTTATAAAGAGATGATATACTCATTTCCTAGAAAAAATGTATTCACGATAAACCAAGAAAAAGTACTTACGTAGAAGTCAATTTAGCACATAAGCACAAAACTGATTTGGTGAAGATGGTCTGAAAAATAATAAAAACAGATTTAATAAGACAACATAATTATTGTATTTATATTGAAAGTCACCAAATCCGCGAAAATGTATATAATAAAATCAAATTATTTTGTATAAAACGTATAAATAATCGTTTCCAAAGGTTTATAATATCTGAATTCTGCAAGTGAGTGAGAGGGCGAACAAAACGGCACGAATCTAACCGACCTACGACCAGTCGCTCGTTTCGTTCGTATTTATTTCGGATTACGAAGCGTAGTAGTTCGGTTGGGTGTGTCGCTGAAAATTTTAAAAGTATGTACTTACAAGTTTTTTGTTAATTTATATCTAAACAAAATGTAAACATAAAGCCATGTGTTTTATTACTTAAATTTGGGCCGATTAGTGATATTTGTGAATCGATAAAATGCCGGTTTAACTTTGATAGCAATGGAATTTTATTATTAGCGGGGCTGATTAAATAAAAGCCGGTGCGAACATAATAATGTTGTATCTTTTTTGTTTCAGAAAATATTCAACATGAGCGGACAACAATACTACCCGTACAAGGTAAGGTTTCCTCCTATGTTTCGTACCATATCCATACTATCGATTCTCAGGAGATGATGTCATCTTTCCGGAGCAAGGTTGGCTATATACGCTATTCATTTATTTACGAAGGCAATGAGTAAACAGGTTGCGTCTGATATTTGAATTTATGTTATAGTAATGTACCCTAATTTTTTTCTCTAATTGCGTTTGGCAATAGTTGAAGTAATAGGAAATCGAATATAATATATTGTACAACTATGGTCTAGTGAGTATCTCAATAAATTATTCAAACATTTTTTTGTAATATAATGCGAATAAGATAGTAGATAGGGTTTTTACATGGTCAGATGTATGGGTCAGCTATAGATTTAAAAAACGAAATATGTTTGTCGCTCTACAAATAATGTTTGAAGTGAATTGAAGAATGCCTCTAAATCTTTAGCGAGACATTAAGTACAATATTTATATTACACGATTTGATACTAAGTGGTGGCAGGTTTGAACACTGAAAATAACATACAGATAATCTTGCCTCCTGTACTAGAAACTCCTTTAAGTCTGGAGTTACATAAGGCACATACATGTACAAAGCATAACTCTTTACATAAGTACCAAATATATTACCTACAGTGCACCCCAACGGTGTACCCCGCGGAGCCCTTCGACCCCGCGGCGGATGCCGAGACTCTCCGTAAGGCTATGAAAGGCTTCGGCACAGACGAAAAAGCTATCATCGATGTTCTGTGCCGTCGCGGCATCGTGCAGAGGTTGGAAATCGCCGAAACTTTCAAAACTAACTATGGGAAGGTATGTTGGAAAATTTCTTTACTATCTACTGCTAAGATACCGCGTTTATTAAGCGGGTTTTAGTGTACTTGCCATTTGGTGGATAATTAAGATGTTTTTTTCGGACGTGATAACAATATATTATTTTAAGCATCTTACCTAATTTTACGTTTTTTTATTACTCACGTTTATTTCCGTGTGAAGACTTAGTTTCAAATTCGAAATACTTTAAGAAATTAACTGTAATATGTTATATGAATTAAGTCTATTTCGAAAAAGGAACACAGATTCCAATCAGGACTAAAATGTTATAGAAATACGTTTTTTATTTGAGAACGGTATTTATTGATCGTCCTTATTATTTTATTGTGTTAAACATAATTCTCCCGAGACTTCACTAACAAAACAACTTCAAGTTAGTGCTTTGTGTCAGTTTTAAGATAACCACACATATGCATAAGTAAGGACGACGGAGAAATTAATTTTATGTGCATTCAGAACCGGTTCCATACAAAGTTCCAAAGTTTTTAAGAAGTATCTACATAAGTTAGGTAGCTCGTTTTGTATGTAATGGCATAGATAATTAAATAATTAATATTTTGTCAATTGTGTTGAATGTTAAGATAATTATTAAATATTTTGTCTGTCTAATTATGAGTGTGAGTTAATAGCATAAGAAAATCTATTTGAGCGTAATATCGCGCATAACGCGTTTGGCTGAATAGCCGAAAAACATTCGAACTTACTTCCATATGATGATTAAGTTTCTGATATCTGTAAAAATAATAGCTGGAACGAGGCATTTGATTTATCACTGACTGCTGGATGGACGTTTTTTTGCTGCAACTAAGAGCAGAGTAAGCCTTCATTAAAAGAAGTGAACGATATGTAGAAAACAATTATATACATAGAACCGCGGCTCTAACCGTTATGGTCGCATAGTCACGTGTCTGTCAAGATTCTAATCATTACCCTACCTGTTAGTAAACCTTGAACACTTTAACGCAAGTTTAGCTGTTGGCTTGGCCTCACTGTTAGTCATCGTTGATTCATTGTTCTCGAATAATCGGGGAGCTGTTTGAAAATTTTCTACTAATAGTTTAGCGTACACGTTAATTTATTTGAAATTAAAAACAATACCGTGTATAGTCGAGATAGTCCGTTGTCAAATTCTTATGCCCACAGATTAAAAAACGAAAAACTTTGAAATTGAAGGCTGTTGAATTTAATTTAAAAGTAAATGAATATTGATTAAGAAAACAAAAATGAAAATATTTCATCTTGTTTTCTTCGTGAGATTTGTTATCTTATCATGACTTTCATGTCATTGCGTTTACAACGTTATTTCCATTACACATGTGATTCATAGGTAATATAGGTATACTTGGTAAACATTGCAGGAAAATGAAAGCAGTTTATTACAAGTAGTATTTTTTATTAATAAACGATAAGCAAAAGTTAAAAAAAACAAACAATATTAACTATTTATATTTTTAATTACTCAATATAAATTAATCAATGTCATATCAATGGAACTATTAAAGTTATAGTTTTTAAATGAGTAGATTTAAACATTTAATGAAACTCGTGGTAAATATTACATTACACACATTATAATTTAAAGGTAGTATAGGTAGTATAGGTTGGTAATATAAGGTTCGCTGGATATTAACAAATATATATATATACATACATATATATATATATATATATATATATAATATAGAAATTTTGTGTCAGTGGACATCTGAGCGATTTTCATTTTTTTTTGGTTGTGTATTTGCCTGGAATATTCAGGAATGCATTCGAATATAATAATTTATATAAAATTATATAATTGATGTAACTGACATTTACATTACACGATTACTAGGTGCTGTAATAAATACGGTATTTTTTTATTGATTAATTTAACTAATAGTACTATAATTATTTTAGGAGAGAAATAAGTAAATGAATAGACATTTCACATCATAGGAGTAATTTATAGGATAAAAGAGCGCTTTTCGAAATTAAAACTTAACTTTTAAGAAAACAATAAACAATATTGAGTAATTTCCCCCTGTAATACTTTTGTTACGATACTATAGAAAAAATTCCGTTCTATACAGAACAGTTATTAATGATGTTTGTTTCTGCTAGAGGTTACATGATAGTGGGCGGAGCAGAGGCTAAGCAATTCTGTGAAGTGGAATTATATTACGTCATAAAAGCTTTTACCTCAATTAATATTAACGCTTTGCCAATTTGCAAAGGAATTTATTGTCATGGGAAAAATCATATTAAGTACACGAATAAATTAAATGATAAATTGTATATATTTTTAAGGCCATAACATTATCAAAATTGCAATATATTTTTTTATTACATTGAGGGTAACAAAGAAGCACACAGTTCATCTGATGGCAAGTGATTCCTGCGGCCCATGACATCTACATTCATCCTTTACAAGGAATCATAATGCAGATGCGTTGTCCCCTTTGAGGACTGTGATGGAATGCCTCGTCACCAGTAATAAAGCTCTCCCTACACTCACCAGACGAAACACAGCAGAGCTATGCTGCTGTTTACGCTGGCATTCTGTGAGGCCTTTGTCCTACCCGGCCGCGCTGACGCATTCATTCTGCAGCTAGAAACAAACTGCAGTGTAGCTCAAACATTGTGTTGGTGATTTAGTAAATTAAATATAATCATTGTATTTTTTCTTTTATGTATTTTTTGTAACTTTTTTTAAGTATTAAGTATTTTCTATGTTTCGTGTCCTTGGTTATAACGTTATTAGCACAATATGTGCATAGTAAACTAACGATACAATACCATTTTAGAGAAACTAGATTAACCGTGCAGTTGTTAATATTTCTTTGATATGCGAATGGGGTCACGCCCGTCGCAATAAGAACCGAAAAAGAACATCAATTGTTCAACTGTATTTTTTTTAATTAAGTTAAATTCAGTAGAAACAGTTACACGACCAAACAGTAGAAATAAGCTCGGCTATTTCTATCTCCTTCATGAATGGATCGGCTCTACTGGGAAAGGAACAACCCTCACACAATATAGACCTTAAATGACAGCATTAGGCTGCTATGTTTCATATAATGAGTGTAGGCATCCGGAGACCCAGTTTCGGGTAGCGGGGTTACCTGTGCTCGCAGGGGTGGCAACGCACGTTAATCTTTATTTTAAAAAAAATTGAATCACAGTGGTTATGGGATGCAGTCGTCACTAGCCATTAGGTGAACTGGTGCTCGATTAAAAACATCCAGGTAATTTGAGCACTACACCACGCGTCACGCTTAGATATGATACCCACTCGGTCGATCGACAACGGTGATATCTTCATTGCCAGGCGACGCTAAATATAATTTTTTTTTTATTACATTGAGAGTAACAAACGAGCACAGAATTCACCTGATAGCAATTGATTCGTGCTGGAATCATAATGATGCTATGTTACCTTCGAGGACTGAGGTGGAATGCCACGGCAGCAGTAATAAAGGTCTCCGGATATCTACACTCACCAGAAGAAACACGGCAGCATTATGCTGATATTCCGTGTGGGTCTGGTCCTACCCTGTTTTGTTTCCAACTGCAGAATGAATGGGTCAGCTCGATCGGGAGGACCACGCCCTCACAGAATACCAGGGTAAAATAGCATCACTGGTTATAAGGCATTCCATCTCAGTCCTCAAGGGCGACAACGTATCTGCATTATGATTCCTTCTCAAGGATTCATCCGCTTTAACAATATATCTATTTTTTTCATCAAAGAGTCTTGTATGACCTCTTCCTGATCGTTTTCAATTACGACGATGTCTTCTGTGTATTATCAGATGACGTCAACATATTATATAGTTTAATTATATATAATAATCAATAAATTATCTATAGAATAAAATAAATAAAAAAATCAAATATCGTTATATTACGCCGTTGCGTAGGCATTCCCACAAACACTGGTCCTTGGTCTACGTCCCCTTCCAATCAGGATGTAAAGCATCCATCTGAAATAAGACCAGAGAAAGAGGATCAGATACATCAACATTACTAATATTCCGGTTAACCACTCCAACTGAGCTGAAAATGCTTGTGCTAGGAGATGGTTCACGATAATAATCGAATGGTGGATTCGAACCTACGAACTTAAGTTCCCGTTCACGCACACCATACCCTAAACCATTAGACTATTGACTCTTTAAATATGCAATATTAAAAATCAAATCTTTAAAAATATAACCTGTATATCGAAACATATATAATTAGTTGAAACAACGTAGTCAATTAAAGGGTAAAGGGCTACATGAAGGTTTCACGTTTCACTTTTTTAGGTCAGGCCATGGTTCTATTTTATAAAAGTCGGTCGCCCCATGGTTGTTCAAAATTGATTTTATGTTGTAACTATGTGAGACTTCTAATAAAACCAATCTAAGTCTATATTACCACTTTTAAATATAACAAGCGCACACTGGTTCGATTATTAAGGAACAATTCGTCAAGAAACCTAAATGTTTTAAAAATGTAGAAGGTCTTTAAGTTGTAATACTATATAGTTTCAAGCTCATAATAGTCTAATTTTGAGTCTATAGAACAGGTAATGTTAATTCCGTTATGGCTAGTTTTATCCGAAAATTAGCAAAATAGTAAGATGAATAGACAAAAGTATCTCTGCTGCTTTATCTCCTCTCTCTCTCTTTCTCTCTCTCTCTCTCTTTTTCTATTTTTACCTTAACAATTACAACACCCGGATTTAGAATACAAAAAAATGGACCTTGGTTTTCCTGCTGTGCTCTAGACAACTATCATGATCAAATCTTATCTACCAGGACCTCATAAGCGAGCTGAAGAGCGAACTGGGCGGTAACCTAGAGAACGTCATCATCGCCCTGATGACACCTCTTCCCCATTACTACGCTAAGGAGCTCCATGATGCTGTCGCCGGAATCGGAACCGACGAGGAGGCCATTATCGAGATCCTGTGCACGCTGTCCAACTACGGAATCCGTACTATCTCAGCTTTCTACGAGCAATGTGAGTACAATATAACGACATATTTATTGTATACGCCGACGTACTATAATCACGTATGTTTTTTTTTTGTCAAATTTATAGGGTTTATGAATTTAATGAGTTTATGTTTATAGATAAATATTAATAATTGACTGGTGGACCAAACTATTAAAGAAATACTTTGGGCCCACCAGTCAATTTTTTAATTTTTATGTTTTGAGTATTGCTGTTGGTCCAGAGACCTTTACAGCTTTATCTAATCAGACTCGCGAGCGGGAGGCCCGCTGCTGTTTATTAATGGCAACGTTAATACAAAAAAAAAATTACGACAATTATATTAAATCTTATTAAAATTGATACTATTAAATATAAGTGTGAAGCATAATCCAAATATACTGCAAGTTATAAGAGCAAAGGCGAGTGGATACTTCTGTATGAGTAGATGAAGTGTCATACAAATATATAAATGGAATATTGATCATAACGTGCTATTGACGAAAAAAGAGACATTTGGAAAGACAGCCACGCTGCAGTTTGCAGAACAGAATTGGTTGGCTCTACTGGGGAAGGATCACACCATCACGGAATTATTACGCTTACTGTATTTCGTGAGTTCCCGGAGACTGTTATATGTGGCGCATCATCTTGAATTATTGTCGAGGACAAGTGTGTTTTTCGGTTTCAGTGATCACTTACCATCAGGTGAACTGTGAGGCTGTTTTATCACAAAGCCGCCTATTTTGCCCTAAGCCACCGCCACCCATGAACATCCGCAACACCAGAGGAGTTGCAAATGCACTGCCGGCCTTTACGAAAGGTGTAGGCTCTTTTCTTGAAGGTCCCTAAGTCGTGTCGGTTCCGAAACACGGCTGGCGACAGCTGATTTCACAGAGTAGTTGTGCGTGGTAGGATATATCGCATGAAACAGACAGTGCTGGATTGCCAACCATCGAGATGATGAGGATGAAAGTTTGAATTCTGTCGTGATGTACGATGTTTACACTCAGCAGCTGGAATTAATCCGAACCTAGTATACAGAAATACCGTTGTTTGGCTGGGAATCAAACCCAGGAACGGTGAACTAGAGGCCAGGGACTCTTTACAATTACACCACACGGTTATAACATACTTAAGGTGATAAAGCACACAAATATTTACGACTCAGCAGTACTTCTTAGAAGTAGTAATAAGTTAGTAATAGAATTCCTCATTAATTCTGCTCGAAGTAGAAAAAATGCCGACTAATATTAAACTACGATAACATTAACACGTTTTCTCCTGCTTACGTGCTCGCATTATACACACGAAAGCGAAATGCTGTAATATTTCTACATATATGTTTTTAAAACTAAAATAAACAATTTTTTTTATTGTACTTTAATACATTTCTAAAAATTTCAGTTTATTTGAATGATAGAGCTCAGAAGTACAGAATATTTTGTAGTCCTTATTTTATCATTAAAAATATAATTAGAAAAACCTTATCAAAAACGCTTTTTAGCATTTTAATGTCATTTAACCATTATAATTAGTATAATTTAGTTCACTCTATCGCTTTATCATGTTATTTATTTTTTAATATGAATATGATTATAACCTACAAAGATTTAAAAAAATATGGCATATTAATAGTTGCAAGAATTCAATTATATACATACGATTCTATTTCTTATCAAAGTTACAATCGGACGATGAATATATATATATATATATATATATATATATATATATATATATATATTAACATGGTATGGTTGTGTTGCGCATGGTGACAGAGAAATAATGGCCATTATAAGAAAGTCTTTCTATCTCAGTCCTCAAGTGAGACGAAATCATTCCCAATGATTTGTTGTCAAAGACGTTGTAGATGTGCACTCAAAAACCACCGATTGGCATTGATTTGAAAATTATTTTTAATTACGTATTTTTAACGAAGATCAGAAACATTAAGTTCCACTGTAATTTAAGAAAAGTTACCATTTAAAAAACAAAACGTGCATGTATATCTTTTATATTTGACCGCAATTATGTGTTTATAATAATGTATAGTAATATTATTTTCTATCAAACCGCAATTATTATATTTTTCCAATGTTGGTATAAAGTTGGTGTAATGAAATTGAATACATCGGTAAGGCCATACCCCAGATACAGTTGCCGAGTGTAGGCTACGATTTACATTAAACCGTTACGTTTACAAATAGAACGAGATCATTTAGACATCGATCGTACTGCTCGCTCAATTGCTAAAGACCTCTCGAAATATACATGTTAAAACTGTCAAACAGCAGTTTTTACTATTCATTATCCAGGTCAAATTATGTCGAACAATTACATGTTTGTTTTTAAATAATACCAGCATTGCTGGTATTATTGTTTACATTATTAAAATTTATATAATGTGTCTATTCTAGTACATTTTATAAGATGGTTGACCATAAATAATCGGGAATAGGCGGATGTGAATGTACGACCTTAAGTTTCGCAGGCCGTACCCTAAACCGGAGTAGGCCGTTGAAGCTTTTGTAATGATAAAAGAGTCGGTATGTCTCGGGCCAGGGTGTAGGGCCTCTGCTCTAAAGATTCTATTGGAATTGTCCACCAAAGGGCTTTGCGTATTGACGGACCTTACAAATACTTAATCACGTTCTTCCGACATGACCTTAAGTGCGGGCACCGAAACGAAGTCAAGTTACTTGAATAGATTGAAATTAAAAGCGAGCGTTGAACAATACAAACCCGAGCTGCCACGGTTTTTATAGAAACGTAATTTCGTAGGCCTATTGACCTAATTTACCATACACATATACTAGCCTACCACAGATGGTCATTTAGCACCAACCACCGATGTTATCTAGATCTTTATTGCACTGCATTTAGTTTGCAGTACAATGCTGTTTATTGCCTTTCAGTTATTTGGGATAGGAAAGGAAATATGGGTAATGATGTTTGTTAGAAATGAAAAAAGTACAACAATATTTAGTTGCTTATAGATCTTTAGTTTATTTTATGCTTTCGATCTTTATATATCTTTTAATTTGATTTTTTTTTACCTTTACAGTGTTATAAAATCAACTCAATATTAATATTTCATTAAAATTTTTTCAAACAAACAAACAAACAATCAGTTCAGGATAAGTGATGACCGTGTCCTTAATCCTGATAAATCTTCAACGATGATTTTAGATGCAAATGCGTTGTCCTTCTTCTCTATCTAGTTCCCTACACTCAAAGTACGCAAAACAATAGCGTTATGCTGCTATTCCACTTTTGTATTCAGTGAGGTCGTGGTGCCTTCCCGGACTTGGGGCGTCACCCATTCCTGCAGCTGAAAACTGTATTTTTTTTGGACTAAAACCTTGGCACTATTATTTAATTATTTCGCATAAGAATACATATTATAAAAACATGATATAAGTGTAAATAGGCCATAGAAATAGGCACGATAGATATGTAGTATAAAACTCCTAGTAAATCGGTTTTTAGGTCATGGAAGGGCTAGTAACATCAATATTTAAGTTACATACAAAGCCAACATTGTCCTTATTGTGAGTGGGTGAATGCTCATAATGGATGCGGACGAATAGCTTGAATGATAGGGTAAAAAAAAGAAAGGTAGAGCGATTCTATTGTACGAAATCGTTACTGTAATACTAATGAATGCTCGAAAGTTTTCGTCGTATATAATTATGTCATAGCTATATTGTTATCGTATGACCATCAGTACGCAATTGTGCTGCGGCTAGTTTCGATGTACAGAGAGAATGGATAGGCGGTACGCCCGGGGTGGAACCATGTCCACATAATATCCAACGTGAAATAGCAAGGTAACGGTGCTATTCTTCGTAATAAATGTAGCGGTTCGGAGGCCCCATAACTGGTGACGAAGCAATTCATCTCCGTGCTGTCTATCATACTCATGTATGTTTTAAATTTTTGTTAAGGTTACATCTACGTACATGTCTATGGCTCGTAGACATCACTTTATATCTGGTGAACTATGAGCTCGATAGTATCCCTAACGTTTTGTTATTTGCTAGGAAAAAAGGTCTATAGGTATCACTGCGATATACGCGAATTTCGTTTTGAATACATATTCAAAAACAAACCGAACCATGTTCGGCATCATGAATGGAGGAAGTATGGAATGCAAGGGTGTCGCCGTCATCGTTGAAATTTCTCTGGAAGTGTCGATTATGGTTTGGTTAGGTTACTGTGTAGAAAATAATAAATATAATACAGATTCGGCAGCTAGTAAGGCAAGTCAGGATTATTTTAAAACATTGTTAAAAATTCTCTTCTAGATTTAAGAATATCTTAATCTTTTTTATCATATAATATTCATAGTACAATAGTTTTCTATAAAAACGGTTATTTAACATAATAAATCACAAGCTGACCGTGGTCATAATTCATTAATATAAGGGTGGATCTTTCAAAAGGTGCAATGGGCAAATGCCCCGGGCTACCAGTTTAAGGGGAGCGGCATTTATTCAGAAATATAATTACCTACTCCTTTAAGCCATAATCATTTGGTTATACGCCATTGTATGGGTTAAAGTAATATAACGATAATGTTGTTACAGTGTACGGTAAAAGTCTGGAATCAGACCTAAAGGGCGATACCTCAGGCCACTTCAAGCGTCTTTGCGTGTCACTTTGCATGGCTAACCGCGACGAAAACCAGGGCATTGATGAAGGTGCGGCTAAGGGCGACGCTGAGGCATTAGCAAACGCTGGCGAAGGACAGTGGGGCACCGACGAGTCTGTCTTCAACTCTATCCTTATCACTCGCTCTTACCAGCAGCTGAGACAGGTAAGGCCTACTGACTAAGACATAATGCCTATTCACCGGTATTTTGTAGTAAATTTGACAGCCATTAAAGGCTATCAGGTTAATATCGATTATCATCATAGCCTATTTTTTTTTTATTATTACATTGAGAGTAACAAACGAAGGACACAGTTGCGGGTGTCTACGTAACATTATCTCATGCCGAGAAACATTTCGAGTGGACTAGGTAAGTCATCATAATTGTTAACTGACTCATGCTCTCTAGGACACCCTCGAGTCAGTTCCTTTCACGCGCAGGGTAACGGGCCTTGTGCTGGTTACCTATTAATAAATAAATATATATATATATACATATATATATATATATATATATATATATATATATATATATATATATATATATATATATATATAAAGGTCTCGGCTGAGTGCCCTAAGCGCTCGGCCACCTTTCAACCACAAGAAGCGGTAAAAGCCCTCGGGCTAAGTATTATACCAGGTACTTCTTAGTATATTTTTTACTCATACTACGTATAGATGAAGGTTTTGATAAATTACTGGCAATTCCAAGTCAGCTTTTTGAATGCACCACCATTATGAGCATTTCTTTAAAATTTGTTTTTTTATGTATTTAGATATGTAAAGTTTTTTTTTTTTTGGTAACACCTTACAAATATGGTTGGTTTCATAGGACGGACTTAATGTCTTTGTATTCATGCTTTACCGGTCAACCTAAAACTGAGAAATAATTTTATGTGCATGCATGCATTATAAAACTAAAAAAATAAAATATCTACCTATTTCTGATTTAATACATAACAAAATACCTAAAATGTAACTACCAATATATATAAAATAAATATTAAGATCATGATTGATTTAAGTCATTTAATTAATTAATTTCTCATATAATAAACAACTTGTTGTTTAAATACAAGATGAATAACATGAAATAAACTACTACTAGATCGCGCTTAATCTGGTGATTACAGCATACACGGGATTTCCCAATGACTGGCGTACAATGATTGTTCTGAAAATTGGATCACGGGTCACGGCGCTATAAATACTTATCAATGAGCTGACTAAAGCGGTGCCTTGCGCCGAAGACCTTGTTTTCTAATATCAATAAATGCAATGTGTAATTAGAGTAAATAAAATAAACAAATCTACAAGTCAATGTTACCAACATGTCAATGTTCACATATATATCCTTAATAAGCGAACAGGTTTCATTGACCCTCTTTTTCACACTAAATTAAACTGAAGGAATTATGATGTTTAATTCTATAACCAATATTTAACATTTCTTTTTTCATTCATAACCTTCAAAACTATCGAGTGAGGGTTATGTAAATAGGTTTTTATTTGCATAACCTTAAATGTTTTGATTATAAATTCATTAGCCCATACCGACAGCAACTAATTTATATACATCACACACTGACTCACAACTCAAGAACTTATGACTTCAGAGTTTGCGGACATCCATTATGCATGATAACGTCTGACGGGCGCGTTAAAAAACGAAATAAATTCAATTGCAGATCTTCGCCGAGTACGAGGCATTGACCGGCAAAGACGTCGAAGAGACTATTAAGAAAGAATTCTCTGGAAGCATTGAGAAAGGCATGCTAGCTATAGGTAAGTAGTTTATTATTTATTTACAAACATAAATATAAGCTATCTTTTATTTCTCAAATTGTTTTATGAATTGTATAGTGCAATTTTAAAATAGGTTTTTGACTATACTCAGGATGTTTAATTTTAGGGTACAATATGGAACACGTATTTATCTCATCATCATTATAACTCTTAGATCGATTTAAAAACAAATGACATAACTCTGCGCGCCATGTAAAACAAGTCATCGAGCACATTTCGTAAAATAATATTCAATATTCGAGCCGATAAAGCATGACAACAATCAATGAAATAGTTGTCGAACTTTTTTTATAAAAATTCAATTGCGCTTGCAATAAAAAAAAAAAAGCTGATCAATGTTATTTCTTCGCAATAGAACCACGATGCATCTGAAAATAACAATCTGGTGTAGCTTTAGGTTGCTTTAATGCGTTAATATAATTTATTATCGTTGTATATTAAGCCATAGTTCAGATTATTTTCGCCGCCAAGCACCGAGGTCATTGTAATCTACGTGTTAGTAGGAAGTTAACTCTGATATGACCTTGAGTGACATTTTTAGTAGTACGGAATTACCAACATTGTCATGATTGTGTCAAAAGAAATCGACAACCGTAAAGTCAAACTGAACAAGAAGTATAAAATTGATGCCACCGCCGTGATTTCGTGTTCTTATTTTATGAGGAACACCCTCACGTTGTGACGAAAATACATGGAAAGAAAGATATTTATCGTTTTGTTTAGGTTAAGATATGTATTTTGAGTAACATGTTTGAGACACTCGGAATTGTTCGGCTTAATCTAGGTTACTTAGCGTTGTCACAGGCTAAATATGTATAACTAAGTCTCAAGGTAAATGAAAAATGGAACAATCTTTACTTTTCACATTAGCCTATAGAACTACAATCTAACCCTGTATAAAATTAACCAGTGGCTGTATATTATTGAAATATTAAAGGGACTTAAAAAAATGATGTATTATGTAAGAGTGACAATAGATGTATTTCCCATTTCCTAATAATTTCATAAACCAAAACTTATAATTTCACATGACCAATGAGCATCTAAATCAGTGAGTCTTGTGACAACACTTTTGTACTTTTTAAATCAGTAATGAGATTTATAGATTGATGTGATTAGATAATTGGGAGTGTGTTTTGAAGTTGACACAAGAATAAGTCTCATACACGTCATTGTATAGTTGTATAGACATGCGTAGACCATCTCAACAAATAATCTTATTTTTAGTAAAATGCGTCAAGAGTAAAGTTGGTTTCTTCGCCGAACGTCTGTACTACTCAATGAAGGGATTGGGAACAAATGATAAGACACTAATCAGAATCATCGTCAGCCGTTCTGAAATTGATCTAGGAGATATCAAACAAGCATTCCTTGATAAATATGGAAAGCCTTTGGAGAGCTGGATTGCTGTAAGTTTTTTTAACTGTATTGTTTTCACCGATGTTACTTAACTAACCATGCTTTTGTTTCTTGGCACTATTTTTTCTAATATCACTCAAACTTTAATATATATAGATCTGGTAAATCTAGAGTGATGTCATTAGTATAGTAATTTTGATGCTAACCATCATCAAGCATAACTAATATTACTATATATTCTATATTGTATAATGTTTATTTTAAATATTTACCATATAGAAACAATTTTCCTGAAAATATTTACTTAACCGTAATTAGAATAACTTTTTGTGAAAATAGAAGTTACTAACAGCATGAATAATATATATTTAGATTATAAGAGACTGACCCATCATTTCAATAAGTATATCACTACAATTACTTATATTAAAACACTGTTATATAGCATGAGGTAGCCATTCTTTTGTGGATTTTTTATATCATTATTCATAGATTCTTCTCATTAACACAGATTATACAGATCTCACAAAGGATAAAGTTGTAAAAAGAAAATATAATGATAGTGGCAATAAATGTTGTTTATTTTTTTTATGTAATTGTGATTAATTTTCATTTTATAAGTGACATTTGTTTAACAGTTTTATAAAGAATTAAATGTATTTTGAACTAATTGATTCATTGAGATAAAATTTGAAAAGTGATCTTTAGAATAGTGATAAATTTTGCTTGCAGGATGACACTTCCGGGGATTACAAGAAGGCTTTGTTGACCCTTGTTGAATAATTGTGGGCTCAAGAGTCAGGATAACAGCATTGGGTTACCAACCTTACCTTATACTTTCCTAAGTTATTTTTAACAATTGTTAGGTTCTTAAGCAAAGGATACCTTTATGAATGTTTATAATGTTCAAATAGGATATTCATGTCTGGTGTAAATTTTGTTCACAAAGATCTGTATATTTCGCTTATTATGTCTCACGGTCATAGTAACTTTCTTCGCACTGTAGCTAACAGCTTAATGTGTCATGAGTGCATGGTGAACCTTGTGTGTTTGGTTCGCTTTACAAGTAGTTGGCATTTTTTCAGGAGGAGATAGGAGGTCCCATCGGCGAACTCCTATCCACAATGTGTTATTAAGTCTTCAAGATATATTAACCCAGTTTTGCAATCGCCAATATGCTGTGTACCGAGCGATTTGAGATAACTATTTAAAATACCCTTGTATATTTTGGGTACTATTGTTTATTGCATTTCGAATATATTTATAATAAACTATTTTTAATCTGATAAAAAGAATCTTTGTATTGATTTTATAATCTCATGCTTTTTCTCATATGCATGTATGTTATTAAGAAATTATGGGCCAGTTTCTAAACTTTTGTGTTTGCTATTACAGCATTGGTATTTTCGATATTTGTTTGCAGGATGACCTAACGGGTGACTTCAAGAATGTGCTAGTCACACTTAGCGCTTAATCCTGCAAAATAAAATTGTTTTTGTAGTAACATTGTTAAATTATTATGAGTTAATATTAGCTTTGCATGATTTTCCAATTTTGGATACTGTTACAAAATTCGATGTAATATTTTGCAGGATGATACGAAAGGAGACTACAAACGCGTGTTACTCACTGTCGTTTCTTAAGAAAACGCATAATACTAAGACTACAGAATATTTTATAGTAGCATTTGCAATGAGCTATGTTCCGATGTGAAACTGCCTTTAAATTTGTATAACTGTTGAGATGTAGAAATTAAAGCTTGATATTTTGTGTAAATGAGATATTTATTGGTGCTGTAGTTTTGTTTACAATATTTACATTGAATAATAAAACTATGTATGTTCCAATTGTGTTTTAATTGACATCTCTTATACCTTCTGCTGTTATCTGTAAGTAAATAAAATAACATGAGTATGATACCTGATAGCAGTCTTTGTTTTCACAAAGATAATTTATCACCGTAATATAATTTATGAAAAAATAAAAAAGTATAGAAGCCATGAATTTAAATAAATTCATAGTATTTTATAAAATATTTCATAAAGGTCACTTATTTTCCATTGAATAAAACAACTTCATTTCTGAACGTAGTCGCTGTTGTTGATAATGCTATATGAAATTTAAAATATCCGAAATGTTGGCACTAGAAGGAATTGACGTCAATTCGAATGGGAACATTTATTTAATCTTTTATGAATAAGCCACACAAAAATGCAAACAAATGGCGAACTAAATGCTAAGTAGCATATAGCAGTGTGCCCGGGAGTAATGTGAGATGAATGAAATATGACTAAAGAAAATAAAATACTAAATTAACTAAAGAATAAGTCAAGTACTAAGAATATTTACAAACACTATGTGTAAATATATCTTGTACAGTTATCGTTCTCTAGAAGCAGTCGGATCAGTCGCTCTGGTTGGGAGGATATCATTCATTATGGTTCCACAATCATTTTAAAAAATGAAAAGAAAATAAAAATATAAAATGTTTTATTAAAAAAAAAGTACCTTGTTGCTTTTTTAAGGTACCCACGAAACCCCGAAGCATACGATGCTAGACTGCTCTAATTTACGACACAATGAATATCAATGTTTTATTTACCTGAAATGGCGCAACTGTTTCTGGAGCAACATTACTCTTAAGCAACAGTGCCAATCTGTCTCCGCCTGGTTCATCGGGCGCAGAGAGCAGCAGTCGTATATTGCATCTATGTGCCCATGCGTCTCCCAGTGCACCTACTACCGTGCCATTGGATAAACCTATTCTTGTGCTCATCTCGTTTGTAAGTATAACCTGTGAAAATAACAGGATTGTAGTAATAATAGCTCTGTTATACTAGCGATATTCAATCATCGTTCGATTTAGTATCCTATTTTTTTTTTTTACAAATTTGAAACATCTGGTATTTGCACTAGTCGCCTTTACCTTTTTGTATAATCAAGAGAAAGGGCCACTACAGATTAGCAGAGTAAAATGGCAGGTTGCTATATAGCGAATGAAAGAATCTTGAGGAACAATTATTGGTAACATTGTTTGTCCACACCTCGACAGTGAGAGAATATATCAGTCAGGATTACATAAAAAAAAATGGATGTGAGAAAATAATATCACACTAACCGCAATCTGTCTTTGCACAGCTAGTCTCTGTAGCTCCGCCATCTGTCTGAACAGCAAGCCTGTACGCTGTTTTGGGTTGATGCCTTCTTTAAACGGAAAGGCTATCGAATCTATTACAATAAGTTTTATCTGTAATCAAAAACAAATAAATATCGTCTCCTATCTTCTCTTAAGAATCCTTCTAACTGGTATATTGTTAGCATGGTCTTTTCTAGATTGTGCCAAAGTGTTCGCATTACATATATAATGAGAAGCCAGTCATCAATCAATTAATCATCGGATGGTAAGTGTTGATACATGGAGGACATGTATAGATGCAGGCACCCTATTCAACCAAGCCCCTTGTTGCATAAAGAAGGACGAGACTATCCACTTCGTATTTATGCAGGGGACATCAGAAACAAACGGATCAAGTTTCGACGCACTCTGGTTGTCCTATGGTGGAACAGGAGAGAAGGAATTGTGAAAAAAGTGCACTCTCCAAAATGTATTTATTTATTTAAGCTTCATAAACAGTATGTATAAAGGCGGACTTAATAATGCCTTAGGCATACTATACCAGTAAATCTTAGGGTAGTGCAGAGATGACATTTCATCAGTAGGTATCATTTTTTGTATGCTTAAATCTTATCGTAAAATACTTATATTAATTATAATATACAATATATGCGTAATTATAAAATACATATATAACTAGACATTTATAACAAATACATATATACATTTATATATGTATCCTGTCTAATATCAAAAGGCTGGTCACCTTGCGCCTGTGCCAAAGACTGACTACATTTGCTTTAATGAAATCGAGATCAACAATTATTATCTTAGCTCGCCTCCCCACTGAGTTCAAAGCTGTAAGGTGACATTTCGCATCACCAGCGTAGCCAGTGTCGCGTGATCAGAGACTGCAAACGCTCGTTCAAGGCAAGTGGAGACCGGTCGCCTGAGAATACGTATTTCGTCCGGAAGAATTGTTGCTAGCTTCGTATATTGATAGCCGCGAACATATTTTGTTGATAGCGCGACTAAAACTTTAATTACTCATAAATTTAAATTGCAATTTGTGATGATACACAATTAGCCCGGGCAACTTTTAATGAGTGGCTCGCTTACTACCTGCGTACGGTCAAACAGGATCGTTACAAGGTTCTCATTACCCTCTGCGCTAAAAAAAACTCAACGCAGTTTAAAGTGACGAATCGCCAAAAGCCCTCAGTCGATACTAAGGCCTACTACCAGGCTTGCTAGTTTTGCACTACCCAAAGGACAGGTGAAGGGTTTCAGAGTTTAAGTAACCTCATAGGGGGCGCAAGTTATCCTTCTCACCGAACATATTTCTTTTTTTTTCAAAGCAAGTGCTTGACCACGATCCCACCTGATGTTAAACGGAAATACAGTCCTGGATGGTAAGGCGCACTAGCTCAGTAAATGCCTATTCACTCTACTCTTGAAAACAGCCACATTGTAATCGGAGGGAAAGACAGACGCGGGCAAACTATACCAGTTTTTTGCTGTACGAATAATGAAAGACGAGGCAAAGCGCTTCGTTTTGGTTTGAGGGATGTTCACAACAAAAGGATGAAATCCAGGAGTGCGTCGTGAGGTCCGATGGTGGAATGGGGATGGGGGAATTAAATCATGTAATTCCTGAGCACACTCTCCAAAATGCATTCTGTAAAACATTGAAAGGCTAGCCACCTTATGCCTGTGTTCAATAGCTATAACATACTATAGAAACAGCTATAATATAACTAAATTATGGCAATTTCTTAGTACCTGCAAAATTATAGACATACAAAGAAAAGAAAGGATTAAATATACTCTACATTAGTTTGCTCTGCTAAGAAATTCGGCAACTGCTGCATAAATGCACAAAACTTTTCAAAGCCAAATGCATTGACATAATGTAGTTTCTTCAATGCATCTTCTTCATTCATATTAAACGGCACCTCAAGTAACTTCTGGCATTTTGATAAACACGCCACTACAATTTCTGGGAAATAAAACATGTTCAACATAGGATGTAATTTGTCATGAAAATACACCCTAGTGGTGTTCTTCATTATTGATCTGTACTAAATAAAGAAAAATGCTAAATTACAATAATAGGCAAGTACTGATAAAATATTAAATGATAATTATTATAGTGGTAATCATAATGATGCTGTGTTTTGTCTGGTGAGTGCTGGAATCTGGAGACTTCTATTAATGGTGATGAGGTATTCAGTCCTCAAGGGTGACAATGCATCTGCATTATGATTCCATGCCGAGAATGAATGTAAATGTCATGAGCTGCAGGAATCACTTACCATCCAAACTGCATCTTCATATGTTACTCTCAATAATAAAAACAAAGTATTTGACTATTTGACCATAGTTCACCATGCTACTCCACTCCGCGGATTGGCAGAATTCGTCAAATACAGTAAACATTTGAATTTATTTCTTAAACATGTAGGTTTCATTACAATATTTCCCTTAATCATCAAGTATTTGGTAAATCATCACATAAAATCGCAATTAATAATTTAATTGGGGATTAAACTTGATTCGCTTGTATACTGTGAATTTAAAAACAAGCACCCGGACACTGAGCTACCATGGCTCTAAATATATAGAATTATAATAACTATTATGAACTAATAATACCTTTAATACCTACTATAATACCTTTGAATCTATTAAGTACAAAGTTAGTGTTGGTGTCTATGTATAATGCTTCTGCATCCAATCCACCAAGTGGTTTTGGAATCTGTACAGCAGCACATAATTGCAGACTGAAATACCAAAATTTTCACATATTTCTTGTGTTATGCTAAGAGAGTAACAGTGAAATAAAACACTATTATATATAAGATAGCACAGATATCCTTTTTTGAAGAGATTTCAGAGTAAATCTACAAATTCTGGTACACATAGTTAATTTTTATTAAAAAAAAAATGTTTTAGTGTGATGTATGAGCATGCATTAGATTGTTGGTATTATATTTACTATACATATGGTATTTTGTGAGGGTTTGGTAATTCCCCGGCTGAGCTGATCCTTTCATGCTGCAGCTAGTTTATAGCTGCAATGTGGATCTGCTCTCTATATGGTAATGGTTATAATTATAATGAACATTGTTATTGGCATTAAATAAATCAGAGTGGCTAGTCTATGAATTGACATGGCTCTTTGTACGAAACATTTTTTGTTTACATAATGCATACCAATTACTTTCACTTGTAGTATTAAAGATTTGTTCCTGAAAAAAGCCTATAATTTGTTGAAGTATTGAAGCATAATTTAAATAAGAAATAGTTTTAGTAA
This sequence comes from Teinopalpus imperialis, assembly GCA_029286865.1. Lineage (NCBI taxonomy): Eukaryota > Metazoa > Arthropoda > Insecta > Lepidoptera > Papilionidae > Teinopalpus > Teinopalpus imperialis. Next base: position 5,905,758 of record JAGSMU010000017.1, read on the forward strand.
ATCACAACTATTATAGTTTAGTATTGAAAGATGATGAATTTATGAAAGAAATGTAAGCAGGGCTAATATATGACCTTAAATAACTCTCACCAAATTTGTGTTTTTCCTGTTCCTGGTAAACCTATTAATTCAATTAGAGCACCCAATGGAACACCATCACAGCCCAAAATATTATCTAGCTTTTGGGAAAATGTTGGAATTGCGGGGAAGCTAGTTTCTCTCTAGAAAACAAAATATTTGCTATAAAAATTATTTTTCATAAAAAATAATTTTTATATAAATAATTTTTATATTTTATAAATACTTTAACGGAATTTTTACTTACTTGCCACAGTTCTGTAGCATCAAATATTTTAAATTCTGTACTCATTGTGCTGTTTTATAAAGTTTTTGTTATGTTATTAATACAAATAAAGCACGGCAACAAGTTTTTATTATTTTGAAATCTGAACCTTCTATATTTTGTTCTTAAGGTTTTAAGGCACAAGTGTTTGGGCCATGCCCTTTTTTTTAATGGGTTTCTTGGTTATCAAATCAATCGCGTGGGACAGGTTCTCGTTTTCGTGGACATGAGCAGGCAGTTCGCACAATTTACGCCGCACAAAAATTACAAATAAACAAGAAACGTACGAGCCGCAACCAGAGTTCCAACTACGCTGCGGTACTCATTTGTAATATTACTTTATTTTATTGTTTTATACAAACATGCATGTTTTACTTTATAAATTACTATTGTAACATATATTTCTTTTACATTTTCTCACACTCATCCAGGGTTGACCGGCAGAATAAATAAATATTGTGACATAAAAAATGATCAGACCGCCAAGAAACTGTCGCGAGACAAACTGAACAAACTGCTCCTTTGCCTTTCTCATTATGGATAAATTAATATCATCATCACTGAACAAACTGCCATTGTCACTGTTAGTGTCAGTGACAAAATCAACAGAAATTTCATAAATATAGAGATCGGATGCTTTTGTTTGTGTTTCAAAAATGAATCAAATGAATATGCACGTTCCTATGAACTCCGTTGGTGCCCAACCCAATGTAGGCATGCAATTGCCAGTCGCGGGACCCATCATGCAGCAACCTTCGCCGCAGCAAATGCAGCCAACTATGCCACAACAACCTCAGCAGGATAAAATGGATAACATATCTAAAGTTAAAACGTTAATGGGTTCACTTCGTGAGTCTCTACCTGTAAGTTAAAGGTTTCATATTCGAAATAATATATCTTTTACATCTTTTATAGAATAGATGGCAAACGAAAAAACAACCCACCCGATGGTAAGTGATCACCGCCGTCCATGAGTATACGCAACACCAGAGGAGTCCTAAATGTGTTGCCGGCCTTTACATATCGCAGCTATTACCTAGGAAAAACAATACAAACACTTGCGCTAACATTGCATGAGTTTGGCACAGGATGAGCCATTTTTAGAATTAATAGTGGTTAACGTACAAGATATAAATGTATTTTAATTAGGTTATAATGGCAGATTGACCAACAATAAATCAAAACCCCAATTCCATTAACTCATTTTAAATAGTGTGCAAAAGGGGAATAGGCATATTTCACATTCCCAGCAAAGCAGAGCAATTACTTTTAATGAAATGGAGCTAAATCTTTAATTAAATAAAAGATCCCTTCCTGGGGAGTGATAATGCATGCACATCTTGTATGACAAAACTCAAAGTCACTCAGTGAGCTATGGAGAGACATGCTTGGTGGTTTTCAGTGTCATCAAATAAAAATTGTGGATATATGCAGAAGAACTAAGGTAACCATATAGCTCTGAGTAAGCCGGAATGGCATTAGGCCGGTCATACAACCAGTAGAACCAATGGGGAACAAACATTCTCTATTGGCAATCTAGTATTGGCCATTGTGGTGGGTCAACTGCTCACTAGATGAATTGATGTCTGACACAAGTCTGTGGGAAGTACTTGAATGTTAGTGGCTTGGGATCAAACTATGTGGCAATCTATAGGGGAGGCCTAAGTTACCAGGGGCTAGTGATGGGCTGAAATGATGAGGGTGATATATATATAATAATAGTATCATAATAATATGTTACATTATTATAATACTATTTGTATATTATTAATTATATATAATAATATGTAATAAATAGATTTATAATGTATAAATGATTAAAAGAATAACTATCCATCAGAATTTTAAGTTTATGTTGTCAATACTTTGTGCCTCTATATCCAACAACCCAAGGGTTATCAGAATATTTCTCATAGAAATATTCTGATAACCCTTCAGAAATTCTCATGAACTAAGCTACTAGCCACTAATGTAAGCTTCTTTTGACATCATATTTCATCTTCTACATGTAATTCTCTATACCTACTGAATATTTACTACTAGTGTTTGGTACAAAATATATTTTACAAATAACAAAACTTTTGTTTTAGATGACTTTAAAATCAGCTGCGCAAATTTTACACCAGAACCATAACATTGATTCAAATTCTCAGTAAGTCTTATTAAAATGTCATAAAATGTTTGTGTAATGTAAATGAAGAAATTAAAATTATTAAAAAAAGAAATTATTTAGAGTATATCTATGTTGTACCCTTTTAAACTTTAGTTGTTTGCACACTATGAGAATAAAACTAAAAAAAAGGGTAGACACTGGGCTGCAACAACTTTATTGTATTCTCTTTTAATAAATGTCTTAAATTTTAGGAAAGGTATTGACAATCCTGTACCAAGGTTTGATAAAAACTTAGAAGAGTTCTTCTCCCTATGTGACCAAATGGAGTTACATTTGGTAAGTGTCATTAATTTTTATCATTGCTATGCAACAATTATAACTTGCAATCATTTATTATGATATCTTGCACTGCACATTTCACAGTGGTGTCATGAACATGATGTCTAACATAATGTCAAAATAACATTAATATCTGATAGCTCTTATCTTAGATACTGTTCATCAGTTATTAACTTCTATTAATAGATCTTTATTTCTATTTACATCTCAGTCCTCAAGGATTACAATGCATCTGCATTATGATTCCTTGTCAAGGATGAAGATTTATGGTGAACTGTGTGCTCATTTTTTGCTCTCAATGTAATGAAAAAAAAAAGTGACTGAGCTTAGGGTCCAAGCTCGCACCCAACATGTTACTCAGAGTTGGGTGAGAGTAGTAAAAAACTTCTTGGAAAAAAATATCTTATTATCCTGAGTATCTCTCAATTACATCTTTGTCCTTATTATGTAAAGGAACTGGGACATGGTCAGCTTCTGTGGTACTAGAAACTTGTTCCTGCCAAGTGTGAAAATAAGTCTCTTATGAATTTATGAAGAACAAAGCTAATGCATAATTTAATTGGGTTGTGGTCAAGGAGGTTAAAGACCTACATCAAAGCATTTCGAGTATAATTGTTTTAAATTTTTTGTTGAGGTAACTATAAATATACTTTTAAGTATAATTGCCATACTTTAACAATATGAATAAGCCAAAATTAGTCTTATATCTTACTGTTCTAGGAGAGTCTAGTACTTTACTCGAATTAAGTCGTAGTCACGGTTGAGACTAGACTGTTTGACGTTATAGTTATCCCGTTCTACCCCAGTTTATAATTTGCTTTTACACTCAAACGTCAAGTACGTCACGTACTTAAAATAAACGCAAAAAAATGGGTAAAATTTGTTTTTTCCTTATCTTTAACCGCTTAAATATAAGAAAATATTAAGTTCAGTACATTCTCTTACTCCGGTACTTTCTACTCGGTCCAACAACTTTGTACTGAGCAAGATACTCGTAATAGTCAAGGTACTAGACTTTTTTTTTCAAAAGAATAATAACGGTGCTATTAACATTCCGGTTAACCGCTCCAACTAAACTTAAAACTTGTGTTAGGACATGGTTAACGTCAATAGTTAAATGACTGATTCATAACTACAACCTCAACCTAAACCATTAAGGTACGTTTCGTAACTCTGACTTTAGGGTTGGCTGATATTTCACCAATTGATCGGATCTTCCACGGATCTAATGGCATATGCGTTAATTCGGAACTAGAGAAGGTTAAGATGAGCGTGGGCTTTAAATATGAGCAATACGCCATAAGCCATCTTGGAATCACCATTTTTCCATCTCTGGGACCACCATTATGTAGCAGAGTTTCTCCTTCGTTTAAATCATATTATCAAGGAAGAACAATATAAAGGTAAATCATATATTCTCACAATAGCTAACAAGACATTTGAAGCTCCTCAAATCAAGCACAATAATGGACAATTATATATTTAGTGAAAAACTTGGTGATTTAGAAAAATCAGCCTGGGAATCTTTCATGACAGCAACATCAAATTTTGTCGGAAATCACCGACCGATTGTTGTGACGTGTGCCTAAAAGTACATTTCCTATATTCTCATTGGAACTTCTTCTCGAAAAATTAGGGGGCATTTATCGATGAACGATTCTACCAGAACGTCATCACGAGTTAAATGGACGTGCATGAATAAAAGTACATAAGAGCAATATGTATATGTTACCATATACATGGTATTATAACCTCATTTTTGTCAAAAACTATTCGTATCTTAGATATTCTTATATCAATTATACTAAACATTATAATCAGTTAAGTTTTTATATTACACACAAAAAGTGAATCTTTGTTGACCAGCCATTTCTTCTCCCATGTAGGAAAGTAAGTAACTCTATCTATTGTCTTTGAAATGCCGAATTCGTTTTGTTTATTAATTTTTCTAGTCTTTTCTAGTTCATACTTGAATCTATAAAGTGGAGTGCAGTAATTTATTACTATGTAATACGTCGATACGTACGTGAGGTCGAATCTTGGTGCAACAATTAACTTATTGACCCAGCAACCGCCAATCAGCGTTACTTAAGCATTATCACTGATATATTATTTTCTTGGCGCCTTATCAGTTCATAAGCAAATTAAGTGTTTCTAACTTTTATAGCTTTGACGTTGGGTATCAAATGATTATGTAAATATTATAACTGATTATCTTCAAGTGATTAATACGAAGCTTTCTCTGAATGTCATTTGCAATCTAAATTAATTTGTTGACTTGGGATAAACTGTTAGTTGGAAGATTTTTCTTTGACACCGCATGACTGAAAGTGTTCTATATATTTAATGTAATCATTAAAAATTTAGAGGCAGTAATGACCATCTGAATTTTTACGCCGTTGTATTTGATTTATATTTCTTACGTTTAATGCCTTTACATATCCTGTTGCTTTTAATTTTATACAAAAAGCTAGCTGAGTGATGCTGTTTTTTTTCATAAATGAGCACACCGTGTATGGCCAATGAAATTGATAAACGAGCAGTTTTAAGTGGCAACGTGATCGTCAAACGAAATGACTATAGGAAAACCTGCATATCTGACAAATTTGCATAGAGCGAATAGGTTGTTAGTGTGCTAGTGCGTTCGCCATCTACGTTACAATACATACTCACGTACATCAGGTGGGATGGTATTCAAGCACTAGCCGGTCGTAATTAAAAATATAGACCGTCAATACCTACTGGAATCTCTTTGTATCGGACAACATTTATCTAAAGAGTGCCCCTCGCGCCTAGCAATATGCATACGGATTCATATATATGTACGGCCCTTTAGTCCCTGGCTTTTAGATGAGGGCTAAGGTACCCCTTGCTTGTCGTGTATGGCGACTAAAAGGGGTTATGGGTTCGCGGTCGATCAGGGTGGAGGCTCTGAACGTCCAGGATAAAGAACACAAGGACAGCCAAGTGGAGTGGTTGCCGTAGCACAGCGAGGCTGCCAGGACAGGCCTGTAGTTAACTCAGTACAAAGGGGCTTGCCGTAGCAGATCCCGGAGCCCCACTCAATGCACTGGTGGTCACCGAAGGGGTTCACCAGCTGGTATCTTTTATAGTCCCTTCCCCCCAACACTAGAAAAATCAAAAAGGTATTATTACTAGTACTGTACAATACAGTAGTAGTAATACCTACAGACAATTTGACAAACGCCATAAGAGTCAAGACATCACAAAGTTTAGTGGAAATAAAAACTACCAATAGGATATAAGTTGAATAGATGGAGAAGATATTAAAGGTTCGAGAGATTAATAAAAAATTATAGAAATAATATTTAAAAGATACACAATATTGTTAAAAAAAACCTTAGAATAAGAAGATATATAAAAAAACGTAATATGAATAATGTTATTTAAAAAAAATGCTGTTATGTTATTAACCGTTTTTTTTAAATTAATTTATTCAACTGGTCCTATCCCTGCATTCTGTAATTCTATTTTCAAAAATTTAAGTTGGACGAAGTAGACGTTGGCGCACTTAAGTCAAATGTTTACTGCAATTCGACTACCTCATACTTTTCCACTTGGGACAGATATTTTACTAACAGCGTATTTAAATAACCAACAAGTCCTTTACTGACCATTTATTTTTTATTTAAACATTGATGGTTCAGCTACAAAGAATGACCGCAGTATTAATGCTTGTTTATTTTGTATTCTAGCGTACGGCCATAACGTGTATCCAGCAAGCGCAGTCGGCTGCACACTACCTACCCTTAACTGTTAATGCTTCGCGAATTGAGTCCGGGCCTACTACACAAGTAAGTTATTGAATCAATATGGAAATTATTTTTAAAATGTACTAAAATCGAAGCATTGTACCTTAAAAAAAATCACTTACACTCCTCTATATACACAATTAAACTTAATAGAGGTCTCAACTGAGTGCCATAAGCGCTCGGTCACCTCTCAACCCAGTGAAACTGGAAAAGCCCTCGGGCTAACAGCGGCCATCAACCCGAAAAAAAGCAATTAAACTTCCAGCTTTTTTATCAATTTCATTATTTTTGACCTATTTCCATTAGGTTTATAGAGTACCAAAAATAATCAAATATATATATATATACTTTAATAAATAATAAAAAAATTACAACGGCTCAATTGGCACAAATACCCAACCAGGCCCAATGTTTGTTGAAAAACATTTTGAATCAGTGTGTTTGCGTCTGATAGAACTACATCTGTTTACAATAGGAATCCTTACGACTCTTCACTTCACCCATAGAGCCCTGTTTTACGTCGGTTGTATTTTAATAAATTTGTTTGACGGCTTTTTTATTACATTAAGAGTAACAAACGAGCACGCAGTTCACTTGACGGTAAGTGATTCTTGCGGCCCACATTTACATTAATACTTCACAAGGAATCATAATGCAGATGCGTTGTCAACCTTGAGGATTGAGATGGAATACCTCGTCTCCAGTAATAAAGGTCTCCGTTTCCCTGCACTCACCAGACGAAACACAGCAGCATTAAGCTCGGTTGAGCTGACTCATTCATTCTGCAGCTGGAAAAAAATCTGCAGAGTAGCTCTTCCACTTTACACCAAAGGCTTCATTAGAAACTAAAAATTTCCACGCGATAAGAACTCTGTTATTTAATTTATTATGCTACTAGGGGTACCTTAGGGGGGGGGGGGGATAATAAGCGATATCTGCGTCTCTGCCCACGGTGGCGATACAAAATTCCACTTAACCTGTATTATAATATACAAATAAACATTTTACACACTATTTGGCGGAAATATGCAGTATGATATATGATACATATTTACGATGGATGCTGATAACGAGGACCCAAGATTTCACGATTTTACGATCAGGAAATTGTTGTTATGCTACTTCGCCCACGCCTTCCCTTAGGTCAGTAGACTATAGCTTTAGTTCCTTTACAGGATAGTTTATCATTATTTTGGTTGGATGCAGATAAAGCGCCATTCACATCTTTGTTGATTGAATTAAAATTTAGGACAGTATTTTTTAAATATATACACCGAAGGCGTATTTGTCATATTCAACAAACATGTTATAGAGATCTCAAGTCAATAATAATAAAAGAAAGATGATCGCCTCGAGTAGGGTTTCCCAAACTATTTTGAGCAAGAGACCGCTTTTCCAAAATGAACTGATACCTCAGAACTCATAGCCAAATTACTTTAAAAATCTCCAGTTGTTTTCCTATTGATACAAAATACTTACCAATTTAAAAACCTTGCGATTGGTTAAGTTTGTAAATTTAACATCATTTTCTCCTCAAAAATTAACAAGGTATGCCGAGTTTTACATCTTGTACGAAATTGTGCACACTTATCGACTTGTTGAATTTTTTAAAAGTACAACAATGATACTTCCTGCTAAAATATTAGTTATTCTTATAATAAGTTCACGTTACACAATTTATAATTATATCTTGAAAGAATAAGAAGTCGACCCCAAAAATCAATTTTCGGTTATGTCGACCCTAGGGAAACCCTTAGGGCTCTATTTCGGTTTTCGGACCACTTTGAGAATCCCTGGCCTAGAGGTTATGTCATTGCACTCACGATCTGAGTACAAATCTCAGCTTGCTTTCGATCGATGAATTAACATTTTTTCAGTTTCCTAACATTTTCTACCACATGTACCAGTGATAGGCTTTGTAATATGATCGTGGATAGACTCTGTAATATGATCATGGATAGACTCTGTAATACGACCACGGCACATTTTGATCTTTATAATTTCAAGGTGTAATACTTTTCTATCTACCCCAATGAGGTATGAAGATAAGACCTTTTAATTTTTCTTGTCTCCGATTTAAAATGCCTCATCTAATTAGAAAAAGGCTCTTAGAGAAAGTTATTTTTCACTTTAGTATCAAAAGATTCAGACATAATAATATGGAAAAATCAAAGAGATAAAGATTAACTCAATTTCTGATGAGATTTTATTGTTATAGGGATGATTTATACATGGTGTTATAAAATAACTTCATTAATATTCTTCGGAGAGTTCTTGCTAAGATACTTACACCAAAAACTAGACGAAACATATGCAAAGATTGAAAATAATTGATAGCGAAGCTGCACCATTAACTCCAGACTCTTAATGAGGAAAAAGAACCAACGAAATATTCCATACATTTTCACATATATTTTTATATTTCACAGGATACCCAGTTGACATACCCACAGTACTTGAACACAGTTCGACTACAAATCTCGTATGCGAAAGATATCCATGATACCTTGGTAGCGGCGGCGCAGAATATATCCCCGACCGAATGACCCGAAAGGAATTAAAACATAGTATTTATGAGTGAAGAAAGTGTATTTATAGCAAATAAGACTAGTATTATTGTAATGTAATATAGTTTGTAAAATAAAATATATACCAATATCTATGAATGTCTACATATAAAAGCAAATCTAAGGTACCTACTCTGTTTAACTTAAAAATTATAAAGATTTTGAATCAATGGGATATACTACATATTCTTGAATCATTTTACTCAATGACTTCACTCTTACACAAAAGTACACCACAAATTTATTACACCATAAAATATTAAATAAAAAATTGGAGATCACATTTTGTTCCGAATTTTCTCTCATCTCATTATAATCTTTTATACTTAAATTTTAATATATTTGACAGATTACATAAATTAAGATTCGATAGAGTATATATATTTTTAATCTGTTTCTGTAAGGCCTGCTTTTTAAATATATAGCCGCAGCACAGATAATCCCGATGGTGTCATCAATAATTAAAAATCCTAATCTTAACATTAAAATGGAAGTAAAATACTATCAGTCTTTACATTAGGAGTGAGTACCAGTATTTTCACTGAACTGGATCAGGCGAAATGTACCTGTAACAGAAAAAAAAAACATTTAAAATATTTCTATTGAAGTCAAAAATAGATGTAGTACCAGCGTAAAACAGGCGCCTACAATTGGTGGTGTTGTGATTTTTGTGTGGTAGAGATATATGCTGCAGTTTGTTTTTAGCTACAGAATGAATGGGTCAGCGCGGCCGGGTCAGGACCAAGGCCTCACAGAATGCCAGCGTTAACAGCAGCATAGCTCTGCTGTGTTTCGTCTGGCGAGTGTAGGGAGACCTTTATTACTGGTGACGAGGCATACCATCTCAGTCCTCAAAGGTGACAACGCATCTGCATTATGATTCCTTGTAAAGGATGAATGTAGATGTCATGGGCCGCAGGAATCACTTGCCATCAGGTGAACTGTGTGCTGCTCGTTTGTTCCTCTCAATGTAATAATAAATAAAAAAACATTGGTAATCAATTTACTGGTGTCATCTTAGTCTTTAGGGGGTAACAACACCAGAATCTTGTTTTTTTATACATTACTGTGATTAGTTATAGTAGTATAGGAGATAGGAATAATTTATCATTATATTAAGCTGTGTGCCCGTTTGTTATCCTTATTTAATTTTATGTAACGTGAATGTAACGATTTAACAATGGCTTAAATGTAACAAATAAATTTTTCTGGTAACGCCTTTTTCTTTATTTAAACTTCTTTAAATCCTAAATAGACACAATCTACAGTCTATATGTAAGTCAACAATTACGCTTTCATAAAGTAACGGATCGGCAATGAAAACTCGAATTTTAGGAAATCTTTTTAATGTTTTACTGGTATTTATTGGCATAAATATTTTTTGTCTTTACCATGATTGTTCTTTACGACTCCCTCAAACACAATATTGTCGTATTGATAACTGATTTGTGTTTCACACAGTACACCTGATGGCATGCGATTCCTGTGGACATCGAAATGGTATAATAACGGTAATACTAGTAAAGCTTAAAAAATATCTCACTGAAGAATCGGTGTGGTGGACGTCAAAAAGAATCGTTGCTCGCTCCCTCATGCTTCAATAGTTGTAGCGGAAAATTGTTTGAATTTTTGATTTTTGAAAAATAATTGAAATAAAATTTCTTGGTTGTTTATAATATAAGGATGGTTTTATGCAACGATACTTCTTTATCAACGCTTTTATACTTGTTAACGCGATTAGATCGTATAAGAAACGAACATATCCTTGGCAGCCTTGGAGTCCGTGACATAGCAGACAAGCTGCAGGAGAGTCGTCTCCGATGGTATGGCCACATAAGCCGCAGACCTTCAGACTAGGTCGGAAATGGTTGCCTGGACAAGGCCCAAGAAACACTGGCTGAACGTTCTGAAAGGGGACATGGTGGAGAACAATCTCACGGAAGAGTATGCCGAAGACCGGGCAAAGTGGAGGAGACTCAGTCGGAGAGCGGACCTGAAGAGAAGGAGACTTGTTTATCAATAATGAAAAAATATTATTCTAGATTATTCGTAAGGAATAATGGATAAAAGCTGTTGCTAAGTGGATGTCCTTTGCATTTTAAAAACATGAAACTAACTAACACGGAGAGGCACCACCTTTCACGCAATCTTTATTTTATTACATATTTGAATCAAACATCTAACAACGTTTAATGATGTTTTTTGTACACCCAATTCTATCCCTGGTGTTTCAGGAATTGAAGCATATTAGAAGAATTTGTGCGTGTATTTGTGTTTAAAAATGAATAAACGAAAATGATATATAAAATAATGGGCCGGGGAAAAAATATTTTCGTATTTTATAAGTAAAAAGTTGCAGTAAAATCTTTGGTTGTACTATTTGTGTGGATTTGATGTCATTAAATAGATGACGCAATAAAACAGAAAAATAAAAAGTAAACACAGTTTTCTACTGTTTTTTGATGTCACAGATTAAAGCTCGCTCTGGTCGACCTGATACAGATAAAGTCGATGACATTTCTTAAAGTGTAGAGCTAGATCGACATATTGGTAGTGACGACATAGCTTGGGGTTGCCCACAAAACAGTTTTGACCCAATTGAAAAAGTCTGAATATACAAAAAAGGTCGATATTCGGGTGCCACACGAGCTTATTGAAAGAAACCTAATGAAAATTTGCGATTCTCTATTGGAACGTTTTTTCAAAGATTGAGAAGTGGATTATCTACGACAAGAACGTGCGCAAGAGCGAACAAGCAAGAACATCAAGAGAGGACTGTCAAAACTCCTTGTCGAAGTTTTTGATCAGAAGTCCCAAAATTTCTACAGCAATGGGATCATGATCACTACCTACAAAATGGCACGTATTGCATGCACTATATATTATAATCAAATGTAAATAAAATTAGATATAAAATATTTTAAATTTGTATATAAAGTACGTAAGAACTTTTTACCCGGCCCGTTATAGCAACAATACATACTACATAAGATCCACAGATATCTAAATAAAGTTCAGTAAACAACGTTAGTAAATAAGAACACTTAAACAAAGCAATGTGACAAATTGTGGAATAATTCTAGCCGCGACTTGATATGATTCATTTAGAACCGCAGGGGGCAGCCAAGATATCAATGTAAAAGGACATAAATTAATATTATCTATAATGTAGAGTAACAGTCCTTGCTCCCCCATCCACTGTTTGTTTGCTACGACCCGAGATAAACTTATTATTGTGACTTAAATAATATTGGTCTCCTTCAAGCCTTTACAGCAAATAACTTAGCAGTTTTGTTAAAGGCCAAAAAGGCTAAGCGGAAATTGGCCTACCGAATGTCGAGGAACAAAATTTAAGTTTGTATTTTTATAAAGAAATTTTAAATACTCAAATATGTCTTGGAAGTAAAACGTTTCAGTTACTGTCATCATGTCATATTATGGTTATACTACAATAAAAGCAATATTTATTTGATAATTAACAAAGGGCAACCCGGGTCATATTTGTGTATGCTAAAGATATTATATATATATATATATATATATATATATATATATATATATATATATATAAACACGTGTTAAATCACAAATTGTTAAATAAACAGAGAAATATCGCTGGTCGACCATTATAATCGCAAATTTATTAATTAATTATATATATACATAAATTATTATTATACATATAAATACATTTAAAGTATAATTAATAAGGGACAACCTTAAATTAAGCGTACGAGAACGAATCCCTGCACAAGAGAGAGCAAAAGATGGAGGGGCACAAAAATCCTTAACTAAACATCCAAGATATCATGGATGGACTCCCAAAACGGCTAAGTTATTAGAGCCCGAGGAGAATATTATAATTTAAAGAGAATGTAGAATTTATTTGATTAAAAGTGTAATTTTGATTTTCATTTAGATTATTTAATTTGTTTGATAACCTTGTTAAATTAATTTTCCAAATCAGTATTGCATTTTTTATTGCATAAAGAAGTTAATAACAACTTCATATCAAATTTGATACATACTCAAAAATTTGTGAAAAAATCAAGGAATACTCATAATTTAATTTTAGCTGGTGGCGAGTGGGTGTTGATGAGAGGATATTAGATCATATTCCACCATGGGGCTCCATTGCTAATTTGCGGATTACACATGCCTTCGGTCTAAAGAGGTTTGCTCATGTTTTCCGTCATTTTCGAGGTATCGGCACTTAAAATTGCAATCAACAATTTTATCGCTTCCGGGATCCAAATCAGAATATTCTCTTATCATGACATTAAAAGCAAAACAGCCGGAAACACGAGCTACCATAACTCTTTTTTTAGGTCATTAGAAAATAAGTACTGATAAAACAAAATAATAGAAAAAAACTAGTTTTTCTATTCCGTAGATAAAACCTTGACAAAATATATGTTGTTAATGAATAAAAAGCATAGACTACATTCAAAATTATTTTATGTATTTAATAAATGTATGTAAATTTACCAGAAAGTTCTTATTTAGCTTTTTCCATCCTTAAATTAATTTATAACTTTCTTAAGAGAAACTTAAGAGAATTCTTTAATTAATCTCAACGGCTGAATACCCTGAATGCCGGAAGGGGTATCAGAATCGTGGAAAACCGTGCTTACCTCGACTTGATATCCGTTATTACATGATTTGTAAAAGATATCTTATTATAATATATTTGATTAGTACTTATAATGTACCATAATTTATAATCACTTATAATCATACCCATAAAACAATTCTATCTTTCTTTATTTCCTTTCCTTTGTTATAAAATAAATGTTTTATGATATTGAATACGAAATAATTGTGTTATCATTAGAATTGTACACGAAAATATCCAACTGTAATTTTAATTATGTAACATTATATAATATACTTTAATAGCTGTTGCCGAATCAAGCCAGCATGGCAACAATATTGCAACTTGATTAGCGGTCAGCCACCCTACAGATAGGACGACATTTCTAGCCATTTGATATGCCTCCAAAACAAAAATCAATAGTATTTAAATTTCATCCTGATATCATTTTACTAATATTTTGTTATTAGCAACAAAAATGCTATAAGGATGGTAATGTAAGGGAAAATTAAACTATCAATGGTAATATTTGCGTTAAAACGAAACGAGGAAACCCCACTAGACTATTCTTAATAATTAAAAACTTTCAGTTATTACACGCAGTTTTTCTCGTTTTCGTCTATTATTGAGAAAGTGGTAGTTTGTGTTTAGTAAAGAATTTCAATTAACAATTTTTTGGTGCTTACTCAAGGAGGTGAATGGAGGTTACTTGAGGAGTGAAAAAAAGAGTGTCTCGCCACTGAGTTATAAGGCTATTTCACAGGCTGTTATTCCGGATTCTAAGGTGTGAACCTTCTCCGACCCATTCATGATGCAGCGGGGCACTATCGCCGTTAAAACTAATGTATTATTTTTTTATTTCCTTGCTTTATTCGTATCAAATTTATCAAACAAAAATATTTGAGAGTTGTAATTTCTTTGTCAATGTTTTAATACTTGAAATTAAAAAAAAAAACAAATGGTTTATCTTTCTACTAGCGAAATAGGACCCAGGGCATTTTATGGGCATAGGACATAGGAGAATTATGATGGGGTATATTTGCCAAATGGTTCGCCACTTTATACACAAATCGCAAGACATGGAGGTGATCAAGTTGGCCTCAAACAGCATATATATGAAAAGCCGTGGCGTTTATTTATTATCGAGTGTGATTATTTTACATGCAGTAGCTGTACGTATAATTGTGCGTTTGTGTGGTGTCTGATAACGGCACAACCGGGACGAGTGTAAAAAATATTTATTTCCCATCTCTCTTGTTTCTATGATCCGAGTTACCATGTACATATGAATATTTTATCAATTTTCCATTAAACTGACGTATATACAGCATAATCAAGTGATATCTTCCACATTGACATGCCTACTGTTACAATGTTGTGATTATTTACTGTCTTGTTATCAAGACAACAAACTAATAAATAAATCAGTTCACTTAAAGCACCTATTTCATATCAATATACTGCAATATCGCGAGAGGTTAATAAGAATTATTTTGTTTACGTGATCATATATATTGAGTATCCAAATCTAGAAAGTATTTATACATTTGTATTTTGACTATATTCGCGAAACACTATTCGTGCATATCACATCATATACACATCTTTGGTCCTCGGTTCTGGATGCATTGTATGTTGTACATGCATAGGTATGTATGCCCCATATCAATTACACTGTATCTAAATCATTGTCGCATCTTAATGCACATTATTATTATTTAATTTTTATTATATCAAAAGTAACAAACGAGCGCACAGTTCACCCGATGCTAAGTGATCCCTGCGACCCATGACATCTACATTCACCCTTGTTAAGGAATCATAATACAGATGCGTTGTCACTGAGATTGAATGCCTCGTCACCAGTAATAAAGGTCTCCGGATCCCTACACTCACCAGACGAAATACAGCAGCATTATACCGCTACTTCACGCTGGTATTCTGTGAGGGCGTGATCCTGCACCGGTCGAGCTGACCCATTTATTCTGCAGCTAGAAACGAACTGCAGTGTAGTTCTACCACTGGTACATTATAGTGGAATAGGATTAATTTGCAACAACGAAAACAATCGACAAAATTTGCACCAGCAATGCTATTTGCCACAAACTAAAGAATAAATTAAAATGTCGAAAGTGCTATAATGTATGATCGATTAAAACAAGATAATAGCGGACAAGCGCTTGTTTTATTCGCCCTAGTTTAGATACCTATCAGCTAAACGGGCACAGACAAACTGCAAAGAAATACGACGTTGTAGCAAACTATTTGGTATTTAGAGCTAAGAAAAATAAGATCTTAAATGTTACATTTATTATGGTTTCAAAGCGAGGATTAAATATTTTCAACAGTTTCAATGCGTCATTGTTAATCTTAATGATTAAGGTCAAGTTAATGATACATCAAAGGCGTTAATAGAATTTTCCTATAGCTATCATACACAACAATTTAGTATATAAAACCTTATAAATTAATTAAATGCGATTGTGTCTGGATTTAGATTTCGACTAAACGATATCTGGCATGTTGTCAAGTGAGGAACAAATATGATAGATAATGCTCCGATTCGATGTAATGGACATGTTATATGAACGGAGAAAGATTCGGATGTAATGCAAGTGTTACACGACTATTTTCAAACGCACACAGAAACGAGTTCTTTTTTTTTGTGTATGAGTATTGCTGTTGGTCCAGTGACCTCTACAGCTTTATCTAAAAACGAGTTCTTAACCGATAAGGTTTAATAACAAAAGGTTTAGACGAAGTGGCCTAATACACAAAACAGTTATAATACGACACGTTGTTTTTTTTGTATTGCACAAATAGTGGCCTTGAGCGGGATTCGAAACTAGAAACCGGCGTAGTAGCCAAATACCTCATATAACCATAGCAGCCGTCATGAACATTTATTTTGTAGTTTCTTAGCTAGAAAATGATGAGATAGGGTAACCAGGCGTGCTATGAAATATTCTAATTGTAGCTGTGTAAAATTGTCTAAATGTAAAATTAGTTACTAAATTAGAAAACTTGTTATCTATTAATAATTTAGTTGTTTTCCCCATATTTCTAAGTTATTTTAACATATAATATTTTAAAAGAAAGTTCGGCATAGACCCAGATAGATAAAGTTTTTTGAGGTAAGGCCATTTCAAGACTATGTTCGTTTTATATAATGTTTATACAGTATTATGATTCCGCCTTAAATCGACGGAAACCAGGACAAGATAACACTTGTTTTCATATTTAAGTATTTAACCTTGGCGATAGATCGATAAAGGGTCGAGGACATCTAAATATAAACTTTCTCTCCACTCAAAATGATAACCCCTTTCTTTGTTTTAAATTTTACGCTAACTGCAAAATAATTCCAATTTCACAATTCCTAACGTAAACAATGGTTTAGTCGTTTTAGTTTAATCGTTTTAGTATTGAAGAAAAGTTTCCTCGTTGTAAAATAGATACACAATAATCAATGGGTAAGTACATCATCAGTCGATTATTAGTGTCTCATAATTTACAAAACGTGTATTTTTAACTCGCATTTATATTCAAAAGAGGATTTGCTACTTTCAGAAAGTTAGGCTTACCTCGAATTGTTTTATATGATAACCTTTTTTTTCTCTTGTACGACAATACATATTTAATATATACATTTAAAATTAATACCGTATATTAGTATAAGATTTTTTTTTATGAAACTATGGGTGAAAAACGAGCACACAGTTAATGCGATGGTAAGCGACTGCCGCCCATGTAAATACCCTGCAACCAGGTCCTGTACCCTTTATTCCCAAAGAGCTAAACTTAATCGCATCGAAAAAATTAAGTAAAAAGTTTAAAATACACCCAATTAATGTCAAGATATGTCTTTTCTATTTTTTTTAAGCACTGCACAGTTTTCAGTAGCAGGGTTGCTGCTTTACATAAAGTTATTTCGTAATGAGTCTAATATTACTCACGTTTTGCCAAATACTTGCTGTGCGGCATATGTGATGTGGAGGAAGCCGTCGTGACCGCGGAACTGCTCGTAAGCCTGTGCCATCGTCATGCTGTGACTCACTAACACTTTGTCGTTCACCAACAAGTACAGCGCCTTAGGAAGTAACGTTGAATTTAAGTTGGATATTAATAGCAACCTGACTATCACTATGAAATACGACCTCGCAACATTAGTCCAGTTTTCTTTTATTATTACATTGAGAGCTACAAACGAGCACACAGTTCACCTGATGTTAAATGATTCCTGCGGCCCATGACATCTACATTCATCCATGACAAGGAATCATAATGCAGATGCGTTGTCACCCTTGAGGACTGAGATGGAATGCCTCGTCATCAGTAATAAAGGTCTCCGGATCACCAGACGAAACAAAGCAGCGTTATGCTACTATTCCACGCCGGTATTCTGTGTGGGTGTGGGCCCTACCCCGGTCGAGCCGACCCATTCACTCTGCAGTTAGAAAGAATCTGCAGTGTAGCTCTACCACTGTGAAAATATATATAATATTAGGGGTGAGGGGTGCACATGCTTTCTCACCCTTGTTACCTATAAATGGGTACCCGGATCACAGCATATTAATATATACCTTATTGCTATTTACCCTGGTATTAAGTGAGTGCCGATTTCCCGGTCATGCCATTTATACTACAGCAGAAAAAAAATAAGATCTGTACGCGTTAATCTTATAAACTACTGAAGAGATTTCGTTCAGGGTTTCAAAAATGAATTTATAATTATTCCCAAAGAAGATTAGTGTGCAAAAATTATATAAGATATTTAGTATCAAAGATTACAGATATTCAGATGTACACACGTACATTTTCCATTTGTGAATGAGCTTTTATAATTTATTGTTTAATTATATATTAGTGTTATACCGCATACACCAAATATTTTATTTTATTTTTGTATTTTTAATACATATAAAAAAACCTTGAGGTTGAATAAAAAATTCTATACGGTGGTAGAGCTACACTGCATTTTGGTACTAGCTGCAGAAAGAATGGGTCAGCTCGACCGGGGTAGAACCATGCTCTCACAGAATACCAGCGTGAAACAGCAGCAATTGCTGCTGTGTTTCGTGCGGTGAGTGCAGGGATCTGGAGACATAAAGGTCTTATTATGTTATTAGAGATTACTGGTGATGAGGCATTCCATCTCAGTCCTCAAGGGTGACAACTCATCTGCATTATGATTCCTTGTCAAGGATGAATGTAGATGTCATGGGCCGCAGGAATCATTCTGGTGAGATGAACTGTGTACTCGTTTGTTACTCTCAATGCAATTTAAAAAAAAAACGTCTGGCTCCGAGCTTCGGGTCCAAGTTCGCACCCAACGTGTTACTCGGAGCTGCGTAATAGTAACTTCTTGGAAAAAAATATCGAATTCACCTGAGTATCTCTCAATTTCATCTTCGTCCTTATTATGTAAAGGAACTGGGACATGGTCAGCTCCTGTGGTACTAGAAACTTGTTCCTGCCAAGCGCTGGCACTTCCTTTTCTCTCGAATACCGCTCCACATACAACTGTTAGGATAAAAGTTTGTTTTTAATGAAAATGAATGAAAACATATTAGAGATTAGACATATTAGATTAGATTTAAATAAAACTAGGCGATAAACGAGCCAACAGTTTACTCGATAATTATTACTCTGCAACCTCTAGACATACATCTAGTATAGATTAGTGCATTGCAACCTCGGAGAACTTGATGATTTCATTTATTAGTTTTTAGATCCTTCACTCAGTAAGAGAAACACGGTGTATATAAAGTACGCAGATATTTCTCTATAGTTCCTTTCCCGACGCTATTTACTTCAATCTATTATTTTTACATTAATTTTGGAATCCCCCAGCTCAGCCCTGCCAGATACAAAATGCATTTAAACAGGATAATTATCGTAATAAAATACTTTAATTTATACCTAAGATATATGCAAATTTCGCATATACAGAAACAAGAACCAAAACAATTCTGAATATAATACAGCAAGATTTTCAAAATATAGTGAATATGGTGGTTCACACAAAACGGATAACTATTCTCTTTCGCATTTCATTTGTTACAATCTTAATATTATAAATTACCAATAAAATTTTTTCGTACTTTTGAAAGATTAACATATTATTTATTTTTAAATATTTTTGATAAAACACTTAGAGTGGGCAATTAATAGGATAATTATTAATATTATTAAAACAAGACAGAATTAAAACAATATCAATTAAGATAAAAGGTGAAATATATGCATATACAATGATAAAAGATGATCATCTGCATAAAATTAAAAGACTCCAAGTGAATGAAGTTTAAGGGATATGGGGATATAATGTATGTAATATAATCGTAGGGTTGATTGTCGATTGTATGTTGGATGGAATATCCACGTCGACTCAGTGTATAATAAACTGTCAGTTAAAATAGTTTATACGAAATTAATCGACATAAAACAAAATATTTACTTTACAAAATTTTATATAGAATATCAAAAATTCCCTAATATTTATAATACGATATTTACCGGTATTTTATTTGGAAAGCGATGTCTAATTGCTTGAACTTCCTGACTTGGACCAGTCATTTCTGTAAATAAAGAAACCCTTAATATTAATTATTAATTCTGTGCGTATTTAACTATACCGTAGTCAGTCTTATCTATTTAGTTGTATATATTAATGTTATTGTGTCGCCTGTCAAGCGACAATAGTTTGGTTTAGGAATCTTAACATCGTAGCGAGTGTTGTATTGAACCGTGTCTTTCACGCTCGTTCATAAGAATGTTATTAATAAATAATAATTAAAGAAGGTAGTACTTACCATCTTGGTACCCAAAGACCTCTTGGGAAGCGTATGTAATATAAAGAAACCCATCTTCGTCCCCATAATTTTCGTACGCCTGTGCCATAGTCAGACTCATGCTCAGCATTGATCTGTTGTTTATTATCAAGTAGAGTGCCTATAAGATAAATAAATAGTTGATACATGAAGAGTTACAACTACGAAACAAAAGCTAATAGCTTTTTTCAATAATATGGGCGGCAAGCGAGCACACAGTTCACTTAATGATAAACGGTGACTACGTCCATACTCAACAAAGTTTCAGGATAAACAAGCGGTGTCATACTTAACGACTGAGATAGTTACGTGTAATTGAGTCTCTGGATCCCTAAACTCATCATACGAAACACAGCAGCGTTATGCTGTTCTTTCACGTCGGTATTCTGTCAGGTCCTTTCCCGGTTGAGCGTACTTTATTCTTACTAGCTGCATCATAGCTCTATCACTGTACTTATGTGTACTGGCTTTTTTTTTTACAGAATTGAGGAATATATTATTTATGCAAATAAAAATATTCATGTAAATCAATTGTATACATATATAAGCTTATTTTTTTTTATTATAAAATATATAACGTTTATACAAAATATGTATTAAAGACATAAAATTCCATCAATAGTAAATATGCTCAAACATTAAACGCATTAATAATGATACAATTATTGCAATTCATTCCGCTTATGCTGAAAGGCGTGTATCCAAATTTGACAGCTTTACATTTCCAAAAAGTTGTTGGATTATTTTAAAATGGTGGGAATTACGACCTTAGTTTTAAATAACACACAAGTGAACAGACTGAATTCGATCCGATCGAATTGATTTACGGACTAACTCATTTTGAGACTTATTCAGGCAGTCACTTTAAAACCGGTCACGGTATTCGCAACATTTAGTTTATTATATGTGATTGTAAAATTTGTTTTTTTTTTTTCATAATGTTAGTGAATACAAACAAGCTAGCAAGCAAACAACACCCGGTGGTAAAGGACGACTGCGGTCCATGATCTGCTCCAAAAAAGCAATCAAAATACATACGCGTTGATACCCCTGCTGGTGTGTATGGAGATGGGACAGTTATCTCGTGGGTCCCCGGATATATATATCATATAGATACCTACACTCACGTGACACTTAATACTATTATACCCGATATATATATAACTGAGGATTATGTATTATATTATACCAATAATACCTGAATAATTGAAAACTCTTTAAAACTAATTTATAAATACAGATTATATATTAATTACGTACCTACAAATTCAAAGTATGTTTAAACAATAAACAACTTTATTGAACTTCGAAAATAGTAACATGACTAACGTGTTGTTTGCAGTCTCCAATAGACACCAAAGTGTCTGCAAAATTTTCTACTCTATTATTTGTGGTCTTATCTATCATTTATCATTGCCCTTGCCCCCGTGATAATATCGTTTGAATTAATTAATTAGATTATACATAAAAAGTTGACGTATTTACTGATTAAGCTTTCATACTAGTATATAGACAAACTAGTATATAGCCAAACTAATAAATAGACAACCTAGTATATAGACAAACTAGTATAAAGTTGTACATAGTATTTAATTAAATACCCAACAGCCCGGTTTTGTCAGCAATTTAGACAGCATACCCAAAAGTCAGAAAAGGGCAAAGCTTTATTTTTTCTACATATATGATAAACATTATCATAATTGTTATAAGACGTAAAATAAACACACGATGATGAGATTAAGTTATTTAATGATTTAACACCTTTTTTAATAATCAGCCTAGTCTTTGTTGGATACTAAACAAAATACAAGTCAAAATGAAACAAGCACATTTCGACATATGTTGTTTGTTTTGTTTAATTAAGATATCATTAATTATAATTAACAAATGTTATTATTTTTTACGTATAATTAATTATAACGTTAATATATACTGATATTATCTAATTGTATTATTTACCTATTATCAAATGGATTACTTACGACGAAATAAATTCGAAAAACTTGTACTAATCCGACAGCTAAAAATACTTTTCTAATTAATTTAACTAAATAGGTCTTATATGTCAGAGATTAAAAACAAACAAGACACACACAGAGACAAAACATACTAAATCGATATATTATGTTTATAAAACTTACCTGATTGGGTTTGATTCTTATTCTGTTTCTTATAATAACGAGAAATTGTGACATTGTAATATCTTCTGGTACAAGGAATTTCGTTTTGTCTAGTGTTGGCAAATTTCGTTCCTTATGGTATCTTTCAACAATTAACTGTGAAGGAAATTGTTCATTTAATACAAAAAAAAAATATTTGATTAAATATATTCGATAAATTATTATATCGTACCGGTATTTTAGTGGGAAATTTACTTTTGATGGCCATCACTTCTTCCTTTCTAGTAACTGTAACAAAAGTAATATAATTATATTAATATGAAGCGTCAAGTGCCTAATGGTTTAGCATACGGTCTACGAAACAAGGTTCGAATCCACCATTCACATATATATATATATTGACAACTTAGTTGGAGTGGTTAACTGGAATATTAGTAATTTTAATAGCATTGCTAATATTCTTTAAAAAAAAACAAATTAAATAATTATTAGTTAACTAAAACAATAACAATCAAAAACACTGATAATCGTAACATCGTAAATTCTGGCTACCTAACTTTTTAATAGTTAGTGTCGCAAAATACATCACCACAATCATACCTTTTTGTTATGAAGTTTGAAATTATACAGTACATGTAATTAATTAGGCAATAAATCCAAATAGTAATGAGTATTAAATAAGAATAGTATTTACACGCACACTGATTTTAGTGTGTTAACGAGATCACCTGATTAGGTCGGCTGCGTGAAGCCAACATTAATTAAAAACATCTTTATTGCATTAAAACATATTGAATCAATGAACCAAGTTTGGTTAATAATAACATATTTATTTAATGACCTTGAAATTTACCAGCGCATTAAACGTATACTAGGTTATACTAGACCTGTCAGAATCTTTAAATCGCTCGATGTCCACTGATTCATCCAAACTATTGAGAGATACAAATGATAGAAGTGCTCACTAGTTAATTCGTTCACCTCACTCGTGTAAAATAACAATCAAATAACGTCAATACATGTAAAATAAAATTAGAGAAAAGTTTGGATGCCTTCGACATACACATTGGAGGACTAAGCAGTTTACAGTAATAAGTTTTCCGGTATTCGTTCATCACGTCTTACCAGCACGGAATACCAGCATAAAAGAACATTTGGGTAGGTCCCAACTCCGGCGTTAATTAACACTAAGCATCAGGATCGTGCAGAAGATACCGCATTCGACGTTCATTATTTCATCATTATCTTCAATCGAAAAAACGTCATCATGCCGTCTTTTAGAGCAGGGATTCCCAGTGTTCGGTTTCCCAGGCGTCGACATAAACGAAAACTGATTTTGGGGGTAAACAAGGTCTAAAATTCCTCGTCCCCTATTAATTAACGCAAGTTGTTATTTGAAACTTTCAAGATACTGTATGAGTTGTGTTAAGTATACAAACTTGTTATAAGAATGACATATATTTTAGTAGGAAGTATCATTCTTGTACTTTTAACGCTTATTTAGATAGATTGATAGAAAATCATCAGGTTCATCCATCACACTGAATTTATTATTTTATCTTTACGTTGCGATTTTAATGTATTTTTCAAAATAGAATTACCTACTTAAGTATTTTCACGTAATTTTTAATAATTATTAATTACACTTGTTATTTACTAGAATTTTATGACTATTCATTTTGTTAAATTTTGATGAGAAAATGATGTCAAGTTTACTCACTTAACCAATCGCAAAGTTTTTAAATTAGAAAGTATTTTGTATCAATAGGAAAAAAACTATAAATAGGATTTTTAAAGTAATTTGGCTATGGATTTAGGAAAAGGTGTCTCTTGCCCAAAATAGTCTGGGAATCTCTGTTCTAGAGGAATCGTCGTCCCCTCGCATCGGTTACCGGCTCTACGATTTATATGATACTAATTACTTAAACAGAATAATTTAGTAACGGTAGTCGAAGCGTTGATCTGTTCATTAAAAGCAAATAGTAACAAATTATATCCAATCCAATTAAATTTGGACTCCGATATAGATATTACGTTGATCAAGTCACGTATTTATGACAAGAGCAGAACGTCATAATTAGGCAACTGAACAAACAGATAACATGTAAATAGTGAATCCTAGTTATTGAAGCTGATTATATGTAGCATTTGCTTACTACAAAAATGAGAGTTCATTAACCTTTAAAACATTAAGCATTGATAATGACAGTACCAATTCCATTTGTAGGAAAATAATTAAATAAACAAAGTTGTTTATTTATGAATTGTAGAATCACAAAACAATGACTGGTATAAATAAGGTTAATATTATACTTGTATCACATAATTTTTATATTATAGAGAGATGTTTAGATCACTATATTTAATATCTCAGTTCATTTCTAAGATATATTACAGTTAGTACAAAAAACTCAATTCTAATTGTGATACTCTGCTCTGTATTGTTTTTAATGCTAGTTGAGAGGATCACTCAAAGACAATATTATACTTCTGAAAATCATGGATCTGTGTACTCCTTTATCATCCTTAGAAATGTACGAATGTATGAAAACTGGATGAAATTACATAAAATATTAATGAAATTGCATAAAAAAAATAAACTGTTTAAGTTAAAAATAAGTTGTTTCCTTGATTAAATAATATATTTTTTTATTTAATTAACAAAACAACCACTTTTTTTTTGTTTATGGTTTGACATGGGACATAAATATCCTTAAACAATTTTTATGCATTTCCTGAAAAACGTAATACAATTTGATTAGAGCCTTCTACGCACAGCTTATTAATATGGTATATGAAATGTTAACAGGAATCAGCTTTTAAATCATGGAGAAAAATAATTCGCTTTTAAGTATTAGTCTTTAAAAAATAAATTGAGAAGAGGATGCAAGAGTTGAAAAAAAAATTCATAAGGATAATTTGATGATTCCAAATGAAAAAAATAGAATTAATTGTATGACCAACACATAAAATCAATAAAAGAATGGTGCCCAAAACTTGCCCATGTGTTGATTCCAGGAAATTAGAGTCAAATTGAAAAGGATCCATCACCGTATTAAAATACCATAGTTACTTACGATAACCTATTTTGAACTAGTGAATAAGAGAATTTATTGAAAAAATGGGTGCTCATTCAAGTATAGCATATAATGCGACAGCCAGGTAGAGGTTAAGATTTGTTTTTTATGTGATACCTGTTTCGAAGTATTATTATTTTTTTTTGTTGCACGGTGGGAAAATTTATCTTCGTATACACAGACTGACCTCGTATATTATGTTTATGATTATCATTTGTCTCGAACTTTCTATACTTATCTAGTTATGGTTTCAATTGTCATATATGTACTCTTCTTGTTTTATTAAATTGAATATCTCATGTAAAGAACAAAAATTTTTTATTGTGATACAGGAATTAAGTTTTATATGTTTAGGTGGCTTATGGATTCCTGTATTTGTGCTCAGTGCCAGCAACCGATTCTCTGATCTAGCACAACATGAAAATGTAATCCGCAAAGACAAGTACCCTCGTTTGCTCATAATTTTACGGCACTATAGTATATCCTACACTTTTGCGCAATTTTCTAGTAATAGACAGATGTCTCTGTAGTCATAACAATAATATGTCACAGAGAAGGTTCATCTCCATCCAAGAATGCTTGCTTAAACAGTACAATTGAATCAAAATATTTTAATAGCTTTCTCAAGCGTCTTTGAAAACTACTTACTCGTAAGTCTTCTATGCGAACGTGACTTTCGTCAGGTTATGAGTTTGTTTGTTAATTTTTATCTAAACAATCAATATAAGTACGACTACATTCAGTATTATATATTTAAATTTGTATTATACAAGTGGGTAAGCGGCAATAGATACGTCTTTAAAATATAAATGTTGGACGGAACTTACTAAAGGGTTTTTTCGATTTAAAGCACTGTTTCACATTATGGTTCACATCGTGTTTTATCAAAGTCGTTACAAAATTGAGTTCCATATTAAAAATCACCGATCACTTTTTATTTTAGAACTACACCGGCTGTAAAGCGTTCTTTGTGAGTCCGTGCGCTAGCTACGATGTCTCTTGTTCGACTGCGGCAAAGTAAACAACATCGACTGCTTTTATCAATCGTCGTAAGGTCGTTTTGTTGTAAATAACATGCGATGCTAATCATTCCCGTTTTAATGGAGTACATGTTTCCGAAAATGCATGTCTTCTAATCCTTATCCTAGCTTCGATATTGTATTAAGTTTTCTAATGAGTAATTTATCCTAATTTAATATAAAATATAAATAATTAAATATTTTAAAAATAGTGTAGTCTGAAATGTTGTTTAATCGTTAAGTTTGTTCAAAAAAATACTTATTTGTTTCTTTTTAATAAAAAGAAAGAAATCAAAGGTATCAAATAATGGTATTTAAAGTTCTTGAATACGCACTAGTTCTTAATACAGGGCACGTAAAAGCGTTGTTGCGAAGCAAGAATTTTGATTGAATTCTCGAGCGACTCGGAACGTTTTCCATTAAACCCTTATATTGTTTTGTATTGATTAATTGACAATTGGATTTTCATCCATTTACATCCACCATCATATGTTTCTCCACCATTATTTTGTTTCCATGGTATCATATATATTCTAATTACAAAAGTTTTTGGCATGTTTCCAAACATCCAATACGAGCACTAATTTAAACTAATTGTTTAATATATTATGCAATACTTATACTCCATTTGTTTACAGAAGAGTGTTTAGGAGTATAAGAAATAAAAAAACAGAGACATTTACAAATTGTTTTTAGTTTTAATTTTAGCAATGACATCAAAATTTATTATAAAAATATATAATGTATAAGTTTTTGTAAAACCATTTCGAGTGCGAAATAAAAATATCTGAAATCGGTCCAAATTTAACCGATATCAGTGTCCATACATTAAAACAAATGCAAATCGAGTATCTCCTCCTTTTTTATAGGTTTATAAGTGAACAGCATTAATGCTTGACTGCAATGTCTTTGTATTTAAGGAGCTTCCCTAGCTACCATTTTTATATTTTACATAATCTTCTGCAGTCTCTATCATTGGTCTTGTTTTGTTAATAATATATATATACTGATACTACCTACCTACTACTACCTAGTTTCTTCTTCATCTATACGCATACTGCTCGCCGGGTATAGAACTCCATAATTTTCAGCTAGTACATCACTAGTCTGGCCGATATATACGACCTTTTTTATTTATTCGTTCCAACAACCGAATTATTCACAAATTCACAAATTTTCTTTCCATATTCTGTTCAGAGTTACATAAATTAATTTAAAAAATATATATACGATACACCTGTTTTTCATTTTCGTTTCTATAGATCGTATTCTGTTGCACTATGTGCGGTAGGCCTATGTTGTTGCTCTGGAGTAGTTATGAACTGAAATTATAATCATCTCAACAATACACAGTACAACTGGATAATCATGGAAGCAACAACAAAAAATAAGATACGTAGAAGTTATTAGGACATGGCTTTTATATTATAATTCAAGCCTTAAGGTCACTTAAATAAATATTTTACTTCGACACAACCTTACTATAAAGCATTAGTTATGACATCCGGTAATATCTTATCTCAGTGCTTGTCGCTGGACGGGACAGTATATCGTAAATTAAAGATATTACAATCTCCCTATTATCTAATAGATTTACGTTATTATATTTCCTGAGCGTCTTCTAGATTGTCTGCGGATGTAGCGCATGTGGTCTGTTACTTAGGTATGTATATTGTGTTGTGTAAAGAATATTTTTTGCTGTACCAAGGTTTGCGGTGCTTACAGTTTACCTGATAATAATAGTAGATACTATCTATCTAATAGTATATACACTGCGGCCTTTAGACACTTTCATCAATCCTCAAAAAAAACATCAAGATATATGTATATGCGTTGTCCGACCTGATGACAGATGCAATGCCTGGCTACCAATAATTGAGTAACCGGTTACCAATAACGGAAACAATACCGCCATGCGCCAACTATAAACTGGTAGCAGCGTCGCTGTACACTTAATAAATAAAGATATTTTATTTTAGTTAATTAGTTCAATGCTATCACTATATCTAACCACACCTTGGGTTGACTTGTAGAGAATGCCTTTGGCGTTCAGTCTGCCCTTTACCTTTGTTAATGCAATAAAAAGTAAACATTTTTTTTAATATTCTTAATACTTTATTTACATCATTCATTTACCATACTAATATATGTTATATCAATGTTTTCATATAATTAAATTATTAGTGTTGCAATTATACACACTTGCGACCGTCAGTTAATTGTACATCAGTGTTTTTCTCGCCGAGTTATCGGTGGGAGAAATTATACCTACTATACTGTACATACATATATATCGTATAAGTATTTTGTATAATTGACTATTATACAACTATATATAAGTGATGTATGTATAGGTAACTGAGTGATAACACTCAGAAAATATTATTTAACAGCAATGCAGCAATGCAGTAATTATTATGTACGATAGGGGCAATGCATCCATTTAATTAAAAAATATGTTAGTTATGTCTTTTCGTTTATCTACCGTTATTTATTTGTTGTGGCATAAACGTTTATTTCCATAACAATCTATATTGTATTTATCAAAGATATTCCTTCTTTGGATTAAACGAAAAGCTGTGTTTTTTTTAAAAGAACTATGATATAAATAGTTTTCATGCAATGTGTAGATATTTTCAATGTATATGTATTTGTATTTCAAACATTACCTTGGCACTTTGACAATAGTATCTTTTGTCCACATATCCTCTTATATAGTTAATTTTTAGACTAATCTGACTCCCCTATACTGCATTAACGAATAAACAATTGACCTAAATCTAAAATATTATTCCGAGTTTATATTGATGGAACGCGTTCAAGGCGTTAACGATCCGATTTCAGTGTGCACACATTATATAAATAAATCGACTTAAAACTTTGTTAGTAGGAGATATTTAAATACAAGATAAACCTATGCCTATATATATTATATATATATATATATATATATATATATATATATATATATATATATATCTATTTATTAGAAGTGTGAAACAACACCCTTCATCTGTTGCTAAGTATGCTCAAATGCATCCATCTTCACCAACGATACAAAATGGCACATGACGTTGTCACCCCTGGAGAAAGATATGGAATTGTTTGTTACCTGAACAATCTTCGCTTTATCACTGTTGGAATATAATAATTGAAACTCACCGCACCACACCTGAGTTACAAACAAGTTGTAGCGCGAATGGATCCGCGCTTTTAAGGAATACCAGCATAAAATAGAAATCTTTAGTTACTATATTTCGTCTTGTGAGTAAAAGTAACTAGAGATCTAATTGCTGGTATAATATATTTGATCTTAGTTCCATCAGGAATGACAACGTCTAGATTATGATACCTTATTATGGATGAATACTCACTTCCTGGACCGCAGCCGACACTTACATAAGGTGTGGTGTATTTAATCAAAAATTATGAAAGAAAGTTCAATAACTCGTACTCTTAGTTAGACCAAGAGTTAAATCTTGAAACTTATCGTGGAGAAACTTCGTCCAAATTGAGCCTGGCTGCAAAAATTGACGCATAGATATCTATTGTGCATTAATAATAAGGAAAAAGAATGCATGTTTTTATTTACTTACATACACCTATCAGTTGTTTGCTCTGCGCTTCCTGGGTGGATACACGCCCTAGCACTGAGGCGCCAATCAGCTTATTAGCACACGACTACGTAATTGGAAATCGGCTATGGATTATATTAATAATATCGCATTGTATATTATTTGGTTGGTGATATTCTATGGCGGAGGTAAAATATCGCGAGCAAAAAATCGATTCATGCGGTGAGCTTGCGGTGGAAATATTCTCATAAAAATCTTTTACTCGAGATTAATTTTTGACTTTAGTAAACTAAAGGTTTAGGCTTTAAAATAAGATGATATTCATATTAATAAATTCTTTTTTATTATAAAAAGAAATATTTATACCAAATTCGTCTTAAACTCTAAAATAAGGAAACATACGCTCTAAAAAAACAGACAAAAACAGAAAACAGTCAAAAAGGCAAAACTGTCATAAATTAAAAACTAAAAAAGAATTCAATATTTAGTGTTATCATCATGATTTCGTAGCTGGGGCGGGATTTCTAGCCCAAACTTTTCTTTTAAGCTCGTCCCATAAACGCTCAATAGGATTTAAGTCCGGACTACGTGCTGGCCACTTCATGCACTCAATTCCGGCCACCGCCTCGCGCATACCGCCGAACAGAAGCTGCAGTATGTTGACGAGCATTGTTCTGAGGCATTGTTTTGATCGGTAAAGATTGCGTAAAGAATGACATGATCTCCTAATATCTCTTCAATACATTAGTTTGCCGTCAAACCTCCAAGTCTGCCGCTAGTTCTCGCACATACTATCCACGAACAACCACCAAATGCCACAGTTTCATTTATGCAGCACTGGGCTAATCGCTCTGAAGGTCTTCTGTAGACTCTTTGTCGTCTATTGCTGCCATGGGGACACTTTCTTCTTTCAGCTGAGAGGAGAATAACCCCGATGGGTACTCGCCTTGCTCGCTGTCACCCATGGTGAAGCAAAGAGGAACCCAAATGGCCGGCCTAAAGCGCTCTGTGGACGGACCGAGGTGGCCGCTCCGGGTGGGCTCACAAAGAGCTCGCCTCGGTAGCGTATCGGTGTTTCGTTGCCACTCTCCCTATCCTCCGTGACTCAAGCGGGGGTCGCACCCCATGATGCGGCTGTGGTGGGGCCGTGAAGAAGAGGAGTGTCGGTGTTTCGTTGCCGCGTTCCCTGTCCTCCACGGCCGTACATCGGTCGGCAGGGAGCTGGGATTGCATTATGCTATCCTGGCCCCCGAGGCCCTGGTGGGCGGACTCGGGGGAGTCCGCTTACCACCTACAGAGGAGGCCGAGATGGAAGGTGCGTCCGTGTTCCGGCGCGCCTTGCCTGGAGGGGCGGAGAGGGGGGTGTCCTCCCCCCGAGGAGTGGCCGCCTGGTGGGCCAGCGCAGACGTGGTCGCGAATGTGTGCGGAAGCGTTCCCGTGACCTCGCAATACGCGATGATGGAGGAACACCATGGGGTTTTAGTCGGTGCGAGTCCAACATAACCCATCCTTGCCCCTGCAGGGGTGGGTATGCGTAGACATTTCCCCATGTTAAAAAAAGGGGATCCGGAGACCTTTATTACTGGTAACGAGCCATTCCATCTCAGTCCTCAAGGGTGACAACGCATCTGCATTATGATTCCTTGTCAAGGATGAATGTGGATGTCATGGGCAAAAACTACCTTTTATAGGGCATATGGGTTATATTAGCGCTATTGTAAAAAGCTGCAAAAATGGTGATTAGCAATAACAACATGTCGCATTCTTGGAAAAGATAACATCTATTTACATTATTTAGAAGCCAAAACATACAGTTTTAATAATTCAAAAAGAAAAAATTAAAATTCAGGGCTCGGTTATTTTATAAAGACATTCAACCTCGTGTATGACACTTGAGTCGATTTCTTTGCTCACGAATGTATATATTTAATCTGGTATTTTGTGCGTTGGCTTATTACCGCCGAGAAAACTAACTGGTGCTGCAGAAGCATTCCAACGTGTCTCTATTCCTATGCAAGTTTACGAGAAGGCGTTAGATGCAGGTGGCTTATGATCGTACTCCGTAGCAGTCTGTGAGGGAGGTCTATGCTCGGCCATGGACCAGTGAAGGATTGAAACGACGGTGATGCTGGATGTTATTTGGTACATGAAATTTTATGCATTACAATTTTGGTCTCGAAAATTAAAATAAAATACCCAAATTTAATCACAAAATAATTTGTTTAAAATTGTTTGACTGAAAGTACTTGAGACATGTTATATAGTTAAAGTTATCTTCCAAGACCTATATTAGTGGGTAACCAGCACAAGGGCTCCTAAGAGGGAGCCTCGGATTGGACCGTTACCCTAAGCATACGCTCATATGATTTTGTATCGAAAATGATTTACTAATTAAATTGCGAATTGACAATTCTAAAAGAGTCCGGCAATAGTATGTAACACCAAGATAATAATATTATTATCTTGGCTTAATCATCTTAATAAGAACCATTAGATATGTTGTGTATTTATAGTAATAAGTTCTTTTAGGTTTGCTTGTTGCCTTAGGCAGATTGCGTTTTATACATTACCCAACATTATTTGGAAATAGCAAAAAATGCAGATCAATGAATAACTGAAGTTAAGGGATTTTTCATTTTGAAAATTGTATAATAATATACAAGTCTTGTTAAAAGCAATATATGCGTGTATTAAAAAATAAATAGAATTATCAATTAACATCGTTTGGTTTCCGTACAGATGAAGTCCATAGAGCTCTTAATCTTAAATTTTAAACAATTTAGCTTTATGTAATATTAAATCTATGCTATTTATGCACTTTTATACCATGACTAAGTCATAAACATAGGAATATTTTTGTGTTTGCACGCTAATCGACGGTACAAATGATTAATAGTAGGTAATTATTTGTAAATGGAGTATGTCTAATAGCAAAGATAAAGCCCTACTACTTGATGGGCTACAAAAATAGGGTTAAAGATCTCAAATAGGCATGCAATGCGATGAAGTGTATCTTATGCAACCCGGCCCGGCTTTGCCAGGCTAGAACTAACTTTTTATTTCAGCTCCTATAATTGATAGACCAATTTTTATTACACACAAGCCTTTCTCGTCAAATGAAAATCATAGAAGTGAAAACTGCACTCAAATCCCTTCATTGGTTTTCGAAATTAATGCAATCATACACACAGACGTGCCGTGCTGAAGACTCCCTTTTATTCTATGTATTAACGTGATCGGCCATATTATTCTATACAAGAAATATAGTGTTGTTTACTTATTGTGTGTTAACTTATTACTTATAACCTTTTAAGTCGAGATTTACGTGGTACACTGCAGTTTGCAGAATGAATGGCCAGCTGCACCAAGGTAGGACCACGCCGTCACAGAATACCAGCGTGAAATAGCAACATAATGCTGCTGTGTTTCGTCTGGTGAATGTAGGGATCCTTTATTACTGGAGACGAGGCATTCCATCTCAGCACTCAAGAGTGACAACGTATGTGCATTATGATTCCTTTTCAAGGATGAATATCAGGAGTCAATTACCACCAGGTGAACTGTGTGCTCGTTCGTTACTCTGAATTAAATAAAAAAAATTCACTGTAATCTTAATCAAAGTTGACCGAACAAACAGTTAATGAATTAATTATTATAACATATTAACTAAAAACTTAATCAGTGGTTGTATGTAGACGTACATTCATATTTATAGCAACCAAATTCTATTTCACAACGTGTTGATGATGATAATGTCGTTAATCTTCTGTTTGTTGCTAGATGACATCAATTGTTCAGATTATTTTTATAGTGCCGTAAACATTTGCACGAACACAGAGCACTCACTTGTCCTCCCCCTCCCTATATCGATGTAATGGAAGTGCAATACGGTGGAAGGTTCAGATACAGTGCCGTATACGGGACGTATGTGCACACCTAGACCCGAAAACCAATAATTTGGGATTCACTTATATTGTCCCTCGGCTGGGAACCGAATCCAGGATAGGCAACGCTGCTAACCACTACAGCACGCGGCCACAATTTTTTTTAAATGAATATTAGCAATGCTATTAATAAACATTACTAATATTCCGGTTAACCACTCCAACTAAGCTGCAAATGCTTGTGCTAGGAGATGGTTCACGACAATAGTCGAATGGTGGATACGAACCTACGACCTTAAGTTTAGCAGACCTTACCCTAAACCATTAAGCTATTGACGCTTCTATATATACATATTATATATATATATATATATTCTATATATACAATGTACAATAATATATATATATATATATATATATATATATATTTTCAAACTTCGTCGCTAAGTGAGTACTGATTGTAATTTGAGTTGTAATTTTGACTCATCGTAGTCGTCTTAAACTTTAAAATAAGGAAACATTCACTCTAAAAAAATACAGACAAAAAGACAAAATCATATATTAAATAATAAAAAACAATTCAACATTTTGTTACCCCCAGCTCTGATTACAGCTCCTAATCAGTTCTTAATAGACGGGATAAGATTTTTCACTATTTCTTGAGCAAGGTCATCCCATTTTTCATCGATTGCGGCTTGAAGCTCGTAGCTGGCGCAGGATTTATAGCACTAACTTTTTAAGTTCGTCCCATAAATGCGCCATAGGATTTAACTTAATGAAGTTAAACAAAACTTAATGCTGGTCCCTCCATGCAATTTCGATGCAAAAAAACCGATGCTTGATGATTGATTTTGATTTCGATGAAAACCAACACGGTTTTTGCCTCCATCTAAATGCCCGCCCACACCATCCAGGAACCTCCTCCAAATGCCACGTTTTCACTCATACAGCACTAGGCGAAACGTTGTACGGGTCTTCTATAGACTCGTTGTCATCCATCACCCCCATGGAGAAATACACTGCTTTTATCTGTGGAAAAGATGAGCTCCACTGTTCGTCCGACCAGTGTGTGACGTGTTCTCTTGCGAAACGTAGTCGGACTCGATGAGCTGGGGTCAACTTAGGGCCAATAACCTTTGTGGAGGCAGGTAAGCAGCTTTTAATCTTCTTCTGACTGTCCAGCTGCTAACAGCTACTCCTCGCATTGCTCCTATTGGACTAAGGCGCCGGAGAGGGCCGGATTTTCGAAGTACTGACTATTAATCTATCATACCTCTCTGATGTGCACCTTTTTCTGGCGGATCTGCATCTTCAGTTAAGTCTTCTGGTATCGTCGGTAAACTCTGGACATAGCAGACTGGCTCATGTTTATCACACGAGCCACTTCTCGCTGACTCTGGCCTTGTTCCGAATGGGCAACGGCTTGAGCTACTTCTTCAGTAGATGTGTCCGTTTTTAGGCAATTTGTATTTAATAATAAGGGGTAAGTGTACCGGTTGACGTTCGATAACTAATTGATAAGGGTAAATCAATTAAATTCCTTTTATAGGGCATGACAACCCCTAATTACCGATATCTTAAACAGGTGCAAAAATAGTGATTAGAAATAACATGTTTTTGAGTCGTATTCTTGGAAAAGATAATATTTATTTACATTATTTAGAAGCCATAACATACAGCTTTAAAGATACAAAAGAAAATTAAAATAAAAATAATTTGTGTACGCTTTAAATATATTATTATAGTAAGTATTCAAATTGTTATAGATAAAATGTTTATTCATAAAAACAGTAGGTACTCTCTCTGCCTCCCATTCGATTTTAGTAACACTACGCCTCTAGCTACCACTGGGAAGCAATATTTTTGAATTTTTGTCATAACAAGGCACGAACTATCGCCGTAATGTTTTTGTTTAAACGGAACGTTATCGACGTCTATGACATTTCAAATGTCTTGCACGTTTTATTAAATTTTGCTTATATCTGTGGCTAGTTGGATATTTGAAGTGAATTACAGCATTAAATTTATTTTATTTCTGCATTCATTCTACATGAAATGTGTATTAATAATGTTTTATTTATCGCTTTTGATATACTAAATGAACGTGTGGAATAATATTTTGTCAATTTTCATTCGATAATATAATTTCTGCAAATATGTTTTGACCTGTAGATGAACCTTCTAATCGATAATTAATTTTAAGCTATTGAATTTTTATGATGAAAAGAATAGTTAAACGTTAAAGAGTAACTCGTGCTGTGTTCAGTTTGTGCAAATTATCTTTACATAACGATGTTGTTCACCCCAATTTATATTGCTATGACTTTTATTAAAACCTGGCGTATTCGCTCATTCCGTGCTCGTCTTCTAGAGTTCCTAAGTGGCAATACAAGTGTCGCTTTTTGTAAAGTGCCTGAAAATGCAGCAGGTATAAATTTTAAATTCATATGAATTTTAATATCTAAAATGTAGAAAACAAAAACCATTGAGGTGTCTTTAAACTTAAGTATATTGACTTTTTGCAGGTTATTACAATAGCATTTTTAAAACGACACGAAATACCGTACTGTAATATTCTTATTTTTAAGTGTGGCACATAACATAGTGGGTAGAGTTTCTGAGATCCTGGATTTGATTCTCAACCAAGGAACAATATTTGTTGTTGGTTGGTTTCCTGTGTATTGCATATATGTCTTGAGTCCCTGACACTGCATTTGATACTTCTTCAGATTGTACTGCCATTGCATTACATCAGAACAGTGAAGGGGATGACAACTAAGTGCCTATGTTTAATTAAGTTTATCAAATATTTATGGCACTAATATAACCCACTTTATTGCTCTTATCTGGTATATAACCAGAAATAATATTGTCATTATGGGAGTGGACCAGGAGAACTTTATTGAGTTAGATGAAACATAGTTTGTTGTATATTTCATTAATAGAAGAATCATCTTTGTTGTAATTTCCAAAATGTTTAAATATTACATGTGGTAAGTGTGTATAAGTAATATCTACTTATCTTGGTGGTGAATAAATTGTCTGAGGAAATAAGTAAATAAGAGAACTTTAACATCTTTAAGAAAATTGGAATACACTTACAAAATACCATCCTAATAAAGTAACATATTACAGCAAAGCTTATTATGGCGAGCAAGAAAAAATGGACAGTTCATTACATAATGTATCATCACTTAACTATAAGTGATCTAGGTTTTTTTACTATCTGTACTTAAAATGTGGTAAACTATAGCCTTGTCAGACACTTAAACTTCTATAAACATATTAAAAATAGTATCCTGTGAGTTCTAACCCATATTAGTATAGTAGAACATACTACTCCATAGACTTGGGTTGGTTGCTAAGGAAAACATTAATAATTAGATATTTACTACAGGTAAGATAAGAAATAAAATAGTTAATAAAGGTTTTCTACATCATTGTTTAAAGGGTTTCAATTTGTTACACATTTAGAATAATATGGGTATATAAGACAATGATATTGAATTTCAAATTTCTTGCTCAAAACTTTAAAGTAAACTTTTTTGCTTAATACTGCTCATATTTTTTGTTTTATTAAGTTATAAAACAAATGCCCAATTTACATATTTTAAAATATAAGAAGAAGTATATCTATATTCAAAACCATATATCAAATATTAAATATCATGAATAGTAAAACAACAGGTTTCCTTTTTTATAGAATTTTTAATACATTTTCTAAAACAATAATAATGATTATCTATTGATTTATTTTAGACACACATTAAAGAAATAGTGGTTGTGTTATCGCACAATATTTATATATAATAGGTATTGAATGGTGTATGAGCATATTTCTGGTGGATCTAATGACAGCCACTTAAACATATGACAGTTCATTATTGAGATAAATACTGTCAATATAATTTATTTTATATGTTAATTTAATTAATGTATATGGAAGTATGCGTCATGTTCAGAAAAAGAAGTGAGAACCATTCTAGCAATTGGGGATAGGAAAGAATAGAGTTGTGGTAACATGTATTGTAAATATTTTTTCTTTTTTTTTTCCTTTTTAAATATGTGCTGAATATTAATTCATGTGAATATCAGTTAAGTAATCTTATTACTTATTCTAGATTTAAATCCAAACTATGGAGGTACTAACTATATTATGTAATCGGTTTAACAAGGAAATTGAACTAGAGTAGACACTATAACGACTGGTTGATTTTTTTTTTTCGAGTTTTATTAGTGAAGATACATAAATAATTGTTTTTTATATTTCATCTACCCACTCAGTCTGACAAACAACCACACAGTTCACATAACAAGTGATAACTGTGGTTAGGAAACATCTACATTAATTCTGAAAAAAGAGAAACACATGGTTCTCTACACTCACCATTTGAAACACAGCAGTATAATGTGCTGCTGCCTCACTGGTATTTCAATAATGCCTTAGCTAAAATCTAGCTGCAGTGTGCCTCTACAATTAATATGAATTAAATCTATTTTAATATTTTTTTCAGAAACACCTACATTGAGTTCTAAATTATGCACAAATCCTAAAAATGCTTACCTATGTGATTTACTGGATTACACAAATGCTTCAAGAATCTGTAGTATGAAACCAACACAATGCATAGAAATTGCTGACTGGGTGTCGTGTGCAGGGGGCTTGCCTTTGGGGTCAAGTGATATTTCTCCAGTGACAGACCTTGATGTTGAAGTATTGTTTGAATGCGAGATGGAGCCACATGAAGGAAGTTCACACCATGACATAATTTCTGTAAGAGTCCTAAATGTTTTTATTATTTATTTTTAACTGTAATATGAATTTTTTGCCATTAAAGCATCAATAGCCTAATGGTTTTGGGTATGGTCTGTAAAAATTAAGGTCATAAATTTGAATCCACCATAAAACAGATTGACAATTGTCATGAATTGTTTCCTAGCACAAGTATTTTCTTAGTTGGAGTGTTTAACCAGAATATAAGTAATGTTCCTTCAAAAAAAAAAACTATTTGCCATATCTTATAAAAATATTTCATATATTGCTTATTGTTAAATTTAAAGGTTATAGTGTTTGTGCACTGTATCTCTTCTGCAATAGTTATGGGATTCTTCATAGATAACTGTGTATTGGAATGTATGCTTGTTGATTTCATTTCAATATAAAATACTTTATTACTCTAATTATATAATAAGATGACTGAAAACAGTGTCATCCTCACTTGCAGTATTGAGTACAGAACAATAATTGTAGTTAAAATCAATTTATCCATGATATTTTGTTTTAAATATTTTATTTTAAAATGGTAAATACAAATAATAGAATACTGAAGTTTGGGTAAACATAATAACGGAAAGGGGTTTCTATTTTCCATATGTTAGTCTAATTTTGTTAGTCAGGTAATACCATACATGCTGTGATGTTGTGCCCCAAAATAATAAGGTTTCTAAATGTTTCACGATACTACAGTTATCTTTAAATTATGTCATTGCTAAATAACTTTTATGTGAGAAATAATCTATAAGGTAGTTTATTGGCTAAGTTTTCGAACTTATGATCTTGTGGTCGTAGGTTTAAAGCCCAGCTAGCCCAGCAGAATTAAACTAGTAATTTCAGTTTTTTACGCAAACTAAAATACTAGAAGTAGTTACTAGTATTTGGGTACAGTTTATTGTTTTATATTTACTCTATTTCAAATGTGCACCTATTAAAATCAAGCTATAATGTAGGATGGCACTTGTCATCTCTGTCTACTTTACTGGTATAGTGATACAAAGGTGACAGCATATATCAATTCATTATTTACAATTTGCTAGCCTTTAAATAATTTTATTAAATTAAATATAACTAAAGACTAAATGACATTTAGTATGTATAACATTTAATATAAAAATTGTACTCATTAGGGTTTCTGTTGTTCATCTAGGTTCATTTCCAAATATAAAATGAATACATATAACTTTTAAATAATTAGAATAAAAGTAAACCTAACTTTAAAAATATAATTATCTACTATTTTTAACTAAAACTAATTATAAATGTTTTGATTGTAGTTGGAGTCCATGGGGCAACCAGTTGCATGGAAGGCGGGTACTCATCTGGCACTAGTGTTAAAAACCAATATAGAACACCTCAGTGTAGTGGGATTCCATTTTGTTGGTGGAGAATTTATAATAGACCATAAACTGCCAGTTGTTAGGATACAAAGTGAGTTTCTAAATAATATTTCTCTTGACCAGTTTAAAGACCACTTGGATAGGTACAATTTGTATGAGTAGTAGTTTTACAACAATCAACTGCTTTATATCTACCTCTGGGCATCATAAACTGATGATGATGGAAAAACAGAGTAACCTAAGTTCGACCAATTGTAAAAGTAACTTTTTGCCAGTTTAGTGATAGACTAAGCTTAGTGCTTACACCTAGTGGTTGAGGTGCGAATTGCAAATCGATAAAAATGGCTTTTGCGTAAAAATCAGTTTACTTGACTAATGAAGTATTTATGGTCAGTTATTATATAAATGTGGCCAGAAATTAATTTTATTTCAATAATTTTAGCTGTTCAAATATCAGGAGAACCAAACAAAGCAACTGACACGTCAATGAGAGGTTTACGCAGTGATATCCAACATGGATTAAAACAAAATCCTGAATTATTTCAGTGGCCTGTTCATGCAGCTTTGCTAAAAAAATTATCCAAAGTAGTTGATATAAAATCAGACATAAGGAATACGACTGTTGAAATGAATGGAGGTAGTGATCAAGTTTTAGATACAATACCACCGAAAAGATCTGTAACTTTAGCTGATGTAAGTACAATAACAACTAGATCACTATCGGCTGATGATGAATTTGATAAATCCGAAGATGATATTACAACGAAAAATCCAGAAAAGATAGGTAAAGAAGACTCAGAAGAAAAAGATAGAGAAGTGGTGGTTGAAAATGTCACTGTTGAAATACAACATAATATAACGCCAAAGAAATCAAGTTTAAAATTAGACTTAAAGAAAGGCACAAGTCAACTTTCAACATCATTATTAAATATATCTAGCCAAATCAAATCTATAACTACTCACAAGAGAGTAGTCAGTACAACCGCACCAAAGAAAACTAAACCACAAATTGATACAATGACCATGGTGAAGGAAGAGAACAAAAACAAAAGTTCATTGCAACAAAGTATACCAAAGTCATTGAAAAGCTCCCGTCCATTAATAAATACTAAATCACCAAATGTTTTAATATATTCTGATAGTGTAGTAGCTAGAGATAATTTGGAAGCCTCGCTTAGAAAAGTTTTGGATTGTGACAGGTAAGATTAAAAGTTAGTTTTTATATAAATTAATTTAATAATATGATGACACGTAAGCAAACATTTTTTATTTCTTATATTTTCTACTAGCATCTGCCCGTGACTTCATCTTCTTTCATATCAGAATTGGATCCAGAGAGAAATGAAAAAAAATGTGTGAGACGACATTGTAGATTTTATTATTTTCCATCATGGAGAGTTTTGTGCACTCCTTGCTTCTCACATGGTCAGCTTTGAGAGTTGCCCAAAAGTATTAAGCGCTCATAAATTATACTGCACGGAGTCTTTCTTGGACTCGGGTTCACAATGATGAACCCAAGTTTCATTTCCTCTAACATTTTGACCCCATACACCATCCTTGTTTTCATTACAAAGATGTTGGATCTTTAAAAACGAGGATGGCACGGGAACAATCCACGCGTTGTTGTCTTTGAAGCGGCGTGAGCATTCACTTAGCCATGCCAAGATAATCATGAAGAATTCTAATAATAGTCGTATCAAATACTTCAGTCATTTCTTCAGGAGTTGTTCGTTTCGACCAATTTCCGATATTAAATTTTCGACTTTTTTAGGATTTCTCGAAGTACTACACTTCAATGGGCTGCCTCAGCTATAGGTCGTTGTCAACTGATACCTTACTTTGCTTAAAGAAAATGTGCCACTTGTAAATCGATAATATCTCGTCCATTATGATTTGAACAGACTTTCATTGCTTGGAATGTTTGAATTATGGCACTATACTTGATTTTTCCCATATTTCACACTTTCGATAGTTCAAAGACTAAGACACATGATAACTATGATAAAACTTCATATTTATACGAATTATGAATCCTTGAACATGTTACGATCTAAAAGAGCCTCATCTACCTCCAACTCGCGAACTTAAAAACACACCCTTGAATGTATTAATCATGGTTATAAAATATCTGTGCTCAAAATTTCATTTAAATTCTATCAAACGTTTTTGCTTACCTTAATGATGGATTTTTTGTACTTATATCATATAAGTGGACACAACAAAACACTTATCTACTGCGCATGTTGACTTAGGTACACACTATACAGCGTGTCCCGCGAGTCGTTGGAGGCGGGCGCGTGGCGGGGTCGAGCTGCATTAGTGGCG
This sequence comes from Teinopalpus imperialis, assembly GCA_029286865.1. Taxonomy (NCBI): domain Eukaryota; kingdom Metazoa; phylum Arthropoda; class Insecta; order Lepidoptera; family Papilionidae; genus Teinopalpus; species Teinopalpus imperialis. The sequence continues at coordinate 5,948,434 of JAGSMU010000017.1, forward strand.
GTGGCGGGATGCGTCGGTCGCTGTGCACCCTTGTTGCTGGCACATCTGCTTGATGGCGGCCGATTGCTTGCACTTTGCTCGGATTTGCTGCACACGGTTCTTCCTTATTATAAAACTGCCGAAGTTAGTATTATGCTATTGTTCCATATTAATTATTTGATGCCCTTTCTTATATTCTTATTTTAAGAGTTCATGTTATTAAGGCACCAACAGTCAATGTTTCTTCATCACAAGGTTTGGCTGGTTGAGAATCTCAAAAGACATTAAGGCAAAAATAAGGTGTTTACAATTGAAGATTAAATAAATAAATATAACATACATATAGAAGTAAATATATATCTAAAAAGGGTTGATTCATAACGTTCAACCTTTTCTTCATAACTTCAACTCATCGTTACAAATGCGCACGGTTTACGTGATTATAAAATTTGTTCCACATAGTAAGCATTGAGTCTACATTTAGATTCCCTATATAATTTTATTTCAGGTCCGTGAAAGTGAAATAGTACAATTCAGTTACGACAGATGGAAGTCAGTCAAAATGAAACATCACATATTTTGCTATCAGGCATCGCCCGCCAAAAAGCAGTTCTCTACTGAAAGTGACAGGCAGTAAGTTATTATTATTAATGACTATGTACTAACCATCCATTGAATATATTAATAATTTTATAAAACATAATTCTTAAATAATGTTACAGAGCAAGCCAAGATGGCAATTTTAGTCGGTATGAAATATATATAAATATTATAAATCATGTATTTTGTAATATTTAAGTTATATATAATATCATAACACCATCATAACTGAAAAGCTAATTTCATATATTTTGTAAAATAATAGTGCTAGATAGCTTAATTAAAAAAAAGCTATTTCATTTTCACATAAATTACTTAAAGTAGATATTAAATCTAGTTATTAAAATATTTTGAAAATATTACTTTGAAATAATGCATGTAATATTTTAGACATACTTAATTTGAAAAACTCAGGTATGCATCGAACAATATTTTTCATATTAATTATAAACACAATAAAACATTCTTGGAAGTCATAGTGTTAGAATTAGCATTCATTAAAATTTAATACTTGCACCTTTAGATTTTTTTTCTATACAATTAAAGATATGGTGTTACATACATACACACGGTTACATACATAAGTATAAAATGAACCCACGCACTTTTGAAGTTATACTTTTTTTGTTGGATCTTACATGTGAAATCAGCCGATATAAAATTTATGACGCATTCCAGGTTTTTCATTTTTCATTTCATCTTCCAAAAAGTATGACTTAAAAATGATATTTATTTCATTATATACTCATACTCAATTTTCATTTTATAAATCTTTGGGCTTCCTCATTACCATTAAATGCATTCCGTCATCCTCTTAAAATTTCATGCACGTTAATATATTTTTTTTTATTTTCAGTATTGTCGCGTAGAGTGCATTGAATTTATAAATATTCGTTAACAGTATACGTTTATTGTAGACCATCCAAATATACCGGCCATCCCGGACACGAGTTAGACATTCAGATCTTAGCTTCGGAGGAAACGTGGCGTACACCATCTCTGTTGCAAGCAACGGACACGATCAACAATGGTATCGCGATATTTTCACAGGTTAGCACTAAACTAAATAACTTGAGCACGAGTGATTCGACACGACGGGAGACAGGACCTTCACAGAAAACCAGTTTAAAATAACGCCTTGGAATTATTGTGTTTCATCTTGGGTGTGGAGGAATCCAGGATCCAGTTACTGGTAACGAGACGACCCGTTTTAGGCTTTTTTTTTGTGAGTATTGCTGTTGATCCAGAGACCTTTACAGCTTTATCTAATTAGACTCGCCGTCTTAGTACACAAAGAGTTTAGGATGGATTATTGGTATCTATCTACGCGCTGTGAAGTCGGCAGCATTGAATCACCTGGTGAAACATAAACTAGAAAGGTTTATTTTAGATGTGAAAGAGGTCAACCACCAATTTGCATTATATTCTAGGCTACTACAGAGTCTGGTACTAGTACTACTAGGCCTGTCTCGCTCTCACTTACAGGTCTTATGGAGAGATGTAGTGATGAGTGTAAGAATTGTAGAGGTGCATATCGATAACAGGATAGGTACGATCGATGTGCTAAATTATGTTAAGTATTAATAGGAATAATTTTTCGCTATCTGAAAATAAAAGTTATATATGTAGGATAAAATATTTGTTTCGACGTACGAGGGCACATTGAAAAGTTTTGAGCCTAAGGTTGACATTTAAATTCAAAAGAAAAAATAATACTGACACGTAATATCTATTTCGTTTTTAATTATAATCTGCTGTCTTTAGTTTCTCTTCCGTCAAAATTGCAAAATTTGTGATCGATTTAACAAACGAAGTTCGAGGTTTCCGTAGAAATGGATAAAATTGAGCACCGTTCCGTCATAAAATATTTACAAAAAAAAGGATTAACGCCAAAACAAATTTATGGAGATATGTACGAGACTTTGGGGGAATGTACTCCATCATATGCCACTGTTAAAAGATGGGTAGCGGATTTGAAACGTGGCAGAGATGCAGTGCAAGATGAACCTAGGAGTGGTAGGCCACCGACGGCTACCACTGACGAAAATACTAATAAAATGTTAGACCTGATTTTGAATGACAGGAGATTGACGATTGCAGAGATAGCAGAAGCAATAGGCATTTCCTATGAACGAGCACAGAACATAAATTCCAACGATCTTGGATTTTCTAAGGTCTCTTCCCTAGACTGCTTTCAGCCGAAAACAAACGCACCCGCCAAACAGTATCACAGGATTGTTTGGATCTGTTCCAAAGTGATCCTCAAGATTTTCTTAGCAGTTTCGTAACTATGGACGAAACTTGGGTTCACCACAATACACCAAAGTCCAAAGTACAATCCAAGCAATGAAAAAGAGCAGGTCCCCTAAATTTTCGACGAATATCGAGGTACAAGAAGCTGTGACTGAATATTTTGATGTAATCGAAGATTCTTTTTTTTTAGAAAGAATACTAAAGCCAGAGACAAGATGGCAAAAGTGTATAGATCATTCTGGAGACTATGTATAGAAATAAAATAATCATTTAGAAAAAAATCGATTTTTTTAAGGACGGGCTCAAAACTTTTCAATGTGACCTCGTAGTCATAGAAAAATTGTATTGATCGTAGTGTGGACCTGAAAAGGGCCGTTTTTATCTTTTCTAGGGATATTTCTTAGTTCTTCAAAAATCCTCAACCGTATCTTCCCCATCTGTGTCATCGTCCTATAGGTTAATTATCAGAGGTGGTGCTTGATCTCTTCAAATAGTTTAAAATCTTATATTTATAGAAAAACAACAACCCTTACTCGTAACCACCAATCAGAAGTCAGAGTGCTAATTAAGGTCACGATTACGCATCGACCCCGCGGTAACGGGTAACGATAGCTAAGTATCGATAACGAGTTGCATTGCGTGCACATTCCTACTGTCAGTGACATTTATTGCCCGACGACTCAGTTTATAATGCGTCGACTATAGACAATTGTTTTATATATTTTGTGACGACATGCTTATTATCAACATTAGACCGGTTTTTTCATCCGCCGGTTCTGAAGATTATACATATATCGGCGTAGTAACGAAGCCACATATCTGGGTACTGGAATGTATATATACTTGGAGTATTACATTTAGGTTTACGAGACAATTATATAAATAATTACTAGTAAAATTGGGTCTCTACTTTCTCTCAAACATTATACGAAATACAGCGGCTATATGCAGGTGTTATTAACTTTATTTTGATTTAGTCGGTCTAGTTGTAGCTGGGCTTTACCATAAATTAACTTGGAGCAATATTTGTTAAAAAAATAAGTGCAAACTTACAGATACATCTCGAGGCCGACCCAAGTGACTACTTAGGCGATGAAGGTATGAAAAGCAACGAAGCTCGTTTAGGGATCATTCACAAGATAATGGGCGACATCCTTGGTCTCCATGTCAAGGACCCCAAGGAACTCAGCCATGTAGATTATACGATGGGATACTTTTTAGGGAACCATGTGGTAAGGCATTTTATACCATAGTACATATCATGCACTAGGTTTAGGTCGTTAGGTCGTTTTTGTTTCGCATCCTCATATGACCATGGTACTTAATCTTGAAAGACGTTTGCTTTTTAAATGTTATATTAATTATATGAAAAAATATAATGGTTACATATATATAACTATATGTGTTCATTCCCCCGGGTTGACGTTTTTACTATTAAATTTCAGACTATTTTTGCCGCCAAAATAATGTATCAAATTAAAGTTTACACAAAATTTCAAATAATTTACGCCGTCATGTAAATTAATGTATATTAAGGCCAGTAATTAATGGCGTTTATTTTATTTTTCGTATTGAAAATTGGATAAAAAATAAACGTCTTTAAACAAATCAAATTTTACAATAGTGCAGTTGTTATGTGATAATTGCATATTTTACATACATTAGAATAATTCATATACTTAAACATATCCATGTATTTATATAAGCTTCATAGAAACACCGTCATCTGGTATCATAATCATTCAATCCAGTTTTCAAAATTTCAAAATCATGCCTTTAATGTAGCTTCGTGTGTTCTGTGGTTCGGCATTAGTATTTTTTTTAAAGAATATGCCATCGCTTGTTATAGAAAACAATGAACGAAATTCAGATCTACTAGCTATACAAAAATAATTAACTAATTTTGTCAGATAAAAATTAACAATTTGCTTTTTATTTCTTTTTAGTCGAAGGAATTCTCTTAATATTATTTTTAACAATATCATAAATAAAAGCTTTGTCCATATATTTTTTTTGGATGATTTTATTAACCCTAGTATAATTTTGGGTAAATTAATAACCAACTTTTAAAATATTTTATAAATATATCTTAAGTTATATATTTAAATATTTTTGTATAGTTAATTACGTAAAAAACAATAAACGAAATCTTGTTATATATGTAAATAATATATATGTAAATAATATTATTTCCAAAAATACTTACGAACGAACTTACTTATGAACTGAAATCACTGCGCAAATGTCCAAAAACAAATATTATGGGTTTATAGAGTGATAGAGCCACGCCGTAGCTTATTTCTAACTGCAGTGTGAATGGGTTTGGTGAGCTTAGAGAGCCTACACCTTTCTTAAAGGCCGGCAGCGCATCTGCATCTCCTCTGCTGTTGCGGATGTCTATGAGCGGCGGTGATTACTTGACGTCGGGTGGACTACTTGCTCACTTGCCACCTATTCTATATGAAAAAAAATCCAAGACCCAGAGTTGCAGGTAGATAGAAGTTCTATTCTATTCCATTCCTTGGGGATGTCCACATACGTGCATCTGGAATCATTGTAGTGGATGGATAGGTGTTAATGGGCTGTGTAACATTCATCACCAAATGAACCGCGTGTGCTCGTTTGTCACTCTTTAGCGTATTTTTTTTAATGATAATAAATTTGTTAGTATATAGTTATATCTCGATGATTTGTAAAGTTCGAGATACCACAGAACACACGTAGCTAGACGAGTGAAGAAAGAGACAACAATAAAGTGATACAGCGTGTTGTCCGCTAGGGCGCGTGGACGTCGTCGCGTGCTGGCCCCGGCCACGTGACGGTGTGATGGCCGGTGAGACCCGCCGAGCTTTGCATACACCCCTTATTTATTACCCCTAGGAGATTTCACGAAGCTTAAAAAGCTTCTCAATTTTGGAGAAAAATAGATTTAAAGTATTTGTTTCAGTCCATTCGTAGGGTCAAAGATTTTAACCCTTCGTCTTGTTCTGTGTATTTAGAAAATGTTTCGAGATTTTCCAGGGATAGTTCTATTGAAAATATAGCCGCGATATCAAATTCGTTTAATCGTATATCGGCACATTTTCTAAATTTGGTAAAGAACTATGTACAATGAATTTATGTAGGTTAATAAGAATTTAATTATTTTTTTCCCCTTGGATAAAATGTTTAACTGGTAGCTAGAAAAATAAATCTGTCTATCGGCCTTGATAATTAATTAAGAAAATGAAGATCAAATATTAAATATGCTTAGAAGCTATAAAAAGATTTTTTATAACTTTTTCGGGATTTTTTTAGTTAATTATATTTGTAATCTGTGCTCAGCACAGCAGGTTAATTAAAAATAGCTTTTTTTTCTCCAGAGTGATATATATGATAGATAGAAAAAATACATTTGAAAGTAATAATATAATATAAATATAGTAATGATATCTTAATCTTTTGATCAATTGAGGAACAAGCTTGAAAAGTTTCTTCGTGAAATCTCCAACCTCAGCAATTTCAATATGCTTAACTATCTATATATCGTGCTTTGTTGCATGCTAGTGCTTACAATTTTTCCTAAAAAGGTTTAGAAGGCCCTCCTATGCTTTTTATTAAGTATAATTTCATTACAGAAAATTATTCGCTATATCTAATGAAAAAAAAAATTAAAACTTAAAATCACATTTATAATATTGACCAGAGATCTTGTGCTTAGGATAAACTGACATTTAATACCAAGCGTTGCTCATTAATTTTATATTCTAGACGATGTTTGAATGTTGTAAAAACTTTAAACGACAATAATGCTATCATGATAATAATTTATAGCTATTTATAATAATAGTTTTAGTTACATATTACGCTAATATAATGACATATGAGCAGCTTGCAAAGTACGCTTTGATTTATAGCTAGAGAGAAAGAGATGCAAATAGCACAAGCAGCTGTTTTAATGCAACAATATTTAAACGGAACATATTTATTAATTGTTGCATGTTCCCATGTACCGGAGACTTCTATCACAAGCAATTTGTCGAAAAGCATTGTATCTGTTTCAAAATTATGTTTTATATTTTACTGGAATATTGTGTACTCGATGTTATTTCCTTATTTTCTAAATTATTTAATACACGCATTTTAACATTAAAATAATGTCTTACTTGGCTTTTATCTTTTAATTATCAATTTACAAAATAATGATAAATAAAAATAAAAATAAATAACTAGAATATATATACGTACATATATTTCGTAGTTTTTTTTTTTTATACTTCACTGACAGGAGTCTCCGATCGGGTAAACTCATAACATACATATATATATATATATTACTATTAATGCTTTTCACAGGATAAGCTCGCGTTAGTGGATAAATTGTGTCCCCCCATGGATAAAGGGAGACGTGTTCATAAGTTAGATAGATTGACAATACAATGGTGTATGAGAGGTGAGACACCTTTAGAGCCCCCTTCGACAACGTTTTTACCTGTATGCCTATATGAGTGTCCTGAAAATTTCTCCACCGTCGAATATTTCGATGTAAGTACAATTTTTTACTTTTTATTTTTTTACAAAATCCAAAGCTCTTAAATATATTACAATTCATTCTTATGAGTAAAATCTTACAGCCAAAAACGGATTTATATTATTTAAACAGACAGCAGAATAAAAGCAAACAATTGTTAAAATTTAAAATAAAATGAAATTTGTGATACCAATACAGTAGTATAAAAGTAAGGATGAAATTTAATTTAATTTGTGTGCGTGTGTTTGATGAGATATGTTTATTTGTGTTTATGGTATCCGTGCCGCCTTGCATCATCAGTTTTGAGATATAATTTTTAAATGTACTCCTATTAGTTTGAAAGATATCAATTGAGTGAAACTTATCATTATAAACTCTATGTAATCGATTAACCATAGAGTTCTGCGCGTAACGTGTAGATATCTTGGAAACGCTAAACAAACGTGTATGTCTTGTTCTAGTTTTTGGAGCACAGAAGCAGAGGACTCTGTTAGTTAAATCTCCACAGTCAATACCACTGTTACAAAGACCATGTAGAAACGCCATAATTAGTAATGTAGGTCGGCTCTCAAGGCTTATGAAGTTGTAGTACCTGTATGAACTTTCATAGTTTTGAGAACGTCTGTAACTTTCCATATATGATATATATATTGATCTAAATATATATGTATAATATATATTGATCTAAATATATGTGTGTAATATATATTGATCTAAATGTATATGTATAATATATATTGATCTAAATATATATGTGTAATATATATAACATATATATATATATATATATATATAATACTATGAAAATATACTATAATAACTAAAAAGTCATAGAAACGGGACACATACAATTCTCTCTGATGTATAAACCTGTCTGTATTGCACAAATTTGATTCTCCACTGGGAAACGATCTCGGGCGAGAACTCACTTATATGCTGTCGGTAGTCAAGTATATAAAAGAAACGCTTTATTTTTGAAATATATGTATTAAAGGAACATTTTATTTCTAGAATCTAACATCAACGTCTCTAGGTCGGCTGGTTATATACGTGGACGTGCTTGATTCTACAACATTAATTGTGGATGGGGGGGCATTGGCGCATGGCGTGGCCAGCGTGGCAAGGAGACAGCTCGCGGGTAGCGGTCGAGGTGGCAACGCCTGGCTGACACCACCGGGGCAAGCTGCCATATCACTACAGGTTCTGTATACGAAGAGTTACACCTCCTTTTATTATATTTGTTATTTTCCAGGAGACGTTCAACATGTTGCAGTACATCTCAGTTCATTACTCGACGCTTTAAGTCGTAAACAAAATAAATTGTATAACTCCACTCCTCTTTAACACACATATCAAATTTAACACCAGGGAAGGACGATGTTTTGTTACTTGGTCTGTGTTATCCGTGGGAATTATCCAGTTATTTTATTTATTTATTTATAATAAGAGTACATAACACTTTAATTACAAAAAATAACATTCAGAAAACCACAGAGGTTTGTCGAGAATGTTACTTGACAATAATACAATAAAAATGTTGAGCAATACATGCAAGTACCTACATTAATAACTAAAAATATAATACACTAGTTCTTAATTTACACAAACAGAAGTAAAGGTGGGTAGAAAGAGTACCGATGCATTCAATGCATGCACAGGTTGTTCAAGTGATGAGATTTTAATTTTTGCTTTATGTTTTTAACTCTGATGCATTTAATGAAAGATGAGTCCATATCATTAGGAATGCGTGGTATGAGATACGGTTCTAGGTATATATCTAAAGGAAAACAAGGCATCTGTATTATGATCCGCATGAATTACCCAATTACAGGTATATATGTAAGGGATTTTAACGCATCTGTTTCATGATCCGCATGAATTACCCAATTACAGAAATATATCTCCATCATTCATCATGATGGAACGTGAATGTGAATCTTAAATCTTTGTCCTTGTCTACGATGAATGAAAATAGCATTAGTTTGAGATCTTAAATATAATTAAAAAATAAAAACCATCAAGTGAATATCATGAAGCGTCAGCAGGTTCAGGGTACCGTTTACGGAACTTGGTTCGAATACGCCATTAGACTATGTGTCGAGAAGTTTACTTACGAGTGGTTAAACGGAATGTTAAACGGAAAAAAAAGAATAATTTGTGTGTTCGTTTTATAACCTCTTTATTTATTTTATTTATAACAGGTGTGGCGTAAAATGTCTCCAACGTTATCCCTTGTCCAGCACGCTGCATCGTTAGCGGCCGTCCGCGCTATACGTACCGAGCCCGCCTATGAACACTTAGATATCAGGTCAGTTAACTTTCTCTCGTAATAACAAAGACAAGAGCAAAAGGTTTAGCAAAATGTCCCTGCGTAATAAAATTACACTTTACAAAGCGTGCATCCGACCCATAATGACATACGCAAGCCCCGTCTTTGCGCATGCCTCCCCGCGTCACATTCACCGACTTCAGGTAATACAAAATCGTTTCATGCGCAAGGCCACCGGTGCGCCGTGGTTCTTGCGTAACGAAAATCTACACATAGATCTTGAGCTGCCGACCATAGCTCAGTACCTGAAGCAGGCTTCTCGCCGATATTTCGACTCTGCCGTCACACACCGAAACCCTTTGATTGTAAGTGCCGCCACTTACAATCCCATCGCGAATCACAGATTTACCCGCGTCCGTAGGAGACCGAGGCACGCCCTCGACGACCCTGACGACGCAACCACCAGGGCCCAAGCCCTTCATAAAACACAACACACAAACATTGCACCCTCATATCGCCCCCGCCGACGGCGAGGGCGTCGCAAACAAAGTTATTCGCGGTACCGCCATGTCACTGGCCGGTTCTCTCCAGTCGCGAAACAGGGTAACGGTCCAAGCCGAGGCTCCCTCTCGGGAGCCCTTGCGCTGGTTACCCATATATAGAGGTCTCGACTGAGAGCCATAAGCGCTTGGTCACCTCTCAACCCGGTGAAACTGTAAAAGCCCTGGGGCTAACAGCGGCCATCAGCCCGAAAAAAAAAAAAAAAGCAAAAGGTTTCACCAATTTGAAAGTGAAATTAAAAAACATAAATTAATTATTGTGAAATAACTTCTAAGATTTCGAGCCACGCTCAAGATACTTTCTAATTGCTGCAAAATTAATGGGTCTGCTCGACTGGAAACAATGTAATTAAGTAAGAATTGATTTGTCAACTCACATTTACTTTGGCATTAGACTGAAATATGCGTATATGATATATGGTATAGCGAAATAAAATCACACTGGAATGCTCAAAGCAATATCTTCTTACAAAATTAAGCAAATGTTTCTAATTCTATCTTGTATTAGATTATTTGGGATTTAAAGAAACATTTGCATATAAACGGCTAAATAACTCCACGCTGTCTTTTTCGTGTGACGTCGTGCGCGCGCTTTTTAATATTTCACTCTCATCTGTTCCCCTAATGCGCCTTAAGTATAAATTGTAAATAAAACAGGCTCAAAATAACTCTATATATATATATATATATATATATATAAATAACTAGAATAGTGTATGAAGATAAGAACGACCTACGACCATTTAATTCGTCTCATTGTGAATGATCCCTGTATGCACGTTGCAATCATTGTGCCTAGCTCACGGACCCCTCAGTTCCGTGAGCCCTGTGTCCGATGAAGCTGTAAGAGCCGCATAGGCTAACAGCATAAACATCAACAGAATATAGAAAAAAAAAAAAATCATTGTGCTGGTCATACCACGGTATCGTTACTACTTGTAATTAATTCAGTTATTTAAAATCTTCAAAAGATCCTGGGGAGATGACAATGGTGCAGATCTAACCCGATGCCTTATTATAATTACTACTTGTAATTTATTTAGTTATTAAAGTTTTTCGTTTCTTGTTCTGAAGTCGAGGGTGGAAATCTTCAAAAGATACCTTGTCTCCAGGGAAGGTGACAAGGATATTTTGGATTATTACTCACTAAAACATCTCGATGGCCACCCTATATATATTCAGTTTACATATGAATTGTTTATAGAAAAGTTTTTCAAACTTCTATTTCCATTAGAGTTATGTGTTTTAAGATGCCTGTGTAAATGAGGTTTACTCTCAAGGGCGGGTCCCATCCATAAATTTTATTCTTGACCAATAAAAATCTAAATCGAAGCCGGCCCTAAAGCTTCGATTTAGATTTTTATTACTAGATTATTATATATATAGATATTTTATTACTATTAGATATTTAGACGAATTTTGGAATCTATTGTGTATAGATTTAAATTTTGTAACGTTGTTGATTGGTAAGTGTATACATATAATGATACACATTTGCGTGTACTTATAATTCATAAACAAATAATTAAATATCATAAAGTAATTTGTACATACCTTTCCTATAGTCGACGCATTATGAACTGAGACTTCGGGTCATAAATCATATTTATCTGTCTGTCTCGCTTACACAGATCTTATGGAGAGGTTTAGTGATGTGCGTAAGAATTGTAGAGGTGTATATCGATAACGGGATAGATACGATCGATATGCTAAATTATGTAAAGTATTAATAGGAATAATTTTTCGCTATCTGAAAATAAACGTTTTTAATTTGTAAGATAAAATGTTTGTTTCGACGTAATCATAGAGAAACTGTATAGATCGTAATGTGGCCCTGAAAGGGGCCGTTTTTATATTTTCTAGGGATGACGCATCGACCCCGCGTGCGCAGGCAGCTAAGTATCGATAACGGGTTGCATTGCGTGTACATTCCCACTGTCAGTGACATTTATTACCCGACGACTCAGTTTAAAATGCATCGACTATAGTCTGTAAACGTCCAAATTTACCTAACTTGTTACAGAATAAAATGGCCTAATGACATCTACTACGGGCGCGACGTGAAAATAGGAGGTATCATCACCAAAGCGAGCTGTTTAGATAATGACGTCATCTTGCATATAGGTAATACAATTTTGCTATGATAATACAAACTAAAATGGTTGATTCCATTGATATACAAAAAAAAAATTAAAGGCACCAACAAATTAGAATTTTAGGAGAGACCGCGATTATCGAAACAAATAATATAGGTACATAATATTTTGATTCTACATATTATACATTCAACTCTATCATCGAGAAAAGTTCATCAAATTAATGTTTTCATCACTAAAAAGACGGCACGATTTATTTATGTGCTCTTCTGCAACTTGTAACAGAGCTACAATGCAGTTTGTATCTAACTGCAGAATTCATGGGTCAGCTCGACTGGGGTAGGACCACGCCCTCACGGCCAAATGAAATACCAATAGCAGCTTAAAATAGGATAATGCTGCTGTGTTTCGTCTGGTGAGTGTAGGGATCCGTAGACCTTTATTACTGACGACGAGGCATTCCATCTCAGTCCTCAAGTGTGACAACGCATTTGTATTGATTCCTAGTCGAGGATGAATGTCGCGGGCCGCAGGAATCACTTACCATTAGGTGAACTGTGTGTTCGTTTGTTATTCACAATTTAAAAAAGATAGCAAATTGATTAATGGACATAACAACTAAAACTTAAATTAATTAATACTCTTACGTTTAAAAATTTTTTTATTCATAGTAAAACAGAACTTTTTTATATTTAATTGTTTGTGTTACATATTTTTATTTACATTTTCTAAATATAAAAGCATCATTTTAATTTAGTGCCTTTTTTTCAATTCCAGGTTCAGGCGTAAACATATCAAATAGTATTCCAACGACGTGTGTGAACGATATCATAACGGACTATAACCACGAGCACGGCACAACCCTAGCCCCGATATCAATAGAGAGGTTCTTAGCGCGATATTGCTCGCAACTTGAGCGGATACTAGATTATATCGATAACGAGGCAGGGGCCGAGGCGTTTTTGAAGCAGTATTATCAGTATTGGCTGCACGAGTAAGTCGATATACAACTTTATACTAATATATATTAAAATACATAACTTCATACATACCAATATATTTTTCGAATCAATTTTTAAACAACAGCTCTGAATGATGACGAGGTCGATTTCTCCTGCCACAGCGATATCTTCTGCTTTTTTCCTGATGACTCCCAACTGTCCGGAATTTATTATAGTGCTATAACCATCCGCGCAGTAATTTAATCTTAGATACAATACACGCGCAATAAGATCGGAACGATCTTCAGATACACTGTCTGAACACCTGTCACAAGATATTAGCGTTAAATGTGGAAATTTCTCACAATTTCTGGTGTAAAGTAACTTAGAGATGTCCATGAATCTATGTTAACTCACTGACAGAAGGCGAATGAATATATCTATGGTGAAGATATATCATTTACGGTGTGCTCGAATGTCTAATCGTCGTTTTTGAAACTGGCAACATCAATGTTTCCTTTACAGTGGAGAAGAAATTCGCGTAAAAAGCAACAGTTCCGATAGTCCCATCGAAGGTACTATAGTTGGCGTAGATGATGCGGGCTGGCTCCGTGTACTCACGCAAGGGCACGAGATGAAAGTCGCGCCTGACGGGAATACATTTGATATCATGAGCGGGCTCATTGCACCAAAGATTTAAAACCATTAAATTTTATTCTTCACGATAATAGGAAAATATGCATCACCCAAAGAGATCTTGAGAAGGGCATATCTAGCAAATAGACTTATGAAGAGCATCAGATGGGAACATGTTTCATATCACGCGAGGACACGAACGCCTTAAATTATTAATAAGGACATATGTCTAGATTAAAAATGGATGGACATAAATTGTCCGCTAACTGTTGAGCACAAATTGTTACGTAAAGATACCTTAAATGGTGCGGCGACATTCTCGGTAGTGTTTTTATTATAAGGAGGTATTAATGAGGAGTTTATATATATATATGCCTGTTCAACTTATTTAGGAATTTCACGTTGTCTATTTGGGTCCGATTTTTCAATAGTCGTATTTATCCTAGAAATTTCTTAGGAAAATCTATTAAATGTTAACGGTTAAAGTTTATCCGATGATAAGTCTATTTTTTAGGTTAATAATAGATAAATAAATATATTTTCATTGCGCTTGGTAGTTACTTGGTTTAAAACTTATATCTGAAGGTACCACTTCAGCGTGGTATAGACTAGTGAAACATTTCATGAATTTATTTTAGATAATCTGTGATCTAATTATAATTTAAATTATGGCAATTTTTTATTAATCACAAAGTGATCCGATTACCGTCCACCTTCACCGGACTTCACGACGCACTGCTGGATTCCATCCTTTTGTTGTGAACATCCCTCAAACCCGAACGAAGCGCTTTGCATCGTCTTTCATTATTCGTACAGCAAAGGACTGAAATAGTTTGCCCGCGTCTGTCTTTCCCTCCGATTACAATGTGGGTGTTTTCAAGAGTAGAGTGAATAGGCATTTACTGAGCTAGTGCACCTTTCCATCCAGGACTGCATTTCCATTTAACATTAGGTGGGGTCGTGGCTAAGCACTTGCTCAGAAAGTTCAAAGAAAAACCTAGAAGTTTGAGTTCTTATTAGTAGAATGACGTCACAGTTTAGTTTTAGTTTATGTGAGTTGTTTATATCTAACTGCATTGTCTTTTATAATAAAAATAAAAAAAAATATGAAGAAATTTCTACGGTCGATGGTGTTATTTATACTCAAGATGTCTAAATATGACTATTATTATTTTTCCCAACACAATATATAGCAATATTTTGTCTCGTTATGGCCTGTTTGACTCCTGTCACTAGAGGCGTTACTTTATTGTGGAAAAACTATAACACTAAAGAAATTAATGGACGGCTATACTGGATTTTGTATTAAGCAGCAGATGATACTTTAATTGATGATATTATAATACCATGGGTTTTCTTCTTGCAAGATTTAACAGAACACCTTATTTTTTGTCATTTTATTAAGTTGGTAGTCTTCTTAAGAATATAATTGTTTGAAGAAACCATATAGAAAAATAAAAGTCATATTTTGATCTTGGACTACCCAATTGGAATTTTATATAAAACAATACGCAAATGGCAGAAAAAAAAATTAATAATTTTTCATAGTTGATCATGGAAACTGCTTGCAATTGTACGCTAAGTGCGAATCATGTCTATTTATGATCCTATAATATAAATAAGATAAAGTTACAATTGTAGAGAAACAAACTTATCGTCGATCTTATTGCGTCGAATTAACTGTTACTTATTCATAGGTTGTTCTATTTAGCGTCTGTTTGTGTAGGTGTCATATCACGTATTATTGTGCAGCCAAGACACTGCCAGTGGTCATATGCCTAGGTTATTTAATAAGGAACGATGTAAAATGTGAAAAAAAATGTTTTCTAGCATTTATTTTACGGATGAAAATTGCGTGTTATTCGATTGTAAAACTATAAGAATTAATTTTTTCGAATGTAGTGACGTCAAGACACCAGAAGTACGAACAAGTAAGTTGCAAGAACTTAAAATAATATATTAGAACTTATATATTTATGGCGTTTTTAATTTTTATTATTTGTCGTATGATAGCAACATTGTTTGCTCAAGCAATGCATACGACGTTAAGCTTGTAATGTAATTTGAGGTCTCTGGTATAATACTGTTAAACGAACCATTATTTATGTATTATATTCAACTATCAGTATTTCTGACATCGCACTCGCAGACGCCGTAATTTCAAAACGTCATGTCCTCGTAGCATGTGAAAGTTATGATAAATGTTACCAATTAAAAAAATATTAACTCGATGAAATGTGTTCATGGTACACGCGATATTCCTAAAAACTATATGATGTTATAGTGTATGGATTTTACTCATGCTTATACAAAACTGTAGCGTTTTTTAGTACACATTAGTTTTTTTACAAAAATCAAAACGACAAAAATATGCTATATAGATTGAAGTTTGAAATATTTACACGTGCAGGATGGAATTAAAATTCATAGAAAAATGTTTTTGCCAGATTTGGATGTTATATTTCAGTAGTATTGTCTTATATACATAGTACAGGATGTTTAACACTATTTCTATGTTCCATGGCTTTTTATAATACAACGTAGATTGGAATGTCCATAGTTATAATTGTTGTTACGTCAAATTTTTTGAATAACGTTGCTGATCTGAATGTTGTATATATTTACGTTTTAACTGTGAATTTATATAATCTATAACGTAAAGATCTACTATAATTTAAAAAAAATGTATTAAGTACGTATTAACTATACGGATAAAGCGTCTTTTATATTTAAAATATAGAAAACTCAGAATCTCAGTATCATAATTTTTCATATAACTTTATTATATATATTATTTAAGCGCGGTCTCTTTTCTGAACCGAATAAAATATATAGTTAAAACACAACGATAATATATTATATTTTATTTGAATTGTGTTCCTAACGTCCATGACTGTGTTACATGTTAGCTCTAAGATACGTTTATTTAAACAAGAATAAAACAAGTAGTAGTATAAATGTACGTATATATATACAGATATATATCCATATATAAACATATATTTAACTGGATCGACATACATAGCATTCCACAGTGTAAGAGTCCATTAAAAATTCATTTGGCCACAATGTTCTATATAAACTATAACAAACTTTTTATTATATATAATTATTCTATAATAATTTAATTCTGTGTTATATACGTTTATATTACCTCGGTACATAGGTATTATAGTTTTTATTCTGTGTTAAATTAGAATAGATGCACTTATCATGATTTTAACTTTTATATTATTCTTAATACATCGTTGAATATTTTCATATTACATCTTCAATAAGATCAAAATGTATTTTTATTCTGTTGTAAGGCATACGGATAATGTAATGTACAAGATATTTGTTAATTATAATTGTTACTGTTACTGTATATTTGTTTTTATTAGAATTCGAATGATTCTATAATTTACGATGTAAAACTTTATAGTGGTTTAAATAATACACATGTCACAAAGATAACGTGGGTGCAATGTTTAACGAATAAAAAGGTCATGCACGGCCTACTTTTATAATGTTATTATATTTAGATTAATTTATTGCTCAAGTGGAGGCAATATCACCTAAAATATAATTCTGATAATGTCATTTCTATAATTATTTGAGTCGTAAATTATGGACCTAATTTTAAAATTGTAATGACAAAAATAATATTTTTAACGTTGTTAAAGCGTGGGTGATTTATTATCTAATTTAATTAATATTCTACGCTAAAGTGGTCAATTTTCTTAAGATGACATTAACACATCTAACCATAATGACTGAAGTTATAAAAAAATGTATCATAAACAGCCCTTACTTTAGAAACAACTATTACAATGAACTATGTTTAGGTATCCTATATATATATATATTTTAAGTATATTTCGTATATTATTAGAAAATATATATTATAATATGTAGAGAACTGTTATTTTTCCCATTTTTATGTTATATGTGCACCTACCCTAGCTTCTCAATACGACCCTCAGGTCGACTGGTAGATAATGCTTTTAGCATTAAGTCCGCCTCTGTAATTTACTTTGTGCATGAAGTTGAAGTTGAATAAAATAAATAAACTTGCGAGCGAGAATTGTAAATAGTGATATATGCATGGCATCATATCTCTGATATCTTCGAGTACACAGCTACTTTAAACGTGGACGTATCTTTCTAAGGGCGAAATAACATGTACCGTCCAAGCTGCATTCGATTTTGAAAATCTGATTCTTTTATTCAAAAATTAAATTCCCTAGCACATAATTTCGAAATACTTTTAACAGTTGTATATCTACACTGCAGTTTGTTTCTAGCTGCCGAATTAATGGGTCAGCTCGACCGGTGTAGGACCACGCCTTCACAGGATACCAGCGTAAAATAGCAGCATAATGCTGTTTCGTCTGGTGAGTGTAGGGATCCGGAGACCTGTATTACTGGTGACTAAGCATTCAAGGGTGACAACATATCTGCATTATGATTCCTTGTCAAGAATGAATGTAGATGTCATAATAAGCAAAATTAATATATATTAATTATAAAATATTCCTTAATTTATAAAACAATAATATTTTAATTTGTGCCTAAAAATTGCCACTCTACTTGTTAATTGTTTAAAGGTAATAAGGTGTAATATAATAATTGTACATATAAATTTGTAACGAGTAACCATTATTGGTTTTTATTTAATTAAATACTATTTTAATTATAATAAATTTTTGTCGTTTTCAATGTTAATTAAATTAAAAAAAAAATTGGTGTAATCCATTTACAATTTCGTGAGCTCTCTGTATTACGATGTATCGCTGTTGTCACGTGTTCTGTTATTTCATTGAATTCTAAATTTTTGAACATTTTCTTGTTACACTACTCTTATTGTCCTATAATAAAATATTTCATGGAAATTACATACGACTTTTTTTATTTCCCAGCATTTATATTCTTTGCAACATGATTATATTCTCATTTTGAATGTCTTGTATTACAACGGTATCGATTTACAGTAACGGGTGGGCCACGAATTAGTTAACATTTGAAAAAAATCGTATAAAAAAACCCATTTGAGATATTTTAAAAATTGTTTATTTACAAGTAAGCTAATTAATTGAATTTTTTTAAATAATATGATCTAAATGACCACTGTTTCGACTTTTGCACTCTTCTAACAGAGTACCGAAATTTTCGAATACGCGTCGGCAAAGAGACTCCGAGATCGCCGATATTTCTTCGAATTGACGTAGTGTATTTTGTTTTTGGATGTAGACAAGGCTATTTAATTAACCACATAAAATAAATCTGCTGGGGATAGATCTGGACTACTGGGTGGCCATGGGATATCGCCTCGTCTGGAAATCAGCTTTTTCGGGAACATTTCTTTAACCACCAGCAAGGACTCGTTGGATGTGTGACAAGTGGCTCCATCTTGCTGAAACCATGTGTTAGGATTGTAGACAGCAATTTCCAGTAGCATCGGTGCCTAGAACTTTTGTAAAATTTTCACATATCCAGCAGAATTAAACCGATCGGCAGCGAGAATCTTCGAAAAAGTAGGTCTTGCTGTAATTGCAGCCCATACAGTTACCTTGAGAGAATGAAGTGGCCTCTCGTGTTTAGCTTTTGGATTTTCTCTGCTCCAAAACCTGAAATTCTGTTTGTTTCCGTTAAGGTGGAAATGGGCTTCGTCCGAAAACAAAAGATTGTCAAAATTACTGAATCGATCTAACTTTTTTGACTTCGACTAATTGTTTCGGCATACGACTTGCGCAAATTTAAATCATTAAGCTTTAGTTCTTGCACTATATGGATCTTATATGGATATAATTTCAAATCAAATTTCAAAATACGGCGTAATGATGTGCGGGATAATCCTAATTCAGCCGAACGTTTGCTCGTTGATAAATCTGGATCACGTCGAACAGAAGCGGAAACTTGCTGCACGTTCTCTTTGCTGCGAGAAGTCCGTGGGCCACTGGTTTGCATCAAATTTAGTGTAGATCACGTCTCTTCAAACTTCTTTACTCATTTCTTTATAAAGAGCACTCGGACACTGACATAGATCGTGTAAATCGTATTCAACACGAAATAAGCGTTTCACAGTTAACAAAAAGCATGAAGCCATCCATTGGGAATAAATTTCCGAGAAACAAGTCAAAAAATTCTGAAGAGACCGAAACAGGTGAATATCTCAGAATGCAAGGTCAGGGCTATATGGTGGATGTACTACTTCCCAACCGAGCTCTTTCTATATTTGCTGAGTGGCTTAATATATGTTTGTGGTTTGGCGTTATCATTATTAAAAACCAAACCCTTTCTGTTGATCAATATCAGCCGTTTTTTCTCCATTTCTTGCTTCTCTCATCAATTGTTGACAGTAGAGATCTGAAGCGATGGTTTTGCCCGGCGGTAAAATCTCATAATGAACGATGTGCCCTTCCAATCCCACACATCATCATCTTATTGCGAGTAAAACCAGGTTTCCCTATAATGTGTAGAGCTTGACTGCCCTTTAATCATGATCTTTTTCGCATGTTCATGATCATTGTCGTAGGTAATCCACTTTTCATCAGTGATCAATCTTTTCAAAAGCGGTTTCATTACGTTTCAATAGCAAATGAGTAGACGATTCATTAGGTTTCTTTAAGTGAGCTTGTATGGCTGGCACCCAAATATCGAGATTTTTTGTATATCCAGACTTATACAAATGGGTCAAAACTGTTTTATGGTCAACTCCTAGCTCTTCAGCTATATCGTGACTACAAATATGCTGACCTTGTTCCACTTATTCAATAATGGTATATCGACTTTATCTGTAACAGGTCGACCAGAGCGAGCTTCATCTTTGACATCAAAATGCCCGGACGGCCTGGAAACGCTTGAACCAATTTTGTGCTTCTTTACTGACACTGCATGAAGTCCATAAACGTCACTATTTTTTTCGCGGCTTATGTCGCATTTTTCCATTTGTTGTAATAAGACTTCATAATGTATCGAATTTCTTCGTTAGATTCACTCATTTTTGCAGGCAGAAAAATAATAGAAAAATGGAATAACAAAAAACTTTTTTCAAAATGACCTCTGTGTGTTTTGGTATCAAATCCAGTACGTCGAAAGAGATTTTACTGCAACTTTTTACTTATAAAATACGAAAAATCTTTTTCGTATTTTCACCGAGCCAAACATATATAATATACAAAACTTTATACTAAAAGTCAGGAAAAAAAAATGACAAGACAACCCATTATATTAACATTTATTAGCGTAACATACAAGCATTAATTTAAAATTCTTCACAACTATTTATAACTATAAACAATTCTTTATCACTGCGACTCAATTTGCAACCCTTAGGCTGCTGGTAGCGGTTTTTTTTATCAATACGTATCAGCGTTATCGAATCGGAACATAGGTGTGGGCACACCTCTACTGCCCGTTGCTCGGATGGTAAACAGAGCACCGGCCAGTGGTTCGCTATTGCCAGCGGGATCTTTGGCTGTTGTTACAAACAACTCATCCATTTTGGGACCGCCCCAGCACACCGACGTTGTCCGGGACACCGGCAATTTGTATCCGTATACTACTTGACGCTTATCGGGATCTATGTGGAGGACCTGTCGAAAATATATGAATATTCAATACATAAAACAGTTTCGAGTTCAGACATTTAACATTTTTTTTTTCAGGTATTCATATTTGTACGGTGTAAAGGGTTCTCTCTGTTCATCTGTTGGTATTATTATTTAAAATATACCAACAGATGCGATAAAATGCATGTGTTTCATGTGGTATATAAGATAGAATGCCACTCTCACTAGAAATTGGATCTTCGATTCTTGTAACTCACTATAGCAAGCACCCACTATTTTTGCGTAGGCATTCTTTGTTCGTGTGGAGATGAATGCTGAATGCTTTGCTACCTAACACCTGCTTCCTTTCCCGTTTGAACCGACCCATTCCTCATAATTTTTCAACGCAGTATGTTATTATCACGTATTTTTATGGACCTATAAGTAACAAATGATTCAAGTTCACTTGTTGGTAAATGATTGCGGCCCATAAAAACCTACACCAGGCCCCAACAAAGATCCAATATGTTCCTGCGTTATTATCCCTCAAAACGGAGATGGAATTCGAAAACCAGCAGTTTTGTAATATTTGACGCTGATATTGTGACGTCGTGGTCAGTCCTTAATCGGGTTACGTTACAGCTATGATAGTACTGGTAATAACATTAACAGGGTGAATTTATGTTTCAATTGGATAAAGTTATATTACTTCAAATACCGCACTGTAACTGTAATGGATAACTTATCACTCAAGCAATTTTATGCGTCTGCTGTGCAGTAGGGAGGACCTGCAGCGCTTTAAACTTTTGGTACAGAGAGCACGTTTTTCAACTTGTAACAAGGCAGTAGATTATGAACATGCAATGGATTCTTTAAGTTCTGACCCGCTTCCGGACGTCTGAATAAAGTAAAATATGCCACACGTATTTAGAACCGATTACAATATAATATTTTATTGCTACGCGTGTTTGTTTTTTTTAAAGTAAATATAGTGTACTTACGGAGCCTCCGTACATAAGCGCTACCCACAAGTGCCCTTTGTTGTCGATCGTCATACCATCCGGTAAGGCGTCTTCATATCCGTACGCAGTTATATCAATAATTGTTCTCCGGCCGCCTGCGAATAGAGAAAGCATTCTCAGATGTCATACAAATTACAATTACCATAGTAGGAATAAAACTAAAAATGAAACTTAATCGGGTATCTGCTCGATAAAGTTTTGTGGGCTTGCAAGTCTGCTGCCCACAGATTAAAAGATATTGTTATAAACTCTTGAAAAAATAAAAGAAATACCTCTGATTTTTATTTCGGTTAACATGATTTTTAGAACCGATGTTTCATTTCAGGTGGTCATGATATAAAAAAATGATTATATATATTAAGCGCCAGGTTTTAGCTAGAAACTAGCTGTAGTACCAATGGATTGGCGCGAGCCAAGAGGAATCACGCATGCACTTCATATTAGCGGTAAACAGCTCAGCGTTATTATGTCGTATGATTATTGTAGTCGCAGATTTGAGTAAGCATAACAGCTTAGTATGAGATAAAAAGGAATCTTAGCCTCTTAATGATAAACAATAGAAGGCCATGATAACATCCCAACACCCATATGAGGTTTACGATTATAATTTAAAAACGATTGCAATTTTTTCAACGAACAAACAAGTAAGCGACTTATTTATATTCTCGTTAGAAATTTGAACCAGCAACAACAACAGCTCTTTCCTTGGTCTTCTGTGCACACACACATACCGTCAAGACTTAAATTTTTTTAATAATATGATGGTCATGTTCTCCTGGCCAATTTCGACCCGGGCTACATCTTATAACTAGACAATGTCAATTGCATGGAACATATTATCGATCCTTTTTTATATATTTGCCCAATCTATCGACCAGATGAACTGCGTGATCATTTGTTCATTGAAGAATGAGATGAAATTTCACTCTAATCAAACGCATGACAGCTCCGTTATGACGCTATTATACGTTAGTTATGTGTGAGGGCGCGTTTCCTTACCGGTCGAATCAGCACATTCATGAAGCACGAATAAAGCTAGATATAAATTGTAACGTGGCCATGACTGTTAAAACTACATACTAGATTAACTAAGATACTAACTAATCTTCCTTACTCAACGAGCCTCCCGCTCGCGAGTCTCATTAGATAAACCTATAGAGGTTACTGGGCCAACAGCAATACTCATACCAAAAAAAAAACTCACTAATCTCTCCTTTCTGTGAATCATAGTCAAAAGCCTCTATTCTCTGTGTAGGCGAGTCTATGTAGTACATAACGGTGTTATTGAGGGCGAAGACGATGCCGTTGGATATGGACACGGGCTTCAATTGCGTGCTGACGTACGTGTGTGCGTCTTGCTCGATGCTGTATAGGGCCGCTTTGTCTGGCGTAACGTCATCACCTTTTTGTGCGCCTTTCGTGCCTGAAGAATAATAATAATAAAAAAAAATCAACAAAATTATTTACAAACGGTCCCAAAGCTAAGAAAGAATCCTGTGGTGTAATTATATATCACTAAAAACAAAGAGTAATCTTGTGCGCACACTGGTGTTCTACATATTTGCTTACGGTGCGGAGACATGGACCCTGAAAAAAGCTGATCGTGTTCGCATTGATGCTTTCGAGATGTGGTACTGGCGAAAGATGTTACGGATTCTATGAACAGCACATCGTACCAACGTGTCCATCCTTAGTAAACTTAAAATCATGGCGAGGCTGTCCACCATATGCCTACGCAGGATCCTGGAATATTTCGGTCACATTGCAAGAAAAAACAGTGACAACTTATAAAAACTGGTTGTCACAGGAAAAATTGACGGGACAAGAACTAGATGTCGAAGCCCAACACGTTGGTCTGACCAGATCCACACCACACTCGGCACATCGGTTAGCAATGCTTTGCACACGGCGGCAGATAGGCGAAAGTGGCGACGGATCACCAGAAAACGACAGACTGTTCCCACGAGATGGTCACGACCCTCAGCATTGAGGAAACCGACGCGAGGAGGTACCAGTACCGAATTCACGTCTTGTCGGCATGGCGTGTCTGAGTTTACGTATATGGATTGTGCAATGTTGGTTTCTGTGAGCGTCGGTGTCGTTGGTCGGTCCGCGGTTAAGCCCCTGCCGCTCGGCGCGGACGTGATTGTGTAAAAATTTATATTTGCCGTCAAAATATCATCAGGCGTATAATTGCGTATTTAGGATGTTTTTTGTTAGGACGGATGCCCCTCGCGGGGATCTAGTCCTGCTGCTACCATTTACGGGTTAAGGAGATTAACAGTCGAACTGAAATATCGTAGGGATATTTCTTAAAGTACTATGGAGGGTATCTTAAGGTCTCGGTGGAATTCAGAGTTTCTTACGAACCATAGAGCGCCTGCCACCCAATGGAGAATTTTGTTTTGCAACGTTTGTAGGCGTGAAAAATGAATAAATTGTAATAAAACGACGATAACCTACCTACCCAGAAGCGTCCTTCCACGTCTGCTCTGCCCTCATTTATCTGGTTGTCGGGTATCCCATCGTCCAGAATTGTGAGCAGGCGCAGCGCCGAGTCGCCCTCCACAGTCCAATCCATCACGTACAGACCCGAGCGCACCGACACCAGCAGACGTCGGGAACCCGATATAAGGGCCACCACGTTCACCGGGCCGTAATCTAGTTTTGTTAAGAATACTATTGATGTTTTTTTTATTACATTGAGAGTTACAAACGAGCACACGTTGATCCATATCAAGGAATCATAATGCAGATGCGTTGTCAACTTTGAGAGGAATGCCTCGTCACTAGTAATAAAGGTCTCCGGATCCCTTCACTCACAAGGCGAGACACAGCAGCGTTATGCTGCTATTTCACGCCGGTATTCGGTGAGGGCGTGGTCCTAACCCGGTCGGGCTGACCCATTCATTCGGCAGAAACAAACTGCAGTGTAGCTTTACCATAATGTATAAAGTAAACCAAAAATTTGAGTAAAAGTTGTTTTCATCGCTCGTTTCGGTGTATACTTGACTACGAAGATTTGTTTCGCAGGTATTTACTATATTTTATGATTCTTTAATTCTCCGTTGTGTATAAATAGGTAATTAAATTTTATTTATTAAGATAACGTTAGATTTTTTGTACCAATCCACATGACAGGTAAGGTAAAGTAAAAATGACGCACGTAAATGTAATGACATCAAAGTGGTACATATACAACCAGCGGGATATCTTCCAGTATTTACCAGATATCGTCATCTACGCAACAGTGTCACTCAACCGTCATCTCTTTCTTAGTCTTATGTAATGCATGTGTAGCAAGATTAAAGGTTAAATTAAAACAAAACCCATCATTTTTGATTCACAAATGTTGTACCTTGGCTGGGAGTCCAGAACCCCCTACGTATGAATCATCATGAATGGTGAATATTATGGGCCGCAGTCAGCTCTTACAATCAGGTAAAGAAAGTATGCATTCCTTTGCCACCCTGTGATTTAATAAAAAATCGCTTTGCTAAAGCTTCGTCTGATGTTATCTCTTTAAACAGCATATACGATAGTGTTAATCATACAGTTTTAAAGTGACTGAGCCGCGTTGAAACTTGTTTCTCTTGAAATAGACGCATAACGTTAATATATTTCGTACTAATACTTCCATACTTTAATATTCATACCTTAAACAGAGACCTAGTCATTTGACAACGTGGCCTTCCATCTTAGTACTTATGGGACAACGCTTTGTATCTTGAATCCTTTTCGTGTTTACGGGTCCGTAACAAGAAATTACCATCAAATGCATATACTCATGTTAACCCTATGTTTTCATAAAAATATTTTTTATAGTTTTAAATAAATTAAAAAATACGCATACTCGTGAAATTATTGTAGTCATCCGTAGTTTAGCCTGCAAATTTCCGATTATTCAGACTTCTAGAAGTAGTTGCAAATTGAACTGGTAGATTCCATACATACATACAGATTACATTTTATTATGATTACAAGTTAGTAGAAGCGTGTTACAAAGTTAAAATGACAATGAAAATATAATATATCTCACAGAACACAAGAAAGCGCACCATATCATATTTTTAACAAATAGAACTTACCTATATGTTTAGTGGATATTTTTCCTGAATTATAATCGAGCCTTTGAACATTCTGAGCGTGCACATCCACGAAATAAAGGTTTTGCGACTCTGGCTCCCATACCGGACTCTCTCCGTGTTGAAATAGAGCAGGGTGGCTAGGGTTATCGTTTGATGACACCTTTAAGTGAAAATAATATTTTTAACGAATCCACTATAATCTAGCGTCATAGTTTTAACTGCAATATTATCTAATATTGCAGTATAATTCATATATATTGCATATTACAAAATAAGTGGGGTTGGGCCGTTAGACGTTACCACCAGACGTGATAATAATCATATTATTAACTGCTAATTTTCTTGGAGAGTATACCAATCCGGCAACCCAGTTACTGGTAGCAATGGTATACTGCAATTTGTTTCTGCATAATGAATGGGTCAGCTGGACCAAGCCCTCGTAGAATACCAGCACAAAATAGCAGAATAATGCTGCTGTTTTTCGTCTGGTGAGTGTAGGGATCCGGAGACCTTTATTACTGGTGACGAGGCATTCCACCTCAGTCCTCAAGGGTGAAAACGCATCTGCATTATGATTCCTTCTCAAGTATGAATGTAGATGTCATTGGCCGCAGGAATGCCACCGAGTGAACCGTGTGCTCGTTTGTTAGTTAAAAAAAAAAAAAAACAATCTGAGCTTGTGCATCTTGAATCTTTATTGATATTTGATGTATGTACTTGCAGTTGTGAACTGGTATGCCCGTTTCCAATTCTTTATTTCAAACAAAGTAATTAAAACACACACAGATATAACAATTTTTTGAAATATTTTCAAAAAAATTTTATATCTGTATATTATGTCTTTGAAATTAATGTCGCGTTCTAATAGAAAAAAGCTAATTTATTTATTTTATATTGCATTCAACATTCACCATTAGATTTAGGTCTCTCCTAGTGGAGAGAATTTGCATTTTAAAGAACCCGGACACTTGGCAGACGGATCGACGATAGTACCAAATCGTACAAACTTTCGCCATTTATTTTTTTAATTATAAACGAAATGGTTAATGTACCACCACAGCAGAATTCGTGGGCGCTGGAGAAGAAGTGGCGCAAGACACTCCAGCGACGCTTCTACTTATGTTAATTGGTGGAAACCATATTGATATATGGCGGTATCGCTAATTAATTTTGATTGCGACACCTTCGCCGAGGGCGGGGGCGGTATGATGGTGCAGTATTTTGTTTTTAGTGTTTCATGTTGGGAAATCATTTATTAAACAGATAAAGGTTTGATAAAACTACCCAAACATTGGATCCCGAATTCGATAATATAAAGCTATCAGTCTTCTATCAATGGCCAGGGCGTCAACCCTCAAGCAAGCAGGATGAAAGAGTTGGCAATTAGAATAAAATTTGATATATGCCTTACGCTCATGGTATTCTAGTTCTAGAGTATTTAAAAATACTGCTGGGTCGCGGGTCCAAAGTTCGAGTTCGAGTCCTTTGAGAATAATATTATATGATATTATTAAAACAAATAACCACTTACCATAGAAATCTTGTAGTATTGGTTCACAGTTGAAGTTTTCACAGCGCCGACACATAACAAACACAACACAACACTAACAAACAACATATTACTTCCAAATAATGTTCTAGCGTTATGAATTCTAACCGGAAACGTAAGTGGTTAATACAGTTGGCATATTTCCAGTGAGTGATAAAATTGGATTGTTTTCACTTTGATTAAACAAAAAAAGTAGTATCGTAAAATGAGGTCTATTTGCAATGCTCGAACACAAAGCAATTTGGCGACGTTGAAAATCATCAACACATAAAAACGTCAAAACAATAACCAATAAAACCGCCACTCGTTCAAAAATCATTTATTTTCACTCCTTATACCTTACACTCTTAATATACAAACTTAGACTACTACATTAACCGTACAGTGCAGAAGAATTGATTATTTTAAAATTATATATTTAAATATATAAGAATAATCAATTCTACGATTGAATTGCGGCGAAAAGTTAACGAGTCGACATATATCTTTTAGATATACAGTGTAAACTCTTTATAACGATAAACTCTATAACATAGAAATTGTTATTGTTAAAAATTATTGTGAATTTGATTGTATTTCTTTCTTCATCTCTATATAACGATTAAATTGCTCGGTCCTTTGAGTTTCGTTATAAAAAGTTTAAACTGTATATAAATTTGTTAATGTTATCATTAATCTATGATACGCAATCGAGACATCTTACTTTGTTCACTTTCTCGCGGTCTTTATCAGTATTTAAGGTGCTAGTACTACTGAACAGGGAAAAAAATAAAGATAATATAAAAAAAATCGAAACAAAATAAATGCAGATAATTCATTTCTAAACATAACTCCCGCATATTATTGACCTGCAAATGAGAACGTAGAAACGCCTTTCTAACCTAACGTTATCCTTAAATTGCAGTCGAAAAATACAGATTAATACTAACAACCAGTTATCTTCTGAAAGGTGTCGTATATTGTAATGACACCGCGTGAATATCATTCTTGTTATTTAACGTCAAGTTCCAAGCCAGGCAGGCACGTACTGAACATAAACAGTATCAGATCTGGTGATCTGTCTTCTCAACCAATGGAGCCGGGTGCCAATGCTGCAGTCGACTGTTGCTCCTTTCCTGTGGACGTGAACGTGTAGTTGGTTGTACTAATCATCACTTCACTTCAGCCCATCACTAGTCCACTATTGGACATAGAACTGACTCCCGCAGACTACTATCCTGAGCCATCTGCATCCATCGACTTCCTGCAGGCCCTTGAATAGGTCGTCACTCCATATAGTCAGGGGTCTGGCCAATGGCCAATACCACTCGAGAACCTTTCAACCTAATCGGTTATTGGTTCTACGAGCTATATGACATTGCCTCTTCAGTTCATTGATTAGAGAGCTAGACGTAGCTCAAAGAATTTTGGCCTCGGCTAGTAATTGGCTTTTAGGTCTAGTAATCACTAGCCGGGGTCAAAATGTCTTACACACATATGAAGCGCTTAAAACCCTATCATAGCATTGCCTTAACATGTTAGTATTTATTACATTGAGAGTTACAAACGAGCACACAGTTCACCTGATGGCAAGTGATTCCTGCGGCCCATGGCATCTATATTCATCCTTGACAAGGAATCATAATGCAGATGCGTTGACACCCTTGCGGACTGAGATGGAATGCCTCATCACCAGTAATAAAGGTCTCCGGGTGCCTTCACTCATCAGACGAAACACAGCAGCATTATGTTGTTACTTCACGCTGGTATTCTATGAGGGCGTGGTCCTACCCCGGTCGGGCTGACCCATTCATTTTGCTGTTAAAACAAACTAAAAATCTATGTCATTGGAGCATCAGACATCCTTCATGACAGTCCTTGTCCTTAATATGGTTAATAAAAGCAAACAGTTTGAAAATAACTGCATATCGGCATTAGGATGTTTAATTAAATACTAGAGTCATTAAAGAGTTACCACTGCATAAATTTAATATTTCATTCAAAACTTGATTATTGGACAAAAGATTTTTAACTGTCAACCAATTCCTAAACTATAAATAACTTACTTCAACTAATACAAGATTGCCCCACACAAATATTTTTTTTTTTATTACATACCACAACAGTGAGTGTTAAAACATTTGTAAATATAATTAGAATAGTGTTAACAAAAGAATGATTTCAATCATCGCATCAACAAATATATTTCCCAGAAATAATGTAACAGTCAGGTTACCACGAGGTTGGTTATACACGATTTCAATGGCATTTTTACTTTCTAGATTGTTTTAAAAAGCTCTTGAAATGTTTTAGTAGAATGGCCACTATTTTACTAAAACCGGACTTTAGTGCGGATGATTACTGATTCACTTTGTGTCAAATTATTTTATCTACTTTAATCAATAATATATCTCGAAACTGGCGGAAATAATTCCTAATACAATGGCAAATCCATATTTATTTCCATATTTATATTTTTATTTACAGTATAACAAAACAAAATGAAAACCAAAGCATAAAATGCACACGGTAACACACCTAGAGAATGTCACGCGACAAGTGAAAATTCATTTCATATTAAAAATAATTTCGTTTTCATTTCTAACAAGCAAATGATTTTGCGATCTGCTGCAAAACCATCGCAAAGAAGTTGATACTTTATACAACTAAGATTAAAGTTTATTTTTAAAATATTCGCCTGAGCTAATCAAAGTCAAAAAGCGACTAATCAGTAAATTATATAATGCTCTTTCTATCACTACTGGATTTGAGAATTTCAATATTCATCCTTACTCGTTTGCTCCTTCGGACCGCGAGTCGTCGATGTTGCGATTGCGAAGTAGCAGTGTATGATTTTTACAGACTACGTCAAGGCCGATAGCAGGTGTGACATGTGTAAAAGTATTTCATATGATTTTTCACATGCTAGTTGTGAATAATGCCATGCCTACCCACAGGTGAGCTGTATGTCTAGTTTATCACGGGGTGTTGGTATTCCATAAAAATAACACTGACGTGATAAGACGTGAGGCGTGTCTCAGTTTAGGCATGATGCGGCGGCGCTGCGGGCTGCGAGGGCGCGTCCCCGGGGGGCGGTTGCTCACCGGCGCCCGCAGCCTGCACGCTCGCCACCGCCGGCACGCCGCCGCTCTCCGCTTGAAGCCTGCACCATACAAAGAAGCTTTATTATTACTCATGGTTTTTATTTTTTCTATGGCTGATGACCACTGTTAGCCCGAGAGTTTCTCAGACGCGCCGTACCGCGCACGCCGGCGACATAGACACGATTTACTCATGTTCTAGGCAGGCCGCCTTTAAAAATCGACTTTTCCGTCGTTCGTTCGTCCACAGGGGTGCAGCAGCAGTCTCCGCGCCAGCTTCTCAGTATCGTCGTTGTCTCCCTACTCAGCGGGCTTCCCGCTCGTGAGTCTAATTAGATAAAGATGTAGAGGTCTCTGGACCAACAGCAATACACATATAAAAAAACCGAAGGCTTTACCGGGTTCAGAGGTGGCCGCCGAGCGCTTAGGGCACCCGGCGAAACCTTTATTAATGGGTAACCGTAACCAGGACATGGTTTCCTTAGAGGGAGCCTCGACTTGCACCGTTACCGTAAAAATACTATACATGTATAAAAATAACGACTTTGTAGTGTTCTTATGTACCTATGTGTAAAAATTTCGTCCAAACAAAGCGAAAAAAACTGCTAAACGGTAAAAGAAAAATAATATCATTCACGTTACTTCAGTGTTGTCCTGTCCTGCTCAATAAACCTTTTCTGTTTCTCTCTTTCTGAAAAATTGTTATTTCGAAAATTCAGAAACGCGTATACACATAATGTTTTATGTAAAATTACTATATTTACATACTAACTTTATCTTAAATGTAGTTTTCCTGAACATGGAATACAAACTGTGGCTATAGTAAGTTTTGAAATTTGAAAGTAATCGTTTTTCAGTACATTGGATTAATTAACTAAAAAATATTACATAAAGATTAAATTCGATTGTTGCAAGTATATCAATTTTTTTTTATTAAATTGGGAGTAACAAACGAGCACACAGTTCACCTGACGGCAAGTGATTCCTGCGGCCCATGACATCTACATTCATCCCTGACAAGGTATCACAATGCAGATGCGTTGTCACCCTTGAGGACTGAGATGGAATGCCTCGTCGCCAGTAATAAAGGTCTCCGGATCCCTACACTCACCAGAAGAAACACCGCAGCATTATCCTATTTTACACTGGTATTGGTATTTTATTTGGCTGTGAGGGCGTGTTTCTAGCCCGATCGAGCTGACCCATTCATTCTGCAGCTAGAAACAATCAATAAGTTCTACCACTCGATTATTTTACACACCAAAACTTATAAGGCACTATGTTTAGAATATTGCACTGCGAAGCAAGTCTGCATTAGTAGGCTCAGTATGTTAGGGCAGGCTTGTAGTTTACGGTGCATTCTACTGCTAGAAACAAACTGCAGTGTAGCTCTACCACTATATCATCCATCACCATCACACAGCGGTTAATGTTGGGGTTTTGTATATTAATAAATTTAAAGGATATTTTCAGCCATACATTTAGTAGACACTATAAAAAAGGAACGACGTCATCGACGCCGAGATGTCTGTCTGATTAGTTGTTTGACTGTAAATTATTCAATAACTTGTTCTCACCTTTGGTGGGCTTGATGCCTCGCGCGGAACTCGGCGGCCTTCAATTGCTCTAAGTGGAATTGCTGTCTCTCTTGTATCAGCTGTTGCCTTTGATATTCAAGTCCTAAATTAAAAAAATATATATATTATACTATTTTCCAGTTAGCATGATGTTTTTGGCGCAGAAAAATTAAAAGAACCGAGTAGCATCTTGAAACTGATAAATACAATTTAGAACGCAAGGAAGTAACGACCTGCGTTAGATCATCAATACAAGAATGCCTCCATTGCCAATTATTAGCTGTTCATGTTTTAATTTCTTATCATAGAAGTTATTATTAGTGTAGTAGTATTATTAGTAATAGTATTATTATACATAATAATATTACTATTCTAGGGATTACACTATCACAAAATATTATTATGATCGTGTAATCCCTAGAAAAGGAGTTTGTCAGTTATAACTATAATATAACTGATGACATGTGACACTATCCCATCTCGATCTACACCCACGTCCGAAGGAGACCGAGGCACGCCCTCGACGATCGCCAAAGCCCAAGCCTTGATCTACCTACCAACACTGCACCAACCTACAGCCCCCGCAGACGGCGAGGGCGTCGCGAACAAAATTATTCGCGATACTGTCACATCTCAGGCCTTTTAGTCTCATGGGAGCGGAGCGTACGCTGCTGTTTCTTGCGCCACTTCTTCTTCAGCGCCAACAGCATTCCGTTTTGCTGGTTCTGATCGTTAGTAACAACATTGATAATATAATTTAGATAATCCGTCATGAGCAACTGACCGGAGTCGAGGTTCGACCCTCTCGGGCAGCATCGAGTCAGTCGCTCTCGCGCAATAGTTGAACGTTACCGGTTACGTTTAAACACAGAGGAATATGGGTAAGAGACTTTTAAGTACGAAACATACCTTCTCTTTCGCGCTCCATAGTGGCCTCGAGCTCTTCGAAGTGTCGCAGCTTGATTTCTAACTTCTTCATCTGTGTCTCCACGAGCAAAGCAACTAAGGACTTGATCTTGCGTTCCTCTACACCAGCGAGATGCTTCGCTTTTACAGCGGCGGCTGCTAAAGCGGCAGCCGCCGCGGCTGCTACACCCGCCTCCATTTGGCCACCGCTGCCACTGCCCGATTCTGTTAATAAAATATTTTGATACCGTAAAGCAGTATTTACAGATCGAGGATACGGGTGTCTTTAGTATTCGTGTCTCTAAAAATATATACTTTTATTTGAATATTATTACATAATTCTGTATAATATCTAAAATGGAACAAGGAATAAATAATAGAACTCGTTTTATATATAATAAAATATTTGGTGATGGCATTAATAGATTTACAATATATACTTATTAAAACATTAAACGTAATAACTTATATTAAAAATTGCAGCATGTCTGCTAAACGGTGGTAGAGCTACACTGCAGTTTGTTTCTAGCCGCAGAATGAATTGGTCAGCTGACCGAGGTAGGAATACGCCCTCACAGAATACCAGCATGATGTTGCTGTGTTTCGTTTGGTGAGTGTAGGGATCGGAGGCCTGTATTACTGGTGACGAGGCATTCCATCTAAGTCCTCAAGGATGGCAACGCATCGGCATTATGATTCCTTGTCACGGATTAATGTAGATGCCATGGGCCGCAGGAATCATTTACCATTAAGTGAACTGTGTGCTCGTTTGTTACTCTCAATGTAATAAAAAAAACATTGGTGAAGTTCTAGATATGATAGTTAAAAGAAAATTAAATTTACCAGGTGGGGGTGTGGCGGTGTCCTTTCTGTCCTTTACGTCCTCCGTGGTGGGGGCCTCGGCCGGCTCATCCTTTACCTTCACCTCGCCCTCTTCCACTTCCATCGGTTCCACCTTCACATCCGACGGCTCTTCTTTCTTCTCACCTATATAATATGTAATTTACTTTAAAGTACTAAAGTTAGACATTGACATTTTATGTAAAATTCCTTCATCACAACTTTCGTCAACTTCATGAACAGTGCGGCCACTACTGGAGGAAAGCCAACCGGGATATATAATCACTCACTTTAACTCACGTCTTTATTGCTTTAATATTTATAACAGTGTGCAGTCTTCTTTTCTAAAGTATATATATATATATATATATATATATAGTTTTTAAATACATTTTCTTCATTTTTAGACATGCAGAATTGCTTAGCGTGTCATTTATTCACCATCATGGATTTGATAAGTTCTCGACTCGTAACAATAATTAATAAATTCATATTTCTAAAGGGCAAATCCATTTTTGGTCATTGCCCAAGAATAATCTATACATACCAGTTTTTTATTACATTGAGAGGAACAAACAAGCACACAGTTCACCTGATGGCAAGTGATTCCTGCGGCCCATGACATCTACATTCATCCTTGACAAGGAATCATAATGCAGATGCGTTGTCACCCTTGAGGACTGAGATGGAATGCCTCGTCACCAGTAATAAATGTCTCCGGATCCCAACACTCACCAGACGAAACACAACAGCAGTATGCAGCTATTCTACGCTGGTATTCTGTGAGGGCGTGTCTCAATCAGCTAGAAACAAACTGCAGTGTAGCCCTACCGCAGTTCATAAACTGGTTTCAAGTAAATAATAAAAAATGATCCGGTAAGATATTAAATTAATCAAGTGCTCCAGACTATATGGTACAGGTCCCGGCACGTAAGTCTAGCGGTGAAAGAAACGTGGAGGGGATAGCTGCGAATGGGTACTGTCGCGAACGCAAGTGTTCATTTCTACAAATTGATTACGAATAAATTGTTTTTGTTTGTACTTTTTTATATCTAAGCTAGTTCGTTTAAGCTAGTTAATTATATAATAAACTATCCTCATCATCTCACTAATATCATAAATACGAAAATTTGGATGTTTGTATGGATGAAATTTTGCACGGACATAGATTATAGTCTGGAGAGCTACTTTTTCACGCCAACTTAGTTGCGGGCGGCAGTTAGTAGTTTTTTTTTATTTATTACAAAGGTACGGAATGTACATAAAGTGTACCACTTTCCACAAAAATAAAAGTGTAACAATTTTTGTTTACAATGACAATTTAGAAAGCGACTGTACACCACGAGCGAGCGGGATGTCATATCGGTGCGCGGGGCAGAGTACGACTGAAGAGCCAATAAGCGCTTACGCATGGCCGCCCGCGCCCCCTTGACTCCGCGGGGATAGATTATTTTCGACTTCTGAGCATTAACGGTCAGCGCTGGGCTTATTTGCCGCAACTTATACCTGCGGGTTTGACATCGGGCGCAGTGCCGGCGATGCCGGTGGCGGCGAGGGCGGCGGCCGCTCCGTGTGCGCCGGCCGCCTTTACGTGCGCCTCCATCATGGCCGCCGGCACTTCGTCCTGTTTATGGTACAATATGAAAACTTTCAGTCCGTGTGTTGTATGTCAAATACTAAAGTTATTTAAAGGTTTAGTCTTCTTAATAAGCCCAAACAGATATCAATAACAGATTGTATATGATACGTTTGACGAAGGAAGCGATAGCAACATGAAAATTGGCGAAAGGTTCCTATTTTGCATATTTGCCACATTAATTTTTACTGTCGTCGACGCATTATGAACTGAGGCTTCGGGTCATAAATCTAAATATTTATCTGTCTGTCTCGCTCGCACTTACAGGTCTTATGAAGAGGTGTAGTGATGTGCATATGGGATAGGTACGATCTATATGCTAAATTATGTTAAGTATTAATAGGAATAATTTTTCGCTATCTGAAAATAAAACTTTTAAATTTTTAAGATAAAATGTTTGTTTCGACGTATTCATAGAGAAACTGTATAGATCGTAATGTGGCCCTGACACGGGCGTTTTTATATTTTCTGGGGATGACGGATCGACCCCGCGTGCGCAGGTAACTAAGTATAGATAACGAGTTGCATTGCGTGCACGTTAGTACTGTCAGTGACATTTATTTCCCAACGACTCAGTTTAAAATGCGTCGACTATAGGTAAGTTAACCATAGAATAGGATCATGACAATAAAACAGTAGAGTATTGACGGCTATATTCATGTTGTAACTTGGATGTATAGTATTTAGTTATGTATTAAAATGTTAAAGTTAAGAAAAACTAAACATGTATACGATACTATTTGATAAAATAAAGATATAATATAAATCTATTCATATAATCAGACCATGAACACCTATTTTAATATGACAGGTTTCGTGAAGGGTATTAAAATCTAACCTTGATAGCGGCAAACTCGTCCATCGCAGCCCTGGTGGCTTTGGAGGCGATACGTGGATCGACGACGGAGGCCAGGAATGCTACCGTACTCATCACCGGATTGCCAACTTTGCTGAATGGTATCGGCTGGTATGCGAGAGGGCCTAACACACCACCTGTAAACATTATGGTGTATTTAAGTTGTTTACGCAAGTAAGGGCGGTAAACAAATTCAATTATCCCGATGTTAACTGATGTCTGCCAGCCAGCTAGCTATACTAAACAAGAAGATGAAAATACTTTATTTGAGGATCATGGTGATCTCTTGATCTCAAGATCTCTTCACCAGCACTAACTAGGTGAAACAGCGGCCATATAGCAATTTTCACGTTAGTACACGGTTAGTCCTTCCTAGTTGAATCAACAAAAATATACCACACAATGAATTACTTTGCTCATTCTCATTATGTATGCACAGAGTAATTGACTTTTTATCTTCTTTAATGAATGCACTTCACTTGATTGGAAGTGATTCTTGCGATCCATAGACCCTATTAATTCGGATAAGGAATTATAACAACAGAAATGTTGCCATCCTCGAGTGGCTTGAAGTCCACAAATTAATGAATCACCAGTAATAAGGCAAAACACAACAACGGTAAGGTGCTCCTGTATTCTCCATTATCAGTGAAGTTGTGTTCCTGTCTTCTCTGCATTTAATTTTACACTGCACACGCCCCATCGCGTATTGTCTATAGACATAATAAGTGTGCCCAGTGGTGGAATTTGGCGTTAATTTAATGGACAAATGACATATTTCGAAAATATTAAAAGAAAAGCTAGAATGTATAATTTGAATCACATTCCAGCTATATTACTAAAAAAATCCACCGCCGTGGACAGTAACAGAAGACCCTAGGAAACAACAACCTGTCACTAAAAGTAAATTTTCTAAGATGCTCTCAAAAAATTACATTTAATTTCCCGATATAGCGCGGATACGGTGAAAGGGTGCTTTGTCATATTTTGGGACTTAAAAAAGCTCTATAAATGAAAACAATGGGACAGCGCTTGTCATTTCCATCTTGTAAATGACACGTGAGAGTATTTGCATAATATTACCTGAGGCGGAGTCCTGTAGGTAGGGCTCTTCGATGGGCAGACGTAGGAAGTGCAGGATGCATTCGTCGTGCGTGCGCGTGCCTACGTGCGCGGCCACGCGGTTCCAATCATCACGGTGCAACTCTAGGCCCTCTAGAAGTAGCAGCGTCTCTTGCTCTGTCCATTCCCGTCCGCGAGCACCGCCACGATACTGCAATAATAATATATGTATTAAATATAACAGATTGATGTTGCCCACGAACTGATTTGGTCCTTAAAACTGCGGATGGATGGAAACCTTTATGCGTAAACCGGGCACAAATATTATACAAAGGGTTTGTGTATATAAGCATACTCACAAAAAAAGACAAATGCAAATAAGGCTACCGACACAAATTGACTTTGAATTATTGGATATTTTTTATTCCCGCCGCAAAGAGACATATTAATCATTTAAAACGAAAGTGTCGATTTCGATGTGTTTGACAGGCAGGATTTTTATTTGATTTCACTGGTTCTTACTTATAACAGTGGTTTTCGAGGAACCGTATCCTAAGGTAAGGGTTATTAGATATAGGCTAAGTTAAGAAGATATGCCATAATCTCCAGTTATGACAGGCGAGTGGAGTGCAGTGTCAAATACTTTTCACCAGTGATGCTCCTCAAAGGCCTGGATATTTACGAGGACGAGCACACAGTTCACCTGATGGTTATTTATTCCTGCGGCCCATGACATCTACATTCATCCTTGACTAGGTATCATAATGCATATGCGTTGTCACCCTTGAGGACTGAGATGGAATGCCTCGTCACAGGTAATAAAGGATCCCATCACTCACCAGACGAAACACACCAGAATTATGCTGCTACTTCACTCTGGTATTCTGTGATCGCGTGGTCCTACCCCGGTCGAGCTGACCCATTCATTCTGCAGCTAGAAACTACAGCATAGCTCTATAAAAGTGTGTTTGCAATTATCGCTATCAAATTGTTTTATTTGTCAGAAGCTAGTAATTTTCATATAAATCTTAGCCTTAAGAAGATGCTGTAATAATAAAAGAATAAATTATGTGGTACTGCTAACTGCGAGATGTAATTAAGGATTTATACATCTCCACCACAGGGCTACTATGGCGTTGCAATTAACTTGTCTGTTACCTGATCGAGTTTGAGACCAGGCGTCGTGCCAAGTTCAATGTTGGGCTCCTGTTTGACCGGCGCGGCGGCAGCAGGCGCCCCGGCGTCAGCACCGTTCGGCAAGCCTGCCTCCACTTTAGGCACCGCAGCGTTCTCTGCTACAAACGATTATTAAATTTTAAGATTTTTAAGACATTTTAAGATAACTCACTAACAACTTTTAATACAACGAAAACTCCGGAACTAGAACTGCTTACTTCCACACGTGTTAAAATATTAAAATATATACATCGAGAAATAAAATTTGCGATTGTAACGTGATGCCAGATTCTACATGCAGACTGGAATGTCTACGAAAATTTATTGTCTATTTTACATTACAATGAAAATAACATTTTGATAGACTAGATACACTCTATGTACTACACACTATTTATATTAAAGAATATTTATTTTTATATATTTATATATTTATGGTTATAATTAGTTAATTTTGTATTTTATTTTCTTTAGTTATTATATAAGCATCTGCTTCATATCTCATTATTTTTTTGGCAAAAGAGGAAGTAAATTAAAATTAACAACACATTACTTTTGTTTCCCTTTTTTTAGAAAAGGTGATTAAATAATACTTGAGAAGGCTTCTGTTCCTTTCTAAATTTTAACTGTTCAAAATATAGGTGGTCACCTGGTCTTGGCTGCGTCGGCCTGGATTGGAGTGGTTGCAGACCTGAGGGGGTGTCGGATAGTACGTGGAAGTGTGACGTAGGCGGTGGGCCCATTGCAGTTGGACGAGACTCTGCTTCTAGCTGTAGTAACACACCAAGATTACGATAATCAACAGCGATAATTGTGATTGTTTTATTTTATGAAACTTAGAGAGACTGCGGCCCATAGATAAATACATCCATCCTCCAAATGAGTCGCGTTGTTACACCTTGTTACCAATGATAGGGTCTCCAATTCCCAACACTCACCAGACAAAACAGCAGTGTTATGCTGCTATTTCACGGCGGTATTGGGAGGGCGTGGTCTCTCAAATAGTCAATAGTGGCAGAGCTGCGCTGCAGTTTGTTTCTAGCTGCAGTATGAATGGGTCAGCTCGAACGGGGTAGGACCACGCCCTCATAGAATACCAGCATAATGCTGCTGTGTTTCGACTGGTGAGTCTAAGGATCCGGAGACCTTTGTTACTAGTGACGAGGCATTCCATCTCAGTCCTCGAGGGTGACAACGCAACTGCGTTATGATTCCTTGTCAAGGATGAATGTAGATGTCATGGGCCGCAGGAATCACTTACCATCAGGTGTGGTATCGAGTATTAGTCATTACCGTCAACTGTATCCAAATTTTCCAATGATGCAATTGTATATGCCTTACATCTGATTAGGGATAGGAGTGAGGATGAGTGAGTGCCTCTGTAAATTTCTAGGGTATACTCTGTATCACCTAAAATCAACTGAAAATGTCGCTGTGTAACTGTAACAGAATGTATTTAAAGCGATTGATGTACGAATTTATTATTTTTCAATCGTTTAGAAATCATCAAAACACTCCCGGATATTTTTTAAATTATCGATAATAAACGAACATACATACAGTTCACCTGATAGTAATTCATTATTGCAGCATAAGATGATGTTGATGATATATAAATAAAATTATCTATTAATGGCATTATAAGTTGTACGACCTGGTAGTTGAGCAGGCCCCACTGCTCGAGGAAACCGTGCACGCGCATGATGGCGCACACGTCGCCCGCAAGGTTGCGTCGGCAGGCCGTGCTCGTCAGGTACTCTGTCGGGTTCAGCCGGTACGTGTCGATCATAAAGTTCCTGCACACGACGTCACAACAAATTATACATTCGAATCTTTATAGTATACTCGGGTTCTAATATCATGTGACTTAACAGATGAAAATTCCAAAAATAATAGAGATGGGGTGCGAATAATCGATAGCAAATTTAATTAATTCTTTTAGGAATCGACTAAAATCTTATCGATTTGTTAATCTCACAGAAATTTCGCGTTAACGCCATATTTTATGAGATAATTCTATGTTCGATAACTATAAATTCAGATTGTTTATCATCGAAACTGACAAAAGTTATGTATTTAGGTATTGAATTTATACTTATTCGATATTACTCGTATCTTGATAAAAACTCATTATCTATATTGCCGCTGTCTTCGCCATTGTTAATAATTTTAACAAAAATTTAGATACCGAACCAAATGTGTTTGTCCACTTTTGTAAAATGTTTTTGTTCTGCAACGAACTTCTCTCAACCTTTGCTGGTTACATGGATTTACTTAGCTAAGTCTGATAGACAATTATTTTTTCTAAATCAAATCAAATCATAAGCAAATCTTGTTTTGGACATTTTTGATATCACCAACAACAAATTAACGAAAATTAACAGTAACAAACAAAGGAAGACTATACTG
Source organism: Teinopalpus imperialis (assembly GCA_029286865.1). Lineage (NCBI taxonomy): Eukaryota > Metazoa > Arthropoda > Insecta > Lepidoptera > Papilionidae > Teinopalpus > Teinopalpus imperialis. Next base: position 5,990,011 of record JAGSMU010000017.1, read on the forward strand.
ATAACGGGAGCAAACACGAAATTATGCTCGAGCCACATGAAACGAGGCATTGTGAGCGAGAGATGCTGCACGGGTGGGCAGCGCTTGACCATAGATAATTTACTAATACTAAGTTTGACGTCATTTTTTTAGCCTCATTCATTTACAAAGTACGCATGCATACCATTCATTCTTTCAATCATTCAATTGTAAAAGTTATTAAGGTCATGCGGGGAACCACACGGCAATTTATTAATATTTATGACGACATTATATTTTTAGTACATTCTTTTGTAGATTCTATTATAAATTACCGATACATATTATATATTTGCGATCCTTTCTAATGGTTTTTATAATTTTGGTTGTTTAGGAGAAATCTGATGCATCAATGTGACATTTTGTTTTTGCGTGTGTGAGTTTTGCTCTTGGTCCAGAGACCTTTACAGCTTCATCTAATTAGAGCGTCTATTAGCGAGGCTGGCGCGGAGAATGCTGCTGCACCACCGCTGCACTCCGACCCATGTGGACGAAGAACGTCGACGACAACAGAGGGGGGCGATAATACGATCCGAGGGCCCCTCATAAGAAGGTACGAAACCTCGACTCGGATCGCTATCTAAATCAATGTGACATGCGCCGCTGATGGGCCATTTATAGGGAGTACAATATGCGACAAAACATCGCATTCAACGGTAAACCATGTATAATGTTCGTGTGTTTTATTATTTACCAACCTATAGGCAAGATAGATTTCGGGCGTCTTTGATTTATTTTTGCCGTTAAAGAACTCCGATAGGGCGCGCTTCTCGATAGTGTGGATAGAGTTGTAATCAAACCAGGCGGAGTAAGAGGGCACCACTATATGATGCGTTTGATCTGTCACATTGTCTTCTAGTTCTTCTTTCGTAAGCATCTCCTAAAATAAATAGATATAATTGAAAAAAAAAACTTATTAATATATATGTGCTTAATTTTTATAGCAAAAAAAAAACATTTTGTCGTGCTGTGCTGCAATTACCAATTGTCTATGGCCCGAAGTGGGCGACTCAAACGCTCAACGTCCAAGCTTACACAGTATACCTGAGTTAAGCAACTTTATCATTGCAATGAGACATTTTTACTATTTTTAGACTTCTAAATGTGAGATTGATTCTTTATTTAGGATGGCGAAGATTTCATAAACGTAGGAATTATTTACCATAATTAGAACTAATAACTGGAAAGACAAATATTACACTGACAATGTGATTGTTACCAGGCAACAAATTACTCAATTTGTGCCATGTAAATAGAAAATAAAACTACTAGGCAATTTCAAATTATAGGTAAATATTATAGAGCCTTACTCCCAACAGAGTAATATACCAAACAGAGCCAACAGATTCATGAAAGATAGTTAGTTTTTATTTGCAATATGGCTTCATAGTATACAATGTAAATATCGTAGGCACCTGGGTGTTGGAGTCGCTGTGTTTGCCTTGTGAATCGTCGTGCACGTCCATGGCCGGCGCGGGCGTGGTTGGGGCTTCGGTCACTGGCGCGGGCTCGGGCGCTGGTGCGGCCGGCGCTAAGAATTTAACAATATAATCATTATACTAGGACTTTTCATATCGATTATTCGATCATTGACGCCAATTAACGCAATTTGAAACATTTATTTGAGGAGGCTGGAAATAAGCCCAGTACTCGTAATGTCATATACATCGTACGACACTCGGCCGTACATGACTTGTATAGGAATGTGGTCAAACATTGTTTTTTATTATTTTATATTATATTAAGAGTGATAAACATACACACATTTCAAATTGTGGTAACATGATTACTGACCATTAACGTCCATGGTGGGTACCATACGAATGCGCACCTCTAAGTCTAAGATGGAATATCGAATAATAAGACCGTAGAAGGTTTCCTCTCCTTGCCAGACAAAACACAGTAGCGCTAAGCTTTTATTTTACGCTTGAAGTCTGCGAATGCATGGTGTTTTCTACAGACGAGTCGACCTATTTCTACAGTTAGTTCATATCTATGATATAACTCTACAATATAACAACATTCAAACAGTAGCCTACAGGCAATAAAGGATAATGTACCTCAAGTTTCATTATTCACAGTCACATAATTCGAGACGCGGAACACACGTGACACATATTTATGTAAAATCGAAATATTGTTGGTTAGGTTTGGAATAACAGACATTTCAACAATATAGAAGAGCTTAAAATTTTTAACTACTTTTACTAGCGATACCATAACCAATAGTTTGATTGACGGGATATTGTTATATGTCTACATTCATTAGTTTAATGTAATAAGTTATACATATATAAGTAATAAATAAATCGTCATTGTTGCAAATAAAAAATGTCACTTAACATAAAGAAGTAAAAAAAATACCAAAACAGTGTTTTGAACCAACAATTCATACAATCACTACACATCCGAATACATATCAGAAATTCAATGGGTACAAATTGAACTCCCTAATCAGCGGATCCCCGCTCGCGAGTCTATTTCGCTAAAGCTGTAGAGCACAAAAGACCAACAGCATCACACAAAGTACAAAAAAAACAAAACAAATTGAACATACTGTCAGTGGAGCGTTCCGCCTCAGGCGTGGGTGCAGTGTCCGTATTGTCTCTCGATGCATTGTCCTCTTCGTCTTCGCCATCATTATCGCGACGTTTCATGATTCGGCTGGAATATTAATAATAATAATAATCATTATCAAAGACAACCATTAAGGTCTGGTATGAGTCTATATAATGCAATTGCAAAAAAGGGAAAAAAAATCTAAGAAAATAAATTATACTTCTGTGTTAACAGTTAATAAATAGCAATGATTGGTCCCGTTGTCTATATTTTCCAGTGAGTTAGGAATAGCTTCTTATTTAATAAATATAAAGAATAATAAGCCAAGACGAGTCGAGTTTCTAATGCATCAAAATATTCTGAAAAACTTTAAAATCCAGTAGCACTTCCAAATCTCTCACTAATTGTATTTATCAATACTAATCAGATTTATTTCATAGTTAAATTTTATGGGATGTCTCTTTCTCATGATGAAAACATAAAATCCGATTATCTATACAATACTTCACTAGCAGTTTAAGATCGTCTTGAAGTTTTGTGTAGTCTAAATGATCTTTTACTTTCATAAATATTTTTGTGTCATCAGCACATAGCACGCACACAGGTCTCAAAATGGACCCTTGAGGGACACCTGATAATATAACCACACTGCTTCTGTTGTAAGACTGAGTAAAACTTGTTAGCTGCCCTAAGAATAAACAATAATAGATATAGTTTTACCTCTTTCTCTTTCCATGTTTCTGCGGTGGGGGAGAAGGAGAACGCTTTCGCTTACTCTTCTTTCCTTTGTTGGATGGTTCTGAGCCTGGGATTAGATCGTCAACTGATAGACGCAGCTTATGCACCTGAACGGATAATATTTATTATAATTGAATAGTGGAAAACAAATTTTATATTTATGGTATCGTCACGTTTTCAAGCTAAAATTAACTCGGAACTGTTTAGGCAGATTTTTAAAATTAGGACATAAAGTATAGAATCTTTTCTATTGTCATTTTACCATCAAACCAAGGTGTTGTGAGATTATATCATAGTCGCAGCAATCGAAAATATGAAATAATGGACAGGTGATAATTACGATACCAACAAAATAATATAGAGCTCCAGAGTAATGTAGCTTGGACAATTAACATGAAGCCGAAATATAATAAATAATTGTGGTATTATTATTAGTTCTTGAATCTTGATCTTGAAAATGAATACAAAGCAGAAGTTGTAGTTTTTTATAGTACTTGGGGTGTGAAACGAGCACACAGTTCAACAGATCGTAAGTGATAACTAAAGCCCATAGACATCTACGTCCATCTTTACGAAGATTCAAATTAAACATCGAGTTGTATTTATTCTTTGTCGAGTTATTAGTAGTATCTCCGAATTTCTATAGTCACCATACAAAATACAGCAGCGTTATACTGGTATTCTGTTAGGGAGTGGCCCTTCCCTGGTCGAAGCGACCTATTCATGTTACAGCATGGCTCTGATTTTCCCATTATTATATCCTAAAAGAGTATTAATTCTCCATTAAGGCTAGAATCGCTTGAAAGGTAAAGTTAAGTTTACCTTTTTCTTGCCATTGGCATCGACCTCGTAATCCTCCTCGTTCATCCACTCGTTGTACTGAGGCAGGTCCAGCACCCACGTGGCCGTCACGCGCCAAGTCTCCGCACGCGCGCACTCCCAGGTCACATTCTCTGGAACTTCCACCTGTAACCATAAAGACTGTAGTCATTCAACGACGACGATGATATCCTCCTGATAGATTGAAATCACGGCGATATCTCTGATCATCACCAGTTGACAGATACTACTACGCCGGTACGTGATCCACACCCACACGTACTGGTTAAAAAAAGATGTCTAATTTTTTTATTTTAATAAATTAATTTCAAATAGAAAGCTTTAATAGAATATATCAGATGACGTCAAATCGTTACAATCAACCATTCTGTTCGAAATGTAAATATCTGTTGAGGAAAGGGTCAAAAACTCAGCAGTTGAAATTTTCAATAATTCAAGGTTTTATATGTTTTTATTAACACATAATATTAGTCATCATAAATAAGAATGAACGTATTCTCATTCAACCATTTATGCGCGCGCTTATATAGCGTTTTAGAGTGCAGTATGATTTATTAATTAATTTTTTTAAAATTGTGTTTTTATTTTATTTTTTTTATTTATATAATAAGTGAAGAACCAAATATTACATACAAATATCACCAAATTGTGAAAACAAATTTAAATTTATGAAGTGGAAAATTTTAGATACGAATACCTTGCCCCGTGAAGGATTCATTAACTTATTGGAGACGAAATTTTGGTACAATAAGTTTATCATTATATATTCTTTTTTTTTTGTATGCGTGAGTATTGCTGTTGGTCCAGATACCTTTACAGCTTTATCTAATTAGACTCGCGAGCGGGAGGCCCGCTGAGTAGGGAGACAACGACGATGCTGCGAAGCTGGCGCTAGATAATACGATCCGAGGGCCCCTCATAAATAAATAAGGAGGAACGAAACCTCGACTCGGATCGCCATCTAAAAGGAGGCTTATATATTCATTATATAGTGTATTCATATGATTCAATCAATACAATGTGAAATCTGGTTCATCATTAAGCCGCGTCACACCGTACAATTCATATAACTTATCTTCTTACCTTCTATATATACCTACAGACACCACGCGCGGTGTGGCACTTTATACTTGGTCACTAATTATTGAATTGAGATAGTCAAAGCTTCTTACAGGCAAATCGCTCTGGGTCCAGGTGTCGTGACTATCCGGCAGATAGTACCAATGCACCAGCGTGTTGTTGCCACGCCGGAACACGGGTCGCGCATACTCCTCCTCCAAGGGGTCCACTGTTGGATAGATGATATGTGTGGCATCGTCTTCGTCGTCTGTGAAATAATAAATAAGGATTTTTTTTTTCAAAACAGTAAATCATCGACTCGATTAAAATGTCACTTCAATCGTTACATAATCTCCTATTACATTAGTGTTGCCATATTGGCCAGTAATTGATACGGCACATTTGACTATTAAATATATAAAACGTAAAAAGTTGGGTGATAATGATGTCCCCCTAATCAATTTCAAGCACGGCGATATCTTCTAGCTACGTTCAGCAATTCCAAAGAGTGCCAGAGAAACTCCACGAGAAGCGTCCTGCACTCGTCAATCGCAAAAACGTAATTTTTTTCCACGACAATGCGCGAACACAGAGCAAGTGTGAATCAAGAAAAACATTCTTGGGCTTGAATGGCCTGTTTTAGCACACCCATCTTACTCCCCGGAACACAAGTAAAACAAACATTGAACATTAAGTAAACCTTTAGGTAAAGCAGAGAATATATAGTGGATATTCTCTGCTTTACCTAAAGGTTGTCTGGTAGAGAATGCCTTTTGGCTTTAATTCCGCCTTTACAGTGTGTTTGTTGCAAGAAAAAACTTATTTAAATTTCTAGAATACATATCACATATACAGAAATAATATCCATATGAATTAAATATATCTGTAATTTATATACATACATACTATATATTTTTACATAAATATATTTGTATATATTAAGGTAAATAGAAAAAAATCGAAAAGAAATCAATCAGTAAAGTAGACCTTAAACCAAATAATTTATGAATCAGCCAAATATTAGCTCATACTGTTGAAAAAGACTACAAATGTGGGCGGAGCTGCGGAACTAAGTTAGCTATATATATATATACTAGCTATATATATACGTATTACCTCTATGCAAAAAGATTGGAGCGTAATAGGAGAACATTTGTCTTGTTAAATAAAGCTCCAGTATTAGGTTATGTTTCCCAACTAGTCGCTTAAATGAAGCTTTACTAGTAGCTTTATATTTGGGCCTAGAGCATTCCAAAGTCTGATTTCTTTTTTTTAAAGAAAAAAAAAACATGACTAATAATCCATATATATTTAACCACTCCAATTTCGCTAAAAATTCTTGTGCTAGAAGGTGGTTCACGACAATTGTCTATTGGTGGATTCGAACCTACGACCTTAAGTTTCGCAGACCGTACCTACCCCAAACCAAGTAATATACTGAAAAAAACATAATTTAATAACTCACCACAAATCTCCCCTTGATGATTGCTGACGATATCTTTAACCTTGTTAGCTGTAGCCTTGTCGACGTCCGGTCGTATAAAGACGCACGGCGAACGTATTATCTCGGCACCCAACAGTGCCGACTCGATTTCCATCATCATCTGCACGTTGAGATCTTTCCGTGAAGGGTTCTGGAAAGGAGGGAGCGGGGAAGGGAGCGAAAAGAGTTTCACTTTAGTGATAGTTCAAATGGTAATAACTAGTTATGAAGCATTGGGAATAGATCGTATTTTATACTAAAATTTTAGTTACAGTTTTAATGAGATAATTCTAGAATATTATGCCATATGATTTTATTTAAAATGAGTAATTTCGAATTCATTAGGGTATTTAGAGATAAAATGACTCTTATCGTCTTATACGTTTACTGCTAGCGATAAGTGTCCGTACATTCTATTCGCCCCACTGGGAAAATGCTAATTCTTCCGTCACTAATCACTTAGTCGACTCACACCTTACCAATCTTAAAAACCCATTTTTTAAAAAATAATCCTTACAATGCAACTAGTGGAATTTCTTGCAGTCTCTTCTCGCTGAGGCAGCTGCCTTCCGAATCGGTGGTAGAGACCTATTAGCGATCTTGACCATTTATAAGTTTTTATAAGTATAAGCCTACTTGAATAAATCTTTTTTCTATTTTAAAATTTAATTGGAAATTCTAATAACATTACTCCTAAATATATTTGAAGTCTATAAAACTATATTTTACAAATTTGTGCACTAAAATTATTGAATAAATAACTGCAATCAAAGATTACTTGGTACAAAATTAAACTGACTAAGCAACAAATGAAATGAGAATCTAGAGAAAGCTATCTCATAACGACGTAAGTTTGTGAACTTATATGAAAATACTTTGATGCATGCGAATACTAAGGGTGAGTTTGAAAAGTCCCAATACAAGATATTAGTGACAAAACACATACTGTTATTTTTTTACAAAAACATTACTGTCACAAGAAGAAAATAACAAAACAATCCAATTATCGTTTTGTACATACATATAGAACATAAACCCACCTTTGATTCCCAGAACAAGGCATTTGCAACACAACGAACCATTGCATGAAATGGAATACAGAATGAAATGTAAGTGTTTTTTGTTTAACATTAAATAATATTTTAATTTCAATTTTGTACATTTATTCAAGTTTTTGATATATAAACTTATACGTACTGTAGCGTATATGTTGAAGATAAGATAAGTAAGTTCTTAAAATATAACCAATATTAAATAGCCCACATAACTTCTAAAGTCTTTTATTTTGACCCACTTCTACGAGATTTAGAAGAGCGGTATAACCCTCCTAAATTAAACTGCACGGATAGTTTGTGCAGTTTAGTTTTCCACTTTTTAAAATGTATATCTAGACTAAAAGAATCTATGACATTCCTTGGTATGAAGTTATTACTGCGGCCCATAAGTATCTACATCCACTCACAACAACGATTCGAAATACACAAGCGTTTAACGGGGGTGACAACGCAGAGCTGAGAAGGAAATATTCATTGCCAGTCTTTGACCACGATCTCCGAGATCTTGGTGAAAGACTGGCAATGAGTATTTCTCCAGCTAAACTAACCCATTCGCCATAGATCGACCACTGTTAGTTATAAATCGATATCCCGTCAAAATTTAATGTTAATTTACTTAATGAAAGTAGTTGTCAGAAAACGGATTCCGGCGAAATTACAGCAGTATCGTTAAACGGGACAACTTCTAAATATGTACACAGAATACCGTAGTATGTGGAGTACTGTGTGAGACATGATGGGATGACACTGCTTGCGACGCACACCAACTAGTAACCCTTTAAACAAGAAGAAACAGTGGAAAGGCGTAATCAGATGGTTTTCGAAAAAAAAAAATCAGATTTTAAATCGAATGCGTTGGAAAGAATTAATATATTTAATTTTAATTTCCAATTCGATTTTTCGCCCAAAAATCCATTCTAAATGACCGGCGGATATCCATTATTTTTGGTTGGAATTTTATTTTGGCATATTTACTATAGCAACGCAGGAATAGAATAAGAACGGCGGATATCAGAATTTCCTTAGGAATATAATGTGGGTCAAAAGAAAAGGCTTTTACTGGGATTGTAGAAAGACAATGGCTCACATTAAGTAATTAATAATTAAAAATAAAATAATTGTTCGTTTAAATAAAATACGTCTGTAATGTAAGAGTTAAGTAACCAATATTAATAAATTGTAATTGTATTTCAAATAAATAAAAAAAAAAATATATTAATCATAAAAATGTAAGATCAATTGCAAAAATTTTCAAAACAGTTACCTGATCAAAAATATGTGTATAGAAAAACTTCAAAATATTACCTACGGTATCAAGTGAGAATAGTATATTGTTAATGTCTGAAATCATACCCTCGGAACGTGCGATTGGAATAGCGACGACATGCATCTGACAATGTTTCAACGAATTAATTCTTAAACGTGTCCATAATGACAAGACAATATTTTTAATCTGTTATCCCTTTAAAGCGAAACATCATCTGTCAGACGCGTGTCGTTACGATGCAGTTATAGGGCCGCGTGGTATGGCGGGAACTGGCTAGGTCATCTGGATCTGGCGGGGGGCTTGCGGTGAGCGAGGCGGGCGTGCGCACGAGTGCATACCTTACCGACCTGGAAGTCAAACTTGCGCCACCGCTGCTCCGACTTGAAACGGAACATGGTGGCGAGCACCGTGCACAGCGAGCCGCCCGGCTTGATGTCCATGAACACTTTCATCTGGAAATCATAAAGGGTATATATTTTATTGTATGTAATGATCTGATTCACTTATTCATGTTATACCGTGAACTATTTCTTAGAATAAGCACTTAAACTTAATTGAAATTCTTAAAGCGAATATTGATATCTATAAAATTTTTACACATTAAATCAACGATAAAAGAATTTTCACAGATTTTATCGCGTTTAATTTAACTTTTTAATTCTAGACGTTTCCGACTGAAGTGAAAAAAAAACCGTGTGATAAAATAAAGACTAATTATTAATTTAATATAAATAGTTCTTCAAATAAAATTTCAATTCAATAAAGAACAAAGGCCGGCTTGAGAAGCTGGGAAACATCAACAATTTTAAGGTGTAGGTATATATTTTATTGTATTCAATGCTACGGTAGCTGGTTCACTTATTCATGTTATACTGTGAACTATTTCTCAGAATAAGCACTTAAACTTAATTGAAATTCTTAAAAGGAATATTGATATGTATAAAATTTTTACACATTCATTCAACGATAAAACAATTTATACAGATTTTATCGCGTTTAATTTAACTTTTTAATTCTAGACGTTCCCGACTGAAGTGAAAAAATACCGTATGATAAAATTGAGAATCTGGGAAACATCAACAATTTTAAGATGTAGTCAAAAATACTTCTATAAATTTAGGTTTATACAGACGACTGTGATGAGATGATCATTTGTGACCGCATAACTTACTGAAATCTTGTAAATTAATGGCTATCGTGTTATTCCAAATATTATGTTTTGGAATGTTTTTCTCCTATAATTTAAACTATCACTGCCGTACTTGACTTTTTAAATACTATAGATAATAAAAGCATATATTAAAATTTTTGATGTTCTTGTATTAAAAATACGGTAAGGACTCTACTGAGACTTAATTTATACCTAATCAAACTACTTGTCTGCATCAAATATTGTAGTAAAATGGCAAGACACAAGCATTTCTTATTCTGGAAAACATTTATAAAAACTTGTCCTTATTAGCCATTTTGCCATTGGACCAACGTTTTAATAAGTTTTATTTAATTGGAATAAAAGTGAATAACTTTATAGGCTAAATTAACAGGGTTGTTGTACACAACTTCCTTCGTGTTTTGAAAATTCAAAATCGACACGGAGAATCTTCACTCGATGACAGTTTTTTTATGTATGCAAAACAAAGATAATTGTATTTGTTTCTTAGTATAGCTATAACTTTGTAACATTGATCGTGTTATGCGTAAGATAATTTCGTCCCTAAATCCCATTTAGCGTCTTTGTTCATCTGTAAAACCCAATGCAAAGTTGTTTTGGTTTTGAGAGCAACCCGTCTTTTCGTAGGGGTCTACATTTAGAACATTATTTTTATTGATATATTATTTAAATTTGAACTATATTAATCAATACAATATTAAAAATTATAGTTTATTAAGATTTATATTACGTCGCAGTAGACACTTGAGTTGAGTGTATTTTACGCAATAACAGTCCCAAAATTTGGTAATTGTCACCGGTATTTTAATAACTTATTGAATTAAAAAAATATATTAATCGAGGAAATTTTAAATAATCGAATCCATCATTCATGTATAAGAGTCATATAAACGTCATACATCTACCTACAGTTCGAAATATTAGAAAACATTTCGGCTCTTTACAAAAAACAACCGGTAAGAAGCTAAGGGTCAACGTTCCGTATGGCGATTATTAGGAACCGGAGACACGATAACTGGTAAAGAGGCATTCCATTGCACTCTTCAAGGGGTGTCAACCATGTCTTGAATCTTTCTTTTTTTATAGGTGTTTATGGCTGCATACATCAACTGTGTACTCGTTCATCACACACAGTTTAATAAAAAAAAATATTATATAAATAATCAATAAAATATAAATATAAATTATTTAATTATAAATAAAAATATGAAACCAGTAGTCAACACTAAACATCATTAGGAGTCCATAAAAAATTGCTTTTCGAGTATAGGTGGCGTTGTATGTATGTACATATATATTCCTCACCCGTTTCACCTGATCACAAGTGATTCCTGCGGCCCATGACATCTACATTACATCCTTGACAAGGAATCATAACGTAGATACGTTTCACCCTTGAAGACCGAGATGAAATGCCTAGTCACTAGTAATAAAGGTCTCGGGACCCATATACTCACCAAATGAAACACAGTACTAAAATGCGGCTATTTTACGCTGAAATTCTGTGAGGGCGTGGTACTTCCCCGGTTGAGCTGCCCCATACATTCTACAGCTATAAACTAGCTGCAGCGTAGCTCTACCACTGTAAATCCACTGCATTCGAACCTTCCTTCATCCAATATTACAATTACATTAAATAGGAGTAGAGGAGGCTAATGGGAGAAATAATTGCTAACGGTTCTGCTTCCGTCACAGTAATATATCATTGGTAACAATAGTAAAATATCGCCCTCGTCGAAACCGACTAAGAACAAATAATCATCATCAACGTCATATTCAATAACAAACATAATTGAAAAATAAATCACAAGTAGTAAATTATAATACAACTTGTTAGAAGATATCCGAATGGTTTCTATAATACAATACACTTATATACAATTCTATAGGTACAATCGTAACGTTAATAGAAGCACACACCACGAACTATAACGTCTCACAATATATGTATCATTAAAGGCTCCTTATAAGCTGCGAAATAACGAGCCCGAAGTTCAATGACGCCCTTTAATGGTATATTTATAGTGTTTTCAAAGCAATAAATTGATTGAATTTACAACCCGTGATATTTTTTTTAAACTAGTCTTGGATACGTTATCAAAGTTAACTAAACAAGACCGCTACCTTCATAAAATCATTCCTAGATATTTTTAAATACTTCCCCTAAGCTAACGCGTTATTAATGTTATTGTCATTGCTGTCAATTGTTAATGCTTAATATTATATGCTTACTATATAATGTTAAGATAATCTTGTGATAACAAGATTATCTTCTCGCACAGTTTTAAAATCTACTATAGGACATCTTTACCAGAAAGCAGCAGGCAAATAAACGCTTCCTTTAAGAATTGACAATACTCATTACCCTACCCATAGTGTTATATATAATTATTGTTTTCATGTAGAGGGCAACACGCGCAGCCCAGAAACAACCTGTTTTTGGTTATGGATTGCTTATTCGGAACTCTTCTTATTTCTATTATCTTAAATTTTTGTTACGCTCTTAGCGTATTAATTAATTGACTCGAATCAAATCAAGATATATATATATATCACATCACATACAGAAAGTGGAGGCAGTAATTGTACCATCGATTGGAAATGTTGCATTCCATCGCTAGCCAGTGGGTTTGAAGTTAAAATGGAGAATAGAGCCATCATTGGATCTAGCAGCCGAACCACCTTTTCTGACGACCAGTATTTTGCACGCCGTGCAGATTGTTATTCATTTTGTTTTTATTTTAAGATAATTTGGGCGACGACGAAACGAGACACGGTTAACTTGATGATAACTGGTTCTTGCGGCCAATAACACGTATATTCATCCTTGATGGGAATCATAATGCAGATGCGCTGTCACCCCGTGAACTAAAATAGATTCCACAAGTTCACCTTCAGCTCTTCTTCACCACGAAACATTATAGCGCTAGGCTATTATTTTAAGCTGAAAAGCGGGTATACCCTTCCTCGATCGAACAAACCTGTTCATCCTGGATCCAGGTGCAGCACGGTGCTACCACATTGGGCGGTGAGGTTGGTATTAAAAAAGTATTCCATCTTACACCACGCAAGTTGGTTGCTATTGTATATGTTACACTTTTTGATAAATTGATTTTTCTCTAAGCTATGTCAAATTGGAAACGATTATTAACGGCAACGATTTTCATTGTGTATTCAACATATTTTGTTTTATTATTCTGTTATGTTTTACGCCATCGCTCGGTTGAGGGTGACAAAAAAATGAATAGGTTTTCTCTTAATAGCTTCTGATGAAAGGACCAACATTATTCAACAGTTAGAACCTTGGTTAGAAGCGGACTTCCGTGGCGTGTTTGCAACGATCCGTGAAATAGCCAATAAACTGGATCAATCTACTGTAATTATTCCTAAAATGGGTAGTTTAATAAATATCTTTCATGTCAAAATCAGAAAAGTAATTAGTGAATGAAATGTAATGCTGAGATATGTTTTTCGCATTTTAAATTTATATTATTTTATTTATTTTTTATTATTGTAACGATAAAATATAATAGTAAAAAAAATTAAGTATATTGTTTTACTCATATATTCAATAATTATACATTTCAATATGAATCAAAGGGTGACAAATGAGCACACAGTTAAGTGATAACTGCGACACAAACATCTGCATCCATATTCAACAAAGATTCAAGATGCGCAAGCGTTACGCGTTACTAAGATAGAATGCATCGCGTCCAATAATTGGTTCTTCGTATTCCTACAGTCACCGAATGAAACACAGCAGTTGCTGCTATTACACTCTGGTAATCTGTGAGGGTGGTGGTTTCCTTGAAGCTAGAAACAAACTGCAGAGTGACTCTTAAAATGTTTAAAACTTAAATATTGACACCTTAGAGTCTAACGCTTAGACAATAAGCGGCGAGTGAATCATCAACACGTAAAACGTTTATGAGGGCCACCTCTGATCATATCATCGCCACAGAGGGGCGTTAACAGAGGGGCTATTGTCGTCGACGTTCTTCAACCACAGGAGTCCAGCGGTGGTGCAGCAGCATCGTCTCCTAGTCTCTCAGCGTAGTCTACCTACTCATCGGGCCTTCCGATCGCGAGTCTGATTAGATAAAGCTGTAGAGGTCACTGGACCAACAGCAATACTCACACACAAAAAAAAAAGAAAAAAAAACGTAAAACGTTAAAAATAATTGACATGTATTCAAAGATCTTATTTATATTTTCAATTAAATCATTAAATTAATTAATACAATAAATTATATCGACCCAACGCTTAGCACATAATATGACGTCACAAGTGAAGGCACAATTGTGGCACTGGCAACACTATACAATCACCGATTTGGAACCAATGTTCGGTAACCCGTCGTTTAATACGACTAGAGACGCCAGCGTTCGTGGTCGACGAATGTCTGTTTACTACGAATGTAGCTTTATAAATACGACTTAAAGAAATAACTTAAAGGTGAAGTTAAGCGATGGCAATCTTAACAAGAGTGTGTGTGCTGATTTTGTTGATAGAAATCATCTACGGGTCGAGGTCAACAACTCCGCTTATAAAAACTGTAAGTTGATTTAATTGTGTACTCATTTTCTTGGTATAAAACGCACTACTTTGCTGTCTTCGTAATAGAGACACTAAAAATATTGTTATGTAAAAAATATTTTAAAACACATTAAAAAATAAATAAAAGTAAAGATATATTATTAAAGAATAATAACATTCGAATTTAAGATGAATGAAAATAAAACGTTTTAAAATAACTAATTTAACAGATAACTATGTCAGTTCACCGATAAATCTTCCTTTCTTTCTTTATCAAGGTAATATTTTAAAGGATCAGGAAGCAATTAATCCACCTAGAACACGGAGATTCTAAATCTGAGAAATCCGGTACATTAAATGGATGAATCTAGATCCAATTAATCTGTTGAAGCTATTAAAGCCCTCTGGCTAACAGTGGCCCTCAGCCAAAAAAAAAGTCTAGATGGATTGCAGACTAGACTTTCTTTAACCTTCGAACCTTCGCGGTGTAATGTTTATTTTTAGTTTTTGTAAGTGCTACTAATAATAAATAACTTAAATATTAGATAGAATAAAAGAAAAGAAACACTGCAGTTTGTTACGATCTGCAGAATAAATGGTTTAGTTCGACCTTGGTAAGTAAGACTACATCCTCACAGAATACCCTTGTAAAATAGTACCATAATGCTGCTGTGTTTCGTCTGGCGTATAGGCGTCTGGCCATAAGTCTTATAGGAATTCGACAATTGTGGTGAACCATCTCCTAGCATAAGCATTTAAGCTTTGATTGAGCAGTTGGCGGGAATATTTAATATTTTTTTTTATAATTATATTTAAAAAAAAAACAGATGCGCACAAAGAAATTAATAGACATCGTACCGGAAATCGTTACCATTGCCCATATTACAATTTAATAACAATTAAGTTATTATGTAATAATCAATAATAAGTACACGTGACGCGGACCGTGCCGGAGTAACATCGCTGTGTCCTTCTCCGTTAAATTAATTAAATTATTTACTGCCTAATATACGTAATGAACTACTATTTAAGCGTGTCAATAGAAGTGAAAGTGTATTATTAATAATTAACAACTAAAAAATCAAAAACTCTGTAGTGAAGTTCAAAGTGTTCGGACAAAATGCGTAGGCGCCGCTATTAGTATTGGCGCTTAGGACCTTCTTTCCGTGACCTCGTCGACCAACAGCTGATAATACGCTCCGCGCCGCGGTAACTGCATACATACAATTTTTTTTGTTACCCTCTTTTGTTGCATTCAGACAGCACCAGCTGATAAATATTGTTTACTTAGTATACGACAATCAGAATCGATTCTTCTAAATGTAAATAAACTCTTGCCCAAAAATATATAATTAAATTTACAGCATGCAACACGTATATGCATTATCAATGCGCGGATCTATAGGAAGCTGAATTTAAAAAATACTTCCAATGAACAAAATAAAATGGAAATGTCTTACGTGCAAAACTAAACGCCTTGGTGTAACAAAAGGTGCTCCTAAAATAAAAGAATGCGGTTCTGCTTCTACTTTAAATATAGACACTGATGCCCTAACCGAGTATATGGACGCTAAGCTTACCAGTTTACGCTTTCAGTTCCAAGAAGACCTACAAACAGCTATTCTGAACGTGTGTCTAAACTTTAAAGAAGATATTTCTCGCCCTGAGAAGCGAGTTAACGCGTGGGAAGAACATATTAAGGAACTAGAGCAGGGTATAGTGGCTGAATCGTATATATCGTAGAATAAAGATGGTGCTCATATACAGGAAACAAATATGCTCCGACAAGAATTGGAGAAACTTACTATCAAGTTAGTATTATGTTTTTGGGCGATTGCTTGGCATGCTAGGGGAGCTACACGGCTTCATAAAACCTTAGAGTTGCAAAATATTCCTGAAAAAATACCCGAAAATCTGGTACACCTTTCCATAGAAAGGTAAGCTTAGTTGGTAAGCTTATTGGCGTTGATATTAAAGAAAATGACATCAGATCTGTACACCGCGCAGCTCCTAAGATGCCAAGCAATCGCCCAAAAACATAATACTACAACTGACTACGCGGCTCCACCAACAGCGCTGCTGCAGCACTACATCCAATACACAACATTTTACATTAACGAGCACTTAAGCCTCAAGAATAAAATACTATTTAATTACGCGCGACAAATACTAAAGGATAAATGTTTCAAATTTGTGTGGATAAACATGGTTGTATTCTGTTAAGAAAAAATGACGACTCACGTGTAATTCATATTCGAAGTACTGAGGACTTGAACAGAATATATTTAAAATTGTTATGTTTTTAAAATATTTTATATATCACATGACACCATTAACAAATTGATTGCCCGTATGCCGAGACTTGTGAAAAAAGTCATAAAATGTAAAGAAGGGATTTTCTGGTGAAAAATCAGTTTAGCTAACTATAGCCTTTTTTTGCATGGACTGTTAATATTTCTTTACGCTTTTAAAGTATATTGTTTGTCAATCAATGTTCTATTAGATGATTAAACAGGTTAATTAAACATTTAATATTGTATTGGAGTTTAACTTTAATTTCCTACTTTAATTGAGAAGGTCTTAAACTTTTGGCCTGCAGTATTTTATGCGAATGCATATAGCCACTCATGCGCAGTTGATGTTATGGAGTAAATACTAAGCAAGTAGAAGATCATTATCAATAATCGTTTATTTCAATATTTGGGCCAATAACAATCATGCATACGTATCTTTTTTTATTATTGCATTGAGCACAAACAAGTAACAAACGAGCATACTGTTCCCCTGATGCCAAGTGATTCCTGCGGTCCAAGACATCTACATTCATCCTTGACAAGGAATCATAATGCAGATATGTTGTCACCCATTGAGGACTGAGATAGAATGCCTCGTCACCGGTAATAAAGGTCTCCGGATCCCTACACTCACCAAACGAAGCACACCAGCGGTATGCTTGCTATTTCACGATGGTATTATGTGAGGGCGTGATCCTACCCCGGTCGAGCTGACCCATTAGTTATGCAGCTAGAAACAAACTAGTACATCGTAGTTCTACCACTGTACATAACTGTACTGTACTAAAGTTAATACAAATTGCCATTATTTGTTACTATTTTACGACACGGTTTGATAATGTCACGTACAAGATGGATCTGTTCCTCAAGAATTATAACGTTACTGTGATTTGCGTGGTTAGCGAAACCCGACACTCAATCATCTGGGATACCAAGCACTTTCATCTATAAAAATCTCAAATATTGTAGTGTTGTTAGACAACATTATCACTGATATCTATAGAGCTGTCATAACTAACCATTAAGTGAATAATGTCCGTCTGTGCAACTAATAAATTAAAAAAATAATATTAATAAAAACCGACGATATTCAGATACACCGCGGGGGTACGCATTTCGAAGGACCTCATTGGTCCAAAAGAGAAAATGCACTCTACTGGGTCGACATAATGCAGCAGAAAATCCACAGACTGGACTCAGAGACTGGCAACATCACTACTAGACAAATAGGTAAAAGTCATTAGTTTTAAAAGGATGTTTGTTATTATAAATATTTGACTTATATGTCTAATTCGTGCAAAGCGATATTTTCTTTACCAAATTAATAATAAATCGGCCGCAAAAGATATACTAATACAGAATGCATCGCACAAATACAATGGCACGCATTCGACTTCACCATACCTATTCTGATGAAATGCAATAATTAAGATAGGAGGAACGTTCACTTGTTGTGTCAATACATGTAAATTAGAAGTGGGGTATAGCACATTAGTGTACAAGATTTGGAAATATATACTATTAAAGGTGTTTGTATACTTACATAAATGTTTCTTTTTTAATTTTATATTTTTTTAGGTTACGGCCCCGTGTCACTGGTAGTGACAGTAAAGGACCACCCAAGATTGCTCCTTGTCGCAGTTCGAACAGAAATCTACCTCATGTCTTGGGATGGACCATGGGATGATAGCGCACTAAGACTACTGAGCGTCGTCGACTTGGGTTTGCCAGATAATAGGTGCAACGACGGAAAGGTGGATGCCAGGGGAAGGTTGTGGTTTGGTGAGGCTATATGTTGTTTTTTATTAATTTCATAAAGTCGCGTGGCATTGTGGAGTGATGTAAGCACCGCCGCCCCAGTCAACGACGAGGGCGTCGCAAACAAAGTCATTCGCGATACCGACATGGCACAGGCCCGTTCTCTCCAGTTAATACAAATAGAAGCGACGCTGGAGTTTCTTGCGCCACATCTTCTCCAGCGCCCACGCATTCCGTAATTGTGGTACAGATAACCAATAACAATAATAGAGATATTAATGAAGATAATTCTTAGTGAGAAGCAACTGACCGAGCCGAGGTTCGGCCCTCGCGGGCACCATCGAGTCAGACGCTCTCGCGAAACAGGGTAACGATCCAAGCCGAAGATCCCTCTTGGGAGCCCTTGTACTGGTTACCCACGAATAGAGGTCTCGACTGAGCGCCATAAGCGCTCGGTCACCTCTCATCTGTACTGTAAAGGCCCGAAACTGTAAAGGCCCTCGGGCTAACAGCCCGAAAAAGAAAAGTAAGCACCGCCACGATTTTTACCCGACTAACAGCCGTGGTTTTCGGAATGAAAATGAAAAATATTTCCACAATAGCTTATATTTTGGCTGCAGATCCACCAATACACGACAAGTTAATATTTATACTCATATATTGTATTTATTCGAAATGGTTAAACTGCAAATAAATAAAGATAATGGCAAGAATAAATCTGTTAAAAGACAATAAATCTTTTGTTGCATACAATTTAGTTAGTATTTGTATGTATTCAATTGTATTAAATTAACTTCTTCGTATGGTATTTGCGATGAGAACACAGCAGCACAGTTCGCTTGATGGATTTCTACGGTCAAAATACCCACCATGCATCCACAATAAGAATTCATAATACAGATGCGATATCGCCTCGACACCAATATTAATATGTACAGTTTCTCTGTTTTACCAGTAGAGAGCGGTAAACTACTATATTACGCTGATATTATTTAAATGAATCCTAAGAGTTAAAAACGAGTACACAGTTCACCTGGTAAGTCCTAAGTAAGTAATATACTATTAAGGACTTAGATGGGATTCTTCATCAATCATCAGTAATAAGGTATGAGGTTTCTTTCATTATACAATACAATATACAT
Organism: Teinopalpus imperialis; assembly: GCA_029286865.1. NCBI lineage: Eukaryota > Metazoa > Arthropoda > Insecta > Lepidoptera > Papilionidae > Teinopalpus > Teinopalpus imperialis. Next base: position 6,009,935 of record JAGSMU010000017.1, read on the forward strand.
GCGCATACAATTAAAAATGACAATTATAACAGTGGTAGAGCTACGCTACGTTTACTGGCTACAGCACGAATGGATCGGCTCGATTTGTATTATTTTTAAAAGTTCTGTGACTACGCCCACCACAGAATATCAGCGAAAAATAGCAGCTTTATACTGCTGTTACGTCTGGTGAGTGTTGGGATCCCGAGACCTTTATTACTGGTGATGAGACATTCGATTTCAGTCCTCAAGAGTGAAAACGTATCCGCATTATGATTTCTTGTCAAGGATGAATGTTATGGACCGCAGAGATCCCTTGTGTGCTTGTTTGTTACTCTCAAATTTAGTCCTTGGTCGTGAAGAACTATTCGTGCCATAGCTATTTTTTATACGGGCGTGACTCTACCCTATAAGAAACAAACTCCTTGGAGTATTGATGAGGATATATAATATACTAGCTGTTGCCCGCAGCTTAGCATGAGATATATTTATATTTTAAAACATGGCTCGTAGTTTGAATAGTCAAACGCCATCTACCGAGCTTAGATGTAAACTTATTGAAAATATTTTTTCCTAAACTTTATATAAGCTTCAATATTGAATTTCATGCTTCTTACTTCAAAAGTGACTTCCCATATAAACTATAGAAAAACATCGGTATACGTACACATTTATTTCTAAACACATACAGACACAGATATATGAAATTTCATGTTTCTTATTTTAAATAGTACATGTTCATGTCATATTTTACCCCCCTTAGGGGTGAAATTATCCTTTCTTGGTGAATGCTTACAAACAATAGGCATCAACTGGCCAAATTTCAGGGTCAGTCAGTCAGGACAAGTAAATATATATGTATATATATAATATCGCAGTTATTTTAAAGAAGCTATATTATTTCAGGTACAATGGGCAAGGAAGTAGGGTCTAATGTCGTTAAGGACCAGGGCACATTGTACATGTTGGATGAAAACAACCATCTGGATCCGGCGGTGCGTGTGCGGCCCGTGTCCATATCGAACGGCATCGCGTGGACATTGGACAGCAAGTTCATGTTCTACATCGACACACCCACTAGGAACATTGACGTGTTTGACTTCAACTTAGAAGAGGGAACTATACGTATGGAGTTTATTTTATATTAATATCTATTTATTAGACAAAGCACGCACAACCACCACATTAATACCTTACCATACTTCCGTAAAAAGTAAAACAAATTCTGATTATTATTTCTATTTATTAGAAATAGGCATGTGCGTTGTTCTACATTCGTCACCACATTAATACCATACCATATTACCGTAAAATTAATTCTGAATATTAATTAAAATATGACATGTCGAAATGACCCATAAATTTTTTTCATTATCGCTTTTTATGGCGGTTAATTTAAACTTTTTAACTCTCAAAGTTTCGAGTTGTCTACAACACCCATGCTTGCGTGGTTCGAAATTTTTGACGTCATGACGTCGTCGTTAACCTGGGTTACCGTCAGTTTATAATTATACATTTTTGGTCTGATCTACACACATCCATCATAAAAGCATAATGTGTTATTACTCTTTAATATTCATAGCATTCGCCTAAGATAGATGGATAGTAAGATGTTCAAATATTACGTGACAGTGGTCCTTGTATGTCATATATGAGTAGGATCATGCTTTCATGGTGTGTTTCGTCTGGTGATGGAAAGAAACAGGAGACCTCACTACTCGTATCGAGATATTCTATCATAGTTCTTTAATAAGCTTTAAACAATTCTAATCTTGCCTCAGGTAACAGAAGAACTCTGTTCAGTTTTCAAGCAAGCAATGTAACTGGATTTCCTGATGGCATGACTATTGATATAGATGGGAACTTATGGGTGGCCTGTTATGATGGCGGGAAGGTAAGCAAAGTCACTATTATACTAAGACCATATAAGATATTGTGAAACGGTGGACTGATGTTAAAAATGTATCTTTTTTTAAATGGAGGACTTAACTTTTTCTATATTCTATACTCTACTTTAACTATATTCTCTTTAATATCATCTCATGAAAATTTTTAACAATTGTAGAGCCATGCTGCTTGTTGCTAGCCCTTATAAAATACCAGCGAGAACCTCATAAAAATATCAGCATAACACTGCTATATTTGTATGGTGTTTTGGTTTATTTTATAAAGTTTATACTAGTAATTCTTTTTTTCATATTAATTATCAATTCTTCATTTAAATTTTGCTACAACTAAAATCTAAGTATCACAAACAAAACTTTAAAATTTTCAGGTAATCAAAATAGACTCCAGAGCGGGTAAACTATTAGAGCAGCATAAGCTTCCAGCAAGCAAAGTGACTTCTGTAGCATGGGGTGGTCATGACTTAGAGACATTATATGTGACAACAAGCAATGTTGGACTCAACCCTGTGGAATTAGCTCAACAACCAGAAGCGGGATCTCTTTTCGCTATACAAGGCACAGGCTCTAAAGGATTACTAGAAAATCAATTCATATTTCTTAATGCTGATGAATATTAAGATTATAATTAAGATAAAGCTATTTTGTGTTTTTAGAATTTTGACATATGGTGGTGGTAACATAATTGAATGTACTCAACAGATATTATGCTAACTGAGATATTGATTATTTATTATATTTTTATTTTTAAGACAATACGAACATGCAACAATACTTAAATCATTAATGTAGGCATTGTGTGATAAATATTGCCAAAAAATTTGAGATTTCCTGCATTTTACCAATGTACAACTACAAGCTGTATGAATTGAACAAAGGTATGGCCGACTAGTTAAAGACATTAACTAAGTAACTAAGATATAATAAATGTAATAATTATTAAAATGAACTTTATTATAATTGATTGTAGACATTTTTAAAGACATAATGTATTGTAAACAATATTTTGTTGCATGTCTTTTAGCTGCAATAATAGCCCGACATCGCTTTGGCATTGAAAAGATTAATTTGTCGAAAAGTTGATATTTGAATTTGTTCACAAACTACTTTATAAGTCATATAAAGTTCATTCATGTTCTTTAGGGGGCCAATCTAAGACCGCTACTGCTGTTGCTGTGTTTTGGATCATTGTTCTGTTGAAAGTTCAAATCACTGGCAAACTTTCCTCTGCATATTGCATTTCTTTATTCGGAAGACGTCTCACATATTGTTTCCGTCAGAATCAATCATATTCATTTTTGTTTCATTCGAAAATAGTAAATTTTTCTACCCATGTTCAGTAGTCCAATGTTCATATTTTTTTTTCAAACTAATCTAGCTTTAATATTTGCTTTCTTTAAACCTTACAAGATATTATAGATATAAGTTTGCCTCATATAATTGTTCTTGGTACCACTTTATACCACTCGACCCCAGAATTTCCTATCCTTTGAACGGTTCTTTTTTAGCTAAAAATATCATTCTCAAGTCTTCACTTGGGGTAGTTTTTTAGCTCTCGGTTTCCTAAGAACATTTTCTGGGTTTCCTAAACACTTTTTCTGTTGCGTTAATGCAATTTTTATGTTGGTTTATGCAATGTTAAATTTCGTACTTTCAGTCTTCGCCTCAGGTGAACAACCTACTGACCACCAACCACTTTTTGAAAATAACATAGCTCCTACTGCCGCTGAATAGCATTGAAATCGAGTTTACGCATTACGCAAGTAAGAAGTAAACCGGTCGTTACGTTACGTTGTTGGAGCTCGCTAACTCCTGATGCCATATCACCGTTCGGAAGCATCAGTCTACATGTGCCATTGCCCGTATACCCGTTACAACGATGAACGAATTAAATGAGCTGGGCGAGCTACCACATATAAACTATTAACCAATCAGATGAAGGCAGAAACAATACGTGAAAATTACAACAATAATTGTTATTATAGATTGAACCGGCAATGAGCGAGTTCACAGCAGAGTTGCATTCAAAAAAAGCTCTTTCCTTATTTTAAAAGTTAATCAATAACATACAAATAGTATCTACACCAAAGCAAAAAAAACCTAAAAAAATTTCGACACGGAACGCAAAAAACGGTGATAGCTCGATTGATTGGCTCCCAAATAGAAGTACATTTTTTTCAAACTTTATTTTCTAATACTCATACAAAAATCTTTATTAAATTATATAAAAATGGTAGTTTGTTTTTTGGTGACAAGATTTTAAAAAATCACACATGTTTTCAAGCACAATAATTTGAATTATATTTCTGCAATATTATAATAATAAATATGATATATTTAGATAATCATTATTTTAGCAAATAAATGTCTCAATATAATCAAACATTGTATTGTGTGATCATAAAATAATTTAAAAGTAGGCTCTGTATGGATGGATACATTAAGATACTGGTATTTGATATGATAAAAATCATAAGGTCGTTATATAAAACAATATATGATTAGATAACAAACAACACTTACCGGAAGCCTCAAGAAAGGTGGATCTGAAGCATTTTTTCCTAATTTGTTTTCCTGATACTGGATTAGCTGAATGACAAGCTGAGCCAGGCCCTCTTTAGTTGGTGGATCAGTTTGTACATGCTGAAATAAATTTTTTATAATTTTTTAATGCTATACACAACATTACAAGAAGGCACACAGCTTAACAGTTTACAATATTGAAATACAACATACAATATACAAATCAGTAACTTTTTAACAGTGGTAAAGCTATATGAATCGTTCATTTTAACAGGGGTAGGCCGCCATTCAGAAAACCAATGTTAAATAACAGCATAATACTGCTGTATGTCATATTGTGAATATATGGATCTGAGGACTCAATTAAATGGTATGATGCTGCCTTCCATCTCAGTCCAAGGGGTGACACCTCTTGTGCATCATAATCTTTGTTAGAGATGGATTTGTAGAAGTCTTGTGCCGCAGTCATCACACGGTTTTTTGTCACCTCTAATATTATTAAAAAATATACACAACCAAAAGATCACAAGCTACTGTTTCAATTTAAAGATGCACATAATAATACTCAATAAAATGTATAAATAAACAAACGATAAATCTATTGTTTGTTCTCTACATAAGTAATTTTTTGGTAGTAATGCTGATCAGAAAGATGACTGGGCTGTTCATTCATTTTAAAATAAAACCTTATTATTTTTTATTACCAAGCTATCAAAGACCACTACAGGATTAGTAAATTGAAGAGGCAACAGGTGGGCCAGTAAGCTTGTAGAACCAAAAACCAATGGGGAATAATAGTTCTCAAATGGCGAGCTCATATGGCAATTGCAATGTAGCATGACCCTCCCACTAGATGGAGTGATAACCTATTATAAGTTTGTGAAACTTGATGGTTGCAAGGCTTAGGATTTTGGCAACGAGTAGGATTTAGAAATAATAGAATAATATTAATTATAAATAATAGAAGCTACCGTTTCAGGGAGCTCCTAGAGATTCATTCTATGGGATTCAATATTACTATTAACTACTATAAGCATTATTTGAATCTCAACCTCATGAAGGTTCTCCTCAGTGACTATTCTAACAATATTCTCTCTTGCTGTACTAAAGCTAATTACAAAATACTGAGCCTTCTTCTTGGCATATCGTCACTAATAGACACTATTATCTTTCTTAATGCAGAAAGATGTCTTCTTTTCAAAGACTACAAGGCTATAAATCAGTATATTTAATAGAATCAATTGACAAAATATAACAAAGCCAAAACTTAAACATAAGTTAAGATTCATTAAAATTTGCAAATATTATAAATAATTGTGTAATTAAGAAAAAAATTACTAAGCCACTGCAATCAAGTGCATTGTAAAGTCAAATCTTTGTTTTACAATGCTTAAAATCTCTACTATTAGAAAGAATCCTTTGGAATTTTAAAAATTGAATGGCATCTTTCCATTAAGCGAGACTCCTAAATATCTGAATTGGTCAACCTGTGACAATGTACAAATAATGTTAATAAAAATGGTGAAAAGTAATGGTCTCAGGCGTGAACCCTGAGGAACCCCTGAATGTACTGAAAAGGTATCAGACTAGAAGCTGTTAGCTATAACATAAGATTTACAACCAGATAATAAATACATATATATACATATAATGAATACTATACTACACCAACCGAGAAATGGCTTGCTGATACCACTGTTGATAAATCTGGTCAAAAACCTTGATGAAATTGGTGTAGATTGCTTCAAAGGGAAGAATGACAGTCAACAACCAGAGAAATATTATTTAGGAATGACACAACACAAAATCAAACAAACACTGGAAAGATAGATATAGATATGTAGTTCTACATTAACTCTGTCACTGTTCTAGAGTACTGGAACAATTTGAGAATTTTCCAATCAGAAGGATAAAAGCCAATGCTCAGAGGTTTCACCAAGGCGAAACACAATTGGCAACTAATACTTAGGGAAGTCCATATATTTTGATTTATCTTCTATAAAATTTTAACAAAATCAATATGTTCCAAAATTAAATCAAATCAGTCACTAACACAACATACACACAGTGTTAATTTAAAAGAAACAAAATGGGATTTAATGTTCACAGAAATAATTAAGAAAACAAAGTCCAAGTGTTTGCTCAAACTCTACTTTAAAGCAAATGGACAACTTGAAATTATGTTACTGTGATGCCAAAAATATTCTTGATTATTAATTTTTAGACCAATTAGATAGTATTGCAAAAATAGTTAATATAATCATTCTCTGGTCCAGGAGAAAGGCCATATGGAAGTGAAAAAATGTATTTCAAAATTAACTCAAACACTAAAATATTTAAAAACAGGGTCTTTTAATGTTAACTTTGAAAGAAAAAAATAGGTCTATATTAAGTTTAAATAACAGTTATTTGATGATTGTACAATTGATTGAATTTAATAACAAGAAAATGGATAACAAGAAGTACATATAGTCAATATTGTATGGACAAATAATTAATAATAATCAGATTATTTCCTGATATGGGACATTCGTATTTTGTTCTCCGTAAAATAATTATAAGTGCGAAAAAATAGCTCTTATTTAATGTTTGGCCATATACAATTAATCAACCATGTATATTTCTGCTACAAATACAATTTAAGGAACATTAAAGGTAAACTACCAATACCGAAGAGATTACAATGTAGAAGAGTAACTAGTAGAGCTTTTATTTCACCAACCTTTTTGCAATTTTTTTGTAACCAAACACGAATTTGATCAAATTGTGCTAGTGATTCTGGTGCTTGGAAGAACTCCATGTTAGGCCCACCATCCTTTTTAGGGCCTAAAGTTGCCATCTTGCTGAATTTAGGATTAATAAGCACTAAACGTTTAAGATTTTATGTTAAATCCAACTATAATAACTATAACAGCTATGTAAATGTAAACGCTTTGCACGGCTCGGCGTCGCTGCACAATTGACATTATTGTGGACGTGTTGCCAATGTAACGCAACTGTCAATAATGTAGATTCCTAAGTTATTCCTAATCGTTAAATTTGTCTAATAATTAGGTATAACTTACTATTTACTATTTTTGAAAAACCGTCACATATAACATTAATAAAGTAAACTCATACATTATATAAAACTAAATCTAAATCTTTGAAATTAGGACTTTATATAATTTACTTTGAATTTTTATAATTTACTTTGAAATATTTGACTTTACTATTTAAATTGATAACTAATAAAAAAAATATTTATCACTCTTGTATTGCTCTCTAGGTTTGAGTTGGAAATCGCTTATTGGTTATTTTTAACTATTATGATAACGTCATTGATGAAGGTGCCTTGGATCGAACTCGATTGTACCGTAAAATTAAAAGCGACGATCCGGACTCGGCTAATGCAAATGAAAGTGTTCATTTCGCTTAGGCTCGCCCGACTACGTTTAGTAAGAGAACATGTGAACTGGACGGATAAACAGTGGATCTTTGTTCTTTTCTCAGATGAAAGCAGAGTGTCTCTCTGTGAGTATGGCAGCGATAGACGACAAGGACGCCACTAGCGGCAGATTTTGACGGCGGACCGATAGATTCGATAGTTACGAGATCGGAGCTTCAAGGCGCACTTCCTAAAAAATGGGATAGCGTTTCTCAAGAAACGGTGAAGTCTTATCCGGTGTATGAATAACCGATTAGCGAGCTGTAATGATCCCGTGGGATAACACTAATTATTTAATTGATTTTTATTATTTAATTTCGTCTTTTTATCTGTATTTTCTTTAGAGTGAATGTTTCCTTATTTTAGAGTTTAAGTCGAATAAAGTATTTATAAATATATATTTTTAATAATAAAAAATCATTAATGAATATGAATTTCATATCATTTTAAAGCTAAAATCTTCACCTTTACCTTTTAGTCAGTTACACAGTTACAAAATAAATATGAGCAACAGATGTTTTACGAGAATATTTTGACGGCAAGCGTACGGCGTGAGTCTATAATTTGCTCACGAGTGTACTTTTTAACTTTAGTGCACAGTTCGCCTGATGATAAGACATTACATCCATGCTCAACAAAAACTTAAGATGCACATGCGTTGTCAACACCGAGGATCAAAATGAGTGCCTCGCTACCTGCAATTGATTCCCCGGATATCTAGAAAACAGGACACAGCGTGTGAAACAGGGTTATACTGCGGTCTCACGTTGGTATTCTAATTCAGTACATAAGCAATCTCTACCACTGTTAAAAGCTATGTAATTATGAAGCTATATGAGGACAAACTTTTTTAAAAATTCATTTTTGAAATAAATAAATCAATTATATTCTTCAGTTAAGTTAAACTACGATAAATTACATAGTAGGTAAAAACTCACGATTACAAAATTATTTCAAATTTTGGACATTCTTATTGTTTCCAATACACACAGGTATAAAAAATTGTGGAAAGTAAAAACAAACAGATTTCACAAATATTTATTGAGCATCTATGTCTATAACAAGCGGAATTTTAAATTTATTTTCAAACAATTCCCACCAATTTTGGAAGAAAGTAATTATCTCACACCATAGCAATTTTGGAGATCAAATACTGGACGACAATTTACATTAAACATTTGACTAGTTTCATAGGTTCCATGCTTTAATTTAATTAATAGCTGGCAGGTCACATATCACTGGCTTGCGGCCGAATGGAATACAATATGCGATTTATTATTTAACAACACTATTTAGTCTATCACATATACGCTTAGTAATATCATTTTAATTAACATTTCAACAAGTCATTCTAAGTTTAAAATATAAATTGACGACCACGCGTACACGTACGCGAACTGATAAGTAGAGGCCACAATTCAATACCATATTACATATTTCGTTAATTTTTAGGAAATAAATTAGATGGAGGCCCTCCGTAAAATGTTTTATATAAATTTTATAGTTCTATATTATACGGTAATAATTAGAGAGTCAAAGTGATATCCAATTTCAACTATCGTAAGAAATATCTATCACCTGTTACGAATTTACTATAAAATTTCCCATACATAAATGAGGGTTAATTACTTTTTTTACGTTTTAAAATTTATATTTGTTTTTCTTTTATACGATTTTCAATAAAAAATTTAAAGAGTTTCGGATTTTTTTCAATTATATCTTTAAAGTAAATGAAAACAGTTAAGCATGAATCAAAGATACCATTGCTTATTTTTGTATATTTAATTTACAAAAATATCATTTTATATAGTTTCCAGTTCGAGGTAGATATTTTCTTACGACCTTGATTGTTTATCAAATACTTTTGGCCTACTATTAAATAGCAAACATGCAAATGTTGGTGATATGGTATTCTAATTACAGCAATGGTATTCTATTCAATATTCATTAATTTTTATACATTTGTCTTAAATGCCGTCAAATTGACTTAATTTGGTATAATTCGAGCTTTTACACAATTACATTAATTACACTAACACCCGTTTTGCATTTCGTGTGTGATTATTGTCAATGCATTAATTGAACAAGTAATATAACATTAACGATTACAATTTCTACATACATTAAATATATTCATATGATTAAATAACACTTAGTAATCCGGATATATATTAGTTTTGATCGCAAAATTGCCAACTAAAAAATAAAATGAGAAAATTTTGGAAAAATAATTAAAAGCAATTTGTTAAAAAGATAATAAATACACAATAACATATACGTTAAGCATCAAACGAATTATATTAAAATTATACATAGAAGTAATAATTTATTATTTAATACATTTAATATGAAAAGTTTTGAAAACGTAGTAGTTAGTAACAATAAAAACTATTATTAGCTTAACCGAAATGAGTAAAATTGAAAGTATTGTTAGTAGAATTATATAGTCAAACAGGCGATGAAAAATAATACTTCTAAATTTGGGATAGCAAAGGCAAACCCCTTTTTTATTTATCTTAATTTATCCAAATAAATAATATATTACAGTATAATTTAAATAAATTAAAATATATCTATACAAAATGTATTAACATAATAAAAGAACCGGAATAAATTATATATTAACAAGTTTACAGGTTAAAAAGTTCTTAATAAAAGAATGAGAGAGAAGATAATGGCTCAATTAATTGATGAGTGTTGAAAGAGATTTTAATTCAATATAAAACTGTTTATTATGCAGGGTTTCCATACGTCCTGGTGTACAAGTATAAATATTCAAATTAATTATACATGCTAGCTGCAGTAGGTTTCTAAGAAGACCGGGACCAGAGACAAAATAGACAAATTAATTGGTATAAACTGCAACAATATTTAAACATTCGGTATAATTAGCTATTATCGACGACGCGTTGGTTTTATTTTCATGTTAACGGTGGTCCAGAAAGGTGGGAGGAATCTTAGATTCCCAAGTTTAGAACTCTGGTCCCGGTCGTTCCACTTAAACTAGTCCGGACTAAATGTCCCGGTACATAAAATATCTGAGTGATATTTTTATTGTAACGCTATATACTAATTAAACCGCTCGCAATTATAGCCGGTCTTGACATAATTGCGTGTTTATTGTATTGAAATCATATGGACTTGCCGCTTTATGGTAAAGAAACTTATTTCTCAAGAGATTTCTAGAAATGGCATAAACAATTTCTTGTCGTTGCAAATTTATTTTCTCCTTACTAAACTGACAAACGATTTGATAAAAAGAATATGACAATTGTTACCAGTTTAGTAAAGTATAATCTAACTTCGCTACTGTACAAGTTTAACAACTCCTTCCAGCTTTGTGTCTTTTCTGAAGTCCAATTTTTAACCACTGTACGCTAATAAATTAAGATAACATTGAGATTAATTAAAATTATTAAAAATAATATATATTACATGACAACTCTGGAATATTAACAAGTCACCCACTGACAAAATTTGAAATATATTCCAGGATAAATCTTATTGCTTACTATAATGGAATGATCTTCAAGAGACTACAAATATACCGAACTCCCCATGGACTATTATGGCAATCCTACCATAGTACGTGAATGACGTAAGTCGGACACAACGCACACACGTTACGTTCGACTCGCGTCATACGCATAAAGCTAAACGAAAATTCGTCTAGATTTTTTTTCTGTATGTGTATTGCTGTTGGAACTGAGACCTAGACTCGCGAGCGAGAGGCCCGCTGAGTAGGGAGTAGCCGTTTAGTTTATAAATATATTGTCACTGTGTTTGCAATAATATTCGCAAAATTTTAAAAATTAATGCCATTACTAAAAACTCATCCATCACTGGTCAATTAACAACATATAGGCAGTATTTATATAAAGCAATATTAATACAAAGTTTGCGACTCACTATGAACCCTACGAACATTTTAGAAAATCTGCAAGAACGATCGAAAGTTTGATCTTTTCAAAAGTATACAGCAACAAAATAATTGAGAGTAAAATATAGCATAATCTTAAGAGTCATCGAAACATCAATTAATCCTCAATGTAATTAGAGTTTAATGTTTGAGGCCAAGTAATGCTTCCGCTATGCCAATGTAGTAAACCGCTTGTGCTATACCGAATAACGGAGCGATTACCATCATACGGCAAGCGCCGCCTTTGAAGAAAGCCGTAATGCCTTCGTGTTTCATTGTTTTTCTGTAAGAAAAGTATATTATAAATAAGGTCATAAACATTAAATGAAATAAACGGAAATGCCAAAGATTATTTTACTCATATTGATTGACTTTTCATCTGAATAGATCCCAAACGTTACGAGAGATGGGGGCTATCGTAAAAAGAAAATAATCTAGCTAAAGGGATTTTTGCACAAAACGATTCCGAAAATCGGAAACTTATTATAATCCAACGTGATAATAAAGATTCGAGAGATTGATTAAAATGAACGATATTTAATCTTAAAAATAACGGGAGAGAAGGCCATACACCGGACTTGTCAGTTAGCGAGATAATCTTTTATGCGATAAAACAAGAAGGAAACTAAGTTTATACGATATACGAATACATGAGTTACACTGCAGTTTGTGCCTAACTGCAGAATGCATAGGTCAGCTTGACCGGGGTAGGACCACGCCCTCACAGAATACCGGCGTTATATAGCAGCATAACGCTGCTGTGTTTCGTCTGGTGAGTGCCGGGATCCTGAGACCTTTATTACTGGTGACGAGGCATTCCATCTCAGCCATCTCCTCCAGGGTGATAACGCAACTGCATTATGATTCCTTGTCAAGGATGAATGTAGATGTCATGGGCTGCAAGAATCACTTACCATCAGGTGAACTGTGTGCTCGTATGTAACTCTAGATGGAACAAAAAAAAATAAGGGTCATCCATAATCCCGAATCTTATACCGCTTGAAATTGAATATCTCAACATACTGTTGATCGAGTCTTCGGCCTTCGGCTATCTTCGAGTCGTTACCAGGTGACATCAACTGCGTGGGTTGTATATACCGCCTCAAGTGTTTGCTCAAACACAAACACTCACATAAATTTCCCTTCTCTAGTCCAATGTAATTCATTCCACATGAATGCATAAGATCGGACAAAGGTACATACATGTATTAGAATCATGAACAAGGGAAATACACGTAATAGACTCGAAAGCCAATCTACAAATACTATATACAAATATTGTTCCGTCTTAAATTAAAACTATAGTAATTAAGTACTCTTACAACTACGGAATTCAAAATAACAAAGAAGTAAAGAACTTACATGACACAATCCATAATGGAGGAGTATTGTCGCTCGCCGGTTCCCTTGGTAAGTGTTTGCATCCGAGTTTTAACAACATCCAACGGATTCACCAGCAGCGCTGCAGTAGAACCCCCCGCACAACCAGACAAGAATGACCACCTTCAAAAATAGCCACGATGTAGTATGTCAATGGGTGTAAATTAGGGATGTTACGGAGGTGGTTGTATCGGAATCGGAGTTTTTAAATTTGTTTTATCGGATTCGGAATCGGAATCAGAACCAAAATTGGAAACGAAAACGGAGGTAAAAAGGAAATGTATTAGGAGCAGTTCAAAATAAAATAATACGATTATCTTCCCCGCAACCGGGATTCCCAGTACGACATGTATAAAGTTTATACATGTCGTACGGGGAATCCCGGTTTATACTATAATCCTGTTTCAACGCGCCGACCCTTATGTATGCTTCGACCTCCGATTAAAACCTCTGGGTCAATATTACCGGATCAGAAGTCGAAATCGGAGGTGTAATATCAATCGGAAGTTCCGACCTTTCGAAATGGGAATCGAATCTCCGTAACATCCCTAGTGTAAATTCATAATGATTTATTTCAATTACAGTTTTAAATTACCTCCGATACGTCAAATAGGCAAAGCCATAAGCCAAAGGCATACTAATTATGCTCAGCAGTGGACTAAAAATAAACTTAAACGATGCTGACGAACAGATATAATCACTCAGGTGAAGTAATGCAATTACTTGACAGCATATTATCATATAACATAATCCACCGTACGACTGGACATCTTCAAATGTCTTCAAAGTATTATTCTTTAATTCCTTGGGTATGCCACTTCTAATTGCGGCTTGAGAAGCAGCCTAATGTTTTATACTTTTCATCATCTCCTAATCTATGATGAATTATAGTAGAAAAATCTAAGTATAAATATATAAATAAGCTCATGTGGTCTTTTATTCTAATCTGGTTAACAAAACCTAACACTTCACTTATGCTGGAGTTTATTGGCTCCAAAAAGCGATAGGGTGACGCTAATATTGGTGTTTTGCACTCGGTTGTCCCTTCCGAGGGGACGTCGCAAGCCTAGCCAATAACTCGGATATCCCCTCTGAGGGTGCTTCGAAGTTTATTAATGATTACTGATTACAGGGAATGTACTTATTCCTGTAACTTGTTTATAATTACATTATTCTCTGAAGTTTTTTTTATTGAAATGACCCAGGAAGATCAATTCAAAATATAGTAATACAATTACCATATGAAAAAAAAAGTCAGCCGATTTCAGATCGTCATGAAGAAAACTTGAGGCTGAGGTTTTTAAAATATGAATGAATTATAATAATTACCAAAATGGTGGTTGGGAGGCCTCAGTGGCATAAAGACTGTTGATCGTAGCAAACATGGGGAAGTAAATAACGCTAAAAGAAATGTCCCTCGCGGCAGTTGCAGTTATTCCCTTATAAAGGCCGATAATACCGCGTTCTTTCAGCAGCTTCTTGGTTAGCATGGTGGCGGTGATACGTTCAATTTTACGACCCTCTGAAAACACAAAATCTAATAAGTACAACAGTAATACGAATTTTGCCAATATCAGTGTATTTGATCTTTGCGTTCGGACGCTCGCCCGTAAACCATATAAACCTGATTTTTTTTGAGTCCAATTTGCAAGTACGGGCGCTAGAGCTGTATCATTTCTTTTTTTTTTATTTATTATTAACATATAACAATTTATATACACTATTCATACTGCTAGGTGTCATTAAACAGCAACTGTTTATCTTAACACTACATAGTTAATCTTTTACAAGTACGTCCATTTACGTAGTACTTGATACTACGAAAGATTTTGTATACAATATTACGCTTGAACATTACGCAATTTCATCTCTACTTGTTATTGCTGCTCAGCCATTTTTTGATTGGTTTATAAGTAATTTTGTACTGTCTTGATTACTTCTAGGTTTTTTGTAAAATCTTTGTCGTTACGAGTTTTTGTATCCCATGGTGAAAACCACGCATACGCACAAAACGTTCATGTGTGAAGGGTATTTTTGGTTTTCGTAAACACGTTCACGCTTGCACATTACGCAATTTCATCTCCACTTGTCATTGCCGCTCAGCCGTGATTGGTTTATAAATAATTTTGTACTGTCTTGATTAGTTCTAAGTTCTTGGTTAAAACGGTTACGAGTTTTGCACCCAGTGATGAAAATCACGCATGCGCACAAAACGTCTTATAAAAACTCCAACGGTGCATTTGGTGTTGATATCATGATATTCTTATAAACGAATAATACATTTGAAATGATAAGAGTCAAGATATAAAGCTCTCACCAGCTTTAGCTTGAGCTGCAACCCGTCCGGCGTCTTGCATTTGAATTTTCAGCAGTTCCATCGGTGTAGTGACTATAATTTGACAAGCTCCCGCACTACCACCCGCAATCATTTGATTTATCACAGGCAGTGTTCTAGAAAAAAAAAGATATGATAAAAATTTTTGTCAAAAATGTACAATTTTTTTTATGTGAGTATTTCTGTTGGTCCAGCGATCTCTACAGGATAATCTAATTAGACTCGCGAGCGGGAGGCCCGCTGGGGGTATCGACAATACGATGCTGCGAAGCTGGCGCGGAGACTACTGCTGCACCACCGCTTCACTCCGACCCATGTGGACGAAGAACGTCGACAACAACAGAGGGGCCGATAATACGATCCAGGGTGCCCTACATAAGGAGGTACGAAACCTCGACTCGGATCGCTATAAGGTTACAATATTAAGACGATAAAATTTTGTCTTGTCACACTTTATACTATATTTATTAGGATCTTTGAAAAAAATCGGTAAACTTTAAGACATTTTGAAACTGACGACTTAATATCTTCGACGAGTGTAGTCTACATCCACCATCCCATCTCATCTCTTGTCTATCACAACGTAGACATAATTACAAGTGTGAAACAAAGGAGGGTAAGAGTAAATTTAAGAAGGAAAGACATGAACCGAACGTGGTATGCGAAAATTGCCACTCGAAATGAAAGATATCTAAAGTTGTGAAATCCAAAAAAATAACTATGAATTGATGTTATTTTTAATTATTATTACATATTGCACATGGCATATTGAGTTATGTACAGTTGAATAGAACATATTATATCTAGGAGTCTGTTCTATCGTGCCCCCAGTTATATTACATCACGAGATTGACGAGAGAGATCATTATCTCAGTCAAAGGAAGTTGACAGTGATAGATTGATTGCTCTGATGTAACTTTGATACGCCAACTGTACACCGAACCGAAATGAATATAACATCAAGATATTTTAAAATTTTTGTTTATTTTTGTAGGTTTCCCTACGATGTTTTTTTCCATTGCTGAGCAAGTGGTAAAGAATTTCATTGATTCCAACACAGACTATCGATCTCTGTGATATTAAAAACTAGCAGCAACCGAACCCTGAGCTAACGCGGTTATTTAAAATATGAAAATATTTATTTAGGAAGGGACGATCTTATCTCAGTCCGTCATTCATTGATTCGACACATCGACTCGGCATAGATCGTGTCTACTATATATATATATATATATATATATATATATATATATATATATATATATATATATATATATATATATATATTGTATATATATTAGATGTAACAAACAACAGTTCACCTAATGGTAAGTGATAACTGCGGCATGTGTTTTGATCCTCCATAACGATTCTATTAAACATGCGTTCTCACACCTAAACACTGAGATGGAACGCCTGTAATTGGATCTCGATATATCAACATTCACTATACGTAATACATCAGCGTTATGCTGTTATTTCACGTGAAGGGTATTCTGTTAAGGCGTGGCCCTTCTCCAGTCGAACCAATCATTTTGCTAGAAACCAGTTGCAGGAGAACCTACCAATATAAAAACTAAATCCTACACTATAATTGCCAATACGTGTTTGCCACTCGAGAAAGTTATGTAAAAGAGATTCCAATTTTATATTCTCCAACAAAATCAAAGATCATAAAAGATGAATTAATCAATATAATACATATTACATTAACTCAGTGCGTTCGTGTTTTGGTAATAAAAAAACCAGACCACTAGACGCACTAGACTAATATAAACAGATCTTAGTATATTCAATAATGTTGCTAATATTGATACAGGGTAGTCCGTATCATGCTTATTATATTTTCCATTGAAAATATTCCAACATATTCGTTTACTACGTGGCTTCGTGGTTACGATAAGCATCTCAGATCCTAGAAACAAGAAAATAGTGAATGTCTAATGGGCGCTCGGCGCTCCGATATTTTTAAAATGCACAATGACCGACATTTCTTTTAACACAGACTTGTGTCGAATACTAACACAGCTCTGTGCCGTAATTTCAAAATATCTGTATGTTATGAATTGCAAAAATATGAATGGAAGGTAAATTTTAGTCAACGTGGTGTCTCTTAGGTCAAGTTCAGTAGACTATTTAAAAATCATGTCTCTAGTGCAAATTACTTATCAATTTTCAATTGTAAACTCTTTAAATCACCACACAATCACATTAATTTATTTCATAGACAATTAATACGGAGATACCCTTATCAATAGTTTACTCTACCTAATTATTATCATATTTATATAATATATTAAATATTGTTAATTTAAACTTGTTTTCTGCACAATATAACAAGTCAATCCTGTCGGCAACTAGATGCAGTTTGAGCATATCACGTGTCAAAGCGCATTAGATAGTCAAGGAAAAAAATAACCGAACCAAACCTGCTTGAATTCGGTAAAATTTGCATTCTCATTTCAAATTTGTTGTATCCAACCAGGCCCAATATAAATAAGGTTTCGTACACAAAAAAAAGACACATGTAATTTCTAACTAGCATAGTGGTGAACAATTAGTGTTATAATCATTGTCAAATTTTAGATACATAAATTATTGAAATTATCTAAAATTCTACCTTTTGATTATAGTCTTTGTCTTCGAAATGTTTCTGCTTATTTCACCTGAAGTACAACCCTAATAATTTGTGTTTGTAGGTTAATCATATCTACACATGGTAACACCGATAATGTGAGTATCAATGAAAACATTGCGTTATTGGTGAGTAAGATTGTTGAGCGTGCAGTAGCCGTGCTAATAATTGTGTGTTTTGACAAATGTCATTTTTTAATGGTGTCTGAAGTGCTCTTACAATGAGTAAATGTCAAAATTTATATTTGTCAAATATGATTTTGACATAACACTGGTCCCTCGCGGTGTTCGTACCGCTGAGATTAAATCCCAAACCAAACATATCATTGCAAAGCACCATCAGCTCTTTGTTCATTCTACGTAGATCCGATCCAAGTTAATGATTATAAACTGACGATAGCACGCGTTAACTATGACATCAGGATGTCAAACACCTGACCTCCTTCGACATGAGCATTTATTCCAAAATTTCAAAAGAATAAAACTGGGTAAATTAGTAATATTTTATATGTAAATAAATGCATTTTATTCAGTAGTTTAAACGCTGGAGTTCCGCAGGGGTCCGTTCTTCCGACAACCTTATTTCTGCTCTAGATTAATAATATATATAATTAGAACGGGGAAGGCTTAACAGAAATTATCGTAAGGTTCTGTGAGAGTTTCTCATATCGCTGCTGAAATTCGCACGATGCAAGAAAGATTTCCGCGATCCAATTTTTACCAACGCTGCATTCCATTAGTGTCCTTAGGGGTGACAGCGCATGAGAGAGTCGTCACCGTTGTTTGATGCGGAAAGACAACTACTTTGTGCCAAATTGATCACTTATAAATCGGGTCACCTGTATATTTGTTCATGCAAAAGGAAGCAAAAACTACTACAAAAGACTTACCCGTCAGGACGCGTGAGGTAGTATCGGAACATGTCATTGGCAGCGAGCTTGATCGCCTTCTCCGGGGTGATGAGCAGGATGTTGACCGCCGAACCACGATACATACCAAAGTAACCTTCGGCCCTATATGTCTTCTTGAAACAGTCCAACCTGGACGATATAGGAATAAATATAGAATCGGGTACCATTCAAATGCCATGGTATTCGCAGGAGCGAGGTGATCATACAACAAGCAACTATCATAATCATACATAAAACAAACAACAATCAACAAACAATGTGATCACCTCTGAATGTAAGGCACAAATACATTGTCATATCTATAACTTCATCCACTTCTATCACTCGACCTCTCGCAATCTTGTATACGTAGGCCACTCCATTTTGTGGAGGGTGTAAAAAGGTTTTTGTCAAACCCCTCTTTTACGTGAGTAGAACTAGCAAAAGCACAATGCCAAATATCAACAGTTGTCGTATTTCATTCCTTTTGTATGTATTACTTGCATTGAAATAATTACTAAAATTTGATTGGATTTTATTGGTTCTTTTTCAATAATTAATCGAAACATTACTTTTTTTTATTGAATTCATGATCTCGGCTAAACTCGCAACGGTTGATCTCGTATTTACGATCGTTTTTTATATATATTTCGTTTAATACACGTTAGACTTTCTAGTAGACCCAAAGAAATCATCTCCTTTGGCTACGTTTTAGCGTATTATTTAATCGAATTGGCGTATGCTTCTCCCGAATAACATCTAGAATAATAGTGGTAAGCGCAGCTTGTTTCAGGCTGCAGCATGAATAGGTCGGCTCGAATAGGGAAGGGCCATACCCTCATAGATCTGGTATCTATTATGTGAACTAGCAGCATAACGCTGCAGCGTTTCGTGCTATGAGTGCAGGATCTGGAGACCCAATTACAGATTATAAAGAGTATTCCATCTCATGCAGTCTTTGTCGAGACTACATAAATATATTTATAAATCTATACATATGTTATTTGTCCTTACTGACTGACTGAATCGTCAACGCAGAGCCTAAAATGCTGGGGCTACAAATTTGAAGTTTTGGTAGTCGATGCCTTTTATGAGATAAGTATCCACTAACGAAGTATTTTTGTAAATTTCACCCCTAAGGCGGGGACGAATATGGAAGTTACATGGAAGCCCGTCATTTTCAAACGAAAAATTCATATACCTGCTTTGCTTAGAAATAAATGTGTACGTATATCGGCGTTTTTCAAAATATAGGGGTTCAAAGTTTATACGGGAAGTTCGTAATTTTTTAAGGGAGAAGCATGAAATTCAAAATGAAAGCTTCTTACATAAAGTTTAGGTAAAAATCGTATAAATAAGTTTACATCTGAACTCGATAAATGGCGCTGTGCACTGTCTATGAATCGCGCTATGGTATCGTTACGCGGCTTTTAGCTTTATTGATTACTCAAACTACGAGCCATGTTTTGATATACATATATCTACGCATGCGAAGCTGCCGGCTACAGCTGGTATATGTAGCATTTATGGAAATAAAATTAATATTTATTGTATTCTCACAGTATTTCATACATACATTTCTTATATACATAGTACTTACACAAATTATTTGATGATGTGATAGCCCGAAATGATACAGAATCACCGTTTTATTGTTTACATAGAATTTATACTAATGCGAACAGGATATGGAGTAGTAGTGCTCCAATTGCTTGTTACCAAATCATACACTACATTTTAAATTAATGACACAAATTACGAAAGTCTCAATCATTATGTTATGAAATGGATATGAACGTTGACCTGTCTATTTATTTGTGTCAATGTATTTATATACATATATAAATAAAGACAGCGTCTTATCGAATGTCAAGAAATGTTGATTAATCAGTAGGAAATTAATTATTATACAAAAAAAACAATTATAAGTTTAACGATAATTTTCAAAGATTAGCTAATGAAGAATAGATTTTATATAAACAAGTTTTTTTTTTTTTCGTTAATTTCAATTTGATCATTGTAAATTTAGAAGATCAATTTTACTTTATAACTATATTGTTCTTTTCATCATTTACATGTATTATTTGTTTTCTCTTAGTAACATTTTACTTCTTAACAATTGGTTCGTAGGTTTTGTGTAGTGAACGCATTAATAACTATCAATGTCAAGTGTCAATGTATTTATATACATATATAAATATAGACAGCGTCTTATCGAATATCAAGAAATGTTGATTAATCAGTAGGAAATTAATTATTATACAAAAAACAATTATAAGTTTAACGATAATTTTCAAAGATTAGCTAATGAAGAATAGATTTTATATAAACAAGTTTTTTTTTTTTTCGTTAATTTCAATTTGATCATTGTAAATTTAGAAGATCAATTTTACTTTATAACTATATTGTTCTTTTCATCATTTACATGTATTATTTGTTTTCTCTTAGTAACATTTTACTTCTTAACAATTGGTTCGTAGGTTTTGTGTAGTGAACGCATTAATAACTATCAATGTCAAGTGTCAATGTATTTATATAAGAATTTCAGACCAACCATCATACGAACAAGACCTGGCTGTATGGACTAAAGTCCTTTACCTTTCCCATTAGGGATAAATTAATATCATCATCATATACATATATAAATATAGACAGCGTCTTATCGAATGTCAAGAAATGTTGATTAATCAGTAGGAAATTAAATATTATACAAAAAAAAACAATTATAAGTTTAACGATAATATTCAAAGATTAGCTAATGAAGAATAGATTTTATATAAACAAGTTTTTTTTTTCGTTAATTTCAATTTGATCATTGTAAATTTAGAAGATCAATTTTACTTTATAACTATATTGTTCTTTTATTCATTTACATGTATTATTTGTTTTCTTAGTAACATTTTACTTCTAACAATTGGTTCGTAGGTTTTGTGTAGTGAACGCATTAATAACTATCAATGTCAAGTGTCAATATATTTATATACATATATAAGAGTTTCAGACCAACCATCATACGAACAAGACCTGCATGTATTATTTGTTTTCTCTTAGTAACATTTTACTTCTTAACAATTGGTTCGTAGGTTTTGTGTAGTGAACGCATTAATAACTGTCAATGTCAAGTGTCAATGTATTTATATACATATATAAATATAGACAGCGTCTTATCGAATATCAAGAAATGTTGATTAATCAGTAGGAAATTAAATATTATACAAAAAACAATTATAAGTTTAACGATAATTTTCAAAGATTAGCTAATGAAGAATAGATTTTATATAAACAAGTTTTTTTTTTCGTTAATTTCAATTTGATCATTGTAAATTTAGAAGATCAATTTTACTTTATAACTATATTGTTCTTTTCATCATTTACATGTATTATTTGTTTTCTCTTAGTAACATTTTACTTCTAACAATTGGTTCGTAGGTTTTGTGTAGTGAACGCATTAATAACTGTCAATGTCAAGTGTCAATGTATTTATATACATATATAAATAAAGACAGCGTCTTATCGAATGTCAAGAAATGTTGATTAATCAGTAGGAAATTAATTATTATACAAAAAACAATTATAAGTTTAACGATAATTTTCAAAGATTAGCTAATGAAGAACAGATTTTACTTTTCATTTTATATAGACAAGTTTTTTTTTTCGTTAATTTCAATTTGATCATTGTAAATTTAGAAGATCAATTTTACTTTATAACTATATTGTTCTTTTCATCATTTACATGTATTATTTGTTTTCTCTTATTAACATTTTACTTCTAACAATTGGTTCGTAGGTTTTGTGTAGTGAACGCATTAATAACTGTCAATGTCAAGTGTCAATGTATTTATATACATATATAAATATAGACAGCGTCTTATCGAATGTCAAGAAATGTTGATTAATCAGTAGGAAATTAAATATTATACAAAAAACAATTATAAGTTTAACGATAATATTCAAAGATTAGCTAATGAAGAATAGATTTTATATAAACAAGTTTTTTTATTTTTTCGTAAATTTCAATTTGATCATTGTAAATTTAATAAGATCAATTTTTCTCTTAACTATATTGTTCTTTTCATCATTTACATGTATTATTTGTTTTCTCTTATTAACATTTTACTTCTAACAATTGGTTCGTAGGTTTTGTGTAGTGAACGCATTAATAACTGTCAATGTCAAGTGTCAATATATTTATATACATATATAAGAGTTTCAGACCAACCATCATACGAACAAGACCTGCATGTATTGACTAACATCCTTTTCCTTTCCCATTAGGGATAAAATAAAAACATCATCATATACATATATAAATATAGACAGCGTCTTATCGAATGTCACGAAATGTTAATTAATCAGTAGGAAATTAAATATTGTACAAAAAAAAACAATTAAAGTTTAACGATAATATTCAAAATTAGCTAATGAAGAACAGATTTTACTTTTCATTTTATATAGACAAGTTTTTTTTTTATTTTCTTCGTAAATTTCAATTTGATCATTGTAAATTTAATAAGATCAATTTTTCTCTTAACTATATTGTTCTTTTATTCATTTACATGTATTATTTGTTTTCTCTTATTAACATTTTACTTCTAACAATTGGTTCGTAGGTTTTGTGTAGTGAACGCATTAATAACTCTGTTTAATACGACTTCAAGCTAACCGTTTATAATAAGGATATAGCCTAATTTTGACACATTCACCAAATTTCCCATATCGCGCTTTAGATATTTTAACTGCTATACATATAACCAGATTTCCGTTACCTTTCCGGCACTAAATTATTACAGTAGTAAGACTTTAAAATATGTACATTATAAGAAGTTAAATATTACTTACATACTCGTATATTGTTTCTCGCCTTTAGGACCTACTGTTTGATTCTGTAGTCGCGTTTTAACCAAATCAATAGGGAACACCACCGACACACCCACAATGCCAGCGATGCTGCCATTGATAATCTTTGGCAGAAGACTGAAATATAATTAAGATTAAATAAACAGTCCATCTTGGAGTAAAATAGCAGCTGCTGTGTTTCGTCGGTTGAGTGTTTGGATACCTTTCCTACACCACTAAGGTGTAGGTAGGAGCATTCCATTTTAGTTCTCAGGGGTGACAACGCAGATGATTATGATTCCTTATCCTGAATGATACGTGTCATAGGCCGCAGGAATCGCTTACTATCCGGTGAAATGTGCACTCGTTTGTTACCTTAGATATAATAAAAGAAAGTCTTGGCACACGTGCATTTCGTCTCTGAACGGAATGGATATGTCATGAGAACTAAATGCTGACCATCTTAACAAACTCAGGGTCACCGCACGAGCTATTGCCACAGTGCTAGAGCGTCGTGTTTCAGTACGTTGTCTCGGTGAATAATGAAAAAACTAAACTTATACAATTCAAAACATATAAAGTTTAAAAAAAGAGGATATTTAAGAGATAGAAATTATAAAATTTCTTGGTATCAATTATGATCAACACCGTAATTATGAAGAATAGAGAAGGGTCATGCAAATTAGTATGCTAGACAAGTACACAATATATGCTGAGACGCTTTTGACTGACAGTGTCCAAAGAAGCAGCACCGAGTGTTCATACTCTCTTGGAATCTAATAATATGGGGCAACTTAGGCAATTTTAATAGTGTTAAAACTACATTCGTGTTATATATGTCTTTACCTATGAAATTGCCGTTTTGTATGAAATATGTTAATTCAAACTTTTTTATTTCTGTTATTAAATGTAATCATCCATATAATCGATGCATGTTTGCCAAAGCAGTGGTAGTTTATTGATGCCCTTCTTGTAAAAATCAGCTGGACGGGAGGCAACAAACCCGTCAAAGGCATTTTGTACTGCCTCTCGGGAATTGAATTTTTTTTCCGCTAAAAAGTGGTCCATATTTTGGAAACAGTAATAGTCGGTAGGTGCAAGGTCTGGTGAGTATGGTGGATGAGGGAGAGCTTCCAACCCCAACTCTTGCAGCTTGAAGTCTGTCTGTTGTGCAGTATGAGCAGCGGGGACGACCGATTGACCAAAGCTGGTTGCAGATGTGCATGCTTCTCCATCATTGTCTTCAGTTCTTTACAGTACACATCTGCAGTAATGCTCATGCCGTTTGATGAATCACACCGGCACTAGACAATCAAATAGTGACCATCAACTTTCTAGAGGTTCTTTTACGATTAGGGCAGTGCTGAACCAGGGTCTAAACTTGCTGAGCGCTTTCGATTGTCGAATAGCATCCACTTTTCGTCGCACGTAACAAAACGGTTCAAAATTATTTAATTTCAGTGCCTGTTGAGCAGCGTTAAGCAGGTCTCAACGCGTACGTTGCGCTGGCGATCGTTAAGTTCGTGGGGCACCCATCTATCAACCTTTTTTACCTTGCCAATTTGTCGCAAATGGACCAATATTGTTTTGATGTTACCATCAAAAGCTGCTGCTAGTTCGGATGTAGATTGAGTATCATCAGCTTCCAGAATCACCTTTAATTCATCATTGTTGACCAGTGTCCGGACGACCACGAGGTTCATTTTTCAAATCAAAATTTCCAGAACGGAACTGGGCAAACAAATAACGGGTTGTTCGATCGTTTGTAAAGTTCTCTCAGTAAACGTTGTTGATGTTACGTGCCGTTTGTGCCGCGTTGATGCCACGACGGAACTCATATTCCATAATTACATGAATTTTTAAAGTATCTATTATGACGAAAAATGTTCAAACGTAATGAAAGTATAAAGCTTATCATTAAACAAACGGCTGACTTTGTAAAAAGAATGTCAGGTTTTTAAAACAAAATTAATTTGAATTTAGAATTCACAGCCAATCAAAACTTTATTTTGGTTTGAAATTACCAATACTGAAGAATAGCAATTTCATAGATAAAGACCTAATATAATGCATATCCAGATTGACAGATTGTTGTTTAAAATTTGAATATATTGTCACTACCTCTATTATACATTAGAGATATTTAATCAAATTATTATTTATTGAAAGGTATCTTTGTTACTTCAATTTGAACACAGAAGCTAAATCAAGGTTTGTGTGTTACCATAAGTTGTACTTTCAAATTCCTACGTAGCAAAAAGATTGAAACACAATGAAATGATATGTGTATAAAATACATAATATGTGTAATGGACTTCAAATTACATTTATATAATATAATTGAATTGCCTTCTTTTCAATTTCAACCATGCCGATTATCTGTATATTACCAGATGACAACTGTGCAGGTTATATTGCAGAACAGTAAGCATTCACTTGAACAGATGGGTAGTCTCATATTGTCCCATTCCCTATTGCAGACTCAGATGCAGTCTAGAAGATACAGGAAAACACACCCAGATCCCTAAACCAACAATTTGTCATGCACAAGAAATGTAACAAATATAGTCAACCTTGTGACAAACTCGTTTTACAGCAATTTACTCTAATCAATTCTTTAAGCAAATCTTATTTAACATTATGCATAACTAATGTAAAAAGGCAACTCTTCTTCAATGACACTGACAATATAAAATTTTAAGGCAATTGTTTCTCAACCTTATTTCCATGTCATAAGGCATAATTTTAAACTGATTGCAATGCTACTTACTATGCAAGCTGAAATAAGTAAATGATGTCCATTACAAGTTTAAAACTTCTACATTTTTATAAGTGAATTAAACTCATTCAACCTAATACAAATATAAATAATAAGAATTACACTTACACAGCAATTTATATCAATTAATTTTTAACAAATAAAGCCTTTATATATATTGCTTCAGTGTCTTAGTAAGAAACCTAGCATCATTTTTCTATTTATACATAACTATTTTCTAATAGCTGACTGTTCAGTATTTTTAAAATGATCTATATTGCTTACACATTAAAATTAATAAATAATTATATAATAGATACATAAAAACTTATCTATTGTTACCAATGATCATTTAAATAATTTTCTTTTCATTAAGAGAAAAAAAAAGTTCATTACATATACTGAACAGATTTAAATAAGTAACATGAAGTTCCTTTAAGATAACAGTTTCTTATAATAAAATAAGTTGAAAGTAATCTTAGTTACAATTAATATTCATTGACAGACTTAAATATATATTTAGGGGTACGGTCATTACCTACCATCGAGTGAGCTATGTTAATCCCAATATTATAAAAAAAAAAAAAAGGTAAGGGAGGATAGTAAAAATTATAAGGGAAATGTATTTTCTTCATGTCATATCTCCAGTATTTTTTGAATGAATTGCTATAACTTCCTTTTTGTTCAGAGGTATACCTACTGAGTATGGCTTTTATATAAACTTTAGCAAGTTTAGAGATTCAAGTTTATCAATAGATCATTAAAAATCAAGTTAAAGTTTAACATCAAAACCATTCCTCTGGAGTTTCCAGGATCAATATTCAAAAGATTACTTTATTTTGTTTGAATAAAATATTTTGGTGTGAAGCTCAATGAGCATCAGTTGAAATCAACATATCTTAAACCAGAAACTAGCAAAGCTAATCTCTTCTTTCTATTTACTGGGGCAAAGATGACACTAAATACTTAATGAACAGAAAGTCATTATTGAATGCAAATTGAAATTGACCTTTGCCAAGATAAATAGTATATGAAATAACAAAGTGAAAATATATAATGAAGTGAAATAATATATTCACTTTGTCATATTATCTTGACCCAGTAAAAGTTTAATACTAAATGTATGTACATGTAATAAAAAAGAATTATACTCCATGTAAAAATAATAGTATTCAAATTATTAACTTAGGATTTTGTATTAAAATGCAACTTACTGGAATTCCGGTGTCTTCGGCTTTTCAGTGGGTTTACTCATTTTTATAATTCTTTAAATCCTGTAAAATAGGTGATTAATTTTTTTAAAATTAAAGCAATGACTTAAACTAAGGCTCTTGTCAAGTAAAAGGCTTTTACAGTAGATTATAGTTTCAGTACCTCTTTATTTGCCTAGATTTCTGATATAAAACAACATTAGTCAAAAATCAATAATACGTATCCACCCTTCCTATACATTACTCCAGATTCATTTGACATTGTGACAAGAATATAAATAGAAAAATTAAGGTTAGAGAACAAGAAAAAATAGGTGGCCTTTTATAATAAACCAATTTATATTTTTACAAATGGTATAGTGAAGGACATGAAATAATGACATTAAATTTACCTCCTCGTTAAGTATCTATTGATTTTGCTGAATTTATATTTTTAAGGAAAAGGACAGGAAATTTAAATAACGTTAAAAAAAATATAATCCAGAATTGAATAAGAATGTGCAAAGCAGATCTGCAGATACGATTGGGATTGTTGAAGTAAGAATTTAGGAGTTTGAAACTAGCTAGCAGTGTGGCCAGATTAATAAACGAAGCTCAGTATTCATCTCAGACACGTTTACAGCAGATTTACTTAAATGTTTTATTTTTTGTTTTTCGAAATACTGTTTATGGATGTTTAACACAAAAATAGAAGATGCATTTGTTTAATAAAAAGCATTTTAACCTCACTTGTGTAAATGTTATCGGACTCATCTTTTCCTTCCTCTACGTGTTTTAATTCGAAAATCCAAGAGCTTTATGTACTACAAACAATAATAAGTTTACGTTTCTTTACAATTTTTACTTTATAAAGAGTGCGTATTAAATATTGCTATATATTTTCTGTATAAAATTTTGTAAAATCTTGGCAAAAGTGATACAGAGAGCATGATTTGTTATTTTAGACAATAATAACTCTATGCGTTCTGTGTGTCATGTAAATAGTATTAGCGTATAATGCATGTGCATCTCGGTGTCGTCTTGTTCATGCATGCACAAGCCGTGGTAGTTTAGTACATTTAGTATTCAAGCGTTCGCTTTTAATGTCACAGTATGCGAGCAAACCGAGTTAGCCAATCATCAGTTGTTAGTTGCTTATTTACCATTCTCTGCAATAAATGAAAAAAATGTGTGGAATCATGCATGTCTTTGAATTTATGTGATAATCAAGAAAATGTGCCGTTGCTTATAGGGCCGTCTATCTTCAAGAAACCAATACTATTTAATTTTCATTAGCATCTTGAAATGCGCGACTGATCTCAAATGCTGCATTGTTCATCATCACGCAACATACTGCTGGCGATACATGCAATATAATAGTTTATATTGCGTACAACAGGAAGACACTTCATAATGTACCGTTTAATACTATGTTTGTAATGTTGATGAACGTTAAAAGTAATAAATACGCCGTAATAATTTTATAGATAAGCTGTAATATCCCATGAAATGTCTTGTAATGGAAGTCTTGTCCTCTTTTATTACAATTATTTTCATACTTGCATTTTTATTAATATTAACTGATAAACTTTTTAGTTCAAAATAAATAGATAATATTACATTTACATACTGAAGTAAAATAACTAGACCACAAATTCATCATTAGAAGAATTCGTGGTGTAATATTTGGAGAGAGCGTTCTTGAGCCGTGGGTATTAGGTATCATCGATTCCTGAGGATATTTGAGCAATGTAAACTGTTGCTTTTAGGGTTTGAGCATTTTAAACATGCAATTGAGACTTATTGTATACATCTTTTTTTAAACGAGACTACACTTCACCAGGTAAATGATGAACGCCTTCACAAAGAATCAAGATACACATGTCGCCCCTGAGGACTGAGACGTAACGACTATCCAATTAATGTCTCTGGTTCCCTACGCCATACGAAACACAACAGCGTTAAGTTGCTATTTCACGCTTAGAGTTAGAGAGAGAGAGCCGGTAACTTTGAGTGTGCATAAATTACTTACGAGTTGTAATACTTGTGCAAACACAGTTATGTATTTTATTTTTAAGAAAGTAGTAAACTTTATGCGAAAAAGCATCTGCTTAGGTAATGTCGTCTGGCAATGATTAGAAGATGTCGCCGTCAAATCGAGCAAAATTATATCATTATGATCAAACTACCGTCTTCTCTATCGTCAATTTATTAGTATTTTAGTTTGTCACTTTAACATTAACATTATTTATATTATATTATTGTTACTCTTATTCTTTTTTATGATGCACCAGTTCACCTGATGGTACGGGTTATCTGCAACTCATAAACATGTACATTCATCCTCCACAAAGATGCACATGTAACTTCACTCGCTACCAATAACTAGAAGTCCGGATCATTCACCGAACGGAATACAGTAGAGGTATGCTGCTACTCAGTGAGGACCGTGGTCATTCCCCAGTCTGGCCGATACCTTCTGCTGCAGCCAGAAACGAGCTGGACCGTGACTCTACAACAACAAAAATATTTATGTCCAACGCCTACTAGGTTACAGCATGTTCAAATAAGTCAATTTCAAAATATTATCTTGATTGTGATCATCTACTTAGACAGTGTGGCCATTATATCA
This sequence comes from Teinopalpus imperialis, assembly GCA_029286865.1. Taxonomy (NCBI): domain Eukaryota; kingdom Metazoa; phylum Arthropoda; class Insecta; order Lepidoptera; family Papilionidae; genus Teinopalpus; species Teinopalpus imperialis. The sequence continues at coordinate 6,040,342 of JAGSMU010000017.1, forward strand.
TTGTTTGACTTCATCTTAGATTTTGAAAGTGAGGGATTTAATAATAGGAACCTCGTAGTTCGGTATTTTGATCAATTACTGCCATTGATCGAGATACCTTTCTACTTTTGTTTCGCTGAAAGTCTTCCGTCTAAAAACATATAAAATGTACTAAGTTCAACCAACTTGTATCACAGCATCACTTGATATCACTCTTCAAACATCTCAACATGGTTTTTAAAACTTTGGTAAGTTATATAAATAATTATTTTTCTTATTAAATGTTTTAATTTTGCGACAGGCTTTGAAAAGGATCGAATGTAGTGGTGGCACATATGGTTCAAGCCCCCTGACTTACACGATATTTCAAAATTTTTACATTCAGAACTTCTTTATATGACTGCGGTGCGAAAGAGTCATCCGGGTGCCTGGATCAGAGGTCCTAGGTTCGAATCCCAGGCAAGGAAAAAAAAACAATTTGAAGAACATGATTTTCGAGTCTGGATGTGTTGTATGTTGAATCTAAACTTTTCTCCGATCTTATTGGACATGCATTTCCTATATCGGACTAGGCAAACCCGTTCCAGTGTGAGTGTTTGTGTTTGCGGAAATGTTTACGACCCTATAATTTATCCTACGCAGTAGTGTCATCTGATAATAACCAGAAATATATCGCGGTAGTCGTATTTGACATCGTTAGTTAATTTTTGACTGTTGTCTTACAATATTTATTTATGCCCTTAATGCTCTGCCTATCCCGCTTCATCTTTAAGTAGATTTTTGATTTTTTTTATATTCCCTATTGGTATTTAGTTTCGTAAATTAAACACGGTTACAAATAAACTTCATGTCCCGAACTATGTTGAGTATAATTTTTAATAAATTTACAAAAAATATCTAATATATTGTAAATTTATGAACACGAATAGCGCAATTTAGTGCTCTATTATATATCACATGTAAATTTTCTAGATGGTAGCTGTTCTCATGGCGGTTATGGTTGCCACTGCGAAACTGGATAAGAGAAGTGCAGCAGGTTGGGACGTAATCGGTTCTTCAATTTGGACTCCTGGAGGCAACACAATTCCCGCCACAGTGATGATAAATGGCGGTGATAATGGTAATCGTAAATATTTTTTAATATTCCTGCAACTCGACTTGTGTTTTTTTTTAATATAGAGTTTATGCATCTGATGTTCAGCCATAGAAACTTACATTCGATAAAGAACTTCACAACATGAATCGTCTAGATGTGATAAGTTACGCGAAGACTATAGTAATAATGCCTAACTTCCAGTTATTGGGTCTTCGGGTCTTATTATTTACAATACAACCACAGCATGGTTATACTAATACTTTATGCTGGTTCAGATATTCAGTGAGCAGGTTGGCTGGTCTTCAGATTGAGCAGACCCAGTAATACTAAAGCAAATCTCCAATTTTTTTTATGGCTGATGGCCACTGTTAGCCCCAGTGCTTTTACAACCTTACTGGGTTGAAAGGTGACCGAGCGCTTAGGGTACTAAGCCGAGACCTTTATTAATGGGTAACCAGTACAAGGGTTCCCGAGAGGGAGCCTCAGCTTTGACCATTGCCTTGGGCGTGAAAGCAATGCACCCGAGGGTGCCCGAGAAGGCCTAACTTAGGCTCAGTCAGTTACTTCTGATAAATTTGAAATCTAAAAAGAAAAGGGTTGTGGAAAACCTTGGTAGCCACTAAACTTGAACACCATAACCATCGTGAAATAAACAAAAGTATATTCAAAAGTAATCATATCGTTTTAATTACGTGTTTGGTTTAGGAGCTTGGTCAACAGACTCGAACAGCGACGTCGCTGGTGCGGTGGCAGCCGCCAGGGCGGCGGCGAGTGCGGTAATGGCAGCCCAACATCAAGTGTCAGCTGCCAAGCACGCGGCCCTCGAGCAACAAAGTGTAGCCAGCGCTAAGGAAGCGGCAGCCGCGCATGCTGCTCATAAGAGGTGTGTTCATAGATAAGACATGACAGTGTCAGCAATATCCACATATTGTGCCAATACAGTGCCAGCCATATCCAGATATATTTGTCAAATATGCCATATGCTTGTCATATGTTTGTTAGTACTTTTGCACCTTGAACTTGCTGTTCCTTATTAATGGTGTAAGTATTTGACTGGCGGTAAAACGTTTTTTATTTTTTTTCTATACACCCGTTAATTACTTTAACTAAACTAAACCACGACAACGATTATGACAAATCTTTAATGGATTAACGATTTCTATATACAATATTAGCGAAGAAGCATCAAGAAAGGCTCGTGCTAGGGCTCTGGAAGCAGCTCAGGCTGCGGTCCACTCTCAGGCCCAGCTCGCATCGGCTAAAGCCAGAGCTGCTGCAGCACAGAAGATCGCAGCTGCGAGAGAAGCTGAAGCTGCTAAAGCAATTCAACGCGCCGCTCATACTCAGGCCGCTCGATTGCAAAATGCTGGTATACAATTTCATTTTATATTGTTCAGTTATTCCAATTAATATAACGACATAATATAAAGGAAGAATAAACTATTTTCCATTTTGCTCGATTCGAGTTTTTACCATGTAAAAATTTTTAAGTTTTTAACTATTAGTTTTACCAGAAGTAAAAACTTGAATAAAACTCCGGTAAAAATGTTTTTCATAAAATTATATACCTCCGAATTTTAGTCCTTTTAGCACGGCGCCTAGCCAAACTTTATCCTTAATGATTTTGAGATTAGATCACTATGAAAGCATCTGTCATTATTTTGTTCTTGTATGTATCTTTCGAAGACCAATAACTAACATGGACGTGGCCTGAAACCCAGTTATTACCAGAATGAGTCACGTATCAAGATTCAATCTACGGCCTTATCGATGGGACATAATAAAAATTAGATCGACTCGGAGTATTGAGATTATACGAGTACAATAAAGATGTTAATTATACAGAAAAATCCTCAACTGAAATTTCGTGGGGACCAGTCTATTAGGTGAAATACTGAACAGTATGTTCTGTAGCATCTGACGCATGATGACAACGCAACTGAATTCCTGATTCTCAATCCTTCAGCATCATCAGCCAGTGAGTGGCAGTCTACTGCAGGACATATACATTTTATGCTTCGTGATGGCTATATGATACTTTATCAACGATGAATGTTCGTTTCATACTCGTAGCATTGAATCACTTGCTATCAAGTGAAATTAATGATTATTTGTCATCCCGTAACCTCAAAAAATAATGTATAAATTGCAGATATAGAATCATTAAAACTGTCAGTGCTACAAAGCTCTGGAGCTGCGGGCGCGGCTGGTGCGGCACAGCACGCTGCGACTTCTGCAGCCGCTGCCCTTCGTCCTGATGCTAATTCAGGGTGGCTTCCGCCAAACGGCTGGCAACCCTCTAACGCTTGGGTGTGGTAAGCGTATTTCGCTAGGTGAAATCTTTGCGAACGAAACGACATTGCTTAATTTAAATTTTTTACATGTCCGTAATAATATTATTGTTAATCGTTATTAAAGTACAGATGACGAGAAATGTTTGTATAATTAAAACGTCTTTACAGCTTAGTATATTTTTGTAAAAACTTTTCGAACTTCTTATTTAGTTATATAATATTATTCTATTGGACGTGCATTAAAAAAGAGATGAATTATAAACTAATTGAATCCGTAATTCAAAGATCGTATTAAGGAAAAATTATAAAAATAAATTATGTATATTATTTTTCAATAAATAATTTTATATGTCACGTTTGACTACAACAATAAAACCTCGTTGTTCTTACTTTCTTGTTATATTGTTACGAACATTTCGTTAATTCAATTGTTATAATATCTTAGTATCGTACCATGTTCGTGTGATTATAATTACAGATTTATCTTTTCAATTGTAATATAAATATATTATTTTGAAATATCTATTCTTTTTGTATTTAAAACCTAATTCTCATTATTTCAATTAGCAAAACACGTTTTTTCCAATACAATGTTGATTGATCGGTTTTTAGTGCGGCTGCGCGGTAGCCATAGCAACCTAAGATCAGGGCTCCATCTGCTGTTATTATTCAGCATCCAAATATCCATTCTTCTTATGTAACACACGCGTTATGTATATTTTCGTGAGTATTGAACAAAAAATGAAGTGACGTTTTTTAAATACTTTTCAGGTGAGTGTAAAAATCATTTACTGTGTCATCAATCAATGTATAAAAATAGGTTATTGCGATAACATCCATTGCAATACAATTTTTTTCAGTGTGAATTAAAACTTTAAAGTCTTGGACAAGAATATTTAGTGCCGATCGCTTTTTTTTTTATTGTTTCACATCAAATTATTCATTGTATCATTATACTTGTAAATAGAATACCGACATGATTATTAAGAGGTATATTTTAGTTAGTATCTAGTGTTTCGATTTTTTTAAGTATGAGTTGGTTTTCATTAGATATCATAGCAATAAACATAAATCCAACCACATATCGTTTATATCTGGTGTGTCCCATGCCTGTGGAAAGGATTCTTTCCCCTTCTACTTGTTTTTCAATCGTACATAAAATATAACTCAATAAGTATTCTATCGTAAAATAACAAGAAAACGTGGGCGTGGGAATTTATACTTAGTTTGTTAGCATAGTGGTATTATACTATTGTTACCACGATTGGCTAGTGCTTAATTACCATTTATAGTAAACTAGTTATGCCCACGACTTCGCTCGCGTAGACTACAGGATACTTGGCATGTCTCATGTGAAGCAACATTTTTTTTAAAACTTTTAAATGGGAACAATTCCGTCATACATGATTTTAACGTAACTCAACGTTTACGCAGCACACGCAACGGAAGCCAGTCAAAAGGAATATTTTTTACCCTTTTTGCAACATTTTTCATTGATGCTCCGCGCCCATTGGCATATCGTATGTTATAATAGCCAATGTACTATGCAACAGAAAAATATTTTTTCAATGCAAACCAGTAGGTCCTGAGATCAGCACGTTCAACCAAACAAACTCTTCAGCTTAATAATATTCATCTAAATAAATAAGTAGCAGCCCTATCATCCTACAGGAGTTATTTCTTAAGTAAATTCTTAAAGGTTGTGGTGACCATAGCCCTACCATATACTGCCACGGCTTTATTTTATTAACACAGTCAAAGATTACCTTGGTTGCAGTGTATTGTTACGTAGAATTAATTCTAAATAACAATTAAAACTATAATTCTAGAATGCGGCTTCATATGGTACTCGCTTTAATATGGAGTAGCCATTTAATAAATGCTGAAATAGATCGAAGGCGCTTCTCTAATCCAACGTACTACAATGTCGGGGGGGTCCTGTCGAGTAACGAGTCAATTGCCTTCTTCAAGGATACTATATCTGTAAGTATCGTTAAGTGTTCACAGAAAAGATTTGAAATCTTATCATCATTTGATAAGATTTTGAACTGAAACATAGTTTTACTTACAAGTTTCAAATTAACTATTTTCGATAACAAACTGCGCTAGTCCGAGGAACACTATACAAAACATTGCAATCATTTATAAGCGTCAAAAGCCTAATGTTTTGGAGTAAAGTCTGCAAAGTTAACGTCATAGGTTCGAATAAGCCATTTCACTAATTTCGTGAACCATCTCTTACATACAGTTAACCTTTATTTGAGTAGTTAACCGAATGATATGAATGTCAATAGTATTTTATTTAAATCATTACTAATTAACATAAAAAAATCTATGCTAATTTTACAGTACTGTACTTACTTTAATAGTACAGTACTAATTTCGTACTAATCTTTGAAACTAATGAATAACGTTTACATGGTAGATACTTCGCATAGGTTAAGTATATATAGCAGCGGGAGAACTTCTAATAGCTAGAAATCTATATCTAAAATATTTTTGCATGCGAATACGAACTTATTTTACATAACCAGGCTTAAATTTTATTTCATAGCAAATGATAATTTTCACTTAGTTTCTGATTTCAAGTTTTCTGAAACGATCGAAACATATTTTTAAATTGTGATAGTAGGCCATATCAGCCCGAATAAAGAAATAAAACCAAATCGCCAAGCAATTTCCAAAATAATTTTTAAACGTTAATCGATTCAATCACATCTGTTTCATTATTCGTCACTCATTTCTTACAATTCTTATATTGCAGAATCTTAATTTCAAGGACAAGTATGTTCCACGAGGTGTTACATATCACGATTACTCTATTTTGATGGACCCTAATCCAATAAAAACAGCTCTTAACGTTTGCAAGGATTTAATTGGACATCGAGTAAGTTGACTCTTTTATATTTTTTATCAAGAATTAGCAAGTGTTGTGTTACTATCCAAACTCATGGTAAAAGGCGATGTAGCCTATAATGGTAAACGTAGTATGAAAACGCAGTATCAGTGAAAGTCCATTCACTCTTGCTTTGAAGATCCCCAAGTAATATTCGGACATAAAGAAAATCGCAGGCAAACCATTTCGTTCTGATCTTAATCTCAATTTATACAATAAATTTTACTATTATCGAGATATAACATTAAGCACCTTTACAAAACAACTGAGCAAAGAGCATGCGATACATATATAAATATTTTTTTGCTGCAGTTTGTTTTATCTACGATTTGCATATGATCGAGTACGAGGCCCCAATCGGAGAATGTCCACGCCCACACGAAATATCAGCATAACCTGCTGTTTCGTCTGGCAAGTGTAGGGATCCGGAGATCCTCATTACTGGTGATGAGGCATTCATCCCAGCTTTCAGGGTGACAACGCACCTGCATTATGATTTCTTATCGATGGTGAACTTCGGTGTCATAGGCCGTAGGAATCACCAACACGTGAAGTGTGTACAATAAAAAAAGAAAAAAAAATCTATATATTATATTAATGATTAAACAAAAGATTCCACTTTTTGCATACACAATGTACATATGTACGTATACGCATGGATCAGTCGGGAGTAATTCGCTTCCTCGCCTCACAAAATAAAAGTAAACCTGTAACGTATGACATTATTAAATCAAATCAAATGACACCTATATACCATAATTTATTTAGCTTTGTGTTACCATTTACACAATTCGAATACGCCCTATGATTATCACGTTAGTTTAATTTAAATTAAATATAATTTGCAGGTTTACGCTGTGATCGTATCGCATCCATTAACTGGTGAGCTCTCCCCAGCAGCAGTATCCTACACTAGTGGATTCTACCACATTCCGGTCATTGGCATATCATCACGCGATTCTGCTTTCTCGGATAAGAATATACACGTATCATTTTTACGTACTGTGCCACCGTATTCACACCAGGCGGACGTCTGGGTCGATGTCCTCAAACATTTTAATTACATGAAAGTTATTGTCATTCATAGCTCTGATACAGACGGCAGGGCTATTCTTGGACGGTACGTTATATGTGTCTAATAAAATGTTTCCAAGGGTTTTTTGAAACCTTTTATGGTAAGCGATAATTGCGGCCTGCAAACAACTATCTTACTTCTGTAAATATTTAAAGTCCAGATACTTTCACACCCATAAGGACTGAGACGGCCTCATGACCAGTAATTGGACCGCCGGTACACTATACTCACCATACGAAATACAATAGTTATCTAAGTTCGTATTCTCAGGGAAGACATGTGTCTATTGAATTTTTGTTGAGAACAGATGTAGGTGTTTATGGGCCACAGTCTACACTTATTATTACATTATTTTTACTTATATAAAAACGTATGAGACGGAGTTCCAATAACTGATAGTATTCCAATGGAGCTTGATAAGGCCCAAGGCTTAAAACGCATCTAAACCTTCATTCATTATAAATATTTATTTTGATTAATATATATGTATAATTAACAACATAGATTCGATTTTATATCGATCTTAAAGATGTAATTGAATAAAGAAATACATGTTTTTGAAGCGAAATTTTAGATGATGTTTTATGTTTTACATAAATTCTATTGCAGCTTTTAACTACTAATTTAGTTGCTTTCAGATTCCAAACTACATCTCAAAGCATAGATGAGGATGTAGATCGTAAAGTGGTCGTGGAGCAAGTGATTGAATTTGAACCTGGCCTAGACTCGTTCAGTGACAGACTGATTGATGTTAAGAGTGCCCAAGCTAGAGTCTACCTCATGTACGCAAGGTGAGAAAGTCTTTAATAAGTGAGTTCTAGTCATGGCATACACAACCGAAACGCGGTACTACCGGTCCATAACTATAAAGTCACTTTTCGAGCTATGGAAATAATGCTCGGATTTTATATGATGAATTAAATTTAGAAGATGGTGATCGAACAAAAAACCAAAGTTAACGACATAGTCCTAGCTATGCGATTAGCAAGCAAATGTGGTAATGGACCGATTATATTAACTATAATACGATAATACGATAACCATTGGAGTTAACGACTTCTTGCGTGATGTTCGCGGACCAGCAAATGCAGTGTAAGACTCCCTCAAAATATGATAGATAGAAGTATGATAAGATGAAGTGACAATTTTCGTCAGGTGTGTGGCAGCAGCTGAAAAGCAGCAATTGGAGAATTATCTCCATCAGAGAACTGATAAAGAGGAATGTTAGTAAAGTTAATTGCATTAATTGAATTACATTCATTGTTCACAGTAAGACGGACGCAGAGATAATATTCCGTGACGCTACGTATCTCAATATGACAACCACTGGCTACGTGTGGATGGTGACAGAACAGGCCCTGGACGCAGCAAACGCACCCGAAGGCCTGTTGGGATTGCGACTCGTCAATGCTACTAACGAACATGCTCACATTCAGGATTCCATGTAAGGGTACTTTTAATGATCTTGAACTCCATAAATTTAACATTTATAAATATGTCTAAGTATTGAATATATTTTTATTTTTATTTTTATATAGTGGTAGTACACGGTGTTCTTTAAAGCTATCTGTAAACGGGTTGACCAGGGCAGGAAAGGGCAACGTTTCCATAAATTATGAGGCCTGAGAGAGCAGGTTAGAGACTACTGTAGTGGCATAGATGGAGAAATACGTACAGATCTAGCTGCCGCTTAAGAGAACTGTGCTCATAGGTGTGTTTGAAAGGATCGATAACCTATCTATATTTAAATATACTCATTTATAACTCTTATAGCGATATCTATGTGGTAATAAAAAATAGCAGAGGTCGATAAATTTATTTATTTCTTTGTTTGGTAATCCAACAGCGACCTACAAAACATATTATAAAACAACTGATTACAATAAATAAGGTCAACTTCCGGATTACACAATTTGTTAGAAGCTGAAGTGTTTAAGTAGCAATTTTGATAGTTTATATTATCCTACTGTTGGACATAGACCTCCTCTCTCGACAGGAGTTCTAAGTTAGAACATAATCCACCACGCGGTTCCACTGTGGACGTTTTTTTTATTTTATAACACATTTCAGGTTTCCCACGATGTTTTCCTTTACCGCTTGAGTACGTGCTAAATGAGCAGTTAATATTGCAATTAACAATTTCATTGGTGCTGGCACCGAGGATCTAACTCGGTATGCTCGTGTACCGTGAATTAAAAGGGTGTGCTTAGACACTGAGCCCTTAACGTAATAGCTGTATTTGATTTTTATAAATTAATCCATTAACGCTGCTAATTACTAATAATATAACATAAATTATACAATTTATACTTTATGGCTACGTTTGAAATATTACCATTGTCAAATTTCTAGCCTTTAAAGTACGCAAAAAAAACGGGACGCAAGCAATCTGAGTTTATTTGCTGGGGTAACATTAAAATATTTAGTTTGTACATTTTACCATACGTACGCATGCAAGCGTTCATACAAAATCGTCCCTTTGGATAGCGATACGCTGACAGGTATCGTACCTCCTTATGAGGGAGCCTCGGAATCGTATGTCACCCCCCTCTGTTGTCGTCGACGTTCTTCGTCTACAGGGGTCGGAGTGCGGCGGTGGTGCAGCAGTCTTCGTGCCAGCTTCGCAGTATTGTCGATGCCTCCCTACTCAGCTGGCCTCCGGCTCGCGAGCCTGATCAGATAGAGATGTAGAGGTCTCAGGACCAACAGAAATACACAAAAAAAAAAGTTCATCCAAACGAATCCTAATATTTTAAAGAAATCCTAATCCTTCGGGAAACCTTCTCAATTATGTATGCCTTTAATTCAACAGCTACGTATTAGCGTCGGCAATACGCGACATGAATACCTCGGAGGAAATACACGCGCCTCCATCAGATTGCGATAATTCCGGATCAATTTGGACGACTGGGCGTTTACTTTTCGATTATATCCGTCGACAAAGCTTGGAGAATGGCGCCACTGGCCACGTGGCGTTTGACGACCACGGGGACAGGGTCCACGCAGAGTACGATATGGTGAACGTCCGAGCGCAGGGCGAGCATGTCGCTGTGGGGAAATATTTTTACTCTAAGGTATATAATATAATACTTACTCAAGTTCCTTATTGTATTGATATGCGCATATATATTTAGTATAAATTATCTTTTCAAATGAATTTAAACAGCCAATATTATAAGCAATAATTGATAATTTATCAATTTATTCTTTTACTGTTTAAATCAGGCTGCAACATTCTGATTATTATGATTCTGTTGCATCGGGAAACGTACAGGCTTATACAGAATGACGTACGCAAAAAAATGGCAATTCATTCCTATATATGCTATTAATTTTTATGTATATTTAAGTGTAAGAAACGGGAACCCCAATTACTGATAACGAGGAACTTCATAGTCCACTGGTTCGATAAGGTCGTACCGCAGTGATCCACGTTCCATCCATTTATCATCCAATTGATGTGTGCTCGTAAGTCACGTGTATTACCGTAAAAAATATATTTCTGCTTAATTCCTTGAAAACTGTTTCTTAATTCTAATGTTAATCTTGAGTGTTAGATAACCATTGAATCGTCTATTGTTTATAGTACGAAACAAGATCATGTTACGTACAAAAGCGTCTTACAACGCCTCTATATCATAATACGGTGAATTTACTGCGACTAAAATTTTATTTGTAATAAGTATGTAATATGGTTATGATTAAAAATTATTATGCCGATGATATTTTTTTGTTTCCAATTATGCTAAGAGTATAATGAAACTTTATACAGGATACGCAAAAGATGCGTCTTGAATTGAAGGAACAGGAAATAATTTGGATGGGGCGGAGTTCGTCGAAACCCGAAGGTTTTATGATACCGACGCACCTCAAGGTTAGATTAACTTCTTTTATCTATTATATTTATTTTGCTTAAAAATATTTACATATTTCCTCAGCCGATCAGTGTGTATGATACTAGATATATATATTATATATACCTATATTATATTCTAACATAATTAAAGTCATAATTATACAATTAAAATTCTAAAACTATTACAATATACCTATAATGGAAAATATATACAATGCAAAAGATCATAATAAAATGAAAATAGTACGAGACCCGTAGTTCCCAAAGTGGATCCCCAGTGGTCCACGGGAGACTCGACGGGGGTCTACGTTGGCTTGACAAAAAGGAATTCACTATCGATAGAAAAAATTTGCTATCGATAGTGAAAAACTAAAATGTTGGCTTGACTTTACCTAACAATGTAGGCAGATAATATTTCAAGAAGTAAAGTTGGATGGACACTTTTTTGATTGGCCAACTTTACTTTTTTGATATTCATTCACAGAACAATCAATTAATTAATTAACCTGATTGGTTCCATTCTCACTTTTTTTTTCGAAAATTATTAATTCGTGGTGGAACTCAGCCGCAACGCAAATTTCCATAGTAAGATCTATTCTTCACATTTTTGTCGAATTATGGGAATATGGTAGAAATGTAGCTGCAGGGGGTCCACCGAAACAAGCAAATTATGAAAGTGATCTATGAGAAAAAAGTCTGGGAACCTCTGATCTAGACAATTAAAACTATATAACCTCTTTTAAGAATATCATAATTTATAAAAATTAGAAAACGATTTTTTTTCTTAAATAGCTTGTAGTAAACTTATCTAACTTATAAGATTAATTAATATATTATTAAAATAAGATTATTTTGTAGGTGCTAACAATAGAAGAGAAACCCTTTGTGTACGCACGTGTTATTGACGACGGCGGTGACTGCACACCTGAGGAAATACCTTGCCCACATTACAACTCTAGTGACGATACTGGTAAGTGTTTTATGGAAATAATCTTATTCGAGCCGCTCGGGCACCCTCAAGTAAGTCACTCTCACGCAACAGGGTAACGGTCCAAGCCGAGGATACCTCTGGAACCCTTGTGCTGCTTACCCACTTACAAAGGCCTCGAAAGAGCGCTTTAAGTTTTCGGACACCTTTCAACCCGCTGAAGTTGTAAAAGACCTCGGACGAACTGTGGCCATCGGCCTGAAAATAATCATATTCGTACACTTCACTTGAGGTAAGAAAATATCATGGATCGATGAACGATACAAGGTAAGAATGCTTAGTAAATCGAAACCACAGAAAACAGTTATAAGCAAGTGGGATTTCGGATTCTCACACTCGCTGTCTACATAACATATGCTGCTATTTATACTGGTTATCGGAAAATAATTAAATTCTTATTTGTAAAATTCGAGCTTTCCTGGTCCGTCTGAAACTAGTATATAACAATACCATGTGTACTACACAACTTAAGACGAATGCTACCATATTACGACGACAAATAATAACTTCGGTGGATATATATTGGCACCTTTTTTCTATCATAGTCGTGGCAAGACAGAACAGCAACGTGGCATATCAGCATAACGCCGCTGTGTTTCTTATGGTGAGTAAAAGGATTCGTAGACGCTGTTACTGGTTGCGAGGCATTCCATCTCAGTCCTTAGGGGTGACTACGTTTGCATCTGTATCTTGAATCTTTGTTTTTTTCTCATTCAATTCATCAGGTGAACTGTGTTCTTATGCACCATAATTTATCGCAGGTGTTTGAAATAAAAAGTATATAAAATTGTTTCTTTTATGCTAGAGAGAAAAACGAATAATTAATGTAACGGATGCGTGTGTAAAGAGACAGTGAAAGAAATACGTAGGTGTATAGTAGTATTATAAAACACACTGAAAATCTTTTGTCAACAGTTGCAACAAGTGATTTGAATAAAAGTGCCTTTTTATAAAAAAATAATAATAGCTTTGTTTAAAGAGTAAGATTTATGTTCCTCTCAAGATGTGGGTGTTTGTATTAGGGATGTTACGGAGGTGGTTTTAATCGGAATCGAATTCGGAATCGGAGTTTTTAAATTTGTTTTATCGGATTCGGAATCGGAACCAGAACCAAAATCGGAAACGAAGACGGAGGTAAAAAGGAAATGTATTAGGAGCAGTTCAAAATAAAATAATACGACTGTCTACCCCGCAACCGGGATTTCCCGTACCACATGTATAAAGTCTATACATGTCGTACGGGGAATCCCGGTTTATACTATAAACCTGTTTTAACGCGCCGACGGTCTGCTTTCCCCTCCTCTTATGTATGCTTCGACCTCCAATTTAAACCTCCGGTTCAATATTACCAGATCCGAAGTCGAAATCGGGGGTGTAATATCAATCGGAAGTTCCGACCTTTCGGAATCGGAATCGAACCTCCGTAACATCCCTAGTTTGTATTATTAAAAATATTATAAGTATTTAATAATAGAATATAAAAATTCTGTATATAAAGTTGTTTGTATTTGTTTTTCGCAGACCGCATGTTTTGCTGCAAAGGCTTCTGCATGGACCTATTACGCTACCTCTCGAAGGCAATCAACTTCACCTACTCACTTGCGCTCTCGCCGGACGGACAGTTCGGTCATTACGTTATACGTAATTTATCTGTACCAGGAGCTAAGAAAGAATGGACTGGGCTTATCGGTAACATAATCAAACAATAATCAAATAACGGTTATAACGGCGTTTTCTTTTGTCATTTGGTCAACATCACTTTAACTCTCTATCACCTCTATATATTTCAGTCAACTATCGAAGCCTTTTTTTATCAATAATTTTCATTGTCGTTTATTGCTCTGGGTGTTAGTGAAACAGATGGTTGCATTATAATCCGACACATGAAGAAAATAAATAACTGGTTATCAAAAATAAATTATATTATCTATTTGCTCTCCATAGTATTAACCTAAACAAAATGTGAGGTAGTACAAGGGGCGGACTTAATGCCATAGGCATTCTCACCAGTCAACCCAAGTATCTCACCACACTTTGATGATCGATGTTACAATAAAAAAAAACACTAAAAAAGCTAATTTAAAAAATACAAATCATACATCTAACTTGGTTGATTTATTCCTGTTGTTATGATATATATTATAACAATTATTCTAGTCAGGTCATTATAATTGTAACTTTTAAATCATAGAGCCACGCTGCAGCATGGGGGCCTCGACCGGGGAAGGACCACGTCCTCTCAGAGTACCTGCATATAGATGTATATCGTTCAGTGAGTGTAGGAATCCGGAGACATTATCACTGGTGACAAAGCTGGCGGCAAAGCATGCGCAATTTTTGTTGTGGAAAGATTACGCATTACAGCGCATCTGCGATTACTCTGGTATTGCGGATGTCTATGGGCGGCGATAATCACTTAAAATCCAGTGGGCTGCTTACTCGTTTGCCACCTATTTAGATTATATAGATATTTTTAGAGTCTAGATATCCTTGGATATTATCATGTAATACATGTGATTAACTATACGCAAGGTAACAAAGATAATCTGAAAACTTAACAGGTGAATTGGTTTACGAACGCGCCGACTTGATTGTGGCTCCTTTAACAATAAATCCTGAACGTGCGGAATTTATCGAGTTCAGTAAACCGTTCAAGTATCAAGGTATAACCATATTGGAGAAGAAGGTAAAGTATATTCTATCTCTATACATTTTTGTCTTTATATTATCTATATTTATTTAAATGATAATAAATTGGAGATGGATTGATTTTTCACGCTGTACCCAATAAAAAAATAGTCCCATTGAGGCTCTTTCGTCGGTTCTTCTCAGGCTTTTTTTCGAACCGGTAGTAGTATTTTGACAATAATTAAGTACGAGATTGTCAAATTACTTCTTCTTTATTGATAATATTAATTTATCCCTAATGGGAAAGGCAAAGGACTTTAGTCCATACAGCCAGGTCTGGTTCTTCTTCTTTATTGACTTGTCCTTGAACGAATCCAGATAAGAACCGATAATGAGAAATCTGGTTTATTCTTCCTTGCTTGTCAATTTCCTTGCTTGATACTTATAATGGCGTATAACTTTTTGTAAATAGGCATTATGTATGATTTACAACTAGGTAAATATCTATATCTAATTAAAACTAACAATATGAATAAAGTTAAGGTAAATCGCACCTTAAGCTTTGGCATCGTTTGGTTTATTATCGTATCTTAACTATTTTTCTCATAAACCATTCTAAAAATTTAGCTGGTTCCTGTGGACCCACTGCAGCTACATTTCAACCATATTCCCAAAAGTCGACAAAAATGGAATATGCAAGTTTTTACAAGTAACAGTCGCTGAGCTTCTTAAAATATTATCTGCCTGCATCGATAGGTGAAGTCAAGCCAATATCTTAGTTCTTCACTGTCGAAAGCGAATAAATTTTCGTGGACCCCCGCTTACGAATTGTGAACCCAAATTTTTTGTCACGCCAACGTAGACTTCCATCGAGTCTCCCGTGGACCCCCAGGGGTCTCTCAGACTCGCCGCCACCTGGACCACTTTGGGAATACTAGGTTTTAGACAATAACTTAACTTGACTATGGTAAGACTAAAACTACAGAAGTATAAGATTTAAATATATGCAGGAATCTTTTACCATTAGTTGTATAGTGTGCTCGTTTGTCACTCCTAATATCATAAACAAAACATTTTTCTTGAAACACCGACATTGACACGGTACTTAGTGCTAGGTAACGACTGTAGCAACTCTGACCGATGACAGAGGATGAACTGCGTCCTTGAATAAATATCAAATGAAATGATGCAATATAAGTTAAAATAATGTAAATTCTTGAATAAAATAATTAGAGCACTCCCTAAATCACCAATCAAGTTCCCTCAAAATGCTCTCGCATTATTTAACAGAATAGATCGATTACTTAGAAGACAGTTTAAAGAATATTATTATTTTATACTTTTAAAATTTAACTATGTTCTTTACTAGCTACTAACTTGTTTGCTATTAAGTATTTTTTTTGTCACCCATTATTTTTACAATTCGTCCTAATTCTTAAACAAATAACAACTACTAAAGACTTCTGTATTGTTTTACATATTTCTTAATAACATTTATTTTGTACGTTTACAGCCATCTCGTTCGTCAACTTTGGTATCGTTCTTGCAACCATTTTCTAACACGCTATGGATACTAGTGATGGTTTCGGTCCACGTGGTGGCGCTAGTGCTGTACCTTCTCGACAGATTCTCGCCATTTGGGAGGTTTAAGTTAGCAAACATTGATGGTACGGAAGAAGATGCTTTGAATCTTTCCAGCGCTATATGGTTTGCATGGGGCGTATTATTGAATAGCGGCATTGGCGAAGGTAAAAAAAAATATATTATTAAATTTTTTCCCACTTACTCTTAACCGTTTCCTTTTTTTTTCTTTCGGGGTATTGGCCGCTGGTAGCCCGAGGGCTTTTACATTTTCGCCGGGTTGGGAGGTGAACGAGCGTTTATAGCGCTCAGTCGAGACCTCTATTTAGAGTTTATTAGTGGGTAACCAGCACAAGGGCTCTCAAGAGGGACTAGGGCCGTTATCCTGTTCCGCGAGAGCGACTGACACGAGGGTGCCCGAGAGGGCCGAACCTCGGCTCGGTCAGTTGCTTCTGACTAAGAATTATCTACATTAATATCACTATTATTATTATTGGCTATCTGTACCACCACTTCGGAATGCGTGGGCGGTGGAGAAGAAGTGGTGCAAGAATCTCCAGCGACGCTTCTATCTGTATTGACTGGAGAGAACCAGCCTGTGACATGGTGGTATCGCGAATCTTAACCCTTTCTGTGACACCAATTAATATTGAAGTTTTCAATGCATATAAAAAAATTCAGTATAAAAATGTAAACAGTTTTTTTGTTTGTTTGTTTAAAGGCACTCCTCGCAGTTTCTCGGCCCGAGTGCTTGGCATGGTATGGGCCGGATTCGCGATGATAATTGTTGCATCGTATACCGCTAATTTGGCCGCTTTCCTCGTGCTCGAACGACCGAAGACTAAGCTAACTGGAATAAACGACGCGCGAGTACGTATCTGTTTTCATGTAACTTACAAAGAATAATAACTACACGAGTAATATTCTCTTTTATGTAGTTTTGTAATATCTAATCGATTTGTTAATGATATTAAATATAAATAATTTACTCGACTTGTGTGAAGTGAATGTTTTTTCTACAATTCCATTAGGTCTTCTTTAAATTTCAGCTCCGAAACACCATGGAGAACCTCACGTGTGCAACGGTGAAGGGGTCGGCAGTGGACATGTACTTCAGGCGTCAAGTGGAACTATCCAACATGTACCGAACGATGGAAGCCAACAACTATGACAATGCTGAACAGGCAATACAAGACGTAAAGAACGGGTATGGTTTTTTTTTAACTTTCAATTAGTCAGGCCATGTATATGGGATCACTACGGCATGTCTCAATAGTGACGATATGAATGTGGACTGTGGGGACGTCCAAGGAAAGGATGTGTTAAATGCATATAGAGTAAAAAATATAAAAAGAGAGTGGATGAATTTAAGAAGAAAAGATACTTTGCAGACCACAAATGAAAATTGCCAGCCAAATTCACCTGTGGAAACTCATATAAAATATTTGTTTACCTCAAGTTAAGTTTTAAGGCCGTAAGTTAACCGCCAAAGATTTGTGCCGGCCATACTCATATTTCATCATATTTGTCTAGATGAGAGGTCAGCAGAAAGTCCAACAGGAAAGTATGATCTCCCGTTTTGTCGATCGCCAATTGTGTGATGATATGCAGAGTTGTAAACAGACTCCATGTTTGATTGGTTTTACGTAAGCCAAGCCATTCAGATTTAAATAGAATGACCAAATTGAAGACGGATTTATACTTGAGAAAGTATCCACGATTATTTTTCATCACCACTATACGCCAAAACGGTAGTATTTTTTTTTGTGAAATAGTATGACAAACTAGCACATAGATCACCTGATGGTGAGTCATGACTGCTGTCGAACCACACTTACAACTATTTTTCAACAAAGTTTCAAGATATTGACCCCTACCCCTGAAAATTGAGGTTCTCCAGATCTCTATACTGACATAAGCGAAACGTTATGCTGCTGACATCACTCTGATATTATGAGGGTCTTTCTCCGGTAGAGTCAACCGGTATTTATGCTGCAGCTATAAGCAAGCCGCAGCGTGGCTCTACCACTATCTCTAAACTAATCTATGTATACATTAAAATAAAATGTTGTTTGTTGGGTAGAGCATCACTTGACAACGGCTTAACCTTTGTCATCTTCTTTTAGATGTTCTTTTGGTCCTAATTAGTAGTTGAAAAAAATCCTAATTGAAAAAGTTGCCCGGAAAATTGGCAAATTCGGGAAAAACTGTACTTATCATACGAGATTTTCTCCGAAATCGAACCTTTCGTTATCGCGTCGAGGGAACGCGTTCCGAGGTTCACCCCATTTGTGCCGGAGTACGCCAAGGCTCCGTCGTAGGTCCTATTTTATATACATTCTACACCAACAACATACCGCGCATTTGCGCATTTCGCCGGTGACACCGGCCTCGACGTGTCTGGATTCAAATCAGATGCTATTTGTAAACGCCTCCAATCTGCAGCTAACACCTTAGGGAAATGGTTTCAGATATGGAGGATCGAGGTTAACCCCACCAAAAGTGCAGCCATGTACTTCTTTCGGCGCAAAAAGCGCTGGATCTCCCAACTATAGTATAGTTATTTGATCGTCCGATCCCCTGGGAAAAGACAGTCAAATACTTAGGCGTCACATTACATGAAAGACTCGCCTTCGGTGCGCATATCAACCGCGTACGGTATTGAGCAGCGTTCGTCCTAGGTAGTTTTCACCCGTTACTCAATAAAAATAGCAAAATGATTCTGAGTAATAAAATTACACTATACAAAGCGCTCGGTCACCATTCAACCCGGTGAAACTGTGAAAGCCCTCGGGCTACAGCGGCCAACAGCCCGAAAAAAAAAGACGATTTTTATTTTTATTTATTCTTCTTGTCCCTCAAAATAAGGTTAACAAAACAAACTTAATGTCGATAAAAATACTTTCAAAATTTACAAGTCAAATATCACCCGTTTACACGATTATTTGTCGTAATTTGACAGCCGCTCTTAAATTAATGTCAAAATGCCATTAGGTGACGATTGCTTGGCTTAGTGGGGCAAATATTTATGCAACATACATAGTTGATTTTCAGATCTTGTCGGTGTTAATAATGTGTACTGTGTAACATTGCATTCGAATTTTATCTTATCGCATATTTCCTACTTCAGATTATGGAAGGTAAGGACGAGTTATTGTCTGTGTTTGGGCAAACATTTACGGTACAGATGTCATCATCCAATTTTAAAGATAAGATCGCATGGTTGAACTCAACCAGACGGATATAATCAATTTGAAAATGCTATTATTAACAATCTTGATTGCAGAAAATTGATGGCATTTATATGGGACTCCTCTCGGCTGGAGTTCGAAGCTGCACAAGACTGCGAGCTGGTGACTGCCGGGGAACTATTTGGCCGGTCAGGATACGGAGTAGGACTGCAGAAGGGATCCCCATGGGCAGATTTAGTTACTCTTGCTATTCTCGATTTTCATGAAAGTACGTTTTTAATGGTTTATCACTAATATTATAATTGATTCGTAATCATTTATATATGAGCCTATGTATTCCAGAGATTTCCGTAGTGGGCTTTTTGTTGTCTTCTCTGGTTCTTTCCTCTGATAGAAATAAGAGCTATTATTTTTCATAATGCGACCTACAATTGTGCAAAATCAAATTAATCGCCTATTATTATTACATAAATAAATAACAGATTTCCATAATAGTCCCTACACAGCGGGGACCCCCGCTCGCGAGCTGTAAAGGTCTCTGGACCAACAGCAATACACATACACAAAAAAAAAGCATAATAGAATTGGGAAAATTATAATTAAGTAATCATAATAATTGGATTACATTGCTATCAGGTGGTATCATGGAGTCCCTCGACAACCAATGGATCCTCCGCAACAACATGCTGAACTGCGAAGAAAATGAGAAAACACCCAACACACTGGGTCTGAAAAACATGGCGGGAGTATTCATACTCGTATTAGCGGGCATTATCGGCGGCATTGTGCTGATCGTCATTGAAGTGGTATACAAACGACATCAGATAAGGAAACAGAAGAGGATGGAGATCGCACGCCACGCGGCCGACAGGTGGCGCGGCGCCATTGAGGTAAACCGGGCAAAGATCGAAGCCAACAACCACATCGTCTACAAACCACAAATTGAGACCAAAATGTAAAACCTTGTACTCCCCTTTACACACCATCACCCGCGAGAATATTGTTAATGACCAATATACCGTATATAATAAAACTTCATCGCTTATTTACATAATAAAAGCGTTGCAATTTCATGTAGCTTGTTGATTTCTTTCGAACTAGACACCCGATGCTTCATTCTTTGGACGTGACGTAACGAGTTGTCGTAAGTAGTAAATACATTTATATGTTTATGGGGGTAGTTGTTAAAGATTAATAAGAGTTTTGTTGCAGAAACGAAAATCATTGAGGGCTTCAATATTGCCGTCTCAGCGTCGTGCAAAGTCCAACGGCGTGAAAGAAACCGGTAGCATCAGTTTGGCAGTGGACAGAGGTGCCAGGAGACGAGAGGAGCCCCGAGTGCCAAGATATTTGCCAGCGTATACACCCGATGTGTCCCATCTTGTAGTTTAAATAGATATATCAGTTAACATTTAAACAGTAGAGTATGAATGATATATAGAAAACTCAATGTTCAAAATATTTACGAATATTTTTTTTTATTACATTGAGAGTTCCAGACGAGCACAGATTCCTGACATCTACATTCATCCTTGACAAGGAATCATAATGCAGATCCGTTGTCACACTTGAGGACCGAGATGGAATGCCTCGTCACCAGTAATAAAGGTCTCCGGATCCCTTCACTCACCAGACGAAACACAGCAGCGTTATGCTGCTATTTCGCGCCTGTATTTTGTGAGGGCGTGGTTAAACCCCGGTCGAGCTGACCCATTCATTCTGCAGTAAGAAACAAACTGCAGTGTAGCTCTAAGAGTAAATAGATGTTACTTTTAAAATATATTAATACGTTATGATCATTTTCTATTTATGGGATGAGTCTGATGATGTAATAGTTCCGTTCCTAGTTACGGGATAGATGAAGCAGGGCAAGTGACATCTCTTGAGTGTGGCCTATTTTCAGGAATGGACTATCGCAATTTTTAGAATTTCCCAATTTAGAAGTCTATGAATATTATTACATATAACTATCTGATCAACCTAAATAAAATTTCAAGAAAACTAAATATAATAATTCGTGCTAAAAGTATATCGTTGCTGCATGTAATTTAAAAAAAATGCGAGGGAATTATGGATTGCACGGGTTGTATTACAAAGTAGAATATAAGGCTGTGACTTAGATGCAGGGTAGAAAAACCCTTAAATGTTTTGTCTCATAAAAATATTTACTAATCACTTAATATAATAAATGTTGTGTTGTGTGTGTAGAAATATGGCACTATACGGTGTTCCGTCGAAAAATAAAAATCTTGGCACTAAATATAATTTGGGATAATAAACCAGCAGTATTTGTTATTACGTTAAAATATATATTGTAAAAAGGCAAATACTCACAAAGTGATGTGTAATCCGTATAAATTTATGCATGTATGCTTGTTCATTAATGTTATATTGGTATATATTTATAAATATCTTTTTATAAAACATGCAACCGTCGTACTTTTTCTGCTGCCACCCAAAGATAGACAGGAAGAGAACGACTCATTTAGCATTAAGTCCGCTGTATTATTTTATGTGCAAATAATTTTTAAATAAATAAATAAAATTACAGTCTAAATAAACAAAATAATAATGTTCAAAAATATTTTTTTCATTAAGTATGATTATGAGTGATTAAGGTGTTCTCAAATTTGTTTTGCAAGATTTTTCATATATCAATTTCGAAAAGGATACATGACTTTTTATTACAGATTTATAAAAACCATGTGCTTTATTAACGAACAATAAATAATCCAAACTTAAAACGAAAATTTTTCATTTTCATATTTGTTTATGAACAATAACATTCAATATATTACTTAAAATAACTGTGGCTTATTGGGTGGGATTAAGGTTTAAAATAAAAGATCAATTTAACACATCTATATATTTACATAAGAATTTTAACAGTGCCATAATGGGAATTGTACATTGTACCTTATTTAGTAGCTCTAAGCTATATACCGGTAGCAAGCCAAGACGTAGTTATGCCAGGAAAAAACGAAGTAGGAATGTTTTTGTTGCTGCAAGGTAAAGGAGCAACACTACACTGCGACTAGCCAAATCATTTGTTTCAATTTGAGTGGACACAGCATAGGATGCTGCCGTCGCCCCCAAACCTTACAACCCTAAATAATTCCTTGCAAATGCTTTTGGAAGTACAGACAACTATTGGAACAATATAGGAAGATTACATGTTTCATTTAATTTTCGAAATAGACATTCTATTATAAAGGATATCATACTCGTGTCATCTTTAATACTGCAATGTTGGATGGTACCATTATTTAACATATAACACTAATCTGGAAACAGTACATAGATTATTTTAATAATTTTATAGAATGGCATACCAATCAATCTATAAACTACATCCCCTGAAATACATATGGGGCTACATGAATGAATTGCATTAATTAAATATTTTATTTATTATTTTATATATATTAATGTTTTAGGCGAAACTAATGTACAGTTTATATTTCGAGTGTACATTGGGTGGAAGCCAGGCATCAGAAAACTTACATGATCACACATTTATAATTAAATATTTTTCTGACAACTCATCTGTCAACTGGTTCATTCATCATAATACATTCTAAACAGCGATAAAATTGTACGCATTTATATAATATATAATTAATTAGGCAAAGGAAGAAAAAAAAACACTTAACAGTATTTTAGTTCTACTAATTAAGAAACTTTAAATAAAATGTTAGTAACAAGTGTGTTGTCACCTTAGTCGGTGAATTTACGGTTAGGGTTGCGACCGAACAGAGCAGTACGTATCTCGGGCAGCAGTTGCTGGGCGATCAGCTCCAGGCGCGACTCTAGGGTGTTGCAAATCTGTAAACGCCATTTGATGTAATATACAATAACAGAAACGACTTTATTAATATTGCGGCACATACAACCTTGTCATCTAGGAATACATAAACTTACCAGATGACAACATGCTATTCATGCATTCAATTTATATGATCTCGAAATTAAAATATAAGGATATAGCGACAGAGAATCCAAATTAGGTCTTCTTGGTGTATTCTTCATTCCTACATAACGACTACCCCCCAGTACCACAAAGAAACCTATTAAGTTTTTTTTATTTAAGAAGACATCTTTTCTTCTCTCACTCTTATAAGGAAAACGCATGTGATCTCGGCACACAGGACACTTCGCTTTGTAATTTACCGAAGTTTTAGGCAGTTGAGATTGCATGTTAACTGTTAAAATATTACGATTTTTCATTTGATTAAATTTCTTTGCTTGGTGATTTCCTATGAAGTAACCTTATTTCTTACTCCAAGTTAACGCGTATACCATGCGTAGTTCATTAGCACAATGTGTCGTATTTTTTGAATTATTTGTTTATTTCTACAATATTAAGATGTTCAATATAAACATGACAGTAACATTCAAGGCCCTTTTGACACTTGATTGCACTAAGTTAATTATTTTGCAATGTTATATAGTTATAAAATAAAACACCTTGAAACATTAAAAACCAAGCTAATTTGAAAAAAATTGAAGAGTCCTTTTGAACTTTTTGATCTCTGGTTTTTTGATCACTATGAGTGTGAAATTTCAAGGTCGAATTTGAGTGAAACGTATCTATATGCAACATTTAATAAAAGTTATAGGTTAGATAAAGGACAGAAAATAGTACTTGGCCAGAGAGAAAATATACATATTTCCTCTTTGTCTCTTTGTACCATTTGACACACTACTATTTTTATACTATATAAAGTAAAGAAAGGTGTAGAACGCCAAAAAACTTTATTACTTCTACAAGTGCCGAGTTGCACGTGCTATTTTTAATTTACATAATATTTTCGTGATTATTACATAATAGTTTCCTCTCCCCATTCATTTAAAATAAAAGCTCTTTAAATGTAAAAAAAAAAACAATACTTTTACGAAGTATTATGTCGCAAAAGAGAAATATTACAACAAGTATAAATAAACAAAAAACATTCAAGACTTACTTAAAGCGTTTAAGGTCAAGAATGTAAAGCAGAATAAAGTGGAGTAGGCGTCAGGTTGGGGACAAAAGAACCTTTTCATAAGTTCGTGAAAATATGTTTTAGCAGATTTGTTTATAAAGATTTGTTTTATCTCATAAACATGCCATAACAACCAGTCGAAAAGGGGAATATCCATGGCACTATTTAAACAAATATATATCTAATCGTTAAAAATCATACACTAAAACTCAGGAGTCAGAAAATATTGTGACTTAAAATCATTAATTGCGTTAGTATGATAATGCGAGAATAATATGCGTAAGTTTAAATTTTGAATGCTAAATAATAATTCATTATTTAAATTAATGATTGGACGTAATTTAATAGTATTAATAACAGAAGCGATATTGAATTTGTCATATAAGTCATTGACAATTTGACAGATTGCTGCATTGTTTTTATTGCCATAACTATTTTTATTTGTGGTTTAATTATATGGATATCGCTTCTTTTAAATCGATTTCAAGTTTGAACATAGAAACTTTGAACTGTACACAATTTTCTTATAATTTTTAGCTGAGGAAATTGAAACAAAACTTTTTTTATTGTAATTGTATTATCTCTGACACAGTCAAAAGTTTGATATGTGAAAATGTTAAACCTTTTAATAACGGTCTTTATGGGACGCGAATACTTACTTGCGATAACAAAAATGGAATTATATTTTTTATTTGGATATTATTACCTTTGAACTTTATTAAAATTACAATAGTCTAAATTAAATAGACTATCTAGACCTAATGTAGACACTAGTTTCCATTCATTTCTGATAGACTGATACAGAAGTACAATAATCATTATCTCAGTCCATCATGTCAGCCTACTGAGCCACGCCAGGAAAAAACGTTCCCGAATGGCGGTCTCGTATTGATAAAAGCAGTGAAGGAAGACTAGTAATGGTTTCTACGTACGTAAATGTACGTGATTATGTGTTTAAGTGCCCTGTCTTAATGGCTCGATGACCCACAATACTATAATGACATTCATTATAGTAATCATAGGAGAGAAAAAAATACCTTAATGCGCCCCTTAGCCGCAATCAGCTCAATGCCACCGCAGGTGTCGGGCGGGAGGAAGCTTTCCGATTCAATCTTCAACTGCACATCCTTCTTGATCTTCTCCTTGTAATCATTCTGAGCTCTGCCCAGTAGTGACTCCAAGAGGCTCTTGTCGACTTGTCTGATACGAAGGGTCACTGCTGGTTCTACAAGCTGGAAAGGGACAATTGTTAAAAAAAACTAATCATTTGAATATATGTATGTTAAAAAGAATAATTTTTTGACCCATGAGACACATTCGAATATTCAAGGGCGATTTGTTTTTGATAAGACCAAATAATTCAAACAAACCGCTAGCTTCCCAATTTCGAACCAACAGGCTTTGGTCGTAGAATTTATATAAGACAGCAAGAAAGATGGCAAGTGTGTGCTTTAGTCTGTGTGAGCAATTACTTATAGCACCACAAAATGTCGTCGTGTTCGAAATCGACAATGGACACCGTAGTAATCTATAACATATGGTTTTACTATTATACAGGATGGGCCAGAAGATCTGACGGATTTAAAATAATCACTAATAAATCTGAAATTGGTACATAAGCATATTTATTTTTCAAATAAAAAAGATAAACATTAATTTCATTTTTTGAAAATAATATCATCCAGATGATCCATCTCAACACAACAAACACTCTTTGAACCATGTCTTATGTTGCCAAAAACTCGCTGGCACAGTGCGCGTGGAATAAGCCATTTCTTCGGCGATATTTGGCGGTTTGGTGGTTGAATTATTGTAGTATACCCGACTTTTCAGGTATTCCCACAAAGAAATCCAATGGGGTCACAGGACTTCTGGGAGCTCATGGAATATCTCCTCTGCGCGATATGAATTTTCCGGCGCACGTCTCGTTGATCCACGCCATCTTGTTGAAACCACTTGGCACGTTTATAGACTTGCAGTTTCGGAAAGAAAAAATTACGTAACACGCTTGTGTATAGGGCGGAATTTACGGTTATTGCTTGCTCGTGCTGATCCTCAAAAAAAGGCTTAACTTCATCAATTGCTTCTTGTGTTCTTATTGACTTTGGTATCCCGCAGGATTTTAATTTAGGGTGGGTACGGAGGATTCGAACTTCCTGACCTACGATATGTATGGCACTCTCTCTCGGACATTGATTTAAATCATGTAATTTTAAGTGTTTGCGTAATAAATGCCGAATGTTGCCGGTGTAGGAATCACCATTTTTGTAATAATTTTTAACGCAGAACGCATGTCGCGCACCCTTAAAACGCTCCATCGCGACTAACTTTCCGTTAACGATCTACACAATTCCACCTCCCGCGCGCTCATCCCGCTTACCGTTCCAAAGTAATTCCATTTTTAAAATCGTACGTCTTCCGGGCCCACCCTGTACATCAGCGGGTGAGCAACCTTTTTTTAGCAACGGGCCTATCCAAACTTTGACATTTTTTGGCGGGCCAAAATCACACTCATTAATAGTATTTAAAATTGTATTCATATTATAAACATTAGATTACAACCTAATATATTAGCGGGAGAATACCTGTTATATAAATAAACGCTGGGCGGGCCGCAAAAAATTATTAAGCGGGCCACAGGTTGCTCGCCCCTGCTGTTACTCATACTATTTTTCGTGTTGTGAAATATACATATTGCTCCACCAAAAGCTCACAATTGAGTAGACTACTTCCAGAAACGATAGCACAATACCGTGAATATAATTTCCCTTGACTATTCCATGAAATATATGTAAGAGTATATAACCAGTTCAAATAAAAGGCATACCTGGAACAAAGCTTGTACGATGAGAGTAACAAGCAGATCAGAGTACAGCTGAGTGTTCGCCGGCACCTCAGCCAGGCGCTTGCGGGCTTCGTCCAAAACGGTGCGTACGTGGTCTTCACGCACTTTGAGCACCTTCAGACGGGCCTGGTTCAGCATGTTCGAAGATTGGCTAACGACAAAGATACATTTATGATTGCAAAAATTGCATGACAATTTTTGTTGGTGTATAAGGTATCGGTGCCGCCCCAAAACGAGCCAAACAAAATGGTTCACTGCTCATTAAGAAACATTTATATAAACAATAGAGAATCTCATAATTGAGTGGAGAAAGAAAAGTCACAATGTTAAGCAAAACAACTTTAAAAGCACCTTTTAATCCTATACTATATTGTTGAAGTTTAGACAGGTCAGAAAGTTTTCTAAGGCAATATGCCTTCAAATTCAATGACGTCAGATAGTCCATTTTTGTAAATACTTATGTATTTTTATACAATATACACATGGTGGGGGTAGCGTTCTTTTGGAAGGAGGGAGTAGTAATTATAATAATGCTATTGTTAATGTATAGCATTTAAAATCGATTTTAGATGGATCAATTAAGTATTGCATATAAAAAAAATGATTAACTACAAAAAAAATGTATAAAACAATAATAAAGTTACAAAATATATTAATAATGTGCACATGCAGTCGACACATATGTATAATTAATAAACGTAACACATGATTTATATTCACTTTCATTAAAAATAAATACCTGTGTGGTATAAGTGCTTATTTTAGCATGTTCATACGTCTTACATTAGTTTTTTACTTTTGTTTTCACATCTTAACTTTTATTTGTTAATACTTTATTGTAAACACCTTAAAAAAAAAAAGTCTAATTCGACTGTATGTTCGGCAGTATATACCAGTCAACCCTCAATGTGGAGAAAATTTGTTGTAGGAACTAGAAATTACCATAATTTTTCGAATATATGAAAGATAGAAATAATTTATATACATAATTATAAAGAACACTAACACTATATAAATATATTCATATATGGTCAGATATTCATATTTATATATATATTATCGCTTAGAAAGCGTACAAAAACGTTTCACGCAATATATTACTGCTGGAGACAAAAGATTACCTACCTAATGACATCCGACTTGCAAGTAAAACTCACTCTCAGACAGGTGTAATTTACTTGACATGATATTCTTGCATAAACTCATTAACGGGTCCATGGATAACCCCAAAATGCTGAACCATATTTCCTAAAAAGTTCCCTGTCGTACATCACGATACCCCACTCAACTCTTTACTTATAAATTGTACAAAACAAACCTGGGGCACTCTCTAATACCTAGACTATGCAGACTGTATAATGAATTTATTCGTGAGGATAAGTCTATTGACCCATTTAGTGACAATTTAGAATTTAAACTTTTAAGGCTAAAATTAATAAAACTCAAAATACTCCTATCTAAGGATAATTAGCTAGTTTAGTTTACTTAAATTATTAATTTTTTTTTCTTCATCTTTCAGCTATTGTACAACTAGTTTTAATTAGCATGATGTAACTACCTGTAAGTGGAATTACGTGTATTTAGCATCCTATGTCCATTTTTTTCGACAACTCCAGTTACATGTAATTCTGTTGGTGGTTCTATTAAAATAAAATAAAATAAAAATGAACAAAATTAGCTATGATAGGTAGGTAAAGCTTAAGGTCCTGTTCAATTTCAAGGTAAAAAAGAATTTCATTCCTGATGCTGCTTGATGATTCTGTGAGGTTAAGTGCTGATTTATGTAGTGCTTGGTGGTAAAGGAAAATATTGCAACCTACATGAATAGTAAATAATAATATTTTTAAAGTCAATCCGTAGAGGAACAGCTATGTTCCAATACTCTTTTCCTCATCATTGGGTATTACATAATACTTTCTAAGAGCCCTATACTTAGCATTCATATATATATAGACTTGTCTTTTAGTAAAAGTAAAGTAACAACCTAAATATTCCACTGCTGGACTGTGTTCTACAGAGAGTGTTATAGCTCACATCATTCCACTGTGGATTGGTCAACTACATGTGTCTTAAAAAAAATATTTTTTTAACCCTTTTTCTTAGACATAGTTTTCTCAATTTTTTATAACTGTTAACTTAAATTTTATAGTACCATTTGTACATTGAGTTCCAGAGAAGTCTAGATGGTGAACTAGTAAAGCCATTGAAATGATGAGTTCAACTAGATCATAAGAAGAATGATCCATGTTATGTAATAAAGACAGGTATTAAAAGTGATCATTATGATATGAAGGAATAGTTCAATCATTTACAATGGAGAGAAAAGAATCAGTAAGTTCTGAAGTAACATATCTGTTGAATAGTTGACTTTGGGTGAGTGACATAGTGAGATGAATATAAACATTTGCAAAATACAAAAATATCTGGTCTTTGTTCAAACACTTCCTCAATAGTCCTACATTCCAAACTGAGAAAGGGGTATAATTTTATATATAGTATATAGATGGGACATTGTCAGTCACTTTTGTCATAATTATCTAACATAAATATATTAGAAGAATTTATTGTGGATACCCAGATTAGCCAACATCATACAATTTTTTTTGATAAACCTGACATTAAATTGGTGCAAGATCTTAGCTTAAATAAAAATAAAATGGTTTTGTAAGACTAAATAGTATCAAAGAAAGAGACAAGGGTATGTAATTTTAATATATTGGGTAACTGAAACATAAACATCCACAACTGAAAATAAAAAAAAAATGGTAACTGGAAATTGAAATCTATACTTGAGACTCAAAAGGCCACGACTTTAGCACATGAAACATGTGAATGGCAAATATTTTAATACAAAATGAATAAATGTTAGTAAATATGTATTAATTAAATAATCTTACGGATTTTATTTAGTAAATATTTTTTTAGAATAATCACCTTGAAACTATTACCAACTTTTCACATATATATATATTAAATATAGCCAAAATGGTGACAAGTCAACGACACCATTTTTGTATATAATTTACTATTCAATTAAAATCTTGTATCTAGATAAATATTGCCAGTTGTAGAGGTATACATTATCATACCTCAGCCACATAACAGTTCTGCTCAGATTCTGCTCAGAGCATATAACTTCTTATGTATAGTACCTATAGTACAAATGACCTCTAAGTCTTTATGCCGATTCAGGTAGACAGACAACATGAGATGAAATTTTCACATTAACATAGCATAATTGTTACTAATTTACTTTTTAAAGTTAAAAGTCCAAATGGGGTAAAATTATTAGGATCAACCAGTTGAGACTCAATGGTGATGGTATCCTTTAAGGATATAGTCCTTCCATGGTTGACCCAATGCATCATGTACTAGCTGAAAACTAGCTGCAACATGGCTCTATCACTGTAACTATACCATATTAATTTTTGTGGTGTCAAATCAACAATAGTCAATTATTTTAATGGTATAATTCATCATTATTAAGCATGGAACACCAAAATATAGTCATTTGTCACTAAACACAATGACAAGCTTGCATAAAATGTTAGAAGTAGACCATGGCGTTAGGTTTTTTTTGTTTTAAAAACAATTATTTTTTATAAATTTTTCTTAAAAAATTAAATGTGTCCCCAGATATACTATTTTAAAATAAACTAATGATACTCAATTCTTTCAAATACATTGTAATCAACATCAAAAACAATTAGGTACCAAAGATATTAATTAAATTAAACATGAGAAATAAGTGGTTTTTATCAGAAATCTATATATATATACCCCCTCAGCTCATTTGCTTATAAAATGT
The DNA here is from genome assembly GCA_029286865.1 of Teinopalpus imperialis. NCBI lineage: Eukaryota > Metazoa > Arthropoda > Insecta > Lepidoptera > Papilionidae > Teinopalpus > Teinopalpus imperialis. The sequence continues at coordinate 6,071,561 of JAGSMU010000017.1, forward strand.
CTTAGTATTGATTAAGCTATAGTTAAAATAATTGAATTTAAATAATTTATTAAATATTATTAGTAGGCCACAAGTTAAGCTTATTCCAGACCTGAATAAGCTTTAATTGAAAATCTTATGAAATTATTAAAATTTCATAGACTATAGAATGTCACATGCGTCGTGATCACGACCTAAAGAGCAAGTCAAGTATGAAATTTATAAGTAAAACCTACATCTTTTTCTGAAGTTCAACCTGCTTCTCCTTCTTTTCATAGTATTCCATGATCTTGAGGCGCTGTTGTTGGACAAGGCGACCCTTTTCAATGTTGAATTCTTCTTCGGCCTTTGCATCAATTTCTTCAGCCTTTTCGTTGGCTTCTTGTTCGATGAAGGCCATCATATGCTTGATCTGGCAAATAAAACGGAAAATATTCGAATTATGATCATTATTTCGTATACCATGTAGTATACTAAAACATTGGAAGGGAAAGATAGCGAATTGGATCAATCGTTATGACAAACTCATGTAGCTCCATGTCATTTATAATAACTAAATTTTTTACCCTCTTTATAATTTACCTGTTTCTGAACATCTGCATCGCTGAGCGCCATGACTGATGGTTATTTTTTAACACCACTAACACGTTAAACAACCGAAGTTGAGCCAGGGAATTAAAAACTGGCCTAAAGAAGTATGTCGACGCCTATCAGACGTGCTTCTTCATTGAACAATCATATGATCTTCTGTCTTGCCAGAAATATAAAAAAATTCTCCCATAGGAAATACCATAGACACTTCTTTCTTGGTCATTTTTAAGAATTTTAATACATTTCTAAGATTCAAAACGATCTATAAAAATATAATATGTATGATTTCTACTATACATATATTGTATTCACCTTTTACTCGGATATTTTTACTTTAATGCAATCTAAATATTTTTAAAGCGTCATTGAAATGATAATAATATATTTATATTGAATACAGACATTAAAACTGAACCACAGTTGTACCTTGATGACATTTTCGATAACCAACTTAGACCAGAATTCGGAAACTGAACTCCAAGTATATGTAATACTTGTAATTTCAACCACTGTCTAGGCTAATAGTGTAATAAATGTTACAATGCTCTTACAGAATTCATGCTGTGAGCAAATTATGGCTTTCAGATCTTAGTTACCATGAATTACTAAAAGATTAACTATTATGATCTTTAATACAGCAACGATTAAAAGCAAACCGTATGAAACAGCGTATGTATATTCACCTATGAAACAATTAACCAAAAACATCGTATGATTAACTATTACATTTAACTAACTTATAACATTAGGCTTACTTATTTTATTTGGTTAAAATAAGCACAGACAAATTATAAATTTCATTTAAACATTCAACACTTAAAGAAAATATTGTAGCTGTATATATTAGACGTAACTTTTAAAATTGCAATTGTGGGTATATTTTAAAAAATAAAGTAATTTAATTACAGACCCATACTCTTACGTATTTTGTTCTGAAGAAACATAAACTAAAGTTGATACAGAAAAAGATTTATTAGTAACTATAAAAGGTGATATCTCGACAATTATGATGAAAAAACGTTCTTCAAAACGAATTACTCCTCCTCAACTCAGGTTGGTAAGTAATTTTAGAAACATAGTAAAATTGTTAAAAAAACAATTGTTTTTATTGAAATGATTTAGTGTTAATTGATTAAATTTGATTAGTTTTCTATTTTTACCTTTAAAGTTACAACTATATTTCAAATGGTAATTCAAAATTCATCGCCATTATGAATTTAAGTCAATTAAGCATCCAAATAAAATTGGTAAATTACAATTAAAAAATCAGTATTTTTTTAAAAGTCGTTCAACTTAAAAAACTAACAACTAATTATAAATATAAATGCACATGTGTATAAAAAGCCATTAAATCAGAAACGTGAATGTTGTGCGGGTGGTTTTTTTTTAGTTTCCGCTTTTATCAATATGGCCGCCAGTTGTTTAGGGTAATGTGGCGTTCGACAAATCTGAGTGAAATTGTTAAATTTGATACTACCGACGTTAAGATGCATAAAGTTTTCAGCGTTTTATAGCAGTGTTTCATGAAAAGGCGATACTACGAGTATTTTTAGTTGGTGAATAAAATTTTGAATGTACACAAATCGCCTTTAAAATTGAACAGTCAACAAACTTTTGTTTGTTTCATTCGAGAAGATTTATTTATTACTGGTGGGAATATACGATTATGAATCATCTATATTATTCCTGAAATAGTGGTACAAGGGCTGAAGTTAACACATTAGGTAAATATTTATGATTTCTGAATAGGACCTGAAATTGGAACATCTTCCAGAGTCGCCATTGTTTGACAGGCGAATAAATAACCATTTCGATCTACGTATAACACCTACTTTATTTGTTATTATTGACGAACGCTATGTTGTCCATCGCAACAAGATGTTTTGTCATACGGTAATCATGTTTTTGTTGTTCGTATCTTTCTGAGAACGAGTTATTTGACAATATAATTCGGTTCCTGTGCTTTTACTGAAATTCAAATTATTCTAAATGAATATTATGCCATATGTAGGTCAAATCCAAAAGTTCTGAAGTAATACACTCATGTTCTTAATAAATTTCTGATGAAGTTCACCATGTTCATAATATATTACTTTTAAGTTTTGGATGGATTTTGTAAATAATTTGAGCTAATATTTCGGATCTGATAAATTTGTAAATATTTAAAAAAAGGTATTAGTATGCATGTTTTAAACTTTGCTAGTTTTACAGCTTGTTATTATAATTATTTATAATGAAGTCTCAAAAGTTTCAAGTCAGTTAAAATTTCTAGGTCATACTTCAGTACTTTATATGGAAAAGGCTTATTGAGCAAATCACATTTTTATTAAATACTACAAATCCAGAAGGGCTTATTGGATGTAAAGTCAATTTACAGTGATAAAGTATCTATAAAATAATTGTCATTGATTTGTAATTAAAAAATTTCTTAAGTACTTTATTTAGGAATTTGTTGTGAAATGCTAGAAAATACTTGAATTTAATACTTTTAAGCAAGTATTAGTAATTATTCATGTCACAGCTCATTGGTGAATGTTTATAATCAAATTTGAATAGTGAAATCTAATATCTCAATATTTATTGTAAAGAATACCTTATTTTTATATCTTTCCTTGCATAATCTGTATTAAAATATTTTTTCAAGCAAACAAATGTATAATTATACTGAAATATCTATGAATGTATGAATATATCTTTAATTTTTTTATTATAGTTTAAATCTATTATAATTTCCATTGAGAGTGAAATAGTTTACCAGCAAACATAAACAAATCTTTTTTGTTCTAATTTCAGGTTATGGCAAACTTGAATTTTCAGCAAGCACCAAGAAGCCTGGCTAGTGGCGGGGTGGGTGGTGTCAGTGTGGGAGGCAGAGTGGCATCAGGATTGGTTGGAGGAGTATCTGGCCATGTGACGCCTACTTTTGGCGGGGCGTTGTCGCCCGGCCGAAATTCCACTGCCATGCCGGGAGGTGCACCACCTTCCATGGCCTCAAGATCCACACTTTTTGGTCAGCGGGCTTTTGTAGATCGAAGAGTACCAATACCAACACCTTTATCACAGACTAACTCTAATTCAATGGTTAGAGACTAGTATATATCTATTACCATAATTTTTATTTTTGTTACTATAATTATTATGTACATTTTCTTAACTTATCTTTAACTTTTCAACTAGTTCTGAGATATATTATGAATATAAGAATAGTTTTGTTCATTTTATCTTATTGATGATGAAAGAGGTGAAATGCAAGTGAGGGACTGTTGGGTAGACGAGAACTGTCACTGTTAATCTATCCGCAAAGCAATTTTAACATCTAATGAGAGGTTTTTCATGTTAAAGTCAAAATGTTAACAAACAAGCTAATGGTAATTGATTTAGCTTGTATTATTTATATTATTCTAATATTACATTATTTTATAATTAAAAGTTTACAATTTTTGAATTTAGAAGTTACATTTTAACTATTCATTAAGACTAAAATATAAGTTTATTAAGAAAATTCTAATATATTCTATATATATAATAATTTATAACTATTGACTAAGATATAAATAATATCATTTGATAGATCATACAAAGCTTGCTTTGAAAATATAATTAATAGAATATATTATAATAATAAATATTGTATTTATATTAATTATAGGTTTGAATCCAAATATGGGAATGGGATCTAATTCCTATTAAACTGTTAGCATTCATTTCTTTCTTATAGTAAAGATATTAGGAAAATATTTATTATCATTACCCATCATACATTATAAATGTGCTTGCTTTAAAATATTTAGTTCATCATAATTTTGTTTAAACGTCTTAATTTTCAATCTTTAATTTTGCATTCTTAATTTTTTAAATATGATACAAGTTAACTACTGAATAAATAAAAGACAGATTTTCATCAGAAAACTCATCAGAGCAATAAAAAATTATTGCTCTGATGAAAGTTATGTGCCGAATACAAAATTGACCATAAAAAACATTAGTTATCAAAAATGTAATAGTTAATTCCATTATTAAAATTTGTTCGGCAGTCAAGTATGGCGAATCTGTCAAGGTTTAACGCCAGCAGCAACTATCACTCAGTGTTCGGGGAGGGCGGCGATACCTCGACGCCGCCCTTACTGGACCTGAGTGAATTCCCTTCGCTGACGGCACGAGGCGCCGGCGACCAGGCACCGGCCGCCGCACCTCCACCGCCCGGCTCTAAACCTTACGGTTAGCTCTTTCATAAAATATATTAACAAACAATATCTCTTTACTGATTTTCAGTGATAGCATAGTCACAGCAGTAAAGAGCTTTATTTGAAATTTGGGGTTACATTATATTCTTATATATATATGTTACCAACAAAAAATCATCTTAGTTTTATTCCAGTAAAAAAGAGTACTGTGACTGACCTATATCCATTCTTTAAATTCATGGTGAAGGTAGAATATCAGTACTACACTAAAATTGTCTTATGAATATATTATTTATGTAATTAACTAAAAGCTTGGTCCACTGCTTAGTCCATCCATATATTTTAATACTATTGGAGAATAATCCACTGTGTAGCTTTTTAGGTGTCCAGATTACTTTTCGTTGTTATGGTGCGCCTTTTATGTCGAAACTTAAACACCTCGAAACAACAATACAATTTTTGTAGTTATTGACCCAAAACCTGGTTGTAATTCTTAAATGCAAAACTAGATTTTGCATCTAAGAATTTTAGAAACATAAATGTGTGTGCACTTTTATGATTGTGTACACACATAAATAAATACTACATGCCATAGTTGACTTCCAAATAAACACTTGAGTACACTAAGCATAATAAATATCACTGACAAAAGCAACAATTTTATTCAGTATTTCTATTTTATTTAAATATGTTTGTAACTATTTTGCATGTGCATAAAAATATTTGAAATTTGATTTGTATCTATGCTTACATATATTTCTTTGATATGATTCTCCTTTTGCCCCTTAACCATTAATTCATTAGTGGGCTACATTTAAGTAAGTTTTGCAATACTGTGTTAAACTGCAATCATTTGGTCAATCTTGGAAAGCTTGTCAAAATGTGGACAACAACAAATACTGCCAAAGTTTAAATGTGTGTTCAACGTTTATGAACATGCTCCAGGTGACAGTTCAGAACTTCATAGGGCTAGTCTGTTGCTGGCCTTAAGTCCAAGTTTTCTTTAATGTTATTACAATACCTTTTGTTTTAATTTCCAGTGGGTATGGTGAAGCAGCCAACATCTGAACAATCAGAGTTCACGATGTCGTCGGAAGACTTTCCCGCGTTGCCGGGCACGAGTACTGGTGGTGTAGTCAATGTTACTCCTCATATAACACATGTGACGCAGCCTGCCCACTCACACACACCACAGACATTAGAGTATGCAAACCATAATGATGCTAAGCCGCGGAAAGGGATACAGACCTCACCCGATGGTACATTTTGTTTATTTATTTATTTCATTCAAAACATCTGAGCTTTGTTTCCTTTTTTATGTTGGTTAAAGCATGCTTCGATGTTGTTATTTTGCAATCGAGTTTGTTAGGGAATAACAAGTTATGGTAATTTAACTCTTATTAAATTACAGAATAGATTGAATTTGCATTTTCAAAGCATTTTTTTTATTTAGTACACTTTTTATACTTAACATTCACTAAAGAGATTGAGCTTATTTAAGACATTAGTACAGGGAAGTTACTGGATTAGCATAACCTGACAATATTTTAAATGTTAATACTAACATTTTAGTACTTACGGTATAATAAATTATATAAAACAATAATAAATCTTATAAAAAACAGATTTATTACTACTTCATTCAAAGTTCAAGTATTAATAAATAGGCATTTTTTTTAATCTATTCATTTTGGTATCTGTTATGCATGCTCCTTTTCTCCATTAGAAGTTTTTAGATTTCAAAGTAATATAGTTTTATCAAATTTTAAAGTATATATCTGACATGGGTTTTTTCTGTCCCTAAAGTTGTCAGTCAAGGAGCGCATACGGAATACTATGGTGTGTATTTCTAAAGTTTAGGAGTCAAGTTTAATGAACAGGTTAATATGTTATAGTAACTAACATACATTTTTAAGAGGATATATAGTTATAACATATTAACTACACGAAAGCTCGTAAATTTAACATTGGTATTCAGTGTTTGTTGATTTTTAGGCAAAGTGACGAATATACCGGAGACGATGATACCAAACCAGTTTGGTATAGTGGGACTGTTGACGTTTATCCGCGCCGCAGAATCCGACCCCAGCCTGGTATCATTAGCCTTAGGTCAGGATTTGACTGCTCTTGGATTGAATTTAAATTCACCTGACAACCTTTACCTTACCTTTGCTGGACCTTGGGCGGATACGCCTTGCAGGTAAATTATTTATATATATGAGTTAACACATTGTGTTAACAATTCAAACATTTGTTTAATATGCTCACTTGAGCCTTTCCAGATTTCCCATAAATCTTTCACATTTGTCTTAGTAATGATAGTACTATTTGTATCTTAGATATTGGTATGTTACCTTAGTCTCATAACTTTAGTTTTAATATCTCAAGAGTATTTCACCATGCAAGAAGGACTATCATTCAGTTTTTTTTAGGGTCACCTCTTAGGACGCCTAATATTGCCTCATACTTTTTATAACACTTTGTCCTTGTAACATGGGCCTTTGCTTGCCACAACAGATTATTATTTTGTATCATATTATTATTATAATTAATCTTCCAAATAAGTATTGTTTGCCATATTAAAACATTACCACTGCATGGCTAAGATCATGTATAATTATAAAAATATTATAAGTTAATTTAAGTTGATGACATATGGTATAATCTGTGCATTTTTGATTAAATGTCATATGAAACTGATAATTTTATGTTATTTATTAGTTTAAAATGTCTTTCAGCCTTTTATTTAGATAGTTTACCATGTTTATAGCCTCTGGACATTTCATCCAAAATGTACTATGAAATCTGTTTTTAATTAAATTATTTCTACTTTTCAGGCCTCAAGACATGGACTATAATGTACCTCCTGAGTATCTGATAAATGGAGCTATTAGAGAAAAATTAGCACCCCTACGACTGAGTCGATATAAGGAAGATCTATTGTTCTATTTGTTTTACTGCTTCGTGGGCGACGTGATACAAATTGCTGCAGCGGCCGAATTGTGAGTGATTGTAGTTTGTTAAAATTATCAAATAAAAAAGCTTCGAGATAGTAGTAGCTTATGGGAGAGAGTATTGACAGTTCAGGTTCACAACTTCTACTATATCATTTACCATATTTCTTGTACACAGATTGCATATGTCGATAGACATAACCATACTTTCAATAAAGTTAAGACAACCTTAATTAAAGTAGAAACTCCAATAAAATATTAAATGTTTAATTAACCTGTTTAATCATCTAATAGAACATTGATTGACAAACAATATACTTTAAAAGCGTAAAGAAATATTAACAGTCCATGCAAAAAAAGGCTATAGTTAGTTAAACTGATTTTTCATCAAAGAATCCTCCTTAACATTTTATGACTTTTTACAGAAGTCTCGGCATACGGGCAATCAATGTGGTAATGGGGTCTTGTTATATATTGTTCAAAATTTCGCATAAAGCGTTCCACATTTCTTCTCGCGAGGATGGACCACGGCTACGGACGTTCCTATGAACCTCTTCCCACAAAAGTTCAATGGGATTGAGATCCTTGGCTAGAGAAGCAACCCCAGACCACAATTGGGCCACCACCATGCTTGATTTGTTGGGTCTACACAATCTGACATCATCTTTTCTTGGACACTGTGACGAACGTAAATTCTGCGTCGCTTAACATCACCAGAAATCCGCATAAACGAAGTAAACAAAACCAGAGTTAAAACTTTATCATTGACTACAGTAAATCGGCGACTGAGAGATGCGAAGTTGTGTAGTCGCGTTGCCGTTCGAAAACCTCTGCTAAGGCCGCAAAACAAGAAAAGACGTATGCAGTGGGCTCTTGCCCATCGAGATTGGATAGAAGAAGATTTTAAAAAAGTGATTTGGACCGATGAATCCAAGTTTAAACTATTCGGTTCAAAACGTAGAATTTACGTTCGACGCTGTGCCCAAGAAAAGATGATGTCAGATTGTGTAGACCCAACAATCAAGCATGGTAGTGGCTCAATTATGGTCTGGGGTTGCTTCCCTAGCCAAGGAACTGGCGATTTGATAAAAATTGAATGAATTTTGAAAAAGGAACAGTACAAAAACATTTTAGAACAAAATGCCGTTTCTTCCGGGTTGCAATTAATTAGAGATGGATTCATTTTCCAACAATGATCCAAAGTATAGCTCAAAATTATGTAGTGGATATTTAGAAGAGAAAGAGGCACAAGAGGTGTTAAAAAACATGGTTTCGCCTCCTCAGAGACCAGATTTTAATCCCATTGAACTTTTGTGGGAAGAGCTTGATAGGAATGTCCGTAATCATGGCCCATCCTCGCGAGAAGAAATGTGGAATACTTTATGCGAAATTTGGAATAATATATCACAAGACACCATTAACAAATTGATTGCCCGTATGCCGAGACTTGTGAAAACGTCATAAAATGTAATGGAGGATTTTTTGATGAAAAATCAGTTTAGGCTGACTATAGCCTTTTTTTGCATGGACTGTTAATATTTCTTTACGCTTTTAAAGTATATTGTTTGTCAATCAATGTTCTATTAGATGATTAAACAGGTTAATTAAACATTTAATATTTTATTGGAGTTTTACTTTATTTTCCTACTTTAATTTAGGTGGTCTTAAACTTTTGGCCTGTAGTGTATAAACATATGATATATTCATAATATATGACCTTAAATTTATGATCATAATTTCAGTACATCACTAGTCCACTGCTGAACTAGGTCCACAGACTGTCACAGAGTACAATTCTGATCCATCGAATTACCGCAGACTTCCACAGGTCGTCACTGCATCGCAGCCGGAGGTCGTCTTACGCTGCGATGGCCAATACTAGATTGCCACTCGAGAATTTTTCTTCCCCATCAGTGTTATCGCTTCAACGAGATACATGGCTGGTCCGTTGCACTTCTGCAAATTGATCCTTTGAGCTATTCCGCTTACCTCAGTTCTTCTCCGGATTCACGGTTTTTAACTCAATAATCCAGAGAAACACGGAGTATCCTAATATGAACAGCGGTGAAGAATCACGTCTCAAATCCGTAGTTCTTCACTGGCAACACGCACTAGTTACCGCCATTTCTTCGTGTGGCTTCGTCATTAGAATAAGCCACTCCATCACATCCCGTGGGTGTCGTAAGCGACGACTAAGGGAGACACCACAAACAATTAGTGACCACCGATAGATGGCCGAATAACCATCTCTAAATTTTAGACCTTTAGTACATAGGCAAGCAATGGGCAGCAGCATTAAAGGTGCAAGGTGAAATGGGAATTATGGCATACACCTTACATACATAATGAAGAGTTAATTTTTTTTAAAATTTTATTTATAATTACGTGTCTATGAAAATTTCATGTACATAACTTTAATGGAAATAATAAATAAAATATATTTAATTAATAATAATATTTTATAACAGTGACAGTATCTAGTTTTTACTGCCTTTTTAGTTTGTATATATTTATAGATTATAAAACACATACCTAGTCCGGCCATAAGTTCTGTTACAAATGAAAATGCATTTTTTTTAATGAAGTAATGTAATATTATAAAAATTTATACCTACATATTTATTAGTCTCAACATAATATTTAAAAAAATATTCTATTTAAAATGGCCACCTTTGGCTTTTATACAGGCCTTTAATCTGTTTGGTCACGAATCTATGGAGTTACGCAATGTTTCCAAGGGAAATTTCGCCACTGCTTGCCCCAAATATTTTTTAAGCGACTCAATGTCGCCGTGTCGTCGTTTAGAGCAGGCCACGCCCTCTAAAGCTGACCATAATTTGAAGTCTAATAATCATAGGTTGAGGTCTGGGCTAGATGAGGGCCAGTCTTCAGCTCTTAAAGTCCGGAACGTTGGTTTCAAGCCAGGCTTGGGTAGTTCGTGCCTGGTGACCAGGTGCTGAGTCCTGGTCACTTTGGCTAAAGTTTTCACTCCTTTTTCACTAAAATGTAGTTTTGCGAGTCCTTGATAAGACACGCCCCACCAAACCATCACTGACGCAGGATGATGACCACGTTGTACCTTTCCGACCACTTGAGCAGCTTCATTAGAACTGTGAGCGTACACTTTATCATTTTGCTTCCCCATCAGTGTTATCGCTTCAACGAGATACATGGCTGGTCCGTTGCACTTCCGCAAATTGATCCTTTGAGCTATTCCGCTTACCTCAGTTCTTCTCCGGATTCACGGTTTTTAACTCAATAATCCAGAGAAACACGGAGTATCCTAATATGAACAGCGGTGAAGAATCACGTCTCAAATCCGTAGTTCTTCACTGGCAACACGCACTAGTTACCGCCATTTCTTCGTGTGGCTTCGTCATTAGAATAAGCCACTCCATCACATCCCGTGGGTGTCGTAAGCGACGACTAAGGGAGACACCACAAACAATTAGTGACCACCGATAGATGGCCGAATAACCATCTCTAAATTTTAGACCTTTAGTACATAGGCAAGCAATGGGCAGCAGCATTAAAGGTGCAAGGTGAAATGGGAATTATGGCATACACCTTACATACATAATGAAGAGTTAATTTTTTTTTAAATTTTATTTATAATTACGTGTCTATGAAAATTTCATGTACATAACTTTAATGGAAATAATAAATAAAATATATTTAATTAATAATAATATTTTATAACAGTGACAGTATCTAGTTTTTACTGCCTTTTTAGTTTGTATATATTTATAGATTATAAAACACATACCTAGTCCGGCCATAAGTTCTGTTACAAATGAAAATGCATTTTATAGATTATAAAACACATACCTAGTCCGGCCATAAGTTCTGTTACAAATGAAAATGCATTTTTTTTAATGAAGTAATGTAATATTATAAAAATTTATACCTACATATTTATTAGTCTCAACATAATATTTAAAAATATCTTAATAATTTTTATATAATAACTTCAACCGTGTTTCCTTCTGCAATATCCAGATACAACCGTGAATGGCGGTATCATATGGAGGAGAAGGTGTGGATCTCGCAAGCGCCCGGCATGCCAATGGTGGAGAAGACATCCACCTACGAGCGCGGCACCTATTACTTCTTTGATGCGCACAATTGGCGGAAGGTATCATCATTTGATTATTATAACAAAAAACAGTGTACTTTGGATTGGAATTGGTGGTGGATTCCTGGATAATAATTTTCCTAGTTAATAATAATTAAAAGTTGAAAAGAAAAGTTTTTATGTAACAGTATTTATGACCAGATTAGTTATAATAGTGTTAGGTATATACAATAAAACTTAACGTATTTAATAAGTAAACTTATCATCAATATATAATATTATTTATTTAAAAATATCTTAATAATTTTTATATAATAACTTCAACCGTGTTTCCTTCTGCAATATCCAGATACAACCGTGAATGGCGGTATCATATGGAGGAGAAGGTGTGGATCTCGCAAGCGCCCGGCATGCCAATGGTGGAGAAGACATCCACCTACGAGCGCGGCACCTATTACTTCTTTGATGCGCACAATTGGCGGAAGGTATCATCATTTGATTATTATAACAAAAAAAACAGTGTACTTTGGATTGGAATTGGTGGTGGATTCCTGGATAATAATTTTCCTAGTTAATAATAATAAACTTCCTACATAGCGTCAGACAAATAAATGAAATAAACAGTAAACCAGATATTTTCCCTAATATCTAAGTAAGAATACTAAATTTGTAAATTTAACCTTTGAAAGAGAAAAGTATCAGTCCCGTGGGATTTTTTTAAATAAGGGGTTTATTCTTGTTTTACTATTAACAGAGTAATAACTAGATGTATTCTATATTTTAAATAACAAAAATAATTTTTAGAAAAGTATTCACTGTATCATGGTTTTATGTGGTGGAATGTTATCACAGAAAGTGCAGATATTACTTAATATTTCTCAAAAATTTGTTGTATTGAAATATAAGAAGGAAACTCGTTGCAATTTGTAAACAGTATACAGTATCCAATCATAATTAAAAATCTTAACTCGCAACCGGAGGCGTGTCACTAGTCGTTATATCACACTAACTCATAAGAGCACGGAATGGCCCGTCGCCGATATGTCGATTTTATATGATACGTTATCAATCATTCTAGTAATGCTCTAGATATGCCTCATCCACCCGCAGTTTGGCAAAATCAAAGCACTTCGGGAAACAATACACCTTATCACTACCACTATAAGGTTCGTTCATTTTGCCTTAGCCTATGTATTCGAGAATATCGCGTCTATGTGTGCCTTCATAGGTCCGGTCCGGTGATATCGGCTCATCGACCACGTCCAAATGACTACAAACTCCGTGCAAACAGATCCCGTCCCCGGAGATCATGATTCTTAGCGACTTTAACGCCCAACATGCCGAATGGCTTCGATCACATACAACCGATCATCCGGTGAGATCAGTTAACGACTTTTCATTGGCGTATGATCTGACATAGCTGAACACTTCGCCTATTCGGGTTTAAGGCGTGAAAGATCATACATTTTCCCTGTTGGACCTTCTACTGACATCTCATCCGGACAACTATCTAGTCTCCGTCGATGACCCACTGGGCTCATCGGACCATAGTTTGACGCGAAGTGATAGTGCATCTAACGTGCCCGTGCGATTTGCAGTATATCGCCATGTGTGGCGCTACATATCAGCGGATTGTGACGGGATGCGGTCTCATTTTGCATCCTACCCATGGGGGCGCATTTGCTTCTTGCTGAAAGATCCTAACGCTATTGCCGATTCGGTCTTCTAAGTGGTACTTCATGTGATGTTATTTTTCATTCCATCCTCAATGTTGTTCATCGACGGGGATTCCAGTTGCGATTTGGTTGCTCCTGCAATATAACGTCTACGTTATAGGCTGGAGGAGTGTCAACTCTGCCTCCTGGTTGGTCCTGATAGAATCCCTCCAATTGTGCTGAGGACTGGAGCACACGTCTTTGGCCACAAAATAATGGAATCCATTTTAAACTGCCAGCTCATAAAGTACCAAGAGGAAGACGAGCAGACTAGCGACCGCCAGTACGGGTTCTGTAGGGCTCACTCAGTTGGTGACCTTCTGGTCTACTTGACTCATAGATGGGCGCAGGCAGTCGAGGCCAAGGGAACCCTCGTTGGTTAGTCTGGACGTAGGGAAACCCTTCGAAGGGGTTTGGCACAATGCATTTCTTTCGAAGATTCGTTCCTATGGGCTTTCTGACAAATTATGCATGTGGGTCACAAATTTTCATGAACCGTAGCAACAAGGTCGTTGTCGACGGTGCATGCTCCGACTCCAAACCAGGGAATGCCGGTGTTCCATAAGGCTATATGCTATCTGCACATCAATGACATGTTGCAAGTTAATAACATTCATTGCTATGCGGACGACATCATAGGGACAGCAAAACTTCATTGAGTGTCTGAGGTCGAGATTTTATTAAACGAAGTCTGCGCCGTCCAAAATTGGAGTCGAAAAAACCTAGTCCATTTTAACCCTACGGAGCCACAAGATTATGCGTTTACCGCTAAAAAGGATCCATTTGTCGCATCTCCTAATTCTGAAAACACTCCCCTTGCTGTTTCAATCCGTATCGGAGGCCTTGGCGTTGACATATCGAGTGACGTTCAGTACCGCGGACTCTAAAAAAACTAGGCGTGCTTAACAGAACAAGACAGTATTTCATGTCGGCCCACTGTGTGCAACTTTACAAAGCGCCATTTCGGCCTCAGATGGAATACTGTTTGTAAACCCCCACTGAGCTTTAGGCGAAATTATTACGAATATTATGTCAATTTATAATTTGACACAAAGTCTGATTGAGATGCTAATAAAGTACCTCATCCTTCTTCCAGTATCCTGTTACCTGCATCTGTTCCTGTTCTTCTTTCATCATTAAATCATAATGTATATAAAAAGTTATGTTTATTTACTTACTGTAAATAATATACAATTATAAGTACATATGTATACAAATAGTATTCTATATGATATATTTTATTAATTACCATTCCTTTCCATAATGTAGTATTTTGTATTAGAGATAGTTTTATAACCTACAGATCCTATCCTTTATCCGATGTAAAATTCTTTTCTGTTACTATTCCGTTTCCTTACATTTGTCTGTGGCAATAAGCACTGCCTGAAGCCAATTAAAAAAAAAGAAGTAAAATAACATTTAAACATTTTCACTAATACACAATGGTCTAACATTTCATTATAACAATAGAAATAAATATAGGTTATATAAAGTAGAAGTCGAAATCATTATATATGTGTGTTGTTTGAATAAAAAAACACGGAAGCTCAACTTGTTACAAAGTCCTGAGTTTTTCAAATTCTAATGTTCTAACAATGTCATTTACGATATTTATGTCTGGTATATGACGTAGCGCGCGGTCATATTCTGGACTTAATTAAGCCTTATTTGAAATTATTGTAAAAAGAGAAATTAACTTACATTTACCTTCTTTGATGGCAGGTGGCGAAAGAGTTCCACCTGGACTACAGCAAGTTAGAGGGGCGACCGCAGCTGCCGCAGCACGTGCCCACGTAGCGCCCGCTCGCCGCACACGCACTTAATGTAGTTTTGTTATATAAAAAGTACAAGTTATCACATATTTTTACTTCCCCCTTTCTTTTTACTAGCGGTAATAGACTAGAAAACCACTCGAAACTACTACGTCCACATGGAACGGAGTATCATCATTTTTTGCCTGTGGCACTCAATTGGTGCATAGGATTCAATTAGGACACATAGATCTATGGATTTGAGCATTCAGTTGCTGCCGCTACCTTATGTTTGGAGAACAATTAGCTTTCAATCTAAACAAAAGCTTGCCTTAGATTAATTTTGAATGCTACAAAAACCCTTGGAAGGTACAATGTTTGCAAATGCTTCTAGGTGATATAATAATAGCTATAGCCTTCACTGGGTAGAGATTTCTTAAGCAGTCCATTCTGCGCCACTAGACTCTTTGATTGCATGTCTTTGAAAAATTATTCATTTGTTTAGTTTTTGCAATACCCGATGTGTCAATTGGCCGTCTCAATTCGAACTATATATGTTGCTTCCATGTTCACCTATTGCAATATCGCACAAAACGTTTTGGCAACCTTCTAGGCCCTACCATCAAATTATGGGTTTCAGCTTCTGGAATTTGGAGCTATCATCATAAGGACATGGGCATCTCCAATATGCACGCCACTGAGGATGACCCTCCACTACTAAGATCCAGATGAAGGTCGTCGTACAGTATGTCTGCCGGTCCACTTCTTGATTTTGTGTATTTGTAATTGTAGCCAAGAGAAGACGATGCTGGCATGATGAATCTTCCCAGCTTTTTCTCTTTTATTTATTACTGTATCCTCCTAATCTAAGGTAAACAAGGGGGAAAAATATTTTAATATAATAATAAATGTACATAGAGAAGTAAAGCCGGAACTATATAAAAACATGTTGCGAGATGATAAGGGTCTAATGTAGAATGCTCAATGGTGTTAAAAGAAATTGAAAATTTAACTTTAAGGAAAATATATACGTTTGTTCAGTTGGATTACATGATAGAGAGTACATACAAACATATACTGTTATAACAGTATATGTCATGTGTATACTGTCATGTCTTATACACAACTTGTTCAACAATACTTTATGGAAATTCAGGATTCTTTATTTCTATATCACATTGATTCATTTAAAAGGAACAGTTATATGTACTTACGTAAATTGAATAAAAGTCTATGAAATTATATCACACTTAATAAAAACGTTAGGCAATAAATGTGTGCAACATTAATCTCCATAATATGATGATAAGGGGAATGAATCAGTAAGAGATTAATTTTGAAAGGTAAAAAGAAAGTTTGAGACAAGGGCAATCCTAGGTGGCAACAAATGGTTATATTAAATATTTTTATTGAGGCAAATGTAAATAAGACAAAATATGATAGTAAGAAATTTATTGCTTTAATTTTAGTGGTGTAAGTATATACACTAAGCATTACAAGTCATAAATACTCAATTCTCTCAACATAAAAGTTCAATGGATGGCAGGACAAACCTAGATATATTGTTTTACTAAATTGAATAATTAATAAATCAACAGCTAAATGTGTTAAATTGCAAAGTGTAATGTAAATAAAATGCACATTATGCCAAGCTATAAAACTAATGAACATACACATTTTGACATTATGTACATTAGTTGAAGTTGAGATTATTAAATTTTGTTGAAATAAATCTCAGTCAACATCCTCAGTGCTAACTGATGATGTGGTTGCGGTTTCTCCTGTATTTTCCTTCATTTTCGGCTCTTCGTCATTTTTACCGGGAACCCAGAGACCCGCATCCACACACCTCTTCATGAAATAAACAGCTTCCTGTTCTGGCATTTTTGCAATAGTCTCTTGTAGCATTGGTACATCTTGGGCATCAAAGCATTTTTTCAGTTCCTGAAACAAATACAAGGCTAGTTACAAAAGGAATTACAAAATTTGTAATACATCATTAAATCAACTTATAAATCAATGATTAGGACTTTCTATATTGGAATAATCAATCAATTTTAGCGAAACTCAAAAGATAAAAAGGATTGCCTGAGGGTCTGGTGAAAGATCTTGGACTATTACAAAGTTTATGAGAATTTTAAGGTAATTAATGAATTGAATAACGGTTTCAATTCAACTTTTTAGAAACCCTTAAAAGGAGGGAGGTGACTATGAACTGAGCAATGGAAGTTGAATTCATCCATATATCATATTTGTGTATCCAACATAACATATAGCCCTTAACCCTAATAAAATAATAAAAGCAAATGATAAGGTAATGATAACTATAGTAACATGACTGAATCAGTGCACTTCCAACTATAGTTGTATCATCAACTTAAACATCTGGCACTATTACGAACTTCTGCTGAACACTTTGGTCCAGCCAAAAGATACATGGAGTTTAATATATACTGCACTTTCTTTCATAATAAAAGCTAAATGAATTAAAGCTGAATTCATACATCGGGCAGTTCCTCATAGACTTCTACAGGGTCTAATCCTCCAGGGCCTAGCCTGGCTTTCCTCTCCTCTTCTTCCTGCTCACGAATAGCTTCCTGAACTTTTTCTACCGCTCGCTTCCTGATACGGTCTTTGAATTGTTTCAGTTCATCATCAAAGGAATCTTTGTATGTCTTTTCAGCTAATTGAATTCTGTAATCAGTACACATTTCAAGTCATTTGCTATGAATATGTTATGACTATTATGGAACAACATCACACAAAGTGTGTGATCCCAAATTTTTATTAGAGGCATGCCTAATATTTTTATAATGTACTAAATATAAAAAAATCACACATATATACTTCAGTGGCATCTGTTAATACTATAGAAAATCTTTATGCTTTTTCTTAACCTAACAGCTGTTTAAAGAAACCACAATTAGGTTACCACAGTATTCCCTCCTGTCATGGATGGTAAATAAGATTGATAAAATTTTATCAGGTTAACCAAAAAATATTTAGGATATTAATTACACTAGTTTGAATTTTTAACAGTGGTAGAGCCACTCTGCTATTTGACTCTGGCTATGGTATGAATTTATTGGCTCAACTGGGGAAGGACCATGCAGTTGGGATCTCCTTAATACTAGTGACAGGGCATTCCATCTTAACTCTTAATGGGTAATGCAGATGCATTAGGAGTCCTTATCATGGATATAGTTCTGTGGGTCTTCATTACTGTAGGTAAGTACTTGTACCTACAAGTGAACTATGTGGTTTTTTGTCCAATATCCATCAATAAAATAATAGAAAAAATATATATAGTTTTAGCAAATTACTGTGTTGTGAAGTCTTAAAAATATCTGCTATCATAAACAGGTATTTTAAATATCAAACTAAATAATAAGAAAATACTTTGAAAAGAATGAGCCAACACAGGCTCTTGGATCCACATCAAGCTGTCTCGAAAGCTCCAGTATATACTGCATACATATTGTCTGGTGGGCCACATGTGCCATTAAGTCATGTTTCTGTAAATGAAAAAGAACATAAAGAAGAAGAAACTACAGGATTTTAAGACTTTTACTCCAAACTGTATACAATAGGAAATGAAGTTTGTAAGAAACTTTGTTCTGTATATCAGTTGTCAGTAATAATATTTATGCTTAGAAAGAGAAAAATTAATAACCAAATTAATTGCAAGCAAAAGACGTGGGCAAATATCAAGCAAAAAAAAAATATATACCATAATTACTGAGCCACATGGGTTTTAATATCTTATCCTCCACAAGCTATACTACCCCTGGGATAACATAGAAAAAGATAGTGTAATATATTATCATAAAAAGCAATCTAGTATTTTATGATAGAAATAAAATACTTAGTGATAACAATTACCTCTTCCATTTCCAAATTAATACACCAAATAACAAGATAATTTGCCGTTTCCTCGCATACTAACTGGTTATGGTCTAACAGGAATTTTTTCGAATCATCATACTTCCTCAGCATTCCAAATTGCTTCAGTAGTTTTTCATTTTCTTTAATAAACTTCTTCATTTTAGCCTCTTTTTCCTCTTCTGTTAGATTTTCATCCTTCCTGGCAGGCTTTGTGTTAATTACAGTTTTTGTGAATCCTGGAGCACTTATTGTGTCTACATTCCATGGAGTTTGTTTTTCTTTTTTTTTAATATCGTCTTCTTTTCTCAGTAATTCTTTTTCTTCCTTTTCCAAATCATAAAGTGCTTTTTTTAACGATTCCAAGGTTGGACTACTGGGATTAGTATCAGTGATTTTTCTTTTTGCTTCACTTATTTTCCTAAACGTGTCAGACTTCTTCTGCTCAAATTCCTCTTTTTCGCGACGGCGTTCTTCCATTCGCTCTACGCGGGCTTGATGCCGCCATCGGAATAAGGAAGGCGTGTCAATGTTTGGATGTGTCTCGTCTTCATCATCGGAAATCTAATAATAGATAAATAAATATATAATATTAAATCGGAATTTAACGATATTTAATAATATGATAAAATGTATTCGATTTAATTGGAAATCCATTGTTGATAATTTTTTGCTTATTAAAAGACACGCTCTTCATATTTAGTCTTATTTTTTTAAAACTTTAAAAAATAAGTATCAAATTAAATTACAGTAACTATTCTCGGAATTATAGATTAAGTAAGAAAACTTTCGATGATAGAAATGAAAACGGTAAATGGACTAAATAAAGGATAGGTTCTTGTTTGCGTACCTCAATGTCCTTCCACTTGCTGTAATCCACCATTATCCCAACGTAATAGCTAAACTTTTTAGTTTCTTTAATCGCAAAAAACGTTCTAAGTTGTATAGTTTCAAAACACAATGTGTGTATAGACAATTTATTACATATACTTTAGCCGTTTAGCTGACAGTTAAATAATCCGGAATATTCTTTTAATTTTATCATGAAACTTACCACAGGCTACGACACATATCAGACGTAGAACGTAGATAGATTATAAAATTTTAGGTTCAAATCATGGAAGATTATTCAACACTTAATTAATATAATATAATTCGTCTTACTGGTTTTGCCTTATTCATGTTCTACCATAATTCCCAATAATAATATAGTCTTTTTTGGTACGTTCCAAAAATCAATAATAAAATTCAGGAACACAAAATAAGAATTTAGATTTGCAGTGTACCAAAAAAATAAAGAATATAAATCAACAAAAATAGCTATATTATGTTTTTGTTGAGATATAAAATTATTATCTATAGACCAAGATGTAAAACGCCAGCGTAGCGCAGCTATTGCACCACTGGCACTCACATGTCGAAAAAAACATATTTATTTTATCTCTGTATTTATATAGGGTTATAGGTTGGCAATGTTAAGGTGGCATACAATCAACTTTATGGCCATGTTCATTTTCCAAATAGTTTAAAAAGTAAGTTTCTTATGTTAATGGTTTTAGGTGAAAGTATATAGTCCAAATTAATCTTAAAAATTTCAAAACGTTATTCATAACAATACGCGCTTATTTATTCGTAATAATACCAAGAGATGTCATTAAGTAAGTATACAAGTTATGAATACGTAAAAATAAATATTACTTTGTTATATAAAATACCATAACAGATTATATGCACTATTTAATTGTAGTACCAAAGTGTGCAAGAGTGATCTCTGTCCGGAAATTTTAATAATAACGCGCGCTTGACACGCTCATCACTACGCAAAACGTAACTACCATCATTAGATTAAATATTTGTATAAATAAGGGCGATTGCCACGCAAAGATGTGAAAAAGCACTCACCAATGGCCTAATAACGGATAAGTCTGAATTAAGATTCCTTATTCCCCTGAACATTAAGATCACATCGTTACCAGTAATGAAGTCTTCGGTTGGTTTCTTTTACTGTTGGTGGTTCTTTCTTTTTTATTTGTGTCACAGGAAAATCTTCGAAGATCTACTGGGGGTATGATAGGTTTATGTAAGAATTTTAACTGCTAAAATGCCCTCGACGGCCACCCATAGTACGTTGAGAGGGGCTCTAAAATCTCTTACCTAACGATCTTCTATGGGGCCCTTCTTCGAGGGCGTCGCAAAAAACAAAGTTATTTCCGATACTGTCATATCTCTGGCCGGTTTTCACCAATTATTACGGATAGGAACGTCGCTGGAGTTTCTTGCACTACTTCTCCAGAGCGTATTAACGTATTCCTAAGTAGTGGTACAAATCGTTAATAATAATATTGATATTAATTTAAATAATCCAATCCAAAATCAGAAGCAACTGACTTTTCGGGCTTATGGCCGCTGTTAGCCCGAGGGCTTTTACCAGGTTGAGAAGTGACCGACCTTATGGCACTCAGTCGAGAACTCTATAGGTCGAGACCTATATAGTGCTAGTGGTTCAACAATAGTCAAATGATGGTTTTGAACCTTAAACAATCTTAAGTTTCGCAGATCGTACCCTACACCATTGGGCTATTGACGCTTTTTGTGTTTGAAATAGACGATTACAATGCTCAATCTTTAAGCAGTCACTAGAGGTGTCTTCTTAATTCAGAGCTGAACTCCTGGCACTAGTCGTACTTGTATCGCCACTGTATCAAGTAAAAGCACAAAATAAAAGCTGTCTTTTCAGGTTTCGCTTTTTGAGTTTTGTAAACAAGTGGACAAAATATTCTAAATGCAACGTCATTTTCATGAGCTCAGAAACGGTTAGATTTTTCTGTATTTATTCTAGAAACATCGGTAAAATACCGGGAGATGGAGTAGACGGCGAATGAGATATGATGAATTTAATAATACCATAAAAAATAAACAAAATAGGGAACATCAATAATAATGAAGGTAACAGAATAAAGATGACATATACACCTGTGTACTCCTTAAGGGCTGATAATGTCTTTCCACATTCAATGATGTAACTAGACGATATGATCTATCGAACAAGAATATCTATCCACATCTGTAACGACTGCAAACTGAACAAAGGCTCAAGATACCTTTTTTTATTGGTGTCGCAGGAAAATCTTCAAAAATCTACTGGGAGTAAGGATAAATTAATGAGATTTTTAATAGATAAAACGCCTTCTATGGCCAACCTTAGTTGGTTGGGATGGGCTCTGGGATCTCCTACGGAATGCTCTTCTATGGTGCCCTTCTACACTAAGCCTAAGCACATCCTCAGAGGAGGCAAGGCCTCCCTAGAATACTCGCCGTGCTACGGCAGCTCAGGACCGCTCCGTGTTGATGTACTAGTTTCAAGCTGCAATATCAATGCATCCTTTATCACGATAAAAACGATAAAAGAAATCAAAACTTACAAACTTTTGCTGTCATCCTCCACGTGGCACTTTGACCATCATCTGGCACATAATAACTCCGTATATCTAATGCTCTCAATGTGTATTTAGTGCATTACAAATTGAGAAAAATAAATTAAAAATAGTACACACCAAAGCTAGAGAAAAAAAATAAGTGAAAATAGGTTCAAGTATTGAATTTCAAATCTCTCACTCTAGGAAATTGAAAAAATTCAATTGCTTCTCAAACTAAGGAATTTCGTGAAAATATTGACAAGTTAGGACAGATTTAGGAAGACCGAAATTATATAGCTCTTTTGGAAGACAAGATTGAGAGAGACCTTGATATTAAAAATGTTCGAAGAAAGACCTTATTGACATCGCTGTAGCTAGTCTCTCAAGCACCATTACTGCCAAATTTTATATATATCACCCAAAACTGTTTACTAACAAATTGGAGGATATGTTCAAGATGCTGGACTGAAAAGGTCGCGACATTAATATAAATGGTGAACACATATCTCACTTTCGATTTGCAGACGACATCGTCATCATGGCAGAAACGTTGCAGAACTACAACAGATGCTGGACAGTCTGGCTGACAGTCGTCTCAGCGAATCTGTCTCCGGATCAACTTGGATGAAAGTTATATTCAATAATATAAATAGAATCCCCCTTGAAGTTGTTCCAGAATATGTGTGGAGGCAGATTCTCCAACTAGGTATAAACAACTTTGAGAAGGAAGAGAAAAGAAGGATACAGTTGGGCTAGGCAGCATTTAGAAAACTCCGTCGAGTCTTTTCTCCGCCCATATCTCAATGCCTGAAAACGAAAGTTTTCAATCAGTGCGTCCTACCTGTAATGACATACGATACTGAGACGTGGCCACTCACGGTGCGACTTGTCCACCAGTTCAAGATCGCTCAGCGAGCTATGCTCGGAGTGTCAATCAAATTCGGTACGAAGTTAGTTACGGACATAGCTCATCGAATTAGCAAGCTGAAGTGGCAGTGCGCTGTTCATATATGCCGCAGAATAGATGGCTGCTGGGATACACAGGTTCTTGAGTGGAGAGCGCGAATCGGCAAACGTAATGTAGGGGGCCCTGTAACTAGGTGAGGCGATGATATTTATAGGGCCGCGGGCAGAGACTGGAGAAGAGCTGGAGACCGAGCTCAGTGTCGTGCCATGGAAGAGGCCTATGTCTAGCAGTGGACTGATACAGGCTGATGATGTGAGGTGATGAGTATTAATAGAACCAAGTAAATTAACGTTACAGTCTCCTCTCTAGAGTGTTACATCATAGTCCACCGGATTGGCAGACTTCACATGCCTTCGAAATGTCTTCTATTATTTTTTTAAGACAAGATTTCCTCACGATGTTCTCCTACACCATAGACCTTCTTTTTTGTTTTGCTGTCACTTTGTGGTCACTGAACCGACCTCTACAGCTTTATCTAATTAGACTCGCGAGCGGGAGGCCCGCTGAGTAAGAAGACAACGACGATGCTGCGAAGCGTAGCACGAAGAATACTGCTGCACCACCGCTGCACTCCGACCCTTGTGGACGAAGAACGTCGACTACAACAGAGTGGAGCGATAATACGATCCGAGGGCCCCTCTTAAGGAGGTACGAAACCTCCACTCGGATCGCTATCGAAGAGATATCGAAGGAAGGACAGGATAACTTTAGAAGCGGTCTAAAACACTATTAAATCGCGTGTAACCGCTGTAGGAGGAAGTACGCGGTGTGGCGTGTCTGAATTTACACGTATGTGGACATGTATGGATTGCGTGCGCGTCTGTGACGTTAGTCGATCCGCAGTTAAGCCCCTGCCACTCGGTGCGGAAGGAGCTGTGATAGTGTGAAAATTAATATTTGCCATCAGGTTATTTTCAGGCGTTATAATAGCGTACTTTGACGTCTTCTATTTGGAGGGGTATACTCACTGGGATGTAGTCACCTGCTGCTACCACCAACGGGTTCGGGTGATTTTCGATCGAGTTAAAATATCGTAGTGATGCCGGCACCGGGGATCGAACTCGGTTTGTTCGCGTACTTTGAATTAAAAGCGAAAAAGAAAAAGCTCTTAGACACTGAGCCACTACTTTAACCTTAGTTTTATAAAATTTATCTTAAAATTGTAAAATAAGATAGCAGGCTAAATCCCTCTTTGGGCATAAGATCCCTAGAGTGGATGTTGGAGCATAGCCCGCCACACGGCTCCACTCTTTTCCCACGGACAACGTGGTAAAAGAGCACTTAATACTAATTCATATTAGTATAAAGTGCTTAATTTACATTTTCCAACGTTTCGAATACTTTTATGACACTCATGTTCACTGGGAACTGGAACTTTGACATCTTGAGGTTTTAAAATTTCAACATGTCGTAGTGATCTGTGTAGTATTCATTTAAATACAAGAACAATTTACATTTACTAATCATTTATTGTCAAAGTTAAAGAAATGTAGAAACATATTCTGTACTTAGCAATAAACGCACGGATAAATAACATATGCCACAGTAAAGCCCTTTATTTTATTGCACATAAAACTTGGACACCGCAACAAATAAAAACCGACTAGTATTCCTAGGCATGTCAAATGGGTCGTAAACAAGCACTTTTATATATTATCAGTATCAAATGTATCATCTGAAATTTATTATTCGTGACGTGATTGATGACTTACATTGTTGAACTGTCTGTAATGGCATTACATGCTCGTTAAAAGTACGACTAAAGAGTGGGATATAATTCCTATGAGTATTTTCGTTTAAATATAGTATTTTTATAATTTAATTTAATAATTTTAACATCAATGTTGCTGCCACTCAACAGTTGGAGGGATACTTTTTTCAAACTATACGTTCCAAACGAGCACACGGTTCACCTGATATGAAGTCTGCGGGGTGATGACTGCGGGGATAAACCGAAGTGAACGGTGCATTTGTTTTTCGCCTAGTTTAAAAACTATTGTGTACATCTCATCTTTATTTATTAGACAATTTAATCGGCCTTTTGATATATTATTGAAATATTTGACTTCAACATAAACTAGTGCAAGCATGAACACGTTGACTGAATTTTAATGGGTATTAATAACGGAGTGGCTAGGATTGGGATGTCAAAAAAGTTAATGGCAAATATTGGCGCGTAAGTATTTCGATGAAAGTCAACGATTCGCTTTCTTGTGATTTAAAAGACAGATTTTGTTCATAAATAACACAAAATGCCATAAAGCCTGGAGTACTGCTTAAGGAACAGTGGACTAAGTGGGAATGGTTAGCTAAGGTATAACAATTTACCGTGTTTAATCTTCTTATAATTTAAAAGCAGATAATTCAATCGTCTCAGTTCATTAAGGCGAGATGAATGGTAAATAATCGCACTGTAATGTTGACTAATTTAGTTGTATCAGGTACCCTTTAAATTTCGATCACCACAAGGGCAACACAACGGGTTTAAAACGTTTCGCAGTGTATTGGGTATGGCAGATTCTGTAACATAAAGGATCTCGCAATTTTCGAGCTGATTACCTTGGAATACACTCATTATGGGATGACTTTGTGATGAAGATACAGCGACATATACTGGGTATTAGGAGACTGCTTCCGAAAACGAAGAGACGATAGTACTAATGACATTTGATGATGGGACTTGATCTGAGCATCAGCATTTTTTGATTTTGTGGTTCATTGCTGGTCATTACTCTTTTTTAGTAAAGTAATGTATTTTTATGAAACTATCGTTTCATTTAGCTGTACTAGCATGATGGAGCGTAAATAATTTTAATATAACGTTTTAAAAATATGATATTTTTTTAATCAGGATGGATTTTTTTTCCGTCTCCTACCCTGTATAGATGGGTTGAGGGAAATCAGCACCGTATCCGTTTTTTCGTATCATCTGAAATCGACATATTAAAGAATCCTTCAAAGGTATTTTTCTTACTCTAAACATGGTTGGAGCTAATTTATGCGAGAGGCCTATGTACTTGTACATCGATCAAGGGTACATGATAAAAAAAGAGATAAAACAGATCTTCGATAATGATTTTATTTTCTGTATATTAAGCATTAAGTATACATTTAAGTAAGAATATTGTAATTCGCCTATCAAGGCAGCATGAAGAGAAGCATCACCCCATGTGCCCCAAAGCTGATGTAATACTAAGAGTAGACTAAGAAATAACATACGCTAGTTTGCTAAGAGGTTAAGAAAGTGAGATCTAGTTGGTGGCAATTTACTTCCATTGTCTATATATTATATTGTGTATAATAAACATTTTATATAAAAAGATGTTTCATTTTAATAAATATTAAAGCTATCTACAGATAAACAATATGTCGTACCCTAAAATGGGGGGTACCACCCTTTAAAACAAGATTTACACCCATCGATGAAATTGTATAATGATTATAGCAAATCCAGGAGTACCTCCCTACAAATGCACTAAGGGGTTTCTAGTGGCTAAAAATCGCACGTAACCCCGCCTTCCTCTAAGAGTTAGGGTATCTATTGAAGTATTCTCCCAGATATAAATAAAGAGGTGCCTTGTCGTCTGAGGAGTGATCAGGGGTTGTCATTTCATAAATTCCATAACTTTTGGCCTCGATTTTACGAATAATGCCCTTAGCTTTACGAAAAAAGTATTACAATCATAGAAATCCATAATTTATATAACCTCAATTGTAGTATTTTTAAATAACCAAGGGTAACCAACAAGCACACACTTCCCCTGTTGTTGAGTGATGACTGCAGTCCATTAGTATTTCAACCCATCCTCAACAATACTTTGGCTGAACAAGACACCTTGGCCTTTATCACCAGCCAATACATATCTGCCATTTCATTCCAGCAGGCCTACCGCCAAAGGTTACCATAATAAAAGCTAACTGAAAGAAAACTAAATTCATAAATCAGACCGTTTTGCATAAAGCTCCCTAAGGTCTAATCCACATGGGCTGGCCTTCCTCTCCTCACGTTGTGCTCACGAATTGCATCCCGAACTTCCTCAAGTGCTTGAACATTGACACGTTCTTGGAATTGTTTCACTTCATCATCAAAGGAATCCTTGAATGGCCTTTCAGCTAATTCAATCCTGTAATGGGTATATTGGTCAGTTTTATGAAAATGTTATTACTATTACAGATTTTATGGAATAAAGTGTATCATCATGCAGAAACCTGTCTATTGTTAGAGGCATGCTTAAATTTTTATAATGTATGTAGATACATACATTATAAAAATTATTAGATACTAAAGATAAGAATATTATTGCAGAAACCTAGAAACCTGTTCGGCGGCGTCCTAGTTTTAGACCTGTTAATGCTATAAAAGTTTAAAATAAATCATATTCAAGATATTAAAACTAGTTGAATTTTTAACATTGATAGTGCCATGCTGTAGTTTGATTCTGGCAACGGCATGAATGGGTCACCTTAACCACAAGGGATATGACCACGCGTTCACAAAATACCATCTTAAAATAGCAGCATAACAGTGAAGGGATCTCTAATTAGATGTCACCTGTCCTACATTTAACATAAATAACAGGATAAGTTCCAAAAAAAAGTTTTAATATTTTTTTATTTATTTTTAAGTATTTTTCGAAATGACTATAAAAACAGCTGTCATATAAAATTATAAATGTTCAGTTTTCTTTGTTTTCTTTACTGCTTTACGCCGATTAGTACCTAATATAAATTTTCTATACTACAGTGACTATGTCAAAGTTAATCAATGAGTAAGTTCATGACCATACCTAAAAACATCCAGTACCTAGGTGTGATAAAAATAACCTCGTGTGCAAATTTAAGAGTTTTATTATTGTTTTTAATGTAGTTTTCCAACATCATACCTAGTCGAAAAAGTCTTCAGTGTGATTAGAAGCATTTTGATCAAATTAAGAAACCATTTGAAAATCAACGGACGCAGAGATTTAGGGCTGCAACTACCCAATATTGAACCGGATTTAACTAGATTGATAGAAAGTCAGGTTCATCCATCATACTGAATTGTTTTACTTTTTTTATCTTTGCGATTTTAATGTTTTTTTTAAAAAATAATTACCTACTAAAGTATTTTTACGTAATTTGTATTAATAATTATTAATTACACTCGATATTTACTGCATTTTATGTCTATTTAATTTGCTAAATTTTGATGAGAAAATGATGTCAACTTTACTCACTTAAACAACTGCAAAGTTTTTAAATTGGTAAGTATTTTGTATCAATAGGAGAAATACTACAGATAGGATTTTTAAAGTAATTTTCTTATGGGGGTCTGAGGCATCAGTTCATTTTATAAATGAGGGTCTCTTGCCCAAAATAGTTTGGGAATAGGGTTTAGACTTTGTTAGTTGATAGGAGAATTAAAATACGAAGAAAAAAAGGAATGTATTCTTTTGGTAGCTTCCGCCTTATATTGAGAACGTGTGTATATAAAATTTGTGCGCGTTTACTAAATACAAAATTTAGTATTTTTGCACTTAGGCTGAACTAATATGCCAAACAATTGCTACGGCACGAGTGCTTTTGTGCTGCATTACAATAAATATCTCAATTATATCGAAATTTAGGCTACATATTGTAAAGATAATTAGGATATCTATCTATAATTATCATCAATCTTTATTTTTTGCTACTATAATTATTATATTTTAACTACTGTACTTGATATTCCGTCTTTAATGTTATGTTGAAATGACATTTGTGGTCATTGTATCAATATGGCATTTATCATTCTTTTGATAAAGAAGTATTTGGTGTTCTATTTTTTAATATGGCCCGGCCTTTAACTTTCTCCTGGTAAACATTACTATGACAACATAGATAAAACTGCCGTCTATGCCCATGAAAGAGTTGAGCTATGACTGAAAACAAATTTCTCAGTTGCACCTTTGTAGATAATATTGTCCTGTGTTTGAGAGTGATTTGTTTTACTTAAGCTTTATCTCTGCAAAATATTTACAATGACAAGATTCGTTATCGTTATTTAAATGTGTATTATTCATAATCATATTCCGGATTATGAGTATAATTATAATAGATTTGTCATATAGAGTTGTCATTTAGAGGGAAAAGTTTTGTCATATTTTATATACAAATTCAAGATATTTTTTATAATAGTTATTTACATTTGGTTATAATATATATGTGTAATTTTATTCAACAACTTGTTGCCATTGTGTAGGTAATGACATAATCCCATTGCAATAAGCTAATTGTTAAGGGAAATTGGGGGTAACGGGTACCACATTCATTCTTATGAAAATATATACCATTATGCTATTAGCAACTAGAAGTAGTATTATAAATATTTAAATAATTAAAAAAAAATACTTTGAATAGAATGAGACAACACAGGCACTTGGTTCTATATGTAGCTGTCGTGAAAGCTCCAGCAAGTAATTCATGCAAATTGTCTGGTGGGCCACATATCCAATAATGTCATGTTTCTGTGAACAAAAAGGAACATAAAATAATGGTAGGAACATTTTATATGAAATCAAAAAGTTATTATTCTACTATCACAAACACATCAAAATTCTATATCTAAACATAAGACTCCAAGCTTCCACCTTCCACCATTTTCTATAATGAACAATATGTTTGGTAGGTATAATATAATATGTGCATACAGCCCGCACATTTGTCACCTATCCCATAAAAAAAAAAGGAAAAAGATCAATGTGTATATGTTATCATTATTTTTGGGTCTGGGTGTATTGTGTATGTCCCAGTATATACATCCAACCTTCCACTAATCTTAATGACATGCATTATATTGCAATATGGAATGTGACCCACTAGTTAGTCTATGTTTGCTAGAATGCTTGCTGCATTTTAATATATATCCAGTAAGACTGTGGCCAAGATTGACTAGGTCATAACGAAGCTAAAACTAACTATAACTAGTACTAAAATACCTGAACCTATTAGAAATAAAATTACTAAATTTATACTATATCATGAATAAAGACAACCTAGAGTAAGATATCTAAAAAATTGCTGTGAACTGCAAATCTAATGCTTAAAGGAGTAAAATAGGAGACTTACTTAACTTAATTCCTAAAGCAAGAGAAAAGAAATATGGACAGTCCGATTTTTGCGACTTTTAATCCTAAGAGGATATATTACTGAAGTTTATAAGAAACTTTGTTATTTATGTGTGTTATGGTATTTTGTTGTACAGAATTAAGAAACATTTATTTATCTACTGTTTTTTGCATTAACCTTAACAAAGTTAAAGGTTCAGAGAGGACTTTCTACCAGTGAACCCAATAGTCCTCAATCCCATAGGATAAATAAAAGAAATGCACATCTGCATATTCTAATGTTAGTATCAAATATTTAAAGAAGTCATTCTTTTGTTTACCTTCAAGTTATTGGACAATAAACAACTATTGTTTTCAAACAAACAAACGCTGTGCTAGAGCCCTAGAGCCAGGTGGTAGTCGTAATATTTTTATAATGTCCTCATTATTACTTTGCTTTTGTTACGTATTGGCCAATAATTAGGATTATTATACACATGTTTCTGACTTATTTTTACCCGAGTTTACTTGGGTTTGTTCACAATCTCAATTAGTTTAAAATTGTGGTTTCTACAGTGAAGACATCATAAAATGGGAACAGCCTGAGAAATTAGCAGTGAAGAGCGGTCTGCCAATGTTGTTTTACATAATGAAGGCAAATCCGAACGTGAGTATGCTTCACAACTGAAGTAATCGAAGACTTGTGTTCATGGCACAATAACTCAATACAGGGAGACAGGCAGTTTTCAAGATCGTCCACGCTCAGGAAGGCCGAGAGATGTTGTTACCAGCACGCAAAATAGACGCTTAACAGCAAAAGAAATCCGCGTTGAAGTAAACAAAACTAGAGTTAAACTTTTATCATTGACTACAGTACAACGGCGACTTAAAGATGTTAAGGCCGTAAAACAAGAAAAAACGGTTGCTGTGAGTTTGCCCATTGATATTGGACTGAAGAAGATTTTAAAAAAGTGCTTTGGGCCAATGAATCCAAGTTTGAACTATTCGGTTCAATACATAAAATTTACGTTCGACGCAGTGCCCAAGAACAAAATGATGTCAGATTTTGTAGTCCCAACAATCAAGCATGGTGGTGGCTCAATTATGGTCTGGTGTTGCTTCTCTAGCCAAGGACTTGGCGGTTTGATTAAATTTGAAGGAATTTTGAAAAAGGAACAATACAAAAACATTTTAGAACAAAATGGCGTTTTTCCAGGTTGCGATTAATTGGAGATGGATTCATTTTCCAACAAGATAATGATCCAAAGCATAGCTCAAAATTATGTAGAAATGTGGATTGCTTTATGCAAAATTTGGAACAATATATCTCATTACACCATTAAAAAATTGATTGCCTGTATGCCAAGATGTTATAAAATGTAAAGGATTTTAGAATTTTTGATGAAAAATCTGTTTAACTAACTATAGCCTTTTTTTACATGGACTGTTAATATTTCTTTACGCTTTTAAAGTATATTGTTTGTCAATCAATGAAATGAAATGTATGTATAGAATGAAATATACATAAATATATATTTATAGCAGTACCAATAAATTTTATATGTGGATGATTAACTTATCTGACTACAGATAACTTAACAAAGTCATAAACCAAAGTTTTAAAATTCACTTAATTATTGACCTTCCTGATGTAATCAAGTAAGGAATTCCAGAGTAGTGAAGATAGGACAGTAAATAAATTTACAAAAAAAGTGGTGAAGTGAGCTGGAATACAGATTTTGTAATTAACCCTTATTAGCCTAGAGTTTCAATTTTGATACCAATCTTTTAAACCGAATGGTCACATTACTATTAGTTTTTTTTATAGGTTGGCTGTACGTATTTTACTGTTGTATAATATTCTTTCCAACGAAATTAAAAAAAAATCAAATGTCATTATTGTTTTATTTTATCTATGACAAATTACTTGCGCGGCAAAGTGAACAAGTAAACACATTTTACTAAAAGTTTTGTTGAGTACAAATTTGATATATTTTCTTTTTCTGAAGAATATAAATACTTTTGAGGTAAGTGAATATATTATTTTCGCTATGATATAATTATTTTTTGCGAGTGCATGTTTTACTTGAAGAAACTAGTGCTATTTATGTGAGTATCAATTTTGATACTTCAGGCATTCCGCCCTACATAAAACCTACCTACTAATTCTTTAGCTATAAAAACTTTTTGAACTTCCGATTCATTATTTTTCTGCATAGCTTGGTGTTGGGATTACTTTTATTTTTATTTTATTATAGAAATTTATCAAAAATGCGACCAGAAGAGATTGAGAGCATATTGATGCGGTTAGAAAATGGTGAAATTTCGGAAAACGATTCCACCGACAATGAAGATGACATAGACTATTATTCGAGCCAAAGAGATCGTCTGATGGAGCTAGAAGATGAAGAGGATGTAGGTAATTTTCCCACTGACCCAAACTTGGATGCAGATCCACCTGCAGCAGACGTAGATACCGACATGCAACATAATTTAGAGACTGTTGAACGAAGCCCAACTCCTACAACCAGCAGCCAGAACAACCTGCAAACTGCACCTTTCAACTCTAGAAACTTAGTGTGGAGAGTAAAGAATATGGACCTAGTCCAAAATGCTTTCCAGTTTGCTGGAAACACTGAGTATTCACAAGAAATTATGAACTTAGACACTCCTTTTCAGTTTTTTTCTTATTTTTCGGTGAAGAAATTTTGAGTTTTCTAGTGGACGAGTCAAATAAATATGCCTTCCAAAAGAATCCCTACTTTACAGAACCTGTAACTGTCTTAGAATTACGTAAATTAATTGGAATTCTTATTTTTACTAGTGTATATCATTATCCTAGTGTCAGGTCATACTGGTCAAACATTACAAAGTTTGAACCCATAGCACAAACAATGAATAGCAACAACATTTGATAAAATTCGACAAATTTTTCACATGAATGACGACTCTAAACATTTGCCCATTGATCATCCCCAGCACAACCGACTGCATAAAGTAAGACCAGTGATAGACTATTTGAACAAGTGTGTTCAACTAAAATTAAATATTTTATGAAACAATACTTACCCAACAAGCCCCATAAGTGGGGATTCAAATTATACGTTTTATGCTCTCTGTCTGGGTATGCCTACAGTTTTGAGATTTACTCAGGAGCTAAGGACATAGACCGTTTACCTGGCGAACCAGACCTCGGAGCTGTATCGAATACCGAAATATCCGATTGTTACGACCAGTACCAAGGCACGTCAATCATATAACTTATTTTGACAATTTTTATACGAATATTCCTCTGCTACATTACTTGACCAACGAAGGTATTTATTGTCTTGGAACAGTACAGAGAAACAGGCTTGGAAAGTCGTGCAAGTTGCCGGAGAAATGGGAAATTATGAAGTCTAACGTACCCAGAGGAACATATCACGAAAATGTGGCATCTCACGAAGGCCACGAATTTTCGGCCACAAGTTGGAAAGACAACAAACAAGTACTATTACTTTCCACATATGTTGGCGCTGAACCAGCGGATACTATAACCCGCTACGAAAAAAAACTAAAGGCCAATGTTCAAGTATCATGTCCTCGGGTCATAAAAGAATATAATGCACACATGGGCGGCGTTGATTTGATGGATAGCTTCATTGGTCGATATTGCATCCGCATAAAGTCGAGAAAGTGGACAACGAGGCTCTTCTACCACTTGTTAGACATGACTGTCACCAATGCTTGGGTACTATACAACAAGGTAAACACAATGAAAGGAAAACTTCAGAAGAATATTATGAAGTTAGCAGATTTTAGAACTGAGCTTACCGATACTTTAAGTTGTACAGAAAGCCAATTACACTGAGATTGATATTGGGAGATATAGTCATATTTACAGTCTTAAATTGAATGCAGTTGTTCAATAGGCACTCCAATTTGTTAAGAAGATCAAGGGAGAGGTCTAGGTAACACATATCTGCATAATCAATCTGCATAGGCAATATTAATGTTTGGATAAGCTGACCTTTGCTTTCATGGGAAGGAAATGCTTTCGATGATGAAGAGACTTAGGTGGCAGTGACCTTGTGGTTTATATCTGTGACTAGTATTCACCAATTAAATATGTGTTTCTGATAATCAACAATTATGTATTTTACACCACAACCACCTTTAATATAGTTGTTATTAATACTATTTATATTTATTAAGAAAAATATCAAATAAACCACACAAAGATATTGGGCAAAAAGTTGTTTGTAAAATATGCAACCATCTTTCATAAGCATATTATGACTCTTAGAAAATAGGAAGGAAGGAATACAGTAAACATAGTATTTCATAAAATAAAATCCTTAGGGGAACAAAAGGATACAAAAATATAACAGTATATTTACCCCTTGTATTGCCAAATGAATGCACCAATTAGCAAGAAAATTTTCTGTTTTCTCACATGCTAACTGACTATGCTCTAACAGGAATTTCTTTGAATCATCATATTTATTCAGCATTCCAAATTGCTTCAATAGTTTTTCATTTTCTTTAACAAATTGCTTCATCTTAGCCTCTTTTTCCTCTTCTGTTAATTTTGCATCCTCACTGGCAGGCTTTGTGTTAATTGCAGTTTTTGTGAATCCTGGAGCACTTATAGTGTCTACATTCCATGGAGTGAGCTTTTCTTTTTTTTTAATTTCTTCCCCTTTTGTCAGTATTTCTTTTTCTTCTTTCTCCAAATCACAGAGTGCTTTTTTTAACGATTCCAAGTTTAGACTACTGGGATTAGCTTCAGCGATTTTTCTTCTTATTTCACTTATTTTGTTAATCGTGTCAGCCTTCTTCTGCTCAAATTCCTCTTTTTCGCGACGGCGATCATCCATTCGCTTTATACGGTCTTGATGTCGCAATCGGAACAGTGAAGGAGTGTCAATGTTTGGATGTGTCTCGTCTTCATCATCGGAAATCTAATAGTTGATAAATAAATATATAATATACTGTGTTAAATCTGAATTTGCCGATATTTAATAACACGATAGCATGTATTCGATTTATTGATTATCTTCGTCCATTTTTTTTTTACGGTATAAAAACAAAAATTGAATTAAATTAAGGTATTTATTCTCGGATTAAGAAATCTCTTAAGAAAACTTCCGATGATAGAAATGAAAACGGTAAATGGACTAAATAAAGCATAGGTTCTTGTATACGTACCTCAATGTTCTTCCACTTACTGTAATCCACCATTATTCTACTTTTTTTAAAAACGTAAGAAATTAACTTTGAAATCACTGCGTGTACAGACAATTTATTTACTTAATTTTAACCGTTTAACTGATATTTTTATTTAAATATGATTTTTTTTTACTTAAGACATGAAATTTACCACAGACTACGAAACAAGTCAAATGTAAAACGTAGATTAATCAAAACTGAATGTATAAAATAATTTTACGATATTTTATTAAAATGTGATACTTTTTACATCAACGACAATAATAATATAAGATTTTTAGTTTAAATTATAATTACGTTTGAAAATCAATAATAAAAATCAGGAACAGTGATAACACTTGAGAATTGATGTGCCAAATAAACAAATTAAAAAGAGACCCGACTTCAATAGACAAAAGGGTCATGATAAGTGAAACATAACATATATTTAAATAATACTCGTATTATAGAATTGGATTGCCAAGTATATGAACACGTAGAAATGAATTCATTTGTTCTTGAAATTTTATATTATAATTAATTTATATATCATATAATAATACTATGTAATTATTAAGATTTTCTTTTATTTTTAAGTATTTGTCGGTAACGCTTATTTTTTAAAGTATGTACACTCGTGAGTTTTAAAAGTCGGCTCAACCCATGGAAGAATATGAACGCTTTAAAATATTCCCGGACGTGATTTTCGCGTTATGATTTATTATAACTATAAAAAGTTTATAGTTGTAAGATTGTTTTGAACGTTTTGATTTGTTCGCGAACAACAGTGTTTAATTTTTTTTTCAGAATTTTAAAGAGTGCACGGGCAATCTTTGTCGATGAGGATAAGACAAATCGGACGCCAACGGCGGTTATTCAGGAAAAGTTCAAGCTGATGAAAATTTATTCATGACAGCCGACCACTTAGATATGAAGAACTTAGTATTGGATCAGCAGCATTGCAGTCAGAGAGTGCCTTTTGTCTGCACTAATAATAACGGCACTATAATATATTCTGCGCAGTTGGTGCAATCTCTTTATAACCAGAAGATATTGTCATATTAAGGATTAATCTGTGTGTACTAAATTCCATATCGTACTCTAATACCGTGAATTCTTTTTAAAATATCGACAATTAAAAGGCAAGATTTGACTATAGTTTTATAACACATGTTTATTCTACGGTTTCTTTTTCTTCTTAGCCAGTGTTGTTAAAATGGTAGTCATAACAGTTGTAAACGTTGTAGACTGGGGGGCTGTTTCGTTTACGTAGGTTATACCGTCATAATGCATTTCCTCTTGGTTGTCGTCTGGAATGCTTATTTGGAACTGAAGTAATACAACTAAATATGTTACCATTGTTGCCAGGAGCTAAAAATAATAGGTTGTATTATTTAAACTTTTATATATTTCATAGATTGCTGCTTTAAAAGTAACTTTATATGGTAAAGAACTGGGATTAAACGATTTTTCACACCTCATACATACCGCGATTACTACACGGTAAATAAAACAAATTTTACGTAATTAGTTTGACTACCGATGACATAGTTAATCCGGTCCATCGTCAGTTTTTAGTTATTATTAATTTGTAGTTCAAACTACCAAAAATATAAATTTCTTGTATTATTAACGTATATCTCTTTAAATCTAAGAACTTAAATCAAGTGACTCTTACCGATTTAAAAAGGTTTCTATTTACATCAAAGAAACCCCCGAGACTTATTTGTGATGGATTCATTTCTGTAGCTCGCAGAAACATGTTCACCTCAGTCTGTGCATCTGCATTCATCCATGAAAGCTCAACCATAAGCAACTTCTTCTGGAAATTTGTTCGTACCTAAGGCACACGTGTTACAATATGTAATTACGAAAGAAAAAAAAATACGGTAACAAAACAACTAAACTACGATATAATAATTTATTTTATTTCATTAATAAATCAAGATAGGAACGTTTAGGAGCTGCAATTAGGAGCAAGGGGGGGGGGGGATTGAATTGTATTTTATTGTTTAATTTATGATTATTTCTTTAGAGTGAATATTTACTTCCCTCACAGTTTAAGACGATTTTTTATTAATTAAATGTCAAAATTAAATGTAAAATTAATAAAAAATTTTAAAAATAAAATTTTATTAATAAAATTTATTAATATGAATGTCATCTCATTTTAAATCTTAAAACCTTTAACTTCAATCTACTGTCAAAAAATATATCTGAGCAACAGATTTTTTACGACAATATTTAGACCGCAAACGTTTGGCGTGAGTCGATATTTTTGTTTAAGAGTGTATTTTTTATAATATCAGCGATGAAAAACGGCCTCACAGTATATCCATAACAGAGATTCTCACGCATAGTCCAGTATAGAAACGATCGGTGGGATAATCACCTCTCCAACATCGAACCTTCCCATCTCGCCTACTGGCGACTTCCCAAATCCCTAAATGGGGGCAACGCCCAAACAATGCCTCCCTTAGCGCGTCCCAATAAACCGCCCGCCTTCTTAGACGAAGAGAAACCTGAATGTCTGGCTGACAATCTCGAGCTCCAATACTCACCGAGCACCCTACCGATCGACGCCGCTCACCTTGCAATGGTTAACAGCGAGGTCGATCGGAGGAGCAAGGAACCACCTCGCGATTCCGTCACTCAAGTTACATGCACCGAAGTTAAGTCCATAATTAAAAACCTGCGACCACGCAAGGCTCCCGGCCCCGACTGCATCACCAACAAGGTGATGAAACTCCTACCCATGTCCATTTTACACCTACTGGTGATAATCTACAACGTGGCCATATCCAAAGGCACCTTCCCGAACACCTGGAAGGAAGCCGATGTCATAGGGATTCTCAAGCTCTCAAAACATCCTATTGACCCATAACCTACTCAAACCCTACTCAAAGCCTTGGGTAAGGTATATGAAAGGCTCATCCTCGCCCGCCTCAAGGACTTCATGCTGTTCCGAGGGCCGCCAATCAATGAGCAGTTCGGGTTTCGTACCCAACACTCATGCATACATCAAGTGCACCGCATCACGGAGCACATTCTCAGTAAATTTCTTCAGGGCTACCAAACTGGTGCACTTTTTTCGATGTGGCGAAAGCTTTCGACAAGGTCTGGCACAACGGGCTCATATACAAACTATATGAGATCGGTGTGCCAGATCGACTCGTACTTACCATACGAGATTCACGACGCGTTCCGAGGTTCACCCCATTTGTGCCGGAGTACCGCAAGGCTTCGTCCTAGGTCCTATTTTATACACACTCTACACCAACGACATACCCTACACTCGCGGTGTAGAGCTAGCCCTTTTCGTCAATGACACCGGCCTCAAACCAGACGCTATTTGTAGACGCCTCCAATCTGCAGCCAATACCTTAGGGAAATGGTTTCGGAAATGGAGGATCGAGGTTAACCCCACCAAAAGTGCAGCCATGTACTTCTCTCGGCGCAACAAAACGCCTCATCTCCCAACTATAGAGTTATTTGATCGTCCAATCCCCTGGGAACAGACAGTCAAATACTTAGGCGTCACATTAGATGAAAGACTCACCTTCGGTCCGCATGTCAACTGTGTACGGAATCGTGCAGCGTTCGTCCTAGGTTGTTTGCACAAGTTACTCAATAAAAATAGCAAATTGTCCCTGCGTAATAAAATTACACTATACAAAGCGTGCATCCGACCCATAATGACATACGCAAGCCCCGTCTTTGCGCATGCCTCCCCGCGTCACATTCACCGACTTCAGATAATACAAAATCGCTTCATGCGCAAGGCCACCGGTGCACCGTGGTTCT
The DNA here is from genome assembly GCA_029286865.1 of Teinopalpus imperialis. Classification (NCBI taxonomy): domain Eukaryota; kingdom Metazoa; phylum Arthropoda; class Insecta; order Lepidoptera; family Papilionidae; genus Teinopalpus; species Teinopalpus imperialis. The sequence continues at coordinate 6,111,133 of JAGSMU010000017.1, forward strand.
TGCGTAACGAAAATCTACACATAGATCTTGAGTTGCCGACCATAGCTCAGTCCCTAAAGCAGGCTTCCCGCCGATATTTCGACTCTGCCGTCACACACTCTAACCCCTTGATTGTAAGTGCCACCACCTAAATCCCATCGCGAATCACAGATTCACCCGCGTCCGAAGGAGACCGAGGCACGCCCTGTATGACCCCGACGACGTGACCACCAGGGCCCAAGCCCTTCATAAAACACAACACACGTACATTGCACCCTCATATGCCCCCGCCGACGGCGAGGGCTTGGAAAAGGAGATTCGCGATACCGCCATGTCACTCGTCGGTTCTCTCCAGTCCATACAGATAGAAGCGTCGCTGGAGTTTCTTGCACCACTTCTTCTCCAGCGCCCACGCATTTTGAAGTGGTGGTACTGATAGCTAATAATAATAGCGAATTTAAAGAATCCTCTGTCAGAAGTAACTGACCGAGCCGAGCTTCGGCCCTCTCGGGCACCCTTGAGTCAGACGCTCTCGCGAAACAGGGTTACGGTCCAAGCCGAGGCTCCCTCTCGGGAGCCCTTGCGCTGGTTACCCATATATAGAGGTCTCGACTGAGAGCCATAAGCGCTTGGTCACCTCTCAACCCGGTGAAACTGTAAAAGCCCTGGGGCTAACAGCGGCCCAAAAAAAAAATAAAAAAAAAATAACAGAGATTCCATGATTCACATCTGTTTTAGGACTGAATGCCTCGTTGGATGAAATTGAGTCCACGGATCCATACACTGGTTATACTTGTGTTTCATACAGTTATTCTGTGAGAGCATGGCAATTCCCCGTTAGAGCCAACGCATTGTTATATGCACGTTACGTTGGAAATAGCAGAAGCGTGATTTTATCACGACTAAATAAAGCAATGAAAAGTATAAGGAATACAAAAAGTCTAAAAATTACATGAAATTAAAGCTGTTTGTAATAAATTTTTTTTATTACATTGGGAGTAACTAACGAGCACGCAGTTCACCTAGTGACATCTAGATTAATTCTCAACATGAGTCATGAATGATGACATGAATCATTATGCGTTGTCACCCTTGAGAGCTGAGATGGAATGCCTTGTCACCAGTAATAAAGGTCCCGGATTTCCGGAACCACACGAAACACAGCTACATTATGCTGTTGTATTACGCTGGTATTATGTGAGGGCGTGGTTTTACAGCAAGAATCAGCGTGCAGCGTAACTCTACCACTAAATGCAAACTTTAGTTCAGTTCAATCTCCACAAGCCTGTTTGTCTGTTTACAAGTACTATTGCACTCTTCGACCATCATACAGGATCAGGCATATGATTATACCAAAATAAATGAAGCCCACACACAATATTAGAGAATTACTAATGGTTGGTGTTTGGTCTGAGTGTTTTTTTTTTAGTGTAGGCGGCAATTGCATGCATGCAGCCCACCTGATGGTAAGTTATCACCACCGCCCATGAACATCGGCAACACCAGTGGAGTCGCAAATGCGTTAACGGCCTTTAAGGAAGGTGTAGACCCTTTTCTTGAAGTGTTATGAGTATGTCCCGATACTGCATCTGAATCTTCTTTCTTTATTTTATGATTAATAATCATTATGACGAATGTGTGTCTGTGTGTTTGCGGAAGCTATATATAGCACTATATACTCGTGTTCCTTTGCAGTTGATGTCATCTGAATAAGATACTGTTGTGGTGGAAATCGACGCGCTTAAATGAAATATAAGTGTACATTTTTACTTACATTCTGAGAAGCGTAATGAGCTTCATCACAGATGAAGAAAAGTAAAAATATGCTGCATGTAGCTGTTACAGCCAACCCGATATCCTTGATCCCGAAGCCTTCAGAGATCTGACTAAGAAGTCCGTATATTGATAGTGTGATAATCAGAAACAAATAGAGATTTACAAAAGTAAATGTATAGCAGTTAGCGATGCCAGTGTCACGTGTCAATTTGCTCAAATGGAGCCAAAGTGCTCGATATCCTGCTACTTTCCCCGCCGGTCCAATATGACGAAGAGCCTAAAATAATAAGTTATTATTTATAAAACTGACTTGTACATAACACCTTCCAACTTCCTAACTCGATTAAGACCATTCAATGTATTCGTAAAGCGATGTAAACAAAATGTTGAAGTCATCTCATCGGTCAAGATCTTTTTGCAATCTTCACAAGTAATACAGCAAAGTTTGATATACACTGCAGACCAAAAGTTTAAGACCACCTTAATTAAAGTAAAACAATAAAATATTAAATGTTTAATTAACCTGTTTAGTCTAATAGAACATTGATTAACAAACAATATACTTTAACAGCGTAAAGAAATATTAACAGTCCATGCAAAAAAAGGCTATAGTTAGCTAAGCTTTATGACTTTTTTCACAAGTCTCGTTATACGGGCAATCAATTTGTTAATAGTGTCTTGTTATATATTGTTCCCAATTTCGCATAAAGCATTCCACATTTCTTCTCGCGAGGAGGGGCCACGATTACGGACGTTACTATCAAGCTCTTCCCACAAAAGCTGAATGGGACTGAGATCCGGGCTCTGAGGAGGCCAAACCATGGTTTTTAACACCCCTAGTTGTCTACCTCTAACACGCCTCTTCTAAATATCCTCTACATAATTTTTAGCTATGCTTTGGATAATCCATCTCCAATTAATCGCAACCCAGAAGAAACGGCATTTTGTTCTAAAACGTTTTTGTACTGTTCCTTTTTCAAAATTCCTTCAATTTTAATCAAATCATCAGTTCCCTGGCTAGAGAAGCAACCCCAGACCATAATTGAGTCACCACCATGCTTGATTGTTGAGACTACACAATCTGTCATCATCTTTTCTTGGGCACTACGTCGAACGTAAATTCTACGTTTTGAACTGAATAGTTCAAACTTGGATTCATCGGTCCATAGCACTTTTTTAAAATCTTCTTCAGTCCAAAAAAAGGCAAGAGTCCACTGCATCCGTTTTTTCTAATTTTGCGGCCTTAGCAGAGGTTTTCGAACGACAACGCGACCATATCAACTTTGTGTCTCTCAGTCGCCGTTTTACTGTAGTCAATGATAAAGGTTAACTCGGGGTTTGTTTACTTAAACGCGGATATCTGGTGCTGTTAAGCGTCTATTTCGCTTGCTGGTAACAACAATGAAATTATCTTCACTAGACGTGGTAGCTCTCAGCCTTCCCGAGCGTGGACGATCTGGAAAACTGCCTGTCTTCCTGTATCGAGTTATTGTGCCATGAACACAAGTCTTCGGCAACTTCAGTTGTAAAGCAATCTCACGTTCGGATTTGCCTTCATTATGTATAACAACGATGGCAGAACGCACTTCAATGCTAATTTCTCGATCTTTTCCCATTTTATGACGTCTTCACTGTAGAAACCACAAGTTTAGACCAATTGAGATTGTTTGTGAACAAACCCAAGTAAACTCGGGTAATAATAAACAAGAAAAACGTGTTTTCAGGAGCTAAATAATCCTAATTATTGACCAATACGTAACAAAAGCAAAGTAATTAGTAATGAGGACATTATAAAAATATTATTACGACTACCTGGCTCTAGCGCAGCGTTCGTCGGTGTTTGAAAACAATAGATGTTTATTGCCCAATAACTTGAAAGTAAACAAAAGAATGACTTCTCTAAATATTCGATACTAACAATAGAATATGTAGATGTGCATTTCTTTTATTTATCCTATGGGATGTTATTACAATTGATATTATGTTGTTTATGTGTGGTTTTAAACTTTTGGCCAGCAGGGTATGTGTGTGCGTATTTTTTGTTTTATGGGCAAATCAACAAGTATTGGTTGTTTTCAGTTAGTAGTCAGTGGTGAACATTCCCTCTGCGTGTTTTATAATTAAATTAAATCTAATTATTAATGGAATTTATTTTAGTCGTTAAACTGGCAGGCATATAAAATACTGAAATTTAAGTAAAAACTTAGGTATGATATTTTGATTTGTTGTGATTAAATTAATAATCAAAGATATAATTTTGGAGTAAACTTATGTATTAATAGCCATTAAACGACTTTATTATAAAAAAAATGTGCATTCCCACCTGTTGGAAATCTTCTGCTAAAATTTTGGCGCAAATGCTCAGTGTTTCGCATATTAAATACCAATATCCTCCCAAAATATATGTCAATATTTCTAGGAAAACATACGGTATTATTTGTATCAGCTTGAAGTCGACCATAGTGACGTGGGTTATTATAACAGAGGTCGTTGATAGGACTGGTATTATTATCGCGATGAATAAAGTCTTCCTATATAATCTTAAAGGCAGTGCTCGACCACACATTTTTTTGTAGACTACCTGAATTAAATAAAAGAAATATCGCTTAGTATATGTATCTCAATTTAGTTCATGGTTATCTAGAAGTTTTTGTGGAAAAGCACAGCGTTCTACTTCACGTCGTAGGTTCGTATGCGCCATTCGGCTATTGTCCTGACCCATCTCCTCGCATAAGCGTTTAAGCTTAGTTGGAATGGCAGAAAAGAATGCTAGTGACGTTACCAGCTGTGCTAGCATTCATTGGACTTAATATATGAACTTGCCTTGATTTTATAATCCGCCATTAATACAAACACATAACAAATCCATAAGAACTAAATAAAACATAATTAAATTTACCTCAAAATCAACCCATCCATTGAGCACTCCTGCAATTTTTCTTGTTTCATACCACATTATTGGAACAACAATCATTGGAAATAAGTACACCGTAAAAAGATATTCAATTACGGCCTCCTCAAATTTTCTTTCAGCTGTACGTAATATCTGAACTTTGTGTAAGGACAGATATAGAACGTAGCTGAGTAGAAGAAAATAAATTATAGCAGAATAAAGCAGAGAAGCAGAGGTTATGTGGAACTGATTTATTCCAGAAGATGGTCTGGTCAGTGGCAGGACACCCATGAGTCTTAATAAATTGAATACAGGTTTTATATTTTCATAAATAATATCTTTGCTTATATTTGGTTCGATTAAATTATTCCTCAAAGGCGCTATAGCGTTCCGCAATGACTTAACATTAGACGTCCTTATTGGTGTTACGTCTAAAAAAACTATTTTATGCTTTGGTTTTTCCTCAATATGAGCTACAAAGCCATTTGGAATGGGTAAAGATGTTGAATATAAATTTTTGTTACTGATATGATATGACATTTCTTTTCTTTTTCTAACGTCAGGTTTTGTAAAAGTAGTTGCGAACGAATACAATTGTGCGGTAAGAATGGGGAAAGATTTTAGTTTTATAAGAGGAGGGCAAAAGTAATATTTCAAAAGTTGACAAGATGATTATAGGCGTATAGTTAAGTGTTATGACGTCTTTCGTTAATCTTTCAGGCGCTCTTTACGTTCGTGTGGCCTTCAAAGACCTTGGCAAGGTCACGGCGCTTTTGTTTGATATTTCAAAGTTCTACTTCACGTGTCTATTGAATATAAAGTTACTTTGTTTATTTTTATAAGATCATTTCCTTGACCTTGATAGTAGGTTAAGTGGCGTTTAGTAGTATGTATTTTGTTTTAGTTCTACATGCACATGTATTTACAGTCGGACAAGGAAATTTTTAAAAATAATTACACGTGTCTTACATTTTCCATGCACTACTCACCTCGTGGAAACAATATTTGATGTACAATTTCATCAAAAAATATGATAATATGTACTTTACATTGTCAACTTTCTTTTCTGTCTATAATATAAATAAACTGTTTATTGAATTAATTCAGGCAACAAACAATCAGGTAATCATACAGGGTTTTTTTTTATAAAAGTTGGTTATTTCAGTTTTTCATTCTTTTTCTGGCTACAAGTTTATTGGAATAATTCGGCCAACTTCTGGCAATCATCCAGTGTTATCAATCAAAAATATTAAGTTAAATAACAGTTTAAAACACACTGCTCATATTATGTCCATAAACTTCCTGCCTAGATTAGGTATTGGAAAATAGTCCGCCACACGGCTACACTGCGCATTGGCGGACTTCACACATCTGGGTAATTTTTTATTTTTAATTTAATTCTTAGACATGCAAGTTTCCTCACGATATTTTCTGTTGCCGAGTACGTGGTAAATCAGCACTTAAAATTGCAATCTGCAATTTCATTTGTGGCGGCACCGGGATCGAACTCTCTTTGCTCGCGTGCTAATATATAATGCGAGTGCTTCAACACTAAGCTACCACGGCTCTTACTTAATATAGTAATGACTAATAAAAACAAAAAAACATTATGCGTATAATTTGATCTTTACAATTCCCGACGTTTCAAGTGCTTTATAGCACTAATGATTACGGGGGACTAAGGTGTTTGGCATACTGATGTCTTAAAATTTCAGGATGACAAAGCAGACCGGGTAAATGATGGTTAACTTAACTAGGGCAGTTTTTAATTATTCATTTTCGGTGCGATCTATGCAGAAACAGCTCACAGTGTCTTCAGCTGTTACAAGGATTTATGAAGAATTCGCTTAAATATAAGAGCCATTTACGTTTAATTATTAATAACATACTAAGTTACGGTAAATTTAGAAAGGCTATATTAAGCAATAAACTCATGAATAAATAACAAATTCTCCAGACAAGCCCTTTATTTTATTGCACGTAAAACTTAGGGACCGCAACAAAAAAGACCGGTTAGTATTCCTAGGCATGTCAGCTGTTAACAAGCACTTTTAAATATTGTAGCATCTAGTGTCTGAGTGTACTTTGTAATGTATAAAAGTATGTCATCAGGAATTTATTACTCGTGTCGTGATAAAATTATATTTCTATACAATATCTGTATTTTTTCCTTGTTTTTAACGAGTACAGCAAAGTGTTGAAATATTATTCCAGAATTATCGAAAACAAAAAAAAAAAAATTCATTCAAATACAATGTGAGTGATTTCATGAGAATATTGAATAGACATTTGATAACTTTAATATCAATATCGCCATGTTTCTTATATTACTGCTATTTCTCGCTGGTATCATGTAAGAGGTGGTACTGGTATTGCGTCGAAATATTCAAACAACAGATAAAAAAAAGCTTTAGAAGAGCTGTTGCTGTGTTTTGTTTGGTCAGTGTAAGGATCTGTAAGGTGGAAAAAAAATTCGCGTAAAGCGCACAGTGGTGGATTGCTAACCATCGAGGTGATGAGGGTAAAATTTTTAATATGCATCTTGTATATTTATTTATAATATACGTAGGTTTAAACCTACATATATTCTAAACCCACCACCGGACTGTGTTGGGTTAAGAATATATAATATAACCCACCACCCGCCTTTTTAGACGAAGAAAAAGCCGAATGTATGGGTGACAATCTCGAGTTCCAATGCTGACCGAGCACCCAACCGATCGACGCCGCTCACCTTGCAAAATTTGACAGTGAGGTCGACGAGAGGACTAAGGAACCACCTCGCTATTCCGTTAGTCAAGTTACACGCACCGAAGTGGAGTATATAATTAAAAACCTGCGATCACGGACGGCCCCTGGTCCCGACGGTATCACCAACAAGGTGATCAAACTTCTACCCATGTCCATTTTAAACCTACTGGTGATAATCTATAACGCCATGTCCAAAAGCGCCTTTCCCAACACCTAGAAGGAAGCCGACATCATAGGGATTCTCAAAACTTCAAAGAATCCAACTGACCCATCAGCCTACTTAAAATATTGGGTAAGGTGCATTAAAGGCCTCGCCCACCACAAAGACTTCATGCTGTCCCGAGGGCTACTCATCAATGAACAGTTCGGTTTTTAAACCCAACACTCATGCACACATCAAGTACGTCGCATCACGTAGCACATTCAACAATTCATTCGGGGCTATCAAACCGGGGCGCTTTTCCTCTTCGTAGCGAATGCGTTCGACAAGGTCTGGCACAACGGGCTCATATACAAGCTATATGAACTCGGTGTGCCAAATCTACTCGTACTAATAATACGAGACTTTCTACAATCGAACCTTTCGATACCGCGTCGACGCAACGTGTTCCGAGGTTCACCTCATTCGTGCCGGAATACCACAAGGTTCCGTCCAAGGTCTCATTCTATACACACTCTACACCAACGACATACCACGCACTCGCAGTGTAGAGCTAGCCCTTTTCGCCGATGACACCGGCCTCTACGTGTCTGGATTCAAACCAGACGCTATTTGTAAACGCTTCAATCTGCAGCCAACACCTTAGGGAAATGGTTTCGGAAATGGAGGATCGAGGTTAACCCCACCAAAAGTGCAGCTATGTACTTCTCTCGGTGTAACAAAACGCCGTATCTCCTAACTATAGAGCTATTACCATGCAGCCGACCCATAATGACATACGTAAGCCCTGTCTTTGCGTGTGCCTCACTTCTTCTTCTTCTTCACATAACTTCAGGTAATCCAAAATCGTTCCATGCGCAAGGCCGTTGTTCATGCGTAACGAAAATCTACACATAACAACTTGAGCTGCGGACCATAACTAAAACAGGCTTCACGCCGATTCTTCGACAGTGCAGTTATACACCCAAATCTGCTGATTGTAAGTTACGCCTATTACAATCCCATCATGAATCACAACTTCACCCACGTCCGACGGAGACCTAGGCACGCCCTCGACGACTCCGACGGCCCGACCACTAGGGCCAAAGCCCTCAATAAAAGACTACACACATACACTGCACTATCATTCCGCATCATGTTGCCTTCAGCGGGGGTGTCGCGGACAAAATCATTCGCAATACCGCCATGTCACAGGCTGGTTCCCACCAGTCAACACTGATAGAAGCGTCGCTGGAGTTTCGTTCGTGTTCGTACAGATGGTTAATAATAATAACGATATTAATTTAGATAATCCTTCGTCAGAAGGAGAACGAGCCGAGGTTCGCCCCTCGCGGGAACCCTCGAGTCAGTCGCTCTCGCGTAACAGGGTAACGGTTCAATCCGAGGCTTCCTCTCGGGGGCTCATGTGCTGGTTACCCACTAATAAAGGTCTCGGCTAAGCGCCATAAGCGTTCGGTTACCATTCAACTCAGTGAATCTGTAAAAGCACTCGGCCAAACAGCGGCCATCAGCCCGAAAAAAAAAAATCCGAACTGTGGGATCGTCTATGATACAAGATTCTATAAAAACATTAAGAAAGCTTTCATACAGTAACATAAGTGTTTATTTAACATGTTCACAGGGGCACTGATTTATCTGTACTTTCCATTCATACAGTACGGTGTGTTTTAGACCTTGCACGTACTAAAACTATGATCGTAGCGGTACGAGGCCTATTTTGCGCGGTAATGTTTTAAAAACTAAAATCCTTTTTTTTTGGCTTATATATAAAATAGTTTATGGATTTTTGTTTTGATCATTTAAGTAACGAATTGATTTACTTAAATTACGTAAGTCAGTAGCTTAGTTTGTTTAGAGTCTGTAGGTAAAAGTAATAACGAGGTCTCATGCACCCCGTGCCGCACTCAATAACGATTGACCAAATATTTTCGTTGAGAGAAATAACAATATCGATAAGTTTAAATTTAATTTTATTTAAGTAAAAGTTTAGTTTAATTACTACTTTGGTAAGTATTTGTTGCACTTAACACATTGTGTGAATTATTTTAGCATTTTTGTCAGCCTCTCGTCTAGTTAGAAATGTTCGGAGTTTTCTTAAGAAACGGCACATTTTATCCTCTTCGAACCCCTTTCGAAGTAGTGTTTAGTTGTTTTTGATGTGGATTCTGGAAAGATAAAATTAATAATAAATCTTTAGTTTCCGTGTTTTTTTTTCAAGCGGACGCCCCTGAACCATCTGTTAAACCCTCTTAGAGACCCCGTATCAGCGGTGCGACCACCGGTTGGGCCTGGGAGGATAGCGAGAGATACTCACCTTCCTCCCAGACTCACCCTCGGGTGCCGAGGGTGTGAGCGATGTTGCGAGGAATCGGGAAACACCGTCCCCCGCATCGCCAACCCATCCCCCGACTCCGTCACTTTCTCCCGCCGCAGTCCACCACCTCCTCGGCTCGGAGAGCACCTTAGCCTGGCCATTTGGGTTCCTCTTAGCTTCACCGTGGCTTACAAAGGGGGGTTTTACCATGGGGATCAGCGCGATAACAGGTCAAAGTTGCCCTTTATTAACGTAGGTACCTTCCCCCAGAGGAAGGGACGCTTTGTTGGCCGGTGCAGGTGGGGTCGTGGATGTGTGCGAAAGCGTTCCCGTGACCCCAACATACGCGACGAAGGTGGAACACCATGGGGTTTTAGTCGGTGCGAGTTCGACACAATCCATTCTTGCCCCGGCAGGGGTGGGTATGATATGAGCACGGTTTAAAGCACATATTAGATATATAATATATTCATCTTTTTTCTACACTGAACCAAATTGAAGTTACGACCTTCGCACGACAGAGAAGTCTTTACTTAGGCGCACTGCAAGTGAGTCACGTTCAAGGCTACTTAGACCCCTCCCATTTCACACTCAACGTGTTAATAAATACAGACTATATTACCAACCTTGTGATATATCGTTGTTACAATATTTGTCATTCTTCAAGATAACACACACTCAGTGTTAACCAGAGTATTTATAACCAAGTGGCTAAGATTAGGATGTCGGGCTAATGATCTAGCGGTCGTGGATTTAAGAATTAAAGTCTACCGTTTGGAGAAAATAAGGGTGACAAAAGAGCACACAGTTCACACGATGATAAGTGATGACTTCTGCTCATAAACACCTACGTTGAGCATCATCGAAGATTCATGATGGACATGCGTTGTTGTATATTTCGTAGATGGAACACAGTAACTGGTTCTACAGATCAGTGGTATGTCGTTATTTCACGGTAGGATGGTGCGAACTCATGCTGCATCTAGATATTACTTGCAGCGTGTTTCTATCACAGTTAAATAAACCGCTATGCTATTTAAACTTCGCATGGTGGAATTATGGAAACTGACTTATTCCGACTTATTACGACGTAACACTTCCTCTCTCAAATATGCTTAATTGTCGCACTCTTATAAGTATGACGAATCGATTGTAGTTTAAAGACTTTGTGCCTGATTCATAATTAATAAGTTCATTGGCTGTTGTGATCACTTTCTCTCAGTTGAACGTTGAGTTTATTATATAAATTGATGTATATATACAGGTGATATATATAGACCTTTTCCTACGAGAGTCACATTAGTGACATTTAAAGGATATTTTGTGTTATATATATTGACTAGTATATGTTTAGGACTAGCACTTAAATCTTGTGGTAGATAATTCTATCGTCCAATTTCTTTCAGGTGAGGTGAATAAATCCGTATAATAATCCATAAATAAATCCACTGTACTGCTGAGTAGAGTCAATTAGCGTAGTTGTATCAGGTCACCTTTAAATTTCAATGCAAATAAAAGAGATAAATTCAGCAAAAAAACGTGTCGTAGTGTGTTGGATCTGGTTAGTATGCGTTCTGTAATTCCCGCGTCCCTTTTACTCCTTGAGAACTTTGTCACGCCCTACACACTCGACGTGATTTGATTTCCTTTTGCACACACTGAGATTAGGATAGCTATATATATGCAAGAAATTTTCGAGGACAGTTTTTTAAAAAAAAAAAAATTTTAATGTTCATATAGTCGACGCATTATGAACTGAGGCTTCGAGTCATAAATCATATTTATCTGTCTGTCTCGCTTGCACTTACAGGTCTTATGAAGAGGTGTAGTGATCTGCGTAAGAGTTGTGCATATCGATAATGGGATAGGTACGATCTCTATGCTAAATTATGTTAAGTATTAATAGTAATCATTTTTCGCTATCTGAAAATAAAAGTTTTTAATTTGTAAGATAAAATATTTGTTTCGACGTAATCATAGAGAAAGTGTATAGATCGTAATGTGGCTCTAAAAAGGGCCGTTTTTATCATTTCTAGGTATATTTCTTAGTTCTTCAAAAATCCTCCTTATTGGATATAAGGAGGATTTTTAGCAAGTTAGAAAATAAATTCTCCATTGTGCGTATTGCGTAACGAAGCGTAAGTAATGTAATGAGTGTCATAACAAAAAATCTTATATTTATAGAAAAACAACAACCTTTACGCGTAACTACCAATCAGGAGTCAGAGTGCTAATGAAGGTCACGATGACGCATCGACCCTTTATCGATACTTCGATGCATTGCGTGCACATTCCTACTGTCAGTGACATTTATTGCCCGACGACTCGTCGACTATAGTATAGTGTTAGCTACGTAGTTTCAATTAGATTAATTCATTTGTATTGTTTTATAGTTTTATTTGTATTACCTAAATATTTTCATCGAAGGGATGCAGTAGTATGTTTAATTAATCAATTCCCATTTTTTAGATTTTTACAAATATAGTTTATATTATTGTTACATTATTTTTAAAATTAGTATACTGTTTTGTTCAGTGAATTTGTTATAATACTTATAATTATTGCACAGAAATACAAAGATAGAAACATCTTAGTAGCCTTACGTGTCCTGTATTTAAGTGAAAGAACCTGGGAAACATGTAGCAAATAAAAAAATGTTTACTTTGGTTTTGCACAGCCCTTTATTCGATTACTGTGCGTTTACTTTTACTTTAAGCATAAAAATAAAAGGAAAATAAATAATCGGTTGTTGGTGTACTTTCGTGTGACAGGTGATATTGCTTCTAACGCCTCGCACCTCGAAAAGAAAATTCTGATTGACATAGGCATCATAATGTTGGCACTAAATTTAATCCAAAGATTTCATCGCCATATACTTCTTACATAACTTTATCACATCAATTTTAAGTAGCGGCCGAGGACTGCATCTTATGGTCTGAATACCTAGCTCGTGACTGAGTCACGCTACGAACGACTTAGGGACCTTCAAGAATGAAGCCTACGCCTCTCATAAAAGCCAGCAGCGTAGCTGCGACTCTTCTGGTCTTGCGGACGTCCATGGTTTGCCACATATATAAAAATATAAACGCTATTCATCAGTTCGACAAAATAGTTGACGTTAGAGCAGCTGCAAATTTTTAGAAGCAATCTGGAAAAAGAAAAGGGATTATCCGTTCTTTAATTTGACAGATTCCTACTATGAAGTGGTTCAGATCTGAATGCAGAGACGAAATGGGTTATTTCATATTAATATATTCATGATGTATTGCAATGGTTACTCGACTCCACAAAAGAAGTACAGGATTTTATGTAACATGTTTCATAAATTAACCGCAAATTCTATAACAGTTCTAGCTCACGATGGTGTTTTATAAGTTATTTTTAATAATCTGTATAGTTAATATAATATAAGAAAATTTTAAAATTTGTTTATTTTTGTAATTATTTTAATTCCTTGGTAATTATACAATAATGTATTTATTCCCACGAAGATCATGAAATTGTGCTAGACACACAATTGCCAAAAATAGTTGATCATTGGATACTCAGGTACCCAGTTTTGTAACTAAAACGTGTCTCAAAGAAGCCGAGGGTTTGCCTCCCTAATGAGTGCGTTCTATGTTTTATTACTATGTCCTTTGTTTCTATACTTTTAATTCTATGATAATGTATTCAGTCCTATGAAGATTTTATGAAATTTTTCTTACAAAGGAGCTAATAAACAGCAGATCATTGGACTCTATCTAGGTATCCAGCTTTCTAAATAAAGCTCGTGTAGCAAGGAAACCGAATGATAACCTCCAGCAATGTATGCGTGTTTTGTTTTGTCATGTATCTATTTGAATAATTTTCTACAATTTAGAAGTAGTCGTAACAGTGTACGCTTCCGTCTCCTGAATAAGTTTGGAGTAGGACCATTGCTTATTCGATGTAGAGTAATATCCGTTAATATTAAAGGGTGATTATTTGTGATCAGTTAGTGTGCCAAAAATTTAATGACGCCGTACGGCGAACTTACGTGTGCAGGAACATCGCGACAATTTAGGCGAAAGAATTTAAGAGTATAAATATAAAGCGGTTGCATTATATTTGTATTTCTACCTTCAACCATGTTTAGTTAACTAAATCTGTAACATCAAGGCTAAATGTATTTGTGTAAGATATTTCATCATTAACAATGATAACTCACGATTTTTTAGGCGACACTTGTATGGGCAACGCAAGCTAAGTGATGTTGTTGGGGCATAAGAGTAAAATGTTTAGGAAAAATTATTGCCTAATGTTTGTCTAAATATCTTAAATATAATCTTTTGAAAACAACGTTAATTATGTTTTTATTGGTTCAGAGAACAATGGTATCATTTATAAAAGTGTATTATCTCATAATAAACCTTTATACTTTATTGAAGATTATAAGATATGTGTTATCGTGTAAGAAATCTACAATAACAGAAAAGTATTAAACGTTACAAATCTCACAAAAATGCAGTTGATTATCATGATTCCTTATATACGAATTATATACACACCATTACCACACATACACCACAGACAAGTAACGATATGAAGTTACATGATAACTACAAATAGAATTATAGTAACAATTCATTTCTCAAATACATTTTCTCCAGTCGGTTATCCGTTCTAAGAGCTACGTGGCATGTGGCTTTTATGCGGCATGCCTACTGCTATTTTAGCATTCTTCTTTTGTTTTATTTTGTACGGGCTAAGGGTGACAGACGAGCACACAGGTAATCTAATGTTAAGTTATAACTGCGGACCATAAGTACCTACACTCATGCTTAACGCCGATTCAAGATGTACATTTAACGCCCACCTACGGACTGAAAAGGAATCCCTCGTTTCCGATAATTGGGTCTTCGGTTCCGTTTACGTACGGAAGCCTTCTTCAGCAGCGGCTTGGCTCTACCACGTTTTACTTTACTAACCTTTGTTTTATTGGGAATGCTCTCGTTGCGTATTCTATAATCCAAAGGAACTAGTATTTTTCGAGTTCATTACCTGGTACTGGAACACTCGATATAGGAAGGCTTTGTAGAAGATACGGTCACGACATATATGCATGCGAGAAGTCGATGTTTTGAGGGTCATGAATGTACTTTGTATTCGTTGTGTAAGTTTATGGGGGAGGCCGATGTACTTGTACATTGATTAAGGGACAACGATAAACAGAGGTTAAGCAGATACTCAATTATTATTTTTATTTTCTGTACATCAGGCATTTAAGTAAGCATAAAAAGAACAGGTAGATTTTAGCTAAGCGGTTGGGAAAGTGGGACCCCAAATTATACAGTAGTGTACGAATAATCAATTGGTAAATGCAATTAAAAGTGTTGATTTACTCTAGGTGGTAATAATTTACTTACATTGTCACCGAGGAAACAGTAAATCAATGTTTAATGTTCCAACTAGCAATTCCATGAGTGCGAATAGCATAAAATTATGTCTATGAAATATGTATGTCTTTAAATGATGCCTATATAAAAACATGTTTGGCAACAATAACTATTTAAGTTGTACGGATAAACAATGTATGTATAACCCTAATTAGTAACTCAATGATAAAAAAATTGGTCGATTTACTCCGTTAATTCAATATGAGTGAAAGGAATGTTGTTTCAAGATTAAATAAAAGCGTTGTTAAATAATTAATGTAAACAAATATTATTTCATATACGCCTACTTATTAAATTGTCTTTAAATTGCAAAATATATATATATATATATATATATATATATACATATATGTATATATATATATATGTTTGTATAAACCATTGATTCCCATCTTTTAAACATTTAAAATAACTCTGTGCGCAAAAAGATCGTATCGTACCTACGTTACTTTGTTTGCTAATTGTTAATTTTAATAATAAAAAGTGGAATAAAACTTTCGTTTTAATATTTTTAAGTATATGACAAGTTGTTGATTTGCTCCCACTGTGGCGGCAAAGACCGAGAGTCCGTATCGCACATGCTCGCCGCTTGCCCGGCGTGGGAAGCCAAGTGACGGATCTTGGTCGATAACATCGGACGGAACCTGTCCCTGACAGCAGTCGTGTCGGCGACGACAGCACGAAGTGGTACCGTGTCATCGTGATAGTTCCACGAGGGTATCTGAAGGTGCGAATATCACCCACACTCCCGAGACGGGCAATCTTAGCGAAGTGCAGGGGGGTTGTGGTTACGTTCCTTACGTAGATTCCGCGATCCCTCGGCAGCACTGGTGGCGACCACCATGGAGTTTTAGCATATACCTACGTCCTCGCTCCCGCGAGGGCGGGTATGTAAAATAGTGTCATGTTTACGTGTTACCGTAGAACCTCACTCCTAATGCACTAAGGCAATTTTTTTGGCTAGTAATCCCACATAATCCTGCGTTTTTTCAAGAGTCAGAATATCTTTAAAAGAATCCGCCGATACCAATAAAAAAAGTGCGTTGTCATTTAAAGAGTTTATCAGTGGTTGGGGTCTGTCGTTTTGTTCGAGTACCATAAGCTTCTATTTTACGTAGTAGTTCTGTGAAAGTAGTTGATAACTACACGGGAGTAGAATAACTCTTGCAGAAGTGTAGAAAATAGAAAATTTTACCAAGCATTTGTCTCTATGCTTTATGCTTTAAAGGAGGTTATTTGGAATAAAAGAGATTCTTGTAAAAGGTGTATTTATATAATTTAAAACGTCGTTTTCTTTGTATAACGTTAATAAAATAAATTGTAAAATCACTTGTCAATTGGAGCCACCTGTATATGGCCATATTATGGGCGAGGAGAGATACTTTGAGATAAGTTTATTTGCAGATACGATATGTTTCCTTTGTTTTCTTTGTTTACCAATATAACAATGATCATTATATTTATTCCATTTACCATATTAAAACTCTCGTAAGAGTATGTCAGTACAAGTTATGACATCTACTCAAGATGTCGGACAAAGACCGTTTAAATTCTGTCTTAAGAAAAGTGGCGGGAAAACTCCAATTGCAAAATTATCAATATAGATATCGTTGCTTAGACAAAGCAATTGAAAATTACTTCGGTGAGCTTATTCCGGTCACACTGACTGGAGAAACGAAAGATGGAATATTGGATATAGAATTGATTGTCAAATTGTCACCAAACAATAAGGAATTGAGAGACGCCGGTGTTCTTGAATATTTGTTCGACGCAGAAATTTTTGTTTACACTGTTTTAATATCACATTACAAGAAATTATCTAAATTTCATTTAAGTGAAATATTTTCCGAGTGCTATTATTCCGATACTACCCAATACAATGAAGTACTTGTGCTGAAAGATATGTGTTGCGAGGGTTTCCGACGATACCAAGGGGATAGGTTCCTTGATTCTGATCATGTTGTTGTATCTTTGAAATCATTGGCTCAATTTCACGCACTTTCTTTGATATTCCAAAATTATACTAATAATATAGAAGATAGGATTTCAATGAGGCCGTATTGTGCGAAACATCCATTTCAATTGATGGTCGCTATAAGAAATTCTATAAAGAATAATTTTAGTATATTTACAGATACTAAACACAGTGCGTTTTTTTCTATGCTTGACATTGATTTTGATGATATTGTAAACAATAGTACAGTCAAAACAAAACGTTTGGTTTATGGACATGGAGACTTTTGGAAGGAGAACATTTTATATAAATATGAAGTAAGTATTTCATGTCTTGACAATTACAATTGCCGTACTTGTTTCGGTTAAAACAGAATCCATGTTTTATTTTGTAAACATTTGATATATATATTAAAATCTACACTAATTTAACCATAATATGTTAAGTTACTTTTGAAATTAGCATATTGGGATGGACAAATGCAGTGGGAGGAATTGGGTCAATACTATGTGGTAATTATAGTATTGATAATAATTTTTTTCAACTGCCAAATGTCTTTGTGCCTCGACTTGTTAGAATCTTTTTTTCATTAAACTATTACGCACCCCCAGAGAGAAGTGGACAGATAGTGCCCTATTACCACTTGTAAGTAAAGCAGGCTTCACTGAGAGAATTTACACTAACTTTATATCGTAATACGATATATTAAAAATATTATACATTCTCTCTTCTTCTTTCTTCTTTTCGAACTTCAGTTGATCTATACGTATGTGAGTACAATATCTCTTCAAAATCCAATGAATCATTTTCATTTATTTATTAGTTTCATGATTTTTTTTTCCAATGGAATTTCATTACTGTAAAGCAACATATTCATTGATAATTAAATAAAAAACTCAAAAACAGATGGTGTCAAGATTTGAACTAATAAATTCAGTTTCTTTTTTACTATTATTAACAAAATTCAAGTGTAGATAGGTTTCTTGGACGTTTAGCAGTGATAGAGCCACGCTGTAGTTTGTTTGTGCTTGTGGCATGATTGAGTCAACTCGACCATTCCCTCTCACGTCCTCAGTTTCATACAAGACCAGGGTGAAATAGCAGCGTATTTCGTATCGTAAGTGCAGGGACCCTTAACCCTTATTACTGGCTACAAGATATTATAAATTAATGCCCAGGGGTGACAACGAATCTTCATTCCTTACCGAAAATAAATGTGTCTGTCATAGGCCACAGGAGTAACTTACCAACAGGTGTGCTTGTTTGTCACCCTCAGGACAGTTCGACTGTACGTAGGTACATATGTAAGCAGGACATCTCTTAAAAACCTCAATTAATCTCTTCAATATTTTTATTATTAATTTTCACAACAATTAACCATTACGTTCATTAATAATGAAATAAAAACCCAAAACTGACGATCTTAAGATATCAGCATTTTTTATATTTCAATATGTGCGTTCGTGATTGTGTTTGTGATGTGCAAATTTTGATATAACCCTACCAGTAATAGTAAACAGTATATATAATAAGTAAAAGTATAATCTTATAAATTACAATGCGATCTTGATCAAACTTCCAATATTTCTTATGATGGACTATGAAATCATTATAAAAATATTTATTGTAAGTAGCGAGGTATTCCATCTCAAATTTCAGGGATGGCAACACATATGCATCCTGAGCAAATGATGATGAAATCCTGATCCAAACATATATACATATACAAAATAACTACATTACATACAGGATAATACTGTACATTACATGCTACATTAATAGATATGTACATTATCAATATTACGTATTTTAAATGACACATACAGGTCGACTTTAGATCTTTCATTTTAAAAAGATATGTGTGTAACTATAAAGAATTATTACTATTTAATACAACACAATCGCAACATAAAATAAATAAAAATCTCTTTGCAGGACAACAAACCCGTGGGAGCCTGCATATTGGATTATCAAACCACTCGTCTCTTGTGCCCAGCTCAAGATGTTCTCTGCTTTCTATTAACAAGCACCGATGCAAAAGTTCGACGAAAACGTCATGAATATTTCCTGTCAACGTATTATAATTGTCTTCAACAGACTCTATTAGACCATGGCCTGATTCCTGAATCTATATATTCGAAAAAGATTTTGATAATGATCTTAAGATAGTAGCCCCATACTGCTTTATTACTACGAATATGTCTTTTTCGTTATGGCTAGGTCTGGAAGATAAGGCATTAGTAAAAAGCAAAAATATATATGAAGATGAGGTTAAAAAAAATACAGCAATATTATATTACAAACAAATTATTCTTGATATTGCAGAAGATTTTATTACTTTTGGATATTATACACCGCTATGTGTGCCTTGATTCTAATCTGAGGTAGGTAGATCAAAGTTTAAACTTATTGTGTGGTTTAACCTTGTTTACCTTTAATATTAGAAAATACTAATTCGCTAAATATGATTTTGAGAGATGAAAACTAATTTGAGTTTTCAGTATGTTCTCGGTGTCTGACTTATTTATGTCTAGTAATAGGAATGTATGTTTGATTTTTTTTTGAAATAACGAATGCCAGGTTGTCAATACTACGCTACATATAGCTAGAAATAAAATGATAAATGTCAAATTTCAACAATTAATTATGAGGTTGCACGTAATTCACGTGCACAATGAGTATCCTGATGCATCATCTATGCACTCTTCCGGCTAAATCAGGCCAATTTTACGGAAAGTTCAAACTTCGAAAAAATTGTTTTGTGTTGGCTTCTAAAAATAACTATAGATATATTAACAAACTTACTTGATTGTCTTTAATCATAATTATAAATTGAGCAAGAATTAGTAGGTAACTTACATTTTATCATGCGGAATCCATATAATTAATTGTGTTTAACAGAGAGTTTAAAGTAAGTATTATTTTGAAAATAATGAATGATTCTAAATAAAATAATTGTTCTTTAAACTGTTTTTTATTTATATATACATGTTGTGGTATATGGATAATGGTTAATTTTGTACCGCATTTGCCACTTAACACGCTTATGTAAAATGGAAATATCACTTGTTAGGACTGAGTTCACCAATCGTATTTTGTTTTGATTTAAGTATTGATATGATAGTCTTCTTATCCAGTAGACGTTGGTTGGAATTTTAATGGTTTTGGCTAATCCCATCCACCCCATACTTCCATATCATGTTTAGGATTTCAAAAAGGTAAACAGTTTTAATCATGAAAAAATATCTTTCATATCGTTGTATGAAAAATTAAATAAATAATGACTATATAAGTAAATGAGCTTGAAATAATAGCCGTAATCGAGATTTTTCATGGAACTATTTGGGACCAAAATGAGAGATCTGGCAAATACTAGTGTTGATCGAAAAGTATAGTGTCTAACGGATTATATATGGTTTTTTTCTCTACAGAAAGCACCATATATAATTCGTACACAACCAAGGCCTAAACAAAAGTACACCTACAGTACTCATAAGTTCCGTCCGTAGATAAGAATGACATATGCATAAAAGAGTATACCCTGACTGATTTTATTACGTTCACTAGATCCTTGGCAGTCAAACAAGTTTTCACCTAATATTCTACCATTCGGTTACACAGTATCAAACTTTGACCACGCAGACCCTACGTGTCATGAAAAAACTGAACATGTTAGCAATACCCGTTGACACCCATGTACAAGCCAGGCCCAGTATTTAGTTTTTATTTGCCTCCATCCTCTTTTTCTCTCTTTGTCGTCAAAAGAAGATATTGGGTAAATCTTTTACTATATACTTACTAACCCACTCTTACACACTCTTTTTCCATTTGTTTTTAGTCATACAGGTCACTGATTTTTTTTACCACTAAGTGATGACAAATATACATAATCATTAACGAATAAATCGCCACTTAGCAGTCAATGGGATTAAAGTAAAAGGTGACTAAAAATTAAGAATGGGCTGTATGGATCATAAAATTTCACCTTTCTCTTCAGGGAATCAATTGACATTGACACCGACCGACTTTTGGCGAGAACTGTATTGTAATTGAATATGTAACATATTTTTTGTTCAATAATTTACATAATTTTTAGTAGTCTGCGTAATATGTAGTGAATTTATAATAATGGTAAGCAGCTTAGATTTTGAGATGAACCAAACTCTTACCAAAAAGTATGGCTAACGTTGCAATCACATTTTTAAAACGTGAAAATTGAAGCTGCTAAATAAAAGACAACAATTTATTATTAGAAGGCCTAACATGCAAATGGCTAACAATTAAAAAGCGATGCAAAGACTCGTATGTAGTCTAGTTCCTTGCCTTTCCCATCAAGAAAGAAAGAAAAAATAATAAAAACAAAGAAAGAAAAAAGAACAATAACAACATTGACAATGACGTTGACACTGACGGATTGCGTGAGGGGAAAACAAAGGTTATCTATTCTGGGTTAACCTATTTTTGTTTAAATTTTGTCTTAGCTTAAATTCATCAACTAGTAATGTCCGAATTAATTTCTAACAGTTATATTTCGAGTGTTATAAATAAGGTCGCAACTGCATGTAATTTAAAACATTGGGAATATTTGGTAGAAAAACTAGAGACAAAAGCTCAGAATTATTTTGGAGTTCTTATTCCAGTGCTTATAAAGGGAAAAAATAACGATGAGAATGTAGTTTTAAAAGTTATGTTAAAATTAGCACCTACTGATGACCGATACCGTGTAAGTGGTGCAGTAACTGCAATGTTTGCGCGTGAAATCTTTATTTATTCCAAAGTTTTTCATATATTTCAAGACTTGCAACAGCATGTACAATCGCATTCTCAATTTATTATACCTAAATGCTATTATGTTTGCAAGGATTATTGCAAAGAAGTAATTGCGATGCAAAACATGTCTGAAAATGAGTATAAACCATATGTTAACAGTATGTTTTTAGATGTTGATCATTTAATTATTTCATTAAAAAGTCTTGCAAAGTTTCATGCATTATCATTCATATTGGAATCTAAAGAAGCTGATGTGTTTGAAGAAGTAACGAAGACTTGTTTGCCTCTGTCAGAAAATTCTAATAAACGGTATATTGATATTTTGATAGACAGATTAAAAAAGGCTATACAGAAGTTTGAAAGTTCCAGTTATGTGCCATTGTTGAAGAATTTAGAACATAGTTGTAGTACATTCATCGAAGCAGCATATTTATCTTCAGAGAAAAATTGTTTGTGTCATGGAGATATCTGGAAAGAAAATATACTTTTCAAATATAAGGTGAGAAACTCACTGTTCTAAATAAAATAATAAAATAAATAATAATCTAATAAAAGTTAATATAGATGTATGTATATTGTCTTTATTATACAAAATATATTAAACTTTTTTATTGTATTGGTATTATTCTATTTATATCAATATAAAATTTTTCTTATATTTTCAGGACAACATGCCCATATCTGCATGCTTGATAGACTATCAAACAGTGAGGATGTCTAGCCCGGCTTTTGATGTTTTATATTTAATAACAAGTAGTACAAATAGTGAGCTTAGGAAAGCACATTTCTCTCCAATGCTGGAGATATATTACAATACATTAATACAGTTCTTTACTGATGCTAAAATTGGACTGAGTATATATAGCCAATGTCAATTTTTAAATGATTTAAAAATAGTGGGTCCTGCATGCTTTATAGTGGCAAATACTGCATTATGGTTGTCCAGTGGACTACAGGAAGAAGGCCATGTAAAAAGCAATCAAATATGGAACACAGAGAGTGAGAAAGCAATAGCAGTTGAGAAATATAAAGCTATAATAAAGGGAATTATAGATGATTTCATTGTTTATGGGTACTTGAAAATGATCTCAGAATAAAAAAAAATATTGTTGTAATTTTAAGAACATATTAGTGACATTTGAATTTAATTTCAAATTTTATAATGAATCATTTGCAAAGTGATTGTCTGGCTTTGCAAGAAGTTAATACTTGCTCTGGGTCAATTCTCAGCTAGGTATATGCAAGACTGTCCTGAAACCACCACTTGTAGAGCACCCAAAGTATTGGCAAAAAGCTTAAAATCAGAACCCAGAGGTATTTGCTTAAGAGGTAGAACTGTTAAGCAAATTATTCTAAACATACCTTATAATACTTTATACTCCTGTTTCTTTTTCTTCTATTCTAGGATTCGCTTAACTGAGTGAATGCTAGTATGTTAAGTAATTAGGTATGTGTATATGTGTAAGGTAAACACCAACATATGTTCCTGTAATTTCTTTATTCAACAATCAACAGTTCAACCTCCTGGCAAGCTTCCGAATAACACAAAACATGTACAGTCTAGCAAGAAACATAGATTCTTCAAACTGGGATTCATTTTTAAATTTGGAAAACCATAAGTATGGTCCAAGTGTTTTTATCAGAGATAATCCTGAAAATTTTATGTTTCATCAGTACATAAAATCAAATAATTCTAGATCTTATCTAAATTAGAACATAACCTTACATGGTACAAAGGTTGATTCAAAACAGTACTTATTATTTGTTGGTAACACCTCAATGTCAAATAGATAAGTAATAGCTAAATCAAATATTGTATTTGAATCTATGTGGTTTGTGATAAATAATACATGATTTCTAGGTTACTCTAAAATGATAATTACAGGAGGTAAACCTTCCGATATCAATAGATTCAATTATATACTGGATGACTGGAAATACAATACATTCCTTGGTAATAGTAGAGCGCATTTGCAGCAAATTTTGTCATATGATACAGTATCCGAAATTTGATTATTTGGTTACATATGTCGAGTTATTCAAGATTTAAGAATTTTAAATAAAAACCCGTTTTTTTTAAAAGCTAGTATATGCCCAGTTAAGGCTACAAACATCATATTATTGTATGAAAATAAAATTACATTTTACGTAAATAAACAAAACTACCAAAATATATTTTTTGAAATATTGCGTATAAATTATAGAATTAACTTCCTTTGTTCATTAGCTATTCAAAAAGTTAGTTGTTATCAAAACACGAACAGGCTGATTTACAATCTTTTTGTTTGATTGAATCTTGATGACACCGTCTTTCACTGGGACTAGTCTTGGGTAGTACACGTACGATATTACTAATGGGTAACGTTACTCGGTACTGTACTAATAGTAGAAGTAATTAAAACCGTAGTAGCAATTTTGAAACCATTTTTTGATATGACAGTAGAAGTTTGTAGCGAAAATCATGTTACTCTCTCAAAGGTATTTATACAAATAATATACAAAAATATTATTAAAAACCTCTCCAAAACCTGTAAGCACCCCGTGATACCTGATTTATTAAACAAATAGAAGCGCGACTCTTTGACCTAGAGTCGAACATTTAATGTGCCGATTCTACGATCCTTGACACCATATGTAAACAAATGAGGTTTCGTACTCTTACAAGCTACAAAAAAGCGATTGAGGATTTAAGGCGCAGGATTAGCCGTATACGAATAATTTCCGTTGTCTGTGATAATCAGGTATGTTCAAATACAAATTCCACACCTGTTAATTCAGACAGTATGTGGGATGACTTCGATACGGAAATGAGTCGAGTGGTTCACCCAGAAAAATCCGTTGCTGCTGGTATACGAGAGCTGGACAAATACCTGAACGAGGAATACCTACACCGAAAGGAGAATCCCTCGAAGTGGTGGCACAGTCGCAAACTCATTTATTTCAATTAGTTTTGAAAAGGTTGTGCATTCAGGCAACATCGGTGTCAGCATATTTTCTGGGGCAGGCCAAGTAATAACAAATAGGCGTAAACTATTAAAGCCATCGAAAGTGTCACAGGTGCTTTTTTTTGCACAGAAATATGTAAATAAAAAAGAAACAAAAATGAAAAAATATAAGTATACTTACCTATCTATATAAAAGTAAAATAAAAAAAATTCAATCATATGTATATACACACATGTTTGATTTTTAAATACGGCATTCTAGTCATTAATTCACATCGTGCTTTTAAGCTAATCTACTAGTACGTATTTCTAAATCTAGGATGAAAGTCCGAAGCCTGTTAAAGTATGAAGGAAAATCAAACACGTATGCTAAAATGGATAGTCAAACTTTTGCTATCGTGAATTCTATTGTTTGTAAAACTATACTAAATTTAGCCAAATTATAAAAAAAAAAGATTTGCCAGGCTAAAGCACCTTTGGTTATAAATATGTTCTCTGTGTAATCTTAGGTGGATAATAATATTTATAACCTCAAATTTATTTTCGCTCATAATATATGTTGGTTTCTGCTTAAAATTTAATGTAATCTAAAAACTCACATTTAAAAGTAAAACATTGGGTAAGCCCTTATATTCTGTTCATGTTATTGTGTTCACACAAAGCTGTACTATTAGTACTAATAGTGCGTACTACTACGTTGTACGAATTGTTCTAGTACGGTGCGAAGTTGTAGATGTCCGACTATGGGACACTGCAATACCAAAAGGGGTTGAAGGATGGAATATAGTTAAGGAGGACGATTGCCTGTCGAACTTTCAGTTATCTAGGTCGGATCGTTTCAAACGTCTTTTCAGAGATTTCATAAAGTTGCAACACTGATTACTTTTATCTTTGTTAAAAATTCTCAATATATGAAAAATGGTGACACTTACTATGGTAATTTTTTTTCCAGTAGGTAACCCGTCAACCTATCTTCCCCATAACGTGTGTCGTACTACTTACGAGGCACCCAGTATAAATATATACACTGCAGGCCAAAAGTTTAAGAGCACCTTAATTAAAGTAGGAAAATAAAGTAAAACTCCAATAAAATATTAAATGTTTAATTAACTTGTTTAATCATCATTAATAATAGAACATTGATTGACAAACAATATACTTCAAAACGAAAAGACATATTAACATTCCATGCAAAAAAAGGCTATAGTTAGCTAAACTGATTTTTCATCAAAAAATCCTTTACATTTTATGCCATTTTTCACAAGTCTCGGCATACGGGCAATCAATTTGTTAATGGTGTCTTGTGATATATTGTTCCAAATTTCGCATAAAGCATTTCACATTTCCTTTCGCTAGGATGGGCCACGATTACGGACGTTCCTATCAAGCTCTTCTCACAAAAGTTCAGTGGGAATGAGATCCGGGCTCTGAGGAGGTCAAACCATGTTTTTTAACACCCCGTGTGCCTCTTTCTCTTCTAAATATCCTCTAAATAATTTTGAGCTATGCTTTGGATCATAATGCACTTTGGAATCAAAAAATCACTTTGGAAAATAAATCTCCAATTAATCGGAACCCGGAAGAAACGGCATTTTGTTCTAAAATATTTTTGTACTGTTCCTTTTCGAAATTCCTTAAAGTTTTGATTTATTTGACTGATTACTTTTATCTTTGTTAAAAGTTCTCAATATATCAAAAATGGTGACACTTTTACTATGGTAATTTTTTTTCCAGTAGGTAACCCGTCAACCTATCTTCCCCATAACGTGTGTCGTACTACTTACGAGGCACCCAGTATAAATATATACACTGCAGGCCAAAAGTTTAAGAGCACCTTAATTAAAGTAGGAAAATAAAGTAAAACTCCAATAAAATATTAAATGTTTAATTAACTTGTTTAATCATCATCAATAATAGAACATTGATTGACAAACAATATACTTCAAAACGAAAAGACATATTAACATTCCATGCAAAAAAAGGCTATAGTTAGCTAAACTGATTTTTCATCAAAAAATCCTTTACATTTTATGCCATTTTTCACAAGTCTCGGCATACGGGCAATCAATTTGTTAATGGTGTCTTGTGATATATTGTTCCAAATTTCGCATAAAGCATTTCACATTTCTTCTCGCTAGGATGGGCCACGATTACGGACGTTCCTATCAAGCTCTTCTCACAAAAGTTCAATGGGAATGAGATCCGGGCTCTGAGGAGGTCAAACCATGTTTTTTAACGCCCCGTGTGCCTCTTTCTCTTCTAAATATCCTCTAAATAATTTTGAGCTATGCTTTGGATCATAATGCACTTTGGAATCAAAAAATCACTTTGGAAAATAAATCCATCTCCAATTAATCGGAACCCGGAAGAAACGGCATTTTGTTCTAAAATATTTTTGTACTGTTCCTTTTTCGAAATTCCTTAAATTTTAATAAAATTCCCAGTTCCTTGGCTAGAGACGCAACCCCAGACCATAATTGAGCAAATTCAGTCCAATCTCGATGGGCAAGAGCCACTGCATCTGTTTTTCTTGTTCTGCGGCCTTAGCAGAGGTTTTTGAACGACAACGCGATCATACAACTTCGCATCTCTCAGTCGCCGTTTTACTGTAGTCAATGATAAAGATTTATCTCGGGTTTTGTTTACTTCGTGTTTTATGAAGAGCTTGGGTCCTGGTGGTCGCGTCGCCGGGATCGTCGAGGGCGTGCCTCGGTCTCCTTCGGACGCGGGTGAATCTATGATGCGCGATGGGATTGTAAGTGGTGGCACTTACAATCAATGGGTTTGGTATATTATTATATAATAAACGACAACGTATATTGATATTATAATTTTTTATTCTTTTACAATGTTACAACATTGTTACATATGTCACAGAAGCCTTTTCTTCACCAATCAGTCAGCGTACCCATGCTTCGGAGGTCATCTAGACCGACAATCCATATGTTGTTTTCCTTTTTGTTTCTTTTTTCCTGTGCCCACCTGGTTATGAATATAGTGACTTCCGGTATGTCTTTCTCTTTTGACGTCCCGTGGATCTAAACGATTCGACTTACAGAATCTGAGAATGGGCTTCGTATTACGCTATCGTTAAACTCAAAAAAAAAATCTAAAACTAAGGTTATTGGAATAAATGGAATTAAGATTTCACAGTTTGATTTCATAGTTTATTCAAGATTATGTCGGCTACGTAAATAATGTTTTATTTATTACAAATTAGGATTCTCGTGTCAGGTTGAACGCGAACGTCGCAAATTAATTAAACGATTTAATTAAATTTGTAGACGCCAAGGGATTATTTTCAGGCGTAAAGGATGCTCATGTTAATTCATATTCCATCTAAAATACTATTATAGTGAACTAGGAAATAACTTAAAATAATTGGATAAAAAACCAAAAATGAAAAATTATTACAAGAACGCTGCAGAAGTATCTATTATTATATAAAAGAAATTGAGCACGTAAATAAAACGAATACTAATACAAACATTACTCCATGAATTTTTTATAGTTTTATTACAATTTACCTGTTTAGTTTGTTGCACAACTGGTTTAAATGCTTAGTGTATTGGATGTAATTTGTTTGCCAAAACCTGGCTTGTTTGGCTATATGCAGGCCGCAAATTCTCTTCCACTAATCTATATGTTTACATGTGGCTAGTATACACGTTAAAGTTTAATAGTCTCAATTAAGGTGATATAAACTTTGGCTTTTACAATTTTATGGAATAATTAATTGATCTATTTTAAAGGTTTTTCTTTAATTTCCGTTTTAATTACATATGTTTAAAAAAAACTGTCTGTAAAAATTTTGTGATTGTAAGATGATAATGGTTGGACATTACGTATAATAGCGTAAAATATTTAAGGAGACTCTTTAAGAGTGGTAGAGCCGCTATAGCTCTAGTTTGTGGCTCTGTTGTTGTGTTTATGGGTTGTGGCTCTACCGAATATTGGCCACGCCCATAAATATACATTACACTTTCTGTTACTATTACACTTATTTCCCAGATAATGAATCTGATTTTTCCTCTTATATTATTTTCAATGCTTTACATCGGACCAAGGAAGCAATTACTTAAATGTAGACGACACTATAGTGTATTCATTGCAGTTGATGTCATTTGGTAGGAACCAAAAGGTATCGCTTCGATCTCAATCGACGAAGAGAACATTATAGGTTTCTTTGTAATACACTTAACTTATGTCTGAATGTTTTTATAACCTAAATTCAATGTTAGCATTTGGTCTTTAACATGGAAAATATTTTTCGTTTAATATGACAATCCAATTTTAATACGAGCAGTAACGCAGCGTAGCTTCTTCGTATCATTTTCTATGTGAGTTATATTTAATTTCAGCGTATTAATAATATTTAGACTGAGTGGAATCAAATCATCCAACGCTCAGCAGTTGCCGAGAACGGTCGTCCGGCGCCCAGCTACGACCAATCCGAGCTACCTGCTCCCGAGCGAGCCACCTGCGCACGAACTGTTCCGAGAACAATTCACCGAGAAATTTTTATTGCTGGTGCTATTGTAATCGGAATTTAGTTTCCTAGAAAGTGTATTATAAAGCCACCTGGGTGGTTACACTAGTGGATACCTTGCGGTGTTAACTAAGCTAGGGCTAGACCCCTACGCCCGCAGTGCCCCTTCTGGGAAGCTCAAGACACCGGAAGGTGTCGACGCAAACTTGGCCTTGGGTAGTGCCGTAGTGCCAAGGTTGACAATCCCGCTGGACTTATAACGGTCTCACGCGTACTTTTAGTTGTCTCTAAGCACACACTCAAGTGCACAAATAAGATTGGCACTTGGATGCACTAGGGCTACACACAGTACTATACTCATCCTCGCTGCCTATACCCGGCGGGGAGGGAAGTAGGCTATTCAGTCGGGCATCCCACCGGTGGCCACAATTACTGCGATCGAAGTAGGATTAAAAAGAAAAACAGAACAGAGTGCAACATGGAGGACTCTTCCTCTGAATTCATGCGGCACTTCATCAGCGTCCTAAAAAAAAGGTACCCCGATATCTTCCAGGACATTATGAACGAAAAACCGTCCCCGGAAAGACCCTCCTCAAGGGCATCTACACCATCCACAGTCTCCGAAATGGAGCTGGATAGACCCTAGTCCCCCGAGGGCCCCCAAGCCCAAGACACCAGCGATTTCACGCTGGTTGAGGAGAAGCGAAAAAGCCGGGATCACCCGTCTCGACGCCGCCTTCCAAGGCGAAAAAACTGGGAAAAGAGGTTCCCTCTCCCCAGCCATCTACCTCGGCCTAGCTCTAGGGCTCCACCCCAGCTGCGCCACAGCAAGCCCCCGCCGCTCCACAGTGCACTCTCACTGGCACCCAGCGATCTTCGGCTGAGTCACAGCCATGAAAACGCTCGCCGCCTGTCTTCATACAGGCGCAGGATAAGCCAAGGCCCTGTCAAATCGGTACAAGTACCACGCCATCCCCACCGCTGTAGGCATTAAACTACAGCTGGAAACTACTACAGATCATAGAGCGGTAACCCGCTTTGTTCAAGAAAAAGGTGTATTTTTCCACACCTACACACTAGCAGAGGGTGACCAACACAGAGTGGTGATTAAAAACCTAGCCATGACCGGCCACGCCCTTATCACAATCGCGTCCGTCTATCTGCCTTGCAGACGGGACGCTTAAATTTAACGAAGCGACTTCGTGGCGCTCATGTCCCTTGACAACTCAGTCATTTTAGCAGGAGATTTCAATAGCAAGCACACTCGGTGAAATGGTGAATCGACCTCGCCTTACAAGGGATAGAGTTGTGGATTAAGAGCTCGTTTCCGATCATCACCCCGTTATTCTTCGGTTAGGGCCCTCAGCCCCAACCTCACCTTCTATCAAAACGATAGTAGACTAGCACCGACTCAGGAACCACCTGAGGGAAGCCACATCACCGCACCTAGATGCTATTCCTTGGAACATATTTTCAGTCAACGACACAAACCTCGCAGTTCATGCCCTCACTAGGCACAACCAGTCCGTCGTAGAGGATTGCTCGAGGCAGGATGACCACCGATGGACCCTGCCAAACGACATAAAAGACCTAATGAGACACAAGAATGCGGCGACTCGTGCTCACGACTTATGCTGGTGCTACGTACCCTTCAGTGTGAAGTTCGATCACAAGTACAGGAACGATCGGTGGGATAATGGAATTGTCGAATGGTGGATTGGAACCTACCACCTTAAGTTTCGCAGACCGTACCCTAAACCATAAGGCTATTGACCCTTCAAAATTATAGTTATCACTCCTTAATGTTATATAATACCAATAATAATCCAGATCTTTCCTTTATTCTCATCTCTGAAATTCACTCTTATGTATTCTGTAAATAAAGAGTATAGTTACTATTATTTTAAAACTATTAATTATTTCTACTAAATTGATAAATTGTCTTATTTAAAAGTTTAATACTAAACTTCGAAACCTTGATTCTAAACGGCGGATATTACGTTATAATCAAGACCGGTCGGAGTTTTGTAGAAACACTTTATTATGTATCATAAATTGTTTCTGCAAAAGGTGAAAATGTAGAGAAGATTGACTACTACCTAAATAATATTCCGACTTCTTAATTACGGGCGGTCATATATCTGTAACTTGATACATGATTACTCTTCTATCATCCGCACCTTCACAAAGGGACTTGATACAAAATAATAAAAGGGACTAATTTCAATTATTGGTCAGACATTTTCGTTTTCATTCTTGTTATGGGCCACATAATAGTAAATGCATGATGATCAAAGTTATTTGTATTGTTTTGTGCTTGACAAACGGGCGCACAGTTATTTTTTTAATTACGTTGAGAGATACAAATGAGCACACAGATGGTAAGTGATTTCTGCGGCCCGTGACATCTATTCATTTTATTTCTCATCCTTGACAAGGAATCATAATGCACTTACGCGTAAGGGTGACAACCCGTGAGGGCTGAGTTGGAATGCCTCGTCACCAGTAATTAAGGTCACAGCTCAGCTTATGATATTGTGATTCCTGGGGCCCATGACACCATCACTCATCCATGCTGCAGCTATTAACTAACTGTAACTTGGCACAACCACCGTTGAAAGCATGTGTAGCATTTTTAGCTGCACTCATTAAATGATTTTTTTAACATTTTTTTTAAATTCAAAGCTCGAGTCCTCCAATAAAACGAATAGATATTAAGAAAATTCGATTCTCTCGAACTAAAACAATTATTCTATTTATATATATTGAATTATATATATTTAAATATATTTATTTATATATTGAATTATATATATTTAAATATATTTATCACTCCTTAATGTTATATAATACCAATAATAATCCAGATCTTTCCTTTATTCTCATCTCTGAAATTCACTCTTATGTATTCTGTAAATAAAGAGTATAGTTACTATTGTTTTAAAACTATTAATTATTACTACTAAATTGATAAATTGTCTTATTTAAAATTTAATATTAAACTTCGAAACCTTGATTCTAAACGGCGGATATTACGTTATAATCAAGACCGGTCGGAGTTTTGTAGAAATACTTTATTATGTATCATAAATTGTTTCTGCAAAAGGTGAAAATGTAGAGAAGATCGACTACTACCAAAATAATATTCCGACTTCTTAATTACGGGCGGTCATATATCTGTAATTTGATACATGATTACTCTTCTATCATCTGCAACTTCACAAAGGGACTGATACAAAATAATAAAAGGGACTAATTTCAATTATTGGTCAGACATTTTCGTTTTCATTCTTGTTATGGGCCACATAATAGTAAATGCATGATGATCAAAGTTATTTGTATTGTTTTGTGCTTGACAAACGGGCGCACAGTTATTTTGTTAATTACGTTGAGAGATACAAATGAGCACACAGATGGTAAGTGATTTCTGCGGCCCGTGACATCTATTCATTTTATTTCTCATCCTTGACAAGGAATCATAATGCACTTACGCGTAAGGGTGACAACCCGTGAGGGCTGAGTTGGAATGCCTCGTCACCAGTAATTAAGGTCACAGCTCAGCTTATGATATTGTGATTCCTGGGGCCAATGACACCATCACTCATCCATGCTGCAGCTATTAACTAACTGTAACTTGACACAACCACCGTTGAAAGCGTGTCTAGCATTTTTAGTTGGACTCATTAAATGATTTTTTTAACAATTTTTTTTAAATTCAAAGCTCCTCCCCATTCAAGGGTCCTCCAATAAAACGAATAGATATTAAGAAAATTCGATTCTCTCGAACTAAAACAATTATTCTATTTATATATATTGAATTATATATATTTATTTATATTTTGAAACAATCAAATAATATAATAATACGAACTAAATTACATTTAAATATAAAAGCAATCAAAATCATCAATAACAAAAACAATTTAAAAAGCCTTCTAATCTTGGTAGGTAGATAGCAAACTAGATGTCTATATTAAGGTTATATAATAATAAGATATATTGCACCATCACAGTTTTAAATGAATGAGATTTTTACTAATGTAACCGGTGAGCCGTGTGGAATGCCCTTAGATTTATATTATTTGATATACATGCAGGCCAAAAGTTTAAGACAACCTTAATTAAAGTAAGAAAATAAAGTAAAACTCTAATAGAACATTGATTGACAAACAACATACTTTAAAAGCGTAAAGAAATATTAACAGTCCATGCAAAAAAGGCTATAGTGAGCTAAACTGATTTTTCATCAAAAAATCCTCCTTTACATTTTATGACTTTTTTTCACAAACGTCGGCATACGGGCAATCAATTTGTTAATGGTGTCTTGTGATATTGTGATTCCTGGGGCCCATGACACCATCACTCATCCATGCTGCAGCTATTAACTAACTGTAACTTGGCACAACCACCGTTGAAAGCGTGTCTAGCATTTTTAGTTGGACTCATTAAATGATTTTTTAACAATTTTTTAAATTCAAAGCTCCTCCCCATTCAAGGGTCCTCCAATAAAACGAATAGATATTAAGAAAATTCGATTCTCTCGAACTAAAACAATTATTCTATTTATATATATTGAATTATATATATTTAAATATATTTATTTATATATTGAAACATAATCAAATAATATAATAATACGAACTAAATTACATTTAAATAAAAAAGCAATCAAAATCATCAATAACAAAAACAATTTAAAAAGTCTCCTAATCTTGGTAGGTAGAGAGCAAACTAGATGTCTATATTAAGGTTAGATAATAATAAGATATATTGCACCATCACAGTTTTATCTGAATGAGATTTTTACTAATGTAACCGGTGAGCCGTGTGGAATGCCCTTAGATTTATATTATTAGATGCAGGCCAAAAGTTTAAGACAACCTTAATTAAAGTAAGAAAATAAAGTAAAACTCCAATAAAATATTAAATGCATAATTAACCTGTTTAATCATCTAATAGAACATTGATTGACAAACAACATACTTTAAAAGCGTAAAGAAATATTAACAGTCCATGCAAAAAAGGCTATAGTGAGCTAAACTGATTTTTCATCAAAAAATCCTCCTTTACATTTTATGACTTTTTTCACAAACCTCGGCATACGGGCAATCAATTTGTTAATGGTGTCTTGTGATAAATTGTTCCAAATTTCGCATAAAGCATTCCACATTTCTTCTCGCGAGGATGGGCCACGATTACGGACGTTCCTATTAAGCTCTTCCCACAAAAGTTCAGTGGGATTGAGATCCGAGCTCTGAGGAGGCCAAACCATGTTTTAAACACCCGTTGTGCCTCTTTCTCTTCTAAATATCCTCTACATAATTTATAGCTATGCTTCGGATCATTATCTTGTTGGAAAATAAATCAATCTCCAATTAATCGCAACTCGGAAAAAACGGCATTTTGTTATAAAATGTTTTTGTACTGTTTAAAAATTCTTTCAATTTTAATCAAATCGCCAGTTCCTTGGCTAAAGAAGTAACCCCAGACCATAATTGAGCCATGCTTGATTGTTGGGACTACATAATCTGATATCATCTTTTCTCGGGCACTATGTCGAACGTAAATTCTACGTTTCGAACCGAATAGTTCAAACTTGGATTCAACGGTCCAAAGCACTTTTTTAAAATCTTCTTCAGTCCAATCTCGATGGGCAAGAGCCCACTGCATCTGTTTTTCTGGTTTTGCGGCCTTAGCAGAGGGTTTCGAATGGCAACGCGACCATACAACTTCGCATCTCTCAGTCGCCATTTTACTGTACTCAATGGGTTTTGTTTACTTCAACGCGAATTTCTGGTGCAGTTAAGTGTCTATTTCGCTTGCTGGTAACAACAATGAAATTATCTTCACTAGACGTGGTTTCTCTCGGCCTTCCCGAGCGTGGACGATCTTGACAACTGCCTCTCTCCCTGTATCGAGTCGATCGGATTTGCCTTCATTATGTGAAACAACGATGGCAGAACGCACTTAACTGCTAATTTCTCGAGCTTTTATGACGTCTTCACTGTAGACTAGACAAGTTTAGATTTAGTTATTTGAGATTGTTTGTGAACAAACCCATGTAAACTCGGGTAATAATAAGTCAGAAACACGTGTTTTCAGGACCTAAATAATCCTAATTATTGACAAATACGTAACAAAAGCAAAGTAATTAGTAATGAGGACATTATAAAAATATTATTACGACTCTACCAGCTGGTTCTAGCGCAGCGTTTGTGGTTTCAGTTCGGTTCGGTGTTTTAAAGCAATAGATTTAGTTGAAAGTAAATAAAACAATGACTTCTTTAAATATTCGATACTAACAATAGAATATGCAGATGTGCATTTCTTTTATTTATCCTATGGGACTTTATTACAATTGATGGTCTTAAACTTTTGGCTGGCAGGGTATATTAGGGTTACTGATGTTACTGATCGATAAATTAACAGATGTAATAGATATCATATTGAATAGGATAGAATTGGTTATATTGAAAACACTCTCATCTGCAATAATGCAAATAATATGATCTCTCTCTCTTTATTACATTTTTTTTTAAAAAACTAAACAAGAACCTCGGGAATATTCGTCTTGAGAAATAATAGGCTAAGAAAATCTTTCTTAACTTTTTCTTATGTGGACACTAAGAGTGTTTAACATTATTATTCATAAAACTGAAACTTTGAAATAAGGTTACTATTTATATTTCCACTAGACATCCATAATTTATTTAATGTGCTATATCGTTCCGAGTCTTCGTTGCGGAAGTTACTTATCTTCTTGGCTGATTGAATTTCATGCTATTTTTCTTGGATTATTTACAATATATAAGTATTTTGTATACAAGAGTAAATATTTGTAATTATAAAACCCATTTTGACTGATCAAATGTTATAGACGTATGCAATCTTACTTCAGTGACACCATATGAAAAACACGAACATCGCATTTTTCAGATTGATAAAGGTTTCTCAGCTCTTGAGATAAGTTAATGTATGACTATAAAACTTACTATGAAAATAGTTTCCTGGTTTTAGATTTGACACTCATTATATATTTACAACAAATTATCTTGAAAAATCAACCTATACCTATATTATAAAATTCGCATAACTATAGTGGATTAAATTATAACCACATTTACAATTCAACTTATTGGAAACATTACTCATTATCATCATCATATATGATATTTATTATCTCTATTATAACTAATATTATCATCCACATATATTATATTATTTATCTTCATATTATTATTAAAATAAAATTAGTTTCTATAAAATTAAATGGGACAATTAAGAAACAAACACTTCTACTACTGGGCAAAGGCATCCCTGACCGTTTTCCACTCCTTAATATATAAGAGTTTTTGAATCCCTTCAGTAAAAAAGGTGTCAACCCTTACACTTCCTTACAATTACCGTACGAAATACAGCAGCGTTGTCCTACCATTTTACGCTGGAATTCTGTGAAGGTTCACCAATCGCTTATACTATAAATCTTTTGAGATTTCAACCACATCAAAATACGATTGCCCCTTTAACTGTAATTAGGTTTCCGGACCCCTACTCTCATCATACGAAACACCTCAGCTTTATGCTACCATTTCACGTTAGTATTGTGTAAGGGTATGCGTATCGCTTATATATCTTTCGAATGTTCATGGGCTTCAAAATACTCTTTAAATTTATTTCAGAAAGAGTTTTGGGTTGGAGGTAAGGGTTTTGGTGTTGGGGGATTGAATATAATGAAGTAGTCAAGAAGTTATTTTAACTTTCCTCCTTTTTGTCCCAGCGTATCATTGCGAAGCAAGCTTTTCAACGTATGCATATGCACAAAAACCAAATTAAGGTCGAGATTGTTGTCTCAAATGTGCATATACAACTGTCGGACATAAAACTAAACTTTAAAACAATTATGTATGAAATAGTTAAATTCTTCACATTTCCTTTGTTTGAATTATTAATAATAAAGGTTTTTACTCTTATTTTAAATTGAACTATTTGTAAAAACTTAGGAACAGTGGGCTCTAAGCCATTAGGTTATTGACGAATTATTGATGCTGGGACCGGGGAGCGACCTCGTTTTGTGTGTGTACCGTAAAATTAAAAGCGACCGCTTCGACACATTTCCGAGAAAAATTTACTCGCAACAATGGAGTACTGGCGTCATTTTCGTAATATGGTTATAAAGTTTAAAGCCGCAAGAAGGTTTTATAGTTTTAGCCACAGCCCCTGGTGTGTTTATAAACAATAGTTTTTAAATGGTTTGCTTTGCTGGCGAGAATAAAAATTTATTATATAATTATGAGATTGACAGGTGACAAAAAGTTTATATATAGATCTTGAAACAAAGCGATAGTCGACGCGAAATTTTTTATATATATATATAAAATATATATATATATATATATATATATATATATATATGTGTGTGCGTATGAGAGTGTTGTAGCAGTTGTAGTTGCATCAGGTAGTCATTGAACAATGTTGACATATTTTGTTATAATACACTTTATTTAATACAGCATATATGTGTTTTTATTAGCTAAATTACTTGTAACTGGTTATTTTATTTTCAATAAAGGTGTAACATGAGCGAACGAGGATGCGATGCAAATTTTATACACTTATTTGCATTTTAACTCTATTGCCGCCAAAAGCTAAATGTAATAGACATGCATGGGGGTACAATGTTTTATTATTTTACCTTCCCGTGTATTTATTTTTTTAAATAAAAAGAATAACATAGATGGCATAAAACTGTTTTTTTTGTTTTAAATATGAACTTGAGAGTAATTACATGGTTGCCCGATCCTTAACGACATAAGGAATATTGGAAATCAAGTTATAATGATCTTTGTGGTAAAACGAGACTGTCTCTTTCGAATTTAATTATTTAGGAACTACTCGTACGTTGATATTTCTATGAATAATTTATCTTATATTCTTCTCATGTTCCATTTTTAGAAAAATTTCGCCTGTATACGTTACTTGGTAGATTGCTATTTGAGTTGAATATCAACTGGTTACAAATATATATCAATGCCTCGGAGATAATATTAATATAACTAATAACTTGTGACAATGGGGATACTTAATTTGTAATTCGCGAAATTTTTAATATGACCACCGGCAACTCATTTTACTATGAGCAACCAGTTACGTACAGTCAGCTTATAAAATAGCGATATTAATTTAGATACTTCTCAGTCAGAAGTAATGGAATGAACCGAGGTTCGGCCCTATGGGGCCCCCTCGAGTCAGACGCTCTCACGAAACAGGTTAACGGTCCAAGCCTAGGCTGGACCGTCTGGCTTTGTGCTGGTTACCCACTAATAGGCATCTCGGCTGAGCACTAAGCATAAACGCTTAATCATCTCTCCACTCGGTGAAACTGTAAAAGCCCAATGAGTAACAGCAGCCCGAAAAAAAAGATAAAAATGCGTTTATCATCTTTTCTCATGTAGGAACCCAAGAACCCCATCGATATCTGGTGCCACTCTGAGCAAAATTGATCTTTATGTTCAAATATTCTTCTATTCATCTATTTTCAGAGAAAATCCAATCATATTCTTGCGAGATCGTTACTATCGCATCGTAAGTCAATCTTATCATCTCAATGCCCTGCGTGCAGTATGCCTGTATAATAAATTATCCACAACACCATTTTTCTGGGGAAGATGATTAGCGCTAACGCTGACAAAATCTCTCTTAAGCATCCTCTGCTACAAATCATTTTTGCTGCAGTCTTCTTCAATTCCGGGAATAAATTTTTTTAATTTTTTTTAGACTAGTAGTAGTGGTTAGACAACTCCGTTTTGCGGTTTTATACAATAGTAATTGTAGTATAAAATTCGCGATTTAAGGTTCGAAATCGCTCATGGAAGATTCTCTACCAAACTGACCTTTGCGTTGATATACATGATAAGTGATAAAATTTTATATATGTCTAATAAATGTTGCTATATTTTATTTAGATATATTTTATTGTATATCACAAAAATAAAATAAAAACAAATAACAAAAAAGGAAAAAGAAAAATAAAAAATATAACTTAGTAGGCACAAGGTATCGCTAAAGAGCGACAACTTCTCTTCCAGCCAACCATTAGACTTAGAAATAATTGAGTTAATAGACAGTGGATGGTATGTGTTTATAATAACACACTAATGCCTAAATGAGCTAAACCATATACATACATCCTAAACCGTGTTATTATATAATAACAAAATAATACACTAATATATACAAAATAGAAAAATATGATGGCCATGCAACCTAATACATATAAATTACATTTAAATGATTACGTAAGTAAGTATATACATTTTTAAGGTGTTTATTGGATGATAGTGATCATTTACATAATCTTAATTTACATAAAAGAAATCCTTGTTGTGCCTTACACGTTTCTAGGATTCTTCTAAAATATTTTGGGCAGAACCATGGATACTAAAATTTAATAATTAATCTAAGTTAATAATGGCCTATTTTATCTCGATTTCAGCACCTGAAACATAATTGGTAAAAGAAGTTTAGCTAATATGTGTTGGAAAATTACATCTTTTTTAAAAAAAATAAACGAGGTCGAGAGATCTATGACGTTAAGTTTCGTAGACCATAGCTGTTATGCTTATGTTATGCAAAGATCTAATGAATTATA
Source organism: Teinopalpus imperialis (assembly GCA_029286865.1). Taxonomy (NCBI): domain Eukaryota; kingdom Metazoa; phylum Arthropoda; class Insecta; order Lepidoptera; family Papilionidae; genus Teinopalpus; species Teinopalpus imperialis. Next base: position 6,151,229 of record JAGSMU010000017.1, read on the forward strand.
TGCCGTGCGTGATTCCTGCTGTCAGCATACGAATTAATATGATTGGAACATCTGTGATATTCCCGCTTTACTTGAAATACAAGTATGTTTATGGTAACATCACTCAAGTGATGTTTTTTCACCTCTAAAGACTGATGGATTGCCTTGTCACTTGTGATTCGGTCTCCGGATTTTTGCATTCACCATAAGAAATATAGAAGAAGAATCTTTTGATTCCATAAGACTATGTGATAGTGTACTGAAATTATACAATTATATCTCCAAAAAATCTTGAATACTACAACGTTTTTGCAAGTTATCTGCAAGAAGATACGCATATGATATTTTTAAAAAGCGTTTTACATTTTCAATTCCATATGTACTTTGCTAAATCGATCATTATTGTAACATCGTACATTGTAACATCGATGTAAATATTAAAAAAAATATGAATATTCGAGTCTCTGGTTCTTTTTCTCTACATGTGACCTAGCAGTACTGAATGAAAGCATAATATAACAAATAAGTTTTCGGATAAATTTATTATTATTTACTTGAAAAAATCTCCATTATGTACTTATGTTTTTTGTATGTACAAAAATTTTGTATGTGTTTCTTTTTCTGTATGTTCTTTGTCATAATTTTTTTTACTATAACATATTTTCTAAAATAAATTATTGTCTGTACTTCTATTCTCGTAATGAACAAGAGTTGAGATGATATTTCTCTTAAAGACAGTAATTGCGCTATAATGGATTTAGAGTGCAAAGCAAGCATTATTACAGAGGGCTAATCTACACGTTTATGACACGCCAATGCAAGCAATTGTAAGTAATTGTCGAAATATTTTTTATTTGCACTATAAACCTGGAAGATATCGCATTATTGTTGTGATTATTTTTAATTGTGGGCAACTGAGTCTTTTAGCGATGGCACATTTCTTTAAAATACGACAGTACCGAGATTTTCTGGTCAAGATGTCGTGTCGTCATGGCCATCATCAGTGAAAGAACATATATCAATTTTAGAGTTACGAATGTACATCTACATACACCAATAAGTTTAATCTTAACAGTGTATTCGTTTGTCACCCCTAGTAACAAAAAACGAATGAATGGAATTTGATAAAAATTGCACTATTTCCTAGGTTGAACGATTGTTAAACCAATATAAATTTTTAGTTATCACAAACAGAATTTTTGTTTTTGATCAATACTTGGATTAACATATATACAAAATACATATACGGTATTTGGTACATCTGTGTAGATATCCATATAGATGAAAAATGATTTACCCCACGGTTTAAGCATTCAATACAAATTGTAATTCAAATAACAATTTTTAATTACGAAGCAAAAAAAACCTTAAACATTTGTATATGACGGCGAAATGAGTTAATTAATTTTGGTGCTTTGCGAGTTTATTCCTACTATAGGTAAATAAAGATTTAGATTCACATTATTATATGATATATCATGAGGTTGTGGAATAAATACAATTTTTGTCAAATAAAAGTAAATTATTTCTATAGTTTTTTAATTTAATTATCTGTTCGAGTTTACATAACATAATTAGAGAGATGGCAAACGAGTAAACAATTAAGTAAGTGATGTTTGAGTTCCATGATATCTTCATCCATGTTAAAACTATGTTAAATTTTAAGAAGCACATTGTGTAATGGTGCCTTGTCAAACCTGAGACCGGAATTGGGTCTCCGACCCAAGTCACCGTAAGAAATATAGCAGGTTATGCATCTATTATATGCCATGTAGATATATAAACAAACACATAAATGAATGTTGCAGAATGAACTATATATGAAACAAAAAAATATATAATTAAATCTAATCAATAAGGAAATACGTAGAGAGAGTACATTCATTGTATTTAAATTTGTAAATTCAATAAGTATTTTTTTAGCGATATTTGAATGAAGTAATTGAACTTTAACATTCTGGCGTTATTCTTAATTTTATAGTATATGGAACCAACTTACTACTCTGTGTCAATACAATCAAAAAGGCTATTTCTCATGTTAATGTTCTAAACGCTGGTTGTTTAAAAAGGATTTCAAATTGAAATATAGGGTTGACAAACAATTAAAATCGTAGGGATGTCTGTCAATTTCCACCGAACTTGCCTCTTAACCGTTACGCTTACGCTTTATTACCTTCTCTGACAAGGTACTGAAAACGGGCATTTATAGGCTGTTAATTAAAAGTTTGGGTAAGAATTGTTTTTGTTTTTGATCGTTTCCTTATTTGGACAGATCTTAACTTTGTCATTTCCTACTAGCTGTCGTAACGCTTTTTTTTATACTTTTAACATAAAACGAATTAAAGTTTTTTTCTATTCAATACAGAATTATTATGTTTTATGAATGTTTATATGTATATGTGTTTATTTCATTCGGATACGTAGGCGGCGGCGTGTTAATTCTCCTTTCTGTTTCTATATTCTATTTGCGGTCTAATGGCGTCTGACATTTTTCTCCCACGTAACAAATCACATTAAGGTAAATTTGTTTCTGGGCAAAAAAGAATATAGCGAAACTTAATATAAATATATATTAACAATCTAAAATAAATTTAAGATGATTATTGATTAAACAGAGTAATAATTTTTCTTCAATATTAAGTGTTTTATTTATTTTAGATAGCCCACTCACCTGCATAATTATCATTTTTTACATTAATCACATCAAAATAATGTAATATGTTAAGTAATGTCTATATATTAATAGCTTTGAATTTTACATTAAAAACTTTTGTTTTACATTAAAGTAAATGACCAATAAGTATTTCAGGTGACGTTATACTTTGTTCTATGAATTGCGGACGACGAGATGCGGACGATTGTTGAAACCTTTTGTATGGTTTCATAACGTTGGAAAAGTATCAGTTACATTAAAAAATAAATACCATTTAATCTTTTTGGTTATGTTACTTTTATACATTTTATTTTCTCTGAGTTTAAATGTTTCTTTACTTTAAAGACATTACGTGGCGCTCCTTGTTTTCAGTCAGTAGGCGATGTTGCCAATAGGCTTATTAACTGTAATCATACAGTATTCTGGTACACATTGTCACATGCTAGGACGCTTTTTACAACAATTAAGTAAGAACGCATCTGCAATAATATTTTTTTGCACCTCTTCATTTTACACATTCATTTTCGATAAGAAATCATCCATATTAAGAATACCGTGACGTCGCGGTGCTAAGTGATCATTATACATCTACAATAATCATTATTTGGTCACATTACAACTTTTAATTCATCATCGATATAAAATTGTTTCCATAGAGAATGAATGTGGGTATCATGGGCCACAGGAATTCCTTTCTATAAGGCAAATAGTTTTTTACAAAAATGATCGGAAGTAAACAATCCTGTCACGTGGCTAAATGATTTGAAAGTATGTCGGAGTTAAAGTTAAAATTTCCAAAAACAGCATCGCTAAAATGTTGCCTTGGAGAAATTCACAATTTGTAATCATCTTAATTCAAATTTTCTATCAATTTTCACTGGATAATTATTGCAATACAATTTCAATATGACTTTTCGATGCATAAAATTGAATTGGAATATCGTGATGAGAATAGTTGTAATGCTCGTGTCGTAAGATATTATTTTATTGAATTAAGTGATTAACCGAAGCAAACGGCAAGTCGACGGCTGCAGGGGGTTGGGATCGTGGTTTTTTTATTACATTGTAAGTAACTTCTACATAATTTAACATTGTGAATAGTACTTATCAAATAAATTAAACTGAAAGTTTTTGGATTTTCATTAGTTTTTTTATTGCATGAAAAGTAAGAAACAGATCACCTGATGGTAAGTGATTCCTGCGGCCCATGACATCTACATTCATCCTTGACAAGGAATCATAATGCAGATGCGTTGTCACCCTTAAGGACTGAGATGGAATGCCTCGTCACCAGTAATAAACGTCTCCGGATCCCTGCACTCACCAGACGAAACACATCAATATTATACTGCTATTTTACGTTGGTATTCTGTGAGGGCGTGGTCCTACCCCGACCTGAAACAAGCTGCAGTGTAGCTCTAGCACTGGCAGTATGTTGAGGAGGCTTATGTTCAGCAGCGGAGTAGTAATGGTCGATGATGATGTTTTATTTAAGTAGACTCAGAGAAGGACTTTGAAATGTTAAAAAAATTGCTACCAGGACTCTACCAACGTTTTGGAAGCCACTAATGAGAATAAACAGCATTACACTCGACTAGCTGCTTGTTGTAAAGAATTAGAACTACAATTAAGTTGTGCGACAAATACGAACAAATGTCTCTTACAAAACCCCGGCTCTAATTATTTTCCAACAATGATTTCTTTACCTTTTCTAAACGAAAAATAGACGTTATTGATTAACTTGATTTGATTTGATTCATTAGGTAGAGTTTTAGGATATTTTGTATAGTAAAGATTGTATGTATGATTGTAAATAAAGATATTGTGAGTTTGGATTTTATTGTATATAATAATAATAATAATAAACATTTATTTCAAGTATCATAAGACTCATATATTGTTGGTAATCACACTCTTAATATCTAGGGTTAGTAATAATTACATACGATTAAAACTAATTTACTGTCATATGCACCCTAGTGCAATGGTTAACATATGAACAGTCCAGTCTACTAGCTATCATAGCTAGTAGACTGTATTTATTTTTTATTTATTTGTACCTTGTATTTATTTTTATATGTTTATTATCTTTATCTTTTTGACAAATACGTCACTTCATCAAGAATTCATAGTTAAGCAATGTTATGTACCTATGAAAAATTAGGCACTTGAATTTTCAAAGCGATGGCAGATATCTTGTGGTAATAAATATCTTTAATATAAATTATAAGTAATACCAATATATTAAGTTATACGTATATAATTTGTTACTCTACTAGTATTTTAGTGTAGGAACCTGCTTGAGACACTAAAGTATCTGTAACTCGGTACGTTTTATTAAATGTATGTTTTTACCACTTGTTTTAATAACTCTGATGTATTATATATATACATTAAACTCTTCTGTATTCAAATTGCGTCAATAGCCAAATAGTTTAGTATAGAAAGTTATCGTCATTATACTGAAAATTAACGTCATAACCTTTTAGAATCTATCATTTGACTATCGTCGAGAACTATTTCTGAGCATATGCAGTTAAGCTTAAAGTATGACTTAAAAAAAAAATTATAAATGTTCTGAGGATCCCCCACAAAACTAGTTGGATTTTCAAAGGGAGCAATTTAAATGATAAAATAGTAGAACCAGTACTATTTTAATTTTATATACATAAAATACGTGGATATTAATAGAAATATACTAAGCTAAACAAAAAACTGACTACGTTAAATTATCCGTACGAAATTTACACGACTCCTAAAGGGTTTTTAAAGGGTTGGTACGTGCGTTAACACTTATAACAAAGTATCTTATTTTATTTAAACAAATTTATGTCAAAAATATTATTGCCAAACGCTTCTAACTTTACCTAAGAGCTTCTACTTTTGTGGTACGATACTCTTGTAAAGCATAGAATATGTCAATCTACCTATCGTGGATGTCGTAAATTAAAATTTTAAAAAGCCTTTATTACCGCCATCTTAATTGCTAAGTGTCTAATAGTGCATTTGCCAATTCGTTTACCGAGCTTATAGATGATTGCAAATATTATGAATACTTGAAGCCCCTCAAACTTTTTCTGCAAAAAAATGTAATCAAAAGTTATAATTGAGTAGGTAGTTTATTGAAATTACAGCCATATTTTTCCTAAAATATTTTTTGCTCAAAGTTTTAGAATTTGTTTTGCATACATTTCAATATTAATGAAGATAATAAATTATTTCCAGGCATTGGATATTTCGACAAGTGACATGTTCACTTATCATATTTAACAATCGTTAAGATTCATCTATTTTTTTGCTAGTGTCGGGGAAATAATGTCAAATACAACGTTTTATGTTATTCTTTAATAACAAAGGTATTGTAATAAAATCAGTCTAAAGTTTGATTTAAGTCAGTGACTTAAGAACACTAAGATAAGATAAGCAAATAGATTTAGTTTAAGTTTTCTTACTTTATTTAGACAGGACCTAAGCACGAAGTTTGTAAAGGATTTACGAGAAAATAAGTAAGTAAGCCCAACAACTTTTATATCACAGAGGATATATCTGCGAATTTGTCTGCAGTAGTTTCAAGGTAACATTTATGCTTACTGCTAACCCTGATGAAATGTGCTAATGGTACATAATTGCACAAGTGAAACTATTGTTTGCTATTATGGGATTGTTAAGCTATAAGAGCTATGTAGGAAGGAACTTTTGCAGTCTTTAAAGTCTAGCTGAGACTAGACGAGAAGAAACGAGAAGGAAAGGCAATGGCAGAGCTACGCTGCAGTATGTTTCTAGCTGGAGAATGGATCAGCTCGACCGGAGAAGGACCACGCCCTCAGGGAATACTAGCGTGAAATAGCGGTAAAATGCTGCTGTGTTTCGTCTGGTGAGTGTAGGGATCCGGAGACCTAATGTTGACAGGGCATTATATCTCAGTGCTCAAGGATGACAACGCATCTGCGATGTAATTCCTTGTCAAGGATCAATGTAGGTGTCATAGGCCACAGGAATCACTTGCCATCAATTGCTCGTTTGTTACTCTCAATGTTATAAAAAAAAGAGAAGAGTTCATACAAAGGTAGTCGCGATACAAGGAAAGGGAGCAAATAACATAATGCCGGAGCTACGTCCCAGTGCAAAGTTGACTACTATCGTCGTTGAAACCGATCGTCTGTCGATTGGAAGACGGAAACAAATAATTTGAATGTTTTTTATATTATATCTAACCGATTCGTGGCATTCAGCACAAATGCTTTATATTGAATAGTATATTAGTGATGGGCTGAGATGATGGTGATGAAACAAAACACTAAGCACTCAGATGCAGAGTCAGGGACAAACATACACAATACTCATAGAACAATCAACACAATAACCAAATAGTAGTGTTTCACATAAAAATATTTTTCTTCGGCTAGCAATTAAACCAAGGAGACCCACCCAAGAAGCAGGTTTTATTGCAAAAGTAACCTTGGTATCTGGGCTACCGTTACATCTTACATTATAGCTCGATATCAGGGGCTGTGATTAAACGGTGGACTATCTTGAACAAAAATATCTAAATTCTCACTTGGTGGTAAATGAAGTAAGAAAATTCGCGTATCAGGTAAATAAAATAAATACTTACTAATATGTCTATTAATAATACATAAGAATTTAGAATTTGAATTTTGTTTTTTAATATTTAGAGGTGGAAATCGGGGACATAATCCGTCCCATAGGTAGTATGTGATACCTGAAGTAATAATCTATTATTTAACGTTGAATTTCTGTGAAAGCGTGATTTTTCGATGTAGTAAATATAGTTACTGTGCATGCTAGAGCCAGTTTTTTGTGCATCGACCACGTATGACTCTGTAACTAATTATTTTGCTTAATGAATAAAAATTATTATTTTTGTCTAACTGGCCACTTTGATTACAAATAATCTGGTGCTTGGTTAGTAATTCTTAATTCAAATGTATTTCGGCTTGTGTTTTTGTGTTTCAAATTTAGTAATTCCTTTGTTTTCGCGCCATTTCTTTTTCTTTGAGATCCTTCTGTTAACAAAATGAAAAACTTGAAATATCGCGTTATTTACGAATATGAGTCATGCCACCCGCGCTGGAGAAATAACTCGAAGGATCCTCCAAATCAAACCCTGCGGACAGCCGGAGGACCAAGCTGACAATGAAGAATCAAAGGTGATCATGGAAGCGGATCCATCGCAAACTCCGTCAGAGTTAGGTTAGAGCAGGCTTCAGTGTGAGTAGCAAAACATTTAAATTCATATGAAACAAATTGGAAAAGCAATAAAGCCTGAGAAGTAGGTACTGCATAAATTGAGTGAAGCACACCAACAAACACGCATTGAGTGCTGTGTCACATTACTTAACTGTCACAATAACGAGTGAATTTTGAATCGTATCGATATTTGTGATGAAAACTAGATATTGTACGCCTTGGAAATGCTCATTATAGTGGTTGAACCCAAGAGAACAGGCCAAATCTTGTCCCAAGCGAAAGTCAACTCAGAAAAAAGTACTGGTGAGTATTTCATGTACCAGTGCTGGTGTCATACAGTACAGCTTGCTAAGATCTTGCCAGACGATTACGGCAGATCTGTATTGTCATCAGTTGCATACCAAATGGAAAAGTTAACAACCGAGACTTGTCATTACTCTAGCCCACTGCTGCTTCATGACAATGTTAGACCTCACACTTTACTACAGGTAGCTCAATTAGAGGAGCTGCGATTGGAATGTCTCCGAAATCCACCATACTCCCCGGACGTTGCTCTAACAGATTTTTTAAGGAATTTCGACAATTTCTTGCAAGGAAAAAAATTCAATTCCGATGAGGCAGTTCAATAGGCTCGCAAAGATGTTAATGATTCTCGCTCCCATCATTTCTTCAGCAATCAATCAATGGTCTTCGTATATACTTCGATTGATTAAATATATAATTTCATAAAATATTTTTCTTCGGCTAGCAATTAAACCAAGGAGACCCACCCAAGAAGCAGGTTTTATTGCAAAAGTAACCTTGGTATCTGGGCTACCGTTACATCTTACATTATAGCTCGATATCAGGGGCTGTGATTAAACGGTGGACTATCTTGAACAAAAAATATCTAAATTCTCACTTGGTGGTAAATGAAGTAAGAAAATTCGCGTATCAGGTAAATAAAATAAATACTTACTAATATGTCTATTAATAATACATAAGAATTTAGAATTTGAATTTTGTTTTTAATATTTAGAGGTGGCAATCGGGGAAATAATCCGTCCCATAGGTAGTATGTGATAACTGAAGTAATAATCTATTATTTAACGTTGAATTTCTGTGAAAGCGTGATTTTTCGATGTAGTAAATATAGTTACTGTGCATGCTAGAGCCAGTTTTTTGTGCATCGACCACGTATGACTCTGTAACTAATTATTTTGCTTAATGAATAAAAATTATTATTTTTGTCTAACTGGCCACTTTGATTACAAATAATCTGGTGCTTGGTTAGTAATTCTTAATTCAAATGTATTTCGGCTTGTGTTTTTGTGTTTCAAATTTAGTAATTCCTTTGTTTTCGCGCCATTTCTTTTTTCTTTGAGATCCTTCTGTTAACAAAATGAAAAACTTGAAATATCGCGTTATTTACGAATATGAGTCATGCCACCCGCGCTGGAGAAATAACTCGAAGGATCCTCCAAATCAAACCCTGCGGACAGCCGGAGGACCAAGCTGACAATGAAGAATCAAAGGTGATCATGGAAGCGGATCCATCGCAAACTCCGTCAGAGTTAGGTTAGAGCAGGCTTCAGTGTGAGTAGCAAAACATTTAAATTCATATGAAACAAATTGGAAAAGCAATAAAGCCTGAGAAGTAGGTACTGCATAAATTGAGTGAAGCACACCAACAAACACGCATTGAGTGCTGTGTCACATTACTTAACTGTCACAATAACGAGTGAATTTTGAATCGTATCGATATTTGTGATGAAAACTAGATATTGTACGCCTTGGAAATGCTCATTATAGTGGTTGAACCCAAGAGAACAGGCCAAATCTTGTCCCAAGCGAAAGTCAACTCAGAAAAAAGTACTGGTGAGTATTTCATGTACCAGTGCTGGTGTCATACAGTACAGCTTGCTAAGATCTTGCCAGACGATTACGGCAGATCTGTATTGTCATCAGTTGCATACCAAATGGAAAAGTTAACAACCGAGACTTGTCATTACTCTAGCCCACTGCTGCTTCATGACAATGTTAGACCTCATACTTTACTACAGGTAGCTCAATTAGAGGAGCTGCGATTGGAATGTCTCCGAAATCCACCATACTCCCCGGACGTTGCTCTAACAGATTTTTTAAGGAATTTCGACAATTTCTTGCAAGGAAAAAAATTCAATTCCGATGAGGCAGTTCAATAGGCTTGCAAAGATTTTATTGATTCTCGCTCCCATCATTTCTTCAGCAACCAATCAATGGTCTACTTCGTATATACTTCGATTGATTAAATATATAATTTCATAAAAAAAATGTTTTTCTATATAACACGCTAATTTCAAGTAAGGACCTAATAGATCTAATTAAAATTTACCTAAAAGCTAAAAGAGGGAAAATTTTTCAAGGCAACATTTTTTGTAGAAAATTTAAGCAATAAAACAAAGCGGGTTTACACTTAAGAATACGAAACTTGACAAATGATACGGCTCGGGCATTTGTAATTCCTCGTGTAATACATGTATTCAATATTTTTATTTTTACTTTTAATTTTGATTTAAAATATAATAATTTCCGCGTGGCCTCATGGTTAGAGAATTTGGCTACTTTCGCGGGTCTCAGTCGTGGAATAATATTTGTTCATCACAAATTACAGGTTTGACCAGTATGAACACCTCGTAGTTACATTCATTTTATCATCATAAAATCTTCAGACACTTCACAACAGAGCGTGGTAATGAGTTTACGCGTAGACTTGTTTCATCATAAAATATAGAACATAAAACATTCATTGCTGTACGTAGTAAAGACATGTTGTGATATAATGGTATTTATTATAAAAATTGAATTAACTTAAATTACATTTATTTTTGTTTATATCATATATAATACATAATACTATATATTATCTATTAATAAGAATCATAAAGTGGCCTTTAAGTTCGTAACTTTATATTATAATAAACGTTAAGAATTAAAATCACAACAACAATATCAACATAAACCATACTGCAGCGAATTTCAAGACAACTATAAAATAAAAAAATTAAATAGGAAAAGTAAACAATAATCAATCGTTTGATTGATTTACGCTTCATATCTCTAAAATCGTCAACTGAAAATTTATTTGCTTTCCATTTGTTAACATAGCACTGAACAGGCGAGCAGAAAGTAAAACATTTCGTAGTTTTTTATTTGCCTATATATTGAAAGTGATTCAGAATGGCTGCTGTAAAAGTACTATAGACCTTTTAGGTCAATTCAAACATGATATGAATTTATGTATTTGTTCGACACAACTCATTCATACCTTATTTACTATAGTGTGTTATCTGCATTGTGTCTTTGAAAAGAATATATTACACAATATTTGCTTGAAAAGAGGTGATGGTTTGCTGGAATGGCCTATAAGAGATTCGGCACGTTAAATTGTTGGGTGATAAATGCTTAAATTTTGACGCTTATTCCCGTTAAACATACAGGTAGAAATTATAGAGCTGTAAAATACTTATGGTTGGATTGCAGAGGCATTAAAACAAATGATTATTTTATTATTCACTATTTTATACATCAACAGAATTTATGTGCGATTATTATCCATGAATCACATTACGAACGCAGTTATAAAGATAGTAAATTACAGTCGTTAATATGCCCCTCTGCATCGGCAATTCAAAGAATTCCTTAGCGAATTATCTTCTCAATATCATTGATTTAATAATGTTAGATGACGAAGTCATGGAAAACTTTTAAAAAGATCATTTATGGTAGAAAATATTCTTTTTTCTTAACGAATAATGCTCAATAAGAAATTATCTTTTTTTGCAAACTTGTTCGGTGAAGAGGGTGTGTTCTGAGGAGTTGTTTGGATTATTTCCATCACGACAGAATTTAAAATTTCGTCTTCATCATCTCGATAGTTGGAAATCCACCACTGTGCGCTTCACCGGAAATTTTTTTCACGCAAAACTACTCCGTGGAATCAGTTGTCGCAAGCGGTGTTTCCGTTCAGATACAACTTAGTGACCTTCAAGAAAAGAGCCTGTACCTTCTTGAAACGTCGGCAACGCGACTCCTCTGTCGGGTGGGCTACATGCTCGTTTGCCGCCTGTACTATAAAAAAAAATTGTTTGCAATAAAAAAACCGACATAATAAAACATAATGTTTATTTATAGATGAGTAAGACTCGCCTAATCTACATTATCGCAGTTCTGAACACCCCTGGAATTCTGCACTGCGGTGGATGTTTTGGCTACCCGGTTGTGAAATGCGGTGGGCTTTGGTGATAAAACGACCACCTCGATGGTACGAGTCAGGTAACCTACAAGCTCAACAGAAATCCAAGTTGCACAAGCATTGTCATGCTACCATCCAATGAGGGCCTGGTCCTTATACGTCATTATGTTGTAATTTCGGTCCGTTACTGCAGTTATAGCCATCCCACCTACAGAGGAGGCCAAGCAGGAAGGCGAGCTCGTGTTCCGGCGCATCTAGCCTGGAGGCATCATCAACCCATTATGCCCTTGATATGGGTATACGTAGACATTTACCCATGTAAAAAAAGGGTACCCAACGTCACAGACATTGCTTCGGTACCATAAAGTATATATGGAACCGACCAATTACTATATTACAATTACCCGACTATCAACAGTGTACATTGTCCGAGTCCTAAAATGTGTTTGCGTAATTGGTGGTTCAGGAATTCTTGTAAGTGCATTCAAAGTCCTCATCTACAAATATCAAGCCGAGGTAGCTCAGTATTTAATTGCTAGTTCACTAAAGTGGACCTGGGGAGGACGGCAACACGGTATGGTCTCGTGTTGCCATATCACTGTGAGTTAGGTGCTGGGGTAAGAGTTGATTGTGACCTACTCAGGCTTGGTGCCGAGAGCCACGTAGCAATGCGTTCATTAACAGATCCCAGAGTACATCCCAACGCACTGAACGTAGCCACCAAAAGGTTTTAGCAGGTAAAAGTGCCATATAATTCAACCCCTTCGGAAGTGGTAACAAACTGCAGTGGTACAGATACACTGCAATTTGTTTCTAGCTGCAGAATGAATAGGTCAGTCCTCAAGGGTGACAACGCATCTGTATTATGATTCCTTGTCAAGGATGAATGTAGAGGTCACGGGCCGCAGGAATCACCATCGTTGAACTGTGTGCTCGGTTACTATCAATGTAATGCAAAAAAAATAAAAAATAATTTCCAAAGATATCTTTTCCTCGTCGTCCCAGTATTATTGGTTAAGTATTTCACCTATACCTAAGTTATTCTACCTGATACTATAGAAAGCTAAAACTTTAAAACAGCTAATCTTTTTCATTTTTCATATGTTTAAAACGAATTTGTTCCACAAATATTATAGTTATTACGTGTCGCAAAGCCTTGGTGTTCACGCGTTTATTGCGAGAAGGTGCACCTGCCTTCATTTTACAAGGCAGGTGTTCCAACGTGCGATTTCAACTAAGGTTTACTTTAAGAAATCAAATGATTTAATTATTAAAATATCCATTAGTTCCAGTTCCCATCCAGTTCCAGTATCCATCGTTTTAGTGACTGTTATTGGCGCTTATGTTATTTATTCTGAATTTAGTTTCGTACTTAGTTGAAGCTTCTTAACTCGGGATAATATAGGAATATTTTCGTTTCATGGTTCTTGTAATAAAAATATTTCCTGCAAACTTAAGAATGCTCATGAATGCTTATTGATTGAAGAAAATTTTAGTGAGTAGTATTACCCAATAAGGCTTCCAGCATTTTATCGAACGATTTTTTATTGTTTACCAAATTCCATTTTTCTAGATCGCTAAATATATTAATTTTAAATAAAAAACACTATCGTAACTAATCGTATGGGATCAAAATCTTTAAGTTGAGTAGTATGAGATATTTTATGTAAATATAAAGACAACTATACAAATGTATTATTCAATTAAACGATTTTTTTTCCGATAATGAGCTTTACATATTTATATAAAATATATTATTAGACATTTCTCAGACATCCAGGTTCTCCTTTGTCCATACCACCAGGAATATAGTAATTATACAAATAAGCATTATTTAATTTTCAAAAAACATCACAACACACAAATATTATGTTGTTTTATTGTTGTTAGAAGACGATTAGTATGAATTCATCTTATTGTCAGTTATTATTTTGAACAGATATTTTAAACGCTACCTTGTATGTTTTGCATAAATTTTCATACCGGTCGTTTTACTAAGTTATTCTCTTCGCAGCCTAGCATAATCTAAGATGTAAAATACTTGAGACTTTCCAACATTGTTTGGATACTTTACGAGCGTTTCAAGTTTATTATGTTTTAGAATTTTTTCGTTTATAATGTTAATGTAATAGTGTAAGCATTTAATTTTGCGTGTACTGGTTGAAATTTTATAAAAAAGCATTCTTCTACACACTACAATATTATTACAGAATCATCATGACGGAGTAATATTAGTACACTTCTGTATGCATATTACTTAAGAACACGAGTAGTAGTAAGTAGTGACATTACACTGCCCATGTTCCACTAATCTGCACTTTGTCTATATATTAGTCTAAATTTATATCAACCTATTCAGTCATATTTAGGTATCCTCATATTGTGTATCATTCTATATATCATAGCTTTTTTTCGACCGTAAATCCTATATCCGTAAAGCCGTTATATACATATATATATCGAAGGGCTTAAATCTCTTAGGATTAAATTCACCAGACCCAAACTCATTAAATTGCCTTATTAGCCTCGTAAGCCTTTACTAGGATATTATGTCTTGATAGCATATTAATAACAGGCCGTTTAAAATATTTTGTTTCTAAATAAAAACTTTTCAATTATTTATTTTTAATTTCATAATTAAAATTGTCAAGTACATAGTGGTAGGTGGTGGGTGACAAAGCATCTGCATTATGATTCCTTGTCATGTAGAATGTCTTGCAGGAATCACTTGCCATCAGGTGAACTGTGTGCTCTTTTGTTACCCTCAATGTTAATTATTAGTTTTATAAATTGTTATTTTATATATAGTGCAATAAGTGTGTGTTGTGACAACCCTTGCTCCATTTCTAGGCGGCTTAAAGTATCAATCAGTAACAGTGCCTACTAGGTAGGGTAGGTCTATGTTTTAGAGTTAACTAATGGTGAGATAAAATCATATTAACAATACACAAATAAATGCTTGTGAGTAAACAAACTATAAGAATATATATTGATTTTTACTGAAGTTCTAAACCTTAATACGGACCGATGAACCCTAAATTTTCCGCGCAGGAACTATGAAACACGATCCGACCCGCAATTTTCAATAGGCAGTTTCGTTTATTCCCTAGACCCTTCCTTTTTCACTCCATTTAATGATTCGTTCTATTTAAAATTAATCTATTGGAATTGATAGGTTGATAACAACATCAATACCGTATTGCAAAAATACTCTAGAGATTTTGTAGCAACGGGAAAATTGTATTTTTTAATTTTTGTACGGATATTGCTACAGTTATTTAAACCTAATGTTTTTACGCAAATAAACGAGTCGTCTACATCTCTCTTCGAAGCCTACAAGGAGTCAAAGGATTAAAATAGAATAAACATCGATCTTCTCATCACTCAGCATACCAAATACGGTAGCGTTATATTAGAGTATTGTTTGAGGACGTAGTCTTCATACTTTTGGGTGAATTCATTTGAGCTCTCATATATCTTATATAGACATTTGAGCACGAAATGTAATTTTAAAATCTTTAAACTTTAATCTTTTCCGGAGATGAATATTTTCATTTTACTATTTATTACAGATTTAAAACTGGTTTGAGGTATTACACAAGGGAAACCATCATCTGCAAAAGTTTCGTAAACGTATTTTTATTATATATGCTTATGCCCGGCTTGCGTTTTAATGCCACTTTACATTTTCACACTCGAAACTTTCACTGTGTATCAGTAATCAAATTGTAATTAATGATTTCTTTTGTGCCGGCATCGGAAATTGAATTTGATTTCCTCTCTTTTCTTGAAATATAAAGAAAAAGCTTAGAATCTGTTCTATCTACCACGGCTCATTTGCGTACATTATATTCGTTGTAATTGTCGATGTAATTATAAATATTTATTATATGATATATATTATTTATTATTAGTTATATATTATAACATATTGTTGTTTTAAATTTAGTACAGTTTCGTTGTTTGTAAATAAACATTGGTATTGGTCTTTTCTAATTTTCTAAGCTTTGAAAATGTATAATTATTACTTGAAAGTATAAACGCTTCTATATATAGCTTGGTTGAAAATTATTTCTTCTATTTGTAAGATAATAATAGATACATAAAATAGAATAGATAAGGACAACATTAAATAGTTGCTTCTAAATAATGAGAGAAATGTAATAAAATATTACATAAAATAATCTTTACAACAATTTCAATATCGATGAGTGTGAGAGACTTTTGCTAATTACTGGATTAATTAAAATATTTCTAAAACCCCTATAGTCAATAATACACAAATAGATGACCTTAAAAGTAGACCTTAGTAGACTTTAACAGGAAGTTCAAAGCCGGCGGTGGGAGTTACTTCCAACAATGAAAAGGAAGTGAAATCGTCTGTGACGGAGTTTAAAAGTTACTGCTTCACCGCAGAAATATTATTACTATTATAGTCCGTATAAGGGTATATTATATAAAACAAATAAAACGATGAAATCTTACAAATCGGCTTTTAGTTAATGCACTGACTTAAAATATACAAAAACGCAAAATACTCATTTGGTGAGAAAAAGCATCTGCAAAAAAGAGCGTAATTCATTAATTTTTAGCGAAAGAAATGTACGAGATAAGTATAACATTTTGATTTATTAACTATATATTTTTTATGTTTTTATCTATTAGTAAGTAAATAACGTATTTAAATGAAGATCGACAGAATATATGTAACATTTTGAATGAAATGGTTATAGTTTAAATTAAAACAAATTTGAAGCAGACCAATCTGAAATCGATGAATCGTGCGTAATATCTCGCGGCCATATCACCATCGTTATCATTTAAGCCCATCATTAGTCCACTGCTGGACACATGGAGTACGATTTGAAGCTACTTGTATCTATCGACTTCCCGCAGACTTACATGTATCCTCACACCATCTTCTCTAATACGGGGTGAACCTTTCTCCCCTATTGGATATCTTTCAAGTAGTAACTTGATTATTTTCTAGCGATATGTTGATATAATTGTTTCTTATTTTTAATGTGTATAATGCCAGTACTTATTAATTAATTACAACTTAATTATTAACAACGCTAATTTTGTTATATTTTTCATTATCATTGCTGTAAATACATTGCCTGTTACAGGCAAACTCTTAAAAAGTAGAACAAAGGCATCTCTCCGATTGCGATAATTTGTCAGTCAGTTAACGTTAAAAAATTTAAGTTGGGTTCACATATGCCCTACTACAAATTTATAACATTTAACTTTTATAAACAACGAATGAAAAACGAGCACACAACCTTTTGGTCTGTGATCACCCCACTCCTCGGGACTGAGATGGATTGCCTCACTTGCAGTAACTGGATCTCTGGTTCTCTACACTCACCAAACGTTATGTTGCTATTTAATGGTTCTTCTTCTTTCCTTTTTGTTTCATCTCTTTTTGGTTAAGTCTTTCCTGGTTGAACCAACCCGTTCATACTGCAGTTTAATTGAAGCAATATCCAAGGAATATATCAAAAAAAGATATCGAATGTTCTAATACCAACGAGACGACATTGGACAGATGAGTAATGGATGTATCTAAGGAATTACACGAAAATATTATAAAGATTTTGAATTTAATATTCTGTAAGATTTGTTTTTACATAGTTTTATTAAATACTAACATAATCGTAGATATGTACTATAAACTCATTTATTTAATTTTCCTATGTAATTAATATTAAATATATGTTTTAACTGTATTAGCAAAGAAGCATAAACGCAGTTAAAATTTTAAACTTAAAATTTCTTTAAATCTTTTATGCTGATACTTTGTATGTTTATTCCACTATTTCTGTTTGATTTATGAGCTTAATTAAAATCTATCAAGATCCGTCAAAAAAATATTAATGTTTTTTTATAAACAGGTGAAATTGTGACAGCTCGTATTTCTATTAACGTTAGTTTGTTAAAGAATTAACTATTTTCATATATTTTTCATATTTTTATTATATTTTCCCTTACGTATTTTATATTCACTTAATAATTTAAGTAATATTTAGAAATGGAGATAACGTAATATTACATCATTAATAAGTAATATACTTTTAATAAAACTTGTTTAATAATTAAGGGGAAAAAAAATTTGTAAAATCTAGTAACTCTCAGGTTTTGCATATTCCTTGATCACTTTAATTTCAAGAGCTAATGACGTAAAGATAAAGAACTTCGTTCTCTGTAAAAAATTATTTTTAGGTGTGTACATATATACGTATACAGTGTGTGGTAAAGTATTAATATTTTTGTTAAATTCTTATGATCATGATTTTTTATTTATTTAATTTGGGTCATCTACAGTGCATACATGAAAAAAATCTAAATCCACAAATCCGTAAAGTCAAATCTGATGCATGCACCAATTAAAGTCGAACACATCAATTGTTAATATATATAACGGTTTCCGTGTTACCTAAAAAATAATTAATGAAGAAAACTAAACAATTACTCAACCAAAGCAAAAAAAATTGTATAGTCAAATTCAAATAAATTAAATATTATGGTAATAAGAGAATAACAAAATAAAATAGTAATAAAAATAAGTCAAATTCACAAACAGCAGCCGCTAATATGGCGCTTGGAATACTCTCAGCACCTTATGCTTAAAATTACCGATTTAACTTTACGCATTACGCTATTTTACGCTGGTATTCTGTGAGGACGTGGTCCTATCCCGGTGGAGCTGACCCATTAACTCTGCAGTTAGAAATAAAGAACTAACTGCAGTGTACCGCTACTACTGTTATCCATGAAGACTAAGATGGTTGATTGATTGTTATTGGGGGCTCTGATGTCATTCATAGTCCATACAAAACACAACAGCAGTAAACTGCTGATTTATATATTTATTTATAGAGCCGATCTATTCATCAATTCAACTTTCAGATGCAGTCCGACAATACCATCTGTAAAAAAAATATTGGTAAGATTATAACAAGCTACGTCTTAGTATATAACCGACTCTAACTAATTTAACCTCCAATTTTCATTGCCTAAAACTCAATTGAAACCTCTTTTAAACCTTTTTGAACATTATTGACAATGGTAATAGAGCTGGATTTAGTCGGTCTATTACTATGTAGCAATACGCTTTGCGAGTACCTTCCTGACCTTCCTGACAATATAATACCTTTTCCTTTATCTAGCCTATAAAGCTAGTGCTAGTGATATAATATTGTCAATTAATTATGATAATACTTGCAAACTGTAACCACTCGAAAGTTAGGTTAAGGTATTTCTTAAACTTTGACAGTCGCATCCCTGAAACTAATTATTTATAGTCAAAACTTATCTTAATAAATGTCTTTTACATTTAATTAATTGTATAAGGTTCGATAAGTTAATACTAAGTTCACAAAATTTAATAAAAATAAATAAAATATATTATTCCGCTGGGTCGTCTAGAATCTTTGTTGATGATAGATGATCACTTAACATAAGGTCAATAGTGTGCATGTGAGTTTCACCTCTAATGTTATGTAAAAAGTATAATCCTCTACCAGGGTAGTAGAAAGGTAGATAGAAAGGGTAGAAGTAAGAAAACCAAACAGTGTGCCCCTAGTCTTCATTCTATAAGAATCAATAGAGGGAATGGAATATTTTTGTATTTTGTTAGGTGATAGGCTCACAACCTCTCGTCGTCACTAGAAGACAATATAATGCCACTCTTGGTCCTATAACTCTATTAACGTGCAGTTTCTTCTGAACTCATCTAAAGATTAAAAAGCGCTGATATAGAGAGCCATGGTTACACAAATGTGACCGTTTTATAAGACAACACCAAAAAGTGTACGGAAAATATTTTTATAAGTTTAACGTCTGACGAATATAATTGTTTTGATGAATGCAGATGCGTTCAAAAGTGAACGATAAGATTTCAATGGTGTTATTCAAACAACTACTACTTAAACCTATAACAAACAATAATGCTTCTCGAGTCTTCAAAATCTTTCAATCACGGAGGTATGTTTGACGGGGACATTTTCTGATAAAATCTAGCTAATTTGGATTTAAATGTTTCTTTTTTCAATCAGTGTAATTATATTATACTTAGTATTTTGTTTTATTGCACGGATTACATATTAATCTATAATCATGTTTTACTTTATTAGCTCAAAATACTATAATGTTCTCGTATTGGTATTGTATCGTTATACTTGGGTTTGTGTTCGTTAAACTTTATAATCGTAATTATCCTTAAATTACTGTAACTGTAAAGGCAATTTATTACAATCATTGAATGTTACATATTTATATAGACACATTACAGCATAACGTGCCTCCCCGAAAAATTGTAAGCATAATACAAATTTTCGGTTAAGACCTGTGATGTAATTTTCATTTTACGATTTTTATTTAGCCGTTTTTTACTGAAATCGCTCGGCTCGAGATGAGGCGATTAATTCCTTCTACGACTCAGCTGCAGATACAGAAAAATAGATAAGAATAAGAAACTCATAATACTTACTCTAACGTTTTATTTTAATACATATTTTTAATACTTAGTTCCTTATATATTTTATACTTTTGACAAAATATCAATTATGTTATATTAAAAATTAAATTAATTTTCTATCTTATCCAATGTATTCATGTATGTATTAGCTAAGAGAAGGACATAATACTACTGTGTATGTTGATATAGGTATGTATGTTAAAATAATCTTGTCATCAAATAACTATTTTAATTTATTATTCTATCTTGCTAACTTATATTTAAAAAAATTCTTTATTGAATTTGTGCTGAATAAAATGGTAAATATACTCATTTTCTAAAGGAATGTGTTTTTTGAATTTTTATTATCAACAATTCCGTTTCCGCATAGTTCCGCCATTTAAAAAAGCAACTTTATTTATAAAACACCGCAGTCACAAAAACCACTTTCATTGTAAATAAATAACTCCACTTTCATTCTATAAAATGGGGACTCTTTACAGAATATTTTAAATTGGTACATCCTACGGTCTGACTTCATTAAAAAATATTTTGGAAGAACAAAATCAGAAGAATGAAATTCAAGGAAAGGTTTTTTGGAGTAATTATTCTTAATTAATGAATAATTAGATATTTTGCATTGGCTAGCAACATTCTTGAGTTTTCCTTGATTTCCAGTGAATTCACTGACTGTAATGTCTCATTATTTTGTATATATTCCATAGAAAATACGAAAACCATGACGAGAAACATATATGTAGATACTCACTCCCCCGTCATTGGTCCAGAGGAACGTTGGTCCGAGCATCAGCTATTTATGATTTTCTCTTTCATTGCGGGTTTTTTTTTAGTAAAGTAATGTATTTTTTTTGAAACTATCGTTTCATTTAACTGACATGATGGAGCGTAAGTAATGCTAATAAATCGTTTTAAAAATATGATTTTTTTAATCAAAATTCAAATCTTCGTTTTTGGAAGCGGTCTCCTAATACAAAATAATATATATATATATGTTATTTTTATACAAAAAGTTAGTAGTTTGTAGTTAGTATACTTGATTTTTTACAACTTAGAATATGTATTTATGTGATTTTGGATCAATTCTATGGGAATAAATATATATTTATAATGGAAGCAATAATTTAGGAGGCAGTGACAGACGATATAATAGGATCCGAGCTTTTGTCTCCGGCATTTTGGCGCCATTGTACGTGGACTGAGATGCTCGTATACTATATACATAAATCCTTCTTCGGCGGCCTTTCCCCGATTTCTGTCCATTGCATTGGTTCTTATTTCGTATCTATATTATCATATTGTCGAATCCAAAAATCCAGGTTCTACAGTGACGATACGGGTACAAATTTCATCAAACTTCAAAATATCTTTTGAGCTCGAGGCCGTTTGTTGCAACATTTTAAGCACCCAACATGCGCTAATTTTATTCATGTGCAAATGGTTGTGCTTCTAATCTATGCCTTCCTTGCTGACGCTCAACGCTTCTGCTATCTGCCACATTTTCATTCATTGGTCTTTCAATACGAATTTTTCTATTTTAGCGATGTTTTCATACGTAATGGTGGAAATTTTAATACTTTCACACTTCCTCTCGTGACTGCATAATAATATTTTATCTCTTATACGTGATATAAAGTATTTGATCCATGAGAAAAGTCCATGAGAGATGAAAGTATCCGGTATTTAAATAACAGTAGAATTCCATATTTATAAAAGTCCAGTATTTTGAGAAGAATGACAGCAATAAATTAAGTCACCAGTCGATGGAATTAAGCTTTCATGTGTTCAGGTAATCAAGTAAAGTTTAATTAGAAGTCCTTAAAGCGACTAACTTAAAAAAATATTACTACTGCAGTAATTTAAAAGAGTTTTTATACTCCTAGAATTTTTTCTCAAGCGACGAAAGTTTTCTAAAGTGATCTTTTGTTTACCTAAGCCCCTTTTAAAATAGAAAAGAAAAGAGCTTTGTTCAAGTGAAGACTTGCAGTGCTCGAGATGTTGATTTTATTTTATGATTTTATACACTACATTTTAACTTAATATAAAATAATAATATTGCACGTATGCCAAAAGCCGCGATGCTTGCCTAGGAACGTAGGTTCATGCTTATAATGAAGAAGTTGGGGAAATTAATTGACTAAGGAAACAATATACAAGTAACATAAAAGTTGGGATTGCACTACAATGTACTGGTGCACGCGTAGTCTAAGTAAATTATATTGCAGTATAAATAACGGATAGTTCTTTTTTAACATTACTGTTGATAAACGAGCACACAAGTTCAACAGATTTCTGATATAAATACATACATCCATCCCCAGCAAATATTCAACACTTGTTGCCCATTAAACCTGAAATATAGTCGCTACCGGAAAAAGGCTTCGGGATCCCCACACTTACCAGGTGAACCTTGCTCTTCCATCGTTGATTTTGTTTTAGTATTTAAATAAATAGTAATATTTTGTACTCGTACGTACTAAAATTATATCCACTATATGATATACACAATATTAATTCCAATTTATTATATAATAATATTTAATAAAAATATTAATTGATTGTTGGACGTCTTATTCTTATTTTATATATAAATATAATCAATTGGAGTGGATTTTCAATAGCTGTATTTGATTTATCTTCGGCTCCGATTTAGCTGAAGTCCTTTTATTGCTCTAAGTTTAAACGGTTTCCTATCCGTAGCTCCAGAATTCTACAAGTCCTATACTAAATATTGAACAATTCTAATTCAGAATCTTATCTTAAGAGTTCTTTTCATCTTGATACTACTCATATCAGAGTATCTCGTCCTTTTAATGGTATCAAGATTCGTATGCCACTTCACGACACTGGTTTCTTTAATTCATCTTTTACTGTTCAGGTTATACAGCTCTCGAACTGGCGTGCCCGAAAACATTAAGCGAGCTCCTAATAAAAGTAATTTTAAGAGATTGGTGAATATTACACAAGAGAAATCATGTGAACTTGCTATTTAATTGTATATAATCATTTATTTATAATATCTATTCTAATAACATATTTAAGGTCTATATTATATGACATTTATGTATTTATTCTGTAATTTATAATATAAATTGTTTAGTATATTTTATTTATTATTATGTATATTAAGTATGTTACATATAATTTGATAATATTTAGGATTATTTTGTTGTTGGCACCTACAGTCAATGTTTCTCTATCTCCACGGTTGACTGGTAGAGAACGCCAAAAGGCATTAAGTCCGCCTATTGTACCCTTTTTTTAAATAAAAATATGATATCTACAACTGAAGATTAAATAATCAAATATAACGCCATTACTAGACGAAACTGTAAAGGCCAATAAGGTAAATAACACATACTTAAATTTAAAACTGATAATGTTTCCAACTACTATTAAGTAAGGTGTTCAAGCATAGTGCAAAAGTCAATTAAGAGACGCAGGTTTTAGGTATATTGGGGATGTGCTATGTCTATAGCATTGACAACCTGTTAAGTTCCTCTGATAGTAACGTTCAAGTTGCATGCAAGACTTACCCCGTATGCCTAGTGACATTTAAATGTGTTGATAACACTTATTTTAAAGTGTATGTTACTTTTCTATATATATGCGGTCACCGCCGCCGCATTCTTCGATTAGAATATCTCCAGCAGCAGGGGCACTGCGTACCTCGCCTTTACGTGACCATAAACGGATTGTGAAGGATCGCCATCAATTAATACGGTGGTAATGGAGTCTAGTTTAATTGAAAAACTTTTCGAAAATTTAAATGGTTTAACACAATTCAAAGATAGCAATCATTTAATACTGGTTAATACACATGTATAAAGTAAAGTGGTTTCTAAGTATAGTGTTATGGCGTTGTCGCAGTTATTCGAAATAAAATGAATTGAGTCATTCACACCTCAGTAATTTACATTACTATCTATGGGTAAAAATATCCATTATTCAGCAAAATACGGTAAATTAAAATATCCAACGAAAATCCAAAAATGTTTGTGAGGGTTTTTACATTTGTAAATAACATGTCCACGTTCATTGATAAATACCCTAGCTATTGGTTAAAGTTATGTGTTATGCTCATTAACAACTTACCCCATTAGATCCTTATAGATCACTAGGAAGCATGCAATGCTATTATAAATTTAATTCGTAAAGAATCTCCACTCTTCATTAGAATTAATGATCAGAGTCACTTGGTGTAACCTGTATGGAACTAAAATAGTGCTTATTGAATAAGCAGAAAGATCAAACAACTCGTGCCCTGTGAGCTGGAAGCAGTCTGTACTCGTACACATGAGGGAGCTAATACGATTGGACACATCGCGACATCTAAGTTATTCCCGCTTCACTTGAAATATAGACTTTTTTTTATAGAAGTAAGAGTGACAAACGGCAAACGCACATAGTTCATTTGACGGTAATTGAGCACTACAGTTCTATGGTACCATATTACGCCTCCATTCATTCTCAAAGAAAAGTAACGATAAAGATTAATAGTCTGAAGACCAAGATGAAATGCTTTTTACTGGTAATCGGGTTGACAGTTACTCTCATTAACAATACCACAGTAGAAATATACAATTGATGGTTCGATTACGTCCGTACAGTATCTCCAGAAGTAGAACTTGATAAAAATCCAGAAAGCATATTAGTCTTCATCCATCTACTCTGAAGAGTTAGATAGGAAGCTTTCAATTTCGGAATTTTATAATAAACACAAATGTAAGTATAAAATATTTTAAACTAATTTTTTTAAAATTTGAAAGTGTTCGTAAACAGCCCTTATGTCTCTATATAGCTTTCTTTTCCACTGGATAGAAGAAAGTCTATCACACGTCTCTGCAGATTGGCGGACTTGACAATTTATTACTTAGATACGTTTATTTTCTAATGCTGAGTATATGGTTAATAAGCGCTTATAATATTAATAAACAATTTCTTTCCTGTCAGCATTAAGATCCAACTCGGTGTTCTCGCGTATTGTAAAATGGTTGGTGTGGTTTATTGTATTTATGTATATTTTATTTCATTTTCCTAATCTATAACACTACACTCCTAACAATTTTCTTCATATATCTTTAACATATTTGTATTACTTCTGCTTTTCATTTCTACATCAAAACATAATAAATTAAAATATTTAATGGACATCACAAAAGATTAGGTACGCAAAATTTGAAAGGTAGAAAAAAAACACTATTATATTATGGTATTTGGGAAAACGATAAGGCGACGGTGATAGAAGAAGTGGTGGTCAACTGGAGGATTCTAGAGAAAAATAAAAAAAATAAAAAAAAGAGTCTATTGCAAAAATCACATAGTTTCCTCATTTTAGAAACAAGACGCCTATATGCATAGTACTGAAGCATTATCATAGGAAATTTAGATTATTTTAAATCCTATTTTAATACTTGAGCAAATGTCTTATACACGCGAGGGCAAAAATGCGGTATGTCCGAAAAAATATGAGATTTAATAATGTTATGGGAAGAATTAAATAGGTCGAGAAATGAACATTTTTGTTGTAAAGTACATTACAATCAATGCATATTCCACATAATTATTTTCTGGATTGAAAGTAATAGGGTATTTATAATTGTTTTAAAAGGTGTGTTAATATTTTATTGAACCCGCAAGTATAGATAATCACAAGTATGTATATATTGATTATCAAATACCTATATCTAATATAAAAAAAACTTCATATGTATCAAAATTGTACTAAAAATATTAATTTCGTACTCCTTAATTATAGAAGATAATATAGCGGTCACGATAATTCAAGATTACTTTTGAATTGTCGTCACCGCTACAATATCGTTTCTCACGAAATAATAAAAGAGTCTAATATCAATTATTGGTTAGATATTTTGGGATACATTCATATTACTCGTCACTTAGTTCTTATAAGGGTTTTCTTACACGGAATTGTTTACTTATGTTAATTATTTAGATTTGATTAAAAATAATAGTACCCTCGACAGCGTAGCATCAAGCATCATCCTGCGGTGGCAGCCTAGTTGCAAATATTATAAGATTTAATTTGCTTTTGTGCCAAAATTTTATTTATCTTTGGGTTATGTGGAAAATTAGTAGTTTATACTACACATTTAGGACGAGTTTTTGTTCTGAAAGTATATGTTTACTCGTATGTTTAACAGTGGTAGAGCTACACTGCAGTTTGTTCATAGCTCCAGAATTAATGGGTCAGCTCGACCGGGATATGACCACGTCCTCACAGAATACCACCATAACGTTGCTGTATTTCGTCTGGTGAGTGCAGGGATCGGGAGACCTTTATTACTGGTGACGACGCATTACATCTCAGTCCTCAAGGGTGACAACGCATCTGCATTATGATTCCTTATCAAGGATGTACCAATTATAATTCAATTACAAATTATAATAAGAACAGTACATTGGTAAACTATAGTATAATACTATTTGTAAGGTAGTATTCCATTCAAATTAATAGACGTAAATTTGACGGTGTTTCTAGTTAATGGCATTTTAAATGAGAAACTATGTTATACTTGTAAATTACTACGAAGAGAGGTTATAAAATTAACATATCATGTCAAAGCCAAACATTGTTTCAATTATATAATGCTTTAAATTACGTATGAAAAATGATAAACATTGAAAATCTTCATAACGAAAATATATTTTCCACTTAATAAAAATGTCATTATAAAAAAGTTCATGATGGAAGAATAAGACATTATTTCTATTAGTAATGATTATTTTTTAATACGAACTTTGAAATGATTGACTTTGAGTTCTGTCTAGTTTTTTCTATCATAGCAGCTCATTGCTCAGCATATCACAAAATCACATGCGTAGCGTATATATCACATACCTAACATACACAATTTTTGTTTATTTTTACGTAGAGCGTATTTTTAAGGTATAAGAAGGTGACGAATGAGCACACTGATAAAAGTTAGTGATTTCTGAGTATGACACCCATATTCGTACTCGCATATCGCAATATCACATGCGTAGCGTATAAATCACATACTTAACATACACAATTTTTGTTTATTTTTACATAGAGCGTATTTTTAAGGTATAAGAAGGTGACGAATGAGCACACTGATGAACTGTAAGTGATTTCTGAGTATGACACCCATATTTGTCCTCGCATATAACACTATCACATGCGTAGCGTATATATCACATAATTAACACACAATTTATTTCATAATAAGTAAGGATTTACAAGAGGTCGCTCTACAAGGGATATCACTATCAATTATTCTTAAAAAGCTAGATATACCAATATCTAGCTTTTTCAGAATACTTGTGAGGCATGGGAAGAGTCGTAGGATCCTTTAGGGATATTTTATGACTTAACCAAAGCTCTTTATTGGGTATAGCATGAGATGAAGTTAGGAAATTACACCAGTATAAGAAATGCCACACTAATTCTTCTTGCTTTCATACTTGAGCCATCAATTTCAAGATGTTGACGTAAATAGCTAGAGATCTCCTAGGCTCTGTAAAATATGGGAATTTATTCTTGGGCCTTTTCTGTTGCTGTGCCATGTATTATGTCATGCTAATAATTTCCTCTATTCTTCTTCTATTTACAGTTAAATGTCATACTATCATTTACCATGATGTTAGTAATAATCTGTAGTAATAGCTTACTGTTAACAACAAAAAAACCAACTGTATTTGAGATGATTGAAAATTGAATTGATTTAGCACTCCCAATGTTTATTATGTAAAAGCTGATGTATTGGACTATTAAACGACGAAGCATTAACTTACTGACCCGACCGAATTACCTGGCATTACTGTAGAATCTAAACTGCAGTCATATACATATATATATATATATATATATAATATATACATTTATTAGTTTCAGAACGAAGTTCTGTCATCTAGAAACTAATAAATATATAATAATTCGTCCTAGAGAGTGAGGCACACACTATGGACGGCAGTAGGAGGGAAGAACGACGATACGACAGTAATAATTGTAACGGGGTAGAAGAAATTATTAAAGAAATTATTAACGAAGAAAAGGTGTTTTCATAGAATCGTCCTACATACACATATATATATATATATATATATATATATATATAAATATATCCGTAATAGATTATGTATGATATATTAAATTAACTAAAAATATATTATGAATAAATATTATTATAAAAAAATTTATAAGAGACTAGTTCCACTGGTGACTTTGCCTATATATATATATATTTAAATTCAGTTAGTCAAATAGTTAAGTTAATTTAAATAGCTACAGAGCAAGTGTTCGTACACATAAAATGCATATATAAATTCAACGTAGAATATGCTCTCCTTCAATATTTAACAAAAATATCGTTAATTAGAGGTTTAACTTATTACTAAAAAACTATAATTTTTTTTTAATATATTTACGATATTAAGGATTTTTAATTTTTCTCCTTTATGTTTTTTTTTATATGTTTTAATCCCATTAAAAAAAGAAAAAAAAGAAAATTAGTAAATTAAAAATAGTAATGAATTGGTTAAAATTTAAATGTAAATTAAAAAAATAAATAAACGGGATACTACAACTTTTAACATCTATTTTACTTATAATAATATTATTATAATACTGGCATTTACTATACAGGCAGAATATCCAAAGACTTGGTATAGTTAGTTTCGGCAGATTATATAATAACAATGTTAAAACTTGAAATCATTAGAATTTTATTCGAAGTTGCGGGCAAAAACTTTAACAAGATAAAGAAACAATCTATCAACTTAATGTTTAGGTCCTATCTAAGTAATGTAAGAAAATTTTGCAAACCTTATCTTAGTCATAACTTTAGTCAAAGACTTATCTATCTATAAATTAATTTGATTAAAGTGCACATATTTCAAATAAGATGCCGACTAAGTGTACATCAAATTTATTCTTTTTGATAAGTTAAATACAATATAAAACCGAAAAGCAAGTTGTGAATATCCGACCGAGTCCTAATAGATGATTTTAATTTCAACTTTAGCAATTTTTTAAAACGTTTTTTTATCCATATTTATTAAACCAGATGACTTGTCTAATCTTCATTATAATTCAATATACTGTAGCAACGCTAGCACAATTTTGTCCTTATTAGACAGCTCATTGAATCTGAAGCATGAAGTAATATGTACTACGTACACGTAGGTGTAGCTCACTCTATAGCCACAACAAAGAGTTAAGTAGTTATATAATGAATGTTTATAATGAATGAATGTTTGCAATAGGGTTATATCTCTAGAAAAATAAATAAATGTAGGGTTACCATGAAGTACTCGTTCTTTTTAATTCTCTAACATGTACAACGTATATTATTTTTGTTTTTGATTTAGGAGTATCGGAAAATATCGTCATATCATATAATTTATAATATATCATGGCATTTATTATATATTTATTTTTTTAATAATAGAAAATGCGGGTCAAGATAGATTGGCGATTATAGGCCGTTGCTATTTGCACCAGTGAAGTGTGTATCGGCCTGTTTTATATGCTTGGCTGATTTGGTATTGTGATAGATATCTCGCCATGGATCGGTTCACGTGATACGTGTCGGTTCTAACGTACCTTTACCTCTATTGCCTCTTACGACACCTCTGTAGGTAACCTATTCTAAGTGACCAGTTACCTCACGGCAATGGTTCCTCCATGGTCGAGGGGAATGATTCAGTCAGCTTTTAGCAGCTGCAGCACGGCTCTATGCACGTGACTATGTGTTAGTGACAGTAAACTCGGGAACGGCTTATCACGTTTAAATTCGGTTTTTAACCAACTTTAAACATTACTAATTGAACGCATATTTCCCGAACCAATTTCTCTAAAACTTCGAGAATCGAAGACGCAATTTGTTTTTTAGTTGATAGATTTATGATATATTATAAGGTTCAATAGTAAACGATAATTTTAAACTTAACCGCAGACAGGCTCACATAGACACGCAGACCGGTCTTTAGTAAGATAAAGAGGTACGATTAATTCCTTTACCAACTTAATAATGTTTGGTCCTATCTAAATAAAGTTAGATGACTTCTATTAAATTAAGTTGCTAATCTTATCTTAGCTTTTGTATCCCTTATAAGTCTAAATTTAATCAAACTTTAGCCAACTGTTATCAAAGTTATCCAATGGTATATACAATAGGACGGGACATACAAACAACACAACCAGATCTAAAAACCAACAATTTGTGTTACATAAATGTTGGTCCTCAACTGGGAATCGAAACTAGGGCCCACGATACAGCAGCCGTTACTCCAACCGCTACAGCTCCCTGCCGTGGCTAACAACTACCTATAGCATGAATAGGTTAGGTTAGAGACGAAAAGAAAGACCACGTCTCTTTCGAATACCGGAGCGAATAGCTTCATATCGCTGCTGTGTTTCATATGAGACGTGTGAAAAATGCTGAAAATCCAATTATTGGCAAGGAGGTATTTCATTTTAGAGTGACATTACATGGTGTCTAAGAGCTGCAGAAGCCAGTTAATTATTAACATCTTTTATGAAATTAGAGTATTAAGCATACGGTACACCTGATTGTAAGTGATAACTGGATCAGGTGAGTATCCAAGTATCCAATTGATACCATAAATTCTTTGTCACTCCTGAGACCTAAGATGGAATGCCTAATAACTAATAATATGCTCTCCCTTTTCTTTTACTCATCAGATTGAACGTAAGAGCAGTAAGTTACAATTTTGGGCTGATATTGAAATTGGAATGTATACATAAAATTCAGAACCGAATAGCCGCAGCTTGAGTAAAATGGCGAGAAGTAACTGGTGTTACATGTGATAAAGGTCAAAGTTAAAGGTTCGATCTATAAAATTATTCTACGAACAGTTCTTATATGATATGAAAATGATGAGGTGCGATGTGCGGCGTAACCAGGCTCCATAAAATACGCAACAAGTACGTGCGACGAAACTTGGGTGCATGTGACATTGCCGACAAGAGGCAGGAAATTGGGCTGCCATGGTATGGTCAAGTAAAGAAAAGGCCTCCCGGCTACGAAAAAAATGAGGGGGAAAAGAGAGAGAGCGAGAGAGAGAAATAGAGAGAGAGAGAGAAAGAGAGAGAGAAATTCTGTGAAATTGTAGTTCTTCTCTGATCAAGACACCTCATATAAATGTTGTCGGTCAATAAGTCCGTATCACAGAATGCTACGTATTACAAATATCACTTACTGATACTATCAGTGGACATTATATAAAAGAGTCATAACATAAGTAAAAGTCCAACAAACGAAATGACCTTAAGTCTTATCTAATAAACATTTGAAGAAAAATTAATTTCTTAAAAATAAATAGTAAAATTTAATTATAATAGAACTATGCAATCATATTTAAATTTAAATTTTGTTATATTTTAAGAATAAAGAGGAAAATTTTGCAATGGGTTACATTGGGACGGATAGAATAGGATAGTGATATAGTAGTAGCCAATGAAATAAAACACCCATAAAAATTTATTGTTAGTCTTTTATAAAGTTGTAACATATTGGTTTTAAAGGTACAATAAAACTTGTAAGTAAAAAGAAAACCATTTCCTATATATTTTTTCAGTTTAGTTGAAAAGAAAATCTTTTTCCATGAAATTGTTTTCTCTTGAGGTATATGTATTTACCACGTAAAAATACTTTACCATACGAAAACGACATGTACATACGTAATGGGGTCGCTTGCACGATTGCCTTTTATTTTTTTTGTACTATAGTATGCTTTACCATGCAGAAATATTTTCCAAGTAAAATTCGTATAATATTTAAAACGGGCCCGAAAAATTTTGTTTTATAACAGTACCCATCTTAAATGTTTTAAATTTATGTTTTTATGCATTCACAAAATCATCTCTAGCACATATTAATTACGGGTGCATGGTGAAAGCACACTGCTATCTCAATTGTGATTTTTATTTTTACATTGAGAGTAACAAACGAGCACACAGTTCACCTGATAGCAAGTGATTCCTGCGGCCCATGACATCTATATTTATCCTTGACAAGGAATTATAATGCACATGCGTTGTTACCCTTTAGGACTGTGATGGAATGTCTCGTGACCAGCAATAAAGGTCTCCGGATCCCTGCACTCACCAGACGAAACACAGCAGCGTTATGCTGCTATTTTACGCTGGTTTTCTGTAAGGGCTTCCCCGGTCGAGCTGACACTCACATTCTGCAGCTAGAAACAAGATGTGATAATTATTGATAAAATTAGATTAAATGGGAATAGTGTTTACCACATGTGTCAACGTTATTATTAGAGTAAATACTATAGCGATTGGTACCATGAGAAAAACAATTATGCCGGTCTTCTAGTAGCAAACTCGCGATTTGGAAGAAAACTCTATGTAAATTGAATGAATCGTCTTAGGGAAAGGAACACGTTTTAATAACATACTTACAAGCGAAGTGAGTAAAAGAAACCGGCAATACCAATTACTTATTTATTTACACCAGGAACCTGTTTTTGTACGAAATTAAACAACACTTATGTTCCAAAATAATCGTATGAAAAGATTTTTTTAAAAGAATTTTCAGGTAATAAAATACAGAGTTTACTTTAGATACTACTCTGTCATCAGTGTAAGGTAATATCGGTAACACATTATTAATTTTAGCAATATCTAGATGATATTGCTATTCGGTACGGTTACTGATCGTAAACATAGATGAAATGGACAATGGAACACAATTAAGCTTCTGCCATTAGAACATTTCAACGTAATAGTCTATTGTTACAAGAGTACAATAATATATTCAGTTCTACAAATGATGTATAGTTTTAAATTCCTGACAATAATTAGTAGCAAAAATATACATAGATTATCAAAAATTTTGGACTTTTAAAATTTATTTAGGGTTTCTTTAAGATTCGAGTATATAAGAATATCAAATGATATCCCATCATATTTCGCTAACGTCGACCATACATAAAAAGATCTTGTTATACTTCTATTTCTAGTAACTTGACGGAACAGAGATTTAGGTTAGTTTAATTCTTGTTTACAATCAGTATAACATTGTACTTAAACTAACTGATCAGTTTCAATTTGGAAGTCTTTATAATAAAAACAACAGAAAAAAAATCTGAGCGCAATATGTAAGCTACTGAAATTGTTCATTAGTTAGCAGTGCCGTACAGTTGGCCTTGTTTATAGAAAACAAATTTGGAAATTAAATTATCATGTCTAAAATACTACGCTTAGGCCGGAATAATTTCTGATGTATTAACTTAGAGTCTTCTTCTCTTCACTGTAAGCGATTTGTCTAAATCGCTTACAGTGGATGCGTATCTGAATCGGCTACTGCTTGAATAATCGATACTCTGTTCCAAAAAAAACTGTTCAATTATTTAATAAATAGGGAGGGAAGTTAGGCTATATACCCCGGCACCCTACAGGCGGCCATACTTCCGGTTCGTAATTCGAATGAAAAAGAGATAACATAAAACTTGCAATGGAAAATCCTATAACGGATTTCCTTGCCAAATTTGTAAGCTGTCTGAAGAAGAAATATTAATAATTATAAACTATTCAAATTAAACAATCTAATGGTTTTCCAAACTAAATTAATATAAGTGTTATAGGCTACAGGAAACACTTAATATCAGGCAAATGGTTTGTCAACCTGAAATCATATAAAATAGATAACAGTAGACTGTGCTGCATAACACATGATTAGATAGTAATTAGCTAGAAAATTAACGAAACTACCAGCTGGCAACGATTGTTTTACGTCGGTACTAATAATTGTAATAGAGTGTATATGTATGTAGAGCTTTAACATTACATCGGAAAAGGTAAAGGGGATGAAGTACTTCTGTGTGTTGCGCGAATGCTTACCGTGATATATTATATAATAGTTAAGGTAAAGTAGTTTTACAAATTAATGATATTTGAGCTATTTGCATCATGGACATCAATTTCTTTCTTTCTTCCTTTCAATATTCGTTATCGTTTATTGTCCAATATTCCGAAAATCTAACTTATCAATTTTAACTGAAAAAATAATTAGTTTTTTTTATTTAACTTTTTGTTTAATTATTCTATTTCATTTAAAGTGGGCGATATATGAAAATAGGATGTTGATGTTGAATATAAGTACTTCTACCGAATTAGTTTGGCAAAACGCCAAAGTTATATTTTAGGGGAAAATGTAATAATAGTATTAAATTTATGAGCTTATCTTAAGACTCCATGTACTTTGAATAGTCATGTAGGTTTTCTTTTCTTATAACATGATGACTTTCTGATTAATATCTTATGGTTCTTACACCAGGTCATGTCTATACCAGGATAGAGAGCACTTAGAAGTATCATCCGTTTCCCCCTTCACCTCGATTTGGCTGCGGAAGGCAGAGATATAATAATACCACTTTCCCTTGCACATATCAACGGCCTTGCTTAAGTCGGAAAGGGCAGAAAGAGCGGCACCGCCCTACGCAACCCGCTTGTACGTGACAAGGTGGGCTCCTGGAACCCACCTGGTGCGGCCATTCTCGGCCGGCCACTGTTATATGGCAGCCGTGAGTAGGTTCCTCTTTCCAAGACCATAGGTCATCATATCAAGCTGCTGCTACTAAGACCCTCCACAGTGACAAGGTGTTTGCGGAAAATATACCTGCGTCCTGAGGGAAACCAGCACCCATCACCGGTGAGTTAGGCAATACGTAACGTGGGGGTCTCCCTTCCAACGGGGCAGTCGTAGCCTGGCATCACACGCCGCTAAGAGTAGACAATCATCGTAGAATAGAATTAAGTGGTTAAGTGAGTAATGTTATGAAGAATATGCTATGTTTACTGAAGTGATTTTTAGTAACTTAGTGACGTTATGAATTTCCAATAAGAATAACCATAAGAAACAATTTATTATACGGGTATACAAAATTTTATTACTCAATATTTTAACTTTCCGTCAATTAAATATAGGTGGTTCCGTAATAAGGGTATATATTTTGAGGAGAAATAAGAAATGATTTTCAGAGTGGCTTTAATGAAGGGAATATACGATAACTTTGCGATGACACTCCTCGATTAAAAATTGTTTTACGCGCTACTTTGCGCAGGGGGCAATGAATGGGGAAAATTCAATTAAGCAATATTTCTTTTTATGTCTGGCATCTGTGAATAAAAATAGCACTTTTAGTGTGCAATTTTTTAAGGAATATAATTTGAAATTGCTTTACGTACCTATTCCTTAAATAACGCTTAGTTTTTTGTACAAACTATCCCTGTACTTGCTCAACGTAATGAAAGCGACTCTTTGTTCTTAGTTGTTTCGAACCAATTTATTCAATTAAGTTTGTTTAGAAGGTTGATTATAGATTTCTAATTTTTATCTCATTAGAGACTTGTCTTTTTTATTTTGTGTGTGTGTATTGCTGTAGGTCCAGAGACCTTTACAGCTTTATCTAATTGGACTCGCGAGCAGGAGGCCCACTGAGTAGGGAGACAACGACGATGCTGCGAAGCTGGCGTGGAGAGTGCTGTTGCACCATCGCTGCACTCCAACCACTGTGGACGAAGAACGTCGAGGACAACAGAGGGGATAATACGATACGAGGGCCTCGTAAGGAGGTACGAAACCTCGACTCGGATCTCTATCTAAAGGGACTAGAGACGCACGATTAGTTAGATATAGGAAAATCAACGGACGAGAGAGGCACCTTTGAACTCAAAGCGCCACCTCATCTAGGTAGACCTCGTAGTTGGCGAGTGTATTATAATAGAAATATTCTCTATATTTAAAACAAACATATTTTTCTTTTACACTGTGTTATCAGCATGCTACAAATAACAATTATCTTCTATCATTCCTATGTTCATATGACAGCATCTTATCAATCTAAAATAAAATTTGGCAAAGTATTTAACTTTTCCAGATTTTGCAGACTTACGATTTACTGAATTTCAACGAATGAACGTAAATTATTAATTTTAAAATACAAATACGTTTTTTCGCAGCTCATCCATTGTCGATATAGAATGCAAATACCTAAGACTTTAATAGTAAACCGAACCGTTAACCTAATTAGTTTAATGGGTACTTTAACTTATCAGGCCGGACATAACAGGACAAGGTTTATACCGGCATTCTGCGAAGTCCTTCTTCGGTCGACCACAGCTGAAAATAGTTTAAAGGGTTCAGCGTTACTCTACCACTTACATAATAAAAAAAATGCTTCCTCTATGATAGCAAAATCAAAACAGTTTTAGAGTCCACAATTAGCATAATGAATAAAACGATAAACACGTTTTGAAATTATTGACAATATTTTATTTATGAACGTTTGTTGATTTTCTCTGGGAGCTTCGTTGGTGGCAAGGTCGTTATACCGAAGATATGAATTCGCTGTTTGTATAACTTTATTTTCTTGGAATAACAGCCGAGTTTTGTATGTAAATAAATTAACAAAATTCGGTATCGTATACTTTTAATTAGAGAATTAAAAAAAAAATTAAAAAAATTATCTCAGCTCATCTTCATACGCACGCTCACCGTTATCTTAATTCGAGCAACTATCAAGGTTGTCCATGTACAACCTTGATAGTTTTAACTTTTGTCACTTCTGTTGCATTATCTTATTAAATGCTTGCTAATTTTGTAGCAGGTCGTAAAGATCATGATTATTGCTAACTCACTACACCGTTAGACCAGTAGTGCTACGCAAACCTGGGACAATTCCGTTCTCCCCGGATTCAGTTTCCTGGACGATAAGAGCCCTCATCTTGATTGCCCCGATACCGGAAATGCACCTTTCAGTCACATTTCACGACAGGTATACACGACATTCATACACCGTATTCTACAAGTCCGGAACTAAAGGATTGATGGGTCAAGGCATCAATTGCCACCACCCCAACGTGTCCGTCTCAAAGCAGGATAAGTCCTCTCCGGATCGCAAATTCCTATCTTCTTTTGTACCATGATGATTTGAAATAAGGCAACCATTCTCCACACCATTCTATCCGCCCGTGCCAACCGCTGCTGCAACTGGCAGAGAGATGTCCTGACCGATCGTCAGATGCAGGATTCGTCGGTCGGATTCCCGCGTAACGATTTCGCAACATAGAGAACGATAACATAAATATAGATAAAGAGAAATATAGGTAATATATCGTGGCATCAAAACTTTGCTAGCGTATTATAAAATGGCAAATCAACTCAAGTCGTGCTCATGCTAACAAAACCCGCAGAATTATCATTATCGTAAAACTCGTTAGGATGATTTACCTGAAGCGAGAAAAAGTGAAATTAAGCATTAAAAGGAAAACGAATTATCTGCGTTTCCCCATGGCTGTTAGGCTGTTAAATAATATTCAACAGCGATTTTAGATTATATTTCATCGCAAGAAAGGTTGTTTTTTGGAAATTTTTATGGAATTACGTAAAGCATATTTACAAGTTCATATTATTGACATCATCGTGCCATCGTTCAAACTAAACAAGCCTGAATTTTTGTCCGTCATAATATACGTCAAAATCTACTAACCATTTTTTAATTTTAAGTGTCGTAACAGGTGGTTAAGGAAGATCTTCCGGAAAAAAATAAGCATCTCTAAAATTTTAAAGTACTTAATATTAACTAGTTTATTAGGAATGTTAACTAGTTTATTCGTTTATCTACTTTCCAGTTTGGAAGGATCTACTTCTATTATATCAATTAGGTATGTGCGTGCGTCTCTGAATGAATTTATAACAGTGCCTTCCACTATAGCATACTACGAAAGCAAATCATGAATCCCTTTGTAGCAAAAGTAAGAAAAAATTATGAGTTAATATTTTCTTCGTATCATATAATAAACTCTTTCATGAGGATGAACTTTTTTGTGTCATACCATCGATGGAATCTCTTGTCTAATTTTATTATTTTAAAAAGATTCACTTCATAATATTCGTTAGTAACAGATAGTTACATATGCACATAGTGATTTATACAAAAGAAAAATAGTTACAACATTATATTACGTAAGATTTACGTCATGTTCATGAAAGTAGGTGAAAAAGAAATCAGAGAAGCGTGTAATAGAAATAATTGATTTTGCAATAGCCTTGCCTTAATTTAATACTTAACCCTTTTCATGGGTGAGGGTTGGCATGTTAATTTCCTTCTAACGACACGGCAAGATTTTCCATCCAGAAAATTACTTTTTACTCGTTCCAATAAAATCGAGCAAATTTCTTTAAGGTTTATATATTATTTGCATCATTTAACTGTTCACGTAAAGTTGACGACGATTAAGGTAATGTTTTAGTACATTTATTGAAATTGTAAACCAGTTTATTAAACAACATGAACAAAAGCCGTAATTTATAAGTTTTTATAATCAGTTTTACTAAATTGTTAATGCGATCACAAAAAATACATTACAACTTAACATACCTTCATATAGCGTCAGTAAAATTTTAAAATGACATGCAGTGTTTAGCCTTTTACGATCTTATAAAACTGCTTAATGATCATTCTGATTCATCCGAGGAAATTTAAAAATAAAATGTTATGGGAAGTTTGCTATTGTTGATTATGGAAACTACTCTCTTGTCACTTACAACAGGACTTTTTTCCTATTCCTTAATTGCATAGTAACCTTTGGATTGTATTTTGACCACATTTTGAGTGGTTGGTAAAATTACCGACTTAAAAATGACGAAACAAATGACTTTCATAACTAGGCTCATGGTGCCCTTTATTCCAGCTATGAGCAGTTACGGAGATGTGTGTTTCAGATATATGTATGTTAAAATATTCTCGCCTACGAGTTAGTTTTATAAATAATATATATTATTATGGCAATTATATAATTAATAAAACATATACATTTTGTTTGATATACATATATATATTGTTATTATTAGACTAACAAATGAACACACCTGATGGCCATCCATCATATGCGGCCCATGACATCTACATTCAAGACCTTGACAGGAATGGTAATGCAGATACGTTACCCTTGAGGACTGGACATGGAATGCCTCGTCATTAGTAATAAAAGGTGTCCGGATCCCTACACTCACCAGACAAAACACAGCAGTATTATGCCGCTAGAATACGCTGGAATCCTGTGTGGGCGTGGTCTTACCCTATTAGACCTATACATTCTCTTCAACTAGACTCAAACACTGTCGTATATACTACAGTATATACCACATATATAGGCTGTTATTTTAGGCATTTGTTATGCATACTTACTTTTATGCGCTTTATATTTCTTCCGTATTTTACCAATTTAAATTTTAATAACATTTAAAATATGTAAGTTACTAAAAATTTATTCAATTTACTTGGGTTAGCCGTGAAAACCACATTTAAATATCCGTTTTTGAAGTTATTTTTTTAATAATTTTTGTAATACTTTGGTTTTCATACTGGTAAAAGTTTTATATTTTTCAATTTTTACTATATGCTAGTATTGTTTTTATGTAATATTGTCCTTAACTACCATAAAACTGAGTACACTCATTAATAATTTCTAATCGAGTATTTTTCATCATTAAATTCATGTTATCATCGTCAATAATTCTCCAGTATTTTGTTTGAAAATTATCTCGCAGGGTTATATGTTTCTTGAAATAATGAAAATATATTTTTAGATTGAATAAAAACATATCGATAAGTAGTTAATATTTTTGACTTATATTAATATTTTGTGAAAGAGACGTTGTAGATAAAACGGGTATGTATTAAAATAATATAACGGTCAATAACCGTCACCCGAGAAAGCAGTCTAGCCACGAACCGATTCTGTTTGATGTTTTTCGAATTAACTAACGCTTATTTTGATGTTATAGTTGACACTTGGATAACCTTATAACTTAAAGCTAACCTTTAATCTTTTAACTTTAAATTAATTTGAAGAATAGAATTTTTAAGCATTTGCCTAAATATTAAGAATTCTATATTCCTTACCTTTATTTATTTTTCCTTCTTTGTGTGTCGTAGGAAAATTCATCACGACGTCTCGTTTAGTAAAAGGAAATATCGTAAATTGAAAATAACCGAAGTACGCACGCATGATTTGTATTTATGAGTAGCGATGGTACATCGCATATAATATTTAAACAAAAATAACAAAGCATGTAATATTTAAGAATTAAATAAGATGTGAAGCTTCTGAGGCTCTGATATGTACAGTATTTTAAGGATCATGTCGAGAAAAGAACCAAGTATTGTTGTATTGTAAGTTGTCATAGTACATGATAGATATGTTACATAATACAAAAACAAAATCTTTGTCATAATAAAGATTTTATTATTGTGTTCGACTCCAGTGTCCTTTCTTTACCTAGACCACGTGATAAATCGATACTCAAACTTACAATTAACAATCTCATTGGTGTCGGAATCTCCGGATCGAGCTCGGTTTGCTCGAGTACGAGTAACTCTATAATAAAAATTCATAAAATATATAAGATAATAAAAATTCTTTGACGGTGTAACGGCGACCTACACAAGTTTTTAAAAATTCGGTGGATGCTTTTGGTTTTGTTTTGGCATACATCGGATGTGATTTCATTCATATAAAGCTCACTAAAAGCACAAATATCTTAATTCCACATTACAACTTAAGCCAACTTGTTCGAAAGATAAAATCGATTCCATTTATTAACGTCTCGAAGATTGATGAAAGGTCTGTGAAAGGTTCGCATCTGGAAGGTTAAATTCCCATCTCTATTTTATGATGGAATTTAAATTAAACTAATTTAAATTCCTTCGAATTGGCTAAGCTAGTAACAATAAATGAGCTAAATGTAACAAATGTTATTGTGCAAAATTGTGACGTGACTTTAAATTCCCTTTTTTTTGTAATGTATATTTTATATAGTTAACAATATTTCCCAAAAATAGCGCAATAAAATCCAGTTACTAAAGGTGTGATTCAAATTTTTAAAATAAAATTTAAATCACACATTTTAGGTGATCTGGTGCTTAACGGAAAGAAAAGGCCGGATTGCTTGTGTTAGATGTAATTTAATCCTATAAATTGTCATTTAACATTAAATGGTGTTAAGTAGATAAATTTGATGTTTAATTTAATGAAATATAAATATAAATAAAATATAAAGCGTCAATAGCCTAATGGTTTAAGGTACGGTCAGCAAAACTTAAGGTCGTAGGTTCGAATTCGCCATTGGACTATTGTCGTGACCCATCTCCTAGCTCAAGCATATTTAGCTTAGTTAGAGTGGTTAACCAGAATATTAGCAATTTTAATAGCATTGCTAATATTCATTTAAAAAGAAAAATATATAAAAAAATGTTATTGTTATCTATTATTCTAATCTTACGAGTACCTTGTACACTTTTTCAGCTTCAGGGTTCACCCGACTGACTCAATGCCATTATGTAATGTAATGTAAAGGAGATGTTTGTACATACGAAAAGTGAGCACCAGGTTATATTCCCACAATTTCTTGTTTATACCAAAAGGAAATCCTTTTGTCCGGTCACACACTGACATTCAAAGTTCAAGTTCTCAATAATTTTTATATAAAACATCATTCATATTCAATAATTTTTTTAATTCATGGTATTCATTGTAGTGATAACTCTTGCGGCTCATGACACCTACATTCATCCTCGATACGCCATCATAATGATGGTGAATTATCACCCTTGTGGACTTAGATGGAATGACTGATCACCAGTAATAGTCGTGGACCTTCACCGGTGGAACAGACTTATTCATGCCTCAGCTATAAACTGCTACGTAGCTCTAGCACTGCTGAAACAACTTTCATGACAAGTACTGAAAAAGAAAAACCTTTGGAAATAGAAATAATCAAATAAAATTAATCGATTCCTCTCAAAACCAACACAAAATATGCAAAATCCAGCAAGTATGTGTATTTGAATCAAAGCAATTGTACCGATTTTATCACGGTTATTTAAACTTTTTTATTCCCGATGTTTCGTGACCTGTACAGAATTTATTTTCAGAACAGGACTGAGGTGTTTGAAGTACTAAGGGCATATGTATCAAACTTCCACCATAATCATTGGAGGGATTATGGTTTGGTATTTATCAAATAAAGTTATTTATTATTTTTATTATTATACGCCACAAAAGGTAAGACCATGCCATTTTACTTATAGTTGTAAAAATATATTTTGTTTTAATAGTTTTTCCGCCATCTGTCTGTCGCTAATGCTTTATTATCAGCAAC
The DNA here is from genome assembly GCA_029286865.1 of Teinopalpus imperialis. NCBI lineage: Eukaryota > Metazoa > Arthropoda > Insecta > Lepidoptera > Papilionidae > Teinopalpus > Teinopalpus imperialis. The sequence continues at coordinate 6,193,957 of JAGSMU010000017.1, forward strand.
TACTAAAATGGACTAAACAGAATTGAAGTGTATATATTATTCCTTATAACGGGCTGATTATATCCCATTATGTTTTATCGATCGAATGTCTTCAGAATAAATTGCGTAAAACCCGTTCTTTTTGTGTGAATATTGCTGTTGGTCCAGAGACCTTTACAGTTTTATCTAATTAGACTCGCGAGCGGGAGGTCCGCTGAATAGGGAGACAACGACAATGCTGCGAAGCTGCCGCTGTGACGGCTGTTGCACCACCGGTGCACTCCGACCCCTGTGGACGAAGAACGTCGATGAAAACAGAGGGGGACTATAATACGATCCGAGGGCCCCTCATATGGAGGTACGAAACCTCGACTCAGATCGCTATCTATAATGATACATGCATAATCGTCTTGAATAATTGAATATTTTGTGTGCTCATTTGTCATCCTTAAAATCGTAATAAAATATAAAATATGTTGGTTTCAGAAGAATAAGCGTTGAAGAAATCAGCTAACTGTTATATCTATTGATTCCAATAACAATCAAATGAAATATAGTACGCACAGTAAATACATAAGTGAAATTGAAAATATATATCTCTGAATATATTATATGTAAATTACCCAAAAGAGTAAAGCTTAAGCTTATCATTTCTCAAGTTCCATATCATTAAGTGGAAACTCCGTTTTTATTACTCACATTTTTTTGTAAAGAATAAGTTCCCTTGGATTTATTTCACGCCTGCCTTTAGACTTAACATTCTTTTTCTTAGGATTTGTTTAGGAGGATAAGCGTGTTTTATTTTCATAAAATATTATAACTAGCAAAATTATTGCGAGTATTTCTAAAAAGGTATACAAGTGTTTGGCTCATCATCGCTACATGAATGCACGAGGAAGGCGGCCATCAGAGAAGAATGGCAGCGTGTTGTGAAGCTTGCCACCAACTCCTGGAGTGATGACCACGACCACTCACAAGAGTGATACCGACAAAGAATAACAAGTGTATACCGGTTTAGAAGTACACGCATGTTATTAAGATATTTGGTGACAACATCTGAAACAGGCCGATTTCATATTTTAATGTAGATTAGTAGACACCAAAAGTTGGATATATTACAAATTGTCGGTTTTTTGGTTTCAATCAGGAAAATTACTGATGGTGCGCGCGATTGACTGAAGAAGTAAGATTTTAAGAACCACACTTACTTGTTGTGACTAAATTTCTAGCCACCTTGAGCCTGGTACCATATCACCGATTATGTCTGTGGTTTAAAGCGGGAAGATTCAGAGGTGTGCGATTGGATTAACATTTACGATTATAGATAATTTAGAATTAAGATCTCTAGAGTCGATTGTAAAGTCCAACCAATAGATTGATTAATTTTCCCATCAGGATCATACGTTATAAGGAAACCGCTTTCGATTAAACGTAGTCTAGATACGTAAATTAAATCATGCGTATGTATTTAAGATCACTATTTGGAAGGAACTCAAGGAACCATAGCACGACATTACAGGTCTCACTTTCCTCTTCGACGCGAGAGAAGGACACACGAAGACAAGTTGTATATCAATTTGTATATGAATGCAAAAAATAGGAGAAACAAAACATCGACCGTGAACTACCAAGGTAAAATTAACAAGAGCAACTTACCTTTAATACTACTGAACTAGAGGGAAAACTGTCTAAGGACTAACGAGGCTCACGCAATAATATTTATAATAAAAAAAAACAGCAGAATTTGTATAGCATTTTCACAAAGTTTATATTTTAATAGGAGAGTACCAGTAAATATTACAAATTTCACACTTGGTATGGCTTAATAACATTTTATAGTCTATCCCTTATTATGTATATAACTAGTCGGGCCATAAATACTGTTACATAAAAACTTTTATTTTTTTCAACTTTTTAATTATTTTGAAATTGGAACAAATATATTATTTTAAAAACTTCATGGTCAAACAGATTAAAGGCCTGTATAAAAGCCAAAGGTGGCCATTTCGAATAGAATATGTATTTTTATTTTTATTTTTTGATTTTTTAGGTATAAAATTTAATAACATAACATTACTTCATTAAAAAAAATGCATATTCATTTGTAACAGAACTTAGGGCCAGACCAGGTAGAAATGTTTAATAGCGCTTATGTTAAAGTAGAATAAAAAGTAAATATTAAAATTTACTCCTAATGGTTAATGATTAATGCATGAAGGTTGAAAACAAAAGCCCTTGGGTATAGGGCGCGTTGAGTCCATAAATGGAAAAGCTCTGATACGGCGCCCTGTCTAGGTCACCACGGACGCCCTAATGAAATGAAAAGAGTTTCCCGTACCGTAAGCCTGAAAATCGGTAGAATGATGTAACTGCATACAAATTAGCCGATAAAATCTTACTAAACACTTATTAACATAAGGAAATGTTTATTATTTGGTTTTGAAAGGAATTCTCTTCTATCGTTATTATTAGCTATATTATATGTGTATGTATATTTGAAAAATACAAGTTTATTTGATATGCGGACAAAAATATAGGCGACTAAACTTTTTTATAATATTAGTTAGGATAATGTAGCACACAGTTTACCTGATGGTAAGTGATAACTGTGGCCTATGATATCTCTCTATCTTCAACGAAGAATCAAGATTCGCATACTCTGTCACCTTCTGACTGAATTGGAATGCTTGGTTACTTTGGGTCCCTTCTATTAAAAGTTTATGAAAACTTTGCATATAGATGCAGCATAAATATCCACTCAATGTGTGGTATACATCCACTGATAGTTACCTAAGTAAGCTTAATTATCCATCGTCATCATCGTTCGCCCAATAATTAAAACACTGTTGAATAATTTCCCATTCCATAGATTGCTACGATGAACCATCCAATTAGGTATTATAAATGAGGTACAAGTTATTAAGTAGTCCACAATAACCCCTGAGAGCCAAGCGGTGTTAGTGGCTGACTGAATATACGCTATATAATTTACAATAATTTTCTTTTTATAGAGAATGATTAAACGGTGTTCCTTTCTGCTTATCCACTTAAAAGGTTTACTTACGGCTGTTTTATAATATTTTTCTGAGTGAACAGAGTGATGGGCCAATAAATCCTTAGAAAATTAATTCACGCAATTTTTTAACTGCTAAACTGATTTCCTGTGGGAAATTATTGCTTTTATAAAAGGTTTGTATTGATTTAACTTACCATCGACGGACCTTGTTTTCATTATTGTTATTTAGTTTCTTTTATCTGGTTTCCTAACACCGAAATCGGTAAATAATGAATGACGTATAAAGTTAAATTATATATTGCAAGTGCTATTATAAATTTAAACGGTATAAATTATTAAACGGTTTAAATTTATACTACTATGTAATTTTCTCTCAACTACCACTGATATTGAGGTGGCATAATCTTTTTATCTTTCTGTCCTTGAAAATGCGGATTTAAGCTATCTTGATCTCACTGAGGAACAACTTATAAAAGCTTGAGTGGCTTTAAAATGTTTGTATGCAATTCATATTTAGTTTTCGCAAATATGATCATGTTTTTTATTTCATTGCATGCATTAAGCTCAAGTGGTTTCTTTGCCGTAATGCTCATATCTTTCTCTTTTACATAATACGTTTTTTAATCGCTTTTAATCCTCTTATCTTAGGGAACATTTTGATTTCATTCGTGATTTCCATATACAATCTTTGAGATCATTAGAGATTTCATCCAGCACATGTCATTCTTGTCTATGGATACTCGTACATGCCTTTCGCAAGACGTACGCAGTCCGTTCAAACATTTTTTTGTTATAACATTGAGAGTAACAAACCAGCACACAATTCACCCGATAGCAAGTGATCCCTGCGGCCCATGTCATCTACGTTCATCCTTGGCAAGGAATCATAGTGTAGATGCATTGTCACCCTTGAGAATTGAGATGGAATGCCTTATCTCCAGTAATAACGGTCTCCGGATCCACACTCAACAGTTGAAACACAGCAGCATCATACTGATATTATACGCTGGTATTCTGTGATGGCGAGGTCCCACCCTGCTCTAGCTGGCTCATCACTTCTGCACTAAAAGCAGTGTAACTCAAGTTTAAAAAAAAAATATATAAATATATATATATATATATAACTATGTTACTTTGTTTGTATGGTATTTATGGTGTGTGCAATAAAGTATGTTCTAGTAAATTTTATGAAAGAATTAATTTAGACTAAATATTTGAGATTATTATAAAATATGTGCTTTGTGTGATTTGCATTTATTGCAAGGATTCCCATTTTTTTGAGATTTAATGTACAATTACGTCATAAAAAAAGTAGGTCGATGAATTATTTCCCTAGTGTATGACCAAAAATGAAATATTGCACAATGCCTGTGAATTTTGTCTGTCTATGATGGAAGCATGAGTAAACATTATTATTAACTTGCAAGTCAAAATTCAACCTATAATAATAGCAAAAAAAAAACTTTTTTATGAAATCCAATCATATAATATTATCAAGATATGCTGCACTAGATATCGAAGAACTTCTTCGGCGAAATTAGATCTATTGACAGAAAACCAATATTTCAATTTCACGTTACATAATAATTTCTTCTGGCAAGGATGTATTGTACACGTAAGTTATAATCATATATATAACAGATTAGATTTTAGATTAAGACGCCACTCTTTACTTTATATTAATTGCAACATGTTGAAATTTAGATTAACATATAAAATTATTCTTAATAATATAATGATATTTTCCTAACCACCCAAAAATTGATGAGAGTAACCATTCTAAGTGGTATGTCTGGGTTTTTTTTATAAATATATCCTTTAACATATCTTAATAACAAACGATTTAAAATTTCATATTTGACCCTGATCTACACAAATGCGTGAGGTTACCGAAATATTCAACCATACATACACACGTGTGTCATACACAGACACTTACACGCACATAAACACACACACATAATGTATTTCTATTCAATATACACATAGTGTACCTAATATTACTATTTTGTTACTAATAAAGTACATTTTTTGAAACGGGGAACGGTGCCGAAGGCTGAATTACGGGTTTTTAAATTAGTTCGACGGATACTTACTTTCTTGGGGCATATGGTGATGTTATATCTAATAAGTTTGTAGCAAATTGTACATTTAAAGGAAAATAACGTTATTATTTATTCTAAATCGCTAATTGATGGATCCGGTGCAAACGCGGAATTGTTATTTTGAGCGGCCTTATTTATGCACTTAGCTTTCAGTCGTACCTGCCATCAGCACAAAGTGTCATGTAAGTGGCTTCATGTTTGTTCATTGTTGCATCAGCAACTGGCACGCAGCTTTATGCAGAGGGCTGTAGAAGTATGATTTTACATGAAGACCTGTAGCGGCTTTCAGGAGAACAAATTACTTCTGATTTAGTATCGATCGCTGTCAACACATCTTCAAAATAGAATAAGTTATCATTGTTATCTACTAATATAAATTAATTATAATTGTGTTTGTTATATTTTGGAACTATCGCTATAACGCCGTATAACATAATTAACTCGTCACACTACATATATTATGAGTAACTATTAGATTACGAAGAAAATATAAATTGTATGTAATTAGAACCCTATTTGTGTGCCCTTCTGCTCTCGAGTCCGTTTTGGTGAAGGTGTTAAGACCATGAGGGACAACACAAATACAATACTGAAAAAAATGTGAAGTTAGATCATTTACTATAAGTAGCTAAGAATTCCATCTTATTCAGGGGTATGCCTCTTAAATCTTTGTTGTGCATAGATGTACGTAACAGTGGTAGAGCTACACTGCAGTTTGCCCCTATTGCAGCATGAATGGGCCAGCTCTACCGGGGTAGGGCCACGCCCTCACCGTATGCCAGCGTAATATAGCAGCAGGATCCGGGGACCTTTATTACTGGTGACGACGCATTCCATCCCCTAAGGGTGATAACGCATCTGCATTATGATTCCTTGTCAAGGATGAATATAGATGTCATGGGCCGCGGAATCACTTACCGTCAGGTGAACTGTGAGCTCCTATCTTATTCACAATTATATAAAAAAAGTTACTTTATAAGCTGCAGTAATCACATAACATCAGTGTGTGCCCCTTTGTCAACCTTAGTTTCATAGAACAAATCCTAAATACGTCTCGGATCTTTTGAGAGCGAACTTTTAATTACATATTATTTACTGCCTTTCGTATCTCTTTCCTGTAATTTAATTTTTTTTTGTATATAATTACTTAATTGTATTTTTTTGTATATAATATATCTAATATTTAATAAATTAATTGTTTACTACATAAAAATAATATGAAGTGAAATAACATAAAAGTAATCAAGTACAGTAACTGTAATAGGAACATGGTATGTTCATACTCATATATCATCAAGCCATGCGTAGAGCGTAAAGAATTAACATATTCAATGAGATGCTAAGGATAAGTGCCCGGTAAAATCGATTTTAACGGTTAATGTGGTTAACCGATCTGATATAAATTCAGTCTTCTGATATTGGATGTGTGTAATAAAATTATGCCTAAGGCGTTATATATTTTGTAATGATATTTGACTTATTGATGGTGGGGAATGGTGAGAATGTTTACATTTCTATTTACTTACTGATATTAAAGGAAATATAAAGCGGGAGTTCTTAAAGCAGTTGCTCACTATCCATAACTGCTTTAAAAACTGTAATTATCTGTTTTAGATAACAATCAAAAACTAGCAAGTTATAAATAGAAAAGGGTGAAAGCATATAATACCAAAAACTCAAAACATAAAAGTAAGTCGCGATGGTTAAAAAGTAAGAATATGAGCCGCTTGTAATAAAGTTCATCTTTTGACTCTCAAAACATTAGCAACAGTGGCATAATATTACTTTAAAGACCCTTGACGCACTCTCCACCTTGGAAGGGGACCGAGGGTATAATGTATATTACGTCTCTTGATTTGTCACAAAGATGTTTAACTTCGGGATATATTTATTACACAGAAATGATTTATAGCGTGAGTCACGCAATATATAAATGTATATATATATATATATATATATATATACATTTATTATTATTATTATATATATATATATATATATATATATGTGTATTCATAAAATGTTGGACACATTAATTATTTTCCTAATTAACGTATTTGATGAACAATATTAATACATTGTGTATCATAAGCAATTTTCATTAAGTAATTTGAAGACCAAATAGCCTAATGTAAACAATAAAGCTGTTCTTTTTCGGATATACTTTTTGCGTTCTAATGGCTATCGTTAATAAGTAAAATTATTCAATTACTTTTAAATTTAATAAAAATAAGATAACATGTACCTAATTGAGGCTTAAGAAATATTCAACTTTTAAGTTTTAAAACTTAAAATATTATTACAAAAAAAAGATATATAAAACAGTAGGTTAGATATAAGAATTTGAAGTCTGATAAATATTTTAAATACTACTAATATTTTAATTTGTTATGTTTTAGATTTATAGATATTTAAAGGAGAAACGAAGGTAAAACTAATTGGAGTATGGAAAATAAATGTATTATGCCATGAAGAAAAACGAAAAGCTATACAATTTAAGTATAGAAATGAGAGATCAGGCAAACGAGAGAAAATATACATTACACTAGCACACCACACAAATATAAGTATTTATAATATATGAGATAAGAAAATCCAAAAATAGGCTGGTAAATGTAATAGTTGGTGTGGCCGCTACAAAGTTAAATTCTTCAGTGGAAACAGAAACGCACGCGTATGTTTAGGACCACTTTGATTCTTAAAAGAAATCCCATTAAATATAAATTTTACATCACTATTATAACTACTTAGATCATACTGAAAATTACTGGATTTTAGTATAATAAGTCCAGATTGTATTCCATATTATATTTAAAATACATTTAATGTTTCTCTAAGTATCCCTAAACTCTCACTCTTTACATATTTTTGCATTCGTTGGAACCATTGTGTAACAGTGGAGTCTACTAGCTACTAGTAGGAGCTTATTAATGGCTTTGTGGAACCAATTCATTGCCGCTTCCGGACTTGTTGATCGTAACCTCTAAGCTTATCTTTAACTTTTAGAAATAAAAAGAAGTCGCAGGGTGCGAGGGTATGAGGAGTCGTCCAAGCAGCGGACGCGTCATTAATTCCACATTTGAGACCAAATTCAAATACGTATTCATTATTTTAGCGGAATGTGTGGATGACTTCAAATCACGAAATCATAAGGTAACCATCGAGTACAAGGCTTCCGAACCTTCAGATGCAAATGCAAAATGTTTAACATGTGGCTAATTACAATACCTTATTTAGTGTAAGAATTTCCTAAAGTATTTATTTGCTATTTTTAATCACTCGTCGTACGGTATCAATATTAGATTTTCTAAACGCAGTCACCAGCCGACCTTCATGTACATCATCATGGAGATAATCGCGTCTAAATTCTCCGAATCACGAATATACTGAATTGCAACATGAGGATTTATCACCAAATGCCAGTTGAAGTCTCTGGACATTCTCTTGTTGACTTAAGTCAAAGCGAAAATCGTAAGAAATTATTACGTGAAAATTTCTACGATTTAAACTCATTATAATAGCGACACATAATTTACTAAAGAAAGCTACAATAAAAGAAAAACAAATGACAGTCTCGCAAATTAAAAAGTAACATTTTCATATTTTTGACTTAAAAATTTTCGTAGAATGTGTTATACTCGGTTCTTGTTAATACTATTTCACATACATACTACATTTTGGACGAACTTTTATAAATATCTTTATCGACGATATAAACAATATCTTTCATATATTATATTTTAATTTAAATAGATATATTATGAAATTTCAATATTACAACAAATAATTTGCTTGCAAAGATTCACAACAAAATAGAAATACTTTAGAAGAACCATCGCACCAATCTGTTCAATTGGTTCCTCGCTGATATCTTTTGAATTATTGGAAAAGCAATTAAATAAGTGCAATGTTTAAAGAAAACATAAAGCATAAAAAAACCTATCACGAAATTTCCTTCAAACCGTTATAGACAGAAGCAGCAGGCAGTTTTATACTGATTTTTCAGTGAAAGTCCCACATTTAGTGGTGATGAGTTTATTCGTTATAATACGGAAGCCGATAGAATTCTGAACCCTTGGTCTGCGTGAAAGTTATAAGGCTATCACATTTGTAGTCACTAATAAATTAATGAGTTCAACCACTAGATATTCATTAATGCAATGCTTTTATATACAACTCATTAATTAAAATTTAATCATTCAGTGGATTCGACAGAAACTACTTTAAAAAAAAAATATTAATCAAAAATGTAATATATGATTTTTTTTTTCGGGCCGAAGGCTTTTACAGTTTCACCGGGTTGGGAGGTGACCGTGCGCTTATGGCACTAAGTAGAGACCTCTGTATATGGGTAACCAGCACAAGGGCTCCCAAGAGCCTCGGTTTGGACCGTTACCCGGTTTCACGAGAGCGTCTGACTCGAGGGTGCGGTCTGTGAAACTTTCGGGGAATAATTCGAATCCACCATTCGATTATTGCTGTTAATCATCTAGGTATCAATCATCATAGTAGGGAAATGCCTAAGCATACCCATCCCTGGGGGGCAAGGATGGGCTATGTTGGACTCGCATGGTGTTCCACTTTCGTCGCGTATGGCGGGGTCACGAGAACGCTCTCGTACACATCCGCGAACCCACCTGCGCCGGCCGACAAAGCGGCCCCTTCTCCGCGGGGAGGACATCCCCCTCTCCACCCCTCCAGGCAAAGTGCGCCTTCAGCTTCACCGCCTACCGATATTCGGCCGCGGAGGACAGGAAAAGCGGCAACGAAACACCGACACTCCTCTTCCCCCGCGGCCCCATCCCAACCGCATCTTGCAGTGCGACCCCCGATTGAATCGCGGAGGATAGGGAGAGTGGCAACGAAACTTCGACACTCCTCTCCCTCCGCGACTCCGCCTCGGCTGAGGGCGGGGAAGACGGCTTTGCTCCGTCCCTTCCGCCCCCCCTCAAGGTCCACCGACAAGCTTCCGAGGCGAGCTCTTTACGAGACCACCCGGAGTGGCCACCTCGGGCCGGTCATAGAATGCCTTAGGCCAGCCGTTTGGATTCCTCTTTGCTTCACCATGGGTGGCCAACCTACGGTTACTGAGCCCCCCCGCCACGACAAGGCGAGAACCCTTCGGGGAGGCCGTGAACCATCTCATAACACAAGCATTTCCAGCTCAGTTGGAGTGGTTAACCGGAATATTAGCAATGTTAATAGTATTGCTAATCTTCTGTTTTTTTAAAAAAAAATAACAAAAAACGGGTTGCGTTCTATTTGAACGATTTATTACTTATAGCTTACTCTTATGAATGAATAAATTTCAATAAAGATGTAACTTAAATGTTATGATACAATTTGCTTTATTAAAATAGACAGGACTAACATATGGAATATCTGGTATTAATGTATTCGTGTTTGATTTACGCTCCACAGATTCCCGTTATCGAATAGGCTGATATATAAAAATGTTTGTATGCATATAATTTTTATAAAATAATGGAAACAACGAAATGAGAAAAAGAGTTATATTTATTGTGTTATGTGATTACAGCAAAACTCTAATGGAAGTAATATGTCTAGTAATAATCTTGAATACTAATATATGATTACCAATAAAATGTTTTTATTTCGTTACATTGAGAGTAACAAATGAGCACACAGTTCACCTGATGGTTAGTGATTCCTGCGGCCCATGACATCTACATTCATCCTTGACAAGGAATCATAATCATAATGCTTATCACCCTTGAGGATTGAGATGGAATGTCTCATCACCCGTAATAAAGGTCTCCGCATCCCTTCACTCACCAGATGAAACACGGCAACATTATCCTGCTTTTTTAAGTTGGTATTCTGTGAGGGCGTGGTCCTTCCTCGGTCGAGCTGACTCATTCATTCTGCGGTTAGAAACTAAAAAAACAAAACTGCAGCATATTTCTACCACTATTATGTTAGTGTTATTCGTTTTTCTTTGGTAAAACATATGTACCTACTAAATTACAAAGAAAGTACTAAGTACCAAGTCAAATTGTGTAAGTATAAAGTATTTTAGCGTTGTTTATGCAATGCTGGTCTTGCTTTTATTGTGACTAGAAATTGTAAGAACTGAATATGTTGTAATCGTCACGATATTTTCAATAATTCATATTTTTATTATAAGCATAGATTTACCTTACATTCCCCATCGAACGATCCCGCGGATCCCGACCTACGTAAGGTAGACGTCGACGTGTCAATTAGGGCAGCGTTACCACCAGCGGGTGAATCATTAGAATCTGTGACCACAGATGAGTTCACGGACATCATCAAAAAACAAAAAGGGGTCATCTCCCGGTCCCGACGGGATTTACAATAAGATACTTAAAGCGCTTCCCGCTAATAATATCTGCCTCCTAGTGGCAATATTCAACACGCTTCTCTCCAGCTGCTCCTTTCCGGATGTCTGGAAGGAAGCGAACGTCATCGGGATTCCTAAACCGCACAAACCGCGGAACACTACCAGTAGTTATCGCCCAATCTGCCTCCTGAGCTCCATAGGCAAAGTTTATGAGAGGATTATTATTAGGCGACTCAAAGAACACGTCTTAGCCAATAGATTACTTCCCGATGAACAGTTCGGATTTAGAAATACGCACTCTTGCGTTCTACAGGCCTTCCGCTTAACGGAACACATTCTTGCATGGCTCACCCTCAAAAACCCAGTAAGTACTGGTGCACTATTCTTCGATGTCGCAAAGGCATTCGACAAAGTCTGGCACAACTGTTTAATTTATAAACTATACTCGCAAACATACCGGAAAGGCTCATGCACATCATACGAGCCTTGTTGTTGAACTACACTTTCCATTATCGTATCGACGGCACGCGCTCCTCAAGCGGGGCGCTCCTAGAATTTTAGACATTCCGAAAGATCCGCAGGTCAGTCTCGCGCTTTTCGCGGACGATACCGCACTATATTATTCAAACGTACACAAGGGCCGTATTACCATTCGTCTCAAAGCCGCAGCCAATCGCCTCGCTTATTGGTTTCGGTTATGGAGAATTGAAATCAACCCAGATAAAAGTGCAGCCGTCTTCTTCTGCAGGGATACAGCCAATCCATTCTGCACGGCACCAGTACCTAGCCGTACAAAGCTAGGACAAATCACGTTCTTCGAACCATTCCATGGGTAGTATCGGTCAAATACCTAGGGGTCACCTTTGACCGAAAACTCAGTTTCCGCCCATATCAGAAATGCGAGGAATAAGGCCGCGTTCATCATGATCCAGCTTCACCAGCTCATCTGCGCCAAAAGCAAAATGTCCCTAAGACACAAAATTCAGTTATATACTACGTACTTAAGACCAATTATGGCCTATGCTAGCGTCGTCTTCGCTCATGCAGCCACGGATAAATTAAATCTCCTATAGACGGTCCAAAACCGTTTCACCCGATTAGCGATCGGAGCAGAACCGAACCAGCGCATCAGACATCGTCGTCATCGATCTGCACAGTGACTTACATCTCGTCACTATTCCGGAATATTTTCAGTCTCTATCGCAGCGGTTCTTCGCGGAAGCGCATTCGCACTCCAACCCGCTAGTGGTAAATGCCGCAACCTCGCCTTCGAGCGCGACGTAATCTTCGCGACACCGCGTACACCAGATACACCTGCGTGTCAGGGTGGTTTTCACCGCCCACAGCTTCCTATAGACCAGACAACAGGTGGCGTCCGTCAGAGGCTAGGTCCGCATACCTAATCTCGGATGGTCAGTAGAGATCACAATCCATTTTCCACTCTGGAGAATGTTCCGATTAGCTAGGGAACTGGGACCTTAGGTGGCACTCTCAGATAGGAACCTGATCAGAGCAGACCGAAATGCTCAGTGTATGAGGGCTTTGGTGTAAGTAAGAGAACCAAACTCTCTAACCAGCCCTGTGTCCGATAAAGCTGTAAGAGCCGCATAGGCTAACAGCATTCAAATCAACCGAATCTAGATAGGAATTTACAAATTCACCAGATTGAAAGGTAGTTGAGCGCTTGACGCTCCCAGCCTATACCTTTATTGTGTGTAACCAGCACAAGGGCCCGAGAGGGAGCCTCGGATTGTGCCGTTACCCTAGCTCTCTAACTTTTGATGGATCTTCATTCATCATCATCATTATCGGAACATCTATATTAGTCATCACTTCGGAATGCGTAAATGAATGACAGTGGAGAAGAAGTGGTCCAAGTAACTCCAGCAATGACGATTATATTCATATTGGTTGGAGAGAACCTGCCAGGAATAAGACGGTATCGCGAGTAATTGTATCTAAAACGACCGCGCCTACAGTGGAAGCGATTTTGTTGGTTAGTTATTGAAGTATTGCGTGAAGAATTTGCGGCTCACCGGTAGGCTTGAGCAAGAACCGATTCTGGTTTTCCTTGAAATTTGTGTATAAGACGCTGTGAGGCATGCGTAAGGACTTGCGTATGTCATGATTGGTCATATACACGTTTTGTATATTACGATCTTATTGCGGAGGGACATTTTACTATTTGAAAAGAATATATGTTTATGTCAATAACGTCTACGTTAAGTTTCAATGTGGTATTGGGAGATAAAAAGAGTAGAAAATAGAAACTTTAGTGAACAAACAGTAAGGTAAAATTTATTACATTTTTAGCAACAAGTTGACGCTGTCGCTATAAACTAATATACCCATATTTATTTTATCTCTTGATTCTGAAAATAATGTCAGTGGTAACAGAAAATAATAGTATAACTACTAGTATTTACGCTTTTTATTACTTAGAGATTCATTTATCAGGATAAAAATGCATTGTTTTATTTGACTTTTGATTAATTCTTGAATTCATTGTTTTCTTCTAAAATATCAGTGATCAGAATTAGATACTAACTGTGTTACATACCACATTTAAAGATTTTGACCTTCAATAAAGATGTAAAGTTGACCTTTGGGAACGGCCAAGCATCAATAAGTAAATCTGAAACGATCAGAAATCGCTATGGGTCACATTTTATACGGCTTTCTATAGACCTTTTCTGTCAGCAAAAAGCGTCATTTGCAAATTACGTGACCAACCTCGTAAATGCTCTATGAGCGATTGCGTGTAATATTTATTAGACAATAAAATCATTAATATGAATTGGCAGTGTTTCTTTATGTATATTTGTTCTTTGATATAATTAACGTGCGAATTGAATTTAGTATGAATATCCATATTAATATTATCTACTGGACGGAGCAATGAAGGAGCACATCGAACAGAAGCGTTCGCGTTACATTCGTATTTAATTATTCATTAATAGATATTTAAATATTATTCGTGACGACGTGTTCCATCTCAGTCCTCAAGGGTGACAACGCAACTGCATTATGATTCCTTGCCAAGGATGAATGTAAATGTCATGGACCGCAGGAATTACTTGCCAGCAGGTGTGCTCGTTTGTTACTCTCAATGTAATAAAAAAAATATATAATGAAGTAATACTTTGTTACTAGGGCGTGGTAGCTCAATAGCATGTATTCGATGTCTAATGTTTGCGCTTTAATTTGTTGATTTGATTCATAATTTACTCGGCGCTAAAGAAAACTATCAGCAGGAAATGTGGGAGATCTCTGGTCCATTCCAGTGATTGTTAATATATTGGTATTTTACTATTACTTCAGTTGTAATTTATAGAAAAAAATTATTAATTATTATTTCGATGCTGTTGTCACCTTTTTTTGTTTGACACAGTTGAAGAATGAGATGAAATGCTTTGCAAATAGTAACTAGGTCTCTGAATCCCTACACTCACGATACTAAGTCTTATGTTGCCAATTTACGAGATGCTGTGTATTTTCCCCGATCGGGCCGATTCATGCAGCTAGCAAAAAAATACAATATGGACATTAAAACTTTATTAGCAATATCAAAATCGTTACTAATAACTAGGTTTAAAACAATAAATGTTCCATTGTTAAAATCCGCACATATAAAAGTGCAATTATGATATTCTTTACGTTGACTTCAGACAGTACTTTTTAGAAAAATATGATATGAAATGCGCAGTATCTCTTGCTATTTAATAAACTGCAGCGCAAGTCCCTTGTTATATTATAAATCGCTTGTGATTTGTTAATTCAGATGTAAAGCCTATATTACAGGAGCTGTATACCGAAGGTTAGTTGTGATAAAGTAAAAATAAAGAACGTCATGTCTGTACGAGCTTGTTCCGTAATCCCAATAATCAAAGATTTGTGCATTAGTACAGTTACGTAGCATCTGTTACTCAATTCGCTGATGTCTCATTGGTTTAAGTCAATAAACTAATGTTTTGTCTATTGCGCGTTTTATACCTTTTTTTTTTACAAAATTCCAATTTAATTTTATGCTTCGGAAACACCTTATCAAATTGGTTACGATGATACTACGACAAACGAAGGCAGATTTAAATTATGGACATTGTATACATAAATATGTCAACAATTTTTTTGGATTTATCTTGATTGACTTCTTTCATATTGTCTTAATTGTTTTATATTGTTGCCTACGGAAGATCGTGGATAATGATAGAACTCACTATATATTTAATCGATTTACTGATAAACTCAGGAACAACCGTTCGGAGAATATATATATATATATATATATATATATATAATTATACGACCAAAAATAAGCACTATCCATTCCCAATAATGTATCAAAATGTAGATGCGTTTGTAGTATCGCTGGTAGAATGTCTCGTTACGAATAACTCGATCACAGTTTTTATTCACTCAACATAATAGTAGCACTGTAATCAAATTATGCTATAGCAATGTTGTAGCTGTATAGTGGTTTTACACTAATATAAATATACCCCATAACATTTTTCATTATCAGGTTTTCATAAACTACGTTTGTAAATTTATGTTCTTAGAGGATAATGCTGGGCCATCTCTGTTTTCACTGTTACTCCCACATACCTAAAATGCAATGCCTTGTAAGCACCAGTAAGTTCTCTACTAGTGTATATTTTGTATACCAGTCATTTAGATCATGTATTTGTCCGTCTGTTTTACTATTGCATTTAACAAAAGAAACGTCAATAACGAAAATTTCCATTGAAACGATCTCGAAGAAACATATCAATTACAAAGATCTTATTGAAGGATTTTGACTTAACAAGTATTTTTAAGTATTATATATATATATATATATATATATATATATATATATATATATAAAGTTGTGATAATGCTTTCTTTATTTATCGTGGATTTGTTAGATAGCAGTACAACCATTAACAATTAGTACAGTTATCGTAAGCATTTGGATGAAATGGACAATGAAACACAATTAAGCCTCTAGTACTAAAACAATGCAATATAATGGACTATTGTTACTGAACAATAACACGCTAAATGCTTTTATTGAGATGTTGTCTTTATTGTATTAGTTATAAATTGTAGGGTTTTCACTTAATCCTTCTATATTTCTTGCACTTTATATCTGAATTAATATCAATAAAATGTGAATTAAGTCAAATATATCAGAATATTGGAATATATAACGTAATAAAATATATATGATTTAAGCTAGACCGTGATTTTTTTTATGGCTGATGGTAATTGTTAGCCCCATAGCTTGTACAGCTTCACCGGTGAAAAGCTGCCTCGCCTTGGACCGTTACCCTGTGCGTGAAAGCGACTGACCGAGAGGGTCGAACCTCGGCTCGGTCAGTTGCTTCTGACGGATTAAGCTAGACCGTGATTTTCCCCTCCGAAGGGTTCTCTTCTTGTCGTGGAGGGGCTTAGTAAGCGTGATTCGGAGTTAGCCACGGTGAAGCTAAGAGAAACCCAAATGCGGATGGACGGAGCGAGGCCGTCTTCCGCACCATCCGCAGCCAAGGTGGAGTCGGGGGAATGTGGTGGTAGTGCGGGGACTGTCTAGACCAGTACCGCGCATCCTCGCCCCCACCCTCCACATCCGAGACGGCGTCGCGGAGGGAGGGTAGTGTATCCACCTATCCTCCGCGACTTAAGCGGGGGTCGCACCGCTGAGTGGTGCCGGCCGTGGTGGGGCCGCTGGTTCAGAGAAGTGTCGGATATGCTGATGCACTTCCTGTCCGTGTTAGGTGTTAGGCTCCGCGGCGAAGATTGGTCGGCGTCGGAGCCTAACACTTGATCCGCCGCAGGGGCTGGGATTGTTTATTGCTTTCGTGGCTCCCATGGCCTTCCGCTCCGCTTCCCACCTACAGAGTAGGCCGAGGAGGAAAGCGCTTTGCCTGGAGGGGTGGAGTGAGAGATGTCCTCCCCCTGGTTGGCCAGCGCAGGTGGGTTGTCGCGCATATGTGCGAAAGCGTTCCCGTGAACCCCACCATACGCGTTGATAGAAGAACACCATGGGCTTTTAGTCGGTAGTCCGACATAATCTATCCTTGCCCCCGCAGGCTTGGGTATGCGTAGGTATAACCTCGTGTAAAAAAAAAAGACCGTGAGTGTGAAATTTTAGCTACTAGGTTGTTATCGGTCTCCAAACTTGTTTAATTATATAAATATAACACCTGTCTATCATACACAAAACACAGACGATCTAATGGTCAGAGACATCGCTTTTCTGACGTGGATCATGGGTTCGATACTCAGCTGAGGAACAATACTTATACAATAAATAAATTGTTGATATTCGGGT
The DNA here is from genome assembly GCA_029286865.1 of Teinopalpus imperialis. Taxonomy (NCBI): domain Eukaryota; kingdom Metazoa; phylum Arthropoda; class Insecta; order Lepidoptera; family Papilionidae; genus Teinopalpus; species Teinopalpus imperialis. The sequence goes on from JAGSMU010000017.1 coordinate 6,211,695, forward strand.
TGTATATTTGGCAGCTAGCTAGTCTGGCTAATCGTTAGCATTTTATGCCATACGCTTAAAAGGAATAGTTGTTCAGTATATTTAATAAATCAATATATATGGTGAATAAGAGAAAGTGCCGTTAAATATTAAAACTGTGTTAAAAACGAGGAATAGTATATTATCACAACATTATTATATTTGATCTTAACAGGCTGTGTAGTGCGGTTGTAAAAACTATGAAAGTCCTTAATAAAGAATCTAAAATGAAAATTACGTTATCGACTAGTTTCCAAATTGTGTTCAATAGGCAAAATATTCAAAAAAAAATGTTTAGGAACAAATGTATGCCCTCAAAATCATTTAAATTCTTCTCAACATGGTTTATTCAACAGTTTTAAACTTAATTATACTTCCTGAATATCTGAAGACGGTTCAGGTGGCAGTGACGTTGTTGCTAGTGGCGGATTCGGACCTACGTCCTTAAGTTTCGCGTAGTGCACTCTAAGTTATTAAAATCGACTTTACATCTATAAAGATGTAAAGTCAACTTTTGAGAAATGTCAGTCAACCATCTGAAAGTAAATCTGAAACGATCGGTAATTACGATGAGTATCATTAATGCGAGTATATCTTTTTAAAGCAAATGGTGTAACATACATATTACGTGACAGATCTAATAAATGTGCTTTGCGGACTTAACGCATCGTAATGAAGTGTATTTGTAATAAATAAAACTGGAGCACAATCCTTTAAAATATATTATGATTAAATTAAATACTACATCAATCTCTCGATATCGACTTCTTTGATTCAATGTAAACGACTCTAAAACGAGGGAATTGGTAGTAGTAACAACGACGCATTAGAATCGTTCCTGCACTAAAGTTTATTCTACAAATAGAGCCATCAATCGGAACTCTAAAACTAGGAGCTGGGAATTAGCGGATAGTATATCGCCGATAACTCTTCTCCCACGTGAACAGATTGCTGACACCTTACAAGATAAAACCGTGGGAGCGAATCTATAATGGGATAGAATAGAGAGGAGTATATTATTGTCGAATGTGTTAAAAGCATTAGTACTAATTCTTTTCTGTACTTTTTTTTATTTTCCAGTATAGTGAAATTAAGCATTAAGTAAGTTAACTTAATATAAACAATTTCGCAAGTATAATCGTTAACTTTGGAGTGAAAGTTGTGGTTTCCATAAAGCAAATATACGCTGTACAAAGGGTTTTATCTTATGAGCAAGTTTAACTATTCCAGAAAATTGTTCCATTCCATTTTTGCTTTGGATCTACACAAATTTGAGTAAAGCCTTTATTTAGAACACAAGTTATTTTTTTAATTAGAAATGTAAGTGAGTTATGTAACATAGTGTAGGATTTTTTATATTACATTGAGAGTAACAAACGAGCATACAGTTCACCTGATGGTAAGTGATTCCTGTGGCCCATGATATCTACATACATCCTTGACAAAGAATATCAATGATATGCTGCAAATAAGAAACATTCATTGCTATGCAGACGATAGCACTTGTGATGTATTGTATACGGCCCGCGCTAATGTTTCTCGAGCTACTGCCGATAAGAACCGGACCAAACTTGTGTCTGAACTGAGAACCTTGGGTGAAGTCTTGAAGTGGGGTCGACAAAACCTTGTCGATTTCAATCCCAAAAAGACACAAGTCTGCGCATTTACCACTAAAAAGGATTCCTTGGTTGTAAATCTCCACTTTGAGAACACTCCCCAGGTTGCTTCACCCAGTATCGGTATTCTCGGCGTCGACATATCGAGTGACGTTCAGTTTCGCGGTCACTTGGAAGACAAGGCCGAGCGGGCCTCAAAAAAGCTGGGCGTGCTCAGTAGGGCGAAGCAGTATTTCCAGCCGGGCCACCGTCTACAACTCCCGACCGAGCTCTCACCGATCGGCTGGATTCTCTGGCCCTGCGGAGGGACGTCAGTTCCCTCTGCATTTTTCATCGTATATACCACGGGGACTGTTTCGAAAAGCTGTTTGGAACGATTCCTGCCGCCGAGTACGTCATTGGACGACACGACAGACCACCAGATTCCATCCACACCGCGTGGATGGCTGGCATTCCTCAACTGTGCGCTTCTCGCGGAGTTTTCTGCCACACACCGCTGCCTTGTGGAACAGTCTGTCCTCGGTGGTTTTTCCAAACCAGTACGACTTAGGGTCCTTCAAGAAGCGAGCCTATTCCTTTCTTAAAAGCCGGCAACGCATCTGCAGTTCGTATCGTTTCGTATGGGCTTTACAACTTTTATTTTACTATCGTGTGAAATATAAAAGAAACAAAACAATATCCATTGGTTTCGAAAATTTTTATTGAAAATTGAGACGTAAATATGGAATTATGTTTTATCTCTGATACTTAAAAAACAAATTATCTATAATTATGTCTCCACGATTAGGACAAAACGATAATAAATGAGTAAAAAATGTTGATATTGGTGGTGTTGTGATGATGTCTCTGAAACTCCTTGCCTGAAGATATAAGTAAATAAAGAAAGTTTCAATAAATAAATAAATATTCAAAATAATGAAAAAAGATATTCCGAAATCATGAGAAATAAAATCTACAAATAAAAAGTGTATTACTAGGATTCACGGCCTATAAAATATTTTGGTAATTCACTAAATAAAATATAACAATTGAAACTTTAATATACATATTATATCCTCAATATAACTGGATATGAATTTTATACGTCATGTGTTCTATTAGTAGGACAGGGTTAGTCGACCGAATAATACAATTTGTTGTTCCTTTGTAAACTATGATGGCATACCCAAATGATTCAACATGTAAGTGATAATGTTTGTCATATATGTACTGTCTGTGTTATTGATTTGATATATAAAATTACAATGTTTCACTTTTATATTAGATGTAACATAATTTGGTCCACGCGTCTGGGAAAGAATCTCACAGAATACCAGTATGAAACAGCAGCATAACGTCGTTTCATGCTGGTGCAAATCAGGGGACCCAGTTACAAGTAACGAGGCAATCCATCTCACTTCTCAAGTGTGACAACGCAAGTACATATTGAATCTTTCTTAACGGTGGATGTACATGTCAGAGGGCGTAGTTATCATTAACTATCACAAGACAATTGTCCGGCATCAGGTGAAGTTGGTTTAGAAGAACCGACAGTTTGGCCAGTGTGGACTACAAATGTGATTATAAAAAAAAGAGGAGTAGCAACAATGAAGTTAATAAAAGTCCTGATTTATGGCTTAAATAATTACTCGTAATGCTCTTAGTGCCATTTATTAAATCAAGTTTCTGCTGCATTGAGTTTCGCCATTATGCCTGCAACAACAACGTAATCTGACGCAGATTTGTTAGTTAAACATTAACTGTGGAGAAATAACATTAACAGTGGTAGAGCTACACTGAAGTTTGTTCTATGCAGAAACGCAGAATTAATGAGTCAGCTCGACCGGGGTAGGAGCACGCTCTCACAGAATATCAGCCTAAAATAGCAGCTTAATGATGTTGTGTTTCGTCTGGTGAGTGTATGGATCTGGAGACCTTTATTACTGGTGATGAGGCATTCCATCTCAGTCCTCAACGGTGAAAACGCATCTGCTTTTTGTCAAGGATGAATGTAGATTCGTGGGCCGCAGGAATAACTTGCCATCAGGTGTATTGTGTGCTCGTATGTTCCTCTCAATATAATAAAAAAAATGACTGTAGTGTTCAATTGTTTAAAACCGAAACAACTTTAAAATATCATATAGGTATAATAACATATCATAGGAACATAACTTAAAATAGACACTATGCCACACAATTTCCTGTATGCTGCATTTCTTAGCCGTTATTCTTAATTTGTAATATTTCAGATGATCCGTGAACGGCCAGAAGTCACATCGTGTGAAGTTTCTCTATCAAAGGTCAACGAGTGTTTTACTATTATGCTCTGTAGTATAATACATAAGCGTAATTTTATTTCTAATTTCTCTTATCCTTCAAACATTTAGTAATGTATAAAAAAACACTTATTGTATCATATTAAAAAGAGTATTTAATTTTTTGTTATGTTATAGATAAGATAGTTGCTCATTTTCGCATATCCGTTGGTCGATATTGATGTTATTTTCTGTCTCGTCTTAATATATATCCTAATTGCCAATTGAATACGTGTCGTTGTGGAAAAATATACAAAAGTGCTCCATCAACGTCATATAATAATAACTGAAACTTCGTACCTGTTTCTTTTATTCTAGTCATCTATTTTAACAGTTCTATCCCACTAGTTTTTTGTTAAATTAACTATCACCGCTTTTCTCCATAATCTTGATGATTTTATACATGCCATAATTTCATCTGCAGGTGTGCAGCAGAGAAATGATCAGATATAAAATGAGTTCAAAATTGAATTTATAATATAATGACTGAAGCTTCGCATTTTTTATAGTTTTCTTATTTTAAAGACCTGAGATTTCACAAGGCGTTATCTGTTAGATTTGAAATAACTCATTTACGAAGGCACAACTTGTTTGAGAAACAATCATAATTTGAATTAAAAAAAATGTTTCTTGATATAAATTATTACTTTATAGCTTTTTATCTGAATTTTCCTTGCACTTTATATGGAAATCAGGGTATTTTATATAATCGGTGTGACAAACGAGCACACACTTCACCTTAAGGGTAAGTGATATTATTATAGGCCTTTGCGATGGATGGATGCTATTTACGACCTAACAGGACTTTTTAAAGGGCGTTTAATTTAATAATATGCAAATAATAAATAATAAAAGAAAGAATCATAAAACATCCTTACTATGTCTAGGCGCTAACATTAAGAGTATAGAAGACTTTATTGATATTAAAAACCAAATATATTTTATAAAGTTTCGGCGCTCGCTAGCAATTTTAGTTCAAAGCACTTTTAAATCTGAGTACGCAGCTGGGCCAGGAATATCAAATACTCAGTCTTGTTTTTCAAATTGTTTTACTGACTTATAGTTAGATATACATTCTCTTTTGCTCCAACGTAACAATGTAACAGTATAAGATATATTAGGAATGTTGACACTTTAATTTTAATAAGGGAACGAAACGAACTATTTTTTGTTATGTATTTTTGTTATGACTGTTGCTATTCAAGTAAGTCGTATATACTACTGAAAAATATGCCTCTATGTTTTATTTTTTCCGGGCTAAAAGGCCCGAGGGCTTTTACAGTTTCACCGGGTTGAGAGGTGACCGAGCGCTTATGGCGCTCAGTCGAGACCTCTATTATGCCTCTATGGTATAATATATATATGCTAGGATTTTATATAGGTATGTAAAATTCTACCACCCCAAACTAGCGTTTCTTAAATGTATGTAATAATGTACATAATGTATTAATAAATATATATGATAAATAAAATAAATATATTTAATAAATACCACAACATTCTTGTTGGAAAAAGGATCATCCCACGTAGATACGTATTGTACCTTGAACTATTACTGTTGTTACTAACGATGAAAAGGTTTGGGAGTGAATTGATCTACCAGGCTATTTCTATACCCTGTTATATTCAAGCTTTAAAGATTTATTTCGAAAAGTATGAACTAAATATTCTCTTGCCAATGTCGAACTGTATGAGGTATAAGGTTTTAAGATTTGGCATCTTTTCTAACACAATGGCGTTTTTTTTGTTCTACCTTTCCTTCCCTTGGTCCACTGCAAGCATTAGGCGTGGAAAGTCAGTGATTAATATCTACGGTGATATAACTTACTAAAAGAATGAAAATGAAGTTAGTATCTTCCATTACGTGTACATTAAAAGTATTGTAAGTAGTGCTTATGACGAATAAAATATTATGAATTGTGATTTTAGTAATAGATATGTTCGGCAAAATTTTAAAGTAAACGTTAGTTAAAGGAAATTTGATTCCTGTATCCCATGACATCTACATTCATCATGACAAGGAATCATAACACAGATGCGTTGTTACCCTTTAGGATTGAGTTGGAATGCCTCGTCACCAATAAAAGTCTCCGGGTCCCTAGACTCACCTGACGAAATACCGCAGCATTATGCTATTTTACGCTAGTATTCTGTGAAGGCGTGGTCCTACCACGGTCGAGATGACCCATTCGTTCTGCAGCTAGAACCAAACTCCAGTGTTGCTCTACCACTGTAAGAAAGACATATAATATTCTTGTATTAACATGTTTAACTACATTTTCTAACATAATATATTTACATTTTTTGAATACACAATAATATTGAAACTGAACAGAAGGTCGGAACAACATTTAATTTAGGTGTACATTCTGTCGTAAGCTATTAGCACTGCATGACATGATGTGAAACATTTCGCGACACGCGATATCCATTAACATGTGACAGTGAACCGATTTAAGCAATATAGACAATATTAATTGTTTTCAATATAAAATATAAATAAATTGTTACAATAAATATTATACTTTGTTTCACTTTTTGCTTTGTGTTTTTAAAAAGTTACATTAAGACGTATAAATTGTTTTTATACATAAAAATATGAAATATCTGTCATGTTATATAGTATCAATATCAAGTCAAATCAACTACGTAAACTCAAAATGGATCATCTGTTTGTTGTGGTATGTGTAAATTCGATCTCTATGATGCGAAAACGTTATACTCGTTTATAACCCTTGTTTTGATGAATAAAATTAATTTAGACATAATAAAAATTTACGTTAGAACATTTACATTGCAGCTTTAGAATGGCCAAATAACGTAGATATCGACAAGACCTACAAAGGGTAACAATTTAAAAGGAATATCAGTACAAAATAGTTGCCTAGCGCTGTTGTTTTTCATCTGGACAGTGAATCTTGCTTCTAGTGACTAGGCACATCATTCAAAATTGCAGTAGACCTTACAACGCTTATAATATTCATTCATTGACATCGACAAAAAGGGCTTAGTTATAGTACACAGAATCGATTATCATATCTCTCGGTGCTGGCCACAGACCTCTCTAGAGAGCTTTTAAATTTCATTATCGACAGACTGATACTATGTCTTTGTAATATTCTTGTTATTTATTTCTCAGAACGAGTTCAGGTTGCTCGCGTGAATCATAAAGCGAGCGCCCGGGCATTGAGCTACTATATAGTACTCGGCTTAGTAACCGTCGAATTTGTCGGATGTAGAAGGAAGGAAATAGCTGTATCAGGTTCGTGAAAAATAGAAAAGTGTAATATGAACTTATTTATTCTAGGCGATAAACGTTATTGTTGTCGTTATACACGTATTTAACACAAATCGTTGCACGTCTTGCTCTATTTAATCATCTTGATTTAAATTGTATCTTTTTATTTTTATTTCATATTATTGTTAATTTCACTTTGCGGTAAATGACACCTATATCAGACTAAGAAGTCTAGTTATCAGATTTGATGAATAATTTTCTTTTACCCACCATATGAAACAAGGCAGTTGTTAAGTGCTATATTATTATGGGAAAAACTGTCATTCTCCGATCTAGTCAACTTTTTAAAACAGTTCGTTTTTAACTACGACGTAGCAATCTATTCATAAATTACCCTTTTGATAATTTTGTCTTTTTAAATTTGATATCTGTATTTGTATGGCATATATTATTGGATCCATGTTATATAAAAAAATTGTCAAACAAATATTGAATAACTTTGGACGTCTTAATATAAGTTTGTGCCGCTTTCCCCTTTATTAAACTCAGTGTGGCACGTATTGAATGAAACTTTAAGAAAAAAAGGATAGAACAATTTATTAACGAATTTAGGTAGTGTGATTTATTATTTTAGACATGAACTTACTTCTATAGCTATTATTTACAGTGGTAGAGCTACACTGCAGTTTATTTCTGGCTGCAGAGTGAATATTTTAGCTCAACTGGGGTAGGTTCACAACACCTTCGCAGAGTACCAGCATAATGCTGCTGTGTTTGGTCTGGTGTGTGTGGGGATCCGGACACCTTTATTACTGGACGAGGCATTCCATCTCAGTCCTCAAGGGTAAGGGGCCGCAGGAATCACTTGCCATCAGGTTAAATGTGTGCTCGTTTGTAACTCTCAATGTAATATATAACTAGTCTGGCCATAAATACTGTTACATAAAAACTTTCCTTTTTTTCAACTTTTTAATTATTTTGAATTTGGAATACGTATATTAATTTTTTCGATTTTGCGCCATTTCCATATTTTTTTGTGTTCATTATCAAATTACAATATGCACTGGAATGTTAAAGAAAAAGGGGTATGGAGCCGTCGGTCATATTCCAGAGACTTCGAAAGCTTGGTATCAGCCGTATGTTCATATATTGTACTATTAAGATACAACAACACTTTCTCTATCTAAGACCAGAAAAGATCGGGGCAGGCTGCATGCTGTTAGAACTTCATAGGCTGTTAATGCTGTTAAAGCCAGAATTCCTCGGAACCCCATTAGGAAGCAAAAAATCTTATCGCGAGAAATGAAGATTCCCGCTAGGACTCTGTCGCGTATTATAAAACAAGACCTGAAGCTCAGTGATTATCGTCGATGTACAGGACATCCCCTAAATCAATCTTTACAATTAAAGAGAGTGGATCGATGAAAACGCCTTCTGTCGCGATACGCAGGTGAAAGGCACAGAAATATCCTCTTTACCGATGATAAATTTTTACGATTGAAGAACACTACAATAAGCAATATGATAAAGTGAACGCTCACAGTTAGGTACAGCTACAGAAAGATACAACGTGGTCATCATCCTGCGTCTGTGATGGTTTGGTGTGTGCGTGTGATGCGCGTCTTATCAAGAAAAAAAAGGAGTGAAAACTTAAGCCAAAGTGTATCAAGATACAGCCATGACTGTATCATGTTGTGAAACCTCTCAGCAATACACTTTTTAAAAATATACCATGGACTTTCCAGCAGGACTCTGCACCTGGTAACAAGGCACGAACTACCCAAGCTGGCTTGAAACCAACTTTCCAGACTTTATAAAGCTGAAGACTGGCCCTCATCTAGCCCTGACCTTTAGACTTCAAATTGTGGTCAGTTTTAGAGGACATGGCCTGCTCTACGACCGGTGATATTGAATCTCTTAAAAAATGTTTGGAGCAAGCATTGGCGAATTTTCCCTTGGAAACAGTGCGTAAATCTACAGAGTCGTGGGCAAACAGGGTTAAAGATATATAAATTTTAATAATGTTATATTATTTCATTAAAAAAATGCATTTTCATTTGTAACAGAACTTATGGCTGGACTAGGTATATATAATATATATATATATAAATTAGACGTAGTGAAAACACTATACGCCAAGTTAGACTACGGTCAAACATTCCATTCAGTTAAGGTTCTTGTACTTTATTTGTTTCCGTATGTTTCATTATTGGAGTTCGAAAATGAAATGTAAGTAAATAAAATTTGTGTTTGAGATATTGGTTGGGAAATTTGTAAAAAAAAAAAATAAAAATAAGTAAATAAATAATAAATTTGTAAAATAAAAGCAAATTTGTTTGTAATATAGTAGCTATTTTTACATAACAATATAGTTCTTGTTACGTACGGCTTTGGTTAAACGAACGGTTAGAAGATGTGAACTTTTATTATTGGATTTATTGTATATAATGTAACTGTTGCTATAGCTTCTAACGGCGCCTTGCAACAACCGCCTCTCCTCCCTTCCAGTAGATCCCCAACGCGCATCTTCAGCCCACCCTGATCGACCACCTAAGGATGTACGGAGGCGGATGAATGACGTGGAGTAAATCTAGTACAATTCAACCCTTAGAAGACCACTTTGTGGTATTAGTTACATAATCTTTCGCGGTATATAACGGTGACGTTTAGTCCTGCAGAAGAGGCCATTTTATTGTATTAGAAATGATTCTACTCCTTTCTTCAAGATGGAAAATTCACCTGCAACATCTTTGTTGTTGGCGCCCGTGATCACTTACAATCAAGTGAGGCGCTTATACCGTTTTCTATAAAATTGCAGTTATAGTTTTATTTGTACCTTATGAGCTTGCACTTTAAAGCAGCATCAAGCTAATGAAGGATTTTATATATATATATATATATATATATATATGTGTATATATATATATATATATGTATATATATATATTAAAGGCCATAAGGACGGCGACTACGTACTTGATGTTATTTCATTTTTATCGTTGAGTTATTTTTGTGTACATCGTGTTCTCGAAGGTCTAGAACTCGCTATTTTAAAATAGCCGTAGTACATTGTGATTTTCGCAGCTCGCTCTCTGTGAGTGAACTTTGTTAATTAAACGCAGGGCAAACTTGGCGGCAAAACTTGGCGAATGCACAAAGTATATAAATACTTTAGTACTGGGATAATATACGAGATTTTTATTAAGTATTTTAAATATTTACTTCAATAAAGACTTCACTACTTTTTTTGAATATTCTGAATTAATTCCTAGTGACTGTTCGATAAAAGTAATAAATGGTAGTATTTATTACTTATAAAATGAATTAAATAAATAAATAAATGTAATTAGTTATAAAATGAATTTCTGAGTTATATTTAATTATGAGTAAATTTATATATTATATTAAATTTTTGAGTAAACGACATGTTTGACCGGGCTAACAAACAGTGTCACTGTTCGCCCCTCATATCAATATTTTTGTCTAACATATTCCAAACTGTAATTAGACAGACGGCTATCGAAAACATCCTTTACGCCAGGTGTGGGCAACCTTTGACATGTTGAGGGCCAAACTTTAGCGTGCAAAGACGTTCGCGGGCTGCGATTAAAAGTACTTAGTGCATTTTAAAGTAGTGATAATATTTTTTGCGATAGATAAAAGACATGAAATAATTCGACAATGTTATTATAGTTCAATTTATTAAAATAACAAAATAAAATTAAAAAAATGGTACATTATAATTAAATCGTTAAATTTGCAATTGTTACAAACTACGAAAGTTAAAAATAAAAAATACACCGAAATCAATGATCCACTTGAGCTTGAATTTGGGTAACAAATCCATCGATATTTGGATTAATTCCACTGATACAAAACGTAAAGAATTTTCCAAATTTTCGTCAGTCAGTCTAGTACGATGTGTAGTATTAATTTTCATCAATGAAAAGAACTGTTGGCATTTATAAGTACTGCCAAACGCACAAATCAATCTTCTTGGGAATTTTCTAAGCTGCGGAAAATTGTCTTTTTCTAAAAATCAAACATCAAAGGATTTGATATTTGCCGCCTCACAGTCACTCCGTGGGTATAAGTTCCTAATGTAATATTTTTTTAATTGGGTTTTTTCAAAATGTCTCGCGGGCCGGATCAAATCTTACAGCGGGCCTCGGGATCCGGCGGGCTGGTTGTTGCCCATATATGCTTTACGCCATAGTTTGTACAAGACGTTGCGCGTTATAAATTTTAAATGGGCCATTTGTCATTGTCATGTCATTCAATAGAGAAAAACATTGACAGTTTTTATATCTTTATGAAGGAAGAATGTCAAATGAGCAGACAGTTTATATTACAACGCGTGTTGTATGAGTACTAAAAAACTACATACTACATCGTTAGTCTTTCTTCAGGATTACCAAACTGGCGCCCTTTTCCTCGACGTGGCGAAAGCTTTCGACAAGGTCTGGCACAACGGGCTCATATACAAACTATATGAGCTCGGTGTGCCAGATCGACTCGTACTTATCATACGAGATTTTCTCCGAAATCGAACCTTTCGTTAGGGACTTTGAGTATTACGAAGTATTTCTATGGAAGTCTCTTTTGGCAGACCCGAAAAACGTAAGGAAAGTAAAAGAAAATGTGTAGAGGAGAAAATACCAAAACTATTCACTAAACAAATACATATGCATATACATACTTTCTATTTATATACATATGAAAACCTCTTAATACATATTTGTATTTATGCAGCTACATATATATATATATATATATATATATATATATATATATATATATATATATATATATATATAAGCACGAACTTTTAATTATATTTGTGCGTATCTATTTAATGCCTTTCTTATCTTTTCACTATTCACCTTTTGTAGTTACATTTATTCCTATCTTTATTTACATTCTTTTTAAACATTAACGGAATAATTTTTTTTTCTTCTTTTTTTTTGTTGCTTAGATAACTTTGGGATATTAATTTTGTATGCATCAGTAAAAGCTTATAACATATTAATAAAATAATCATATTATAATATAAATAAAACATAAACTTACGACACCCACAGGAAGGGATAGAGTGGCTTATTTTTCAGTTGACACGACACCGCAATATAAAATAATAAAGTAATCATAAAAATAACTAAAGTCACTTATTTTATTAGTTGATTCTAAAAAAGATAAATACGAAGAAAAAGATGCAGTTCTGGTAATTTTTGGTATGGTAAGTGAAGACCGCCATCCTTGAACATCTGGAACACAAAAAACTGCAAAGAGATGCAACATCTCTTCTTAACGACAGTGAATCTAGCCGATCGGAAAGTACCTGGTCATCAACGGTTCGAGCTGCTCTCGTTGAATGCGGTCAAATGGAAGAAGCTGGTACTGGAGTACCCCAGCCCAGGGATGAGAACAGTATTCCATGTGAGGCCAAACTTGCGCTTTATAAAGTTGAACACAATGGATCGACATGAAACACTGTCTCGCTCTATTAAGCACGCATAGTTTTAGAGAAGTCAGTTTAGCCTTAACCAAGTGACCGCAGAACTGAACGTCACTCGATATGTCGACGACAAGGATTCCGATACTAGCTGAGGTAGCAAGGGAGTTTTTTCAAAATAACGAGATGCGACAAAGGGATTTATTTAGTGGTAAACGCGCGAACTTGTGTCTTCGTGGGGTTAAAATAGACAAGATTTTGTCGGCCCCAGTCTGAGATTTTTTTTAACAAAATTTCGACCTCAGACACAAGTTTGTTCCAGAACTCAATGCCGTTTTTTCGGGAAATATTGGCGCGTCCAGTGTATAATGCATAATTGCGTTGCTACTGTGCAGTGGTTTACGAAATCACAGTTTAGTAAAATAAGGTTAGTAAAATATTTAAACCAGAACAACTTAGCTTTGTAAAATAAAATTCAATAATAATGTTAAATTAAAAGTAATATAATTTTGTGACTTGAATACAGGGTTAACCAAATTCATGTAATATATTTAGCGACAACAGAACAGAACAATCTTCTGCTAAGACTAAATTTGCTTAAAAGATTAACCCCGCTGCACAGCGTTTATTTGTTTTATGAATACCACAGCCTTCACTGTGAAGTGGGGAATTCTACTTACAAAATTGTTTGCTTTAGGTCTTATCAAATAAATATGTATTTTATTTAATATCACTTCAATTCATCATAGAGTCAATTCAATTTTCTGGTTGACACAGACACTACGTAAGCAAGTGATCATTAAACTATGGTTTTTTTTAAGAAGCTAAGAATGAACGAGCATACAGTTCAAATAACCATAAGTGTCGGTATAGCACATACATACATCCAGAGACACATATACATCCACCCTCAACAAATATTCAAGATATATGTTGTCACAAATCATCAACCAATCAATTGGGTCTTTAATAGGTCAATACACTTTAATTTAGTTATAATATATATTACGTTTCATTGAACGCACGCATCACGTAGTAGAGTTTTGTTTGTGTTTCGATACAAAAACATGGTCTAGAACCAAATTAACTAGCGGTAACATAAAGACAGAAATAGTACCGGACTGATGGAGCACCAAATCGGGTAAATTTCGGCTGACTCGATATTTAATGGACTATTTTGGTTATTCTAATTACAGCCATTGAAAAAAGAAAATAAACATTTTCCTTCAGTTTATTTAAATTTAAAATTCTTGATCAGGACACAAATCATAATATGTGATACGTGATTTTTCATCAAAAAATCCTCCTTTACATTTTAAAACTTTTTTCCCAAGTTTTGGCATACGGGCAATCAATTTGTTAATGGTGTCTTGTGATATATTGTTCCAAATTTTGGATAAAGCATTCCACATTTCTTCTCGCGAGGATGGGCCACGATTACGGACGTTCCTATGAAGCTCTTCCCACAAAAGTTCAATGGGACTGAGATCCGGGCTCTGAAGAGGCTAAACCATGTTTTTTAAAACCCCTTGGGCCTCTTTCTCTTCTAAATATCCTCTACATCATTTTGAGCTATGCTTTAGATCATTATCTTGTTGGAAAATGAATCCATCTCCAATTAATCGCAACCCGGAAGAAACAGCATTTTGTTCTAGAATTTTTTGTACTGTTCCTTTTCCAAAATTCTTTCAATTTTAATCAAATCGCAGTTCCTAGGCTAAAGAAGCATTCCCTGACCATAATTGAGCCACCACCATGCTTATTTGGTAGATTGTTAGGACTACACAATCTGACATCCGTTCTTGGGCACTGCGTCGAATTTAAATTCTACGTTTTGAACCGAATAGTTCTAACTTGGATTCATCGGTCCAAAGCATTTTTTTCAAATCTTCTTCAGTCCAATCTCGATGGGCAAGAGCCCACTGCATCCGTTTTTTCTTATTTTGCGGCTTTAGCAGAGATTTACGAACGGCGATGCGACCATACAACTTCGCATCTCTCGGTCGCTCAGTCGTTTTTCTGTAGTCAATGGTAAAGGCTTAGCTCGGGTTTTGTTTACTTCAACGCGGATTTCTGGACACTTTAAGCGTCTATTTCACTTGCTGGTAACAACAATAAAATTATCTTCACTAGATGTGGTAGCTCTAAGCCTTCTCGAGCGTGGACGATCTTGACAACTGCCTGTCTCCCTGTATCGAGTTATTGTGCCATAAACACAAGTCTTCGATAGCTTCAGTTGTGAAGCAATCTCTCGTTCGGATTTGCCTTCATAAAACAACGATGGCAGAACGCACACAGCTAATTTCTCGAGGTTTTTCCATTTTATGATGTCTTCATTGTGGAAACCACAAGTTTAGACTAATGGAGATTGTTTGTGAACAAACCCAAGTAAACTCGAGTATTAATAAGTCAGAAACAAGTGTTTTCAGGAGCTAAATAATCTTATTATTGAATACTATACGATTATATTACGACTCTACCACCTGACTCTAGCGCAGCGTTTATCGGTGTTTGTAAACAATACATGTTTATTATCCAATAACTTGAAAGTAAACAAAAGAATGACGTCTTTAAATATTCATTACTAACAATGGAATATACAGATGTGCATTTATTTTATTTATGCTATGGGATTTTATTACAATTGCTGATAATTATGTTGTTTATGTGCGGTATTAAGCTTTTGGTGGGCAGGGTATATATATATATAAATGTATATACATATATATGTATATATATACATATATAATATATATATATATATATATTTATATATATATATGTGTATATATATATATATATATATACATATATTTATATTCATCCAATATCCAATTTAAGCAATATCGATGAAATTACTAATTGAAATTATAAGTTGATTTACCAAGTGCTAGGCCACCTGGATCAATCGAAAAATTATCACTAAGTTTAAATAAATAAATTCTAAGATATGATTACACTTATGAGAGTTTGTGCTACAGTGTGGCGCAACAAACAGGTTTACGCTGAGCTTACTCTTCAGTTACGGAGATACTCTACTACAACTCTGATTAAGAATATGCGCACTATTTATTAACAAATTTGTCGTAAAAAAAAATCTTTAAAACCCGCCGTTGGGACTATTGAGGTAATTGAGCATAGTGCTAAGGTCCTTGATCGGGTACGAAGACGATCAACATAGCTACGACTTTGAAAGGCTGGTCATATAGGCCGTAGAACCGATTACCAACAAGGAAGATAGGTTGTCGGGTGGCAACCCCGTATTGGCAATCGACTGACTCGAATCGAAGCAATTGACTTATGAAATGATTGCAGGAAGTCGGATGTAGCAGTCGACAACTAAGAAAGATTCTCTAGAATTAGATGGCGTCTTATGTCAGGACCCTTTATGAAAATATTGCTAGTGGTCTTAAGATTATATTTATCAGAAAATGGAAGGCAATGTTCAGCGAACTGAGTTCTAGTAGGCACATCCCTTATATATCCTGCAAAAATATGTAAGTTTGTTAGTGCTATGTGATACAAAATTTGTTTGGTCACACCCATTAGATTGAAAAAGTTTGCACAAAATTTTCATAAACAGGAATGAGACCAGAGAGAAACTTACGTTATAAACAACACATTTGTATTTACGTAATTTGCGACCGCGACTTGAACCTTGAGAGACATGGTTACCTTATCTCATACACGCAAGAGAACACGTGGATAAACACTAATTTGAAATAGGTTTCGATATTTGAATAGCTTTGAGAATATTGTATGCCAAAGAGGCAACGTGATGATAATGTGTAATAAAAAAAACTTAATGCTAAATACAGCAGTGTATTCACAAAGGCATATATCTCATATGAGAGAATATGGTCTCCCCGGACCAATTGACTCAAACAAACTGTAGCCAATTGAAACTCGCGGCTTAGCACCTAGGTATTCTGTCCAATTGGACCTAGAGTTCCAAGCTTATAGAATAGAGCTAAAGTACTTTCGTATAAGACCCTCTCAATATATTGCAAAGATTGAAAAGATTTTAGTGGATAGAAATCCCACATTCCCCACCCCTGACTTCCCCACGGGAGTAAATTTTGCCCAATACCAAAAAAATATATACTTTACGTAAAAAAATATACTTAAGTTTTCCCCGCTTCAAGAAAAAAGGTAGTATGACCACGTGGTCATCCATTACATACATAAATGTGTCAAATAAAATATCTTAATTTTTCTTTCTATTTATAAAAGAAGTGGAAGCCTTTGAATGGTAGGTTGTCACCACTTCCTATTATCATCTACAATATCAGAAGAATTTCAGGTTTGTAACCGGTCTTTAAAAAAGAAGATGGCTTTTTTCCTAATTTCAATCGGTACAAAAACACTGCCTGCGACAGACGAACCACTAATTAGTTGTGAGTGGATGAAATTTCACAAAAAGCTAACAATAGTGGATTGCCAACTATCAAGATGGTGAGTTAACCTTCTTGAATTAAGTTAACGACGTTAAATACGAGATATCCACAATAGTTTTGATTAATGGTTTCTTAAATACGTAAATCACGTTTGTTTCCTTTTTAGTAATGTCACCTAAAAGAAAAACAACATTTTGTATTTTATTATTAATTAAAATATCTTAAAGTTGTCCCACTACGACACATTTAAGACAATTTTTATGCCGACAGTAAACCATGATGGAATATAAAACTAATTTCCTTTTAAGTGGAATATTGAGTCGACCAGGTGTTGATTCAATATTCCACAATTGGATTTTATACAAGGCAGTAAACTGCATCATCGATGCTGTATCGATTTTTATGATCTATACAATTTCAAGCCATGCTTTTTAATGTTATCAAATTAAAATAAAATAAAACAAAATACTGTTGAAGAGAAAAAAAAGAGATGGACACAAACATAGTAGATTGTGTCCATCTAGTCCAGGGAAAGCCAACGACGAGTCAATATCGGACTCACACCGATTAAAATACTACAATGTTCCAATTTCGCATAACGGCAGCGTTACGGTAATACTCCCCACTCCTATGACCTCCCAATTTTTTTTTTAGTTTCTTAATGCAATAAAGAATATTCTAAATCTGTGTTAGGCAAAAGATTAATGAAAAATGAATGAAGATGTTAATATAAAGCAGTATCCATTATACCCTTAATGAATAAAAACAGTCCATTTATTTTATGATACAACCAAAATAAAACAGCTCCGCCCTTTTATTGTAAGAAGACAAAAATTTAAATAAGTCATTTGTTTATTTATAGATAGCGATTGGGGGTAATTCCAAGATTCTATTTGCGAACGTTGACTCTATTTGTCGTCGCCAAGAGATTTATTTGTTGACGTAACTTAATAAAGCTTTAGTTTAAATGTGCCTCCACAACAACCACAACTTACTATAAGTCCTTTTCAGTCACTTATGGAAAATTGAATATGAACAATTGTGTAGCGTAATTATAATAGATATAGATAAATATCCCTAGCGATAATGGACTTTTAAAATAAAATATAAATTTTGGAATGTTTTGTACACTGTTCCATACGATACAAGGGTATGTCCCATTTTTTTTATTACTTTGATAATTACAAACGAGCACACAGTTCACCTGATGGTGATCTATTCCTACGGCCCATGACATATCACATACACATATCCTTAACAAGGAATCATAATGCAAATGCATTGTCACCCTTGAGGACTGAGATGGAATGCCTCGTCACCTTCGGATAAATGCCTTCGGATCCCTACACTCAACAGACAAAAAACAGCAGCGTTATGCTGCTATTTCACACTGGTATTCTGTGAAGACGTGGTCCTCCCACGGTCGAGCTGATCCAATATTCCTGTAGCTACAAACAAACTGCAGCGTAGCTCTACCATTGTAAAAAAATACGATATCAATCAACACGCACTGGTAAAAGAATTTGTTTTTAAACATTGAGGGATGTTGGACGAGAAGATAAGTCGCAGTTTTCCGAATGCTGCTCATCCAAGTGTAATCCGTCGATTGACCT
This sequence comes from Teinopalpus imperialis, assembly GCA_029286865.1. Lineage (NCBI taxonomy): Eukaryota > Metazoa > Arthropoda > Insecta > Lepidoptera > Papilionidae > Teinopalpus > Teinopalpus imperialis. The sequence continues at coordinate 6,230,323 of JAGSMU010000017.1, forward strand.
CTGCGCTAAAATTGGACTTACCTAACCTAGTCTGGTTAGGTAAGTCCAATTTTTGCCCCAGTAAAGTATACTCTTCAACAACTTAGAGTATAATTCTCCAAACAAAAACTGGTACAGTGCCGTGAGCATCTCTTCAGCTGTGCCCTGTTCCGGTATAATGCATATACAATAAAATCGAAGAAAAATTAAGATGCAGTGTAAGGGACACGGGAGACACCCCACAACACACCCTGACCTGCAAACCAATAATTTGTGTTACTTAAATATTGTTCCTAGGCTGGTCATCGAACCCAAGACCCCTGATGCAGCAGCCAGATACTCTTACCACTACAGCACGCAATCGTCATGCCATTATTCATTCTATCTTAGGAAGTAGGTAAACGGACATAATTTCTACTCTTGATACAATTAGAAACTGGCTGTCACAGTGACACACTATTTAATACAGCATTAATAGCGGAAGAAGTAAATAAAATCATCTGTAACGAAATATTGATAATTGGTTTAAAAAATAAGTAATAAACTGCCCTCTATGAGTGTTATGATGAGAAGACATTTGATTAGTTAGTTCACCGCATTCAAATAGAGTAAAGTTGTCCGTTAATATATTGATAAGACTATTATAAACATAATAGAATCAGTCATATTTTACGAAAATAACTCTGTAACATATAAAACGATTTATTTTATTTATATATTAAAATATTAGCGACCCATGTGATGTAATGATCTTCAATACCACCTCCAAAAAACATCTAGCGATACTGAATGGTTGTTTCCTAATTAGTCGATATTTTTACAGCACGATACCTTCCTATCGTCGCTATGTGGTTGACCCAATTCTGTCTTTCAGTTCTTATATCGCTAATTATATTCGATAAGATACTTGTTCTTCCGTTACCCCCATTTTCCTTATCTGCCAGTCGCTTCTTTGTTCTAGACTTGTTCCAAAATTTCCCGAATGATTTTTCTTCCAGCAGGTCTGATTACAAAGTATATTTCACAACCATTTCAAATAAGTTAAACAATTAAATGAAATAAAAATATTTTCTCTAAAATGTTCACTGTAAATTCATTTAAATAAATTAGTGAGAATAGCGGTTTGAAGCGAATGGTTCATTGTAATGGATCGTTATAACGGAATCATTCTAACTTAAATCGGTTAATTCTTAGTCCAATTAATTTTGAAAGTCAAACACAAAATATATTTCATGAAGTATAATATAATTTGAAAAATCTTAGGCAAGAAACTATGCAGTTTATTTACAGTCATTGAATTTTCCAATAATATTATTTTATCTTCGTATCGTAACTAACTTTTGTTAAAATGCCAGATGGAGGAATGATTGCAGCGGATTCATTCGAAGCTGTCACCAAGCATGAACACCGACATGACATCGAACATGTTCTATTGCCTGTATATGTTAATAATTTTGTGTGACATAATGTTATTATTTCCGGTATGAACATCATAGATGTCAATGTTTTTGTTAAATTCTATCAGTTTTCATAAATATGCTAACGCATATCAACCTTAGTTTTGATAAATTATAACAATATATTGTGGCAAAAGACGGAGATGCACGATAAAATATAATATAAGATAAGACAAATATAAGACAAAATATATCAACGGCATTTTCAAAATACAGTAATATATAATACTATGGAATTGACTGTACTAACATGATTCTTGCAACCGCCCCTACTTATCTCAGCCAGTTCTTACCTGTAGCGATAGCTTTAGTAGGTTCTTTTTCTTAAAAAAATAAAGATAAATGAATGTACTACTTTATTTAAAGCAAGCCTTATGAGCTAAAAGTTTAGTTTGCAATTATATTATACAATATGCCCAAGTGCTAAGTGATCTTCCGGTGTTTTGAATATTAGCACACCACTATAAATAAATACCCTCAAACTGAAAATCCTATCAATTTGGTTTCTTTTATTTCGATTTTTGTATTATTTGATGAGACTAGCTGTGCTATTTTAAAGTTTTTTTTATTTTTACAAAATATATATAATAACCTACGAGTATATATACCTAGTCCGGCCATAAGTTCTGTTACAAAGAAAGCCTGCTGGAAAGTCCACGGTATATTTTTAAAAAGTGTATTGCTGAAAGGTTTCACAATATGATCCAAGACTGTATCTTGGTACACTTTGGATGAAGTTTTCACTCCTTTTTCACGAAAATGTAGTTTTGTGACTCCTTGATAAGTCTTTGGCAATTCCACGCCCCACCTACCCATCACTGACGTAGTATGATGACCACGTTGTGCCTTTCCGACAAATTGATGTCCATGACCATGTTCTGTATATTGACGATAAGCACCGAGCTTCAGGTCTTGTTTTATAATACGCGACAGAGTCCCAGCGGGAATGTTCATTTCTCGCGACAAGATTTTTTGCTTCCTCATGGGATTTCGACGACTTCTGACTTTAACGGCATTAACAGACTTTGTAGTTCTAGCAGCACGCGGCCGGCCCGATCTTTTCTGGTCTTCGACAGAGGAAGTTTTGTTGTATCTGTTGATAGAACGCTATACGAACATACGGCTGATACCATGCTTTTGAAATATCTGGAATATGACCAACGGCTCCACACCCACTTTGTGCAAGGCGATCACTGCAATCCTATTTTCTTTAACACCCCATTCCATATTGTAATTTGATAATGAGCACGCAAAATGTGTGAAAGTAAAATCGTAAGAAGTTTTTTTCAACAATATACGTGTTCCAAATTCAAAATAATTAAAAATTTATGTAACAGTATTTTTGGCCAGACTAGTAACTTATTATTTTGAAATTGTAACATATATATATATATATATATATATATATATATATATATATATATATATATATATATATATATATGTATATATATATATAAATATATATATATATAAATATATATATATATATCTATATATATACTATATATATACGCTGCAGTTTGTTTCTAGCTGCGGAATGAATGGGTCAACTCGAACGGGGTGAGTGTGTTTGTGTGGGGTACGTTATATTCACTGCAGGCCACTAGTTTAAGACCACCTTAATTAAAGTAGGAAAATAAAGTAAAATTCCTATAAAATATTAAATGTTTAATTAACCTGTTAAATCATCTAACACAACATTGATTGACAAACAATATACTTTAAAAGCGTAAACAAATATTAACAGCCCATGCAAAAAATGGCTATAGTTAGCTAAACTCCTTTACATTTTATGACTTTTCCATAGGTCTCGGCCTATGGGCAATCAATTTGTTAATGGTGTTTTTTTTTTTTTTCGGGCTGAAGTCCGCTGTTACCCCGAGGACTTTTACAGTTTCACCGGGTTGTTAATGGTGTCTTGTGATATATTGTTCCGAATTTCGCATAAAGCATTCCATATTTTTTCTCACGAGGATGGGTTACGATTACGGACGTTTCTATCAAGTTCTTTCCACAAAAGTTCAATGGGATTGAGATCTGGGCTTTGAGGAGGCCAAACCATGTTTATTAACACCCCTTGTGCGCCTCTTTCTCTTCTAAATATCCTCTACATAATTTTGAGCTATGTTTCGGATCATTATCTTGTTGAAAAATAAATCCATTTCCAATTAATCGCAACCCGGAAGAAATGACGTTTTATTCTAAAATATTTTTGTACTTGTGTCCTTTTTCAAAATTCCTTCAATTTTAATAAAATAGTTCTGTGGCTAGATATGCAACCCCAAACCATATTTGAGACACCACTATGCTTGATTGTTGGAACTACACAATCTGACATGATCTTTTCTTGGACACTGCGTCGAACGTAAATTCTACGTTTTGAACCGAATAGTTCAAACTTGGATTCATCGGTCAAAAGAACTTTTTTAAAATCTTCTTCAGTCTAATCTCAATAGGCAAGAGCCCACTGTATCCATCTTTTCTTGTTTTGCGGCCTTAGCAGAGGTTTTCGAAAGGCAACGTGACCATACATCTTCGCATCTCTCAGGCGTGGTTTTACTGTAGTTAATGACAAAGGTTTAACGCGGATTTCTGGTGCTGTTAAGCGTCTATTTCGCTTGACATAACAACAATAAAATTATCTTCACTAGACGTGGTAGCTCTCAGCCTTCCTGAGCGCGGACGATCTTGAAATCTGTCTGTCTCCCTATATCGAGTTATTGTGCCATGAACACAAGTCTTCGATAACTTCAGTTGTGAAGTAATCTCAAGTTCAGATTTGCCTTCATTATGTTAAACAACGATGGCAGAATGCACTTCACTTCTAATTTCTCGAGCTTTTCCCATTTTATAACGTCTTCACTGTAGAAACCACAAGTTTAGACTAATTGAGATTGTTTGTGAACAAACCGAAGTAAACTCGGGTAGCAATAAGTCAGAAACACGTGTTTACAGGAGATAAATAATTCTAATTATTGACCAATACGTAACAAAAGCAAAGTAATTAGTAATGAGGACATTATAAAAATATTATTATGACTCTACCACCTGGCTCTAACGTAGCGTTTGTTGGTGTTTGAAAACAATAGATGTTTATTGTCCAATAAATTGAAAGTAAACAAAAGAATGGCTTCTTTAAATATTCGATAATAACAATAGAATATGCAGATGTACATTTCTTTTATTTATCCTATGGGATTTTATTACAATTGATGGATAATTATGTTGTTTATGTACGGTTTTAAGCTTTTGGCGGGCAGGGTATATATATTTATATATATAAAACGAACTACACGTCATATTGCCTACAATAACTCTGATAATGTTTATAGCTATCTCAAACATTGGCCAAAATACAAACTATTGAATTGAGACTTTCGTATTATGTAATTAAAGAGATCAAGATCATAAAAGCCAATTAAAGTATCTATTGAAACAGTTAAGTGTCTTAATAATAAAATTTGATACCCCTCCTCATTTCATCGGATAATTCTATTCTTTCGTCTGGTGAGTAAAGGGATCTGTAGACCTTCGTTACTGGTGAGGAGGCATTCTATCTCAGTCCTTAAGGGTGACAACGTATCTACATTATGATTCCTTGTCAAAGATGTATGTAGATGTCATGGGCCGCAGGAATCACTTACCACGAGGTGACCTGTGCGCTTTTTTGTTACTATATATGCAATAATAAAAAAAGTGTGAAACCTGTAATGTCAAAACGTTAAAGGAGTTGTCGACAACTTTGGTATTAAATATTTTACAATTATTACCAACCAGCGGACACGTCGGTGTACGTGGATTGGTCAAAATAAAATATAACTGGGCGGGACTAAAAAGCTTAGTAAAACTCAAACAGGAAAAGATTCACCTAATAAAAGAGAACCTATGGTTGCAACGAAAACGGCAACTGATGGTGAAAATGTTTTATAAGTTTTCCTTGACATAGTAGGTTCAATGGATATTGAGTTCGAAGCGCTCACTTACAAATTAATATCAGCTTAGACAGCGTATCAAACTGAGCAGATTCGGTACCCCTCACATCCTACAATAATTTAAATCTACTTTTAATTTAAACTTAAGCTAAAATTAGTAAATATTTGTAAAATTGAAAATGACGTTGCTCAAAACATATGCTCATTGTCTTCAAACATTTTTCAAAACGTGTTATCAGATACCGGACGGTATTTGCTACTACATAACTTCTAGAGCTTTTATATTACTTAGATAGCTTTCCATTTCCATTCCGTATATCATATAAAATTTATAAAACAACAAAAACACAAAATTGTATAAAATATCCCTAATACTTGTTTTAAACTTTTATTAAATTATTACATATTACTAATTATTATTTAATTTTTATATTTCATAATTTCAATAAGTATTTATTATTTTAGAAGACTTATTAGTTTAGAAGACTTGGAAGCTATACTTAATTCAGCTGCTTTATTTTATTGTTACGATTTGCGACACGTGGGTTCGCATCTTACTTGTTTTGTAGGAATATTTTTTGTTATACAGATGCGTACATCAAAAACTTGCTTTCTTCGCCGGTGTACGAATCAATAACATAGAAATTTCAATAATTGTTTATTAATATTTCTCTTTAACATATATTGAGAAGACTATATATTTGATGATATAAATCTTGCTAAAGTTAGCCTATTAGCAATTAAAGTAAATAATGAACGAAGCTCGAGTAAAGGGTCTACCCACAATCGATTGTTTGTTGCTCCTGGAATTAACTTAGGTTTTAATTAGAATTGACATTTCAGCTTATACAAACATGTCAGATACATGTTATGTACTTAAAGTTTCATCAAATAAGTTAATTAAGTCGAATGGAATATTCGCTGAGAAATTTACCTTTAAAGTCATGTTGTAATATCTATACATTTTTTAAACTATTAAGTTTTAAGCGGGCCGTTCCAATATATTAAATCTTTACATATTAAATTGGCGTTGTGTCGAACTGGCTACTGTGTTCTCAAATAATCTGGCGCTTGGTTAGGAATTCAAAATTCTAGCGTATTTCAAATTTAGGCTTGTACATCGAATTTAGTGATTCATTTCTTTTCGCGCCATTCATTCTTCCTGACATCCTTTTGTCATCAAAAATACTGACTTATCGGAAATATCGCGTTATTTAAGAATATGAGTTCCACCGTGGCACCAGCGTTGCAGAAATAGGTCGAATGATTAATGATGTGTATAGGGAAGCTACTATAAAAGAAAACACGGTACGTTTTTGGTTCCATTGTTTTCGTTCTAGAGATTTTGACCCCAAAAACAAACCCTGAGGACGGCCGGAGACCCTATTTTAAACAATGAAGAATTAAAGGCGATCGTGGAAACGGAGTTAAACCACGTCAGTATTAACGACAAAACGATTTAAATGTACTTGACACAAATTGGAAAAGCAAAAAAGGTCGAGAAATGGGTACCACATGAATTGAGTGAAGCACACCAACAAACGCGCGTTGAGTGCTGCGTTATATTAATCAACCTTCGCAATAACAGGTAATTTTTGATTGTATCGTAACTTGTGATGAAAAAAGGATACGACAATCGGAAATGCTCATCGTAGTGGTTGAACCAGAGAGAACTGGCCAAATTCTGTCCCAAACGAAAGTTGAATCAGAAAAAGCTACTGGTGAGTGGTGGTGTCATACACTACAGCTTCCATAGATCTGGCCAAACGATTACGGTAGATCTGTATTGTCAACAATTGCAAACCACGATGGAAAAGTTGACCATTAATCAACCGAGACTGGTCATTGCTCTAGCCCACTGCTGCTTCATGACAACGTTAGATCTCATACTTCACGACAGACGGTAACAAAATTAGAGGAGCTGCGATTGGAATCTCTCCGAAACCCACCATACCCCCCGGATCTAGCTCCAACAGATTATAACTTTTTTCGGAATTTCGACAATTTCTTGCAACGAAAAAAATTCAATTCTGATGAGGCAGTCCAAACCACTCGCAAACATTTTATTTATTCTCGCACCCATTATCATCAAATGGAATCAATTAAATCATCAAACGAAACCTATAAAATGGTGAAAGTGAATAGGTAATAATTGGGTATGCTTCGATCGATTAAATATATAATTTCATTAAAAAAATATTTTATATATAATTTTTACTTTTTTCCGTATAATACACAAATCATATGTAAGGAGAACATTTCCGTTACACACAAATTTTATTAAACTACAATGTAACCCATAAATAACTTATATTCTGCTTCGTTTTTCGGGAATGCAACTCGTATTATGCAACTCTCTGTTTAAATTGACGGCCCTTGAATAGAAGCCTGAAGATATATATATATATATATATATATATATATATATATATATATATATATATATATATATAAATAAATATATATATATATATATATATATATTCGTTTGACATCTTAAACACATACATTGTTCTCAAAATTTACGAACTTTCTCTTATACATAAATTTTTTTGCGGCTCAATATTCCAGCTTGAAGTGCACATCATTATCTGTAACTTGTCAAGAAAAGCTATTTTATTGTTCGTATTTGGTACGCAGATTTGTAATAGGTTTAAAATGTTTAGTAGAGGTTCCACAGTAAGTCTTCGAAGAGTCAATGAATTCTTGGATTAAGTTATTTATCTATCTATATATCATATTTAGACAGATATGTAAGCTGTTTAGTAATGTTTTATAATATGAAATAAATAATTATCGAATTAGTTTCTGGTGCTTCTATTAACGTGATGAAGCTAAGATGCATCTAGAAAGTAGAAAAATCAGTTTTTAGCAGTATAGTTCAACAAAGTTGAACAAATGTAGAAGATCGACCAGTAGAGGTTGACCTGTCATTGAATGCCTGTTACTGTGTAACTTAAAACACTGGTGAATGGTAAAGTGAATACTAACAATCTTATAAACTGTATGTTATCATCTATACTCCTATATGATCTTATTTCTTAGACACAAAATTGTGTGATATAAACCACGATAAAAACTATATAACTATTTTTATTATTAAATAGAAAAAAAATCTAAAACAAATGTTTTAGATTTTTTTTCACACTACACACACTAAATACTACACTAAACACTACACTAAATAGTGTCATAAGTCGTCCCAGCATCAATCTGTGAACGGATTGTGGTTTGATTTTTACTATATTGTTACATTTGCCTATAGTTGAGTTTTCATATTAATCAATAGTTAAAATAATTTATAATAAGGGGCTAGGTAATAGGCGTAGTCTTATGAGACATAAACACATTAAATTAAAAGCGAATAGTATTTTGACAGGTTTTCACTGAAGTGTTAGGAGAGAAGCTTTTGCAGTAAATATGAATAATCATGCTTTCTATTAAAATGGGTGCGGTAGTATCACCCATCCTTTGAATACGCGTAATAAAGAATGAATAGATTATGATGGCGTCGAGCCCTTTAAGTGAAAGTCACGCTATTTAGTAGTAATTCTTACTAATACTGCTATTATTTTATTAATATAGACGAATACACATGATACTTAATATATTCCGTAATTACCATCTGTAGTAGGCAGCTCGCTTACTTGCTTTTTATTTAATATGAATCGATATTTACCTTGTTAGTCCAATCTGTACATTAAACCTGATATTGTAAGATCAGTTCATCGAATTGATTACGCTCACCGTTGATTTATGAAAACAGATGAACTGTGTGCTTATTTTGTGACAAAGCTTATGTCATAAAAAACAGATGCAAAGTTTTATTTTTTTGGGTGGAGAACGGTTCTGTTCATCTGACTATAATTGACGACTGCGGGCCATGGCATCTTAGCTATCCTCAACAATTCCAGGTTACATAAACGGTACTTTGTCACATCTAAAACTGAGATGGACTGCCTCGTTAACTATATTTGCGTTCCCGGACCCTACACTCATCATAACGAACACAGCTGCTGAATTGTAAACAATAGTTACTGGGTCCTTACACGATATACATTGGGTTTATATTATTATATTGTCATTATTTTGCCTAGAAAATACCACAACCCTCGATTTCCTTTATTAAATTTTACAGTATGCAAAGGAAGGTTAGCCACGTACATTCGATATTTCCTCCCAGTCCAGAATGAAAGCACTAATTAAATAAAACAATGAAAAGAGACTATTACGGAATAAAAACAAAGAAGAATGCTAAACTCTGAGGTAAGGTTTATATAAATTATTAAATTGAACGGCGAACAAAACCTTTCAACAAACATAAAACATTTTATCATTCGTCCCAAAATATGAGCTTCTTTATGAGGGTTGTCCCTCCGGTGCTTTATTTGTAACTACGAGTAGTTTTCTGTTGATTTTAGATTCACCAGTCATTAAATTTTCTTTAGGGTCTATTTTTCTTTCTAGTTTTTCCTGTATCTAGTTCTGGTATTTAGGTAACAATTTCGTTTAATATTATTGTATTCTGTTTTCTTCGATTGACGTACAATAAAGTTAATAATAATAAGCCATATACCTAGGAGTGCGCTAATTCATTAACAAAGGACAAATATAATTATAGCTTTGAAAAAAAAAACAAATACCTTTTTAAATGAAGAAAATTGCTCTAATTGGTGTTCGCAATAAAAATGGTTTCAAATTTCGTTTAAAATGAACCGGGGAAAAAATGTGGCGTCAGTTGTGACAGGTTGCAATTGAAAACTCCCAATATTTAATGTAAATGGATGTATTTTTTTAATAATATGGTAACAAATAAGCGCATAGTTTACCTGACTTTTTGCGGTTTCGTCCTTCATTTATATATATATATACATATATATACATATATATATATATATATATATATATATATATATATATATTTATATATATATATAAATACGTTTTGATACAAAGGTCAATTTAATGTTGTTTTATTGATAGTTTTTTCGACAAACAAGCATGTAAGGTTAATAAACGTTTGTAGTAATTAGGTCTCTGATTTTTTCATTTACTACACAAAAAACAGTACCTACTTTACTGTTGATGCATTATTACCGGTCGCGTTATCTTTCAATACCGCTTCAAAATCTTAATATACATAGGCTAAAATCCCACTTGGTGCATAAGAGTCATTTAAATATTTATGATTAAATGTACCAGTTTAGCAAATGTTCAGTTACTATTTTCTTAAAGAAATTCACATTTTCTTATACGGAAAGCCGGAAAGTCCGAAAGGACGAAGACAAATTATTCCAATCCCTCCCATTAAAAACGGAAAAATAGCCCATTGTTAGAATGCCAGCAATACCTACAATAAAAGAATGGAAACCCGTATGTGAACGAGGGAATTAATTGTAATTCTACCGAATTATACTTTCCAAAATCTATTCTCTAAAAAACTGAGGGGCTAACAACTTTGGCTCTTGGGCTCATAACTAAGCTGATTGGTTTTAAACATATCTCGGTCATCATTTAGCCTTGTCACGGACGTTTTTACTGATTCCAAAGCTGCTAGTCAGTATTTAGCACCGCAGGTCTCAATGTGGTACTAATAATAATTAGGCACAAAATGTTTGCATCTGCAAACGATTAGGTAGAATAACGTTGTAGATTTTCCTACTATCACTTCACTTAACCTTCTCCCGCCGATATTTCGACTCGGCCCTCACACACACTAACTCATTGATTGTAAGTGCCGCCACATACAATCCCATCGCGAATCACAGATTCACCCTCGTCCGAAGGAGACCGAGGCACGGCCTCGCTGACCACGACGACGCGACCACCAGGGCCAAGCCCTTCATAAAACACAACACACAGACATTGCACCCTCATATCACCGCCGCCGAGGTAATTCGCGATACCGCCATGTCACCGGTCGCCGGTTCTCTCCAGTACCTACAGATAGAAGCGTCGCTGGCTTGCTCCACTTCTTCTCCAGCGCCCACGTATTTCTTGGTCACCTTTCAACCCAGTGAAACTGTAAAAGCCCTATGCCCAAAAAAAATCACTTAACTTGTATTTACATTAACTAAAATTGTTCTTGCACATTTTCATCTCTAATTTAGATTATGCCGATATGTACTAACTTGATAACCAACTTTTTTCTTGAAGCCCAACTTTAAGCTTCAGTTTTTTAAAAGTTTTATATTAGGTTTATGTTTTGTTTTAAACAGATATGAAAATTTTATAAGTTATCGTTTCAAGGTTTAAAAGGGGTTTTCGAAATCGTCTTTATTTTTCTATATTTTAGATTTATTATAAAACTCAATTAATTTAAATTTGCCAAATGTATGTAAAAATCAAACACAAAACTTGTATAAATAATATATAAATATAGACATAACAATTTACATTACAGTTGTTCCAATGATTATTAATCTATGAATATAAAATAAAATCATATATTTGTGCTTTTTTTTTGCTTTAAAATAGGCATAAGTTAGCTCCATTAAGAATAAACTAAATAGTACAAGTTTTTATTGATTCTGTGTTTCGTCTGGTGAGGATAAGAAACTGGATATGAAGTATTACATCTTGGTTCTTGTAGGTGTGTTGCTACCTACATTCCATTATTATATTATATACATTCCATATTTCCTAGAATATTATAGACCGTAGGAATCTATAACGTATATCGTGTTCTTGTTTGTCACTGTTATTCGTTTCAATTGTGGCATGACTATCTGCTTTGAAAACGATATCTGTATTGTAATAACGACAGATTTATATTATTTTAATTTTTGGGTGTAGTGGTACTTGACCGGTGCATCGCGGGTCCTGGGTTCGATTCCCAACCAAGGAACAATATTTTGTATCGCAAAGTGTTGGTTTTTGCTTCTGGGTGTATATCCTGTGTCCCTGATATTGCATTTGATCCTTCCTCTGATCTTTTTGCCTATAAATTGCATAGGGAGTATAGAAGAGAACGATGAGAGAGTGCCTATGTTTTCGAGCAAATGCTTACGCCAATAATAAATATTTAGCACACTTGATGTTATCTGGCAATAATCAGAATGTGTCGCCGTTATCACCATTTTAATATTTAATCAGTATTCTAATATACAAAATGTTTGAGAATCCTAAACGAATTCAAAATTAAATCGATATATAAAGGTTATAAGGGATATACATTATTCTAATAATTTTATGGTATCTCAAAACGGACACTACATAATTTTCATAGCATATGCTTATTTAGCAGGTTGATAATGTCCCTGAAGATGAATGTTATTGTATTATTAGTTAAAAGTTAAAGATAATGATATACTCTATCTTATAGTATCATAGACTAAAAATATTCATTATATTGGTAGTCATGACATGGCATGTCATAATTGAATTTTTGAGTACCGTTTTATAGAATAAATGTGTTACTGCAATTAATTGATATGGATAAATCGATACAACAATTTAATATACTAAAAGTGTTCTTTGGTAAAAATTACAAAAATAGATCATTATCCGTAAATATGACATTTGCTCTTATCAAACTGATCTAAGAAGTTACAAAACAAAATATAGTCTGTGTTTGACCCCATTTGAATCGCTAGGTAACATTTATGTTTGGTGTTAGGCGTGTATTTCACCTTGGGCACTGGTGATATATAGTTACAATGGAAAAAGCATAGCACTTTCTATTTTTGTCTAGACCGACTAGGAGATAAAATACGTGACACTAAGTTTAATGGGGACTTTTCTCTTTCTTTTACAATGAGTACACGGCGAGACCTATCAACGACAAAAAAATCATCGAGCTTTCTAATAAATAGAAAAAGGTAGCCAGTGTACTCAAATTTATTTGTTACATTAATTTTATTGTTTAATAAATTAACAATATATCAAATGATTTCATGTTGTATGTCTGGTTCGTAAATCCACTACATGTACATTATGTTATGGCAATATAATTTTTGAGTTACTTAATTTGCTGTTACTTATTAAACAATGAATGATTTTTTTAACTTGATAAATGATACATTTGACGTGTAATGTGGAGGTAATCGCAATTATTAGAGAAGCGATGAATGTAATATAATATAAGTAGTGGGGAATATAATATAATATGTATAACGGAAAGGGAGATTAATGCAAAGACGTGACACATAGTATAGTCCCATATGATCGATTTGGACACGGTGACTGGCTTTTATAAACAACTATAATAGGTACTAGGTATATAGAAAAAAACATATCACGTAATACAAATTGTATTATTGTGAGACCTCGTGTTCTCACAATACATTAACTTAAATTTTATCAACTAAGATACGATGATTAGGTGCAAATAATGTATTGTAACCTAAATGAAATAAGGAAAGCCTAGGTTTATGTCACTTTTTTTTTTCACAAATGAGCACACAGTTCAGCTGATGGTAAGTTATTCCTGCGGCCCATAACATCTACATTCACCATTGACAAAGAATCAAAATCCGTCTCCGGATCCCTACACTCGCCAGACGAAACACAGCAGTATTTTACTGCTGGTATTCTGTGAGGGCATGGTCCTACGCCGGTCGAGCTGATCTATTCATATTCATCCAGCAGCTAGAAACAAACTGCAGCGTAGCTCTACCTGGTAAACGTTATCTTCCAATGTTACCAGAATAAAATGTGGTATTTTTCATTCGCAGTTTTGGGTTATTGAAAAATTATTTTCTGTGTAAAAAACATTTAAAAGTTTGCAGTATACTATAATTTCGTTGGCTATTTAGAGAGTATAAACAGTATTTTCGCGTTATCATTAAGTAGGTAATAGCCTATTAAAGCTAATGTCAACCATATTAAGGCAGTTGGGACAAATTGCTAATTTACCAAAAATGTATTAAGTATATAAATAAAATTTAGAATAAAATAAAGTCTTTTTTATTCTTCGGTAAATATAAAATAAATCTCTTTTCTAGTTGTTTTCCGTGTAAAATTATTGATTTCATTCTTAATTTTTCGAAAGAATGAGTACATACTACTAGTATACAGCATAGGAGTTGTAGTGTAGAAAAGTAAACCACTCCATCTCTTCCTATGGGTGTCGTAAGATGTGCTATAAACACCAAGTGCATGTGGAAAGAATAACCGACAGATGACGGACTATTCATATAAATTTGCCAGACGTAAATACTCGGACCGATGACGGCTAGTCGCATCTGCAGCGTAAGAGGGGCAAGTTGTCTGGTGACTACGATTGCCAACCTGCTCGCTAGGTGTGCAACTATGGCAAATATACAAGGCAGAGATACTATGGTATCAGGAAAGTATTGCAAGAACCGCCTTAAAAATAGACACCAAAAACCGTCATAGAAGCAAGGCGTGAAATGAGACTGCAAACTACAATTGATATGTTGTGTATAGGCAGTTTCAGTCAGGATAGACCCAAATGAGTTAATTGAAGACAGAGCGGATCCTACGTATTCGCTGAATTTGAGTGAAATTAAAAGGTTCTATTGACACATTGTACACATAGTCGTTGGAACACCCAAAAGCAATGCTTATCCGACACTAATCTGGAGACCCCCTGGACGTCAATCTGAGCAAGATTAAGATGGCTCCTATGGCAATGAATTACAAACGGCAAAGCGATAAGGTTGGACTGAATTGTCGTTCGGAGAGCAGAGCTTTTGAAAGCGGGTGGTGAAAAGATCTTTGTTGTTCTCCAAAAGCTGTTGGAATCCATTATTCGGCAGTAGTGTGATGGTGCTGTTCTTTTAACAAGGTGAAAATGCCCTTCTTGAGCCGCATCTATATCTTATTTTCGAGAGTCATTTCAAAGCGTCTCGCTTCCACACTTGACGACTTCCCAAACAAGCTGGTTTCCTAAATAGCTAAGATACCACAGACCACATACATACTATTCGGCAAGTTATATAGACTGAGGAGTAAAATCCTTGTGTCTGTCGTATGTGAACTAGGAGAAAACTTTTGATTCTGTCGGAGTTTGGGCAGTGCTTCAGTCCCTTCACCCGTACCAAATTGTCTGTCGATTTATCAGTGAATCATGATGAATGCATCTCACTGAAGAGTTTGTACAGCAAGGCTAAGATGTCTGTCCAAGTACGGTCCGGCAGTACAAAACTTATTTAACTAGATAAAGGTGGTAGACAGAATCATGTAATACAAAAAGATGCAGTATCAACGTGAATGGTGAATAAATTACGCACCTTCGATTTCATTTGCTGACTATGTCCATCATGGCAGAATCGCTTAAGGACCTGAGCACTATCTTCAGCGACTTCAATAGTGTCTCCCAACGGGTAAGTCTTAATATGAACATAGATAAGAAAGATAACATTTAATTTTCATGTCACACCGTGTTGTTGGGAGAAATATGCTCGAAGTGGTTGACGAGTATACACACCTAGGGCAAATAGCCGGACTGAGTCACCGAGGTCAATCGATAGATCCAACTCGGACAGGCAGCGTTCGGGAAACCGTGAAAAATCTTCTCATCCCATAATCCTCAATATCCAGAAACAAAAGTCGTTAAACATTGCGTGTTGCCAGTGATGACTTCCGATACAGAGACATGGTTCTTCACTACTCTCTCTAGACGAAAGCTCAGAGTTACTCAGAATGCTGTGGAGCGGGCTGTGCTCGGTGTTTCTCTGCGTGACGCAACGTAGACATCCGCAGAGTGACCGACATAGGTCAAGAGATAAGTAAGCGAAAGTGCCTATGGGCTGGCCATATAGCTCGTAGAACCGATAACCGATGGGGAAGAAAGGTACTTGAGTGAAAGTCGATCGATTCAGGTTTAGCCACCTGGGATCGTCTTTTGTGGCCATCTATGGGCGAAGCCTATGTGCAGCAGTGGCCTATAGACAGGTAGTGATGATCATGATGATGATGTCCTCGTATGTCTTATTTTTGTAGCAAGTAAAAAGTAATAAAAGTGATAGTATAACTTGATATTACAAAAGACAACTGGCTACTTTATGCAACCTGGGCGTGTGTGCTCTGGCCGCCCCGTATATTCTGAGGGAGGAAAAATTCTCTATATAATCCGCTCTACAGCCATCCTAGTAGTAGTAGTCTTTAAGGTACCGACCTGTCCATCCTTTGGCTACGTGTAGACGGCAACGACGATCCCTGAGTTTACGCGTGCCGTTACCACATGGCTACAGACTCTGTGCAACAACAGATCTCATACGCAGAGGTCGTGATACTTGGCTACTTTAGCGCCTACCACGATGAATAGCTTGGATTATGTACAACTGATCATCCGGGGAGATCTGTTCACTGCTTTGGCGTATGTTATGACGCAACTGGTCACTTCGTGGGTTCCAGACGTGGAGGATCATACACCTTCCCTGTTGGATTTTCTGCTGACCGATCATTCGGACAAGAATCCGTCTGTAATGTGGTTATTCAGGAGGTGGAACTCTTTCTTGCATCCTGTATGGTGCCCATCCGGGACACATCCCAGGCTTGGTTTGGTCGCTTCTGCAATCAAACAGCGTCACGTTATAAGCTGGTGTGTTACCGCCTAGGTAGATCGGGCGCAGGCAGTCAAGACAAGAAGGGATAGGCCTTGGTGGTTAGTCTGGACGTAGCAAAGGCCTGTTTGACTATTCAATGGGTTTCCTGAGAGATTGTGCTAGCGGGTCACGTTGTCATTGGCGCATGCTTCGACTCAAAACCATGTAATGCTGGAGTTCTCCGAGGCTATGTGCTGTCTCCTACCTTTTTCTTTTGCATATCAATGATATGTTGATAACTAATAACATGCATTGCTATGCGGTCAGCACAGGAGATTCGTTAAATCCAGGCCGCACCGATATTTCTTGGGAACACGTCAACGAGTGCCGAAACAAACTTGTGTCTTAGGTGGAGACTTTTACACTAAAGTTCTGTCTCGTACAATTACTGGCTTTCGGATTCAATACTGATATTGTTAAGAAATATATATGGACAAATCTATTTTATATTCATGTGTTTTTCTTTACCATGATTTAAATAACAAAGTTACGCTATATTATGTTATATGAGGCAATAAGTATTTATCTAAAATATTATATATATAATAATATTATATATAATATAAGTTCACGTAATTTCTATGTTTAAAGTGATGGTTCTTTTTCTTTCGGCACTCATAGTAATGATCTCTTGCAATTGCGTGGAACACCATGGTTTCTACATGTGCATACAACTAAATCACTTTGATTTCCCTTATAAATCTATTACGCGTAAGCGTATCTATAAGCGTATACGATATAACCTTAATATAATATAATCGTACCGAGCTTACAATATTTTGCAAATACAAAATTCTATCGTCAACAACATTAAAATCTACCCCTAATGTTCATTTTGATGTCATATCACTATTTTACAGTTTATTTCAGTTTATAAAATATGCTAGGTGACATGAAACTTTAAGTCTTTTTTTATAGATAGGCTACGTAACCAGTGATTACAAATTAAAGAATTTACAATACATATTTTTACTTAAACATAATCAGGGTATTGGAGTAATGTCCGTCTACTAAGCACTAATGCTCAGTTTCTTAGGCTATGGTATGTTTAACTAACTAATCCACCGTTAGGAACTCTTCGCACATAAATTTTGTATATTACGTGCTTTGATTCTGGAAATTGCACGATTAAACAAAGTTACCGATACGTCACCGCATACGTGTCTTTGTAGAAACGGGGTCGACAACTTTTGTTCCCTCTAGGTTTATAATCTACAAAGTTCTGGCAGAATGTACAGGATCAAATTTACACAGAGGATCTTACTAATGAGATTGTTAGATATTCCAAGAACGACACGTAACGTTTTGGCATTAAAATCTATTGATTTTGTATAAGATCGAATGTATAAAGAATTGATTCGAATGTATAATGATAAGAGAACTATGAGGCTCGATAGAATAAATTAAAATTTATTGTCACCAAATTACCTAATAAAGATCTATTTATATGCTAGTGTAAAGTTTTGAAGAGGCCCATATATAGTTTTATAAAATATATGTATTTTTAAATGTGTCGCTCAAGAACTACAATATGAATATGAAAGTGTAAAATTTTTGTTTTGCTAGAAGTATACTCAATAAGTTATTTTTTAAATCGAGTATATATTACTCGAAAATTGAAACGCGGTATACTGCATAATGTAAAATACTCAAAATGACAAATTCTACTTCAACTTGGATATGCACGCGTTTGTTCTGTTGTGATTATATTTAAAAAGAAAGAGATAAGTATTGTATGCTATCCATGCTCGTAACAGTGAGTATTCCAGTAACCCATATAGTAAAGTAACAGCCTATGTATATAAATCGCACTGCTGGGCATAGACGTTCTCACTAGAGAGGATGTTTAGAGTATAGTCCACAAAGCTACTCCACTGCGGATTGGCGACTACACTAGTTTTTGAAATTTTCTTGTTTCTTATTTCTTAGATATATAGGTTTTTTCACGATGTTTTCTTCACTGCCAAGCTCGTGGTAAATCAACACCTAAAATTGCGATTAACAATTTCATTGGTCCCGGCGCGGGGTATCGAATTCGGTTTGCTCGCACACCCTGAATTAAAAGCGAGCAGTTAGAAACTGAGCTAACACTGCCGCTCGTATATTATGTGATATAAAATATTATTTTGAAAACACAGACTAGATTTGATATCTGAATTTTTTTTTTTTTTGATACTTGAATTTTTCATGAATTGATTTCTGTTTAAATCCTAGCAGAGGTAAAAATTTATACAACTGACAAAATATTTCTTACACTACTTACCTGGACTGTTGGAGATAATACATATATGTATATGTTTTTTTATGACACTGTTAATATATATAATATTGTCCCATTATAAGTTATTTCTAACAAAAATATAAATATACCTCTGGCGTAGATTGTAAAGCTTTTACTTCAACAAACTATTGTTAAGTGATGAAAGTTTTCAAAAGTGATGTTTAGTTTTTCTTAAAGATATATTAAATGGAAGGAGAATACAGCTTTGTTAAAGTGAAGACTTATGTTGAAGTGAAGTGCTCGAGATTTCAACTTTATTTTACCACGAAGATTATTTCTTATAAATATATTTACCTCATAAGAATTTATATAGAAATTAGAAAAAATAACCTATTTAGACTCTCTTGCCATTTGCGATACAGAGGTAGCAAGTGCTATCCACTTTTTAATTTACATTATCCTTTACTCATTTTATTACCACTACGTTGTAATCAAATACGACATGATCAATATTTCTTGGTGTTTTATGTAGTAAATATATCTTTAATGTACAATACTCAATAACAACAATAAACAATATAAAAGTATCTTATGCCAGATTAGAAAAATGGGTATCAGTTTTGTCCAGAAATATATTCTTTTCTTAAAAACAAGAACTTTTTTTTTATCATGTATGATATATATTTTTTTACTACATCTCTTAATATGTTACGTTTGTTAATTAATAGGTTTTATGAACGATTTCATAGCTTTTTTATTTGCTACATTATTGTTGTAATTCTGACAATTTAGAATATTTTCTCTATTTGTAGTTTGTTAAGATTTTAATGGGAACCGTAGTTTATATCTTTCATAATCAGTTGAATACGCCGTATTTTTTTCCCAAACTTAATAAAATTGGATCACAATAATATCTCATATGGATGCCGTAGTCAATCTGACAAACGGCAAAGTAGTTAGCAATTATTAAATTCTAAGCTGGTCCAACACACGTTTTAGAACTTTGTCTATAATATTTCAATTGATTAAGACGCATTTATTGAGTTTAGGATAGAAACAGAGAACCTACAGAGAAAGTGTTGCAGTGAACTTATGTAGGTGTTTAGTTCCGGTACAGTAATTGTCAACGTCTAATAAATTCCTTAGTTTCCAAAGTTTCCTTTATAACAGTTAGTAAGTCGGAATTGCTTTGGATGCACCATTCTATTAGTGGACTGTAATATAAACTAATAACTAACGAAGTGAAGCAAATGGATCATACCGGAAATAGCTTGTATATCGGTTCTATAAAAATTATATAAACTCAAACGTTCATTTTGAATATGATTGTAAAAAAGTTTGTATTGTATTCAAAAATGAGAATCAATTAGAATATAGCATCAAATATGACCTAAGTTTTATCATAAAAAGGGTTTCTTATAACGTTCATTTATACTTGATATAATACGTAAAGAGAACAAACACTCGCAATACAATAAAGGTAACCAAAAAAATATCACGAATCACTAAGGGTCTAAGCCGGTTTTAGAACTGATAATGGATGGGAAAGATAGTTTCTTAAGTGGTATACTTACTCAATATAATTATTGAAGGAAGTGTCTATCCTGTGGAGGGATCTATAAATGTTGTTGATATAACATTAAAAACAGCATCCAAACATAAAACAAACAAAACATTACATCGTATATCCTTAAATCTCAGATCTTTAACGAAGGTTATCCCATCGGCACTTTGTCGGTAACTACTTTACCGTTAGTAAAGTTCCCGCCGGCCATTTAATCTTCTCTTGGGATTTTTTTATAACGTCAGTCATTTTATTTGCAATCTTATTATACTGTATTAGTTTCTTATATTAATTTATTTTTGGTATAGCGTTAAATGATAGTGTTATCTTCTAGAAGTTAACTTGTAAAAATTATATCAGTCCATAAATTTCATATAAATACAGATGCAACTCATGCTTTCTAATTTCTTCTGTTCTAAAATCCTAGCAAGGTTCTCAATGTCTACTATATGAATATTGCTAGAAGAATCAAAAAGATTAGAAATATTGTAAATATATATATTTGGTCCAATTAGGTTCTGATACCTACGCTTTTGAGCGGGTAACATTGATTATGAGATCGTAAGTGTTACCACAACACACATAGATATATATATATATATATGTTTGATACGTAACTTCTATTTTTCTATTTATGAAAGCAAAAGTGGCATACTCGGTTGTAAATATTACTTGATGGTTATTTAAAAACAACCATTCTCGATAAGTTAAAAATTTAAATTAAAATACTGATACAATACAAAGTCACCGGCAAACATTGAATTTCAAAATCAAAATTGTACACGTCATTATCGTTTCATCCTTTTTAATAAAATCCAGCAAATAATTATGCGTGTGTTCAACACGTTTATTCTTTATTACCGAACAACGTATGAGGTTAATAATTTATTTATTAATTTAATCTTTGTACATAAAAGAAAATTGTACCAATATGTGGACTTGAAGCTGATTCCTTCTTCTATCTTTATGTTTTGCAGAGAAAACGTGACGGGCTGTATTTATAACCACTACCCTTGTTTATAAATAAGACACTTATAAATATGTTAATAGATACATACATAATATATATGTGTGCGCATACACATAAATAAATATATACATACTTATATACTGCATAAATGGATTCTAATTTAAGCGTTAATGTTATTGTATATTAAGGATGTAAAAAAGGTAAAGATTTTGACTGCAAATTCACAACTATTATTAAGTTTTTTTACATTATTAACTAATATTGTAATATTAAATACCCAATTGTAGAAATTTTACTTTCTGTCATTAAGTACTAATACATTTACTCCTTCATTTCTATTTGCATCTTCTATAGCAATAAACGGTATTGTTAGTTCTATGGCATTGTGATTTTGAATCCTTTAATTTTACCGTTTCCCCTTTGTTGTTTTCTATTTATTTCTACCGAGCTTTAGAATAATAGTGAAATATGTTTCACTCTACTGTTGGCTACTGGAATTAAACCCAGTATTCTATAATGGATGTTATGTTATTAGCTTTTGTTATTTTAAAGTACAAGATGTATAAAAAATAATTTATTTTATTAATAATTTTCTTCGAAAGAAGTGATTACATAAATAAAATTAATACTAAATAGATGAATTGTAAATTCATTTTAGAATAATGTAATTGGTCTCAACATTATAACCTTTAGCATAAAGCTCTAATATCTTGATAACATGGTGCTTTTCAATTGATTTATAGGTGCTACGATAAACTACTATCTGATTGCAAAAATAATGAGAGATGCAAGGTTTAAAATACGCTCTAGTAAAAGGAGTAAATTCCTCGTTTTTAAAAATACCTAACCACCAGTCGTGCCACGTGTCGCCTCACCGTCATAGCAATTAACATGTATACAATTATTTTATCTACTTTTAGGCCACGGTCATACTTACCTAGGCTACGTTGTAAAGAGCGATCTAATACACGATAGCGATATAATGAGAAAGCATAGGGCGTTGCCGGTAGGAGCAGTAAGGTGCTTTGCAGATGGAGCAACTTTAGTTGAGGCAACTATCAACTTTTTATAAGTTTCCTTTACAAACAGTTGCTACAACCAAATAGCCCGGTTTATGGTTGCCGCAATTTTATGTCAATCGCAATTTTGATAGCTGAGTTGCTCAATCTACGTACAGCATACAGTGTGATAACGGATATCGAAGAAACAGCCCTTGTCGATCACCGGAACTCGTAATAAATTTTGTGGAAGTAAAGTTATATCAACAAAATTATCTATTAATTCCGTAATAATATATATCCAATGTAATAATTTTTTTTTAATGAATAGTTCGCAAACGCGCAAGCAGCCCGCCCGTAAGTGATCACCGCCTATGAACATCAGCAACACCAGTCTAGCGTTGTGCGTGCACGTTTACTGAACGGATCGCTCCAAACTAGTACAATAGTACAAATGTTTAGTTCGGTCTTTTAGTACACTAGTACATTGAAATAATCTCGTTTCCGGCTCCTCGGCTACTCGTACGTTTAATTCTGATCTTGATATGGACTCACAAAAATATAGTTCCAGAAGTAAGTAGCTATATTTACTTCAAAATAAGTAATAAACTATAACTAATTAATTTTTAATTTACACTGCCATTCACAGCCTAAATATTCAATATTTTGACGTTGAAAAACACGAATGAAATTTAAAATCTCTTAATAAAATTATTGTCATAATAGCGACAAAACAATATGTACCTCTAGCGTGGTCGGAATAGAGCTCAAATTAAGCAAGCTCCTATGAATATTATGTTGTCTCACTTGCTCCCGTACTAATGTCCGAAAGCGTATATATCAACCATTTCGTTCACTCGTGCAGTTAGAGACTCAGAGCGAATGTCAATCGGATCGTTTCGTTTGCTTCCCAGTCTCTCTTCGCGTATGGGATCTGATGTACTATATGAACGAAGAGCAGAAATGTTGCGGTGCAGTTCGTTCTAGTACAGTGATGGGAATTTGTTCTTTTAGTTCATAGTACTACACAAGCCTACACCAGTAAAGTCATAAATGTGAAATGTCTTTTTTCTTGAAGGTATAATTTGTACATAAATAGAAATCTGATGGCAACAACTTCCAACAGATTATTTTTTGATATATTATCATATATCATAGATTAGTCAATGTTGCTAGATGACACGGGGTAGAGCTACACTGCAGTTTATTTCAAGCTGCAGAATGAATGGGTCAGCTCGACCTGGATAGAACCACGCCCTCACAGCATACCAGCGTGAAATAGCAGCATAATGCTGCTATGTTTCGTCTGGTGAGTGTAGGGATCCGGAGACCTTTATTACTGGTGGCGTGCCATTCCATCTCAGTCCTCAAGGGTGACAACGCATCTGCAATATGATTCCTTATTATGGATGTAATTATCATGGGCAACAGGAATCACTTACCATCAGGTGAACTGTGTGCTCGAGTGAAAAAAATTATATTTTTATTATTAAGTTCATGTTCATTTTATTGAAATATAATTAATATATTTACTTAATATATCTACTATAATAATCTACTAACAATCAGTAGTAAAGCATATCCAGGAATACGTCTTAATTCATTTTATCTCTTCTTTTTGACTGGGGTTATCCCTACGGTACATGGTATGTTCGGTTTTATGTCTGATTCAAAATCATCGTTCATTTAGCTCTCTCTTGGGTTATATCCGACTTAGCGTTATGTGATTGGTATAATGTAGGGGATTAAAATTTGCTAAATAATAATGAAAAAAAGAGCTAAATTAATAAAAATATTATTTATTTATAGGTTTAAAGCAATGCAACATTAACATCTTGGCTCGACCAGCGAAAGATCACACCTCCACAGAATACAAGCGTGAAATGGCAACATAACACTTTTCGTATGGTGAGTATAGACAACCAGTCACCCATTTCCTGCTAATAAAACATACCATATCCATCCTCAGGGGTGAACACTTTTGTATGATAATAGATAGTAGGTGTTTATGGTCTGCAGTCATCGCTTATAGCGGTGTGCTTGTCAATAAAAAAAACCACGGGTTACATTCACTTGCTCTGCGGTTAATCGAGAACAATTTTGGTTGTTTATGTTAGGATATTAATGTTGACGGGCACGTAGATAAATCTTCCATTATCTTTTATTTATGTATATGACCAAGTCGAATAATTTGACGGGTGAACACGATTCAAGATAGATTTGATACACGTTACTGTTGCTCTTTGTTTTCATCTTATTAAATACATTCACAATGCAACAATATTTAATAATGTATTTAATAAAAATGGAAAAAAAAATGTTTTATGATAAGTTTTGTTTGACTAAATGACTGATACGATCGTATACCGCTACAAGAGCCAACGAGACGATAAGAGATTTCTATGTATGTTATGTATGATTTACCGTAGCACATCGTAGATGGTAAGTCCTTTTGAATTCATTTTAAAACCATATTGAATTCGTATTGTATTCATAAAATTCTAATCCATTACTATATTTGTGTACTCTGATGACGTACATATGAAATTGGACTTAACTGATAGAATTCAAGTGTAACTTATAGGTAAACTCAATATGTCACTTCAAATTACAACAACTCAACATACAAAAAATAAGAATAAATATAAAGACAAATAGTTCTTTTTTTTCTTAAGTTTTGTAAATGTAAATTAAACAATTTTACATATAAATTTTGCGTCATTGAAATAAAAAATAAAATGTGTCCATTCTATAATAATGATGATTTCTTTCTAAGATTGTTTTTTTGTTAGATTTACCTGACAAAAATACTAAATTCCGCAATAAACTTCTTGTACGCCTTTCTGCCGAAATGATTATGATGCATAATGTACCCGCCAAACAACACTGCAATACTCTAAATTTATTTAATAATATACACAATATTGAGGCTGAAAACTATTTACTGCATTAGAAATAATATGAATCATGTAATTAGAAGGCAAGATATTGAACCTAAATTATGTGATCATATTCTGTTTCTACTTCTTTCTAATTAAAGTAAAATATATATTTTTTTATTTTGCTCAGGGTGGAGGTTAAAGTCTAAATACAAAAACTGTTGATAGTGGTCAGGAAGCTGTGAAGGGCGAGATGATGATGAACGTGATCTTTGATAGACGATTTATTCCTCGGCTTTGAGTCAGGATAAAAGTGCGGTCTCATTAGAGAACTCAGATGCTTCAATGCTTATGATTTTAAGGCTCATCTAGCAAGTCCAGCGGTGATATATAGCTGTTTTATGCTGAAATAGCTTTTCAAGTTTTTAATTTAATTTACGTATAAGTAGCTATGTGCAGCACAAGTAGAAGAAACAACTATCAACTTCTTAGATTTAATTTATTTTTGAGATTAAAAACTTGTTTCACTAACTAGTAACAACCTCTTTACACGTAGATTTCATTACAGAGATTAGGCGTCTCCATCAACTCTAAAGCAACTATTGAAGATATATACGCCACGCTGTTATATTTGTGGATTTGGAGAATATATATCTTTGATGTTTTCTTTGTCGTTAGCTCGAGATAAATCAAAACTTAAATTTACAACTAACGCTTTTAGTAGTGCCAAAATGCGAACTCGGTTTGTTGATGTATTACGAGATTACGAGCGGCCAGACACTGAGCGACCGCTATGGCTCTACGAGTATGTTATAATTCATCGTGTTATATTCAATTGGGATCAACTTTATAAAAGTTAATAAGGCGCTTTTAGTTAATAATTCACTGGTCTTAGTCTTGACATACTGTTTGAAAAGAATGTTGAAAATAAACATTAGTCAGAAATAAAAATGATTATATATAGAAGTCAAGGAAATAGCTGGAGTACTCAGAAAAAAAGTCCATGTCATAAAATTTGTATATATTTAGTTCCGCGTGGCAGAACCACGCTTAAGCTAGTTTGCAGGTGTAGCATGAATGGTGTGAAGGACCACAGTCTTTCAAAATACCAGCATACCTGGGTTAACGAGGTACACCCTCGTTATCTCTGTCACCTTGCGCATCTTGAATCTCTGTTGCTTATGGATCGACAATGCCTTGCATGCCGCATTTACCATCAGGTGAACTTAGTGCTCGTTTGTCACCCTTATTATTTAAAACAAATAGCAATATATATTTTAATGGGATCACTGACGACTCTTATATGTTTCACTCTAAATATATCTAACTAGCTCCACGACTCAAAAGATCCAAGTCATCTAATCAGTTTCCCGCTGTAGAGTACAAGTTCAATTAAGTTCTTAAAAGCTAAGCGGCGTTAGTTGGTTGATTGTACACAGTCGGAGATTTTAATTCCATTAGCTGGGGCAGATTGGTGGGAAGCTTTTCTCAAGTATTTTTATTTACTGGTGATTATTTATTTATAGTAAAATTTTAACTGTAATTTAATTAATTGATTTTCACATGAGGATTTTTTTTAAAGGAAAGAATAATAACAAACTAAATAAAAGACTAATAATCTGATATTCTCCTGTTCAATACCAAGTATGTACTCGTAATTACTTGCTTATCAAGTAGTAAGGAAGCTGTCCGTGTACTAGTATTAAACTAGAGCTACTGACAGCTTCCTTGGTACTTGATAATGAATCACAATGCAAATGTATTACCACACCTGAAGATTAAGATAGAATGCCTCATCACCATAAGTTAATCGGTTTGTTCCTTTCGCTAAACGAAACACAGTAGCGTTAAGCTAATATATTACTTCGATATTTCGGACAACGTTATCCTACCTTGGTCCAATCGAGAGAGATTTGTTCATTTGTAGTATTGATCAGGAGGGATCAATCTACAACGATATCTTTTGTGCTTATGAAACGCACGCAAGAAGTTAAGAAGATTTGCGTTTGTGCTTACACGAATCGACAACAAAACATATAATAACAATCAGTCCCATTAAGTATCCAATAACGATTACGGGTGTTATAGAACTCAGGTTAGTTAGCTGGATACTATGGCCATTAATCGCCAAACTTTAATTTTAATTTAATTTAATTTTAAATAATATTAGAACTTCTTTTAACAGCTATTAAAAAGCTACTCACATCTGCACTTTCTAGGAATATAACTCGTTATTACGTGAAGCGCGCCTGCCTCCATATTACAAGGCAGGTGTTCCAATGTGCAGCAATTTCATCTTAGTGTGCAGATATGAACATATATATATATATATATATATATAACAGAAATTTTCATAATAAATTAACTTATTAAGACTTATTTAATAATAAATTTTCTCTATCATGTCCAAATTTATTATGATATCACTAGAATTTTGACAGATCTCGGACACTAGTTACAAACTTAAACCTTCCAAGCAAAATTTATTATTAATATACATTTATAAGAGATTATATTATTCATAATTTTTTTTTTAATTTAATTTATTATTTATAAATAGGAAGAGACTTGACATGTTGGATGAAAATTGGACAATTATTCCAGTTTGCTAGCCTGCAATATAAATGAGTTTAGAAATAAATCTGGGGAATGGATTTGGACAGTCTTTAGTTGGCATGTTTCAACAAAGCATAACGATCGGGGATTGGAATAAAGAAGGATTGTTTGGGTTAGTGGAGGATAGGAAGAATTTAAAGATTTTTGGAGATCATATGGAATAAAAAGAATTATTCCATATGATCTCAAAAAATTATGTTGAGGAGAGAAAGAAGTGGAAAGAATGTGTTTCCAGCGAAGAGGAAGATTGTGGATGTACGACGATTTGATATGACACTCGATAACAGTATATAGAAGCGGCTCAAAAAAGTATCGATTTATAATTTTACAAAAGGAAATTGTCGTCTATTCTTCGTCTATATTGAACAGAATCGCCTGGTCCTGCGTCTCCACCCGCTTTCTTCCCGCAAAACTATTTTGTAATTCTGCCCTCCCACTGTGTTTTACCGTTTTAAAACAGTTGGAGAGTCATCCCAATCCCTTCCGAACTTATGTATGGTGTCAGCGTTTAGGCTGACGTTGATTTTGGGCGTTAACTCACACTCGCGTGTGGCTCTAACGACGAACAACAGTACAACTATTCGTAAAAACTCTTAAACTCAAAACAGAAAAATTCTATCTGAATTATTTTATTTTCTTTTATATTTATTAGTTTACTAAGACCTATTTTCTTTGGTGTACACTTCAGCTTAAAATTCCTTAACTTCTAAATTATGTAAATCCGAAGGTTATATTTCTTTTAATTAAAATACCTCACAGAAATCTCCGCTTCTCTCCCTAACTACTAATCTAACTTCACTTAGCCCAAGTTTATCCATTTCCATCTTCACCAAGTCTAATTTTCCCGGTTCGAACATCCACGTCACGGCGCACGTTCTTAATTTTTTTGGATTTAAGTTTTCTGATCTCCAAAGAGAACTAATGGATTTTGGCTGGATGCCTAACTAATATTCAGTTTAAACAGCAATCATTTAAACTTCGAAAACTAATTACGTTTTCAATGTTAATGCAGACCTTGCTAACAGCATAATCTGTTGAAGTTTTAATTGCTAATTGAAGAATGCAAAGTTCAGGTTGAACAAAAATTATATATCACTCGCACGGTGATGAAATTGAAACTCATTAAGATGCAATACATTTTATAGAGCTGTAAATGGTGCTTGACAATTAATTTAAAAATGTGTTATTAAAAGCATGATATATTCTATCGTCTGATGTTATATGCACATAAAAATTAATATCTCAACATCGAGGTATTAACTTTTATGTGCATAATTCAGTCGCCTCAAGACAAATAATATATTTAAATTTTAAAATACATTTTAATATTAGTAATAAGAACTATATACTATATCTCTAAAGGCGTCGAAAATAATCAGCGTGCCAAAAATGTTATTAAATTTATTTATCCCGACAATTTACGTCTTAAACTTAAACTTGGCTTGGTAAGATTTTGTAAAGATAGACTTCATTCGCTTCGAATAATAATTAGAATGAGTTAAAAATACTAGCTTTTTCTTATATGTGTAAAGCTTGTGCTAATTAATATCTATTGAACTTTATTAACTTATTTGATGAAAGTTTAAAGTGTTATTAAAAAGTAGCTGATATATTAGTAAAGACTGTAGATGTCGAGTCTATGTAAAGCTCATTTATTTCCAGGAAGATCAAACTCAATATGTTGGTATATAGACCTTTAACTCGGGGGATCGTTTGACCTAACTTCTTAAGAGGCAGCTTTGGTAAGGTATACGTTATAAATACATATAAAATACTCATACTCGTCTATATCGACAAAATATTATTTGTGTATGTATATACTGTATCTTTTAAATAATAATAGAAACACTACTATATTTTTTGTTTTCATTTCAGTGATCTATCGTCTTATACCAGCCTACAAACTACGGACTTTTTGGTATACTCGTTTGTCTGTAAATGAATTTTTCATTGTGTACGCTACGTGAGGATTTTTCAGGACAGGATCTTATCGCTACAAACCAGGATTGGAACCCACGGTCACTAGATCGGGAGTCTGCCACTCTAGGCTCTAGGCCAATCTATCTCTTCATATCCATACAAATGTTTTTTTTTAAATTAATTTTAAACATTAATAAACTGAAATGTAAGACGAAAGTAAAAATATATTTTATAAGACGTATATGAAACATTTCAGATCTTTAGTTTATCTAAAAGAATTTAAATGTAAGTTATCCTACAGTAAGTAGATATTTCTGATTTAGATGTTACATCAAAGTATCTAGGGTCACAAATTCGATTTAGCTGTAAGGTTCAAAAGGAAAGAAAATTTAATTTGAATAGAATATTCCCTTATAAAAAATAATACATCTTAAATATTTTTATATCGACTAAATAACTAGGGTAAATAACCTTAAAAAAAATATTTATTTATTGAGAGTAATAAACGAACACACAGTTTCACCTGATGGTATTCTATGAGGGCATGGTCCTACCCCGGTCGAAATGACCAATTAATTTCTCAGCTAGAAGCAAACTGCAGCGTAGGTCTACCACTATTGAAATTTGCGCCATGAATGTGTCAGATTGACTACGTGATCACGAAATACTAGCGTGAAATAGCAGCATAACGCTGCTGTTTTTTGCATGGTTCAGAACAGGTAATGAGGCGTTCATTCCATATAAGTCCTTAAAGGTGGCATCGCATGTACGTCTTGAATCTTCGTTGAGGCTGGATATTGACAGGCCGCAGTTATTTCTACCTTCACATGAACTATACCTCAGCCGTTATATTATCAAAAAAGTTTAGTAGCTATATATATATAAATTAAAAAAATAATTATTATATATTTAATTAAATTAAACAAATGATTAATCTAGAAACTAACAAAAAAGGTTTACACAATATAAACACTACGTAAATTTTAATACAAATTATCCAGATAAATCTTACAATAATAAATAAAATGTCAACACCTTGTTAAAAAGATTGAATGCTTTCAATGAATAATCTTAAACAATCGTTAATAATATTCATTCATTCGTCTTATCATGCAACTGCGATATGATTATTTGATCCGCTTTGTTGTTTCGTTTTGATGTTGTATTATAAATTCCTCTGTATATCGATGAAATGAGATATTTTCTCGGAAAAAAGCTCGGAGAAATTTTTTTCAAAGTTCATTCACTTATTTTCTTGCAAAAAATAATTTTAAACTAATTAACGTGAATATTTATGGACAAGAACTGCCGTGGGGAATTGTTCAGAATAATTCCAGTAGATTGCCATATTCGCAATCCATCACTATGCATTTTAGGGAAAGTCTTTTTCAGGCACAACTACTTTATGACATTCACTGTCACCGGAGATATTTTTGACCCACATGTAGGTTATTCTTATGGACTTTCAAAAGCCTACGTACACTTAGTGGCTGAAAAAGGACCTGTAATATCTCTGGTGTTGGGGATGTTCACGGTATGTATTCTGTGAGTTGCTTGCTCGTTTTTTAAAAAAAAAAAGACACTTGCTTAGTTAGTTTATAAATCGTTGTTTTAAAAATTACCACCAAAACGATCTCAATCCTACTGCATTTTATACTTTCTTGCAAATTTGCATACAGGGATTGCAATTCAACACGAAATACATGACTAATAAAAAATATTTGACTATACTTAAATAATTCTGATATATTCTCGTAAAATGAAATTTTATTTATCTTAAATAAAATTTCGTTTCACTAGTGTATTAATAAAGTACGTGCTTCCAAACACGTTATATTCATTATCAGATTAATTTTGCTTTATCAATTCAATGTAAGGTCTCACTAATACGAAATAGATTAGTACTTTGAGACCCTCAAAAGGAAAGCAACAGATACGTCTAACCAATGATTGGAATTAGTTTCTTTCATTATTCCGTCACAAGATATAAAAGAAACATCCTATTGACAACGATAACAAAAGTGTAATCTTACAGTGTATCCTACTAATATTATAAACGTAAAAGTTTGTATGTTTGAATGTTTGTTTCAAAGTCACGCAAAAACGGGTCAACGGATTTGAAATTTAAGACACAGATAGTTTATAACCTTATTAATACAAAAATTACTAATTATCTCGGTAAATGAGATAGCTTAACTACGTTTATTTTAAGTTAAAACTAGCATCTTCCCCCGATCTCGTCTGCAAGGACTTCAGAATTGGGTACAGACAGAAATGAAAAATATGCGAGACGACAATTTATATTGCACACTCCTTTTCTCACACGCTTAGCTTTATGCTAGCTATTCTATAGTCCATTCTAAAGCTGTTCAAGGGAATTTCTGTCAGTCATCTCTTCATTTTTTTGCCGTAATTAAGCAGGAAGATATTGGAGAACACGGGACAGTACCAGTACATACAGCAGAACTATGATTTTATTTTTAAACTTTCAAAGCAAGTGCTTGACCACGATCCCACCTGATGTTATGCGGAAATGCAGTCCTGGATGGTAAGGCGCACTAGGTCAGTAAATGCCTACTCACTCTACTCTTGAAAACACCCACATTGTAATCAGAGGGAAAGACAGACGCGGGCAAACTATTCCAGTTCTTTGCTGTACGAATAATGAAAGACGAAGCAAAGTAGGCATTTAGCGGCGCCTGCCCAAATGTGACAATACACGACTGGACTTGAGCTTTATAGAGCGTTAAAAGTTGGCCCGCAGAGAAATACCGCTGCACTTTGACCAGATCCCATGTTTGTTTGCAGCTACACATACATTGTTAATGTTGAATCGAACTCAGGATCGTAAACGCTGGGTTAGTGAGCTACCTCAGTTCTTACATCAACTATATTTAGTAATGATGTTTCAAATTTTCTCCAATCTTAGGTATCGACGTGGACCATTACAACATTTTATCTCTTTGCAGTACATCCTTAAGTAAGACTATAATAATTTTGTAGTAATAACTTATCTATTGTCTGTCTAATTACATAATATAATTTACAATTGTTTTATTTATTTAAAACGCAAACGCTCCTTTGAAATAAAAAAGAAACATTGAATGACAAGTACTTCTCGTACAGGGCATACTATAAAAGTCAGTAAAGGGTATTGAGGGTATTGAGTAACCGGCAGATCTACAAGGCTAGATCTACTTTTTTTGACTCATAAATTATTGTGGATGGTAATTTCAAGTGTAAGACTTTGTTTTTCTGTTAACCCCCGAAACATATATGAGTGAAAAAGGAAAATTGTGGATTAAGTTTATTTAAAGGTTTAATTTTCTGAGTTGATATATGGAACGTAGATTCAAAAAATAAATAGATTAAATAAAATTTCTATAAATTTAATTTACTTTATTATTTGAATGTTAATCTTTACGTAGTCCTTTGAAAAAAAAAATGTCAGAGCTCGACCAGTCGAGTACAATGAAACATAAAAATAAAAGTATTAATGGGAATGGGGTGCGTTGTTTGTTTATATTGTTTTTATCATGAGTTAAAAGAAAATAAAAAAGATTTAGAAGAACGGAACTATTCAGTTTATTTCATTCCATTTTTTATTTATTCCATAAACTAGAGTAAGGTTTTTAATCTCTATTGTGTTCTATCGCCATTTTAGTTTCGCCTTAATTAGTAAATATGCAAAACATGAGTAAATAAATTTCCATTCATGTTTTATGCATTAAAACTTTCTAGGAATTTATGAGTAAAATATTGTTACTCTCTTTCGTCTATAATCTATTTGAATTTGTCTCCACGGTTTTTGTTCTGGATAATGACAGAAAATGTTTACCTGTTAAAACATGTTGAATTATCTCAGCTTCTGTTTTTTTTTCAATTTTATGTGCATGTCATTGTGTACGTAATATACAATTATCGGATGTAATACGCACTTACAGACTTTGGCATAGCGGCACGGGACAACTTCTCTTGGGAAAAAACCTACATCTTACTGACAATTAAACTAATTCACATATTTACCTGACCGTTGCAGACTGCATCTCAATTTTGAAACAAAGAAGTTTATAGTGAATAATATAACAACAGACTACACAGTGTTCCTACGTCATCTCTTAAATTTTATACCAGAGCTTTCTTTTAACGAAGAAAGAGATGCTGTGAAACTCGAATATTCAGGATTTTAAAAAGTTTAAATTAGACATGATAAAATACGTAAAATATGTTTTACTCAATGTATATGATTTGATTACTTAAATTTAAAGGTTGTTATTTGTTTGCCAAAACTTTTCCCGTTCAGCGACATTTCGACCGCAAATTCTCATCCACAAAGCTACAAGTTAAAATTGGCCAATATACACGCTCAAGTTAAAAGTCGCAATTTAGGCTTTACAAACTTTAAAGTTAACAACTTTATTCTGTCCATTATACATTTTCTAATAAAAATAACATATAGAATTATTTTATATTATGTGCTTACTAAAATTACGTTAAGACATTAATACCATCTGCCCATATTTGTCCACTGCTGGACTAATATGGTCTGATGATTGACTGATGATGAGCATTTTTTGATTCCATGCCTCTGAGAACGATCCTTAGCTGTTCTCGTCGAACTCTTCCTATTACTGTATTTGACTCATTCATTAAAAATTATTACTTTAATTGTCAAATATTATATTCATACACTTAGGCGAACGATAATTATGGTGTATGTATAGTTTAGGTACCTTTCATACGTTAAGCTACAATACCAACCAATTTATGATTATTAACAGTGTATAGTTTTGACAATGTTTAGAAAATTTAAAGTAACGGCCTATAAATGTTGATTTTGCTGCTGAGCGTTAGCTTCCTCTGTAGTGTGTCGGAGCATAGTCCAATTTTCTGATTTCTCATGCCTTTGATCAATTTATTAACTTAATAGCATGAATCTAAACCGAGTTGTTGCACTGTACCCAGAATTCATGGTCCGGTCGGCAGTTGAATAGGTAATCTAACCACCATGCCAATCAAAATTAACTAATAACATTCAAAGACTATAAGCCAACCTGCCAGCCACGCTATAATTATATGACGGTCCACGCTTATTGTAATACCAAATAAAAGCGTTAAATAATAAACTTCTACATCAAAAGCCCAATTAACATTGCCATTCCACGGTACTCAAGGATAACAATGCATTTGCATCTCGATTCTTAGTTGTTAATAAATGTATATGTTTATTGGCCGCAGGTAGTATTTATTATCGGTAGTACTGTTTGCTCTAATGTATAAAAATTCTACATATTAGGTAATAATATAATATTTTAGGCTTATATTTATTATAGACTTCGATAATATTCAGCCAACTTTAATTAAGTATGTAATATAACCTCCAATACAAATTAACTAGATATACGAAGGAATGGTTTTTCTTGACGTCGAAACAAATTGCACATTTCGGGTAACATTATATAGATATTATGAATATACTACTAATATCTTAATACTTAATATTTGATATATAAAATATAATATCGATGAACATGATTTTTACAAATCCGTGTGAAACTCAGCGAAGTGACAAATGAGTTCACCTGATGGTGAGA
Organism: Teinopalpus imperialis; assembly: GCA_029286865.1. Classification (NCBI taxonomy): domain Eukaryota; kingdom Metazoa; phylum Arthropoda; class Insecta; order Lepidoptera; family Papilionidae; genus Teinopalpus; species Teinopalpus imperialis. Next base: position 6,265,969 of record JAGSMU010000017.1, read on the forward strand.
TATCTGCAGCCTATAAACACAGATATCATATCCACTACCTGAACTGGTTCTCTACCCTACACTAACCAAATGAAACACAGCAGTGTTACGCATTTATTTTACGCTAGTTGTCTGTGCAGGTGTAATTGTTTCTCGGTATTGCTAATTGATTCATCTACATGCGTTTTAATATTTTTAGTAATATTTTTTGATAATTAGTATCATAAAAACGTAGCCTATTTTGGATGAGCAATGTAATATATTTCGAATATTCGTGTAAAAATTTGAATCCTTATATATTGCCAGCATTACTCTATTATTATTTTGTTTAATATGCTTTAATTTATTAGATAATTATTGCATTGTGACAGTTTTCAGATTGATTATGAATCTTATTTACATCGGCGTCATTTATGCCTGACAGTGATCTCTCGGCGTCTACAAATTTAATTAATTCGTTCAATTAATTTGCGCCGTTCACGTTGAAAATGATGAGATGAGAATCTTGAGTGATTTTAAATGACATTACGTCACGTAACTGATTTTTTTAGTAAATGAAAGTTTAGACATCCTATTTTCATTCAGTACTTAAATAAGAGGTTTCATGGCTTTAAATTATTTAATAGTTGGAGCTTTCACTGTAAAGAGAGAAACACATTAAATTCTTTTTCGAACAAAAATCTTAAAATTATAACGTAATTAATAAAAAAATAATGTTTTATATAAATTACTGCCCCACTGTATATTAACTAATTGTCAAACTTGAATGAAGGTACTTTTAAATTAAAGTTTCCTTCTGTTAAAAGAGAAATATCCAAATAAAAATAGTTCTACCTATTACGCTGCAACTTGAACATAAATGTAGTTTAAACCAGTTACTAATACTATTAGTGTTACTGCGACTACAGTAACTAAGCTTTGTTGGCTTGAAATAGTATTACAGTTTGCACATACAGCTTTAGTGTACGATTCATGCTCCCGGTTAGGTTCACTTTTATTTTTTAAATCATTTTAGGGTCGTTTAAGCGGTGGTGTTTTTGTAATAAAAATTTTCAGAGAAACAATTTTGAATTTAAAAGGTTAATAATTTAGAAGAAATATTCTGTACGAAATGAGAAAATTTATCAAACTAATTAGAGATTAAAAGATAATTTTCTCTTCGCAGAAAAGCTTATCCTAGTTTTATGTTTCTTAATAACTTATTACTTACTTCATTTATGTGTTCGAGTCTATCAGACTAGAGACTAAGAGAGTCTAATAGATATGTTATATCAAAAGGGAATTTTATAATAAAACCCTAATTTGATATTAGGCTACTACATACGGTGTTGGTCACATAATTAAGGACACCTATTTAGCTTCATACAACTTTATTGATAGTATTATTAATAGAGAGCGTACCTAAGTATTAATTCTAATTGATTTTTAATATTAATCTTTACGTTACCGCCATATCACTGAAATAAAGACAAATTAAAGACAGTTTAATATTTCATGTTCTTAATTTAAAATTGAAACAAAACGAGCCCTTTTATTTTTTCCATTTTCCCGGGCATTTTCAAGAAACGAGCCTAATGCAAAACTAGCTTATCATTATCTCAATATTAATATAATTTTCAATGAGCTACAATGGGAAAAAACAAAAGTTGCTATTACTCTCCAAGGAAGATCATTATGAATGTTTATGACAAAGTATATAGGAAAATTGCGAATCACTTGCGAAGTTCTAAAGATATAATAATTAATGCTATCAATCATTTCAAGAACTTTAACACAACAGAAAACGTACCTAGGAAACCGAGACCTCGAAAAATAACACTTAAGAACGATATTGTTATGTATGTGTGTAAGAACCGTTCAAAGGATCACAGCTTATACGTTTTCAAGTATTTAAAGGTGGAGGGTCGAGAGGTGTGTCAGCAAGAACAATTAGAAGGCTATTATGCGAGGTAAACTTATTTGAAAGAATATCCACTATTAAAGAAAGCAAATATTGGAGCTATCAGTTTGCAAAGCGAGTGAATAAATGTACTATTTTCGGATGAAATAACAATAAATGTGATTAATTCTGACGAAAAACAATATGTGAGACGTGCTTCTAATAAAGAAATGGATCCAAAGTATACCAAGATAGAGGAGGAGAGAATATCAAAGTTTGAGACTGTTTTCCCGGACGCGGTGTTCGACCTGTTAGGTAAATAGTCGGCAATATGGATAAATTCCAGTAAAGAATATTTTATAGGCCACTATATTACCCTATGCAGAGTAAAGTTTGCCAGTGATTTGGACTTTCTAACAAGACAATGATTTAAAACACACATCCACAGTGGCTAAAGATTTTCTACGGAGTCAATCAGTAACGGTCTACGCCTATATAAGCCCCATACAGTCCCGACATAAACCCCATTGATAATTATTGGTACTATGTAAAGCAAATTACAATAACAACTTTCAACAAATTAATATTTTCAGTAACAAAGCGACGTCGGACTATTATTGCTACTAAAAGGAATGTGACAAAATATTAATAACAATACATAATATCTTTAAAAATGTCTATTATTTATTATAATACAGTTCATTTATTATTTAATACTTATTATTTCTAAGTGTGTATTTAATTAGTTGGCCATTCAGTGCATACAGCTTGAAATATAGTTACACTAAATAAAAATATAGGATGTCTCAACTTTATTGAAAATATTTTCAATAAAGATTAATATACATTTAAATATTAATTTTAAATATAAATTTAATTACAAATTTAAAAACAGATTTAAATATTGTTGTATTTACATTAAAAATAAAAAAAAATCTCAGTTAACATTAACCCCTTGAATGTCTTTAATTATATGACCACCACTGTATGTATTAGTAGCTTATTTATCGTTCTTATGTCAACAAAATCATACAAAGCTTTGGAATATAATTTAGTAGCGTTATGTTGTATGACACGATACCTCTGAATGGAGAGCAGAAGTGGGGGGCTTACCTGCCTGAGAAAGGGCTGCCACGTAGCGGCCCGTGCTAGGGCCATGGATAAGTAAGGGCGTTTCCTTGGCACTGCTATGTGTAGTGATAGTTGAATATCGTGAAGTTTAAAATTGGTGTGAGTACGAAATAAGCTGTCCTTGGTCATGCAAAGGCGGGTTTAATTACCAACTAATTTACGGGTTTAACAACTCAATCTAATTATTCCAAATTTGTTTACACAAATGTATATAATGTCACCTAATCAGGTTTCATCTATGTTTAAACTGATTCTGAAAAAAATGGTGAACTAAATAATGAATAAAATTATTGTATAATAAAAAATATAGCAGTTCACTCTAATTTATTTGTTTTAATAAGGTTTCTAGTTAAAAGTTAAGTAAAAAAGTTAAAGACTTCACTTTCTGGTCAGATAATCTGCAACTAATTAGGTTTAAGAAAATACTGACATACAAAAATCTTATTTTGCTAAATTTAACATCATGTTTAGTAATCTGTGTAAGGTTCTCAATTTGATTACAGGTTAAGGATAATACCTCATAGGTGAATAAATATAATGATAGAAGTCGCAATTAATGCTTTAAGTTGATATTTTAACTATATTTGACATTTAATCTTAGTGGAGCAGACCTAATTGTTTATTGTTATTCTTTGTTTGTTTTATTTTCTCTGTTTATTTTATGTTTTTGTCTATGTGTGTTGTGTATTAATTATAATTTATTTAAATGTATAAATGTATTAATGGATCACTGTTATCCGATAATAAATGAATTGAATTGAATTGAATGCAAATTCACTAATGCTTAATCTAACTTTGAAATCAATATAAATACATATTTTTCTGTTATATTTTATTATATTTTTCCATCTTGAATTGGATAAACATCGCAAATTTCAACGATTATTTATTAGAAATAAACCAGTCTAAATTGTAAAAATTCTCCACAGTTTTTCGTAGTTGCAATATTTTCGTAACTCACTTCTGGGCACAACTTTGATAATTAAGCGCAAGACAAACTCGGTGCCAAGGCAGTTTGTAACGCTTTGCGAGCTTTCAAAGTTCGAGAAGCTGGAGCACTATTAGCACCGTAACTGTTGCTATATTTGAGCTCTTCTCACTTAAGCTTTAAATAAATAATTTGCGGTGAGTAGGGAAAACTTTGTAGTTATATTTTTCTAACGTCAAACCCACGTAAAATTGAATTTTCATAAATTCTCGGGGTCCGTGCTCTGTTCTATTATTGTAACTGAATCCCAACAGGGTTCATGTATGGTTCAAGATGTTACTTTTAAAATACCTATATAACATAAATAAGTAAAAAAATATTTTTCATAATTTACAAAGTTTCTCAAAGCATCCCAATATACATTATTGGGCGTAGTCTCCTCGGAATATTGCTATATTTTGTAATCATTGCATTGATTTTAAGTTTGGACTGGAGGCGGACTCGAATACCCAATGTCAGTTTTTAACAATTTTTTGAAAAAGCGGTTTCACAAAGTAAAAGATTTTTTCATACGAAACAGCACTAAATTTCTCAATTTTTTTTAGAGAAAAGCTTCACACCTATGCTCTCTCCCAAAAAGTCTCCAAGCTTAACAAAGATAATACCACATTGGAACCTCGGGATACGTTTCTTCACTGTTCAGGACATACACTTTATTATTTTGTTTTTGTAACTTCTTTAACGATTAGATTGTATTTGTTTAATTAGAACAAAATCAATTTATTTTTATTTTAGGATGGAGTGAAAGTTCCCTATACAAAATCAATGCAAACATGTCTGGCCAGTATTCGAAATTAAAATTAAATAAGGATGTGACAGAAGTTAGTGACTCGACTAGGTATAAATTAACCGAGCATTTTATATATTTTCCTTGATGGCCCTCGATACTCTTATCTACCATATCCATCCTCGATAACGTATCAAAATACAGTTAAATAGTCACACCTGAGGAAGTTGTGTACGTCGTTTAAAAGTAATTAACAGTACATTTTTAACTCTCCATACGAGACGAAGATCATCTTCGTCATGCATTCTACAAAAGCATGTTCGTTCATCGGTCGATCATACTTGTATGTACTGCATGCAGTTTTAAACTTCAGTCCCCATCAAGAATAAAAGATTAATAATGTTCATTTATTTTAAAAAGAATTTATTGTTTTTTAGAGTATATATATATATACATATATATATATATATATATATATATGTATATGTATATATATATATATATATATATGTAAAACAAAAATTACTGTATTGTAATTTTTTTATTTACGAACGTTTATTGTATTTCTCTCAAATCATCGTTTGTGATAAAACCTTTATGAGGTTTGTTATAACCGGTAATGAGATTTCGGCATTGTGTACTTCAAATAAGAAGAGCTGAAATGTATTTTGTATAAAAATGGAATAACTTATAATGTATATAGGATACTGTATGAGCAAAGTTTCTTTATTTTATAAATATTTTTTACTACCAAATATGGTATAAATTAATTATATCTCAGCTTACTTTTTTTGTATGCAGCTTCGATTAGAATAAAAAATTTAAAAGGTGATATAATTTCCTATTTGATATATTGAGTATGTGACCGCTTTCTCAGTTCTACTGACGATAATTGGAACAAACTTCCTATGGACAAACACGTATGTTAGTTTTTATTTCGGAATACTAAAGTATAATTTGAATTCGGGGTATGAATTCAAATAAAAGACAAGAAAATGAAAATTACTAAATATTCTCTTATACATTAATTACGGTAATGGTGCGGTCTTGTTTTAAAAGCAAGTTCATCTATGGCAACAAGGCTGTAATGTTCGAATCGTCAATAGCCTAATGATTTGTGGTATGGTCTGCGAAACTTAAGATTGTAAGTTTGAATCCGATATTATTCGCCTATTGTTGTGAAACTAGGTGGTTAAAGGGAATGTCAGTAATGGTAACATTTATTTATTAAAACTTTTTGCACACACAGGCGGACTTAATGCCTAAGGCATTATCTACCAGTCAAACCTTTGGGTGGTACAGAAAAATTGAATAGGTGCATTTATACTTTTTTAAATAAAACAGCACAGCTAAGTATATATAAATATAACAAGATACATAAATACATATTTATATACACATCAAATATAGACCTATACATATACTATACATATATAGTTATATATATATACATACATATATACATATATATTAATGACGAACTTATTATTATTAACATTATTATTGTTATGATTTTTATTAAAAAAAGCCTTTGGATGCACAGAATTGAGAAGAATTTATTTTAGCTAAATAGAATTTAAGTTTTAGTAAGCTTTTAAAAATTTCGGTAATCAGTGTACTACAGCTGCGAAGATCACGATTATTATCATCTCAATCTACTAAAAAGATTTTTTAGATAGATGTGAAAATGTAATAGTAAAGTAGTATCTTGTAAAAGGTAAGTTTAAATAAATACAGCTAAATACACGGTAAAACACATATTCTTTCTTAATTAAGAATATATGTATGGTCAAATGTGTGTATATAATCGTAACTTTTTCTTCAATTACTTTAATAACGTTTTCTCTTCTTTCATGTAATAAAGTGATGTTATTTTATTACGTAATAGCTTAACGAAAGCATGAATAGACATGTAACTTAGTTAAAATTAGACATTATGAACAACCCTCGCAAAATTAATAATTGGCTGAATAGCATTTATAGCTTCACTAAATGTTGGACACATACAGTCATCATTTGGTAAAAACACCAACTGAGAAGGATTTCTTCATTGTTTGCTGCTTCCTTCCGATATTTTGGTTTAGTCGAGTAACACGAGTGGTCGAGCATGTAGTAAATCGGCATTGAAAATTTGCAGTTAATTATATAATATATTGGATCGGTGGTATTGGGTCATCCTGGGATCGAACGTCTATCGTGAAGTTTTTATATTCGATATTCATCACATTGGAGTAGAAAAAGCGAGGATGGTTATCGTGGATATTTGAACAAATAAATAAAGCTCGAATATAATATATACTGCACCGAGACGACTCAGGGAACTTCAAGAAAATTGCAGACTTTTTCCTAAAAGGCCGGCAATGCACCTGCTACTCCTGTAGTGTTCATGAGTTCTACTTTAACATCTTTTCTATATAAATAGCTCCAATATAGTTCCAACGACATGATTTTGTAATGTGAAGCCGTTCAATTCATTTTCAAGATTTTGTTTTCACCTTTCACAAGAACATTAGTAAAGTCAGAGGAAAATAATGTAAAATAAAAACAGAACTTTTTGCTTAACACGAAAAGTCATACGTGACTGTATTTTAGCAACGCCTACGATATTTTATTTTTATGTTAAATACTATATGTAAAAAAAATACTTTTTGCTTATTTTATTTATCAAACATTATCCTTATAAATGTTGAATAATGATAGATGTATTAGTTTATTTTTTATTTGGAATTATTAAGGCACACGCACGCTGTATCACAGGATAATAGACATCAGATGTTATTTTGTTATACACGACTCACTTCACTTTCAGGATTTGATAAGCTCAAGATGAAATATAAATAGTATTAATTATATATCTCTACTTCGATTGGATTAAAGGATATAAAAGCTTATTTGACGTCTACTGCTAACATTGAAGATCTGGTTGCCGTTTCAAATTGATCAGGAGGGTAATATTTTTATGTTTTATATATATATATTTTTACCTAATGAATTCCATGTAAATTTACATTAAAAAAAGTTCTTTACATGTTTTTATTAATAATACGAAGATCATGTCCGATGCACATGTCAATTTATACCGGTTGTTGTTGGGAGCACTACGCTTTGAGTAGTTGACGAGTATAGGGCAAATAGTCCGGTTAGTACAACTTCGACTCAGTGTTCGGGAAAATGCGACACATCTTTTTGTCAAAGGCAAAAGTCTTTAACTACTGCGTGTTCTCATTGATTGATTGTGTGAGATGTTGTGACGAGACATTGTTCTACATTGATAGCCGTATAAGACAGCAAGCTATGGAGAGGGCAATGCTTAGTGTTTCTCTACATATTAGAGTGAGGTGAACCCAAAAACTGAGCAAGCTGAAGTGGCAGTGGGTTAGCCATATAGCTCGTAGAAACTATAGCTGACGGGGAAGGAAAGTTCTTGACTGGCAACTTCGGACAAGCTGTCGTAGTACGGGACGGCCCCTCACTAGAAGGAGTATTTGTAAGTTTGCAAGAAATCGATAGATGCATGTGACTCAGGCTCACGCTTTATGACCTACTTTTAGCAGACTATATGCTATATCTAAATAATGATGATGACGAGACACTTCATGCATAAACACAGTTAGTTCAATACTTTACTCTTCTTAAACTTATCTAAAAGTTCGAAACAAAGTTTCACTCAACAGACTTTTTTAAATTAACAGCGTTATTTAAAAAAGGGGCTAATAAATAAAATAATTATTCCTAAACTTGTCACTCAAAAGAACGTAGCAACAAACCTCCTCCAGAAACCATCATCTGATGAATAAATAGTCACTTGTGGCTAATAGAATGGCCATGAAATAAATTAATTTCGTAAAATTTTGAAACTGGAAAATTGTATACTAACGTCGGATTGATATTTTACATTTGTGAAATTGTTACGGCTTTAATTAAAACGTTTGAAAAAGTATACAAAACAAAAACTGTAAACCGAATACGATATTGATGAAAATAAGTTATCTTTAATTGTTAGATACATAAAGAAGTTTTCTCGATTCTTTAATTTATTACGCTGGTAAATTGACCGCAGTGTAGAACGGCAAATCAATAAGGGCTGGCTGAAGTAGAAGCAAATCACCAAGATTACTGCGACCCGAATGTCATTGAAAAAGTGTCGAATAGTAACGCCTCCACTAAAAAAAAACAATAAAAGAAATCGTAAATATTATTTTGGATGTATGGAGATACGAATACAAACAACATAAAGGAGGAATAGATAAAAGTAATGCCTGTGATAGATTAAAATCATGTTTTTATGAGATTAATTTCTAGAGAAAAAATGGTCAGAAATTCAAGAATTATATTAAAGTGTGATGTTAACAGAAGAAATCAATAAAAGTAAATATAATCGTAACTTTATATAGAAATCCCCTATTACGTCTGTCTTTATACATTTATAGGAAGGTGAGAATGATGGTAATCATTACCACGGACGGAGATGTGATTGCCATCTAAATGGTAACTATAACCTTATTAAGATTAAACAATGTAATTTAATTATTTTTTATTGTATATTTATTTATTTATTTACCCTTCATTGCATTAACCTTAACAAAGTTAAAAGTTAAAAGGCAAGACTTATTATTATGCCAATGGTATTCTCTACCAGTCAACCCAAGGAAAAACTAATTAATAAAAGAAGAAAAAAAAACATATTTACTAAATAAACACAAGAATAATATAACTGATAATGAAATAAGAACATATAGATATCAAATACATAATACATATATAAATACACAATATATATATACATACATACACCACATACACATATATTAATTAAATGTGTGTGTATTGACGTCATGATCATGACACTTAAAATTAATAATTGCCATTTTATACACTTAATATAAATACGAAATAATATAAAACTACATAACTAAATTAATAATATTATTTATTTAAATATTATGCAGTTCTAATATTTAAAAACAGACAACGAAAAATATTATAATTAAAAACCTAAAAAAATTTGGGCAATTTATTATAAATTTGACGTTTTACGATAATACTTTCGAAATCTGGCCTATATGTCTAATTTGGCCAAATGATTTACTTTTTAATTATATTTATTTGTGATATTCTTGTTTTTATAAAACCCGAAAGATCACAAGCTTAAGATTAATAATGTGGGTCCACCACCGGTCCACTAGCTATATAATTCCTTATATCAGTAACATATCAATTTACCCGCCTACTTGGATCCACTGAGTCCCGTTTTATTACTTGCAGAAACTATAAGGCAGTTCAATATCTTTGTTTTTCTGGTTATAGGACATTGTAATAAATATTTGTGAGTTGATGCACAATTAAGTAACGAACTTAATTTTATAGGTTCATAGTTATCTGTTGTCAGTAATTGTTTTAATATCTTTTTAGCGTAATGTGGGAACAATTTATAATTTTTTACCTCTCTGTAATTAAATCGTATCGTTCCCAAGATACAAGCTTTGCCGAGTATAGGTCCGATAAGTTAAGTTATTTGTGTAAAATCCTCTGCATATGCAGTACATTACAATGTTAATCTAATAATTTAACTAAATTACATGTTTATGAAGTATTAAACACTTCTTCTTTCTCTCTTTCAACTTGCAAGATTAGTTTTTAGAAATTTCTTTTCTGTGCAAAATAACATCTAACCGCGAAATCTGATATATTAACTGCGGTTTCTTATTTGTATAAGTAATTCAATTACACTTTTTACTTTTCAAATGTTACATTTATTTTGTACTGTTTCATGATAGCGTGTATTGCATTTTGTTTATTTTAAAAATTATATGATTCATATAATTATTGACGTACGAAACGTCTGGAGTATTTATTTGTACATAAAATGTAACAGCCTGTTACTTTCGTCTCATTTTTTGGTATTGACGTGCTCGGTTTATAACATACTAGTATGACTGTGTACGTATTTCACACGTAGTATTTGTTTTCCATGTAATTGTACCAGTGTAAGCCGTGTCAAATACAAATGTTTGCTAGTATAGATTTATCAAAAATTCATGACTCATTGAGTAGTTAACTAACAGATATGGCGGGTTTTTGTTCGAATCATATACATATCAAAAAAACTTTGTGGTCACTTGGAAATCTTTACATGTTTTATGGTTGTGATAAAATACATAAAAAAATCTTTTTAATAATGCTATCTTATTTGAATGCGTACCATTTGAGCTACAAAATAAATTATAATTATTTTGTTTTTTTACAACTCAAATAATTTTATGAAACAATGATAAAAAGAAAAAAGATAATTTAACTAAAATTAAATTAAATCAATTTATTAATTTTTCAAAGTTTATTTTACAAATTAATACCAAATAACTCGTTCTCTCGCACGAACTCGTGCGGAAATTTTCCTGGGTATGCTGAAGAACAAGTTATCAAGTAACTCTTGCAGTAGCCTATCTCATTCTTTAATGGCGACTTCTCTGATCTCTAATAGAGCCTGTGGAGGTTTTGATTCCAGCTCCCTAGAGCCCCAACCGCTAGATAGCCCGTCTTCCTACCGCCATACCGCCTAAATAGCCTTGAAAGCTCAGTGTACGGGTGATACATTTCATCTTACAGTACGCAAGCAATTCGAGTTCAATTCCCGGAGTAATACCAATGTAATTATTAATTTAAATTTATGACCTGATCTGTCTGAAGACTGAAATCTGCCAGTGAAGCGCCTAGTGGACTGTTCTCCAAAATTGTCTACAGAGAGTTGCGCGAACCATAATTTAAACTGGTTCAAAATTATCATCGTATGGCATCGTTTCACATGTTTAACAAACCGTATCCCTTAGTTAATTTTTCTTTCCCTGCTTTTCTTTTTTGGTTTTATTTAAATATATTAAAATTAATCAAGTAAAAAGTATATTTCCTTAAAGGCTAAATGGCTTTTATCTTATTTTAACATATTACAGTAACGAGAAATGAATGAGAGATACGATACATAAATGTTTGTAATTGTAACGACATATTTTGCAGGGTTAATCAAAACTGCAAATATCCGTACGTGTCTGTAAAAATAAAATTTTCAAGTGTCCTTTGCAGTGACTTAGCTGACGCGAAATGGTCACCGTGAATTCCACATAAATCTAACTTGTAACTCTCAGCAGTTTCATTTTGGTGTAAGTTGAGCCATTTATCTACATCTGAAACAGTGCCCTTTTATATAACGTCGCTGAACCGATATTACTTTGATATATGTCTTTGGATTCTTTAAAAACTGGGTCCGTAATTATTTTAAAAACGAATTGCGGCTTTAGTTTTGTTATAGAGTTTTAAAAGCTTTCAGATTCTTCAAAAGTTTCATTTTCAAAAATTCATCAATAAAAATCACAATGCAGCTATGTGTTATTGTGCGTTTTATGGATGGCTTGGACCTCAGTGATCGTGTCATCCGAGTTGCCTAGGATCTACTTTGGACGCAATTGTAGTATTGGACAAGCATACATTTTAACAAAGCCTGTAACCTGAATCCAATGTTGATTAGTGAACAAATATTTTAGATTGGTAAAGTTAACAAAATAAGTTCATCTTATGAAACACACTTAACACCGTGTATTTTGTGTCCGAGAGCTCCGAGAGCTTTAAGCTCAGAACAAGCAATCACTTTCATGCAAAGATGTTTGCAGAGATATACAGTATTACCGCACAAACTCGAAGAAAGCAAACGCTCGCTTCAGAGTGTTGTGACCTAAAATGCATATCTTAATAGACAAGTAAGTTCAATATCAAGTTTGTTACTTCATTTTAACATCAACATTTGAATAATCTCTTAACTCATGCGCGTTTTTGTTTACTCAACACTTGCAACATGTATCTATTAATCTCAGTCTTAGCACTCTTTTGTTATAGCGTAATAAAATATATCATAATAGCTTAACCTAAAATCTGAAAGCTCTATTGAAAACTCCACGTAATATGTTCAGATGTTGTTCTGGAGTCCATAAATATGTATTTCAAATGTTGCCAATATATAAACAGCTTGATTATTTTTATAATAGTGTAGATACATGAATGTGGAAATATTTGTTAAAAATATAAACACATATTCTTTAATTTACAACATTTAATATAATCTAGTGTAGATCTGTAGAAAATAAAGAAATAGGCATATCAGGGTTATTTCTAGATATTTTGAATGTAATTTAAAACAATAAAATAATATGTACAATTACAGTAATTGCTACAATGCTATTAATAATAAATAGTAAGACAATTAAGAGATATTTCTAGTGGTGAGGATCGAAGAACACAGACTGCATTTTATCGCGGGATTGTTTTGAAAAATTTTGTTGAGAAAAGAACCGGCCAGAAAAAAATATTAATAGGTATATTCTATGTTAATGAAAATTCTATGTTTTCAAAATGTATTATTTATTTATTTGATACCAACAGCATACATATTACACATTTCAGAGGTTGAATCTGACAGGCTTGTACAGCACTTGATGTTTAGGTACGTATATCTTATAGTTAACAGAAATTAAAAAATGGATAAACAATTAAATATTATTGTCTAGTTCATAAATGCAAGTGTGTAGTTTATAGTTATTTTACTACTAATAAATTTAAAAAATAGTATTTTTAGATATCGCAGATGCACTGTTAAGAGTGTCTTTTTACGTGATAGAGTCAAGCCGCAGTTGGACTAGTTAAACTGACTGAAGTGCGTATATTTGATCACCTCAGTCAACCGAAGTAGGGCCGCGCATTCACAGAATACCAGAGTAAAATTGTAGTTTGCCGCCGCTGTTTTTTGTGTAGTGAGTGAAAGAAACCGGTGACCTTTTTATAATCGATATATACATTGCATATATGTATAAACAATGCATTCTATCTTAGTTCTCAGATAATAATCAATTATAACGCAGATGCGTTTATCAAAATAAAAACGAAAAAGCAAAAATGAATATTGGTGTAATGTGCCACAAAAAACACTTGCCATCCAGTTGTAGAGTGCTCATTGGTCCACTACTCTTGTTATAAATAAATATAAAGAATGTATATTGATTTAATTTTGATACTAAGGTGTAATGAAATATGTAGGACGACAAATCACTTAATGAAACCGCATGGATGATATGGTTAAATTTACGAGAGGTTATTCAATCTACGTATCGCAGAACGTGAGGGCTACCAAACTACTGATGGGCTGAAGTGGATGATTTCAACGCACTATAAAAGAGCAAACATTTTAATTTCTGATTACAAAATCCCAACTACTTATCCGAAGTGATAAAATAAATTCCATTTATTAACGCCTGGAAGACTGATGATAGGACTGTAAAAGGTTCGCATCTGAAAGGTCAAATTTCTCATGTCCATTTTATAACAGAATTTAAATAAAATTTGTAACTCATTTAGTTACAAAACTGGGTAAAACATTACGACTTTATAAAATAGGTTATTAAATTGCTAAAATTTACAATGCCAAATGTTAGGGGTATTACCATCAGTATCAGTATAAATGATAACTTTATCATTATAGCGTGCTTGGCTGGACTATATTTTTATTTGCAACTTTATATACATAGTAAAGTGGCTAGCTAGTACATTATTTATATAGCAGCTTTCTGTTGTCTGGATACAGTCATACTAGTCTAATTTAGTTACTTTGGCAGTGTTATACGAAATATTTCTGTTCTACAAAATTGTGCTATGCGTGCTTTTTTGATAAAGGTACAAAATTTTTGAAATAACGTTTTCAAGAAATAAGAATTCTGATAGTTGTATCACAATTCATATTTATTAATTTAAATAATTTAACTAACAGAAATTAATAATAATGATAGAGCTACACAGCAGTTTTTTTCTAGCTGCAGAATGAATGGGTCAGCTCGACCGGGGTAGGACCACGCCCACACAGAATATCAGCCTAAATAGCAGCATAATGCTGCTTTGTTTTGTCTGGTGAGTGCAAGAATCTGGAGACCTTTAATATTGGTGACGAGGCATTACATCTCAGTCTTCAACGGTAACAATACATCTGCATTATGCTGCCCTGTTAAGGATGAATTTAGATGTCACGGGCAACAGGAATCACTTGTCATCAGGTGTACTATATGCTCGTTTGTTACTCTCAATGTAATAAAATAAATATCATATTAGGTGTACAAAGTTCGTCGATAGTACACGATGACTGCCATGACATGTATATCTATCTTAGAAAGATTCAAGATAAACGTGCGTTGTTACCCCTAAAGACTGAAAATGTAATGCTTGGTTAACTGTTTGTAGTTGGGTCGCCGGATACACAATACGCAACACAGCTCATTCCATTGATGAAAAAATGTTTGTTAGAAAAAATCTATGAAAGCGTTTTGGACAGCTTTGTTGGAATTGAATTTAATTCCTTGCAAGAAATTGTATGTAAAAAGTGGTAATCTGTTGGAGCAAAGTCCGATGAGTATGGTCGGTGTCGGATAGTATGAGGTCTGGCGTTGTCATGAAGCAGCAGTGGGTTAGATCTATTACCAGTCTCGGTTGTTTAACGCCAGCTTTTCCATCATGGTTGGCAATTATTGACAATACAGATCTGCCATAATCGTTTGGCCAGATCATAGGAAGCTGTAGTGTATGACACCAACACTTGTCCACCAAACACTCACCAGTGCCATTTTTGAATCAGCTTTAGCTTGGGACAGGATTTGGCCGGTTCTCCTGGGTTCAACCACTGTGATGAGCATTTCCAAGTATCGTACATATTTTATCACAAGTAACCATACGATTCAAAATTCCCTCCTTATTGTAACGATTGAGTAATGTAACACAGCACTCGATGCGTATTTGTCGGTGTGCGGTACTCATTTCTCCACTTTTTCACTTTTCTAATTTGTTTCAAGTGGATTAAAATTATTTTATCACTCACACCGAAGTCTGACGCTAACTCTGACGTGATGTGCGATGGATTTGCTTCCATGATCACCTTTAATTCTTCATTGTCAACTTGGGTCTCCAGCCATCTGAAGCATTTTTTGGACGTCTAAATTTTCAGAACGTTGGAACCAAAACCGTACCGTGCATTATTTTACAGTTGCTTCCTCATCATTTACCATTAGAGCTTTTTCTGCAGCGCTGGTGCCACGGTGGAATTTATATTCGTAGATAACGCGATATTTCAGGTTTTTCATTTTGTTAACAAAATGATGTCAAAGAAAAAACAAATAGCGCAAAAACAAATGTTTCACTAAATTCGAAACACAAGCCTAAATTTAAAATTCCTTACCAAACGCCAGATTATTTGAGATCAAAGTGAGCCAGTTCGACAAAACGCCAATTTCATATGTAAAGGCCTAATATAATATACTAGCTAGATTATATTTCAATGAAGTATATTTTAACGTACTTTAGTGTTTTGTAAATGTATAATTGTAAATAATTGAGCATTTTCAGGGAATGTTCCGTAAGTTTCTTGCCAGCACTCCACTCCACTTTTTGTAACCTGGAGATATATTTATTTAGTTTTTGACGTATTCGTAAGTGCCTTTAATTTTGATTGATTTTATATCCACATGTTTTATTTATTGAAATATTTTAAAGTGGATAAACTTCTAAATATATTATAGTCTCTTATATTAAAAGACAGTCGTGTAGAAAACGGGACATTACTACCTTTTACCTGAATTCTTTGTCTTTTAGTTGTTCGGTTTAATGTAGTATTATGTTATATTATAGTGTATATTAGTATTTTTGCAGATATTTTTACATAGTGCATTAATTAAGGTATAAAATTTTTATATTTCAAAGAAGTTGGGATAATATTTGCATATAAAAAGCGAATAACATTCGTGTGGGATGATGGGGGAAGTTGATATAGATAGGCTGAGTAAACGAATTCGTAATAAGTTATATATTCGTTAATCCTGAAACTTATATTTTGATAAGCAAGTGAACCACAGCAGTTAAGATACCTATTTAATACAGTGAGTCATTGTTTGTTTTCTGATTCAACAGAATATTTCTCTTTTTATGTCCCGAATTTATCTGCATACGTAAGTAATACAAATTTTATCAAAAGAATATATCTAAACATATATATATATATATATATATATATATATAAATATATATATGTATATATACACGTTTCGAGACGAAACGTATGCACGTTTAGAATAAAATAAAATTGATCACTACAAACACTACTCGTATATTATGGGCATTGAAAGGGGATAGCAATAATACAAAGCAATATATTAATATACAAATATTAAAGAAAATATTGAAAGCTTAAAAGTATAAGTACAACAAATGAAGTCCGATGTAATTATCGCACTTCCTAAATATCAATACTGAATTGAATGAATATGCAATACTAGAAATCTGAATCACTTGGAACACTTGAAATCTTCGGTGAAATTACCCTAATTAGCTAGCAAATATAATACTATAAATCAATGAACTAAGGCAGGTATCTTTGATCTGTGCTTTGCCATTCCTTATATAAATGGATGACTTCGATTTATGTGAGACTGAATATTGCACAAAATAGTTAAGTACTTGCAATATTTGCATTGTAAATTTTTGGCTGTGACCCAAAACCATAGAAGTCAGGTACTCTTACGACAAGACAACACAATAACCCGTTTTGTTTTTTACGACAGGAACAACCACATTTTTCATAAGTTCCACTCCAATGGACGGTTTAGGCTAAGCGAATAAAACATGCTCAAAACTCTCGCGACATGCGACCCTGCCACCAGGTGCTCGATACTGAGTCCGTCGTGACCGGGAGATTTACCTTCGGCTAATGACTTTATTGTGCGATCCACTTCCTCCTCCATTATACAAGTAGTACCTTACCACTGGGCATCTCAGGATCGTGCACCCGTGATACCTCTTTTACAGATTTGACTAAGAAATTGTCTTTAAATATATTAGCAATATCTTTAGAGCTGGTGACACCGTCGACACTCACAGACAGGCCAGGCGAAACGTTTAACTTATTGGTATTTTTCCAAAAAGCCCGAATATCTTTCCGAGAGTGAAGAAAGGCTAACCGATCTATTTTGATTTGGTCTTGACACCACTTCAGCCTGGATGTAAACACTTACACATTTTGTCATAAATTTTGTCTTTAGAAAAATAATTTATATCTCTTTTTTGGCCGACAGAACATATCATTTTACATAGTAATAGGCATCTTAGAATTTCAAGTACCTTTTAAGATAGCCCGGTGATTAATTACTGAATGTTTTGAAAATTTTCACCTGGGGAAAGTGCGGTATAAGCTTATGACCCGTCTGCTGATAATAATGATTGATGAGTGAAATAATATTATACTTCATATTATATAATGTCTGGTTAAATAATGTATCAAGATATTGTTATAAAATTAAATCATAAAAGTTACTAATATTTTTTTAAAAATGACATTAGATTTTCCATAGTACTAATTGTAAATAAATTATTGCAATATTCTCATTTTTAGCCTTTTTTTATAACAAAAATCTAGATTTGCTTCGCTATACAGCAAATCTTGTTATTAATTAAATATATGTAATATTTTTTAGTAAGTGATATCTGAAATTTTCAACAATCTCTGTTTAAATTATGCTGGGAATCAAACTCAGAACTGGCGAAGGGTAAACGGTCAGACGCATAGTTATTTGAAAAATACGTAGTTCGAGTTTACCGATTTAGTTAACTACATGCAGCCACTTGAGTGTGTCAGTAAGGGATAATAAAGATTACATACATAAGTGTAATTAACGTGAGCGATGTCATCAAGCTGTGTTAGATAAACGCCGCTTATTAGTGAAAATAATATAAAAATAAAAGGAGTTTAGAAATTTTGTAAGGATTTGCATACGACTGAAGAGGGTCAAAATTGTGACACAGCTATATATATATATATTACATTACTATAACGTACGTCGTGGGTCGCCTCGAATGATGAAAGACCACGCTATGATAAGATCAACGTAAAATAGTAGCTTACTGCTGCTACGTTTCTTCGTGTGAGTGAAGGAAACTATTACTGGTATTAATTATTACTGGTGACCAGCCATTCTATCATTAGTTATGAAGAGTGACAACGCATTTATTTATTACCTGTACCATTGACATGTTAACCGCATTAAATGCCGGGACACGCCCTGCAGCTCAATGCCTCAAAAGCTATATATAATCTTATATTTTACTAAATCAAGACAATACTATTGTCTACGATGGTCAGGTCTATTTCTTGTGATTTATCAGAAACAGACTGGAGTCGAGATGTGTCTGTCGGTCTGTCGTAATTGAACAATTGTATATGACATGTTTGTATCTCTAAATAGATTTTATGAGAATATATTGTAATATTAAAGATCATTTACAAAGCTTTCCACCTTAGGAAGACAACGTATGTTCATCTTTTTGAAAATAGACGTAGAGTCATGGGCCACCATCATCTCTTACCCACAGATGAACTGTGTTATTTTTATAAGAGATAATATAAAAAAGCTCGTATTATTTAAATTCCTGTATATGTTTAACACTTTTATTTTTGATCGAAGAATGAAAATATTTATATGTAAAAATGTAAAATAGCATCGGACGTAAAGGCTTCAATGTACATCTTGTGTACGAGCCAGTACCAATCATGCTCGTCACGTATTTTAGTTGTTTGTCAAATTCTTCTGTAGACTGTCGCAGTCTGTGCAGTAATTTTTTGTGCCTATGTATGCACTGAATGGTATGTACTGAATTGTATTATGTACTTATAAATAAATTTTTCATTTATCTTAAAATTGATTTATTTTAATATACCTTATTTTTATCTTATAAAATTTCCAAAGGATATGTAAACATATTCTACAGAAATAACATCTTAGCTCTTCTTAAGAATGTAATATTTTATTTGAATTGTACACGGAAGATGCACAAAAGCTCTTCAGATATGTATTAAATTGGAGTCACGGAGTGGTACAACTTGTGAAAGAATTTGATTTTAATGGTAAGTTGACACAAATGTACTGTTTCAAAATTCATTTCGTAGGAAAAATTTATTTTAGGCATGCAGTGTAGTCACGTTTGCGTTTTATTGAAAATAAAATAATAGCAATTTATTAAATCTGAAAAGTAATGTGGTAGAAAAACAGTCCAATGTAGTAATATTAACTATTGCAATAACTATGTTATATAACTATGTACTGCCGTTGAAACATCATAGTATCAGGATTTATGATATAAATGACAAATTATGTAAGTTAAGTTTTCTTAATTAGACCAACGTCTCAGGAACTAGTCTTAAAATGCTTTGAATTTGTTTTTTCGGTTTTGTGTTAAGTTATTTTATTTATAACAAATAACTTGCCAATTACAGAACACTGTGAATAAAGCCTTTGATAAACAAAGAACTTAAAATCTAAGTTGTAAATTCTTAATGTATACCGTTGTGCATTTTGTTTTAAGAAGTAACTTGGGAATATTAAGACTTTTAAGTAAAGTTTTAAATGTTTCTTTTTACGCTGACAACTTTTTAGAAGAATTTATGAGCGGCTTTTGAAGTATAAGTACGTAATATTTTATGGTTAATATCATTATATTTTTAGTGATCCAAAGTGCCTACGGGATCTGCTATGAGCCATGTTATGGATATGTTTCATGTTTTGTGTTTTTATCAATTACAAATTAATTAAAAACTATTGTCTAGAAATAAGGGTTAAGAAAAATTTACGTTTGAGGGAAACAGGATCTATAGTTTACATGTGAGTTAAACACTAAGCTGAAGGTTGTAAAATATGCTGGTAATCCGAATTAATTAAATTAGTTATAAGTTATTATCTCTATAAATTGTTGTTTTTAGTAAATTAAGAGTAACAAACGAGCACACAGTTCACCTGATGATAAGTGACTCCTGCAGCAAATGACGTCTACTATTTATCCTTGACAAGGAATCATAAGATGTCTCGTCACTAGTAATAAAGGTCTCCGGATCCCTACACTCCCCAGATGAATCGCAACAGCAATATGCTATTAATTTACGCTGGTATTATGTGAGGGCATGGTCCTTCTCTAGCCGAGCTGACCCATTCATTCTGCAGCTAGAAATAACTATAACTTTTAAGGTGATAAACATGTATGCATTTCACCCCATGGTTACTTACTATTCACCTTCGATAAGGATTCATAATGAAGATGTGTGGTCACCACCAAGGACAACGGTCGAGACAGTAATAATAACTCTAAGTCTCTAGATCGCTATACTCTCTAAACAAAACACAGCACCGGTTATACTACAATTTTTTACTGCTATTCTGTGACAACGTTGTCCATCTACGGTCGAGCTTACCCATTCACTCTGCGGCTAGAAACAGCGTGGCTCTCAGGCGTGAATAGACGTGTGATTGGTAGTGTACTAAAATTAATTACTTTAAAATTATTTGCGAAAGATAAAACAGTGTTAATACCAAGCACCCATAACAGTGCAAGTACAATTAATACTAAAGAACAGGTCAACAATATATTGTGACCCTGTTCTTACGAGCACCACGAGTGATACTCTGTATATTAGTGTGAATGCAACTGCTTTATCTGAATAAATCAATTGCCACGCCCTCCGGCCAATAACTGCCCCTGTCATTGTTCACTGACGGCTGCATTTAGGCCTATAGTTTTAATTGTGTTTACAAATAGGCCTACTTTTACTTCTAATCTTTAATCAGCTATTATATCGTTGCAACGTACACCACTAAAATCTACAGGTTAAAAACCCAGTAAAGAACTGCTTCTACCACAAGACTCGGATACATTAGAAAAATATATTCGGATGAACAAGAGAGTGGTCACAATATAACAAAAAGATATAAAAGGAGACATGGTGAAATGATTAACTCTGAAATTAAAGAGTTACTAAGAGATTTGTAGCAGCAGAAAAATGCTAAATTCACGAATCTTGAATCAGATATATCTACAATTAAAGACCAAAATTTTGAAACGCACAAAGCAATCGAGTTTTACACAAAAATACGAAAAATTACTAAATAAATTTGATAAGATACAACAAGAAAGCTCTGTTTACAAAGCTCGAATAAAATTATTATTGATTAGAAAAGAAAACATTAGAATATAAAATACATCGTATTGAACGAAATTCTAAAATATCATCTATAGAACTCTTTTTTTGGTACTGTAGGAAAAAATTTAACTGATTCTATTGTTCGATGCCCTATAGAATCGTCCATAGCCAATTTGGATTCCTCATTCCTACAATCGTTTGTTCAACTTCCAACGTATTGCGCTGAAATCAAAGCAGCCATAACAAGTCCAAAAAGTGACAGTACTGGACGGGATAATATTTCAAGTTCGCTGGTTAAAAGATACTCAAACATTTTAACGCCACCACTAACACATATTTGTAACCTTGCATTCAGAACCCCGTTGAATTAAAACGATTTGTTATTCATCCTATACACAAAGGCGGAATTAGAGACTGGTGCAATAATTATCGTCCTATTCCCATAATACCAACGTTTTCAAAAATATTGGAAAAAATTGTCAATAACCGTTTAATAATTATTTAGATACAAATGAAAAAATGTTGTCAAATTCACAATATGGTTTCCGCATTGGTAAATCTATATCAGATGCTGTTCAAGACCTTATAAATTTTACTGTCACTAATCTGAACAATAAGAAGTTCATAGCAATTTTTATCGATTTAGCGAAGGCATTTGATATGGTCTCTATTCGACTTTCGTTAGTCGACATAAGCTATATAACTTTGGTATTAGAGGGAAAGAATTCAATTTTCTAAAAGTTATCTTAGTTAACGTCTTCAGTGTGTAAAAGTTGATAATTGGACTAGTGGTGATCTGCCCATTTCTCATGGTGTGCTGCAAGGCAGTATCCTAGGCCCAACCCTGTTCATAAAGTACATAAACAATTGATGTTATTTAGAACTGTTCAATGGGGGGATTGTTACATTCGCAGATGATACTGCTCTATTATTCTATGGCGATACTTGGGATCAGGTGTATCGTTATGCACAGCAAGGACTTGACTTGATTACTAAATGCCTTAGACATAATGTATTGTCACTAAATGTTACCAAAACTAGTACGTGACATTCAATTTAAGAAATTATTCCAATTCATCTCATAAATCTAATAACTACTTAAAAATTCATGAATGCCAAAACTACTTAAATGCTCAATGTTCTCGCCCAAATATTCAAAATTCGATAAAATGAAATATCTACGTGTAATTATCGATAAAAAACTTAATTTTCAAACCCACATAAATCGACTGTCATCCAGAATTCGTAAATTAGTATATATATTCAAAAATCTTGGACACGTAGCTGATGTAAAAATTTTAACTTACCATTCCTTAAAATGATATTGTATAACGATATGGGGCTGTGCCTCAAAAACAATTATGTTTAGGTGAGAGCGAGCGCAATGAGCGATTTTAAAAGTGTGCTACTTTATACCATTTTTGCACCCTACTAATGAACTCTATCAAATTTATAAAACGCTCACGGTCCGCCAAATATTTATTTTACATACAATTAACAAACATTTAAACAATTTTTACGCATACTGACCCTAACTTTTACGCATGTGAACGCAATAGAAACTTATAATATAAATAATCTTTTCTGTCACACCTTTTAAAACCAAATTCCCGCACAAATTCTTTTGCTTCCTGGGATCACATTTATATAACAAATCAATTTGAATCTATTTAACTACCCAAGTTCAAATTTACTACATGGCTACTTAACCAGGGTTATAATACGACGGAAGAGTTGCTGAAAACTATACCGTGAACTATGAACAATATAAACTATACCGTTATTAGAAACTGTTACCCTACACCCCCTTCTGCAGATGCGCTCTCTCCTACAGTCATACGCGCACATACACACACACACGTACACAAACCATTGCTTTTATAAACACACACTTCAATTACCTTTTCATTTAGTTGGATAGATTTTTTATTTAAACGTATATATAATTATTAATTAATATATGTGTATATTATAATTAATACAATAAAAAAAAATCTTAAAATTATCTTTTGTACAAATAGAAACTAGTCCGTAAGGTGATGATAAGATGAACCTGGTGATCTGCCTCCTAGTACAGACACCAGTGTCTCACAAATACTGTTCATCACTGTGAAATCTGTACTGTACTATATTTACTAATATTAATTTGTGAGAGAATACAATAAACATTATTGTTATTATTATCATAAATACATTTTAAAAAAAAGCATTGTGGAAAGCTTTTGTTTTTTTTGTTATTACATTGAGAGTACCAAAAGAGCACATAGTTCACCTGATGGTAAATTATTTCTGTGGCTCATGACATCTACATTCGTTCTTGAAAAGGCATCATAATGCAGACGCGTTGTCACCCTTGAGGACTGAAATCGAATGCCTCGTCACCAGTAGGTGACGAAGCATTCTAGGGATCCCTACACTCAGCTAACTACAGCAGCATACATACGCTTTTTTACCTTCTAAGAATAAATACCTGTCACGCTAGTCTAGTGGATTAGAAAGCGTCGGTTGCCCCGCGGTAGTGTGCCACTTAGTCTTCTTATCATTAATAGTATGTAAAGTTTGAAATATTTACCGGCCCTGATGGTTTTTTTTTGTTTTTTTTCTTTTAAACGAATAATAGCAATGCCAATAATATTACTAATATTCCGGTTAACCACTACAACTTAGCTAAATATGCTTGTGCTAGGAGATGATGATGGTGGATTCCAACCTACGACCTTAACTTTTGCAAACCGTACCCTAAACCATTAGGCTATACACGCTTCACACAGAACCATATCCTATGACTCATGTGGGTAGACCACAGGGGAAGTTGATATAAAAAAAGCGTCACTTGATATGTAAACTTTTTTTTTTGTAAACATTTACTGGCGGAATAATTACTAACTACTCGTACGTTATCTTGCTACTTTATAATAATACTATAATAAGTATTATTACTATATTATATTAGTGGTTAGGTAACGAACAAGCACTCAGTTCATGCTCGTGATGAATGCCACGTTACGATGTTAATTTACGCTAAAATTATGTGGGGACGTGTTCATTGCCTGGTCGAGTCAACCCATCCACATTGCAGTCAATCTAAACTTGAAAGATGGCTTAACCACTGTTTATCTTGAAATGTCACTTTGCTATAAAAATATGTCTACTAGAAGTATTTAAATAAATTAATGTAATTATGAAAAGCTTAAAATGTTGAAAGCGTCATTAAACTTCTCTAGCGAAACTTTAACTGTGGCGTTAGCCTCTCTGCTATATTTTCTTAAGCAATTCCGTACCGCGGCAACATCTTTTGATAAGCACCCACGGGTATGTATTATTAAAGAGCTATTACGTGGGTTCTCATTTGTTTTCATGCAGTAGCTGTGTACATATGTCAGGTAATAGTGTTATAAGACTTCCAAATCTTTGGTATTTTTTCCAATTACGATTACATAGGATGATGAAGGAAGTAAAAAGTGGTTACATCTTTGTAGTAAAGACGATCATGACTTTCATTCCGGGACCAATAAAAACCATTTAATCTATATTCCTCCATATTCATTCAAAAACCAATTTATTTATATAAATTTGTTTTTGCAAAATCTATGCGCCACTTCTACACAAATCTTACAAACAGACGGGATAAGTACATTCATTATAGTTTTGCAATTGTGATTGAAAAATATAAGATATAAACTGTTTTCATTTCATATTTCTATATGATATATGTTTAAGTTTGAATATGGACGCTAGACGGCAGTTATCAAAAATTCATTAATTAAGAACGCATTTTTAACTCAAATTAATTTTTAAACGTTTCTCTGCCCTGAGCATTTTCTAAGCAAACTTTTTTGCAATTTTGCTAACTGAATATTTTATTATGTACAAATCTGTTTTTATTTTATATTTATAATCTGTTACTGCCTTGTTACCTGCAACCTGTATAGTACATTCGTATGGTACCATAACTGCTATTGGTGGAAAATATTTAAATATATTATCTAGTTATCGATGAAGCAGTGCAGTCCAACTGCGAAGGTTCATCTAATCAGATTCCGAAAATGTCACATTTTATTTTTTTCGAAATATTTTTTTTCCAAATTTTAATTTCGTGTTGCCTAAAGGCCTCTATAGGTTTAACTGTTTAGACTAACGGCAGGAGTCCCCTTATTAAGGAGAGTTGAAACCTCGGCTCGGATCGTCATGAAACACAGAGAGATACAATCAAGCTTAAAACCTCAGTAACGTATATTGATCTAAAAAAGGCGCCGATTTCATAAGAAATGAAGTATACATAAAAGAATTTAAAATAGATAACAATAGCTTGGACATAAATGGGAAATTAGTAACTGCACGTAATTGGAAGTTCTGGTTATTTTATATTTATAATCTGTTACTGCCTTGTTACCTGCAACCTGTATAGTACATTCGTATGGTACCATAAATGCTATTGGTGGAAAATATTTAAATATATTATCTAGTTATCGATGAAGCAGTGCAGTCCAACTGCGAAGGTTCATCTAATCAGATTCCGAAAATGTCACATTTTATTTTTTTCGAAATATTTTTTTTCCAAATTTTAATTTCGTGTGGCCTAAAGGCCTCTATAGGTTTAACTGTTTAGACTAACGGCAGGAGTCCCCTTATTAAGGAGAGTCGAAACCTCGGCTCGGATCGTCATGAAACACAGAGAGATACAATCAAGCTTAAAACCTCAGTAACGTATATTGATCTAAAAAAGGCGCCGATTTCATAAGAAATGAAGTATACATAAAAGAATTTAAAATAGATAACAATAGCTTGGACATAAATGGGAAATTAGTAACTGCACGTAATTGGAAGTTCTGGTTATTTTATATTTACATATAGTTTATTTATTAAATAATAAATATGACGATACCGAACAAAACTACTGTACAATTCAGAGATCAATTTTTTTGTTGATTTTCGAGTTTGGGCTTTTATATACATATCTCGCTGTCCCTTACACGATGTAAAATTTTCTCTATTCTTATATTCTGCGCAGTTCTGCAAAAATTTTCCCGTATTGGAGGCCGACTGGAACCGAGGAACACATAATTCGAATCAAATGCATTTCTTGCGATCAATAATAACTTTGCTTCGTATTTGATTTGAAAATGGCGAGGAATTTAACTATCCATAAAAGGGCTCCAATTATTCCAGATCATGAAGCTTTCAAAATATCTTCAAACCATTATATTACAGTGTCTACCATACCAGTTCTAAACCCCACCCGACTCTTACCCATGGACAAAAAAAATATGAGTCGACAATATGAAAAAAATGTTTTTATAAAAACCACTTATTTTGCCGATATGTTTGTCGTAACACCGAGAGTAATAAGAAATCCGTTGCACTCTATTGGACTGTAAAATCAGTGGATATAAACTCCACCGAAAATTTATGGGTTTTGATAGTGAATCGGTGGAATCGGTTTCAGAGGAATGGACATCTTGTCTCGCCCTGTTAGCTGAATGCGAAAACGACTATTATACGTGATTAATGCGAATGGTGGATCTACTCGCTTTTAAGATTTATGATTATATTATTAAGATTAGTATTTGCATAAAATTTACCATTTTTACCACTATTGTTAGCAATCTGGAAATAAATAGTTTATTGCTGGCAACACCAGGCCACATTTTAGCGTCGGGTATGTAAAGCTGCCATAATGTAAAATCCCGTTAATTTGATTTCCGTCATGTTGTTGAGCAAATGTCTGTTGTGAAGTGTCGCATTGCTGAAAGTTAGTCACCTGTTCGGATTTAGTTAACACTATTCATTTTATTTCTTTTAAAAACAATGTGAAATACTAAATATTAATGGACATACAGATACAATATAACAAATACATACAAATACGTCAAAAATTCGTAGCTTTCTAGTTTTCCCGGTGACAAACCATTATTCACTACATCTTAATTAGTTGATCTGTCAGTGTGTGTTTGTTTCAGTGTCAGTTTATTATATAAATACGCAATTCATAAAAGTACTAATTTAACCTTATAAGAAATTTCGTAAAAGTTTTTTCATGGCTATAAATATGAGTAGTAAAAATAAAACAATGTATATATCTTAACTTTCAGAGACCAGTAAAAAGACAACAATTGAAGGACATCCTTTCATTTTCATCATAAATTACCCAGATAGTTAAAAGAAAATCTGTAAATTTTTAACGTTATAACTGACTACAAATTTTAGGAGCTGAGTAAAAAGTTGATATGCTGTGACGGTGTAAGAGAATCCATTAGCCCTCCTCTTTCCGAACTTTCTGAATGGGCAGATAACAATAACAAGTACGTTGATAATATTACTCAAGCAAAAAAAATATTTTGTCACTTTAGAGTAATTTTTTTTAATAATGGCAACCCCATTATTAAAAAAAAATGCTCTAATAATATGCTGTGACGGTGTAAGAGAATCCATTAGCCCTCCTCTTTCCGAACTATCTAAATGGGTTGATAACAATAAGAAGTACGTTGATAATATTACTCAAGCAAAAAAAATATTTTGTCACTTTAGAGCAATTTTTTTTAATAAATAAAAATAGGGTTGTAAAATGCTTATTAAAGACCAGCCCATAATATCTACATCCAACCTTAACAAAGTATTGTTATCACTCCTGAGGACTGAGATTGAATGGCTCAGAATAGGAAACGCAGAAACGTAATGCTGCTAATTCACGGTGACATTCTCTCATGACGGGGTCGGTCGGTCGGCCTTAGTCGGTCGAGCCGATCCATTCATGTTGTGGCTAGAACCTCTAGTGTTCCTCTATAATAGCTTCTTTCTAACTTAGCTAAATTAAATCAAAAGAATATTCAAGTAGGCTTATACAAAACACTTTTGTATAATTACGATAGCTTCTAGGACCACCCTTCGACTGAGGAAGCTACCAATCTACCTAACCAAAAGCACCTAAGGTACCTAGAAAAACCAACTAAGTATTTAAAGACCTATAGTAAAATCGTTCCGTTTTTCATGAAATATAGGCCAAAGGAAAAAAATACTGTCCACAAATAAATCAATTATATAATAACAAAATCGAGTCTTCTGTATATTTACAAGCTCTTGTATCATATGATTTGATACTTAATCTTCACCAGAGTTTTTGCTAGAGTAAATAGATTAGTAGCGTATTTAAGAATTCTTCGATGTCCGGAATAAGCAATCCGAGAAGAGCCGAAGAGAGTTAAGTGGTTTTCTTAAAGCCAAATTATGGGCCGGGGAATTTTGTTTTCGTATTTTATAAGTAAAAAGTTGCAGTTAAATTTTTTTGATTGTACTGTTTGTATCTGGTTTATTTTGAGACAATTAAATAAATGACATTTTAAAAATAGAAATATAAAAAGGAAATATTATCACGCCATTTTTCTATTGTTTTTCTGTTCGCCAAAATAAGTGAATCGAACGAAGAAATTCCATACATTTTTAAGTTTTGTTAAAAAGGGAAAAATGCGACATAAGCCACGAATAGAAATTTGTTACATTTACGTACTTAACGCTGTGTCAGTAAATGTAGCACAAAATTGGTTCAAGCGTTTTCAGTCCGGACCTTTTATAGATTTTTATAGAAAGTCGATACCATTTTCAAAAAGTGGAGCAAGTTCAGCATATTAGTAATTATGACATAGCTGAAGAGCTAGGTTGACCATAAAATAGTTTTGACGTATTTAAAAAATCTCTGGATATACAAAAAAGCTCGATATTTGGCATTAAAAAAACCTAAAGAACCGTGTACTCATTTGCGATTTTCTTTTGAAACGTAATGAAACCAAACCATTTTACTGGTGATTGAAAGTGGATTACCCACGACAAAAACATGCGAAAAAGAGCATGTTCAAAGGCCCGTCAAGTTCCATGAACTATAGCGAAACATGGATTAACCCGCAATAAAGTGATGCTGTGTATAGTGGGATCGGAAGGGCATCATTCATTATGAGCTTATACTGCCGTGAAAAACCATTGATTTCGATGTCATACTGTCATATACTGCCAATAGCTCATGAGAATCAAGCAAGAGATAGAGTAAAAACGGCCGGAATCTCATCATGATAATGCCAGAACACGTATCTTTAGCCACTTAGCAAATATTGAGAGAGCTTGTTTGGAAAGTGTTAATGCATCCACCATATGGCTCTTATCTTGAACTCTCAGATTTTCACCTGATTCGGTCTCTTCAAAATTCTTTAGTAGTCTTAGGTAAATATCAAGAGAGGACTTATTTTCAAATTTACTGTCGCAGTTTTTTAATCAGAAGTCCCAAAATTTTTACAACACTGGGATTATGCCACTACCTACAAAATGGTAACAAGTTATCAAAAAACTTGCTACATATATATTACATTCAAATGTAAATAAACTATGTAACTAACTATAAAAAATATCTTAAATTTGTAATAAAATACAAAAAAGCTTTTTCCCCTACCAATTTTATAAATATTTTTGATTATGGTAGTAGATATTATAAACGCGCAATCGCCAGGAGTATTGGGTTTAAACTCTTGGTAAAATGGTCACCTATTTTCTCCACGGGATCTCCTACCTACTAACGGTTTTGTGTAACAGCACCCATTTCGTTTTTGTAACCAATGTTCGGTACTGCGACCGGGTACGTGACATTTGTTCTAACGTAGTTTTATACATATATTTTTATATATAGGTATAAGGGGTACATTAGGAGTGTTATGACTAGTATGATTCATCTCAGTGTTGAAGTTCTTGATACAACTACATTCTGCTTTCGCAAAGCGCACTTTGCTCTACTACAGCGATTATAAAACTACTAAAGGGAAGGTTTTTTTAAACAATATTTAACCAGTAAATACATCATAAAAATCATGGCTCTTTCGTAAGTTACAGGTAATCCACTTAACTGTTTCTAGAATTGTGTTTTTCTTTTAGTTTATTTTAAACTTCTATTTTAGGAATTTTCAGCAAATTACCTCCACTCGTTATCATGGACTAGAACATGCGTGGAATAGTGTTGAGAAAAAAAAATATGTAGAAATACTAGTAATAAGCGTAAGCTTTATTCATGAAACATGTAGTTTAGATTGTACCCAAATATACAGTTTATTAATATGTACTTTGTTAAAATATTCCTTATTAACTCAATATATGTATTTTGTAAACATTGCATAAATATAAAGAATAGGTAAATCTTATATAAACGCTGGAGCAATAAATCTTCGTATTTTAATATTGTATAAGTTATAACTTCAT
Source organism: Teinopalpus imperialis (assembly GCA_029286865.1). Classification (NCBI taxonomy): domain Eukaryota; kingdom Metazoa; phylum Arthropoda; class Insecta; order Lepidoptera; family Papilionidae; genus Teinopalpus; species Teinopalpus imperialis. Next base: position 6,296,939 of record JAGSMU010000017.1, read on the forward strand.
TTAGTAATGATGTTTCTTTTTATATTTTACTTAACAATAATATGAAATATTCAATACGTACGTCTTTGAAGATTTGGTTACTTAAGTAAATTTAATTTACACTCACTGAGTTATTTTAAAGTATGACAAAATTAGACTCGTATTATCGTAGATAGTAATTATAAAGACTAGGATTAATACTTGTATAAGTTTACACACTTTATTTAAGTAGAATTGAAGCATTGATTATGAAGATGATGATTGCAGAGTTGATAATTTACTTGTAGCTGAGTAACTTTTGTTTCTTTATTCTGTTTGCGTTTATTTCGGCATAGCACTGCTTGTTGCAGATATATAAGATAATTATTTACTGGATAGGACAATAGCAAACTAAAGTAAAATAGAAGTTTCTGTCAAGTAGTTAAAATAATAGTATGTAATGAGCGAACTGTTAAAGTAAAATATGTATGACACTTATAATGAATTCTCTAATAAATAGTAAGTAAATAAAAATAAAAATATCCTCCAAATATGGAAATAATCTCGGCCGAGAGAAATCTGGTTGTTTTTTTTATTTATTTTATTATATTATATTATTATATATTAAATCACACATATACATTGTATGATCGTATTTGAAATAAGGCGTGATAACATTAAAAAAAATCATATCGGGTAATAAAAGAAGCTTCTTGCCGCTCACCAGTCATGTACTGACCCTTAGGCTACGGGGATGTCAAAATTAAAATAATAGATACTATATTTTTGGACTTTAATAAGATGTTCTGTGTAAATTTGTATTACATTTCAAAGTTAAAAATGCAAATGGGTGTGACATCATCCTAAACAGATTTTAAATGCGGAATCATATTTCAGTCGTTAATTGTGAACAGAACAGAATTGTGGCTGATAAAATGGTGGAGAGTTTATAAAATTACTATATTATGCCAGAGGCGACATTATCTATAATGTACTGCTCAAAAGTATGTCTTGAAACGTTAAAGGCTTGACATCGTTACAGAAATAATTTTACATATGATACACCTAAACATGGTAATATAATTTATTTATTTTTTCCAGTTATAATATTTTTTATTGAATTGTTTTACATTGTGAGGTCTTTTAGGAAACATTTTCTTAGCCTTACGTCACTTTTCATATATCATTACCGGTTTTAAAATGTTATAAGTAGACATATGTTCTTAGTGACACGGTTTCGTGGACGGCTGAAATCATTGAGAAAACTTACAGGACGTCTGAGACGATCATATACGAGTGCGAGACGTAGAGGTAAATTAATTAAGGTAAAAAAATACGAATTTCCTTACACAATACTCAAAGTCGTACAGCTTTTAAACTTACTAGACTAGACTAGGCCATCGCACAAAATTCATCATCTCATTCTCTTGATAATGTCATTGTTTACTGTGAAGACCTTCATGTTTCATTGTGTTCGTTGCGTAAACTTATTTGTACTTGCATGTTTGCTGTAAAAAAACGATGACCTCTTCTAAATATAGAAGAGGTCATCGTTTCTTTACAGCAAGGAGATACACGTCCTAAACCATTAATGTATGAATTTTCATTATTAAGTTCCGTAAGTACGGTTGATCTATAATAACATTAAGAAAACTCTGGCAGAGTGGGCCAACAAACTGTAAATGTTTTACGCTAAAGCTGTCAGGGACAGGTAATTTCCGTCTTTACATATTCCTAATGGCCTTTTCAACGTATATGGCTAATTTTTTTTTTCTAATACTTTGACTTAACGTCATCCGCCTAGTGTGAGGGTCACAATCGTGTATTATAATAAAACCTAATTTTTTTAAATTTATTAGCTACACTATTATGATTTAATATTGCTGATATTCAGCAAAGTACACCAGTATTCCAATTATTAGGAATATTTATTTTGTAACATTGCAATGCAGTAGAAAAAGCTTCTCACTATCTAAACAACTGCTATCAAAGTATCAAACTGCTACGTACCGAAAAATCACGATTTCAATAGCGTATATATTTAAACACGTACTATATAATTAAACACTTCACAATTATGACAATTTCATAGTTGTAGTTTTTATTTATCTACATTCATTCTATTTATTTATTTGAAGCAGATTATATAACGACAAAACAAACCGGCAATATATAACTGCTAACGTAGGTGTAAACACGATTTAATAATAAAAGTTATTTGTTCGCATTACATTTACAGGTGTGGCCATGAATGTCACAGGTTCTGAACGCTATATACATATATATATTTTAATATTTATATATATATATATATATATATATATATATATATGTATGTATATATATATATATATATATATATATATATATATATTTATTTATTTATTTATTTATTTATTTATTTATTTATTTATTTTCACCACAACTAAAATACATAGAATAATTTTTACATAATAGAAACATGTTCTCCTTAATAAAATATATACGGTTACTCTCCTTTACCGATTCGAAATATATACTGTAACGGTTTGCATTCAAATTACCTGAAATGAATTTAGATAATTATACAATATTGTCCGAACCAGAGATTTTATCTGCGCAGCATAATATTCTTTAAGTATAAGATCTGTGTAAAAAATAAACAAAGAATCAAAAATATATATTGCACTACGGATTACATTTCGGACCAATTTGCGATTTCCTGAAAATGTTTACATTGGTCTGGTTCGGATTTGTTATTTAGTCACGTATTAAAGACCTGCACCGGTCTTGAATACATGATTTGGTAATCAGGTAACTAGCCATAAAGGTATGCTGTCACATTTAATTTGATTAATTACACTATTTAATACTACGATGATATTATTAGGGAGATACTTTTGATTCACGTTTTTGTACAATTAATGTCTGCAGATGGATTATCCGATCTCATGTCGTAAGCTCTTCAATTTACATAGGCTCGTGCAAATAAGGCATTTTTAATAATGTAAATCTTGCAAATACATATTTACCCACTGCATTAAGGAATTTATCCTTAATATATAATTCCACATACAGAGTATCATATCAAAAAAATAAAATTCACTAAAAAAAACATTCCTAAACAGGCCGCTTCATAACGTGATATAAATGTTTTTTTTTTGTTGAACGTGAATATATGTTGCAGGAAATCATAAGACTTGTCAGTAACAAAATATTTATAGCGGTTTTGGGAAATAAAAAGATCCTTATACGATTTAAGATGACTGTCTTCAGTCCGTTAAACGCTAAATTTTAAGCAATAGTTTTGTGTAGTTATAGTATATTTTTATTAACACAGGACAGGCCTCGTAGACATTTATTTTTAACACACTTCTCTTATTACAGATTTCTTGTTTTGACGATTTTTTTCGTATATATTAAGTTTTATGGAATAATTTATGTTTTATTCGGTTCCACTAGACATCGATAGCCTTAGTATGATAATATTTTGAAGAAATCAATTCTGTGACATCATAATCATGATCTCACCCCATTGGTTCCCTAGTAAGTATAGACTTTCCTCATAGATTGCTTAGAAGTTGCAGAGCAAGTTAATTTCTATTGGGTGACAACCACCACTCTAGAACTTTTCCTCCATGGGCTAAAGATTTTGCTACATACATACATAGCGGTCCCACTTCAGCTTGTTAATATTTTGTGTTCGTAGATGTATTCTAATAGGTAGATTCAATTTAATGAGGATCGATTCTATCACGAAAAACAAAGGTATATGGTATGTACGTATTTTAATTTATTTCAATTAAAAATTGTCCTGTAAAATGATGAACTGCCTAATTGCTGTCAGATTAGAAAAGATCATTCCAATATTATTTTACCTTTTTTATAACATGCGATGAAAAATTGACCCAATTTAAAAATAATTGACTGAGCTTAAAATGCAATTTTAACGACCTGGAGAAAAGGAAGTCCAATTTAAATGTGATCATGATAAATTGTTTGAAGACAGAAAATGTTTAAAAATTATTCTGTTCTATACCTTTTCTATATTGTCTTACAAACATTCGAAAACAAATATATCAAAATTTATATTATCTATAGTCATAGACTAAAATGTTGTTGTCACTTATCGTTGATGATGATAACCTTTTGAACGAATTCTGTGTATAACTTTACACACACATATAGAGTGCCATAAAAATTTTCAGTATTAGTTAAACACGAGCAGCTATGTTAAAAGCCCTTAGATGCTGCCAGGCATCACTAGTCTAGGAATTAAATGGCTATTTCCATTATGCCACACAATATCACATTGTCAGTCATAAAAGTCGTGAGGACAATTAATTACTTAATAGAGTGTGAGACTCAACTTTTTCTTCGCCACTCAATGACAGATAAAATAAATATGTATATTTAAGTTCACACCCAATTCGTGTTCTTACCCGTAAATTACCAGTGAAAATATGTATATATATCATGATATAAAGGAAATTAAAATATGTATATATGATTGGTGTAGGTATTTTGTCTCGGGAATTGATAGCAAATGAGCAATTTGGCTATCAATCTTCGAATCTCTGAAGACTTCTACAGACATCATAGTATGCAAAATTTCGTAATTCACATTACTTATTAAGGGTGTTTTGCTGTTGGCTCTAATGGCCTCTACACCTTAACCGAAATAGACTCGCAAACTTTAAAGTCTTTGAATTTTGAGTGTGAAGAATTTCATAATTACATAATATTTTTGGCAAACAATTGAGCTACTTGAAGCCCTACTTATGAACATTTGCAACACACAGTCCCAGGTGAATTGTAGGAACTTTTATTGAAGGTCCTTAAGTCGTATCGGTTCGGAAAAAACCGAGTGACAGCTGACTCTGATTCAGCACAGCGGTGCGACCAATCTAGATCATTATCTATTCATCATACAACCGAAATTTTCATTTCTGTTGCGATGTAAGATATTTAACTTAGTGGCTCGACTTAATCCAAATAGCTCCTGTTAATTCAGTTAAAAATACGAAATTATCTTCGCATGGCCAGTCAATCAAGCTATTGCTGAAACGCGTAAACTTGTCTGCGTATGGTTAAATTAGACAAGATTTATTCGGCCTTAATCTGAGAATTAAAACAAAATGTCGACTTCAGACACAAGCTTTTTCTGGAACTCTAATCAAATCAAATAAAGTTAATAATAATATATTTAAAATCTTAAAGGTCAAGAGATCAAGCTTTTTATTATTTTAATTTACTTTGAAATTGTAATTGTATTCATAAATCTGTCTTAAACTTTTTTTGGCTCTAGACCAAACTACAGAATTATATTTATTAATATAAGATCTTATGCTAAAAAATAATTTATGAAACTACACAACCTTCGGAACTTAATTAAAATCAAATTGATAAGATATAAATAATACATACGTACCATATACCTTTGTTTTTCGTGATAGAATCAATCCTCATTAAATTGAATTTACCTATAAGAATACATCTACCAAACACAAAATATTAACAAGCTGAAGTGGGACCGCTATGTATGTATGTAGCAGAATCTTTAGCCCATGAAGAGGAAAAGTTCTAGAGTGGTGGTTGTCACCCAATAGAAATTACCTTGCTCTTACCTATTTCTAAGCAACCTATGAGAAAAGTTTGTACTCACTAGGAAACCAATGGGCTGATACCATGATTATGATGAAACCGAATTGATTTCTTCAAAATATTATCATACTAAGGCTATCGATGTCTAGTGGAACCGAATAAAAGGTAAATTATTCCATAAAACTTATGTATGAAAAAAAAACCCCTGATAATATACACTGTCAATTGTAACAAACAGTAACAAACGAGCACACAGTTCACCTGATGTTATGAGATGCCTGCGGCACATGATATCTGCATTCATCCTTGACAAAGAATCATAATGCAGATGCAATGTCAACCTTGAGGACCTCGTCGTCAATAATAAAGTTCTCTGGAGCGCTGCACTAGAAGACACACTAACAGCATCATTATGCTGCTATTTAACGGTGGTATTCTGTGAGGGCGTGGCCCTACTCCGGTCGAACTGGCCAATTCATTCTGCAGCTAGAAACAAATTTACCCTACGAAAATTCTGGTGTTTGTCTTTTGTTTAGAATTAAAGTTATTACATAATTTTCCGAGATTTGCTTTAGTACTAAACCTTTTATTTATTTTTATTTAAAAGAAAGAAATTACAAACTTCAAACTACTAAAGCAGTAACAGTGAACGTCGTAACATAAAATCAAATCTGCATTGAAACTCCGTCAGCTCCGCAAAATACATTTCTTTTATAGCTTACAGAATATTCTTGGCTCTAATCTCTTTTCGACAAGGGCGATTCAAAACTTTGCATTCTCTCTGTATATTAATGTTATCTTTTTAACATTATGCCTGATATTTATATATCTATAAAAGTGATCTTTATTTTTAATTTGTTATTTTACAGATATTCATTTAATAGTATTAACTAAAGATCTAGTTACGTAATTAATTAAAAAACATTAAATTAAAAGCTCGTTATATGATCCAATTCAATGGTCGTTTACAATCTTTCTGATACACCGACCACAGCTTCACCAGGTTAAAAGGCGGCCGAGCGCTTAGGGCACTCAGTCGAGACCTTTATTAATGAGTAGTAGTAGCAAACTAGTAGTCAGTAGTAATGGTAGAATCTACTAGCTAGTAGTTAGTAGTAACAAGGGATCTCGAGAGAGAGCCTCGGCTTGGAACGTCACCCTGAGCGCGAAAGTAACTGACTCGAGGGTACCCGAGAGGGCCGAACCTCGGGTCGGTCAGTTCTGACGGATTAACGAAACCTTGGTGTAAGCACTATTATCTAGAAGAGTTCAAGCCTGAACACTGATTAATAGCAATACAATTCATTCCCGGAGTCCATATAAGGGGATACAAGGATTTACCTGCAGCCTACCAATAGTCTACCGCTGAACTTAGGCCTCCCCACAGATTTTCATAAAGCACGATCCTAAACCACCTGCATTCATTGACTTCGCGCAAACTTGCAAATGTCGTCTCTCCATCTAATGGGCGGTCATCCTACACTGTGACAGCCAATGCTTTATATACTATTATATGTTACGTTATAGTTAGTAAATGTTAATTCGTAAGTAACTTCGTTGGTATTAAATTATTATCGCTGATATTGTAGATGACTGCAATATCGGTCTGGACTTTTAGAAGACCCGTAAGTGTATTCGTACTTACTATCGATACTTATCAACAAACGTCGAAACTAAAAGAAACAACAATATTGTTATTCGGTTCACAATCTATATATGTGGGAAAACGAGCTGACTAAAAATCAGATTGTATATATATATATATATATATATATATATATATGTATATATATATATATATATATATATATATATATATATATAATATAATATAATTACCAATAGGTTTTTAATATAATTAAACTATAATAACAATACGTAACTTATTGTCATTTGTGACATATTTATTTCGTCAATGCTCAAAGTATTAACGTACATACCTATATTTAATCACAATTTGCCAATCTATTAATAACAAATACTTTGTAACTTATTTTCATATTTACTTAATCAACTCTAATAGAATAAAGTACATTTTCATATAGTTCTCTTAAATCACAACTTTTAATATTTTTAGATAATGAGGTATATAGCTCAATAATAAATATTGGTTAACGAGCGCCTTTCACATTTATTATAATTTTTTTTTTACTTTGAGTACAATTCATTTGGGATTCTTATATAAGTAGGTTGAATACGTAAACGCTATTCCCTGATTATATTCGATTATGTCACATGTGGAACGGTATCGCTTGTTTATTTATTTCTAAAATAATTATATAATTTTGCAGAACTAACATATGCACAAAGGCGGACTTAATGCCTAAGGCATTATATACCAGTGAACCTTGGGAGGGTTCAGAGAAATCAAGGTATGGACAGATGAATAATAATAAAGAAAAAAGAAACACACAGTACATTTAAATACTTATACAATTATATATACATATCATTATTTATTATCGTAGGAATTTATAATACTAAATAGAATAATAGATATTTATATACATTTACATAAACTATAAAACAAAATATATACATATTATAAATACAAACATATCTTAAAGTAAATATATATATAAATATGTACATAATTATTATCGATGTAGTGAATCTGCTGACGCTACTTCCAACAAATGCTTTCGAATTTTATTTCGAATTTCATCTCGCAGGCGGTTATCTGAAATTTTCTGTTACTAAATTACTTGTTTCGCCGCTTAGCCTATTTAAGACGTATAACGTTTTATGAACCACTCCAACATTGTTTTGTTACTAAAAGAGCGTTTCAAGTTTATTACGACTAATAATTTAATTTATTACAGTATTTCTGGGGTAAAAAGATATTGAGTATTACAGTCATTAAAGTGATAAAAATACTCTAAATCGATTATTCTTTAATAAAACAAAGATTTACATTTTCTAAAATAAGAAAAGATGTCTTTTTTACCCTAATTTTAATCAAATATAACGGCTAACACCGATAGCCAATGAGGGAAAATGGAATTTGAATAGCCACCTTTAATTGGAAAACTTTACTACTCATTCCACCGTAGTCCTTGAAGGTAACAAGGCATCTACAATATAATTTCATGTCGAGGACGAAGCTGCGCGTCGCAGACGCCGGAATTAACTTACTGTCACGTGGCATAATTCACAGTATTAGTTTGATACCTGGTTTTCTCCTGGTTTATGTTGGTTTCTGTGACCGAGTAAAAACTTAAAAAACTAAGTAAAAAAGCTATTCATACCAAAGGTTCTTGTGTACTATTTTCTGTTGTTTGTAGTTTATTTGAAAAATAATCGTATATTTAAAAGTAAAGTAGCAGCCTATGTATATATATATATATATATATATATATATATACATTTTAGTGAAAAAGGAGTGAAAACTTTAGCCAAAGTGACCAGGACTCAGCACCTGGTCACCAGGCACGAACTACCCAAGCCTGGCTAGAAACCAAAGTTCCGTACTTTATAAGAGCTGTAGACTGGCCCTCATCTGGCCCAGACCTCAACCCTTTAGAATCCAAATTATGGTCAGTTTTAGGGGACATGGCCTGCTCTTAACGACACGGCGACATTGAGTCTCTTAAAAAATGTTTGGAGCAAGCAGTGGCGAAACTTCCCTTGGAAACAGTGAGTAAATCCATAGATTCGTTCCCAAACATATTAAAGGCCTGTATTAAAGTCAAACGTGGCCATTTCGAATAGATATTTTTTTTATTTGCTGAGATTAATAATATATATATATATATATATATATATATATATATATATATATATATATATATACATATATATATGTGTGTATATATATAGCTGTGCATATATATATAATATATATATATATATATACATATAAATCCCACAGCTGGGCCTCCTGTCTAGAGAGTGCGTAAGAGCATAGTTCAACACGCGGCTCCACTGCGACTTGTCAAACTTCACATGTCTTAGAATGATTTGCTTAACTTCCGAGCACTTGGTAAATTAGCACATAAAATTATGATTAAGAAGTAAATATTTTTCCGTACCGTGAATTAAAAGCAATGCTTAGACTAAATGATTTATGCTGCGGTATTGGGCTACCTTACCTCTTATCAATCCTATACTTATACAAAATGATTTATGGAGGAATAGGACATGACAAGTAAAAAACACGTCATTTTATCCAATAAGAATATGTTAGCATTGTCTTGTGTCGTTTTCTCGCTCGCTCGGATACTAATTTTGCGCGGGCGGCAGGCAGCGAGACTATGTATGTATATGGACATACAGAGGGACTCGGTGTACGTAGTGTGAAGAAGTGAAGACGGCGATCGATGGAGCTGCGTTGTGCCTACTGCGTTATCTAATACCCGAATCTTTTCAGAGCTACATCTTGCTCTGAAGATCATAGACAAAATAATACTATTCAGAGATATTTCTACCTAGTCCGGCCATAAGTTCTGTTACAAATGAAAATGCATTTTTTAATGAAGTAATGTAATATTATTAAAATTTATACCTACACATTTATTAATCTCAGCAAATAAAAAAAAATATCTATTCGAAATGGCCACGTTTGACTTTTATACAGGCCTTTAATATGTTTGGGAACGAATCTATGGATTTACGCACTGTTTCCAAGGGAAGTTTCGCCACTGGTTGCTCCAAAGATTTTTTAAGAGACTCAATGTCGCCGTGTCGTTTAGAGCAGGCCATGTCCTCTAAAACTGACCATAATTTGGATTCTAAGGGGTTGAGGTCTGGGCCAGATGAGGGCCAGTCTACAGCTCTTATAAAGTACGGAACGGATGGTTTCTAGCCAGTCTTGGGTAGTTCGTGCCTGGTGACCAGGTGCTGAGTCCTGGTCACTTTGGCTAAAGTTTTCACTCCTTTTTCACTAAAATGTAGTTTTGCGAGTCCTTGACAAGACACGCCCCACCAAACCATCACTGACGCTGGATGATGACCACGTTGTACCTTTCCGACCACTTGAGCAGCTTCATTAGAACTGTGAGCGTACACTTTATCATTTTGCTTATTGTAGTGCTCTTCAATCATGAAAATTTTTTCATCGGTAAAGAGGGTATTTCTGTGCCTTTCACCTGCGTATCGCGACAGAAGGCGTTTTGATCGATCCACTTTAATTGTATAGATTGATTTAGGGCATGTCCTGTATATCGACGATAAGAACCGAGCTTCAGGTCTTGTTTTATAATACGCGACAGAGTCCTAGCGGGAATCTTCATTTCTCGCGATAAGATTTTTTGCTTCCTAATGGGGTTTCAACGACTTCTGGCTTAAACAGCATTAAAAGCCTTTGTAGTTCTAACAGCAGGCTGCCACCCCGATCTTTTTGTTCTTCGACAGAGGAAGTGTTGTTGTATCTGTTGATAAAAGAAAAAATAATACTGGTACGTAATAGCCATTTCTTTTTTAATTATAATATGCTGTCTTTTGTTTTTCTTATGTCAAAATTGCAAAATATGTGATCGATTTAACAAACGAAGTTCGCGGTTTCCGTAGAAATGGATTAAATTGAGCACCGTTCCGTCATAAAATATATACAAAAAAAGGATTAATGACAAAACAAATTTATGAAGATATGTACGACACTTTGGGGGAATCTGCTCCATCATCTGCCACTGTCAAAAGATGGGTAGCGGATTTCAAATGTGGCAGAGTAGCAGTGCAAGATGAACCTAGGAGTGGTAGGCCGCCGACGGTTACCGCAGACGAAAATACCAATAAAATATCAGACCTGATTTTGAATGACAAGAGATTGACGATTGCAGAGATAGCAGAAGCAATAGGCATTTCCTATGAACGAGCACAGATTATAATTTCCCATGATCTTGGATTTTCTAAGATCTCTGCCAGATGGGTACTTAGACTGCTTTCAGCCGACAACAAACGCACCTGCCAAACAGTATCATAGGATTGTTTGGATCTGTTCCAAAGTGATCCTCAAGATTTTCTTACCCATTTCGTAACTATGGACGAAACTTGGGTTCACCACAATACACCAGAGTCCAAAGTACACTCCAAGCAATGGAAAAGAGCAGGGTCACCGCCCCCTAAAAAAGCTCGTGCCGTTTTGTCAACCAAGAAGGTAATGACTTTAGTTTTTTGGGACTGTAGAGGGGTCATTATGGTTGACTACCTTGAAAAAGGTAAAACCATAAATGCGGACTATAGTTGCACACTTTTACAACGTTTGCGTGAAGAAATAAAAATAAAAAGGCCTGGTATGTTGTCTAAGAAAGTTTTGTTCCACCAAGATAACGCTCCTGTCCATACTGCGGCGAAATCAATCGCACAAATACACAATTATAGCTTTGAATTGTTGCCGCATCCACCGCTGGACTTGGCCCCGTATGATTACCATCTCTTCCCCAATCTAAAAAAACACATGGCAAGACGAAAATTTTCGACGAATACACATCGAGGTACAAGAAGATGTGACTGAATATTTTGATGAAATTGAAGATTCTTTTTTTATCGAAGGAATACTAAAGCTAAAGACAAGATAGAATAAGTGTATAGATCATTCTGGAGACTATGTAGAGAAATAAAATAATCATTTAGAAAAAAATCGTTTTTTTTAAGGTCAGGCTCAAAACTTTTCAATGTGCCCTCGTATGTGTTCCAAATTCAAATTAATTAAAAAGTTGAAAAAAGAAAAGTTTTTATGTAACAGTATTTATGGCCAGACTAGTTAATGTTTCGGATAATTATATCTAACATTACAACTAACGGCTATATATATTACGCTTTAAAATAAAATTAAATCTGAAGTTTAATTTTTCAATATTTACCATTTTAAACCCAAATTTGTCCAGTATTTTCCTGGATTCACCTCTAAATGAAAAAAGCGTCAGGGTGACGTATTTTAATGATGTAAATTCTAAAAAAAACACAACTTCCATGTCCGTTTTGTTCGTTCTATATTTTATTCGTTCTGTATTGTATTAACTTGTTTAAACCAACCACTTACTTTTGGCAAATTTTAAATTTATTTTCGCAGTCAGCGAAATAAGAATTTTCGTTCAAGAAATTGATTAATTCTAAACAATTTCAATTGTAATAAACTATATTTGTTTAGTTCTGACGATTGAAAACTTTAACGTAATTTTTTACAACTAAGAAATTAATATTCGTGAACGTAATTGCAAAGAATCATTTTTTTTTCAGAATTAATTAGTAATATACAATGAACTTTAATCTTTAGCATGATTTTTATATTATATTATTTAAGTTGTTTATTTATAATCGTTATGTACATTTTATAGTTTAATATTAATGACATACAACAGGTAATAATAATTCTATGATGATATTCTTCCAGCAAATCATTAAGTGGAAAAAAGCGGTATATAAGCGTAAACATGAAATTATATAATATATAAGTCTACAGAGAATTATAAACTCGTCGTGTTAATAAAAACGCACACAGATATGATGAAAGATTTACTACAGGTATTCATTAGATATGGAGGAAACTTCAAAAGGAGCAATTTTAAACGACATACGATACATCTAGATATAAGAAATTCAAAACTTTCATGAAAATAAAAAGGGTAGTTTGAGATATCGTCCAATTTACAACATAATTTATTTAACAGTTTACCAGAACCAAGTTATCAAAAATCTGCGTACTAAATTAATATAGAAACGTAAGGTCGTTATAAAAGTTATAAAACTAAAGAGCTTCAATAGAATATTTATAAATACATAAATGGTACTCAAGGATAGAATGGTATTTCTAAAGAAATTTAATACTCTTGTATTCAATTTGTTTTAAATATTCTTAATAGTCGTGGCGGTAGGATTTAAGGTTCTTTTCTTTTCATTGATGGATGCAACCATAATGAATTCATTGATATAAAAAACTTATACCCTATATTCTGCCTAAGTCTAAGCCGAAACCTAACCTAAACCTAACCTGAACCTAACCTAAACCTAACTTAAACCTAACCTAAACTTAACCTAAACCTAAGTTAGTATAAAATTCAAGGATATATTAGTGAAATTAACATCGGAATTATTTGAAACGATTGAGGTTTTGCTTTGTCCTATATGTTTGATTAAATTTATTCAAACTTGGATTAAATTAAAAAAAAATTAAAACAGCTTTTGTTAATATCAGCTTATTATTTTTACCATTATAAATACCACAAGTTAATCTTGTTTGATTGAAATAACATTGGACAAAGGATATTTAAAAGCATTTATAAAACAATAAATTTTCGTAAAATGACATTTTGATATTAAATATAAGATTCTAAAATATTGCGAAAACTTTGAAACCTTTATGTCGTTACAAGCTTGCGGTTCATTTACTTAACAATAATCTGAGTAATTCTTTGTCACTTTTTCTTCACTTGTTGATCTGAGGAAGGTTCTACGTAGTTTTGTTTTGTACTCATCCTATTAGGTATCATGTAGGTTTATCTTCTTATTATTTTAAATGCATGGGCAATCAGTTAGCTATTTTCTTAATTATTTATAAGAAGAAAAGTGTCAGTTGATTTAAAAAAAATATATGAATAATTATGGACTATATAAGGTCAAGACTTAAGTTTAACATAACGGGTGGGCCAAGAATTCATTAACATTTAAATGTAACACCCCACGCAAACAAGTGTCGTACGGGGCGCAGGGATGGGTCTTGCCGCTAGGTTGTTTCTCGGAAATTTATTCCCAATGGTCGCACGGGGCCGCAGCGCGCTTTAAGTCAGTGTCAGTGCTCCTTTACTAAAGAAATTAGTAAAGAAGTTTGAAGAGACGGGATCTACACTAAATTAGATGCAAACCAGTGGCTCACGGACTTCTCGGAGCAAAGAGAACGTGCAGCAAGTTTCCGCTTCTGTTCGACGTGATCCAGATTTATCAACGCGTAAACGTTTGCTGAATTAGGATTATCTCGTACATCATTACGCCGTATTTTGAAATTTGATTTGAAATTACATCCATATAAGATCCAGATATTGGAAGAACTAAAGCCTAATGATTTAAATTTGTATAAGTCGTATGCCGAAACAATATTAGATCGATTCAGTAATTTCGACAATCTTTTGTTTTCGGTCGAAGCCCATTTCCACCTCAACGGACATGTAAACAAACAGAATTGCAGGTATTGGAGTAGCAAAAATTCCAATGCTAAACACGGAGGCAACTTCATTCTCCCAAGATAAGGTATGGGCTACAATTACAGCAAGAGGAATCATAGGACCATACTTTTTAGAAGATTCTCGCGGCCGTTCGGTTACTGAAAATGTTACGGGAGTTCTTGGCACCGATGCTACTGGAATTTACTGACTACAATCGTAACACTTGGTTGCAGCAAGACGGAGCCACTTTTAACACATCCAACGAGTCCTTGCCGGTGGTTAATGAAATGTTCCCGAAAAAGCTGATTTCCAGACGAGGCGATAATCTATGGCCACTCAGAAGTCCAGATCTATCCCCAGCAGATTTCATTTTATGGTGTTGTTTAAAGAGCTGTGTCCATAAACCATATACATTACGTCAATTAAAAAAAAATCAGCGAAGACATGTCGAAGACTTCGCGGTCTCTTTACTGACGCGTATTCGAAAATTTCGGTACTCGATTACAAGAGTGCAAAATTCGAAACGGTGGTCATTTAGATGATATTATTTTTACAAACAATTTTTAAAATATCTCAAATGGTTTTTATACGATTTTTTTCAAATGTTAACTAATTCATGGCCCACCTGTATAATCATGTTTCTAAACGTCATAATTTATGCTTGTATGATAATTCCATAAAAAACCTATTTTACGTAATAATCACAGACACAATCACACATAATCTTCTATAAACATATAAAAAAATCGTAAATAGAAAAAACAGAGTTTCATTGAAATGATTGATGACAAATAAAAAAATTATATTTATTTAAAGTGCTACTTGTATGCGTATATTTGATCTAATATACATAGTTTATAAGACTGTTCTGTAATGAAAAAGATTTTGGATATGTTTAGCAATTAGAATATCATTTTACTATCTAAATACATTATTACAGATAATAAAGAAAACTAAGTTAGAAATAAACTATGTCACAAAACAAAAAAGATAAGCAGCTCAATTTCTGACACTTAACTGAATCACACGTATGCACATTAGAGATGGAATATCTAAGAAACTTTTAAGTTACTGACCTGGGGTGGTACAAGGTTGTCAATTATATCATACTTATATGCGGAGCGTGGAGATTGGATATAGGTATATAAAAAGATGATGGTAATATACTTTCAGAGTATATTACCAGCATGGCAACTAATACATATGTATATTGTACACAATATAATAAGTCGGATCTATCTCAATGACAGACGCTATTTTATATCTTCAGCTTAAGAATTTGTAGTATGCCATGTTCATTTCCATTTCATTCATCTCGTATATAAGATAAACCAGATGAATTCGAGTCACGTACTTCTTGCTCGCTTTATAGTTTGTGAAGAACTGTAGTAGTCGTACGACTATTTGTTATTTTATGATCCATAATTACAAAGCATTCTCGGTTTTTAACATTTAATCTACTAATTTCATAACCATTAATATGTTCAATTTTCAAATTTTATACTGATAAATTATATCGTTCGAACTAAATGGTGACGATTTATTTTTAATATAATTTTATGTTTGGAAATTATCAAGTTTATATCATTTTTCAGACTTAATAACCATAAATAACGAGTTAATAGACCAGCATATCCTATATAGTATATATAATATATATATAGGAAATTATCATTTTATATATATATTTATTTATATATATAATATATAATTAAAGGTAACTTATACTAAACACGTCTCGACAGAACTATATATCATATTATCCAAATGGGGAGATGTATTTCTAAAGTTATACTGCCTATAAACTATGAAGCCTCTCAAGGTTTTCAACTGCCTAAAATATAGGCGAACAAGTTTGAGGATGTAAATGCGCTCTCATCAAGAGTGGGATTATAGGCTGAAACTGAAGCCGAATAAGTCCAAAAATGGAAATGATTATATTTGTACATATAATATTAAAACATAGTGGTTAATACCAAGCACATGACTTGTTATTGCACTATCACTACTTGCCTTTAAGATTAATATTTTTGATCGTAGCACTTCCTTTAAATGGTTGGTTTGTCGTTTAACCTATTCACTCCTCATTCAGTAGTGATCTTATTTGGAAATTTTGTTTTATTTACAGAGGTATTAGTAATAGTCCAGGATTAAATTTTAAAATTGTTATAGGCGCCATGATTTTCATTATAAATTATTTGGCTTTGCTTTACATATCTTTTAAGTTGTTAAATTAATTATATACTAGTATGGTTTATTATATATGAGAATTTCTTAGAAACGTATTTAATTGTTCATAAGTAGATAGCTCTGTGCTATTAATTTCACTATCATGCATTTTAGATATCAATGTTATTTTACCTACCTTGTTATTTTAGATTTAATGTATCTTGCTTTTTATTTACTCTTCCGCTTAAAATATTTTTCAAAATAATATTGGACATGATATTGATATAAGATTTAATTACATTTTGTATGAACAGTACTTAAGTGATAAGTATATATATTTTTCAAAATCGTTATCGAATATATCACCAGAATTAGCGTGACAATAAGCTGTTTCAGACCGGATAACACCGGTAGCGCTATGAATAGTATATTATTGTATGCAATGATTGAGAACGTTATAGCAGATGTAGCTCTAGATTTTTTATGAAACCATATATTTTATGGCTCATGGCCACGATGGCTTTAGCGCTTAGGGTAACCAGCACAAGGGTTCCAAGAGGAAGCCTCGCCTTGGACGGTTTCCCTGAGCGCGAAAGCAACTGACTCGAGGGTGCCCGTGAGGGCAGAATCTCGGTTCATTTAGTCATTTCTAACAGATTAACTAAATTAATAACATTTTTATTATTAAAGATATTTACCACCACTTTGGACTGCGTTGGCGTTGGAGAAGTGGCGCCTGCGATGCTCCTACAAATTGCTGAAAACTGGCCTGAAATATGGCAGTAACGCGAATAATTCTGTTTGCGACGCTCTCGTCACCAGTAAGTAAGGATGATGAAGAGTTGCACTCACCAGACATTTGGCATCTCATGGTCCTTGCTTGGCTCCCTGACAAATTTCTTTGGTTCTAGGATCTCTCGTGCGCAATCCAGCAGAATCGTTGCTGAATTGAATTTGAGGTTTTACGACGTCGTGATATAACTGCAAAATCCGTTGATATCCTGCCGGCAGCACCAATCCGGGTTGAGCGTAAAGTGGCCGTTTTAAAAATACAAAGTTAATTGTAATGAATTGACATAGAGGCTGAAATTCATGTCTGTCACTGTCTCTGATGAATATATCTAATTTAAGTATCCAACTAATATTAAACACGGTTCGTCACAATTTAATTGTTCTGCAATTAATGAAATAAAACTTATTCTAATGGCTGACAAATATTTCTATGAAGACTTGCTTAAACTAATTCTATTAGAGGGTGGTTCCCTCACAGTTATCCTGATGAATCTTTCTATGACAATTTACCTAAAATATAGATATAGTTAACACATTTGGGACTTAAAACTAGCTTAATTGTAACTTGGATATATTTTTATTTCTGTGATAGTTATAACCATACTTATATTTTGGTTTCATTTAGTTACATAAATATTATACATTCGTGTGTATTATGCAATATATTTAATAAGATGCCTTTCGATTATTATTAGTTACTGTCTTACTTACTTACTTACTAATATATTTTTTTATTTACCGTTTATATCAATTAGTATTTGGTGTATCTAAAGATGTACTAATGTACAAATATTTTTTTGACAATAAATAATATCTATTAAGAAAAAATAAATAGAATACATCCAATTGCAAATATCTGCAATGGTAGGGATCGTTAAGTCACTTGACAGTGGCCTGTTAGCGTAAATACATAAATTTCATTACGGCTTATATAAAATAGACTATTGCATATAAAACAAAACCTCTCAGTATAAAATACATATAAAATAATCTGTTGTCAGTACTAAAATCATTTGATGGTAGCGGGTTCCTTTTAAATGTTTTCCATATTTGGAACTAGCTCTCTCCGGTCATTTAATTCTCTCATGGGATTATTTTTCTTTGTATATTTTCTTGTAATATTTATATATTTTAGCCTACAATTTTCATCCTTACGTTTTTTTAAGTTGATTTGTATTGAAATCTATACTATAATAATGATGCTTGCTACTATTTTAATCAGAAAAAATATAAACCTATGTTTTAAATCCTAAAAATAGCTGCAATGAATAGGGTACTTAATTTGTGAAGTCTAAATTTAATGAAAAAAAAAAAAAAGGTGAGAGGTTTCGAATTTAACTGTGTTAATTTGTTTTAATTTGAATTGTAAAGTAACACCCTCCATATAATTGTTTATTATGCTATGGTATAATTTTTGTATGGGTTTACTCTCTAGAGCAGTGATTCTAAACAATTTTCGTCGCGGTACACGAAGAAAAAGATAAATTTAAAAGTTGTTTACTTACCTGTAACTTACTTTTACTATACCTTAATATACTTTTCTATTTAAATTATATTATTTACTATTTTAACATATTCATGTAAGTACTTTTCATTAATTTAAACTTGACTCGTAATGAAAAAAAGAATTATAATTTTTACTATACACATTTCTAAAATTTGGTGACACACAAAACTGCGCGGCACAGTGGTTGAGAATCAATGCTCTAGAGGCTGCTGTGTTTCGTAAGGTGAGCTTGTGGATGTGGGAATCCAATAACAGTTAACCAGATTTCCCATCTCTATTCTGAGAGGTGACATTGCAACCGCATACTGCAACTTTGTTCAGGATGGATGTCCCTTGGAGCCTTATCATCAATCACCAGCAGATGAACTCGGTGTTCGATTGCAATTGTAACTCCATTCGGTGTCTTCTATTTGATCCTAAAATTATATATATTCTATTTATATTGTTATTCTATTTTGCATATTGAATTATTAATTAGTATTTCGCACATTGCGCATGAATATTTTTTTGTGTAATAAATACATTTATGTGTATGTCTATTATTTATTTCACCGGAATGACTGACTTAGATTTGTATCTTTAAAACTTATTTTACAGCTTAACTTTTTCTTGGGGGTTTTAGTATTTATTAGGCTTACACAAAGTATGTTTATCCCTCATGAACAATAACCTTTATGAATGTTTTCTTTTTTGTGGTGTACCGTACCTGAATAAAGGTAACGAAGAAATAACTATTCAGAAGGCTACAGAGTAAGCTCGTTGGTAAATGTTTATACACCTGTACACCCCATCCTCAATTAACATGGACACACATTACTATAGTCGACGCATTATGAACTGAGGCTTCGGGTCATAAATCATATTTATCTGTCTGTCTCGCTCGCACTTACAGGTCTTGTGGAGAGGTGTAGTGATGTGCGTTGGAATTGTAGAGGTGCATATCGATAACGGGATAGGTACAATCGATATGCTAAATTATATTAAGTATTAATAGGAATAATTTTTCACTATCTGAAAATAAAAGTTTTTAATTTGTAAGATAAAATGTTTGTTTCGACGTTATCATAGAGAAACTGTATAGATCGTAATGTGGCACTGAAAAGGGCCGCTTTTGTCTTTTTATAGAAAAAGAACAACCCTTACTCGTAACGGCTAATCAGGAGTCTGAGTGCTAATGAAGGTTGATGTCGATGACGCATCGACCCCGCGTGCGCAGGTTCCTAAGTATTGATAACGGGTTGCATGGCGTCCACATTCCTACTGTGAGTGACATTTATTGCCCTTTATATTATATTATACTCAGTTAAAATGCATCGATTATACCTTTAAAGCTCACAGTGGTTTTTTCTTTGCGTCTTGTTTCCACACAATGAATGTGTCGGTTTGACCAAGAGAAAGACCACGCACTTATAGAATACCAGCATGCAATAGGAGCATGATGCTATATTATATTTGAAAAGGAATCTGGAGATTCTTCTGATTCTGGAGATTCCTGTTATGGATAGCGAGAAATCCGTTTTAGGATTTAGTCGTCACTTTCACGATCTGGTGAATTGTGTGCTCGTTTGTCGTAATTCTTATAAATCATAAATTTAAAGCTCTCTGATTATTGGACTGTGTACTGAACATATGTCACTACGACACATTATACATATGTGTAAATATCGAAATTGTGTATATTTATAATTCAAGATTCAGTTTATTGCACAGTAACAAAAAGTCATATTAAAAGGCGAATGCAGGAGATGCCTGTAAGCAAATTTACACAAGCTTTTTGAGTGATTACTTAATTTCATAATAAAATTTAAACATTTGCACAACAATATGATTGGAGTTTATTTAAATCTTAATAACGTATTGTTTACTATATTACGTAAAAATACTAAGTACGAATTTTGTTAGCTCCCTTTACACCTCATCTGCGGTTAGTACTTGAACCTTTCTCTGAAATAACTAAATTTGTACGGCTTAGGTTAAGCTCTATATACTATCCTACTACCTATGATTTGTACATTTTTAGGCAAATTAATTCCTCCAATTGAGCTGGTCATAGAATTAATGTTAATAGAATTGTGATTTATCTATAACATTTATTTATGTAAAAAGCTTCTGATTATAGAATGAAATCGGAATGGTATGAATAATCCAAATATCATGATGGATCGATGGATGGATAAGATACTCTGGCCTGGTAACCATTAAATAGAAGTTTGCTAATATTTAAAAAGAAATGTTTGACAATGCTCGGTGAGAAAGCTTCCCCCTATAGTAGACACTGCTACAATCGCATCCCGTGTGTGTATAATATGAGCGTATTGAAACCATTTTGTACAAAGTATCTGCGTACATTTCTACTTCTATCAAAGATGTAATAATTATTCACACTTTTTTCTAGTGTCTTTAGGGTGACAAACCAGCTCACAGTTCACTTGAAGGCGAGTGATTTCAGCCGTTAATGACACCCACATTAATCTTAATATGGATTCATAATGCAGATGCGTTGTCTGTCTAAATACTAAGATCCACCTCGACGTTAGTAAAAGGGCCTCCTATCCTTTATTTTCTACATGGGGAAAAGCCTCCGCATACCCACCCATGTGGAGGCAAGGATGCGTTATGTCGAACTCGAACCGACTAAAACCCCATGGAGTTCCACCTTCGTCGCGTATGGCGGAGTCACCGTGACGAAGCGACTCCACCTGCGCCGGCCGACAAAGTGGCCCCTCCTCCGGGGGGAGGACATCTCCTCTTCACCCCACCAGGCAAGGCACGCCGGGACACCGACGCGCCCTCCAACTCGACCTCCTCTGTAATTGGGAAGTGGACTGGCCCTCCTATCCCTTTTTTTTTTTTTAAATCGGGAAATACCTACGCGTACTCACCCCTGCGGGGACAAGGATGGGTTGTGTCGGACTCGCACCGACTAAAACCCCACGGTGGTCGCCACCAACACTCGCGAGGGGTCGCGGGATCTCCGTAAGGAACGGAACCGCAACCTCCCTGTGCTTCGCTGGGATAGCCCGTCCTGGGGATGTGCATGAAAATCGCACTACCCAGATACCTCGCGGAACTAGCACAACCACACGGAACCACGTCGTGCCGTCGTCCTCCTACGTCGTGCCGTCGTCCTCTTCGGAGTCGCTAATACTGAACGGTCGGAGCTCCTATCCTTTCTTTATTCTTTCTATTTTTTTCATCGTGGGGAAATGCCTACGCATACCCGCCTTCTAAGGGGGCGAGGACGGGTTATATCGGACTCGCACCGACTAAAACCCCACGATGGTCGCCATCATCGCTCGCGAGGGGTCGCAGGATCTCCGTAAGGAACGCAAACGCAACCTCCCTGCGCTTCGCTTGGATAGCCCGTCTCGTGGACGCGCGTAAATATAGCACCCCTAGAACCCTCGCGGAACTATCACGACGACACGTTACCACGTCGTGCCGTCGTCCTCCTCGGGGTACTCGGAGCGCTATTCTCGTTCTTTTTGTGCTCTGTGTAAGTTTTTCTACCAATCCTGTCGGCAAATCATACAACAACGGAAATTATAACTAATACATTAAAACATTAATCTTCAATATATTGTTATCAATGAAGTATATTTATATAAAAAAAACTCCTCAAATATTACTCTATTTCGCCATGTGCGCGTAAACAAATATTGAAGATACCTTAGCCGCGGGACATATGTGAGTGATATATTATGTATATCACTAATTGCGACCGTTCATGCCAAGGAAGTATATGACATACTTATTTCTGAATAGTGAATTACTAATAATCTTCTTTTATTTAAATTACGAATAAGATTTTAGTTATTTTTTCCCAATTACCGTACCTATACCGTAATATAGTGTTAAATGATATAGGAGGATTTAAATTAACAGGAATTGTATCTCGATAAGCGACTTCACTCTGGCAGTAACCCGTTAAGTGCCACGTCAGCCATCGGTGGTTAACACTGAACTTTCAGTTTAGGCCATATCAACCACCGGTGGCTGACAGTGTAAATAAGTTTCGAAACTAAAAAAATACATTATCTCGAGTATAATAAAAATTAAAACAAAATTAACAAAATTATATTAAGAAATATTAATGGTGTCACAAGATAGCTGGTGAGCGGGAGGAGCGGGAACAAAAGTAATCTTTTGGCGAACCAAACAACAAATAAGACAAACAGACTATATGTTTAACGTGATCATAATGTAAGATTCTAACTCTAAACGTAAATATTTGTTACTGCATTACAATACACTGGCCCTAATAACTTTATCGGGGTGATTTCAATTTCATTCATACACCGTAATACTTAAATGAATATACCATGAGAAGTTGTTCGGATTAATTCTAGCCGGGTTTAAACATAGTACACTACGACAGAATTAAAAATTTCCTACTCATCTCGATGGCAATCCACCACTGTGCGCGCCTTACGCGGTATTTTCTGCCACGCACAACTACTCTCTGGAAACAATTAACGGTATTCCCGACCCGCCACGATTTAGGAACCTTCAAGAAAAAAGCCTACACGTTTCTAAAAGGTCTGCAGTGCATCTGCAACCCCTTTGGTATTGTGGATGTTCATGGGCGACGGTAATCACTTACCATTAGGTGAGTAACAAGCAACTAGTGTTTGCTACCTATTCTATTAAGGAAACTCAAGCAATTACAACGTTTAATATGGTGAGAGTTGGGAACCAGAATTAAAATGCCTGCTAAGAATGGTAAATAAAGTAAATATAATATTGATCCCATTATTGATTGACAATGGTTAAAATCTATACTATAGAAACAAATATAAAATGTATTTCACATTATGAAGTTATAGTTCCGTTTTAACTACTTATTTCAACAAATGCAAAATATACTAACGAATGCTTGACTTAGAACTCGTGCCGCTCCTAATGCTATTTGTAATTATTTATGCTTCTGCTGCGTTGAGTTCCGCCATTGTTCGTGTAATAACGTAATCTCCCACAGATTTAGTAATTAAATATTTAAATTAATGATTTATAACGACGCTCGTATTTACTCGTTCAACATTAAGAATATTAATATAGGACAGAAGCATTGCTGTACCAGATATTAGCGATATCGATCTGACACACGAGTACATCGTCTATTCAGAGATCGGTTTATTTTTATTGCATTACACTACAGTCTTGTTTAAACCGTATTAACAATGTATGTGTATGAAAATGAATATCATAATTATTGAATGGAAAAAATATCTAAATAAAAGTAACATGGACGTCATCGAAATCATGTCAAAAACTTTCAAAAATCGAATAGACTTCGTGCGTCAATCTCAATGAGTGTGTTTTCATTTTTTGATTAGATGAGATAGTAGAAAAAAGCTAGTGTATTCTAGCTTTTACAATGCTAGTGTGTTTATCATTTAGGGCTACATCGCCACTCAATATCAGATGGATTGTAGGCAACCACTTGCCAGTAACGTTAATCATGGTTTATTTAACATTTTATGTATCAATATTACGATTAATTTATTAAAAACAAATAACATAAAACCTTATTAAAATTTTTAATAGTTCATACCTTAACCGCATAACAGGTTTTGTCATAACTTTAATTATTAAGTTAAATCACATATGATACATTATCACGAACATTTTTGTAGTTTCGGAGTAATATGAACACAACATACAATCAAACATACAAACATACCTTATAAACCTACATATTATATTAAATTATATTTAGTGACTCCATGTTTTAGAAATAAAGTACTGAAAATCATTAATTAACGTTGTTCATTTGGCCTGCAGGTTTCTTTCGTACACGTTTTATTACTATTATTTTTTTTTTGTTTATTATTTTTTATCTTACATAAACATACACTTACTTTCTTGATGTTGTTATTTATGTTTATTAATAATTATTGTCATACCTATTATATATTTGTGTAAATTTTAATTGATAATTTTTTTGTTTTTGTTTTGTTATTATTGAAAGTTGTATGCGCCTGTAATTGGCAAGCATATATGCAATGTTTAAGGTTAAATGTTAATGTTAAGTATTTTATTGAATATGTTTTGCTCTTGCCATACTTAATAAATAAATAAATAAATAGATAACTTTTGTCACCGCAATAAATGTTAACATATTATTTATCATCATTTTATTTCAATCATCTTAATACAATTTAATAACTTACCTGCCTTCTTTATTTATGTATTAGAAAGAAAATACTTGAATTCATTTTGTTAGCAAGTTTTATTTAAAAAAATATCTATGGATTAGAAGGAAATATTCGCCAATGAGATATTGTTAGATATTTATTATTTGAAACAATAATCTCTACCTTTCTCCCATATATTTAATAGGAGACTGGCGATTATGACAAACCTTTGAGCATAGTCCTTATTTAGATCAAAGTCGTTATACTACTTATACAGCGAAAATTATACGAAAATTTGCATTTTTATTGACTTCGAGTCACTACGGTTCAGAAAAGGGATTTCACGGTATAAAGATTAATCAAATCGGCTGAATATATTATTATATAGTACTGACTCTTAAGTAGGTTTGATTTGGTAGAAAACTAACATTCGAGAAAACGTTTATAATGGAGAATATTAATTATTTTAAAGCTCTTTCGGAATAGGGACCTAACTCACAAAAAGTGAAATGAGCAGCCGGATTGACTAGGGGAGAATGCCTAAAGACAGCCTTATGTTTTTTTAAAGGTTTCACAATAAAAAATAAGATATTTTATTATTTGAATAACATATTTTTAAAATATTTTCTGGTCAATTACCTACATAGTACATGTGACACAACTTTCATATATTCTCTTTTATATAAAATGCGTGAGAAGATTAGCTTCTGTCAGGTTTCTCAAAACACTTCACTTTTATAGAAGTTAGGATCACAAACATGGTGAGGAACAGAGTTCATTTGATAATAAATGATCAGTGCGACTCATAGTCATCTCTGGGATGGAACACCTTTTAATATTTCGATAAAAACCTTGTTACCCTTGATAATTTAATTGTTGTTTATATCTGTTATATTAGAATAAAGAGGGTTACGACAACTGAGCGCTTTTGTATTTGACAATATACTTACGGCACTAAATTGCTGTGTATCATCAGCGGGAAAATGGCCAGAAGGAAATTATTATTCTTTTCATCATCCGTGCTTCAATCAAGTACTGCACTCGCAGTCAATTTTCTTAAAGTTTAAATCCAAATTTTAAAAAAGCTCCAAATATTCTAAAAGTTTAGCCATCCATATCAAAACCAAATCGGCTAATCGACGGCCGAAAAAACTTGATTGCATTACTATTTATTTTGTAATATCATCTTTTGGAATCTCATTTCAGAAATTCAGTTTATGTTACGTTTTAATATTTTTTAGCTAAGTCGATACTTAAATGCAACTAAATCGTTTGATTACATTACTTTATGTAAAAATTTGCAGACTAATAAATCTGTCTGCTGAACATGGGCTACCTCTTTACAGAGTATATAAGATCATAGCCGACTAATTTATTTCTAAGACACGCAGATTTTCTCTTGTTTTTCATTAGACTATAGAACTCGGTTTGCCAATATGAGTACTTGTTACTTGCAAAAACAGTTCCAGATTTAATAAAGACGTTACTTACTAGCTGAGTGTACTTATTGCAAGATAATTATGTTCACAGATCATATTATAATGTATATCTTATAAAAAGGCCAGAGACTTGATCCAGAGAAATGTACAGCAATTATGTCAGAATTATTCCCATTATCAATACCCACTCCAAGGTTACTTAAAACTTGACTTGATGTTACGCAGACTACCTACCTAGAAACGATATATGTTCATAGCTCAGCCGATTGGATTTTACTAAGATTTTAACGTAAATTACCTTCTGTAACTTCAAAGGAAGCTTTTCTTGGAAGTCTTTTAGTTGTTATTTTCTATGTAGATACAAAACCCCTCGTTAATGTTCAATCACTCTCCCACCGCTTCCGAAACTATGCGTGTGTGGAAGTTGCTATATTAATATTAGCTAATATATTTTTCCTTTTATATATATACATATATATATATATAAAAGGAAAAATATATTATATATATATATATATATGTTGTTACTTTTTATATGTATTTTAACTTATCTAATGATATATATAGTTTGCATATTTAAATGCTTTCAACAATGTATAAAACAAGCTCCAGCTAGCCAGGCACACAGGCACAGGCTACGAAGCTTTACGTAGTAGATTCTAATCCGCCATTCGACTATCGTCTTGAACCACCTCCTAACACAAGCTGTAAAACTCAATTCGACTGGTTAACGCAATGTTACTTATTTCGTATCGTTAGCTCTGCTATTAACTTGTACAAAAACTTGTAACCTAGTACATAATTAAAAATTAAACAGTATTTAAGCTGAAAAATTGAAATTCGCAAAAAAAAAAAAAAATTGAATGAAAAGTAATTTGTGTGCAAACTTTAAGTTAAGTTAAATTGATGCAAATACAAAGTTAAAATTCTTCGGCGTCTATCCAAAAACCGTTATTAGATCGGAATATTTAATGATTATTCTCACTCTTCCGGCTTTTTCCTAATCTGACCCGAAAATAGCAAAGCAAACTTCTGAAAATTCTTCTACCCGAGGTTGTAAATAGATCTTGGGAGCTAGGCCATTGGGCGTTATTAAAGCTGTTTATATACGAGTATAAGTTAACCCCAACACTACAGTTTGATTAACGGGCTACGCAATACAAGTATGCGGGTCATTTGGTGTCGAAAGACCTAGAAGAAACGCGGATATTGAGAGGGAGTGTGATAGTGATAACGGGCAATATAAATAGTTCATAGGTCATTAATCAACTCGGAGGATGATTATAAGACTCTGTTTATGGCCAACCATTTTGACTCAACGTATGGGCCAGCCACATCTAGAGGCCTTTTGACACACTTCGAGTCTAATATAATAACGCGTTTAGACTGCTGTTAGGTTGGCCTCAGTATTATCAGACTTATTCACGCACTGGCTTCCAGCTTCCACGCCATTATGCTGACAAAATATTGTGTCACTACAAAGTGCATTAGCGACGTGTTTTTTTCCCATTCTAGCGGCTTTCTGAAACATATTGAAGGATAAAATGCTCTATTGCGAGGCAGTGTCTCAATATTTAAATACTTATTATGAACATTAAACAAATTAATTGATAATTTACTAAAGCTTTAAGCTATTATCTTAAATCTATATATGTGATGCCTGAAATAAATATTTTATTATTATTATTTAAAGATAACAAAACAAACCCGAGCGGAACGATCCTCGAGAATGTAAAAGGCGAACAA
Source organism: Teinopalpus imperialis (assembly GCA_029286865.1). NCBI lineage: Eukaryota > Metazoa > Arthropoda > Insecta > Lepidoptera > Papilionidae > Teinopalpus > Teinopalpus imperialis. The sequence continues at coordinate 6,325,365 of JAGSMU010000017.1, forward strand.
GAATATACAATTATGACATTTTTTTTTGAGTCATAGAGAGAGATCATAGCGTAAGGCGTGTTTTCTGCGTGTAATATGCTCGCATACGTTGTGAATTTATTTACGTTTCGTGTCATATATTACGTGTCATGTTCTGTACGTAATTACGAAGCGACATGAAAATGAAAAAGCTCACAAATAAATAATGTTACAGGCATTTAAGAATACTTTTTATCTTTGTTCTTTTTATATTATTTATGTTTTGTTATTTTTTTTTACATTATTATACTTTAAAGTATTTTTTGGTATTATTAGTACATTATAAAATAAAACTAACTTAAGCTTAAACTTAAAAACTAAGTTACGAATGTTTATGACTTCAAATCTTCAAAATAAAATTGGGAGTTACTTGCTATCTCTATGTTTCTTGATTAGAATCAAATCCACATGCACACATATTATTTATATGATCATGAAATGGTTTTTTTTTATGCTAGCTACTCATAACTAATAACAGAAAACGTTTGACTTGTCATCGATAAAGGATAAGTATAGTTTTCTGGTATTAATAGTACGACGATTTGTTTACAATTTTGTTTAATTGTTTAATAAATAAACGTAACATTGTTCGATTGAGTATTTTGCCAAATCCGTCACATCCACCCCATTGCAATGTTAAATAACTTTTGATATGAGTAATTTATCTCCATATGTGTAGAAGTATTATGAAAAATTCAATAATTCAATATGTTAAAATAATAAATCGGAGAAAAATATCGAGGGAACCATATCAATACGTTGACGATGGAAGATATTGAAAAAATTAAATAACTCTGAGCGACACTCGAGGATTTTGTTCTATGCTTTAGAAATGTAAAATATATGAATGACGAAGCAGTAAATGTACAAAGTAACTTGTCTCATAAGAAAGTCGCTAAATTTGTACCAGATGCAAAAAGATAATATAAATGTCACATTTGTGACTTTCATTTTCATTTAAATTTCAAATTAGATGTAGATAACGTTCTTCCTAGTGTTTCCATTGAAGCGTCAATAGCCTAATGGTTAAAGGTACGGTCTGCAAAACTTAAAGTCGTAAGTTTTGAATCCGCCATTCGATTTGAATTTGAATTTGAGAATTGTCGAGAAACATCTCATATTTTCACTAAGTTGTGTTGTTAAGTGATTACCCGAAATTTTAGTAATGTTAATATGCATTGCCAATATTTTTTTTGGTTCTTAATTGTATAAAATATTATTATTATTCTATCATATGTCATCATATCTCATTACTTCTTACTACGCTTAGTTTTAATTAATTACTATTTTTTAGATTGAGCCACGGGTTCACAGTATATTCCAATTCGCATGTTAAATTTAATTCTCGTCTTCCTGCAATCGACGACAAAACAATCGGGCTGGAATCCATATTGAAGAAATGATAAGAAAAACAAGATTAATCGTGATACATCTATAATCTCTGCATATACGTAACGCGGTCATAATTTTTTTCTATTGTCTTCGTTGTATGAGACGTCAGTAATAATTATACATAATTCTTGAACTTTATAAGTGCCGAAAGGAAATGTAGCCTCTGACAAACTTACATCTGATCGATACTGGATAGCTTCTCAAGTCCATTGAGTCTAGTATTGAAATGATCCCCGACGAATGGATCCGTAGTTTTTCGCAGTAGAGGAGCTTGATAACTCACAATGATACAAAGAGATAACCTATATATAACCTACGGCAGGCGCACAGCGATTGGCGCCTCTAGGTGTGGTGAAGATACTGAGTCCACTTTGGATGCGCACATATGGACTGCATGGGTAGAGTGGTGAAGCGCGAGGCGTTAGGAGCGGAGCGGATCTAACAAATAGCCGAGACGTTTAATCTTCATGCTACGAGGTGACCCTGTAAAAGTTGATTTAATTAGTGTGCTCACACAACAGACATTGTAATTGAATTATCTTGTAATTTCGTCAACATAACATTTCAGTTGAAAATAAACACAGCGGAAAATTAAATTAACATTTTATACTTTGTGAGCGTATGATGGACGTTTTAGAATATACGTGTTAGTGTTCCAGTAAGAGTAAGAGTATTTTTTATTTACAATATACTTACTGTGTAGTTCATGGTATCATTATAAAAATATAGATAGTAGTACACATTCTATAGTTAAATGTGATATACGAGGCATTTTTTAGGGTGATTTAAGTACTATCAAATAGACTATTAAGGCTTAAGGTAAAACAATCTGTATGTAACAAAAAGTTAATATCAGGAATGGCGCAGGGTTCTGTTACCGGGCCTATTTGTTACTTTATTCATGTAAACATATAACGTCGCTTATTAAATACAGCGAAAAATACATCATGATGAGGGTTTGGCACGACCCGAAGGATATACGAAAAAACCTACGAAATTATTTAAACAATATAATAAAGCGGATACATGACGAACAGAATAATATTAAACATCTGTTACAAACTAAATTGTTACATACATACGATTATATACTCAAGACAAAAATCTGCGCGAAATGATATTGTAGTAATTGCTCATCTCACACAACTAAGAAAGAGTTGAAAATGTTGACAGATTATAAATATCTTTGAGACTGCAGATATGCAGATAAGCAATGATCACATAAAATAAATATATTTTATCAAAGGTAAAATATGTGTTATAACTTACCTTAATCTTAACTATCCTTAATCCATATGTAATATATTATATTACATATGGATTAAGGAATATATTATGCTTCATCGTTTGCACCTATTCTATTAAAAAAGAAACTTCGCTTTAAGGGAAATCACAAAGCATTATTTAAAAAGTATATACTAGCTACGAATGAGAATGCTGAATATCACTAATTTAAAATGAATATTTTAATTGAAATATAAAAAATACAACCAAAGTTACAACACAAAAATTATACGAAAGCTCAAGCTATATAAAATCTGAAAATATGCGCTAAATTATTAATCAAACCCATAAGCCATGTAATAAAATTATCATTGGTACTAGGAATTTTCCTTCTGCTTTAAAACATTCTTTAGTAAAACGGATTTATAAAAACGGACATGAATAATTATAGAATCTTGAAATCTCCTAATATAATCAAATCTGAGCACTTCGGTTTTAGAAAAATAAGATCAAAAACTTTATCGTATTTTTATTTAATCAAAAATGTATTAGAATTCAGATCAGGGCAACATAAAGATTGCAATTTCTTCTATTTTTTTTGACATGATCAAAGCTATGATCATTGGCTTGGTTTCTAATGTAATGCTCTTAGAGAAGTTATATCGATATTGCATTGTTTCTTCATATCTTTCTTCATTCTTCTAATGGATAAAAACTTACATTACTATTAATTAAGAATCCTAGAAGTAAATTAATTCAATACAAGAAGTAAATTTTGCACACTTCACACAAAAAAGTATATAGATCTAAATATTTTGAAATTACTCAAGAATATCTCAAGGTTCAATCTTAGGTCCCTTGTTATTTTTAGAATATATTAATGAGATCCCAAATGGCACTAATTATGACTGTGTATTATTTGCATTTGCATGAATAAAAGTCGTGATCGTTCACGTTCCCGTGATAGTACTCGTAAGAGGTAACGTGACGCCTCACGTAGCAACCGTGATAGTTTCGCTAGTTCGGCATTAAATGCAATTTTTGTTAGATTGGATGAGATTGAGGATCGGCTGTCTCTTCCTTCATCGTTATCCATACCGCTATGTCCATCACGAGAGTGTCATACCTCACAACTGCTAACCACAACGCCTAGTGTGATATATTCTACTGGGACTGAGGATGCGGCAGGACAAACCACCCATGACCCTGTCGTCAATGACGTAGCGGACAAGATTGTTGGCACGTTAGCACCTTTTATACAAATAAGATCTAACCATTACTACATATCTAACTTTGATACTAGCATCCACAATTTCGATGTTTGGTGCGCTGAGATTGACCGTGGTCGCGTAACGAACCGTTGGGCTGATCATGAGTGCCTTTCGCGCATAGGTGGCCTGAAGGGCGATGCGCGCACATGGCTAAATGATTGGATTACCAACGATAGAACTTGGACCAATTTCAAATTAGAGTTCAGGTCCCTGTGCCTACAGAATATCGACATTGCAAGTATTCTTTTTGATGTTATGAGTACTAATTTGAAAAGATGTGTTACATATGCAGAGTGCATATTCTAAGTCTTTGTTGCGCTTAAACATTGTTGGCGGTTTATCAGATGATTTAAAAACTGCTATAGTCATTGAAGGCATAACAGATCCACAAGTAAAAGCTGCCGCCAGCAATACTAAGCTGCAATGGAACCGACTAATCGAATTCCGCAGTCTGAGGTGAATAGTGAGTTTGTTTCTCACATTTAATAATATAACAAAATATTTATAAACTTTTTTATCTGAAATTATCTGCGTAGATAAATAAATGTTGAAGTTTTATTTCGTGTTTACGGCCATACTTTAGCCTTCAAATTCATAGCACGTAATATCCGTTTCTTGACAACTTACTAGTAAGAGGGAAACGAGCAGAGTAATTAATCGGCTGACATGAAAAAATTATTATGCAGATTTACAGCTCGGCCTATTCGCTATCTTTCTATATTTATTGGGACCTAGATAAAACCCTTGAGAATCTTTGTGCTTTAATGATTCAGTTGCGTTGCATATTTTACCTTAAGTCATATAAGAAACCTAATTAACAATTCAAAATACTGTCAGTACGGGTTAAATTGAATTGATGATTTCTTCTTAAAACATTACTGATTATAATTATGTCTGTATATCTATGAATAAATGGCTCTTAAGTTTTTTTATCACATAATTTATTTATAGTAATTATATTCATTAAAAAAATATAAAGGAAATAAACCGTTAAATAATTGCAATAATAAACGCATAAAAACAAGAAAGAACACTTCGTAGCTAGCAGCAGGTGATTCGTGTTGTATATACATACCGGCGCAGCGTGACTAATAAGAAAAGAATTATGTATGTCAGCTTCCGACTTGTCTACAAAAAAGTAGGGCATGGTATTAAAAAGGCAAAATATGCGTAATCATGGCTGTTTACATTATTAAAGATGTTATCATAACCTGTATCAAGGAATTAATCATTTAATACATTTTATACATAATATATTAACAATAATAGGAATACGAACGATCATGAAACGATACGGAAAGAACGGTAATTTCACATTCTATGTTGGGAAATAAATCATTTATTATGTACAACAATACTTAAAAAACTGCCTAATCTTTTTACAATACCCGCTGACTAGTGGAGATGGCCAGAAGGCATATATTTAACTTATTATTAAACATCTTACAACAGTAGTTCTTTAAAAAGAAACAAAATAAAAGGAATTTGTTCCCACTGAAAATTTAAAAATAATCCCAGGAAATTTCAAAGATACATTACTTCTGCCAAGAAGATTCAAAATCCGTTAGTGCAAACATAAATCATTGATGTCAGTCTAGTTGCAACATGTCTAATTCAAAGAAATCAGATTTATAAAATTAATCTTCTTATATTCATTTAGACAATCACACTTTAACCGAGTAGAGTCACGTTTCACCCTATGCCGCCTGTAGCCTCCCTAGTTACAGCATGTATGTACGACTTGACCGAAGAAGTTCAATGATATTTAACTTTTTTCTTGATATTAAATAAAAACAAGGTGTTTTATTTAAAAATGTTAAATATTTCGCAGAAAGTTTAGAATTAGAATTTCAATTAAGGATAAATTATTTTTCGCTTCTCTTAAGAATGGTTCACAGAATTAATGAACATTAAATAGAACTTTTATCCACTATCTTACAAGAAAACCTATTATTTTATTAAACATTTGGTTTTGGTTCAACGATACATAATTGTTTACTTTTTTTTTAAATGTTGAAATATCTATCTGAAGGAAAAATATTGTTAGAGCAATATTGATATGTCGCCGAAGGAACTTTGGGATGTGCAGTATCGGTGACAAGAAATAAAATTGAGTTAATTAAGACAGATCAAACGAAGATGGCCATAATATTTAGGCAATAAGGCGCCGAATCTCTTTGTGAAAGGACCTCAGAGACTGTCAGACTACACTAAATAGTTTCGTTAACGAAGTTGCCGATTAATCTAATTGGGAACAAAAAAAATATAAAAAGCTGCATAAAGAGCACGGCTAAGGAAAAAATTACATCTAAATATGAAAATGTGGATGATATGATGTTCAATTTCATGAATAAAAAATAAGGGAATTTTTTACAGTGACGTACGAGCAACCAGTTAACTTCATGGAAAATAATGACTGCGGCCCATGTACATTAATCATATACATTAATCCCTACCAAATATTCAAGATTCAGCCCTGTTGTCTGATAAGGCATGACGTTACCTGTAATCGGGAATATAAGTAATTGGATAGAAAAATTTGAGAACATTAAGAAATTTATTCGTTAATTTAAAAATGTTGTAATTGACTGTCTCCTATATTTATAAAATGGCGTTGTACTCCGTTAATTAAGAAGTTTATCTACTCAGGTGGTCCTCAATTTAACCAATTCCTTTATAAAGATTCACACAATTTTTAATTTTTTGGGAACAGATCTTTCGTTAATTTCGCTCTTCTTTTTTCTATAATAGCTTATTCGCCGGTTATATAATATATTATCTTTGTAATCGTTTTATATGATTCCTTCCTTCCTTTTGGGATTCCCAAATGACCGAAAGAAGATTTCCAGGCAACTGTGACTTTTTGTACTTGTTTCATCTCCAGTAACAATTTCCCCTGATTAATCATCCTTGTCTTTATTACAAAGGTCCAAAAACGCTCGGAAACATTCCATGTACTCTTTCATCTGCAGTGGCGTGAGCATTCTAGGCACCTATCATCTCAAGATGATCATGAAGAATTTTAAAAATGGTCATATCAGATACTCCAATAATTTCTTCAAGTTGTATTCACTCACTCACTTTGACTCACTTTGACTTTCAATCACTTTTACAAAAAATTCTGAAGTGTTCACTTGCCGCCTTTGCATGGGGTCGTCTTCAAGTAATTTATTGCGTTGCTCAAAGAGATTTTACCACTTGTAAACCAACATTTTACTCGAGCAAGACTCCACTTTAACCAAAACATATTTTCCATTATGGTTTGAACACGCTTTTCTCGCTCACCTTGGTAACGAAGTTGTTTTACGGCGTGATATTAGATTTTATTAATATTTTAAACTTTCTTTTGTTATTAAGTTTATTGCTTCGACGATACTTCAAAGACTATATATAGTCTTGTACATTATTATGTTAAGACTTCATATTTATACTAATTAAAAGTTGCTGGTCGCACGTCATAACGGGGGATGAGATAACTCTTTTAGGTTATGACCTATCTCACTCCCCTCCAACCCTGTCATTATGCGAACTTAAAAACATAATAAATATGTCTATTTACATCATGATATACATATTAACTACACAAATGAAAAAGGTATAATTAAATAAGGAAAAATTTATAAGACACATTTCTGTAAAGTTCGAGGTCAATCGAAGCGTTTATTAAATATTTCATTCATTGTTTGCAATGCAAGAAAATAGAATGTTCGCTTGAACCGAATTAGATTGGCAAAACGCCAAAAGATTTTAATGGAAAATGCAGATAAATAAGTCTTTCACTAGAATTATATGATAATTACCGTCAATATCTTTTGTTGATTGCTAGATGAAGAATCTTAGGGAAGAGGTGGAGAGTGAAATGCCACTATCTTTGCATAAATACTTAGCATGCATATGGTCAGCAAAATAAAACAGACGCATTGTAATAAAAAATGAACTTTGCGATGGCATTACCTAAACAATAATTATTTTATGCGGTATTTTAATTAAGGATTTATATGTTGAATTTATTTTCCATGCTTCAATATTTGTGCCTGGTGATATATAACGTACTCACATTTATTATTTAATCTATATATGGAATTATTATTTTGTTAACCATTTGCATTATACAACATAGGCCGCCAGTGTTTTATATTATATGTTGGATGACCCCCGACTCAATAGCATTGACTTGAGTCGATTTCAGCGGTTGGCATGTTAGTATCCTAAAAAGATGATACTAAATATGGCCAATCAACTTAGTAAACCGTTATTTGGAATGGTTTGCTATGTTGAAAATAAATATTAGTAATCGGAGAGGCCATAGACGGTTATTAACCGAAAATATATATATTTAGATAAACAACAGGTAGGTACATATACAACGGAAAAGGTACAATGTATTTTTTACGACCTTAGCTCACTTACTATACTTACAGCTCGGTCATACCTTCAGCATTAAATAATTTTTCTGTTTGCCGATATTTAGGCAAGAGACATTTGACCACACAAATGACCATTTATACAAAATAAGTAGTACTAAATGTAAATAACTGTTTTCGTATTATTATCACTAAACAAGGAACTTTAAATTAAACACGTTACCATTTAAACTTTTCAAGTATGCTACGAATAAATTTACCCTCTCCATTTATGATAAATACACGTTCTTGTTGTGAGACTTCTTCTTTAAGTGTTTTGATATCTGCTAAATATTTGTTCACTTTTCTACAGTTTACGATATGTTAGCCACCGGTAATTATTATATATAATTTTTAAATTTATATAATATGTAAATGATATTCACGCCTTTTTTCGAAAATTCTCTCATAGATGAATAAGTCATTGTTGATATTATGATCATATGTTAAACCACATTGCTAATGAGTATGCCATTGAAATACCTACTAATGAGCTTCGATTTGAAAGATTCCAGACTAAGTTTAGATTTGTGTAATCTACAAATCTTAATCCGAATTGTGATCGAATTTGGTCATATTTTAATTGCCGTCACATCGTTTACAACGCAACTTAACCGAATGATTCTATCTTCTATGTGTATGTGCAATTAATTATATCACTGTAATAATATTTACTGATTAATTGAGGTCACGTGGTAACAATCAGCATTACAAAATAAAATAAGTTTGATATTAAATTTATTGTGTACTTTAGGTTATAAATTTGATTAAACAATTCAAGTCGTCTCATTATTATTTCATAATAACGGGTTTTCTCACTCCACAGCAAATAATAAAATCAGAAGAAAAGCTATATTAAAGAGGAAATTAATTATCTTGCCTAATACGAAAACCTTTTTCCAGACTAATTATCCATTTTATTTTCAATGAAAATGACCTTATAATTATGATAACCTCATTTAGAAACATTAATGTTTAATAATTGGATATGCTACTTTAAATTTCATTTTTCATTTCGTTTCAGTACACGTGGGCATCTGCGACCTAAGAAAATAGAAACTTAAGTCTAAGGTTATATAGATCATGTTTCAATGACAAATCCTATTTTTCACGAATCTCTTATAATGCTACAACATAGTTTTTAAGATGAGATCAACTGCTTCCAAGTTATTATGTTTACTTTTCATACACGGACTTTTAGAAAACTGTAGCAAAGATGGATCACGTATACCTTTTAAACAAAATATAATTTAACGGTATTTGGCACTCGTTGCGTTGGGTATAATATATACAATTTCCAATTGGCATCAAAAATGAACGTTAGCCGTTAATTTATATATATTAATATATATAACTGGTAAATTTCAGGTTACGTTCCGCAAGGCTCCATTTTGGACCTTTCTATCAATGACATTGGCAAATGTTTTTACACTCGCAATTTCTTTTCTACTCTTTTTACTTTAAGACTTTTGTTAGTTTAAGCGACACTCGAGATTGTCATTTCTTCCAACAAGACTTGGATAGATTTTCTTCTTTCTGCCACGATATTAAACTGCAATAATAATAATTACAAAATTGTAATAATAATAGTTAAACGTTCCGACATGTTCCTAAAATAAAATTTTCCAAGAATGGAAAAAAATAACATTTATTTACTACATACGCATTAAGACGATGTATTGTCGAAGCTATGTCCGTGTCATCCTAATGTACTGTATCTTTAGAATAACGATCTACACCTGTACTTAGAGTGTTCATACATTTTAAATTTTTGTTTCTGTTTTATATTCGTAGAAAATTATATGTCTTTGCATGTACTACAGTATAATTTGTTAATTTCCTTGGACCACAAGTCGCTCAATAGCCACCTCCCCTCGGCTGCATACGTGACCAAAAAAGGTGAGGATACGAGACAGTACCAAAGATGATAAACGCTGCTTGATGCCTAGATCCACGCTTATTTGCATGCACTTCCACTTCTGCTTCCTGAATTCTAGCGGACTTTTCGTTGAATGATCTTATATCAGCTCCAGATGCTTCCATGTTTCGCCTTTTCTTTATAAAAATACTTTAAAAAAAGTGTAAATAAATTGGAAAATATAATACGCTAAAAATATAGTACACCAGATTCAAGATCTGCTCATTGTGATGACAGATATGTTCACGTGGGCTGATTGTCGATGAACAGCTATCGTTGACGTCCTCCGAGGCAGGAAAAACCACTCCCTCGTGGGAGCGAATCTATAATGGGATAGAATGGAAAGGTCGATTGGCGACATGGCGTTATAAATATCCATAAGTACCATCACTGTCACTTTTTATTTTACATTCTATGTCTAATATCATAGGCCTACAAAACTTTCCTGAATGTCAGATAAACTGCTGAGTCGAGGGAAAAGTTTATGATTGGTGCGACTGCAGGGACATGATATTTACCTATATCAGCTATCATTGTGCTATTTACTTTATCGCTATTCTATTTATTTAAACTCAAAGCATAGGATTCGATTGAAAGAATTACGTTTTTAATCTCAGCCTGATCCTGAAGAATTAAATAAGAGGAATGTGAAGAGCATAAACCATAATTATATATATGTATGTTTTTTTATAAGCTCGAATTGTAGGGTGCATTGCAGAGAGACTACAGAGGTAAAATGAAGGTTTATATGTTCGTAAGAAATAGAAAGACCGCAATCCACGTTTGGTAGCTTCCCCACACCAATGTAAAAGAGAAACTTTCATACCTCAGCTGGCAACGAGTTATTAATGTTACGTGGGTGGCACAGAAAGTTTTTAGAACCGGCCAGTTAGAAACATTGGCAATGAAAACTTCTTTTAAATTTCGATTATAGAACTCTTTGGTTACCTAATGCGATATATATCATTCATTTATCATTTGTTTTTATGAATTGGTGGCAATTCCAAAAGTCTTGTTACATCACTAAATGAATTTAACGTGAGAAAAATGTCGGTCCATGATTTATTACGACTTTCGTTGTGGTTTTAATTAACAACAAAGCTATGATAGACATTTAATTATGACCCCCATCTCACGCCACTGTCAACAATTGGTTTAATGAGTTTAAGGGTGGGCGACATCTGAAGATGGCATCAGTGCTGCGCAACGCATGATAGAGGAAGATAAGAAAGAGAGTGACCTACCAGCTGATGCGGGCAAGATTAGGTATTGGTATGATTCAATTGCAAATATATATTACACGAACATTTAGGCATCAGGAAGCTGGGCACCAGATGGTTTCCCCATACTTTTACCGAAAACCAGAAATGCCTTTGTATGGACTAGTGTTGAGATAAATATGTGCAGGGATCCATGCCCACTTCTCGAAAGTTCTGTTGGATCCTTTATTGGACTTAATGGTGGAAAAAAAAATAAAATCACTATGAATAAGTTATTAGTCCGATAAATAGATATCTGGCAAAGACCTTGGAATCTTGGTTCTGCTATATTGTTTTTTAAATATGAATATTGAAGCCGATATATCTCACCTCATAGTTCTGGAGATATATTAAGCTATATACAATAACATATTAGCTGACGAGTGCAGTCTCATTTCTTGCCTTGCTTCCATAGGATTAAAAGTGATTTGTGGACAGTTTCCACAAGTTTAGTATTAGTGTTGTTCAGTGTCACAATTTCCAAGCATTAATTATATAATGTGGATACTCTTCTAACCATTCAAATAAAGGATTATCTGATAGGCATGCCTAAGAATTCAGATTTTTTTAAAAACAATAAATTATTTTGCAATTAACATTGCCCATAAGAGCTATTAGAGTACTGTAATTAGTTTGTAGGCAATTATAGTAAAACCTTGTTACAATTTTTACTTCTTGTGTCAGTGGAAAATATTTCCACTTGATCTTATTTCGGATATTTTATATAAAATAATAACTATGTTTGTCACATATTCTAATAGCTGTAATATTTTAATGCAATCATCATCGATGCCTACTTACCTAATAGGCATACATTTATTATTTATTTATTAGATTATTCATTTATTTAACTTTTATGTACACAAAGAATTTATACAAAGAAACTCAGTTAAGAAAAGTATGTCCAAAGGTGCACATTATTTTTACCATAAAGATCTATTTCAGCAGGCCTGGTGTTGGACATATTATCGGAAAAAAAAACAGTGTACTCTCAAAAAAATATAGATATTTTTTCAGGATGAGTATTCCACAAACGAATTCCCTGCACAGTGAAGTAGTATGTATAGTTGGTGTACTGTAAATAAATCATTGTAAAAATATTAGTGCGTAAACAATGTTCAATATTTTCTTTCTATAAACAGGGACGCGTAACATAATCGGCAACCTCAGTCCAACATAACTTCACTGCCCGGATTTTATTCACCCGTACGGCAAGGCGGATCCCATGAGTAGAATTGATAAAATAACTTACACGATCCAAAGATTTCTTACTCTTATTTATATTATATCATTCGTCGATAGAAGATTTTGTCGTTCCCTTATTTTCGCATCATATATTGCTCGCATAAGCCTTACCTTATCTATCCATTCTACGTTTCTAAACCATTACAGCATCGTTATTGTCTCAATTTCATTACTTTTTTATCATATTATTAGAAATAGTAAACAGTTTTTAAAACTTTATAGAATTCTTTACCACTTTGATTATAAATAATCAGTAAACAATTTAGTGATACTATTATGTAACGGTAAGATTTATGTGATATCAAAATGATTGAATAAAAAATCTAAGGCGCATGTGACAGAAATAATTGGTCTTTGAATAGTCTTGCTTGCTTAAACGTAATACTTTAATACCTTATCCCTTTTCAGGAGCAAGGGTCGACTAGGTCGAAGGGTCGTTAATTTCAATATAACGACACGGTAAGACTTTTCATCCGGAAAATTAGTTATACTTGGTTCCAATAAAATCGAAGAAATCATCGCAATGTTCTTCCGCAGTGCGTTGATTATTATTTGTTTATTTTTTTATTTAAAGTACTCACGATAAAAATATAAGACAAAATTAACCAAAAAAAATTTATGATCAGAAATAAATTTAAAATAAAAGTAAGTAAAAAGAAAGGAATTTTCAATATTGCTCTTTTTAGAATCACTTTATTTACCTAAACTTTTATTAATAAATTATAACGCAAATATCAAAGTTGGAAAAAAACAGTAAATGTATGTAATGTAAGTGTGTTTTCATCCGGAAAATTAGTTATACTTGGTTCCAATAAAATCGAAGAAATCATCGCAATGTTCTTCCGCAGTGCGTTGATTATTATTTGTTTATTTTTTTATTTAAAGTACTCACGATATAAATATAAGACAAAATTAACCAAAAAAAATTTATGATCAGCAATAAATTTAAAATAAAAGTAAGTAAAAAGAAAGGAATTTTCAATATTGCTCTTTTTAGAATCACTTTATTTACCTAAACTTCTATTAATAAATTATAACGCTAATATCAAAGTTGGAAAAAAACAGTAAATGTAGTTCTTACCTAGTAATTTTTTTAAATATTTTTATTGTTATCCAATAGTATAACAACTCAACAATACAATTTATTTTATTACTTCGTTTATATTATAGCAATCGCTAACTCGGGGAATTATTCGTCCGCAACTTACAATAGATCTCTGTAGCAATCTGACCAGATTTTAAGATTTACTCTTTAGTGTGGTTTTATGTTCACGGAATGGTGGGGTTAAAAGTGAATGTGGTGATTAAAGTCGTAACGTGTTTTCAGACTAATAATTAATAAAGATATGAAGCTTAATCGTAATTGTTTAATTACTCATTGAACAATCGTCGACCAATCAACTCAATCGGGAAGAAAGTGTTAAATATTGTAAAAATCGAGTACCGCACCGTAATTTAGTTCCTTACAGTAATATCCAGACGATCCAAGGCCGGAATAGCACATCGAAGTGACCACTCCAGAAATTCTTAAAAAAATCTAAAAATCTGTATTGGAGCTCGGCTAAAGAAGAAACAATTCGGAGAAATGGTTAGAATATCTGATACGATAATTTTTAAAATATTTCATGTTGGTGTGACTAAAGATAAATAACACAACATGATGCCGAGAATGTTCACGCTGCTACAATAACCTCAGTGCGTGGAATATTCCCGTGTATTTTCAGACCCTTGTACTGAAGACAAGGTAAACTTAGAAGGAATACACCATGTATTGGGTCAAATTGTTACTGGAGATGAAACCTGCGTTCATCATTATCAAGTACAAGCAAGAATCCATGCAGCGGTATAAAAAAATGTAACATCCTCAATGAAGTTTCACAGTTAGTCGGAGTACTCATGGTAACCGTCTTTAAGGACTCGGACGGAATCTTGTTAATGGATTACAAAAATAAAGATGTTTTAATAATTAAAGAGTTCCAGAATTGATAAGTAGTATTATTAATTCTGGAACAGGTATTATTAATACTGGAAAAGGTAGTCATTAAGAAAATGAGAGGAAGAAATGAAGAAGTTACGAATGCAATATCTGCGTATTTTGCAGACTAGGACAAAATATTTTATTGCAGAACACCTGCGTGAAGCAGTATAATGCATTCCTTTCTAGCGATCAGATGTGTCAACGCATTACATCTTAAATCTATATTGAGGATGGATGTACTTGTTTCTGAGCGTTAGTTATGAACGGGTAAAAATGTGCGGTCGTGTGTCATGTTCATGTAAAAATTACGGTAGTACTATTATATTTGTTAAATTATCTTACCTGACAGACACTGTTCTGTTAATTTTTAAAAATTATATATAGTTGGAATTGTGAGATATGGTCTTGAGTTCATAAAAAGATCCCATAAGTAAAAGATTTGTTTTCTTTCAGTTTTCCCATATTTGTAAAATTTCGGCTAATACTGCAATTTTTCTTTCAATAAAAACCTAATTCAAACTATTACCAATATTTATACCATATCGGTCCAGCCGTTCTCAAGTGACACGCTTACTAACGAACACCATTAAATTTTTAGTTGTATAGATGATTGAAACCAAATAAAAAATATAGAATATACTATTGAAATCTTCTTGAGTGACTAGTGCTCCGGGATAACATTGCAAGTGCATCTCGGAATTATGTTGAGGATTTTATGAGTCGCATTTATCGCCCACCATAAGGCGAACTGAGTGCTTATTTTTTATTATAAAAAACAAATAACAACTCGTATCAGAGAAGTTATTTTCCGCAGTGATTATTGCAACATGAAACTTGGAGAAAATACAGACCTTATTAAAATAATGTAACCTTTTATTATATATAAACGGAGTAAGAGATTTAGTAAATAAATGTTTCTATTTGTTTTCAAACGATCTTGGTAAAATTTATCTCAAATTTATTTAAAGCCAAAGTCCATTACTAAGTCTCTGGGAGAAGTTTTAATCAAAGTGTTGTTAGGATGGAAAGTTTAATAGCGTCAATTTGAGCGTAATAATCCCCCAAGCTTTAATATTGCTTTATTTGGATTAATGAAGAAAGATAGTTTTATGATAGCGCTCTATATCGTTTAAATTACTGGGAAACAAAATTTTGAAACATTGTACTAAACACTTCTTTGTATAAGTTAAAGCATGCATAATGGATGACAGATGC
Organism: Teinopalpus imperialis; assembly: GCA_029286865.1. Taxonomy (NCBI): domain Eukaryota; kingdom Metazoa; phylum Arthropoda; class Insecta; order Lepidoptera; family Papilionidae; genus Teinopalpus; species Teinopalpus imperialis. The sequence continues at coordinate 6,341,288 of JAGSMU010000017.1, forward strand.
ATTAACTTAAAAAAACTATGATGGAATATTTGTGCAAGGGTCATAGTCACGTTAAGTGATTATCTGCTATTATAACAAGCATAGCTAACAGTGACTGAATATGACTATATAGATTATCTTATTATAAATATACACGGCGATTAAATCGCCTAATACGTACTTTCTTAGTTTTTTCTTATTGCGGTACAAGACATGCTCCATGAATAAAAACAGAATACCTCAACTATGCAACTATGAATTAACATCAATATAAATGAACAGGTCAAGTAAAAAAAGATTAAATTAACAGCCTAATATATAAATCCCATTGGTGGGCATAGGCTTCTCTAGAGAGGGTATTAGAGCATAGTCCAGCATGCAAATTGGCAATCTTCATGTCCTGGATATATATACTTTATATACACATTTTCTCAGGATTTTTTTCCTTAACCCTCGAGGACGTCGTAAATTATCACTGAAAATTGAAAAAGCAATTTCATTGGCAAGTGCCGACACTCTATAGATCTCTTTTTGCTAGCGCATTATGAATTAAAAGCAGGCCTTTTGACTTGATTTTTGATTCTGTAAATGTCTTTGTAAGACCAAAAATTTGTGAAGTTTCTTTTTTTAAAACTATTCTGAGGCCAAACGGTCAACGTGAAATTCACATAAATCATACTTGTAACTCTCAGGCAGCTACATTTCGTAGAAGTCTTGCCATCTATCTAATTCTGAAACAGGGCTATTATATATATATACTGCTACAGAGGAGGAGATAATCATTTATGGGTTTAAAAATCCTAACCTTTACATTTATATAGTAAATATTAGGATGTTTTAACGAGACTAGTGGCGGTAAATAATATAGTTCATACTATTATCACAGTTGAATTCGCGTTTATTTTTATTTGATACATAGAAGCGCTTATCTCAGCTTATCGCTTATGAACCAATGCCAATATCAAGCCATAGAAATATATATTCCTCATTATAGAGTAGATATTCAATGATTAACACAAATATATTTAGATTATATTTCGTAAACTTTACAAATAAATGGTATTTATTTTAATATAATATTTTAATCTTAACATACCTTAAAATATAAAATAATATAGCACACGCTTTAAAATAACAGGACGGGAAAAAAGTATTCTCATATTTTGTATACAAATTTAAGATTTTTTTATCATAGTTTATTTACATTTGATTATAATATATATGTGCCATTTTGTTCCTTAACTTGTTGCTAATTTGTTGGTAGTGCCATAATCCCATCGGTGTAGAAATTTTAGGAAAAAAAAAACAATTAAAATTTTAACTTTTGATTTTTTCTTCTATCCATGCCTCTTAAATAATAAAAAAAATAATCGAGTCTGAAAGTGGATATGGGAATAGTTTGTCACTGGAATAAATCGTGCAACACCGGGTAGTTGTAAGTGTCCAGAAATTTACAAAGTCATGAATATTTATTTCGGTGTCTACGGTTATCCTATAACATGAATAGATGAAGTGTAAAACATTTAAAAAAAATCAACATTAAAAATAAATACAACAACGGTCAATACAAAAGACTATCGCAATGCTTCAGCTCTAACGATCTCCGTGTCCGTTAGTCTATTGTCAGAGAGAGTGCGATATTAATGCAAAGAAGTTAATGTGACATAGATTTTGAATGAAGGTAAAAAAAAAATGATTTTTAGTTTAAGAAATTTGACTCTTTTTTGCGTAAAATCTATTAATGACATTAGGGGGTGACAAATAAGTATTGAACGGTAAAAGATTCCTGCGGATTATGAACGTCACATTAATCCTTCGAAATCGTCCATAACTAAATGGAATCAAAGGGACAACGTGTCTGCACACGTTGTCCTTTGAGGGCTGTGTATATCTATTATAAGTACTTGTAATAGAACAACATCAATAACTTCATTTTCTTATTATTTTGTATATTATTGTCTTCAAAATTTCTATGGTATGTTGGAATTTTTCCATATATTTTTCTTGTTATATTCTTTTCACAGTTCTCTTAGTGAAATTGTGAAAATGATCTGACTAGTGAGGTCTCTGGTTTCTCTATACCATATAATGAAACTGTAACTTTTGGGTCGATAGGAAAAGTCCGTCAAAGAATATACGCGTGCAATAACTCTGATATGTTTCAAGTGATGAGACAACATATGTATGTGCTCCTTGAAGCTTTGTTGGGTTTTGATTTAGATGTTTATTGGTCGTGGTCACTTACCATGTGAACTGTGTGCTCGTTTTTCATCCTTAATTTGGTAATATGTATACTTCATTTATAAATGTAATTAAAAAGTTTTCAGGTGTGGGGAATTCAAGACGGAAATGGATGTATTTTGTGTGGACGAACGAATACTCATAAAGCTCTATTTATTCCCTATTTATTCCAAAAATCAGAAAAGATACAAAATACATCGTTAGTATATAAATAATACTTTTAACCGTTTTAAATAATAATTTAAGCATTATATTTTACCTTCATTTTTACTGTTAATTACAGTATATATACGCCACAAGTTAATTAATGGCTTTTTTCTAACAAAACACATAAAAATTACCGCGAAAGCTATAAACGCCGTATAAGCTGCGTGTTTCCTAATAACATTAAAGTTACAACTCCGAGGAATATGGATGCTAGCGTGCGATTTGGAGTGTATTTTATTTCATTAATATTAAGTTATATAATTAATTTCATGTGACTTTAAATATTTAGTGCCCTTATGTATTTTTTCCTTCATTTATATTTCTTCAAATATACTACTTTAGTATAGAAAGAGGAAATATTGTATCCGTATGTATTTTATAGATATAAAACAGTTAAACAAAATAATTCTGTACTTAGTTCACCATTGCACGCCTGATAATTTATTGTTATGTGTAAACAATTTAAATTTATTTTGTATATCTATTAGTTTTGTAACTGGATAGAGCAGATCATTATCGTTTAAGGTCTCACAATTCTTTCAAGTATTGACTGAATATTTCCTGAGTTTACTTCCTTGCTCAATTACCGTTCTGAATTGCTAATACGTACGAAAAGGTAAAACGCACATGAAACTGTACAGAAGCTTCCACAGATTCAACAGGTTAAAGGTGGCGAAGCACTTACAGCAGGCAGTTGAAACCTTTATTTGTGAGTAACCAAGAGCAAGTACCCAAATGGGAGTCTCAGATAGGGCCGCTACCCTGGGTATGAAAATAACTGACTCGAGTGCGCTCAAGAACACTGAGCCTAGGCTTGGTCAGTTACTTCCGATGGATTATCGCTAACTGGGATATTACTATTGACCACTACAGAATGCGTTGATGTTGCGAGAAATACTTCAAGAAACTCCAGCGACACTTCTTCTTCTTCAGAGGTCGGACCTCGGTTTTTTATAGTCGAGAGTAAAATGATGGACCACGATGGGATTATATGTGGTGGAACTTACAGCCAAGGGGTTTGGGTGTATGATCGCAGAGTCACGGAATCGTCGGTAGGCCAATTTCAGATATTGGGCTATGATGGAAAGTTCAAAATCAATGTGTGATTTTCATTGTGCTAGAACCACGGCGTTATTTTCTTTAGGGTTGCTATTTACAGCGTAATATATAAATATAAATTCAATAGTGAGATGTAATGTACTGTAATTTACAAAATTAATAAAATTTCTTTTAACTAAAATTGCACAAACCACTTATTTACTACTTATTATATTATATTACATAATATGATCTAATTTTGAATCAATTTTATAAGACTGTGGTTCAAATCTCGTCGGGGTCACCAGATATGGTTGTAGGTAGATAGGCACAAATAACACTATCCAATACAATCGTAGCTTTATTGTTCATCCACAAATTTATTTATGTACACAACAGTCTTAGGCAAGCAGAAGTTATATAGCAGGGGGTAAGCAATAGTAGTTAATAAACGTCGACAAAGGAAGCTAGGTCGATGCGCGATAGCGGGATATTGCGGCGAGACGAGCGTACGCTCCGCGCCGTGACAGGGTTCGGACTGGTGGATGCGGCCGGAGCGCGCTGTGCGCTGGCGCAAGGAATCATCCGATACGACGTAGCCCATTGTTCTCGAAGTCGCCACAAGACGTTTAAGATTCGGTAAAGTTTTAGTTGTGTTTAAGAATAGGTTTCGATTTCATTTTGAGTTAATGAATTAAATGTATGCAAATCATCAATCTCATTAATCAATCTATCAAAAAAAACAAACAAGATCAATGCTAAGGGTGAGCTTCTATACAGCGGTGGACTAAGATTGGGCTGAAATGACATAGAAGATAACGCACTCGGTTAAATATTATTTTGGCCTATTTTGTGACCAACTTTTAATTTGTTGTTTTGTTTTATATATGTCGTAATAAACAACAATAAACCTTAATTCATATTAACGACCCCATCACAAGCCGAAGAAGATTAACAACTCCGATTGAGTTGATTTAAGAATATTATTTTGTTTTATTTTTTTTATTATATATAATTCTAATTAAACGTTGAGTTGGAATTTTCAATATAAAAAAATATTAAATAAAATATAAAATCAAGTTCATTACATCTCATCGCTCGCTAGCATCTGAAGCTCAGTAGCGATCATCGTACTGTCCATAGAAGTTATATTCTCAGCAGATACTTCTAGGATTTTATGTAGAATCATTATCTTTCTACGGTGTCTCATTTCACTGTGGTCTAAGATATCAATATGAATTTAAAATTTACTGGAACTATTTTAAACTTGATTAAAATATGCGAAGTAAAACTTTTTAACTTATTTAATGGTAAACTAAGTGTAAATAACTTTAAAATATAAAAACATAAAATATAAGGCTCATCTTAAAATAACAAAAGGCTTCGTTTTAACAAAGCTCTTTAATAAGCAACTTACATAACGGATGGGGGATCGGTTATGTCAGCGGCTCAGGCTAACAAAAGAAACTTTTTGAATGGTTTTGTTACTTCTTAAGATTGTCATTGTAGTTAAACACTTTTTACGTACCCCTTTTATTTTAAACGTTTAAACACTAATACAATAATAACTATGCTACGCAGCTACGTCAATTACAGACAAAAAAGTTTATACAAGTTTTCCTGACAAACAGTATTTAAATAATGTGTCGAATATTTAATGCCTTTGCAAATGTAAAATTAATATAAATATAACACCCTTTATAAACAATTAAAAACTTCCATGTACCCGCTCTTATTTCAAAACAAATATTGTATTTTAAACATCAAAAATACTATAAAAAATACAAAAAGTCAGCAATGTAAATTTTCAAATAATTATCTGGATGCCATTAACCAACTGTAAATTATTACGGGGATGAGAAAATAATTATGGTTTTGTGCTCTGATACATAATGTAAAATCCCATGACGTCTTTCTATATATGATCATTAAATGTGTATTGTGTGTGTGTGTAATTTAATTATAAGAAATGTGTAGTTTTATGATATTAAGATATAATGAATAGAAAGACTTAGTAAAACATAATTAACTAATGGATGCTACTGTAAAATAGCAGCATAATACTGCTGTATTTCGTCTGGTGAGTGGAGGGATCCGGAGACCTTTATTACTACGAGGTATTACATCTCAGTCCTCAAGGGTGACGACGCGTCAGCATTATGTTTCTTTGTCAAGGATGATGAGCCTCCTGCGGCTCATCACATCTACCTTAAGGTGCCTATCACTTACCATCAGGTGAACTGTGTGCTCATTTGTTGCTCTCAATGTTATCTTTTTTTATTTCTGGGGGTACCTTTCAAAAAATACCATGCCTCCTGGGGACAGAGTTATATAAGATTTGTTTGCAAGACCCATTAACATACTCACACCCATCCTCAGTGCTTCGGGAGCCTAGATCTCCTACAAGACCGAGATACACTGCTACCTACATCCCGGATTAAGAATACTATTGATTAACAATACTTAATGTAACTGCCTTTTATAAAATATATTTTAAAGATAAAAATAAAAATAAAAATAATTTCAAGATCCGCGATATATATAAAACATAAATCAAACGTCAGCATTAATTAAGAGCCTGTGTGCCCGCCAAACCGCAATGTATCAGGAATGCAAACTACTCTCATTATAAAAATATACCCCGTACGTTTATAGAGAGAAAATTTTGCAATGGCACAAGTTTGATTCTATAAAAAAAAATAAAAAAACTGTTCAAATGAAATCACAAGAACACTGCTATGGTTCGTTAGGTGAGTAGGTATCTGGAAACTGGTAGCGAGGTTTTCCATCATAGTCCGTTTAGGTAACAACGCATGTACAATTTTGTTAAGGATATATGTAGATAGTTATGCACTGTCAGGTGAGTATGTGCTCTGTAGTCACCCTTCGCTTCATGCAAGAAACCAAAGTTTTGATGCGAATGCTCGGGCCTCGCTTACAATTAATTTCCCTTGTTTTATGAGATTTCGAATAATTCGATGTGGGATTGTAAAAAAACGTGCTGTATAATGTTAAGGTTTATTAAATATTCAGATCTTGTAAAATTGAGCAGAAGACAATAAATTTTTGGGTGTTCCGTAAATGCACTGAGAGGATTTAAAGAAGACGTCGTAATAAAATTCTTACCCAGGTTCCACTCTTCCGTTATATCACACAACACATTAACATCGACAGAATCCAATTAGCTTTGGAGGAGGATTTTGTAGTTGAAGAGTCACCAGATAAGAATTCTTGTTATTTTCAATGATAAGAAATTATAGATAAGGGGCAATTACCACGGGATTTATTATAAGCACTTTGGTTGGTCTACGACGACAGGCTCGGGACCTAGGCTTACATGGGCTCGGTCAAGATTTAGACCTGACCATTCGCCAACAGGATGAGGGAGTCAGACTATATAAAAAAACATAACGGATATAAATTCAAAGTTAATATTTTATTCTAATCTACACTGCACTTTTCGAAGTTCGTGTAAAAAGTTCAAAGATGCTGAAACAAGAGAACTTGTTAGATTTTTAGTTATTATTAATATTTATTATTACATACACGACACGACGACATTTGGTGTGTTTGTTAAAATTCCGACATTGACTAACATATATGAATTTTTAATTTTCAACAATATTATTTAGTCGTACTCCCCATGTACAAACACTATCTTCCCCTATGTCCAAATTGAGTGTTCTCATCGTGCAAAAGAATTCAATCTTTTCAGCTATTTTCAAGATAAATTTAGAAATAATTGTTTATATTGGACAAGCAATTTATAATGAAAGCGTGAACAGCCTATTGCCTTAGGGTATAGTTTACAAAAAACTAAAAAAATGCCGCAATTTGTCTCCGATACAGTTAATAAAGTTAATAGCATTGGTAGCGTTCCTTAAAACATTATTGTCAGTGATAAATGAGTTTCACTAATTGCGACCCTCCTTTTCCTTTTTTTTCTATTGTCGGGGACAAACGAGCACACAGCTAACCTAATGGTAAGGCATTCCTGTGACCCAAATCTATGCTCATCCTCGATAACGTATCATAATGCATTGTAACCCCTGAGTGCTAAAATGAAATGCTTCATCATCAGTAATAAGGGCATCCGGATCCCTAAGCTATTGGTGCAAACGCAGAAGTACTTTCGTTGTTGTCTTCAATACCAATTTAAGGTTTATTTTTCTTACATTTAGAATGACAGACAAGCACACATCTCACAAGGTAGTATGGCGATTCCTTCCGTAATACTTACACGCGATAATGAATCAAGATATCACCGCGAAGAATTGAGATAGAATGCCTCGTTACCAATCCACATATTGGATGGTTTATTTCACAAACCATAAGACATGTTACGCTAAGCAAACTTTACCCTATTATTCTGTAATGTACTTAAACTACTCACCTTTCAATATACAATCAACTTAATAAGTAAACATACGCCTTTATTAACTGTGTAGTTGATTGACAATTTCAACATATATATTACCTTTAAATCGTTTGTATTTACCATTCGTATGTATATATTGAATATTTGCGCTATTTACTACTTCAGAATGATCTTTTAAATATTTTTCAATTCAATATCCTGGATATGTAATTACACACTGAAAGTTATAATATGAACCCAGCGAAAGACGGTTTAATAATATCTGAGCTTCACTCTCCGGCAGTCTGACGCCACTGTACATACGCTGAGATACTTAGATTTATTTCGAAACAAACTACGCCCACAATTTTGTTTGACGTAAAGGATTTTTATAATCCTTTTATATAAGTGGATTATTGCATGGTAAGTGTAATAGATATGACTATATCATTAAAAGTGTGCCAAACTTTGTACTAAATTACCTGCATTATCATAATCCTGACCTGCAGGCACAGTACGGGATGTAGCTACAACCTGTCCCTTTAGGTATGCCTTAATTTATAAGACCTAGAACCTAGATCGGTGAGCACAGTCCGTCGCTTAGTAGATAAAGTCTCTAAGTTGTGCGAGCGGATACTATATTATACGCACTTCTATATGAAAAAGAGATAATGTGCTTCAGCTTTACATCATACCCATGAAGGGTCCCGTATAGTCTCAATACCTTTGGGACAATGTATACCTAGTGGAAATATAGTTTCTTTAATAGTAAAGATTTTTTATTTAATTATTGAGCGTAAGTAACAAACGAGCACACAGTTCACCTGATGACAAGTGATTTCTGCAGCCCATGACATCTACGTTCATCCTTGATATGGAATCATAATGCAGTTGCGTTGTCACTCTTGAGGACTGAGATGGAATACCTCGTCACCAGTAATAAAGGTCTCCAGATTCCTACACTCACCAGATGAAACACAACAGCATTATGCTGGCATTCTGTGAGGGCGTGGTTCTACCCCTGTCGAGCTGACCCATTCATTCTACAGCTAGAAACAAACTGCAGTATAGCTCTACCACTAAAAATATAGTAAGTGTAATAGAAATGATAATAGATGAATGTGTTTTTTTAGATTATTGACTGGGATGTTTTATTTTTTAACATTGCACGCCAGTTATCAAGTTTTACAGTGCAGTAAAATAACTTTTTATGATAAGAAATAGGTCTGAGCACTTTTAAGCAACAAAAATGTAATAAAATAATTCATGTGGAAGGCCTCACGTGAGGTTTATAACACTAAACTTATATAATGCAAACACATCTTTGGTATGGTATGGTATGGGTATGTTTCCTAATCAGACTCTATTCTAATGAGTTTATGGACGAAGTTGCTAGTGTTGAATTAGATTTCAAGCTTCTATTAACATGAACACAATCAAATTCATGGCTAATTTTGAGTTTGATTGTATATCTCATCTTATCAGAAATGGGTAGGAATAGTAAGTATCACTATTATCGTGCAGCACAGGTTTTCACAACGCACACACAGGTTTTTATCACAAATAGGACGTAGTAAAAAAGACTACAATTATTAATCAATAATTATTACAAACCATACAAACACCTCTAGGAGTTTTTAGTTTATTTGGTAAAGATGTGGCCTCTCTTAACAAATACTTAACGTTTTTTAAATATAATGATATTTTATATATAATTTCTTTGCCGTCTTCAAACATATATTAAAGTCTATATGTAAAACATTTACAGGACTATAGATTACCTCACAATGTCTCACCTAAATTTAGATCATAAGCTTAAATTCGTACGATAGCGATGTTTGACAAAAAATGGCGATTATAGAAGGAGATGTTAGTTGCCAAGTATTCTCGTAACATTTCAATATCATACTCAATTTATTAGCCATAAAAGTAGAGTAGCGATACTGTCTTAGATTTTATGGATAAAACGCATCTTAATCGCCATTCGCCATCCAGTATGCATATTATGGACGCCTATATCCAGGTTGTAGGCGTCCATAATATGCAATGACTCAAAGTCAAGCAAATTGTGTCTCTATTTATTATCTATTTCGTATCTTATTATGATTACATTCCTAAAATTTTATAATATAATTATGCGCCACAAAACATCAAATTATATACAGGAGTACTTCAGCAAGTCTTATTCATGAGCGACATTGACATTAGAATTTTAAATTACTTATGATGAGATTAACTTTGAATTATTATTCAGACATTTCACGGTTACTTAATAAAATTAAATTTCTTTTTCAACAATAGTTTATTTTATATTAATTAACTACATTTAAACATTAATACAATAAAATGTAATGTAATAAATAACAACTACGTATATTATAACTGTACGGAAAGAGAAATAGAGAGCATATGTCATTATACCGTGTGTTACTAGTCGATAAAGTCATTTAATATTTAGCGTGCGTTACCATTGCATAATGTGATTTTTTTTACAATGCTAAGTATGACAAACGAGCACATATGATAAGTGATGACCGTGGCCCATAATATATCATATATCCATCCATAACAAAGATTCAATATGAAAGTACGCTGTGAACCCTGAGAACTGAGATGGAATGCCTTGTTAAATGACCCAGTATATCCCAGAAACTAACTGCAACATGGCTCTAATACTTTTTTTATCAAAGAATTATAGATATTTAAAATCTTAGCTAATCTTTTATCACCTTTAAAAATCTTTTTAAAATATCAGTTTAATGGATTAACAATTAATTATGTATTTTAAATTACTTTCACAAAAGAAACCGTGAAGAATTATACCAATAGTATAAAATGTATGATTTTCAGTTAACTTGTTAAGTGCTTTATTGACTGTGAAACGTTAAATGAAAAACAAATAAATTTTAAGTCCAGTCGGACTGAGCTAAAAGCAGAGAAGTGTGAAGCAATCAACTGCTGTTTTTTTTATTGTTGTATGCACTTTACATGTATATAGTATGTATGTATTTTATTTTGCATGTTGATTTAAAAAAAAAAGTGAAGTTGAAAGTTTGAAATTATATTTCGTTAATATACGTTAATACTTTACTTTTCCCTCTTATAAAAAGGCGCGCTAACAGCGAGCATATTTAACATTATAGAATAGCTAAATACGAATAATACAAGATATAATATGTCTTTATTATATCTTGTATTATTCCGCTTATTTTTAGGTGCAGAATGATTGGGTAAGCTCGACCGTGTTAGGACCACGCCCTCACACAGAATATCAGCGTAACATAGCCGCATAATGATGCATTGTTTCGTCTAGTGAGTTCAGGGATCCGGAGACCAGTATTACTGGTAACGTGGCATGGCATTCTCTCCCAGTCCTCAAGGGTGACAACGCATCTGCATTATGATTCCTTGTCAAGGATGAATGTAGATGTCAGGGGCTGCAGGAATCACTTACCATTAGGTGAACTGTGTGCTCGTTTGTTACTCTTAATGTAATAAAAAAAGAACAAAATAGGGGAGCCACATTAAAGCAAAAAAAAAAGAATGAATTTGTAATGCTTTTAAAGATAATAAAAAATAACGGATCTAATAAGATTATTATACATAATAATAAAAAATATGTAGATTACATAGTAAATGCCTTTTTAATCATCACATTGTATCGTTTATAAATCTCTATAATTAAGTTGAGTGTTTAAATTGTTTTTCTGGAGGTGAAAAACAAGTAAAACACTCAACTTAACTTAAAAAAACTTACCGGCTTCTGTCTGCAACCAGCGTCTACGCTGGGAATGTACATACATCGTACTTCGGGTTCTAGGTCAAGAAAACGAATCGTATTGTGAAGAATCATAGTTTTTACTAATTAATGCTAAGGCTTTTGTTTCTCTTTAACAAGAATATTCTCTTTATAACAATTAGATGAATTAAGGACTCCCTGCTCAGCGGGCGTCCCGCTCGTGAGTCTGATTAGATAAAGCTGTAGAGGTCTCTGGACGAACAGCAATACTCATACACAAAAATGGATATATATATACAATATATATATATATATATATATATATATTGTATATATATATATATATATATCTATATATATACATATTTATTTATACATGTTTCTGCTTTTATTAATTAGTTAATTACTACACATATCATTCACATATCTCACCACACCTTGGGTTGACTGGTATAGAATGCCTTTGGCATTAAGTCCGCCCTTTGTGAACTTTGAACTTTGTTAAGGTTAATGCAATACAGAGTAAATAAATAAAAAAAAAGCATTAAGGTCTGTAAAGTGAAACGTGTTTTATTGTAATAATGGGGATGACAAACGAGCACAAAGTTGATGGAACTCGATAACTGCGGCCCATGGCACGTGCGTTGTTAGAGAACTAGTATAGAATGCCTTGTTATCTGTGATTCCTTCTCCGGCTCACGACATTTACTATACAAAACACGACAGCGTTACCTGGATATTTCACACTTGTAGTGTGTGGCCATGGTCCTTCCCCAAGTCGAAATAATCATGTTACAACTATAAACTAGCTATAGCATGCCTCCTGATACCTTTTGACTAACTGATAATGTTATAAAGCTAAGTAAAAAGAAAACACTTTAACCGTTAGCCTATCTGTTCCCGTAATGATGATCAGATGTGATATGGCAACAATTCTAGGTAACCTTTACTTTATATTTAGAGTATTAGCATACATGTTTTATACTATTTTTACTGCATTTAATTTTTATTTTAAAAACTATATAGAGGATAGCATTCAAGGCAGTGTCAGCATTTTTAGAGAAAACCTGCATATTTCTTCTTTCGTGCACAGAAGTTCTTGCTACAGAATTTTTATTAGAAATTAAACTAACAATTATCCAATTGCCATTTTTATGGATATTGATCTTTACCCAGTAATTAATTAAATTGCACCAGTCCTGACGGCGCCAGCAAATTGCAAAACGTGATAGCTATTAATTATCTTTATCATAAGTTTAGTACGGTACATTCGTTACTTTTACACCTTGGTAACACAGTTACGGTTAAGGTTGTAATTAATAAATGATAATTTATTTATTAAATAATTTAAATTTAAAGTTATATTAAATTTTAATATTTATATTTTATACTCTCCAGCTTCTCCCCGAAAACGGAGACGTTCGCATAGTATACTATCGTGTTACGTGTATAAGAACCGTTGCTGAGACAATCTGGAGTGACTTATACTTGTAAGGAGACGAATTACCATACCATCATCGTGACTCTAGTCTATGGCTCGGAGTGACCTTTTCAGGTTCGTTAAAGCAGATGCTTACATAGATATGTAAGTACCTTAGGTGCCTTAGGTAAACTCATTATCTGGTTAATCTTGATAACTTGGCTAACACATTTTCAGGTTCATACTCTGCTATTAAAACATAAATAAAAGAACACGAATAAAAAAAAATCTGATGCATAATTGCACAAAAAAAATCTTGTCCCTTTTTATATTTCCAATGTCCAAGTGAAGCATTGTTTTATCAATTTTATTAATTTCTGCAATGAAATCAATATTTTTTTATTCTAAATAAGCGGACGTTCAATTATGATCCCTCATTTGACGTAAAGCAAAATAAAAGGTAAAATTGAAATCATGTTTGCCTTGAAAGTATCGATTTGGTGATTTCTATTTAAAATTTGGCTTGATTTTATAATTTTATTTATGCACTGTATGTTCTACGCATTCGAGACACTATTTAAATTTATAGTTTCATCCATATTTTAAAACACTTATTTTTATTTTACAAAGATCGTTTTTGGAATAGAAATCTTTTACTAACTACAGAAAGCCAGAATAAACTTAGAGAGTAGAGAAAAATTTAAAGACCTTACAATCTTTGTCCACCCCAAAAACATGTATAAAAGTTATTTATAATTATCAAAATAAAATAAAGAATAAATAAAGAAAGAAGTGCTTTAAATTTCAGTAAGACGTCTTTTATTTTTATATAATAAGAAATTTTAAATTTTATGAAGATTTCTTTTTTTATTATTTTTTTTAATACACTTCAATATAAAAATAATTTAATTTCATGTCAACTAACGTCATCAATATAGGATTTTCCATAAAAAAAAGTATCACTATTAATACTTGCGAGGAAATACAGCAAAAAGTAACCATTTCTCAGACTGGTCATCAATCTTGCTGGCGACAGCGAACCGTTATCGGTTCAACCTACATGAAATAGCTGTTGTGCAAAATATTATTTTATATTTGTAATGTGTAGATTTTTAATATATACAAGCTATTCATCGTCATCATCGTCATTATTTCAAACCATCACTAGTCCACTGCAAAAAGAGAATTTATTAGTGAATGGTAATGAATCATTATTTTCAGATTATTACTTTGAAAAACATCCCGTAACATCCCCTATGTCTTATGATAATTATTTATATAACTGGCTTATGATAATTAGTTCACCTTTCATTCATAGTCGAGACTTTGAAGTAAATAATTGCATTGTATTAGCTATCTCATACAGCTTTAACTTTGTTCGCTAGGTTCCAGCAGCAATATTAGTGGGTAGGCTTATCCGGGAAAGAACCACGCCCGCACGGCATACCAGCATGAAATAGCAGGATAACTATGTTTTGTTTCATATGATGAGTGCAGAGAAGCAATTACAAATGATGAGGCATTTCACCTCATTTTTTGGAGCGAAAACGCATGTGCACCTTGAATTCTTGCTAAAGATGGATGTAGATGTCATGAGCCACAGCGTTCGCTCCACCATCAAGTGAACTGAACCACGTATAGTCGTCTTACTATTTTACCTAAAAATACTACTGTAATATCAGTACCCGCGAAACGGTTTGGATTTGGTTTTCTCTTTCGGTTTAGTTTTAAAGCGCTCCTGTAAATACATATATCGTCTTAAAAATTCAGTCCATTTAGATCCATTCACATTACTATAATACCACGTAACATATACGAAGATAAGGTCAAGAAGTAAAATAAGTAGGTATACATTTTTAACAGAAGTTATGGCCGGATTAGGTATATATATATACTAAACTAGTTTAAACTTTCAGAAATGTTATAATGGAATACAATTAAATTGTTAAATAATACATTATGTACACTTCAGCATTCAGAAATATTTATTTGCATCTGAAAGATTTCCATCGACGACGATTTAGCGATTCCGAATACCAATAAAACTTTATTGTGTCTAGCTGTATCGATTGAAAACTCAGCTCGCATAAAATTTTACGACTAATAAATGAATAGTTCCGAATTCAATTCTAACTAAATATATTTTACGACAGTTTTGTTAGTAAAATTTGTTCCTTTTGTATGATTAAATATTGATACTAACCTAACTAAACTTTAGTTTAGTTAGGTTAGTATCAATTTGATACATTTATCTTGATTGATTGGTATATTTCATAAATTTATTTATAAATTTTTGTTTGCATATACTCAGCACACTAGGCAGTCGGGTTTTTAAGATCATGGTTGGATAGATTACAACCACATAATTTACCTCACGCTAATTGATGAGTGCTGTCATTACCATCCTCAGCAAAAATTCAAGATTTAAATGCGTTTTCATCCCTGAGGACTGAGATGGAATAACTTGGCATTTCTGTGTACTCAACGCACAAACATTATCATGCAGTATTATGCCGCTATTTCATGCCGATGTTCTTCGAGGGCATGACACTTCGAGTATTCATTGATGTCGAAGCTAATTACTACCTGCAGCATTGCTCTACATCATTGGTCACAAATAGCCATCAGCTTGTGTTTTTAGTAAGGTTCAATTGTTCTGAAGGATATAGCAATATAAAAAGAGCTTAATATCTTAAATTAGGGAAGTTTAATAGTCCATAAGAATCGTTGAAGAAATTGTATAGTAAACTGACAATAAATTTAATCTTAGTTTTGCTACATTCCATTTAAAGCACTTACAATCAGCTTTAATAGCCTCTTTACAAGAAGCATTATCATAAGAAACAAATTAAAAAAATATAACTTCAACTGCATTTCCTTTTATAAAATTTGCTTAAATTTTTGTCCACATAGTTTAAGAACAGATGAAATTAACCAATTTATTTATAATATTAAAATGTGCCGAATTGTGTATGTACATAAATTGTTAATAAGTGCACAAATGTAAATAAATTAAATGAAATAACTTGCCAGTTGCAGTGTGCTAAGTAATAGATATATAATGATGATGCTGATATTTATCACCAGATAGCAATAACAAAGGAAACATGCGAGCAAAAAGAATATAGTAAGTTGCAGATGCAGTATCACAGATTCAGATTGCAACAATTTATGACGTACAAATATAGTTTCCAGGCTGGGAATACGACCCAGAAGCCACGCATCAGGTACTCTGATCCCTCACCCACGCGGTCTTATAAAGCTAACAAGGTTATTTTCACTTGTGACTTCTAACGTTCAATTTCGTACAACGTTATCTTTCGCAAACCACAAAGAAGATCTTAATTACGTATGAGAAAATTGGGACGATTAAGTGACTCTGTTTTGACTATGATAGTATTTCAAGTAACTGCCTATTTAAGTCCCATAGTTAGTAACAGAAGCCCTCTCTTGGAAGAAATTAATCTTATTCTATGACGAAGGTCAAGTACGGATTGGCCGAGAATATTATGTTTCCAAAAAAAAAACAACGCTGTTCTTAAAAGTTACAGTGGTAAAAACAAACGCAATGATTACAGAATGGATAGAGTAATTTCTTTTATGATAACTGCGCGATCAGGATGTATGCATCGTTGGTCCTAGGCATTCAAGAGCAACCTAAAATGTGTTAAACTAAACGTATTACTAAACCTAATAATAAAAAAGCTAGGTAGAGCGTGTACAAGACTCGGTAGCTAGATAGTTAGCTAGGTAGCTAGGTAGCTAGTGCATTGATCTATGCGAGTGGCTGGCAGTAAATGGACACATCAAGTCCATGATCAGGCTAAGGGGTGGTGTTTGGAAGACGCTAATGACAAGCTCTGTCATGGGTTGTACAATCTGGTATACAATCTGCTTAAATTATTACTATCTCAGATTGCACGCATCTGAACTAATAACGCTCTTGTCGCTAGATGTAAACATTACATCTAGTAACGCATCATCTTTTTGCTTACGTGTTTCTAGGGATAGTCTCCACCGTTAACATGTTGTGATAACAATTTCAAAGAGAATTTCGTCGTAGTTTTCACTAGCCAGAAGGACATCATAACCACATAATTACAATTAGGTATATAATAAAGCATTGTAAACAACAAAAGTTACTTTCTTATCTATATTTAACATGAGACAAAGGGAGCGACGGAAATCTTATCATTCTCTACATGTTATCCATTTAAGCTTAAATATTGGTTGGAAACTTTCTAACGTAGCGTACCTAAGGCCATTACTTAAATAAACTTCTTCACAATTTACTTCCTTGCAGCGCAATTCAAATCATGGTTCATGACAACTGTTGAAAACTTATTAAAATAAAAATATGTATGTAATAAACGTGTATTACCTTTGTGGATTTCATTAAATCAAATCTAAACATTATCGACTTAGTAACTTGAATTAATAAGTATAATTCACTTACGTAGTAGAAACTCGACGTAGCTATCAACTAACTTAAGCAAGAAGAGATCTGCTATAAAACCACGCGTTTATACAAGTATAGAGTAGTAGCTTAGCTCTGCTGAGCTAGAACCCACTTTAATCTCCAGCCATAAAGGTTGAAAGAAACTGACAAATTGCTGAGATGAGCACATAGTTTTCCTTATGGCAAGTGATTGCTGATTTGATTGAGTACAATGCACCTTAAAATGATACTATATATTGAATTTTAATAAGTTTTCAAAACCTATGTGGTACAATTTCCATTGGTTTGTATTGCACTGCAAGGTGGTAAAATGTCAAAGAGGTTATTGTAGTGACGGCTCAAGCTTAGTACTAAAGCCCGCCAGATCAATAACCTCCTTGACGTCGGCAAGTTTTTCCAAACTATTTAATATTTAAGCATAAATTAACAACATGTAGAGAGTTGGTCCTATCGTCGCGAGTTACGAGTAGATGAAGGTAAAATAAGCTTAAGGGGAAAAAGAAAATCATCGAAAGTTGGTATCTCGTGGGACCTGTTACTTGAAACCATTATTAAACTAATGATTCGACAATTGTGAGTATAAACAAGTAACTTCTGAATATCTCGATGCTTTGACTGCCCACAAGAGAATATAGACTTAAGTGTTAACGTTGTGCTGTTATTATAATTTTAATTGTATGATTTTAATGTAGACCATAGAAGGTTTCTTACAGAACAAGATTACAAAATACTAGTATATAGTTGATATGGTACGCAGGGTGATTAACAAAATCCTTATCTCTGAAATATATTCACTTTTATAAAGGCGTTCTATTTTACTCCGTCAGCGGTGAAAACGGACTTTTATCATTTAACCTTTTTGACCTTCATGCTAGGATGCGAGTAGGTGTGTATGGCTCGCAGTGAACGGTCACATAACATGTTTTGTGGTGTTTAATAAATTTGCTGCAATGTAAATAAAACCGTTCTAATTTAACAGCTCCAAATTCAAGATAATTTTGCATGTTATTTGATGGTGTTACTAAAAATATAAATATACATAAATATACCTGCAGAGCAAAAGTTTAAGACCACCTTAATTAAAGTAGGAAAATAAAGTAAAACTCAACTAAAGTATTAAATGTTCAATTAACCTGTTTAATCATCTAATAGAACATTGATTGACAAACAATATACTTTAGAAGCGTAAAGAAATATTAACAGTCCATGCAAAAGCTATAGTTAGCTAAACTGATTTTTCATCCAAAAATTCCTTTTTTCACAAGTCTCGTCATACGGCCAATCAATTTGTTAATGGTGTCTTGTGATATATTGTTCCAAATTTCGCAAAAACCATTCCACAGTTCTTCTCGCGAGGATGGGCCACGATTACGGACGTTCCTATCAAGCACTTCCTACAAAAGTTCAATGAGATTGAGATCCGGGGTCTGAGGAGGCCCAACAATGTTTTTTAACACCCCTTGTGCCTATTTCTCTTCTGAATTTCCTCTACATAATTTTGAGCTATGCTACAAACTTTGCTACTTTCCAACAAGATAATGATCCAACATTATCTTGTTGGAAAATAAATCCATCTCCAATTAATAATTAATATTATAAAGCAACCCAGAAGAAATGGCATTTTTATCTAAAATATTTTTGTACTGTTCCTTTTTCAAAAGTCCTTCAATTCTAACCAAATCGCCAGTTCCTTGGCTAGAGAAACAATCCCAGACCATAATTGAGTCACCATCATGCATGATTTTTGGGACTACACAATCTGACATTATCTTTTCTTGGGCACTGCGTCGAACGTAAATTCTACGTTTTGAACCGAATAGTTCAAATTTGGATTCATCGGTCCAAAGCACTTTTTTAAAATCTTCTTCAGTCCAATCTCGATGGGCAAGAGTCCATTGCATCTGTTTTTTCTTGTTTTGCGGCCTTAGCAGAGGTTTTCGAACGGCAACTCGACCATACAACTTCGCATCTCTCAGTCAATGATAAAGGTTTAACTCGGGTTTTGTTTATTTCAACGCGGATTTCTGGTGCTGTTAAGCGTCTATTTCGTTTGCTGGTAACAACAATGAAATTATTTTCACTAGATGTGGTAACTCTCGGCGTTCCGAGCGTGGATGATCTTGAAAACTGCCTGTCTACCTGTATCGAGTTATTGTCCCTTGAACACAAGTCTTCGATAACTTCAGTTGTGGAGCAATCTCACTTTCGGATTTGCTTTCATTATGTAAAATAACGATGGCAGAACGTACTTCACAGCTAATTTCTCGAACTTTTCCCATTTTATGACGTATTCACTGTAGAACAAGTTTAGATTAATTGAGATTGTTTGTGAACAAACCCAAGTAAACTCGGGAGAATCTTGAGTCAGAAATACGTGTTTTCAGGACGTTTCCTAATTATTGACCAATACGTAACAAAAGAAAAGTGATTAGTAATGAGGACATTATAAAAATATTATTACGACTCTACCACCTGGCTCTAGCGCAGCGTTTGTTAATTTTTGAAAACAATAGATGTTTATTGTCCAATAACTTAAAAGTAAACAAAAGAATGACTTCTTTAAATATTCGATACTAACAATAGAATATGCAGATGTACATTTCTTTTACTTATCCTATGGGATTTTATTACAATTGATGGATGTTGTTTATGTGCAGCGGTGTTAAACTTTTGGCCGGCAGGGTAGTTGTAAGTTGTGTAGTAAGTTATACATATAATAAGATTTTATTTTTTTTATTCCAATACAAATGATCGTGATGGTACGTGATCTTTTCTCGATAGCAAGGTTCCGATATATTTTCTCTCTGGGCACTAAAACGGCATTTTTAATTACCATTTGAGTTGATTTTGTAGAATAGGTGGCTAACGAACAAGCAGTTCACCAGACGGTGAGTGATTACTGCCTTCCATGAATATCCACAACACCATACGAGTCGCGAATGCATTGCCGGCTTTTATAAAAGATGTCGGCTCTTTTCTTTTCGTGGCAGGAGATTTCGTATAAAGCGCACAGTGGTGGATTGCCAACCATCGCGAGGATGAAGATGAAATTTTGAATTCTGTCGTGATGTTTAAACCCAGTGGCTGGAATTAATCCGAACAACTCCACATGGTAAATTCGGTACAAAATGCACAGAGATCATCAACATCTCTTCGCAACGCCAGTGAATCAAGCCGATCGGAAAGTACCTGGTCATCCATCGCTCTCCGTTGAATGCGGTGAAATGGCAGAAGCTGGTACTGGGGTATCCCAGCCTAGAGATAAATAATATATATATATAATAAGTGAGGCCGAACTTTAACCGATTTGTAAAGCTGCACACAGTGGGCCGACATGAAATACTGTCTCGCTCTTTTAGGCACCCCATGTTTTTTAGAGGCCAATTTGGCCTTACGCTCCTAGTGACCGTGGAACTGAACGTCGCTCGATATGTCAACGTCAAGGATTCCGATACTAACTGAGGTACCAAGGGGAGTGTTATCATAATAAGGAGAACAAAGGAATTCTTTTCAAAGGTAATTTAGTTTATTTCGCTTACCATACCATACTCGTTTTACGCGTATTAATATTACCTACAGCTAGTTTTTAAAGTGACGGGCTTGTATTGATATCTCACTTTAATTTTATAAGTAAGCGTAAGTAAGAATATAGTAGAAGTAAATTTTGCAACATCGAAATTTACCTAAAAATTTCTAACCCTAACATTTATTACACTGTTTTATTATAATTAAGAATTATCATGTTGGTACTATTAATGTAGAGTCATATTTTACTTTGAAAAGCAAACAACTTCATAACAATCGTGACACCCACGCGACGTAACAAAACATATTTTCTTCTTAATGGGCCGTGACCTTTTGAATATTTTCTTTGTTTAATTCACTATAATACATTCACACAATAGTTAGATTATTTTGTTTCACCAATTTAACAGAGATGCCATGTGATGCTGAAATTACCATGATTGTTACTTATCAGAGAAAAGACGTTAAGTAGATGGTTTACGCCTAACAGAGGTCATAGATAATTAGAACAATTGTTTTATAATTATAATATAATTAATAATTAGGTCGTACTGAATGTTTCTGGATTTTCATATAAAAGCCCAGATATTTATGATACATTTATTGCTTTTCAAAGTATTTCAGTATATTTTAGGAATGGTATAAAATTGTTAAAAGACCCTTTTTTTAGTGAATTGTGGAATGGGAGGTGCACCTCTTCGGTCGTTCTTTCTGTCACGTAATTGTGTAATTTCTGTTCACGCCACGGGTTGACTGGTCGACAGAGAATGCCTGAGTGTGCGGTTTGTACCCCTTTTTGTAAGCTGTAAAGTTTTAATAAATATACGCAAGCTAAAACTATGGTTTTGTCCACTAATATAATACATTTTAGATGTAAGTAGTTATCTAAAATTCTTTCTTACGAATTATTAAAATGAAATAACAATAGTTAACAGTTAGTACCAATAGTTAAGTTAATAAAGACAGTCAAAATTAAACAAACCTAACCATTATTAGTTAATATATGCAGACTTCTTTAAATTTAGGTTACATACTAACCAATATAAAACAAAACACGGTATCATAAAAAAATATCATTGCAGACGTGACATTTATATATATACTTTACAGAAAAGGTGATAAACAAGAAAGCAGCTTAGCTTATGGTAAGTGATTACCCCCACCCATGAACATCCGTAACTCCAGAGAAGTCGCAAATGCGTTACCGGTCTTTAAGAAAGATACAAGCTGTTTTCTTGAAGTCCCTAAGTCGTAACGGTTCGGAAATACTGCTGGTGACAGCTGATTCCACAGAATAGTTGTGTGACGTGAATGTGGCAGGAAATTTAAAAGAGTACAGTGGTGGATTGTCAACCATCGAGATGATGAGGATGAAATTTTGAATTCGGTCGTGATGTACGATATCGTAAACCGTCATCCAATCATCTGATTTATGTTGATTAAGCAAACAAAACCAATATTTTAAACATGATAATATTTTTTTGAATCAAGAAGATTGGTACATTTGGAATACTTTTGTATCTATATACTATGCACCTGAGATCTTATCCCTTAAAATTTATATTGGACCAATGTAAGTAAAGATTTGACAATCTAATTCTCTATAATCTAAATATACTTTACTATAATCTTATTTCATTAAACGCATACAACCCCGGTTAGAGATAAACTGAATTTTTTTTTCCAACCACGCTTGAAGAATTATGCATATCTATGAAATAGATACCTAACCAGTGGATCCGACTATCCTGATACCGCATAAAGAGGAGCTTTATAACAACAGTGGTCCGTGGGATTATGTTATACTAACAATTCTACTGTTATCATCAGTAACGATAATAATGCAGACGCGTTGTCACTCCTGAGAACAGAAATGAAATGTCAAACTACCTACTAAGTTTGTTAATTATAGTCATTGATTTTTATCAATTACAACATGAAATACTAGCAGATACTTTCCAATTGGCTTGATTCACTGGCATTGCTAAGATATGTTGCATCTCTATGAATTTTTTACCGAATATGCCATAATATGGGGAATGTTCTGAAGCGCTTTTCGGATTAATTCCACCCTCTGAGTTTAAAGGTACATCAAGACAGAATTCTAAATCACATTCTCATCATCTCGATGGATGTAAATCCACCACTGTGCGCTTAACGTGAAATTTTCTGCCACGCGCAACTAGTCTGTGTAGCTGCTGCCAGCGGTATTTCCGTACCGATGCGACTTAGGGACTTTCAAAAAAAGAGCCTACACCTATCTTAAAGGCCGGTAGCTCATCTGTGACTCCTTTGTCGTTGCAAATGTTTATGGGTGGTGTTAATCACCAGGTGAGCTGGTTGCTCGTTTGCCACACATTCTACAAAAAAAAACCTGGATTCTAATCTGGATTTGGACCTAGTTCCAATCAAAAACTAATTTATAAGAAAAACACGTGTTTAACCTTCTTCCGCCATACTTATTATATTAAGTATGTATACCAGATGTAGTATATCACATAAGGGAATAGAGCGACGAACGTGTACCATTGTGGTTTTTTCTTCATTTTTTTATTCCAATACAAATTAGACAATAGAACATCTGATGGTACGTGATCTTTTCTCGATAACAAGGTATATATATTTTGGGCACTTTATACTCTGGGCACGGGATTTGTATTATCATAAATTGTTTTTTTTATATAGAATAGGTGGCAAACTAGCAATCAGACACCTGCGGTAAATGATCAGTGGTGATCACCTATTCCTGCGTATATATGGGCAAATGACCATTTACGTATACAGGAAATGAAGACAAAATAACGAACATGATCTCCATCTAATAACGATTTGGCTTATCAATATTACTTTGAAATAACCTTATTTGAAATTCGTAAGAATACGTATTCATACCGTTACATACCGTTTGTATTTAGGTAAATAATGGCATATCAAAAGAAAACAATGAAATTTATTTAAAAAAATATTTAATATAAATTTATCGACAACCCATTATTTCATTTCATTATTCGACTAGAAATAATATTCACGGCTTACATGTATTTATCTAAAAGTATTATCTGATATTTTAAACACATATGGTTTGAATAAGAAATATAATTTTTACTTAAAAAAATATTTACAAGATCAAAAGTATTAGACAGGCACTCTGGTAAGAATGAAATTATGTCTATAAAGTTATAACCTGCCTAAATTTTATATTAAGATATTTTAAGAAATAAATATTTTTATAAATAAAATAAATTCGAATGATATTAAATTTCATCTTTGTTTATTTTTTTTGTTAATGCAAAATATAGAACAGTTTAAATTTTTTATGTTAAAATGCACTTCCAGGTACATATATATACAAATAGATAAGTGTATTACAAAATAATTTTAATTACATTTTTATGGATAAATTATAACTACAATATGTAAAACTTTAGAATTATTTGAAATATACGGTACAGTGAATAAATTTATTGAAATACAATTAAATTTAAAATAAAAACCTGGTAGCGTGTTACCGATACAAAAAAGGAATATGTTTGAGATGTTAGGCCGTTTTACATATATTTATGTGTTGCACTATGCTCCTCAGAAACATAATATAACTACCGACACATATCTTGAGCAATCAATAAAGTACTGAAGCCAAGTTTCTTCAATGGAAAACAACGATAGCGTATTTACAAATAACTGAGCAAGAGTTAATTTAAACTACGTCTAAACGAATCGACGAACGACGAACAACGTTGAGAGAACGCGTGATCATCTAATCTTATAATCTCACCGGCCTTGGGCCTTATCTAAATTCGCTGAGCAGATCAAAAAATTTACTTCTATGCAGGTGAAGATTACCGCTCAAGATCGGTGCCGCTAGATTGTGGCTAAGATTTGTGGTTTTGCCCGTCTAATATAATAAATACTGCATTAACAATATAAGATTTTATTATTTTTCTTCAAATCGTATCTTTTTCTTAGAGAGAGTTTTTTAGAAGAACTTACTTTGCAAGTTAAAATATAAAAACTGGTAGTTACTGATACAGCCTAAAGAATCTAAGGTAAGTGCAAAAAGTAATATACCGACCACGTAAACGAAGCTCATAAAATCCACATTCAAAAAAGATACTTTAGAGCCAACCACGTACTGATATAGTCGATAAGAACGCCGAGAAAAATTACAATCGTAAAATTGTTGAGATGCACAGTAAGCTACAAATTAAGCTGTGGTATGGTTATTACGGCATGACGTATCAGATTCATTATGACTTATTCTCTTATTAAAATAACTAAACTAACTTGCAGCCGCGATTTAAACTCGCTAGTAGGAAATCTATTTTATTGAATTAAAGCAAATGAATAAATAAAAAATATAGTAAACTATTAGTATTACGTTTTATCTAACCATGTTTATGGCACAAAAACTGTTTAATGACTCAAAAAGCTATTTTTTTCTTAAAAATGTGTTGTGAAAATATTACTTATTACGTACATGTCTTTAAAAGGAAAACACATCAACTAAAAATATATACTAATATATTGTTATTTTCTCACGATAGTGTCTTTGTTTTGGTAAAAACGGTAGAAATATTATGAAATATTGTTTATAAACCCCTTCATCTTTGCCATATAAATAACAAATTATAAATATTAATAACGCTAGGTGACTTAATTATCATACAATAATAAATTATTAAACCGATTTCCATGAATTTACAAAAAAAATAATTTGACCAACGTCAAAGTTTTATAGTTTTTTTTATTACTATAGCTGATTTGAAATTCATAAAATAAACATGTACCAGTATAGAGTCGTAACTCGGTGCTTTTGAACTCGGTGTTATAAACTTAATAAATATAACTATTAAAAACAATTGATATCAAAGATAAAAAGAAATTTCTTATTTAATTTAAGAGTGCTTGTGGTGTAGTATTCGAAATATTGAATTTCATATACGTGCTAAAATATTCCACATGATAAAGGTACTTGACATATAAATACCAATTAAACCACATATTTATTAAAATATAACTTAATTGCTTTAAAATGTGGTAGGAAACTATTTCACAATTAATTTTATAGATAGATATCAATATTAATTTAACATAATAATGTATACGTTGAGTATTTAGTTTCGACTAAAATAATAATATCTATACAAATAGAATCGTTTAACTTCTCTTTAATTTTTACACAAAAATACTAAGCTTAGTTGGAAACTTTTATATATACAAAATCACTAATATTTACATAGCTAATCAATAAATCACAGCTCCTGATTGAAAAGTTACATTTCACAATGTGAAATTTGACTAGAAATAGACCATCAACAATAATATATTAAATATTAATTATTAAGCTAAATCATCTAATTAGTAATCACTTCGGCTTTTATTTGGTATGACACTTTCTTCTTGTTCACGTTTTTCTTTAAAGATTGCCTACGACTTCCACTTTCTATACTAACTTCACTGACTGATTCAGCGTCTTGACAATACGTAGTATTGTCTACGCATGTTAAATGTCTGTCCACGCAATGTATTTGTTCTTCGTAGTTGGAATGTGTGTGTTCTAATGTTCTCATTGGATAGGATTCTATACAATGTCGATCGCCGCTCCGTCGTCCAGAGCGACGATCCCGACATCAAGAGCAACGTGCGCGCGGCGGTCGGCAAGTGCCCGCACGGGCTTGTTGTCACAACCGACACATCTCGTGCTGGGACACTGACGAATACATCATCGTCGACAAAGGATACTGTAACGTGAATATAACTATGATGTTATTGGCCAAATTACACGTATTACAACGTGTATAAACACGTTATAATATATGTATATATATACGACATAACAGAAGAGACATTAAATTTAATTATATAACGTAAAACACAAAAATAGTTGTAATATCTCTCATTCATATTATTTGTATATAGTATGCCACTTTATTAAAAACTATTAAATTAAAATTAGCATACAAAAGATCGTACGTTTAATAGGTTCATGCATTAAGAGTGACGCAATCTGTATAATATTACATATATGTATAGAACAATGTTCTAATATTAAATTATACATTAATATACAGAGTGTACATGACATATCCATAAGAAATAAAAACACATATATTTGCTCACATTTGTCCAAAAAGTAACGATAGACCAAAATATTCTTATTCAGAGTTGTTTTAAAGATGTTATAATATATACCCAAACTACACTTCCATTGAAATTTTGTAATTTTACATTTCCTTGCAAACATAACTTTTTTTTATATATTGAGATTAATAAACGAGCATACAAGTCACTTGATGTTCAGTGATTCCTGCGGCCCATGACATCTACATTCATCCTTGACAAGGAATCATAATGCAGATACGTTGTCACCCCTGAGGACTGTGATGGAATGCCTCGTCACCAGTAATAAAGGTCTCCGGGTGCCTTCACTCATCAGACGAAACACAGCAGTGTTATGCTGCTATATTACGCTGACATTTTGTGATCAGAAACAAACTGCAGCGTAGCTCTGCTAACTGTTGTATTACCTGTGTAAATTTTTTATATATTAAAACGATTCAAACTTTTTATCAATATTTTTACATTCATCTTAATTTTCACACATTTCACCTAATAGTAAATTATATCTATATCCATCGTCAACAAAGATTTAAGATGCTTATGAGTTTTCAAACCTGAGATGTGTGAGAATGCCTCTTTGACTGTAATTGGGTTCCCGAATCCGTACACGCCATACGAATAGCGCCATCCTCTAGATGTTTATTCTGTGAGGGTATGGATGGCTCTTGTCCGGTGACCCATTCATGTTATAGCTAGAACGAGGCTGCAGTGTGAGTCTACTACTCTAGAATAGTTTTAAAGTTAATAATTAAATATCTCATTAAAGATTTCTCAAATTAAACGCATGTATCTATCTATTATTCGGATATCATATCGACTCTGTTTATTAATACTTATTTTAGATTAAAAAAGAAATTAAAATATATAAATGGAAAAAAACAGTTTTGGAAATAACAGCCAATAACCCAACCAACATTCAATGGCATCTTTGAAAATAATGTGAGAGGTTTTCATGCAAACTTTGAAAAATGGTGACGGTTAGAATTGCAGACAGTCATTTGGAATGTTAAAGTGTTCAAGAAAAGGTTTACATTATTGACAAAACATTTGAAACTCGATATTATGTGCGGATAAAATTTTTAGTAGACAATTATGACAATCAGACTAAAAGCCAGGAGAATAAGTTTTACACCAAATCAGAGTGCAACAGTCGTATGAAGTGAACAACTATTCACACATACCTCTCATATTTATAATGTTTATTACAACTCCAGTTATAGGCTCCATACTGTGTTACTACACAATAGCTTTTACTTGTAACTATTTTGCGATTATAAGTCTACATGATGATGTATACATTTATTTTAGACAAAATTTAAATAAAGGCACTTAGAATTGGAGAATATATAATACTTTAATGTTTATATGTACGTTTGTTCACACGAATTTTGCCTAATTTGTTGAATGCCCATGATTTCACTTGATGAATAATAACGACGAGTGGTTCGTAACTGAAATTAAAAATAATAAGAAATGATAACACAAAAACCGACGCGTCTTTATTCATCTGATAATATTTTATTAATACACAATAAGTTTACTCACCTGTGATTGCTTAAAACGCAGCTGAGGTTGATATTTTCGACGCAACTTTCTAGGACAACATGTACATAAAATTCTTAGGAAAGCCCTGTAACAATGTAAACATTTAGAATCTTAAAAGCTATTTTCCCGAAGTCTATTACAGTAGGTAGGTTATTACAACAGTTAATGTTATCAGGTAGATTTACGTATGGCATTCAATTTCTTTAAACGATAGAAAAGATGATGAATCCTCTGCTATAGTCGACGCATTATGAACTAAGGCTTCGGGTCATAAATCATATTTATCTGTACGTCTCGCTCGCACTTACAGGTATTATGGAGAGGTGTAGTGATGTGCGTAAGAATTGTAGAGGTGAAAATAAAAGTTTTTAATTTGTAAGATAAAATGTTTGTTTCGACGTAATCATAGAGAAACTGTATAGATCGTAATGTGGCCCTGAAAAGGGCCGTTTTTATCTTTTCTAGGGATGACGCATCGACCCCGCGTGCGCAGGTAGATTGGTATCGATAACAGGTTGCATTGCGTGCACATTCACATACTGCACACACTGTCAGTGACATTTATTGCCCGACGACTCAGTTTAAAATGCGTCGACTATAGTGAAATTGTACGGTGACTCATCACCGAACTCGCCATACAATACAGCAGCGTTACTATATACTTCACTTTGCTATTTTATGAGCATGTGGCCTTTTTCCCTGTCGAACCGACCCATTCATACTTACAGCAAGAAACTAGCTCTATTGTGGCTCTACTACTTTAAAAAATATGTGAACATCAGTAATAGTTTTTCCGTTTCCTTTTGATATACTGAACACAACTATGTTGCTTTTTTACGCAGGCATTCTCTGAATTTTTATCCCCGGTCGACTTATACTGCCTATAATTTTTTGACTATAGCTCGTAGTCTGTGTTGGAAATAGTAGTATTCCCTATTCTTATTATCAGACATTATAATATCCATTACCAGATGGATAGACGATTATCTTAAGCCACCACTACAAAGCGAATTTCTAAGTAAATTTGAACACATAGGGAATTTCCTATCTCACTTTCCCGATTTTCTTCGAAGCGGGATAGATAGATGTTAGAAGTTATATCAACATTTGACATAAAACTTATTAGATCTCAAACGTGATCGAAGTGTCAGTTATAGTTCGAAAGTGACTTTTTGCACGAAAGAATATGACGGAACCAAGTTTCCATTTTTAATCCACGGTCGCCGAATGGTAACTCCTACGTTTTATAATTTTCGTCACATCATGTTAAATAGATGAATTGCAGATATAACAAATAAATAAACGCTTATGAACATTTGATTACGTAAGTTTTTAAATAGTAGCTATCATGTACGCAATCACGTACATACTTACCTCAATAACAAGGAATTTTGGCCTGTGAAAATTTAGTTTATAAACTATTAAATTTAATTTACAAAAATAATACGCGACTATGTTTTGAAAGCTTATATTGGTTACGCGAGATGCCATCTAAAGTGTTCTCTAAATATCAGATCTTTTCTTTGTAGTCTCTAAGATAAAATCAATTGACGTCTTTGGGTTAAATATTAGATCTAAAGCGAGCTGTTTCTCTTCATAATTTATGAGTTAACGGCCTTGTACTTCAAACGGAATACAGTCTTTATAGGTCTTGGACGTAATATATAAATCCTATTTTATCCTACACTATACCCATACTTATTCTAATAATATTGATGAGTAACCATTAGATAAGAAAAAGTACGGGCAAATATATCACTCAGTGCAATATATGGAACTATTATATACACATACTACTTATAGCCGATTCTGATACTTACCAAAGATTATTACGTCAGTGGAATTCGACCTCCATTACGAGTTTATTTTCATAAGGTGTTTCCCTTTATAATAATTTTGAAGTTAAAAAGTATTGATTATTTTAAATGGTTCACGTTACTCTTTCTCGCATATAACACACGAGTACTTTCTAAGCATAGTTATTAATGACATTGACAACGTTTTGCTATATATATATATATATATATATATATATATATATATATATATATATATACATATATTATAAAAAACATACCTTCTGAAATCTCGACTCCAACATGCATAAATTACGGGATTCATTGAAGAGTTAACCCAGCCAAGCCATGTCACGACCACGTTAACAATTTCTTCGTGAGTAATACACGATGAACATATGCCTGATAATAAGTTCACCACAAAAAACGGTAGCCAACACACTATAAATACACCCATAACAATACCTAAAGTCTTAGCAGCTTTCTTTTCTTTTGCAAACTTAGCAAGTTTTCTTGACAAAGAGAAATTCTTTGGTATGTGCTTATTGTGTGCAACATTTGTGAGACGTGTTGATGAACGAGACAATCCATTGTTTTGTAATGCCGTTAAGGGCTCTTGGTCAGCTTCTTCAGGAGTGCATCCACCATGACAAACTTCCGTCCTTTGCCTTACTGTCCCACCACGGTGAATTCTCAAAGTCAATTCCAGTTCACCACTTGGCCTCATTACTTGTTTTGTACCAATTTTAAGCGACCGTGTTTGAATGGACGCTGCACGATATATACGATAATACGTAAATACCATAACAAACAGAGGCAGATAAAAAGATATAGTTGACGAAAATATTATGTATTCTAAGTTTTCTGTAAATGGACATTTATAATCTGGTACTTCCTCCAAACGTACTGCTCGCCACCAAGCGATTGCTGGAAATGATATAGCGCCAGAACAAACCCATACAGCAGCTATTAGAAAAGCAGCTTTTCGGCCGCTCATGCGCATTGGATAGGTAATTGGATCTGTGATTGCCCAATAGCGGTCTAGTGATATCACACATAAATTAAGAATAGAAGCTGTACTAAATAATACGTCTAAAGATCTCCAAACATCACACCAGTCTACACCAAAGAACCAGGTATGCTCCAGGACTTCATACAGCGCTGAAAAGGGCATCACTACAAGTCCAACTAAGCAATCTGCCACTGCGAGAGATGTTACAAAATAATTAGTTGATGTATGTAAGTATCTCTCCCGCACAACTGCCATTATAACAAGCATGTTTCCAAAAACAGTAGTTAGTGAAAATAGAAGTAAAAATGTGACAAGAAGAGCACGATCTTGGAGTAAATGAACATATTCATTCCAGTGCGCAATCGATTCATCTGTACCATTGTACCTTGAACTGTTTACAAAGGTGGCATTGAACTCTAAACCGGCGTTATAAGCCAAACCTTTAGACTCCCATGTATGTTCCGGCTCCAATTCCGAAATATCAAGTTGGCCCTTTGCCACCAATATCACTGGTTCTGAGACATTCATATTTTTAATATTGTTATGCGCTCTCTATCCCCATGGCTCGTGTTTATATTTTCCTTGTTTTGTTTGCAGCCATTTGTAAATTATATTCTTGGCAGACATATATTGAAATTTAAATTTTAAATCCATTATCCAATGACATATTTTGTTTTCCCACATAAATACTCTGCAAACTCTGAAACAAATAAAAATACAAATAATTAATAAAAATATTACAAATATATATTTATTGGTTAATGGCTTACAAAAAAAAATCACACAAACGATTAATTATTTCTCCTCATTTCATCCTTGTATTTTGTTAGGGTTTAAAAATAATGTTTACTTCTTCACTATTTAGAGTTATCTTAATTGATGACGATAACTAAAACGAATAAAAAGTTTATATATAATATAGTAAATACAATTAAAGCTTATATAATTTATGCAAATGGAATACAATGAAGTGTTTTACCCTCAACATATTCTTGTTCGAATCCGATATAAATAGCGTTTAGGGAACAGGCGGAAAGATCAAACAAATTCTGCTCTACGGGCCGTGAACAACCCGTCCACATGAGGGCGCTTGAACCAATCTATACATCTTTTATGCTGCTTAAGCTCATCCTACTTTGAGCACTTTGAATTACACATTTCGAAAAAAGAAGCTTATTATTGCCGCATAAGAAAATCACAGACTTACGAGACCCTTTTGAATATAAACAGATTTTTCTTGTGTACTTAAAGTGACATACGGTCATCTGATGGGAAGTGATCACTGCATCCCATGGCATTCACACTCATAGCAATGAGTGCTTGTAATTCATATGTATAATCAAAGTATAATAAATCTCAGGTTGGGGCCGACAAAATCTAATCCAATTTAACGCCATGAAGACACAATTTTGCGCATTTACCGCTAAATAGAATCCCTTCCTTGCATTTCCTAATTTTGAAGACGGGGAGTGTTTGCTCCTTCAGCTAGTATCGTAATCCTTGGCGTTGACATATCGCGGTCACTTAGACGGTCCTCTAAAAAACTGGACGTGCTTTATAGAGCAAGAAAGTATTTCATGTCAGCCCATTGTGTGCAACTTTACGAAGTGCAAGTTCGATTCACAACGAAGAACGACTCGTTCGAATCGTTTATGATCAGGTATTTTCTGATAGGCTTGTTTCACTGGAATTGCGAAGAAATGTTGCATATCTGCCTTTTTCACCGAATTTACCATGGGGAGTTATGAGCAGTTGTTCGGATTAATTCCAATAGCTGAGTTTAAACATTGTGCATAATGACAAAATCCACCACTATGCGCTTTACGCATAATTTTAAGCGACGCACTCTGTGAAATCAGTTGTCCCCAGCGTCATTTCCGAGCCGATACGATTTAGGGACCTTCAAGAAAAGAGCCTACACCTTTCACCGGCATTGTATCTGTGACTTCTATGGTATTGCGGATGTCCATGGGCGGCGATAATCACTTACCATCAGGTGACCTACTTGCTGGTTTGCCACCTACGTGATTACTACCGGGTAATTAATTACCATCTATAAAAAAAATACTATGGAGCTAAAACTGTGATGAATAAGAGTATAGGTAATATTTAATATTCAGTAATAAAGTATTCTATCACAATTATCACCGAGTTTTCATTCTTAGTACGTTGCTAAAACTTTGCTGGTCTGGTCTTCAGTCGTTTCAAGACCTTAGCTTACTCAACTCCAGCCGAAATTTGATCCTGACCAGATATCACTAAAAGTGCTTGGTAAGTGTCACCAATGGTATGTATGCAAATATCGATAGTATTATATAAACTCGATTCTAGTCCTCAGAGCTGTTAGTGCATTTGCATTTTGTTTACAGATCATCAAGGATGGGTGTGGGTTTCTATGGGCTGCAGAGATTCACGTAAATTTTATCTAATAACATAAAATATATTTATCTGTGGTATTTAAACAATTAGTTTTACCGCTATGCAGCTTATTTGAGAATCTCGAATTAGTCGGCTCGACCGGGAAAGTCCACTCCCTCACAATCTACCTAGAAATGGCATCACAACCATACTGTTTCATATTGTTAAGATAAAGATTCGGATACCCAATTACCGGAAACGAGGCATTGCAGCTCAGGTGATAATGCATGCTTATTTGACATTAAAGTGTACAGTATCTGATTGTAATTTAGACTGACAAACGTATAGATTAGATCTTCCACGTCCAGTAGTGGACTGTTATATTTTATTTTTCAGATTATAAAACTTATATTTTACTAATAATTATATTTGGAGCCAGAGGAAGCGAAGAAAACTTCCAACGATCTAACGGAAAACTTTTCAAAGTTACACAGCATTTGCGGTGAAATCACAGCCAAGTGAAAATAAATTTTCCATTTTACTTAGCTCTTAAATTTTCACCATACCATACATGAAATATCATTCAATAAATATTATTAATTTATTTTTAGCACATTTTTTATTATTGAATTTGCAGTAAGGTGTTATAGTGAAAACTAGGTTTTTCCAGATTGCTGCTGCACTCCGACCCCTGTGGACGAAGAAGGTCGACGACAACAGAGGGGGCGATAATACGATCCGAGGCCCCTCATAAGGAGGTACGAAATCTCGACTGGGATCGCTGTCTATAGGGAGGACAGGTAGATTTTTAAAAGCGGCCTAGAACACAAGGAGTTTAATGTAAGTTTATGGTTTCGGATGCTGTAGAAAGTTATAGTTCTTTTGTTTTCAAACATGCATATTTCCCTCACATTGTCTATCTATATATTGATAAACCATCACTATAAATTGCAATTGTAATTTTTAATAGGAGAGCTATATCAAAATAACATTTTATATAAAATTAAAATTTATAAACCAGAAAACGAAAGGCAAAAAATAAGAACAACTACTACACATTCAAAATTTTACAAATAACGAATGATCAACACGAGCGAGATCTTCGTTACCCAATAGAATTACTTAACATTATACAAAATGTTTAATGTATGATGTACAAATGGCTTTATAGACTTTTTAGAGGAGAGTGGACTATTTCCAAGGTTTTAAACGTTTACGTATATTTGTTTAATAATACATACAATACAAGGTATCCAATGTTACAAATTTGGTAGTTTGGATGTATGTAAAAAAAATAATTTCACAGAATATATATATATATATGTATATATATATAGCGACTGATATATAGCGAGTGCGACGAAAGCAGATACTTTTGAAAAAATACGTACATTGTATAAAATTAAACGATTATTATTTTTATAATTGTTATTAGTACTTTATTGTTAACAACAAAACTTAAATATAATAACGAGGCTTTATTAACTAAATGCATTTTTATATTGCATACAATTGGATTAATGCATATTATCGTGTTTAATTTGAACTTTTTTGTCCCGACGTTTCAAGTGGTGTACAGCATTCATAGTCACGGGAGGATTGAGGTATTTAACGCCAATGGTAACTCGGACTACCGTTAGTAACGCAAGTACCCCGTACCCCGTACCCCAGGGGTACTTGCGTGGTTGTTGCGTTCCGTCTGAAAGTTCTGACCAACGTTTGACGTTTAATTTTGTTTTTAATTTTTCTTTATGTTTATTCTTGTTTTACGTTATATTTAGTTATTTCACTTGTTTAGTGATTCCA
This sequence comes from Teinopalpus imperialis, assembly GCA_029286865.1. Taxonomy (NCBI): domain Eukaryota; kingdom Metazoa; phylum Arthropoda; class Insecta; order Lepidoptera; family Papilionidae; genus Teinopalpus; species Teinopalpus imperialis. The sequence goes on from JAGSMU010000017.1 coordinate 6,376,890, forward strand.
TAGATTTATTAAAATAAAATGTTGTTAAAACTGTTATTTATATGCGTTAAAATCCTCTGCTTTATAATAATTATTAGAAATAGCCATATTTTAAAAACTTCCTACAGTCTATATCCCTTCCAAAGTTTTTATAAGCAGCTTAGCAATAAGAAGATCAAAATGAAATATATATTTCGAGAAACTGTCAGATTTTGAATCAAAATACAGAAATGAATAGTAGTTGCCTATGATTTTTGGCGTTACTAGGAATATCGTATAAAAGGGGAGAAGTACAATAAAGTTTATATAAGAAAAGTTATTATAAGAAAAGTGATGACTTCACTCACTTGTTAATAATTATTTAGATTTTCGTTTTCGAATATATAATAAAATATGTCAATAATTCTATACCTTGTGTTTTACTGAAAAGCTTAAAATAATTGTTTCTTCAAAAAGCGTCAATAGCCTAATGGTTTCGGGTACGGTCTGCGAAAGTTAAGGTCGTACATTCGAATCCTCCATTAGTTTTTTGTCGTGGGCCATCTCCTAGCACAAGCTTTTTCGTCTTAATTGGAGTGGTTGACCGGAATGTTATTAATGCTTATTATTCTTTTAAAAAGAAAAATAAATGGCTCTTGAAATCGGAATACAGATGAGGGGGGGATACAAAGTTCTGTGAAGTACTATCGGGCACCAACATAGTCCCAGATCTATTGTTTTTAGTACTAGCATAATAGCAATACAGAAATTAATAATCGAATTAATTAATTATAATTTAAATCATAATAGTTGTATTAAGAAATAGCCGTTTAAAATATTACTCTACTTCCCCTTAGCTTGTAGTTCTAAAAATTAGATAATTTATAGGAATAAACAACTAACTATTTTAACTATTTTTTTACATATCTACTGGACATACCTAGGTTTATAATGGCTCAGGGAAAAAGATTTTTCGTCTTTTATTAGTAAAAAGTTGCAGTAAAGTCTCTTTGTTTATACAGTTTGTGTCTGGCTGGTTTTGATACACAATAATATAAACAAAACATATATAGATGAGATTTTAAAAACAAAACATATATAGATGACATTTTAAAAACAAAAATAAAAAGTAAAAACGGTTTCCCGACATTTCTCTATTGTTTTTCTGTCCGCCAAAATAAGTGAATCTAGCGAAATCTAGTGATTTTTAAGTTTTATTATAAAAAAGAGTGAAAAATTTAAAAAAATGTGACGTTTATGGACTCAACGTAGTATCAGTAAGAGTAGCACAAAATTAGTTCAAGCATTTTCAGTTCGGGAATGTGATGTATGTATGTCAAAAATGAAGTTCGCTCTGGTCCACCCGTTACAGATACAGTCGATGCATTTTTGAAAAAGTGGAGCAAGATCGATATATTAGTAGTAATTTTATAGCTGGAGAGCCAAGGGTTGACCACAAAATGGTTTTGAACCATTTGAAAAAGTCTTGATATACAAAAAACTTGATGGAAATGAAAATGAATCATGTACTCATTTGCGATTCTCTATTGAAACGAGGATGGATCACCAATGAAAAGTGAGCCTACGACAAAAACGTGCGTAAAAAATAGTATGCGTAGTAAGGGACTTCACATACTGTAGCGAAACCTGGATTAACTCGCAATAAAGTGATGTTGTATGTATGGTGGGATTGGAAGGGTATCGTTAATTATTAGCTTTTACCACCGAGCAAAACCATCGAATCGGATCGCTACTGCCAACAGGGGAGGACTATGGGACTCGAGCAGAAATAGAAAAAATGACCAAAATTGGTCAACAGAAAGGGTGTGATTTTTCATCATGATAACGTCAGACCACACACATCTTCAGCCACTTAGTAAATATTGAGAGAGCTCGCTTGGCGTTATCAAATGTAAATAAACTAGGATAAAAAATATCTTTAATTTGTATAAAAAATACGAAAAAACATTTTCTCTGTTCTGTCATGTCAATTCCGTCATAAAATTGTCGTGATTACTTCACTCAAACTTTACAGATCTTGTTGATGCCGAAAGCAAGTACATTTATGGCGGTATCACAATCGCTAGTTTCTAGTTTATACGCGTGAGGTTTAAACCCTTACTTTTCACAACACTTAAACTATTATAGTACTTCAAAGTAGTGCTCACAGACTTAGTTCAAGGTAATGCTATAAAACTGATATATGCCTAATTGTGCTATGAAAAAAACGCTTATATTAAAGTCCATAGAAACATACATAGTAAAAAACTAAATCAAACTAAAAACTGTTTAAGCTACTTAAATACATTAGGGGTAATGATAAAAACACGTGAGGTTGTAAGTCTCTTTAGGAAAAGTTATTATTTAAAATATATCACAAACAGTACGACGCAATGTGATAACTTTGAATTTGGGTCTTATTTCTAACTTTCCCAATAAGGAATTTACCCATATAGGAGGTTCCGCAAAGTTCTCTTACGGACGAAGCTGTGAGCCAGTGATAAAATATCACTTCCACAAAAGTTTATCATGATATAACTTCAGAAAATAGACGAAGTGAAAAACATTATGGGGAAATATTGCAAAAATATCCAGGAGCTTTTCATTTTCTTAATAATTCGTAACTTTACAAATTAGGATTTAGTTACGTGGGTATAAATAAAACTAGAAAGAATGACGGAAAATATTTTTGATTTTTGACAAACAAAAATCATGAAAGTACACATAACCAGCAAGTAAAATGATTGATTTTTGATGAGGCACCCAATTAACGTAATATTAATGTCGTCCCCTAAACAGCACTTTATTTTATTTTTTCTGTGTGGCGTAGTCGTTATACATGTCTTTGGCTGCTGCTTCGCGGGTCCTGGATTCTATCTATCTATATATAGAAGGATGTATCTTTGACACTAGATCTGAATCTAGATCTAATTGCACATGAAATAAATTGGACTAGGTAAAGAGACAACGAATGCCTTTATGTATGTCCACTATAATTCATCGTGCAGTCTTCTGATAATAAGCACAATATATCACTGTGATCGGTCAGTTATCACATTTCCTTATATTCATTAATTACATTGCATGATTTGGCTGCGCGTAAATAACGACAACATCCCTGCGTCTAAGCGTACCTTTATATCTCCCATAGTGGTTATATCGACTCTAAATTATTACTCTCGAATATGATGTTTCTATTGTTTATGTCCCTTTCTTTCATCAAACTTTTTCTATATATTATTTTTAATTTTCCATTAAACTTCTTTTATTATGTATAAATCGGTCTCTACCAAGTAATTAATTATGGTGTACCAGACGCGATGGCGCCTGCAAATTGTATCACGTAAAAGCTATTAACATTAAACATATATTATCTTAATATACTTTCTTTATTAATTGTTATTACACTAAATTTATTATGTGCTGGGTTACGCTAAATATTTCTGGTTTGTGATAAACTAAAAAGCTTATAATGTATCGTATTTACTGTTTCTTAAAGTAGTGTCCCGGCCAATTTATGTAATCTTAAAATTAAACATTCTATAATAGAATGCTCTAAATATTTCAGTAGCATTGTGATACTAGAAATATATAGTTTTAGAGTAAATGTCGAAAGAGACCCTACAGCCTAGCTTGACTGTAATTATATATTAATAAAATCATAGTTACACATCATTTGCATCATTAATCCAGACCCTTATTCTCACTAGCATCGATATTCAATACTACATACGATTATGTGCAGCGAGTTTCTAGCTACAAGGTTCAGTTTGGAAGGACCACGACCACAGAATACCAGCGTGAATTAGCTGCATGGCGCTGGGGTATCTTGTGTGGATTGTAGTCTAGGGACCACGAAACATTCCATTTCAGTCTTCAGGGGTCAGCAAATGTCCATCTTAAACAGTATCAAACTACAAACTCCACTTTAAAAATATCCAACTACATTTTATATTCTTCGTTCTAGCAAACTTCACATTACAGTTAGTTTTAAGCTGATTGACGCTAACGATATTTATTATACTCAGTCTAAAGATTTTTACCAACGATACGAAAAATGCTCATCTAAAAGATCACCGATTCACACATCCCACAAAATAAAGAATATAATAACAGTAAATTTAATAAAACAAAAGACCAAATACATACTACAATTTATTTTTCCTTATCGAATTTACGACATTGTTTTATAAAATAAACTAAAAAACTAAAATAACGTTTAATTTATTTATGAGCTTCCAAATGGCTGTATTCGTTGCTGTTAAAAGTGAAAATTAAAATACAAAATGAAAAACCGGAAATCGCATTCAACCAAATGCACATTTTAAGCACATAGTAGACTATTAGCTTCTACGTCCTATTGACTTATTTTGAATTTCAAAGCACCAAAATCCGTAGTAAAAGGCATTTGGAATTTAAAATAGTGTTTGACTTCAAGTCCGTATTTTAATGATACATGACGCTTTACCTTTAATTCTTTTATTATGGCCATCTCTAAAATTTCACGTTTATATTAATTTTCGTAAACGTTTAGGCACTAATGATTATACTAACTAGTATCAGTATTGTTCAAAGAGCCATGTACCGTTTCACATTATCGCCATGAATCTAGTAGTGGATCCATCCACATTAAATATACAGGAATTAAGGTACAGGCCTCCTTAGCCTACGCTAAAGTGCTTGTGCAGATATCTTCAATCAACCATACTCAAAAACTAGTACGCTGAGTAACAGAGCCAAAGCATTGAGCACCACAGGTGGCACTTATAAAAGTAAACTTACTGAGTTACAAATGATCGATGAAGGATGATCCGAAGGATACGTTGGAGGAGTGGATGAAAGAGTGAGAGGAGATGAGATGATTTTCTTTATTAGTACATTGTTATTGGAATATTTTGGTGTGACACGGTTACAATAAATTAAATGTGTAATTAATTATTAAAATTTTAATATAATATTTAAATAGTTGTAAAATAACATTTGGAAAATACGTATATAAATAGTATATAAAATTCTAATTTTAATGTTGGTATATTGATTTCCATATCAAATTGGAATTGGCCTCTGGCCGTTTAATATGGAGGGTAGATTTTGTAGTTAAACGGGTACTATAAAATTCATAATAATATAAAAAAGTAAGTAATATAAAAATTGGATCTAATGAATATAATGTAAATATAGCTTAAGAAGCTAGGTCCAATTTTTGCCAGAGTTCCTAGGTAAAATATATACTGTTGATATTTCTCGATATTTTGAGTGCCATCGATTAAAATCGAAATAATTTTGTTGAGGCAGAGTAGTATTAAAATAATTTAAGGACAAAATAACAAAATTAGAAATTGGGCGGTTCGTATATTTAAATGGAACTAAAACTGGGAACTATATGGAATGAAATCGTACTTAGATTTCTGTATTTTATATGAACTATTTTGGTGTGATTGGCGTATCAACCGGTATGAGTTAGTTGTTAACTTCAAGGGTCAAAACTCTTCCCATAAAATAGTTATAACAGGGGATAACTTTACGATGCTCCTTTTGTTAGACAGTGCTTCGTACGATTACTTTTTGTTATTTACTTTATATTGCATCTAAGGGAATAGGGTTTGAGGGTTTTGCCAAATCACTATCTAAAGTCGTTTATTTAGGTTATATTTTATATGTTTATAAATTATACAAAATTACAATTACATTACGGGTTGTGTTTTTGATACTGTCAATATTATTTTAGCTAAGACTTAGATGGCTACCTCGTTACTAGGAAAAATATTAACATTCTATTGATCCTATTCTAAAAGCAGCTGCATAAAGCTGATTTACGCTGGTGCATAGTGTACCCGACAAAATAAATCTTGAAAAAGATTACTGAACCTTATTGGCGTACTTTATACTGTACGACCACATGCACAAAATTCACTGAAGATGCATTTTATATTCAAAAAGTGTTTGAAAATGTAAAACAAAATATTTTTGTTTCCAGGTTCTGATGACTTTGACTTATTATTATAAAATAAATTTAAAAATAATTACCTTATCTTAAAAGTTTATATTAATTTTTTGAGATATTTAACTCTAATTGTCAAGTCTCTTAATTGCAAATTTGTCGATTATAATGGTCACAAGATTTCTAATTAACCATAATTTTAACCTATTTCATTTTAAAATTTAAATGTAATAACATTTTTTATAATATCATTCAGCACATCAAAACGACGTCGTTTGCCAATGTTATTTTTAAATAACATCATAACGTCGGTTTACGGAAACACGCAAGGTGAGCTACTTCCGCCAATCTTATGGCTTCTAAGGAAGTATGTATTACTTAATCAAAATTATCTTTTATACATTGTACACATCCCAGGTATTATAATAATATGATTTTTATAAATTGAATATACACATAAATGAAATACATAAAACACTTACGTGCATCTTTTCTTTGGAAATAGGCGCATTATCAAGCAACTAAAGCCACTTGACGCATTTGTTGGTAATAGTAAGAAGGTCAAAAGCTACGAATGACGTCATTGCGTCCAATCTCAAGGTCAAGTTGTGCATTGCTAAGTTCGTGGTCCGACTGACTCGACGATTTCTCGATCGCGCAGACAACGGACCACACCCAAACCTATACAGGATAGCACCTTTGCATGCCCGTCCACCGGACTATGACTCGCGAGCGTCTGTTATTCCCTCCGGTTAACGTATAGCCGAGCGAGGCCAGTCGTTATTAGGTTTGTAGTACAAATGTTGAAGCGACTTCGATATCTAATTTAAAAACTAATACTTATTTAAAACTGCCTCAGTATGTTCTTCGATTGTGGCATTATACACAATGTAAAAATCTTTATTTCTTTCTTTTCATATAGCATGTCTCCTGGCGACTGAAATGGGAAGTTAGGAAGAGATGTGCTCGATGTATGCTTTTTATGCCTTTTAGCACATCGTCGTCACATTATGATGTGGGGTATGTACTGTATAAAGTAAACATGCACTAGCCGTACTCTAGCGGTGGAGAAAGGACCAGGTGGGTAGTTACTCCTCTGAGTGGCTTCCCGGGCAAAAGGAGTAGTCCTAAGATCCGTTTCCTACGACCCTCATGGTTATGGATGCTCCGACACCACATGGAAGGTCAAGTAATGCAGAATTCTATTCCTCGAGGCTATTCCAAAGATAGGCTTTACCAAACCCTTACCATTCCATAACTAAAATTAGCAGTATATCTAAAACGAGAAGAATCTCGTACACTCTATGCTGTACATAATGTGAACTTTCTCTATACAGCGTCAAATAAAGAGCAAATGTATTAAACCTTAATTTTTCTACTTAACGTTATTTTAACACTAAAACTACTTTCATTTGACTACGGTGATCGGAGTAAGAAGAGTTAAGAAGGATGTTAAAGAGAACAACCTGGTTAATTTCACATACAAAAGTTTGTGTGAAAATAGGATATTGTTTGAGACTTTCTAAAAGTTAGCAATTGTAAAATTGTGTGCGAATTCAATATAACCCTACAGGAATAAACTTTTTGTTCATAACGAATTCACCTCAACTTATTCGAGAGTCGCGTACAATCTTTCGAAACTCACTTCAGCCTGTATTATAATGATGCATATAAGATGGTAAAGGAAAATTTAGCACCACGGTGTAGTTATAGTATTGTATATTCTCATATAAGAAATCCTTATAGTAAGGCCTATGTTTAACAGCGGACTTGATAGGCCGTGATTATAATAATGATAACTTGGGACTGTTTAGGGTATAAAATAGTTTAATGTTCTAATGAATTTCTGCAAAATTACACTGTACAATTTAAAAATTATAAGTATATAGTAAAATATATATCGTTAACAAGAAATAAAATGTTTTTTATTAATAACTATATATAAACCTTCCCTTCCCCATAAATTATCATGAAACATGATCCTGAACCACCTAGTAGTAGGCACCTTAGCTAAAGCCGTGATCTAAGGGTCAAGTAGCCGATATTATCGTACAAGATAGTATTTACGTTGTACATATCGATTGATATAGTATCTTATTTTTTTCTTACATGCGTTTAATTAAATCTTTAATAAATAAATTCGTTGTCACTCTTCATATATAACGATAGAATGGCTGGCCACCAGTAATAAGTAATACCAGTAATAATCTCTAGTTTTCTTCACTCGCATTTTACGTTGATCTTATCATAGCGTGGTCCTTCATCATTCGATTCGACACCCACGACGTATGTAAGTTCCAGTAATGCAATATACCTAATCCGGCCATAATTTATGTTACAAATGAAAATGCTTTTTTTAATGAAGTAATGTAATATTATTAAAATTTATACCTACATATTTTATTAGTCTCAGCAAAAAATAAAAAAAAAACATTCTATTCGAAATGGTCACCTTTGGCTTTTATACGGGCCTTTAATCTGTTTGGCCACGAATCTATGGATTTACGCACTGTTTCCAAGGGAAATTTCACCACTGCTTGCTCCAAAGGTTTTTTAAGAGACTCAATGGCACCGTAACGTTTAGAGCAGGCGATGTCCTCTAAAACTGACCATAATTTGAAGTCTAAAGGGTTGAGGCTAGATGAAGGCCAGTCTTCAGCTCTTATAAAGTCCAGAACGTTGGTTTCAAACCAGGTTCGGGTTGTTCGTGCCTTGTAACTAGGTGCAGAGTCCTGATCACTTTGGCTAAAGTTTTCACTCCTTTTTCACTAAAATGTTTGCGAGTCCTTGATAAGACACGCCCCACCAAACCATCACTGACGCAGGATGATGACCACGTTGTACCTTTCCGACCACTTGAGCAGCTTCATTAGAACTGTGAGCGTACACTTTATCATTTTGCTTATTGTAGTGTTCTTCAATCATGATAATTTTTCATCGGAAAAGACGTTATTTCTGTGCCTTTCACCTGCGTATCACAGAAGGCGTTTTGATCGATCCACTCTCTTTAATTGTATTGATTGATTTAGGGCATGTCCTGTATATTGACGATAAGCACCGAGCTTCAGGTCTTGTTTTATAATACGCGACAGAGTCCTAGCGGGAATGTTCATTTCTCACGATAAGATTTTTTGTTACCTAATGGGGTTTCAACGTATTGTGGCTTTAACAACATTAACAGCCTTTGTAACAGCTTTTGCTTTGTAACTTTCTAACAGCACGCGGCCGCCCTAATCTTTTCTGGTCTTCGACAGAGTAAGTGAACACACTATTGATGGCAGTTGGTAAACCATCAAAATCTAACACACGTCTATCACGTAAATCTCTTGGATATATCTGCTCCCAACAAAATATCTATTCCCGCAGGGTTATTCAAATTTAGCGAATTAATAATTGTTCAAATGTGACCACTTGACTGTCACGTGCTAAAATCGCACTAAGTTGAAACCCCCTTAATTTTGTTTAAAACCAAACACGGAACACAAAATTTGTTATCACCATCAATAGGTAAAATCTTACACGAAACAACACTTTTCTCCTTACCCACATCAGACATACCGTGACCACTAACCGACGCACACACACGCTGACGCGCTAATTACAATCGATTCGCGAATTGAGACGTCATGAACGACGATTGGGAACGTCCAACAACACACGAGGTAGTTCTGAGCCTCCGTCGCACCACGCAGGCCGGAGTTCACTAACTCTAAACTTTTCATGGCCTCATATGATACCACAGCCTGCAGCCTCTGCAAGTTGACACTCGCGTCGTACTTGTTTCCTTCGGCACTCGCAAGAGCTACACTGCAGTGACGCCAGAATGGGACGTTTCTTGCTCGTGAGCGTCTTCAAGCCCAAAATGCAAAAGTTTGTTATGTGACCTATCACACTTGTCGCTTAACAAACACTACTGACGACCATGCGACGTCTGATTGTCACTAAAATTTCATATTTTTATCAGTGGTTTCAAAGACTGCAAGAGTGGATAAATCATTGGGGAGAATAATTTGAAATCAGTAAATACTATATAATAAGTGTTTGACTTCATCGGCCTAGCAAGGCTTTATTATGTACATATGGCTAACCCATAGTTAAATCCAAATCTAATCCAAGGTGTCCAGGACCTTGTAGACAATTTATGTATCGAAGTTATATATATACATATATGCATAGAAACAATAAACAAAGAGGTTATTTTAAAATGATGTGCATTGTATAGAATACTGGGCATGGGCCAGGTATTCTATTCATTTCCATGTCCAGGAATGACCGGATCGAGTCGGTACAAAGATGCAATGTTAAAATATTTGAGGTGTGTATATAGTATGTAGTATAAAATCTGGATATATATTTCTTTTTAATTCAATTCAACAATTTATATATATTGTTAACGCGGTCAGAGTTTTCGCGTCAGACTCTTGTATTTCTTCAATTGCATTATCGTAAATACTGCTATGTACATAAATCTTATAAATTGATATCAGTATAACCTGAGTATAAGTATTAAATCACTGTTACACTTTTATTTTTAATGTGATGGGGGGTATATAATATATAATAAACGATACCAAAGTTCATATAATATTGCAATGGATTGCCTCATTACTAGTGATACCAACAGTACTATTGGAGTCTTTAGGTGCATATACGAAACTATTTTAAGCTGGTAACTTGTAAAGCTTGATTTTTCCCCATCTATCCAACTCTCCTATAGATAGGTTCCACCAACAACACTCGTAAGTGTATTTTTTTTTTCTATTTTGTATATTTTACTAATAAAAGTGCGTATTCAAATTAAAATAAGACTTGCATTAAGTAGCACTTCGATGTTTTGCAAACAGTTTAATTTGATATACAAAAGATGAAATTCTAGTTTATTTGAATAAGTTAGGTCGGCAAAAACGTGAGCCAAGAGGCACAAAGGTAGTTAAAATAGCACTACAGGAAAACAGAAACAAAAAAGTTCAATGAATAAATTAATCTACTAAAACGATTACATACTTTGATAGAAAATATGAAATAAACCGAAAAATTATTCATGGAAAGGCAAAAGTAGAGAGTTAGTTACAAATAATATAATCGCATCATTTATTTATTAAACGAATCAATGCCAATTTGCCTACAACATGAATAATGAAGCGTTCTACTATAGCTAATCTTGACTCTATAAGCGGGCATAGCTTTCTCCGTCGTTCGCTGAGCGACTCTGTGCCAATAGGATCAGTAATGAAGAAATACATATTTTTTTATATGAAATAGTAATAAATAAATACACAATTCATCTTATAGTAAACTATTCCTGTGGCCCATGACACCCTCATACTTGCATAATTACATAACGAATCATAATACAGATGATAGATCTAATGCCTCGTCACCAGTTAAGGTTTCCAGTCTCTTGCTTTAACGAGACAAAATACTCTAGCGCTTCTGTATGTTAACATTGACATCACAAGATCCTTCAATCTTTATATCTTTTTTAAAATATTTAGGTTTATAAAATACCTCCATTTTATACATCATATCAGTTCTCATTTCAAAGCTATTTTTTTTTTACATTGATTTCCTATTGTATGCAGCAATAAAATGTGCCCTTATTAAAGAGCAAAATTGGAATCGAGTTTATTCCGTGCTGTTTAAAAAAGCTCATTAGGGCAAGCTCATTATAAAAATCTTCCTAGGAATTATGTATACGACATGAGTGTGTTAAAATGGGCTATAAAAACTCTGAAGCTTTTAATATATTAATATATTATATTTATATATTATATTGGCCGCTACGATAAATACCATACAACAGAGCCGTGGGTCCTAGGTTCAATTCCTAGTCGAGGAACAAAAGTTGTTTATCAAAAATATTTAGTTTTTGAGGTTTGATGCATTGTATGTCTTATGCACACACATACGCTGCAGAAGCATTGTTAGGCCAACGGAACAAACGAGTTCAGGTGAACGAATACTTACGGAACTAAAACAATATATCATATTGTATATCTTGATAAGCAATTAATATACATTTTATATAAAAAGAAAAAAATATGATCTGACAACTGGAGTCGACGAGAGACATTGAGATAATATTTTTTTATCACTGTGGCATTACATTCGATTTCCAGACAAATGCCATGATTTACAACGCTATCATTTTAGATAATCTGTAATTGTCTCGTAAAAATCTCTTTCATTGAATCTAAAATTTCTTTTGTCTTATCCATGTGAGATACTCATTTACTTATATTCTATAAAAAAATATGAAATACTATGTTGTAAAATATATATTTTAGATATAAAGCTGCCTAAACGTGTTTCTGCCCGCACGGTAAAATAAATTCATATTCACTTTACGGCCATTAATACGGTAAATGGGCAGGTCAGAATTCGGTTTTTCAACATACTAGTATGTGCTCCAACAGAATTATATATCTTATCTTTTCAAAATGGCTTTTATTTTACATTAGTACCAAACTTATTACAGACAGTAAATCACAAGTATTTCTCTTTATCTCTTTATCACGTTAATTATTTATGTTAAGAAAAAAGCTACAATATTAGTTGTAGATTCAAATATAGTGGCTATATATTTACATACGTTATCCCACACTATATAACCTCTATCACAAACAGTATGTACGTGGAGCATACTGATAGCTTCTGGAACTGGCCACTTACAATAAAAAAATTAAAAAGCAATTACGGAATTCGAAAATGGAACTCTCTGGGAACATGTTACTTTTTAATTTACGAGACTGTCATTTGCTTTTTCATTGCGGCGTCCTTTACAAAGTTGTATGCTATATCTATATATTCATGGTTCGGAGAATTTAGACGTGGACGTGATCATATTCATGGCGATGTACTTGTAAAAAAAAACATTCAATCGGATCGCTCGGTAGTGAATAGACGTGCGGAAATGTGTCCATGCGCCTTCCGTGCAAGTGCAAGTGCCCGCTCGTTGTGCTAGTGTGGGAATCTACTGTGCTAGCGAAATATTGAGTGAGGTTAGACACAGTGCCTGGCTCGATATCTAAAGTCGGGCAAACCAACCGACACCCTCTCACTTCAGTTGTTCATTGTGTGCTGTCTCACTAGACGACAACACACCCTAGCGCACTTAAAATGATAGGAGTTCACTCTTTTAGGGCGAGGCCAATCCCCACCGCAATGTGGAAGGACTAGCATGGCAAGGGCCCCAAAGCAACATACAATGGACGCACGCAGCATGCATGCGTTCCTTCAAGCTTCGTCTCCCGATTTATAGGAGACGTCTCGCGCACAATTATAAGTGCCGCGGGTTGCTTTCAGTGACAGCCCTCTTTCACCGGACACCGAAAATATACAAAATCGAAAGAATAATATACGTGTACCAAATTGAAAATAATAAAAAGTTGCAAAAAAAGGAAGTTATTATGTTACAGTATTTATGGCAAGACTAGTAACATATAAGTAGATTTATAGGAAAATTGCGGAAAATAAATTACAGCGAAATACTTATGCAGCTTAATAAATACCTACTTCCATATTATAACTTGTTCTTGCTGGTTTTCAGGAAATGGTGAATTGTGTACATCGTGGCGATAGGTACGCAAAAGGTTTTTACCAGCAAATGGTGAAAGCCTTCTTGGTTGGCAAAAGGTGCGCCTAATATAAAGCGTAGCAAAATTTTTTACTAGTATGTTATACAAATTAAAGAAATATAGTCAAATAATCTCAATGTTTTTCAACACTCATGAAAAAAAAATCCATCCATATTACACATAAATGTGTCAGTTGGAGTTTGTATTATTAAAAAAATTGACGATAGTTTTCCTTCGATATGACTTAAATTTTACTGCAGTATATTTTAAACATAATATATAAAATAATCCATATTAAGTCGCAAAATAAAAAAATATGAAAACGTGATTTAGTCCGTATAATATGATTCTCTTTCTTTCTCTTTTCTCTTTCTCCTTTGGGACAAGAAATCCTTAGTGTATTAAAGCACATAATGAATTTTAAATGGATATATGTCATAATCCTGTTCTTTTTTTGAAATTAGATAAAACTTAAAAGATCCTTACTTTGCCTCTCTTTTTACCCAGTTCGTAATACATTATTCCAAAGATTGAAACACAGATTGAACAAAGGCCAAAATATAAATTAGTGACAGCCTATCAACTTCTGTATATACAAAACTTATGCTTGCAATACCTCATTAAACCCTTAAATCGCTTTACTGCATGTTACAGTGTAACTAAGAAATGAGCATACTATTTCCTTTTAAAAAAAAATATAAAAAAAAACGTGCAAGTGTAAATATTCAGATAAAACTACGTAAAATTTTAATACAGCCACAGCAAAATTATTTTAAAATGTTTTCAAATATTTTGTCACAAAGATAAGTAAATCGGTCTTCATTAAAAGGTCATTCCTTTCAGAGGATTATTCTCTTTCATTTAGTCGTCTACTTCTCGATAAGTCTGGAGAATGTTCGCTTTTAATTACAAGCTTACTTTAATAATTAGTTCTGTTCGAAGTGATAAAATTTTACGTGTCCGTGTAATTTTCTAAATGGTTGGTTATTGTAGACTACAAGACTATATTCATGCAAAGTTATTTGATGTTTTACTTAGAACTTCATAGCCAAAAGGCAACAAAATAACAAAATGACATTAAATAACAAAATTTGAATGAACACTTAATCGTATGTGCTGAATCATAGCCCCAAAAACCCAACCAAAGTACCATATTTATTTCACTGAACCACACAACTTTAAGTCACCCTAAAATTTATTGCTAACATTTATCAATACTTGGTGGAAAATATCGTCGCAATTACTGGACATTATGTCCTAGACTTCGGCTGTGGCAACTTCCCATTAATTTTTGGGTGAGTGTAGGTTGGGTGGGTTTCATGAATCCATTTTTATTTGTGACTGATGTCCTTCCTAACTACTAATTCGTGTAACATGAATGGGTTTGCTCAATCTGTGAAGGACCATGCCCACTCAGAAAACCAGCGTGAAATAGCAGCATTACACTGCTATTTTTCGTATGATAAGTCTAGAGATCTGGGGACCCAATAATGATTAAAGAAGAATCCCATGTTAGGCCTCGTATCTTAATTGAAGATGTCACGTCATGAGCCGCAGTTATCACTTACCTTCAGGTGAGTTGTAAGTAATAATATTAAAAAGACCATTTTTCCAGTTGAATAATCGGGTTCTTATATTTTCATTTGGTAATAGTAAAATTACGGGTTTTTGGTCCATTGTTCTCTCATTTTCCATTATTTAATCTTAAAAAAGCACAACAGTGTTTTTCTTTTAAGTAAAACCCACGACAATGTTCCTTTGTAAATCTACAGTAAAAGCCATATAAGCTTTTATATGGCCAAACTCGAGTTGAACTAATATTGACAGCTCGTTAACCAATCACTTAAAAATACTGAGAGTTAATGTGCCAGGAAAAAAGAATTGGCATGATGATATCGTTATAGGTCTTTCTGAAATTAAAGGAATTAACTAAAATTTTATAAAGTAAATGAAATGATATTTAAGTTTTGGCTGCGCATTACAATAAAACATGCTGGTTCGTACGTTCGTAAGTTTGTTGAATTATTGACTTGACCTTAACCCTGATGAAAACAAAGAATGGAGTTTTTTTGGCAAACATCTCGACTATTTCGTCGCTTTAATAATATGTGCAAGGCACATCCTAGGGAAATGTTTACTTATGCCCTTGGAAAGAATCCAAAACAAATTAATGGAAAATCCTTATAATAATAAACATAAAAAGAAATTTATTCGTTTTCCTTCATATGCATCATAGTTAATATGTACGTTTTATTGTTAGTGAAATGTATCTTAAATAATTTTATTTAAACTTAAGGCTTTTTTTAAAAAATCAAAAAATAATAATAAATTTATTATGATTATGATGTATGCGAGGAGACGCTCTTCAAAAACTTGTTTCCTGGTATTAGCGTCAAGATTAAATTAATTAACAAATAAAAACATAAAAACGATAATGCAATTTAGTTTGACTTAAGAAGTTAATATCGTATTTTAATTATATAATATGTCAGAAGCAACTGACCGACCGAGGTTCAGCCATCTCGGACACCCTCGATTCAGTCGCTTTTGCGCAATAGGGTGACGATCCAACCCGAGCCCATGTGCTGGTTACCCACTAATAAAAGTCTCGGCTGAGCACCCTAAGCGCTTAGTCATCTTTCAACCCAGTGAAGCTGTAAAAGCTCTCGGGCTTAAAATCGCCATCAGCCCGAAAAAAATATTAAATAAAATAAAATATCGTATTTTGTGACCATGGCATTAAGGAAATATCTGTAACAGTTTATTGTATAGCAGGCTTTATTTAAACGATAATGATAAATATAAATTTACTAAATATATTCTCTTACGTTATTTTGTCCCCACCGAAGTAAATACAGCTTAATCCAAAAACTCCAAATCACTCGGAGAACTATGGGTACTGCTCAGTGTTACTCTAGTGGGTAATATTACATAACGCGGAATCCCGAAGAGAACTAAAGCTACCGATATATCCTATAATGTATGCACAATTAAATTGTAATGTTCTCGTCATAATTGTTAAAAAATAATACCGCTGAAGACACAGATGACGAATAGATACGTTATCGTCACCACCAAGTAAACTCAGTTTAGGATGCCGTCTGAGTAGACATAGCGACGATCTGCGTAAGGTGACTGGCTAAATCTGAGAGCTTGAAGTTATTGATCATAATTATTTACTGCAACACGTATGACAAGCGTGAAACAACAGAAGATGTTATTTTGACATCATGATTGAGAAGTCCGGAGATCAAATAACGGGTTACGAGGCATTCCACCTCGTCCATAGGGGTGACAACGCTTGAATCTTAAGGATATTAAGGATGAATGTAGATGACACGAGCTACAGTCAACACTTACTGTTACCAAGGTCACACATACACAAATCAGGTGAACTGTATGCTTGTTTTTTACCCCTAATATTATAAAAATAGATAGGTAGCTCATAACTGTGAACTTCCCCAAACTGTTAATGATGATCACGATCCAGATATCTATAGTACCACATACTATATTGCTATTGGAGTAAACCGGGCACAAACGCTAGCGTGTGACATTTTATACTTAAAATCTAAAAATGAAAACTCATTCTAAGAATGATCGTATATTCAATTCCACGATCCTTGTAATCCAACGCTCTCGACGATTATAGAAAAATATATTAATTGCAACATTCGATCGACAATTACCATATTTACATTTTGATACGTCTGACACGTTTACTTAGCTTCAAGTTGGGGAGAGCCTTTCTTTCGATTTATTTTCTTACATGAATGTCACAAATTTGGCAAAAATAAATTGGCTGGTTCCCAACAACAAGTTTCAACACAACGTTATATCGATCTGTGCGTAAACCTTTACCTTGGGTAAGAAATAACTTAGTTTTTAAACGTTATGGTGTTTTTAGTGACGAGACTTACATTAATATAAAAAAAATATAATTTATAACAAGAATCATGATTTACGCTATAAATGACGATAGATTTGCCGCCGCACATTATAGTCTTAAGCCAGTGCTAAAATACCCTTGAATTGATGGTGCTCTAACATAACGGCGTAAAATTTATTCAACTGCTTGTACACTGCCGCTGACACTGATACAAATTATCCTATGATGTATATTGATTGATAGGGGATACGAGCCTACGAGTACATCTATTCGAAATTTCGAAAAAGAGTTTATGTTCGTAATTAAATCAATCAGTTGGTCTACGAACTTTGAAAATCTGTTCTAACTTTAACACAGAATAAAATAATGTTAGGTAACAAAATCAAATAATACTTCCAGTTTCATATTACTCTTTTAATAACATAATTAAAAAATAAAATACTTACCTTCATTTAAATTGTATTTTGCTAAATAAAAATCTTTTTCTTCAATTTTTTTAAATAATATATTATCTATGAATCCTTTCATGTCTATAAATAATATTTGTATAAATGATGTTATAATACGTCATTTATTTACGAATAAAAAAGTTTGAAATAATTATTCCGTATGCTTACTTCCTCATATTTATATGTAATTCATCTATGCAAATTATTTACTTCTTAAGATTTTGGGCAACGATAATGGGAGTTTAATATCTGACCAGAACTACATTCTCTAAGCTTCGACTCTGCAGTACCAAGGAATCAAGCGCGTTTCAATTTAATTAAAATTAAATTATTCTTCAAACTTTCCCTGTCTTCCTTTTAACTTCATTGTCGCTTAAACTTCATTGCTTCCAGTTGATTGCGTGTTGTACTTTTGTTGTTTAATAGCAATTTTATTAGCGAAGTTCCTTCTAAGAAATTATTTTAAAACTTCAAACATGGCATTTCGTAAAGATTTAATTTCAAGAAATAAGAAGATTGCGTATCTAATGAGAAATAACCTTTCCACATAATTCGGTTATATTTGCAGCTCATCCTTGATTATTGTTCCCTTATTTTAACTCATACTATTATTTATACTAAACATAACTATTAAATACCAGCATGCAATAGCAGCATAACGCTGCTGTGATCCGGAGATCCAATCACAGGTGACGAGGAATTCCATCTTAGCCCTCAGGGGTGTTATGGGAAGTTATCACTTGCCATCAGGTGAGTTCTATGCTCGTTTTTTAAAAAAATACTTGTGTTATAAAAAATACATTTCGTCATTTCTATATATTTTATAAATAAGTATTTTAGAAATTTAATTTATGTAAGAATTATTAAAGTTAATAGTACAATTTGCAAAATCGTTTGCAATTGGTGATGTTAGGCAAAAAAATCATATTTTCTCTTGATGTATTTTTATATTTGTAAAAAATTAACAGTATACAGAGGATATATAGATTTATTTGAACTTAGTTACCGCTACGTGGCGTCGCTGTGGTTTGGCAGACATCACAAGGCTACAAATTTTATTTTATATTATTTTATTTGCTTGACATGATGTATGATTTCGATTATTTTCTACACAACCCATCCAGCATATGGTAATTCAGATTTAATATTGGAATTAATATATTTCATTGATACCAGCACCAGGTATCGAACTTAGTTTGCTGGCGTGCCGTGAAAGTAAAAGCGAGCGCCTTGAAACCGTTCTACTAGGGATCTAATTAATTAGAGATTTTACTTATGTTTGAAGTATAAGATAAATAAAACCAATCTTCATAAATTTTTCAACTACTTGCATGGCCAATTGCCAAGAATCTATAAAGGTTAGACAGGAATAATTATATGAAAAATATTCAACTTTAAAAGACATATGTACTTAATTTGAAAATAATCTGAAATTGAAACCGTGTTTTAATTTCAGATTATTTTGTTCCGAGCCATTGATAAAGCTAAAGAAGCAAATTTATTAATTCCAATCATCTTCAAGCTGGATTGAATGGAAATTTGAAACAAAGAGCAGACAACTTGTGCTAGCCGAGCACAATAACCTTCATCAGTGTCAGGTGAACAATTCTGTCTTAATTCGTAGGGTAGTGACGGGTAGTAATTAATTATTGGCTGGAAATTTAATACCTAACGGTCCATTAAAATGTTTCACGAAATTAAACCTCAGAACACCATTAGCACTTAATGACTGGGTTTTTCTTTGTAAATGATCCTATTACAACTTATTATTTTAATGTTTTATGCGAAAATAATTTGATATAAAACAAAATGAAAAAATAACAATTTAAATAAATGAAAGTTAAATAAATGTTTACTTTTTATCTCTGGTAACTTTAAATTATTGTAATTGCCAAAATTGTATAGCCAAAACTTCATATTTTTTCAGAGATAAAAATGTAAATCTTGAGAACACACTTTGTATTTAATTTATTAAGGTGTTAGAATTTAAGTTAATTAATATACTTACAAATAATAAAAATAATTTTATCGGTAAATTTGAAGCAAGTGCAGCAGTTTAATTATTCATTTTTAAAATATAATCGTAATGATTTAGATATTAAATAAGAATTTTATTTCTATAAAAAAATACTGCCTTAGATTTAAAAAATATTTTGCTTCTTCAAACATACCTGAAGATGTACAGATTTCATGTACAACAACTTTATTTTTTTATTTCAACAAACTGAACTGAACTAACACTTACTTCACATAACTTAATTTTAAACATACATCACGAATACATAGTGTGAATTTGGATTAACATTATTCTTATTTTTAAGTGTTGTCTTAGCATTTTTTGTCTTTAATTATGCTCACATTTTTTTATCATGAACGGCAATAAAATACATATTTACAAAGTACACATAATTTTGTTCACACCCAATTTGTTATTATTTCGTTTTTGTCGATCGATACGAGTTTTTTATTTCGGTAGATTGAAATAAGTTTTACGCGCGAAAATTGATAGGGCTGCTACGAAACGTAGCGCGGAGACGCGACCGTCGCAGTGCTACGGACGTACTAGCGCGTAGAGCTGATTCCAACGGAGAAAAGTAAATGCGCCGTTCTTTGCGCAACTCATATTTAACATCGCATATTTGCCATTTTTTTTAATTTGCAGTTTTGTTTAAATAACTAACTGTTTAAATAAAATACTATATTATATTAATTTTATGACTCGATATAATATTTTAAAAATAAATTTTAAAAATCATGTATTTTCCTGTAATTTTGAATAAAACGCATGTATTTATTTAAACTGTAAACAAAAAAATATTCCATTTAAAAATGTGCAATACATTGAATAAAATATTTAAACCGACAAAAAATTCATCAGACAATACAGACGAAATAAATTTGAACAAAAGCTTCTCACAGCCCGATTACACAACTACAGAACTGAAGTGCTCTAAAAGCGCGTTCCATTTTAACGGCATATCGACGAGCGTGGATCATCATCGCCCTTGCGGAAAATCGGCATTGACATACACGTATCTTGTGGATGTGTAATTCGAGTATTAAATACATTTGAATGTTACTTTGAATTTCAATAATGGCCTGCTTTTAGTCTTACGTAATTTTAATGCTTAAACGTAACAGTCAGCATATTTAAATTAATTTCTATATTAAAACCGCTTTATACACAGGGAGTTTTGAGCCACAAATTCAAATATTCTTTTTATCACTATATAATATAAAAATAAGATAAAGTATATACTAGGAACTCCAAAAAAAATTGTTACATAACATAAGATTGCTTAAAAAGGCCGCGTGGCTTATTGGTTAGAAGATTTCGGGTATGGGTATATTTTATGTCCCTGATACTATATTTAAAACTCTCACTTACTGAAAATGCACTACATTGAAACAGGGAGGAGACGGCGAATGAGTTCGACTATGAAAAGTTTTTTTTGCATAATACAATTTTGAAGTGATATTATTTACTTTATGGATTAGTTTGAGTAGTGTTGTAAGTGCACACAATAATTGCCGCACATTTATTATTTTAGTCAGATATTTGAAACGGTAAGGTAAGGTATATTTTAATAGAAAATTGAGATTATTGTTAATTGGGTTATTCCGAAACCTCACTGAGAATACCTACCATAGAATATGTTTTATCTAAATAATTTTATTGTATATTCGTTTACGTCACGCACATACCAAAACGTAGTATCGTTGTTTCAACATTATGCAGTGATATAAATACTAATTTGCTATGTTCGCAATAAATAAACCGAAAATGGAAATTCTAAATAGCAACCTACGCACACCCACACAAGTTGACGTCAGTACAAGAAAGGGCTTAACAAAGAATGCGTGGGCAGACATTTTTGTATAATCTTTCCTAATAGATAAAAAGCAAGACAAAAATAAACTCAATTTAAACATATTTGTCATACATGAATAAAGTTAAACAATAAAAGTGCAAATCCTGATTATCAAGACATAATGTTGATTTTAACAATGAGGTAACACAATCTCAATGTTATAATCATCTTCATAATCATTCTATTTTTTTATTTCAATGAAAAATAATCCTAAAGCACCAGCATCGAATTTCTACAAATTTGAGCAAGTTATCAGTCAATAACTTATTGGAAACTTGCTTAAAGGGACACCAATATATGAAAACGACTTTTGGATTATATCTAATATTTTATATATTGCTTTTACTCTTATTCTAAATACTTTTCACTTATAAAAAATATAAAGAAAACACCTACGACTACTTTCCTTCACCGAAGAGAAAACAATAAATATCTCGCAGCCTGTCACCAACATTGTGTTGCCAACACTAGCACATAATTAAACTGACTATCTCACTTTAAAATTTTTAATTAGTTAATCAGTTATAAAATATGATTAATATGGTAAAGCTAGGCTGCAGCTGGTATATGGCTGTAACATGAATGAGTCGGCTTGACCGTAGAAGGATCATGTCCTTATAGAATACCATCGTGAATTCATAACCTAACGCTCCTATGTTTCGTTGACCAAGTGTACTCTACACTTCCGGGGTCCAAATATTAAGGAACGAGACATTCACAATCCTCTTACTCAGGGATGACAACGCATATGCATCTTGAAACATACTTTGTTGAAGATGGAAGTAGATTTTCATGGGCCCCAGCTATAATTTACCATCAGGGTGACTGGGAAAAAAATAACTATAATAATATTTCAGTATAAAATTGACTACATTATTATAACGATAAGCGATTCTTGTGGCTAAAGGCAATTATATACATTCTCAATAATAAATCAAGATACAGATATGCCTTGTATTACCGCTGAGGATTAATATGGATGGCTTCATTACCAGTTATTAGTTCTTAAGTTTCATTCAGATGCAAAGTGACACTCGGCAGCGTTACGCTACAGGAAAAAAAATCTATCATGCTGATACACGGGAGAATAATAACAGATATTTGCATGTCACCTACTTCTCTTTCGAGACATATTGTATAAGATAGTTGTACGACTAGTTTAAGGTTTTCATTCCTTTACGCTTACATCTTAGGCTTAATCAATGATAATGATGAAAAGTAGAAATAAACCAGTTCCTGAATATTTAAGATTCAAATTGCGCGAATATACCTCCAACTGTGTCATATCTCAGACCAACGATAGTTCACTGATTGTGCAAATCGCTCCATGTATAAACTTTTCGTATCATAGTATTACATTTTTTGATATGATTAACTCGTACCGGAATTAAACAGTAAAGCAACGATATATCCATATTACATGTAAAATTTATACATTGCATATAAATCAACAAAACAACGATTCGGTTATCAAAAAAATCTGTTAGGATTTATTATATTATTGTTTATTTTATTTTTTTTTATAAGCTGTAAAGTATTATTTAATTTGAGTGCAGGTTAAAAATGGAAAATCTTTAGTGATAAAACTTACAAGATGATGTCGGCCATGTATTTTTGTATAAACATATATTTATTAAAAAAAAACCAATAAATATTACATTACAGCTATTTCTTCTACTTAAGTGTCACACTTTATATCCTTTATCAGTTTTACAAGTTTTTATAGCACAAGAACATTGATACCCTTTACGATAACGGTAAATATTTTTACCCCTTGAACAGTTTTTCTTTATGACATTTCTTCTTCTCCTGAAGATTTTTGGTAAGTAAAATCAAGTGCTGGCAGATTTTTACCTGCATTTTTATATTTGACATTCATACGTTACTTTGACGACATTCTATTATAAAAACAGTCAAAATTACACACAATAATAAACGTAGGCTATCTGTTGTCTGTCATTTCTAGAAGGTAAATATAGTATATTATCAATTCCAGCAGTTAAATTAGTAAAGACTTTCCATTGTGTCATCTTTAGTTATTTTGTGCATTAAATTGATAATATATTTTTTTATAATCATTACTAAACCAAAGAATTAATATATAGATTATGTTAATTTATAGTTTGGTTAAAGAATAAAGAAGAAAGATATCAGTAGTTCGAATAATATACAATATTCCATATAATTTAGTTTAGATTATTTCATCTAACATTCGCACAACATATAAGAATGCTATATTAAAACTGTGAATCGACCCCCATTCCAACCAACAAGGTTTACCGTATTTTTATTATATTTAACTCAACTGAAATCAACCGTTTACAAGTTTCCGAATTATATATTATCATATTATATATAATTGTAACTTATCAATTATTATTTTATATAAAAGAGCCAACACTGTGATATACCTATAGGCATATAAATATCAAGTGTAGAGTACCACGTACACAAATTTGTAAACATATCTAGTATTAAATATACTACTTTCCAGACGAGATGTTTTTTCATTATCGACCTAAACCTTATAGTCTAGATAAAGTTTTGGCACTATAATAGTAAGTGTCCCATCTTTGATGCAATAACAAACACAGACTTTCGCAATCTAGCTCAGCGTTTCTGTTGCAAATGTGTGAAGCCGTAAAACTAAATAAGAGTGTGCTAACGCTTTTACTTAAGTTCTTTGATTTATATTGGCAATTTCGTCAATAGGCACTTAAATCCAAACGTCGAAAAGGTAAATGCAACGAAGGGTTGTTCTCCTAATTGTCAATATACATGAAATGTATTATTGTATAAAAATAATTAGGGATTAGAAAACTAGCTAAAAGGTTAAACAAAAGTTAATAAATCTGTTATCCTAAAAACTAGGATGGAAGAAATTCTATTCGTATTTTTTTCATTATCATTTCAGTGTTATACTAGTCGATTCTGATCACGCCGATGTCCTCTGCTTTTGCCAGACAATATCAATAGTGCACAATTAATAAACATATTACGGCCTACTCGTCATCTTCAAGAATCCAATGCGTGTACAATAATATTGCAGGAAATTCCAGATGTAGTATAATAGTATGCCCCTTACATACAAACACACCCGCACCCGAAAAGTTTATGATGTACAAATATTGTTTCTCAGTTGAGAATCAAATCCAGAACTGGTTGAGTAGTTGCCAGTAGAATGCACCGCAAGCAGGTGAGTTTGGCATTGAGACAAAAATTTGGTACTTATATTCCAAATTAATAATTATAACCTTGATATTGTATTTGTTTAGTGCATGTTGTTATCCATTGGGTAGCCTTTTAAGCTTATCTGACATTCAGTCAATATCAGTAGATACTCGAAGACAATCACGATATGTCTACATATAGTTATTTTAAGATATAACAATGAGTTTCGCACAAATTTTATATTCAAGGATTTGAAATTCAAAAATTAATTCTATTGCTTAAATAATTTGAAAATGATCATTAAATCCTCGATTCATATTACAAGTTAACTAATAATAATGGATGCATAGACACTATATGAAGATCAAGCTATCTGCGATCTAATAAATTAGGTCAAAAATCAAAACGATCGAAGCGCTGATACAGACTCAGATAATAAACCGCACTAGCTTAGACAATGCCTATTCACTCTAAACACGTATAAGAAGCAAAAAACTTCTGCCAGTGTCACGTCCACAGCGAGAATGGAAATTTAATCAAGAGCTGCAAAATGTTCCCAGAATATAGATTGTATTGCAAAAATACCTCGCAATACAATAACCGTAAAACTCAAGAAACAATAAACATGTACTAGTAGGAACACCTATTTATTAATCTATAAACCTATGTGAGATTCTATTTGTTTGCTTATATTAGATTATTTTATTATTTGTATTAACAAAAAAATCACGTATGTTTTGTATTTATTTTTATAATATTAAGAGTTGATACACAGGCACATATTTCATCTGATGGTAAGTGATAACTGGGGCACATCCATCCACAACAAGGTCTACTTCACCAATAACAGGACCTCCTTTTTGTAGTGGGTTTAAGGATCTGCTTTATTCCCATAAAAAAACAGTAATAAATACAGTTACTTATCTTATAGCAATAACGCTGATGTTCTGTAAAGTTTTATTTGTACCCCGGTTAAGCCCACTCATCCACACACTGGTGTCAAAAAGCTTATGACCATTTATAATAAAATATTATTTCATTTAAATTCTATATATAATAGGCAGTATATAATTAGGCAGCTAATCCGTCTTATTTACAATTCACTCTGAGTAATAAATTTAAATATTAAAACAACGTTTTGGTCTTAAGAGTCTTATCAAAACGGCATATTAGAATCCACTTATAAAAGAAGCAATTATTATAATTGTTATAGGAGTTTAAACTTTTTTCATATTTTTGTCTTTCATACTTGAGTCATTTCAATAAAATCAATAAATTGTTTTTTTCTTTAAACAAAAATAAGGGTGGTAAATGAGAACACATCACATACATCATGACACGTGATGGTCAGTAATCCCTCATCCGTTGCAGGGACCCCGGATACCATTGCATTGTTTCGAGTTATGGGGTCTCAAGTCTTTCATTTGCTTGAAACTCAGTACTTGGATCATAGCAGAACTTACCGAATCAGGTGATGACTATACAAAACGCATCAGCATCGAGGTGCTATTTTTTGCATGCGTGCATTCTTTGAAAATATTCTAAATACAGTTATTAGCTCGAGCATGGTCTACATGTAGATCTGCTTAGTGACTACTACGTAGTTTTAACGTGTTCAAATATTTGGCGTGCATACAAATACATCCACGTACATATTGTAAAATTATAAATTCAAAAGTGAAAAGAACTGAAAAGTATCCCTTAATTGCAAACTCAATATCGAAGAAGGTTGAACTCACATGTGTTGCTTAAAAATAAATTTATGATTAATACTTAATTCTAATCCGGGCCGGAAGCTAGGCTAATGCAATTGCGAATGCGCTACCGGCCTTTAAGAAAGGTGGAGGCTCTTTTTTTGGAGGTCCCTAAGTCGTATTGGTTTGGAAACACCACTGGCGACAGCATAAATTCCACAGAGTAGTTGTGTATCGCAGGAAACTTCTCGTAAACCTCAAAGTTGTGGTCTTCCAACCATCGTGATGAAATTTTGCAATGCCAGTGAATCTAGCTGATCAGTATTCCATGTTAGGTCAAACTTGCCCTTTGTAAAGATACACACAGTGGGCCGACATGTTCTCTAACCACCAGACCACATGGGAAACATATTGCCACGTAGAATGAGAGACGTGCATATACTTTCAGATTCAATTACTGCACCAATAAAATGTGTACTAGTTATTCACCTCATTCAATTACATAATAAAGCAGTTTACGTATATAAACCGTTATAATTTTTCGCTGGTAGTCATAACTTAATATTTTAGTTATGCGATGTTGTCCTATTTCCAGTCGATAATGGGAGAGTAAATCAACACCCTATAGAACCTCATATCATGACGCTATAAATTTAGCATCCCATCCCTGAAAACAACTGTTATTAAAATTTATTGTTTAATTATAAAACAGTACATTGTGTGCCGGAAAGCAGGTCAATGAAGTTTATATATCCGTTATTTAGTATATAGATAACGCATCTTATAATTTGCGTGATAGAGCCTTATTGCCATTACCATTGCAGCTAGTTTCTAGTTTCAAAGTCGATTCAGGGCCTCTTGTATATATGGATATACCCAATTAAAGGTAACAAAGCATTCCATCTCATCCTTCAAGGGTGACAAGGCATCTGGATCTTGAATCTTTGCTGACAATGGATGTATATTAGATTGAAGGTGAATGTACACTTAAGCCGCAGTTATCATGTACCAGGTATTATGAAAATTACTACCAGATGGCTTAGTAATATAAGTTGCCAATATTTCTAATCGCATTACACTTTTAGTGTCTATTTTCTATCAGGCTTACGCAGCTCTACATCTTATCAGGGGACTATCTGGTATTTGGCTTAGCACAGTGGGGTGATGAAAAATAATTAAGATATTCAAATATCAAATAACCGGAGGGTACCTAGAAAGCTGCCTCGTGCGATCAACGAGCCACATAGCGTCATCAGATGTCTCCAAATCCGTAGTGAATCCTAGATACAACGCTCTCTGATTCATTTTACCGGCACCTAAGCACCTGCGAAATATAAAAATGACAACATTGTAGACACTGCACTATCAAATCAATCCATATATTAATAATAATAAGTGTTTAAATAGGAATTTTCCGTTATAGCAAACCGGTCTTTTTGACTGATATTACTAACTGATTTCTCACGAATATTTTAGATATGTTATGGATATTATAGATATATTAGATATTAATACAAAAAAGCGAAGACATCGTTTGGTTACTTATTCAATTCCATAATCATTGATATGGTGGGAAGAAAATTAAATATCAGCGACGTAAGGTTTTTTTTATAGCATTAAGAGTAACAAACGAGTACACAGTTCACCTGATGGTAAGTGATTCCTGCGGCCCATGACATCTACATTCATCCTTGACAATGCATCATAATGCAGATGTGTTGTCACCCCTGAGGACTGAGATGGAATGCCTCGTCACCAGTAATAAAGGTTTTCGGATCCCTACACTCACTAGACGAATCACAGCAGCGTTAAACTGCTATTTTACGCTGGTATTCTGTGAGGGCGTGGTCCTACCCCGGTCGAGCTGACCCATTCATTCTACAGCTTAAAATAAACTGCAGTATAGCCACTGATATAACTTATAGAATAAGAATACACCCAGACTAATATTACGTTTTAGGCTTTAGGTGTGAAACCTGCATTATGATAGAATTGAGGATGTGTGTGAGAGTCATAGAGCGCAAAAGTAATTTATATATATAACTACTTGTACCCGTTTGTCAACCCTTAGCTTAAAAAGCTGAACTTGAATATCCCTACAATAACCACCGACATATAAACCTTTATCTTTAACAATCATGGGCGAATCCTCGCAACTTGAACTTGAAGCAAGTGTCCAATAAGTGGAAGACAGAGAATTCTAAAATAAAATTAAAAATAATAATTTAATTAAAAGAGCTTAAATTTAAAAAATCTATTATACAATTTAATTTATTGTTATTCAAATTAACATAAGAGAAAAATTCATAGAGCTTTTATTTTACTTTCGATTTATATCGGTACGTTGACTGTGCTAAACATTTTTATAACATTATGATTAAAATGCATGAACTCACTCACCCCTTGTCGCATTTATATTATAACATTGGTAGATACATAACAGCAATTGCGATTTTTGTCTCTCCCAAGTGAAAAATCCGCAAGAAAAATTTATAAAAAGATTATACGTAATACCTTACGAGGCTCACTTTCTTTTGCTGAAGCTTAAGTAAAATTAAAAGTGAAATACAGTTTCTCATAAATTTAAAAAATAAGTATCTGAACTATTGCAGTCATATTCCTAAATTATTGAGCTATTTATATATTTACACTTTATTTGCACAAGTAAAACAAATATAAATAAGTACAAAAAGACCTTAATTTCTTTTTTAAATAATGCAAATCAGTGCTCTAAATTACTAACATTAATATAACATAGTTAACAATTCCAACTAAGCTTAAATTATTGTGCTAGGAGATGGTTCACGACAATAGACGAACGGTGGATTCAAACCTACGACCCTAAGTTCAGCACACCGTACCCTAAACGAAAAGTATAAAGTAATTCCTTGTGCTAAGACGTCCGAAGTCATTGTGAAACTACATTAATGTCTTGAAATTCTTGCCCAACAGATGCATTCATTAGTCAGAGCACATAGCTTTCGCGCAGTGAAAAAAAATATATACATAATACATAAATTAAATAATGTTTCGTAGTGTATATATAAACTTTAACTTTAAACCTTTTTTAAAATTAATCGAAGCTCAATCTCGCATCAATTTTAAACAAACCCAATATTATCCTCAGAACCCTAAAAGTATAATAATAAGTAGAATAATATCATAAGTATGGTATAAAATCAAATAATCTACGGAATAATTACGAGAACAAAAACGAGATTTCGACTTCTCATTTGATTTCTTACTTCCAGTACAAAATACGACACATACAATAGAACATTTAACTGATAATTCGCGGATGCACATATCAGAGCCCTTTGGCCTTTTTTTTATAAAAACATATCGGAATCTAGGGCTCAATAAATTATAGTATTACTTATAATAAATTACGATAAAATCGATCTAATATTCATTCTAATTATTGTCATATAATGTATATAGACAATGTACATAAGCGAATTTAAATTCGTAAAAGGTTGGTATTTAATTTGAGCCGAAATGTATTATTTGTAACGTTATAACGTATAATCTCGAAATATTATAGGGATAAAACTGCCACGCAGCAGTTTGTTATTCAAGTTTTTTTTTATTACATTGAGAGTAACACTCGAGCACATAGTTCACCTGATGGTAAATTTCTCAAGATTTTAAGATTCCTTCGTTCCATGACATCTACATTCATCCTCGACAGGGTATCATAATGCAGATGTGTTGTCACCCTTGAGGACTGAGATGGAATGCCGCGTCACCAGTAATAAAGGTCTCCGGATCCCTGCACTCACCAGACGAAACACAGTAACATTATGCTGCTATTTTACGCAGCTATTCTGTGAGGGCGTGGACCTACCCCGATCTAGCTGACTATTCATTGTGCAGCTAGAAACAAACTACAGAGTAGGTCTACCACTGTCAGCAAGAAACAAACTGCGGTGTAGTTCTTCCACTGTCAGAAAAGTTAAGTAAAGTTCTAAAGGTGAATGTAGTGACGTTAAGATGTTGTATGAAAATAATAAAGCATAAGGATTATGGATCTGTCTTTCACCTTTAACTATAAAATTTGTTTCATTTTATAGGATCTTACTTAAAAGTGAATCTTCTTGACGATATTATGAACAATAAACAAAATCATTACATATAACAATATCTATATATCTAATATAAATATATATGTATGTATATTTTTATTTGTTGTATATATCTAGTTATATATGTATTTTATAATTACGCATATATTGTTTGTTTATATAATATATAACAGTATTTTACGACAAATTCTTTAAGTATACACCTACCTCATTTCACCTCTGCATTGTCCTAAGGCTGACTGGTAGAGAATGCCTATTGCATTAAGTCCGCCTTTATACATACTGTATATGAAGCTTAAATAAATAAATAAAATATCGTAACCAGACTCTTCGTCTATTTGTCTATGCATTCGTGGTCACCAATCTCCACATCAGCTAAACCAATTCTATTGTGACGTCAGTGGTATATTAAAATAAGCTTGGACTAACATTTAGTGTTTGCTTCGTTTAAATCGGTTCACAAATAGAACAACAAATATCAATTTCAAAGTGCGCCGATGTGACGCGCACATAAATTGGAAGAATATGCGACTTATGGCTTTGCGTATGATCACGGACACATGTACTAACTAAAAGGAAATCGTGAAAAAGAATGGTATAAGTAAAAAAATGATATTTTTCTTCTTGTTTCGAATGTGGAATTACATTCAATTTTAAAATTTTAAAGAATATTAATTATGTTCAGTGTAGACTAAAGAATGTTTCTTTTTTACTTTCGCTTTGAACAAACACAATGGAGTCAACTAACTTTTTAACAATACTGCTGTCATAATGAGTTCAGCGAATGTTACATTTATATTTAAACCAGATTATTCTGATTAAAAAAATAAAATAATACTTATTTTAAAAAATATTATAAATGTTGCTTTTGTAATATAAATATAAAGTCCCTTAATTAATGATCGAGTAAAGATATATAGCTTTCTGTGTAACTTACTGGATTTTTATTCCTACTAAAATCAGTAATACTAAAACTAAACTCATTATAGAAAAAGAGATATTATCGTCATCATTTAAGTACAATAGGTAAAAACACTATATGCCTGCGTCTGTTGAGTATATGTAAATCTTAACAAGCCATGCTGATACTTTTCTTTTTTAGAAACTTCAACATCCAAACAACTCGCCAAATTATTTAAAAAAATATATTTTACTTCTACTAAACAACAATCAAGCCAATATACATTATCGAATGTACATAATCTTTCTATAGAAAATTAAGTGAAAAAGTCCAAAAATTGTTGGAAAATTTCCACTTGTAGACAATAAAGAAACCACCGTTTTTGTTCTCACATTGTGTCTATGTTCCTGCCTTTCTGGGAGTTTTTTCGTCTGGAAACAAACCGTATATTTTCGCTTTCGCTACGCTAAAATAGGTGGCAAACGACCTCACCTGATGGTAAGTGATTATCACCGCCCATGAACATCCGCAACACTAGAGAAGTCGCGCATACGCTGCCGGTCTTTAAGAAAGGTGTATACTCTTTTCTTGAAGGTCCCTAACTCGTATCGGTTCGGAAATACCGCTGTCGAGCTAATTTAAAAGGTTAATTGTGAGCGGCAGAAAATTTCGCGTAAAGTGCACAGTGAATCATACTGAAGAACTAAAATGTTGGCTTGACTTCACCTATCAATGCAGGCAGATAATATTCTAAGAAGCTCAGCGACTGTTACTTGTAAAAACTTTCATATTCCATATTCTGTACAACGTGTACAATGTTTTTGTTGAGATTTGGGTATGTGGTAGAAATATGCAGGAGATCTACCGGCACCAACTAAGTTTTAAAAGAGGTCTATAAGAATAGAAATCTAGGAACCTCTGTCTTACAGGGTAACTGACTCGACCTTGACAGTAGATTTTGTGTGAATTTCAGAAAAGGATTTATGGATCTTAACTTTCATCTTCTATAGATAATATACTTCTCGAATATTAAAAACGATTTAATTACATCCGAAGCAAAAACAAACGTTTGTTAGATTTTAACTGTCTTATTTATCCAATGTACACGGAAATATAAAATTGTCTATCTAACTATCATCATTCCTTCGAAATTGTATTATCCCTTCCTGATAAAAAAGTCACAATGAAATTTTAGTATGCGTCCCAGGCATTTGCGTATATTATAGTAAATTAAATACACGCAAATGCAGAAAGGAAGAAAACGCAATAGAAATAAAAATATAACTTATATTTTTTAATTTTGTAATTTGAAAACATTTTTCGAACCTAAAATACTTTACAAAAGTACCTTTACATAATAATAAGAGATTGTTAAATTCATAATTACAAACCTTTGCTGCTTAGTTATTAAGCGCACATCCAATTTGAAAATGTATGAAATTATTAATAAACGAGAGGCGTTAATAAAAGTGTATAAAACTCAATATTAATTGACCTACAGTAAGTATTATACAATAATCTTTCTCGTCTGCTTTCTGAATGGGAGCAATATTGGTTGAAGGGATTTTATAATTCCTACACCATTACATGACTTGCATTTGAAGTAATAACTTCCATATACGAGTATATTTCGTCAAGAAGACAGTGCCTAAAAACTTCTACATTGACATAAGCATTAAACTTTTTATATAAAATTGGTAAATATTGCGCAACTCAGCTATTGTCCAAGAAGTTCAACTCTCGAAGCGGCTTAGGATAGAGACGTTCTTACCACAATGTTCAGATCTCCGTAAGGGGAGCCTTTGATATGGAAAGTGTTTCTTTTAGTAGAATATTTTTGTATATTTCCAATAATTTATGCAAGGCAATACTAAGTTGCAGTATGCAGTCATATGTACAGTAACAGTGAACTATGTTAAAGAATATTTTACTGTAGAAATCATTATGTTGTGCCGTACCTACAGCCTACATATACACATATAATGTGACCACACGTGCATCCTCGTTTTGCCACTCAATGGAGTTTACGACTTACTAAGTCTCCTTTATTTATATATTGTCTTAAGTAAAACATTCTTATTTTATCTAAATTGTAACTGTCACTAACTTTTTTCCTCATATTAGCTCTTATGTCCCCAGTTCTATGGGAAGTTACAAGTGAAAGTGACAAAAAGATCGGATCTGCCGCACGTCCGTACATTGGTGAATGTTTCCTGTGTGTGCTCGTGCAAAAAAAGGGGCCTGTTGACATAGGTAGGAGGAAGAATTTGAATTTTATCTAAGTGGCGATACGACAAAGATCTTCACTTTCTACTATAATATATGTACATTATCTTTTGTATTTACATTGACTGTAAATTTTTTGTACTGCGTGAGGATGATAAAATATTTTTTTGCATCATAAAAGTATTATAATGAAGTCTTTTTTTTTTTAAAAAAAAAAACTTTCAAAGCAAGTTCTTGACTACGATCCCACCTGATGTTAAGCGGAAAGGCAGTCCTGGATGGTAAGGCGCACTAGCTCAGTAAATGCCTATTCACTCTATTCTTGAAAACACCCACATTGTAATCGGTGGGAAAGACAGAAGCGGGCAAACTATTCCAGTCCTTTGCTGTACGAATAATGAAAGACGAAGCAAAGCGCTTATTTTAACTTTTAACACATTGTACTTTCAACATTTCTAAATAAATTAGCAATGATAGGTATAGTTAAGAATAGTTTTAAATTACGGTCGTTATGTATGCTGACAAATTTCGAGTTGTCCTGTACGATGAAAATAGATATATCTAATTTTAATTTCGGAGGAAGATAGCCACATATATACCATGGAATAATAAAATCACATTACATTTAATTCTTTGTTACAACGAACATTATGCTCCCCTAAATAACAGCAGTCAAAGTATTAGATGTATGTATACAAACGAAAACCGAATGTAGAAACAGTGTGAATAATCATTAGTTTCTTTTCAATATATATCCTTTTTCCCCTCATCGCTCACATTTGTCAAAGCTTTTCCTAGATCATGACTAAACTTTGCCACGCAAAACAAAACTTAGCCAATAGTTTTGAACGACAGAGGTCTAATAATTGCGCCACGCTCCTGATATATATTAAACGGTCTCGTGTCTTGGCAATTGACCACTTTTTACCCAATTGTTGCGTACTAGTAATAATACCTAGCTACGCGGGTTCCTGGGTTCCAGCCGAAGAAATACAATAATATATTTGTGTCATAAATTGTTAGTTTTCGAGTAAGTACGTCTCCTGTCATGCACAATGTATCTGAACATTCTTTCTAACTTCATGCATCATAACATATCGATCGAAATCGATCAGTTCATTAGTTTTATAAATTTAAATTCAGTTTCATTTTTATTCAAAACTTTCTAATGAATTAACATACATATCAGTGATTTTACCGATTCAGAGTTAGTTTTACTGACTTAAAAGATGTTGCCATGATCGAAATTGGAAAGCATAACATCATTATTCTTGCTATAAAATAAAATAGCAAAAGTTACTTTCTTAATAAATTGAAGTCAGCGTTTATTAACGATATTTTTCCTGATCCTCTGGTTTTATGATAAAGTCCAGTCCAAAAATCTTATGGTGTTATATTTTTCAATTGTTATTTTATGCGATATATTCTTGGTGTTTTTAAGATATATCAAGTCTAAATACTTTTGGATCTTATATTTTTAGTTGGATTTTCTTGCCTTCTTTATATTTTATTCTCTATTGAATATAAACTTTAAATCCCAATAAAATCTTGGGAAGTTATAGCGATAGTTAGTACAATTATTAGCAGGCAGATTGACAACCACAGTGTGATAGACTTTACAACAATTCAGCAATCTGATTTCCCTAATATTCTCTTTTAGTTACATCGACATCGAGTAAACGAGGCAAAAGAGGTAAATCAACTACCTCCTGATAGCAACTAACAATAATCTTTATAGATTTTCGATAAAATAAAAGATAAGTTGGGATAGAAAAATATAGGAATTGAAAGTCTATCGGTTATATTCTCTTACAAGATAAGTTTATCTATAGGTTTATAATATCACTTAAGCCCACCGTAATCTGTCCAAGTGAATTATATCCATTTATTAAGTAATAAGTTAAAGTACAATTATCTTATATCATATGCAGGAAAAATGCAGCATGCATTTTCAATATTATTCTTTTTCCCAAAATGATAGAATCTGCAGGAATATGTTTGTATCGGTATATCATAGGAATATGTTTATATTTGTAGACAGCCCCTATTGGAAGTCTTCCTAGATGTAAATACATCTCCAATACAATGCATTACTACTTGACTAAAGGATGGGACGCAAATCTCTTCTTTGAAATAGTTTTAATTAAATGTGTTGTAGGGGCAATTTCCTTAAGCGAAATGTTATATAAAAGCTGTTTTATTTGTATTCAATTTACCTTGGAATTTACTATTTATAAGGTTATATCGCGTTAATACATCTGTTTTATATTCACGAATATGTTTTATCGTACATCTGGATATTTGAAATGTTTTATAAAGATTTGTTACTAATTTTATCAACTACGCATAGAAATGATGTTATCATAAATCAATAATAATATAATTTTGTATGCGTGGCTAAAATTCTTCTTTCGTAATTTTAAGGTAACAAACAAGTTTACAGTTCTTCTGAAGGTAAGTGATTGCAAATTATATTCACCTACAACCGGTATTCGTACTCCTCAGGACTAACATGGGTACACTTAGTTATAAGTGACTCAAATGTTTAAAATTATATTTAGAAACAGTAGAACAGCAGAATTAATACTGTGTATTAACTTAAAAATACTTAAATTAAACTTTATAATTTCCTACATTTTCCCAAGAAAAATTAAACAAAGTTAAACTTTGCGAACGGAAATCACCCGGTTCTTTGGTCTCTAGAGGTATTCTATCGCATAAAGTGTGAGAGATCCCAGGCTAAAATCCCAGACAAGCCCAAATTACGTTTTGTTGATACTAACTGAAATTAAACCGATGATAGTTCAGAATAAATATTTTCAAAATATTTTACTATAAAAGTTGTTTTACTATGAAGTAACAGTAGAGAATGGAGGAAAGTAAGTGTTTGTAGGCAGTAATTATCATTAACCATCCGGTTAATTGTATTCTCTTTTGTGGACATGCAAAAATTAATAAAAAATAATTAAAATCTTTATGGCTATCATCATTACAGCTAAGACACAGATTGTGTTCATAAGCTGTACTTTTAAATTCAGTTTATTCATTAGCACGCTGAAATCATCACTTAGTGTCGTAGGAAGTCCCGTAGGAGTACTACAAAACTTCTACGTAATCTCGTAGAAGTTTTGTAGTACTTACGCTTTTGCCACTCCGACTTAACATGATGTTAAACAAAATTCTACGCACAACCGTTTATTGAACAAATTATACGAATTTTCATGTATGTAATATTAACCAGGTCAATATCACGCTATTATCAACTAGAATATAGATAATGTTCCATTAGGGTTTATTGACGCGTTGATAAAAATTTGCAGTAGGCAATATAGGTCAATATGAAACCGATACCGGATGTTTATTCACTTACACTTATGCTAAATAGTTATGGCATTTTGTATCAAGGTTATATTCTACTTATACCTATACCTTTATGGAACTTCTTTTTATTTTGATAGTAAAAGGAAAAGTCTATAATTTAAAATAGAAGAGCACTTCAACAAGCAAAATGACGAAAACTATGCTCACGAGTCTAAACCCCCAAATTGTTAGAAAAATTCAAGGTGGACATCATACTGAATCAATCGTGGTTTAGTACGAAGTGTCTTGCCAAGGAGTGGGGTTAATTTCGTGAGAGTTCGGCCAAAGTTCTTTAAAAAAATGCCTTGGATCAAATAGGATCGGCTCTCAGTGATACAATTTTCGAAAATGTAACGTGACTTTCCAGGAAGCTCAAACCTGAGACTCAAGAAAAATAGAATGCTCTATTATATATACTATTATATATATATATATATATACATACACTATTTTCGTGTAATAAATACGCAAAGAAACATACGAAAAAACAGGTTTGTCTATGTTTTGCATTTTGTTTATACATTTAATGTCATATTTGTAATAAATCTTAAAAACAATAACCTATCTAAAAACTTAAGTAATAATATCTATGTTTATTTTACAGCGTGAGTTATTTACCTAAATAAAACAAGAGTCAACTGATTTCTTTCCCGATCGAAACGGACCCATTAAAAACCATTGTGATTTAAATAAGAAATTTATAAATTATTGATTCACGTCACGAAATTAATGAATATCGCTGATTGAGCATCTGATAAAATTAAGTTCAAGCAAATTGAATATGTATATATACGCCTGTACGTATGTAGTATGAGCCTTACATAAAATAAAACCACAGTTTTTATTCCTTATCATCTAGTTCATAGATATAGATCCACTAACATTTATTACCGCATTGATAATAAAAACTCGTGCGTAACTCCATGTAGGTCGATACAAAGGTAAACACCGGAAGTTATTTACATTTTGTTGAAGGCCAGAGGCAATCAGAGACGATATTGAATAGATTAAAACTTGTATTGTAAAAGATTATTAAATGAAATAAAAAGATAATTTATATAAACTTAATATGCCTAATATGAATGAATAGTATATAAGGTAAAGGTTACCTTATATACTATTCATTACTACCGCCAGGGAAGATATCGATGCATAATTGGCAAATACGAGAAAGATATTTCTCACTATACCATAGGTATTCTTAACTTTAGTATTGATTTACTGTGCTCAGAGGTCTGTACTGTTAGAGAAGCTATATTAATGTTTCAAACTTCTTGCCCAATCGATTCATTAGTCTAAGGATATTGCTTTTGCTTGGTTTGCTAACACTATGGAGATGAAATACTGTTTTAGTAATGTAGCTTTTAGTAGACGTGGTAACTCAGTTCATTACTGGTGCAGACACCGGTGAAATTGTTAATTATAATTTTAATCACTAATTTCCCTCTAACTTGAGGGCCAAAGTAAACATCATGAGGAAACCTGAGTATACAAAAATAAAAAAATAATTCAAAAAATGTGAAGTTCACCAATCTGATTATGCTCCTTTAGAGATGGGACTATGCCCGACATTGGGATTTTTATATGTAAATCGTAACTTTCTTTTTATTCAATATAAATTGGGTCAAGGTAAAAGTAAAAATACTTTTATTTGACATCAAAAGGAGGTGTTCAATTTTTATTTTGTTTGTTTGTTAAGCATATGTATATTTTCGTCAATTGTAAACCCATTTTAATGATTCTTATTTTTTATAGGATAGGCTGTGCTTGAACAGTGGTCACAATTAAGTTTAAGATAATATGTATCATCCCTAAGAGGTTGAAAAAAAAGCATTTCTTTTTCTACATTTAACCTTCTTCAAAAATGAGGTTTTCAATTAGGGTTATTTTTTCTCAAACGATTATCCCTTTGGTCATTTGTTTTATCTAAGCAGTGTTATTTCATTTGTGTATCGGATTTTAAGCCTCATGACTAATATAAAAACTTATATACCACTAAAACTTAAAAATGAAAAAAACCAAAAAAATATAACGAACAAGTTAAAACTTAGAAATATTATTTTCTTTGATTATAATGAAAAAAAATATATAAGGACTATTACACTTATATATTATATAAAATAATTCATTCATTCTATTGGGGTCTTACCTAATTTATTATTTTTGGAGTCTTTCCAGGAATGACTCCAAAAATTACGTGAATAGTGTCGATGATTGAATCTTTAATTTCATAAAAAAAAAGATACCTCGATCTTGAAAATGTCTGTTCCTTTTAAAATAACAACAAAACAAGGATTGATAGTTTTTAAATTTCTGTCCTAATCCCATTGTTACCGGAAACTATCAAATGGAATTTTAATGAACTGGTATACCAAGCTTTTATGGCTGAAAATTACACCAGTACTTCAACTACATGTACCGTGTTGTTAGTAGCTCTTTCCTTAAGTCTCCCTAAGTCGTATCGGTTCGAAAATGCTGCACAGTGGTGGATTGCCAATCATCGAGATGATGTGGATGAAATTTTGAATTCTGTCTTGATTTAAAATTTTTAAACTCATAGGGTGGAATTAATTCAAACAACTCTGGACGCTCCGGAACTGGAAAATGGAGAGATGCAATATCTCTATGCATTATTATCATAGACATCATGCCAAAAGGCTGAGATTATGAGAGCAACAAAAGATATTTATTTTAACTATGAAATTCTTTAATTTTATCTAAAACATATTTTTACCTTAACATAAAAAAATAACATCATAAAATTATCATACTATATACATAAAAATGTATATTTTTATTTAACCAAGTTTAATGTGAAGATACTCTAACGTCCTAATTTTCATATCTTTGAAATAACTAAAAAAAATAAGTCGTAATCAAGTTGGAGTGCAACCAATGCAGCTTCAGCAACACACTATGTAATAACGTATAACAAAGTAATAAAGCTTCTGTGCTTCAACCTCAATTTTCAGCCAACTAAAACGAATAACCACTAAACCAACACTAACCGCATTCGTGCAGGCACGGCATGATTTCACTTAGCATTATTTATTAATTCAGTTATTTTCGATGTATATATTATATCAAATAAATTTTAGACGCATTTAAATTTCAATCGCAGCTCCTCTAATTAAGCGGCCGTTTGTCGTGAAGTATGAAGTCTAGCGTTATCATGAAGCTGCAGTGAGCTAGAGCAATTGACCTGAATCTCGGTTGTTTAACGGCTAGCTTTTCCATCATGGCAACAATAACAATACATATCTGCAGTTATCGTCTGGCCAGATTATAAGATTATAGGATGCTTTAGTGTATGACACCAGCACAGGTCCACCAAACACTGTCCGGTACCTTTTTCTGAGTCAACTTTCGCTTGGCACAGGATTTGCCGATTCTATTGGGTTTGACCACTGTGATGAGCGCTAACGATAATCGTACTGTATCCATTTTCATCACATGTAACGATACGATTCAAAGTTACCTCGTTATTGTGACGGCTGAGTAATGCAACGCAGCACTCAATGTGTGTTTGTTAATATGCTTCACTCAATTCATGCGGAACCCATTTCTAGAGCTTTTCCAGTTTGTTAAAAAACAAGTGAATTAAAACAATTTTAATTCACTTGCCAAAGCCTGCCGCTCTGATGTAGTTTCTGAAGGATCCGATTCCATGATCAACCATGCTTTCTCTTATCTAATCTTAATAGCTTCCCACTCATCATAAATTCTACGTGCTGTTTCTGTTTCGCTGTTGCCACGGTGGAACTCATATTCATAAATAACATATTTCTAGTTTTAAAGTTATTTCGTTAACGTTACGTTAACGTCAAGAAAGATGTCCAACAAAAACAAATGACGCGAAAACAAATGAATCACTATATTCGAAATACAAAAACACAAGACTAAATTTGGAATACATCTGAATTTGGAATTCCTAACCGAACACCAGATTACTTAAGATCAAAGTGGCTAGTTCGACAAAACTCAATTTTATATGTAAGGACGTATATAGTATATTTTTATATATAAGCCATAAGTTCTGTTACAAATGAAAATGCATTTTTTTTAATTAAATGTAATATTATTAAAATTTGTACCTACATATTTATTAGTCTCAGCAAAAAATAAAAAAAATGTTCTATTCGAAAGGTGGCCCCTTTGGCTTTTATACAGGCCTTTAATCTTTTACGCCAATCTTTGGATTTACGCACTGTTTTCAAGGGAAATTTCACCACTGCTAGCTCCAAAGATTTTTTGTTTAGAGCAGACCACGTATCGCGACAGAAGGCGTTTTGATCGATCCACTCTCTTTAATTGTAAAGATTGATTTAGGGCATGTCCTGTATATCGACGATAAGCACCGAGCTTCAGGTCTTGTTTTATAATACGCGACAGAGTCTTAGCGGGAATATTCATTTCTCGCGATAAGATTTTTTGCTTCCTAATGGGGTTTCGATGAATTCTGGCTTTAACAGCATTTGTAGTTCTAACACCACGTGGCCGCCCCGATCTTTTCTGGTCTTCGACAGAGGAAGTGTTGTTGTATCTGTTGATAGTATGATATACGAACATACGGCTGATACCAAGCTTTTGAAGTGTCTGGAATATGACCGACGGCTCTATACCCACTTTGTGCAAGGCGATCACTGCAATCCTATTTTCTTTAATACCCTAATCGATATTGTAATTTGATAACGAACACGAAAAAATATGTAAATGGCGCAAAATCGAAAGAATCTTTTAAAATAATA
The DNA here is from genome assembly GCA_029286865.1 of Teinopalpus imperialis. NCBI lineage: Eukaryota > Metazoa > Arthropoda > Insecta > Lepidoptera > Papilionidae > Teinopalpus > Teinopalpus imperialis. The sequence goes on from JAGSMU010000017.1 coordinate 6,418,761, forward strand.
TACGTGTTCCAAATACAAAATAATTAAAAAGTTGAAAAAAGAAAAGTTTTTATGTAATAGTATTTATGGCCAGTTATAAATATACGTGAACTTAAATATTCCGCCATACTATCTATCATCATCAAATACAAAAGGAGCACTGCCTCTTGAACTAGGTAACTTACCTGTGCAGAAATTAGTACCGAATATAGACCTATAAATAAGCAGTTATAAGTCTATATTCGGTAAACTTATTAAACAAAGCCATTATGGTAATTTCAAAGATTTGAAACAGCTGTAATGAATTAAAGAGAAATCTTAAATAATAATTAAGTAATCACTCGACAGTATGACTTATTTTAATTTTTAAACTAATTATATATCCCCACTTGTATTTTGATGACCTATAACTTATACACTAACTTAATAAATGCCAATTCAATCTTATCTGGAAGCCACCCTCATTATGTTTGGACAGAAAAATTAATGAAGGAACATAATTTTAATCCTTTCTTCCCTTGTAAAACGTGGACCACTTCGGATGGATTCTTTTTTCTAAATATCAAGGGTGACGAACGCGCACAGAATATTTATTAATAAATAGTTACTGTGGCAAATGTATTCTATAAAAAAATAGTGAAGCATTTTGTCCCTTAGCTGGGAATTGAACTGAACTGAACTGAAAATTGAACTGACAACAAATGCCTCGTGGTCGTTGCAGGCAGAAACATAAGCAAAAATATGCCTCTTTCTCCTTTATCTAAATGTAAATAAATAGCCGCCAGAAGGTCTTCTCAACCGTTTTGGCGTAAGACCAAAAATTCTAGTGCTGGATCTTTTGACAAGACGCTTAACGTGGTCTAAAGTCGTGGATTTGGGTACTTGATTAAGATCTTTCTTCATTGTACTAAAATCTACATACATATACACACAATATTATTCTTAATTCCCACTTATTCTCTATACTCTATTGTATAAGTAATATCATACAAGTGAAAAAACACATGCTATTGATGGATATATGAAATTTTTTCCATAAAACGTTAAAAATTGGTGGCATATACTAAGGTATTATTGCTGGCACTATGCTAATTCTAAAAAGTTACCTACCCTACTTTTAACACAGAAAAATAACCTCGATACATGCAACATTCAACATTTTCTTTAAAAACACCTTTATGTTTTGCAGGAATTATGATTCAAAAGTTCCTTAAATAACACACAAAACGGCTTAATCCATTAATATAACTGAAAGATTGAGTTGATACACGTATGAAAGATCTTACACGCAAGTCGTTAAGAAAATACCATATAGTACTAAATGTACCACAAACAATGTTTCTACAATGGTAGAGCAACACTGCAGTTTGTTTCTAACTGCAGAATGAATGGGTTAGCTCGACCGGGGTAGAACCATGCCCTCAGAGAATACCAGCATAATGTTGCTGTATTTCGTCTGGTGCGTGTAGAGATCCGGAGATCTTTATTACTAGTGATGAGGTATTCCATCTCAGTCCTCAACGGTAACAACGCATCTGCATTATGATTCCTTGTCAAGGATGAATGTAGATGTCATCGGCCGCAAGAATCACTTGCCATCAGGTGAACTGTGCGCTCGTTCGTTACTCTCGATGTAATAAAACTTTATTAGCACTTAACTTTAGGTGGGACAGACTACGAACTTAACTTATAAAAGATACCAACATACTACTCGATTCAGACAGCGACAGTAGGTATAGTATAGTATAAGAATCTATACAAAGTATATTTACGTAAACATTTATGAAAACAAGAAGGTTGTCATCTTCACTTTAATCCAAATGTAAAACATCTATGCGATCTGTTTTAATTACTGAATATCAACTTGTGTGACTGCAGGAATAGATGTTTATATCCTATTTCGTATTTTTTTTCCTTATTGTTTAAAAATTGGTAACACCTTCATGTTTAAAAACGAAGATAATAAAGGTACTGGGCACGCGTTCTTCTGATTGTGGGTTAAAATTCTTGGACTTGGACTCCAACTGTGACATTCAAAGCAGAAATGCGCGTAATAATCTCCAGAATATAATAAAAAAACAAGATAAATTAGAACATTAAAGCAAATATATAAGGTATCTTCATAGCCAACTATGTATTACACAACCAGCTCGAATTCATCTCATCTGTGGAATATTTGGCAGCATTGTAAGCATATCTCCTTTACGTAGTCGTTGAATAGACCTGATCGATATGATTAGAAGGCAGCGCCAACATTATTAAGCCAGTGTTGACCTTAAACGTAATAAGAGCAATCTCTATTTACTAAAATAGTACTCATAATATAGATTTTTTTATATCCTAGAACTTTTAGAAATTTAAACAACCAAAAAGCACCTAGTTAGGTTAATGTTGAAAAAATATAAAATTCAACGGTTAAGCAAAATATCTATATGTTATAAAGTATATTAAGTAAGTAAAGAGTTTTTCCTACTTTCATTGATTTGCTGCTGATAACCAGATTAAATATAAATCTTATTTTTACAAACAATAGCAAACGAACCACTTACCAACTTTACTTACCTGTTGAGTTAAATACACGTTCAATTCGTTGTTGACATATCGCAATTCGGGTGTGGTTTTTGCTTACGATGCGAGAAGTTCCTTGTACAAATCCCGCCAAATGCCTTACCCAATCACACTTTTTTGTACACATTTAATAAAATTGTTTGATATCGAACTGCCTTCTTTTCTTTCCATATAAATACTTAATTAAGCCTCCTTTTTCATAGTATAGTTGAAAAACAAGCACCATCACCTGATGGTAGGTGATTACCACGGCCTATGAACATCCAGCAACAACAGAGGCGTCGCAAATGCGTTGCCGGCCTTTAAGAAAAACTCCTGACCTTTAACTTGCCTCATTGCTGTTTTAAATGTGTGAAGTGAAATCCATGGTAGCACGCTGGCCTAGAAGATGCTTTATTCATATGAGATTGCATTCTAATTTACAAAACGACTCCTCTCTCCCAGCCCACCTTTGGTTATACTTTTCGGTTTACTTTTAATTTTAAAGGTATACAATTATAGTAAACAATGTTTTATTAGAAATAATATAGACATGAATTAAAATTCCGACAAATTTATATACACATGTACATATATTCAGATACTCGTACTAATACTGTTGCTCATAAAACAATGCAATGAACAGTACGCTACAACAGTTAACAATATGTAAATTTTAAGAAGTTAGCCTACTTTTGACACAGGGTAATGACCTCATTGCACGCAATCTCGAGCTTTTATTTAATAACACCGTTGTGTTTAGCTAGAATTGTGATTTCAGCGGTGATTCTTTTATAACACAAAATCGTTTTATTCGCCATATGAAGGAGCAAGTTGGTAATATTAAGTAGGATATATATACGTAAATAGATATATAAAATATGTTACACTCTCAGAAGTATTTATTAGTTTAGAAGATACTCGTATTTTCGAGTATCAAGATCACGCGAAATATAAATCTGTAATATTTCTAATCTACTATCTTACCGAGATGCTGCCTCCTCTGTCGACAGAACATTCATAGTCGTTATCATCATCGTCATCCTTGTCTCGTCATCATCATCATCAGCGTTGTCTCGTCGTCAGATGTCTCGTCATCATCATCATCGGTGTCTCGTCATCATCATCAACGTTGTATCATCATCATCACCGTCATCGTTGTTTCGTCATCATCATCATCATTATCGTTGTCTCGTCGTCAGATGTCTCGTCATCATCATCATCGTTGTCTCATCATCATCATCATCGTTATCTCATCATCATCGTCGTCGCTGTCTCGTCGTCAGATGTCTCTTCATCATCATCATCGTTGTCTCGTCATCATCATTATCGTTGTTTCGTCGTCAGATGTCTCGCCATCATCATCATATTTGTCTCGTCATCATCATTATGGTTCTCTCGTCATCATCATCATGGTTCTCTCGTCATCATCACCATCATCATTGTCTCGTCATCATCATCGATGTCTCGTCATCGTCATCATCATCGTTATCTCATCATCATCATCATCATCATTGTTATCTCATCATCATCGTCGTGTCGCCATCATCTTTGTCTCGTCATCATCATCGATGTCTCTTCATCATCATCATCGTTGTCTCGTCATCATCATCATCGTTGTATCGTCGTCAAATGTCTCGCCATCATCATCATCTTTGTCTCGTCATCATCATCATGGTTCTCTCGTCATCATCACCATCATCATTGTCTCGTCATCATCATCGATGTCTCGTCATCGTCATCATCGTCGTGTCGCCATCATCTTTGTCTCGTTATCATAATTAACCTTCGTAGCCTGAGATAGTATATGCCTCTATAAAGCATAACACAGCTACTTTGGGAAAAAGGAAAAAACAAACATATTCAACAGAATTTGGTCATAGTAGATATGTTACATACATGTCTACTATGACCAAATTCTGTTTTTATTTATTATAGTGGTAATAATACATGAATATTATACAATAATTATATCACATACATATATAATATATTTTAAAAGGTTAAATTATATATCGAAATATAATATATAATTTAACCTTTTTTCAAATTTAATTTAACCTATATACCAACCTTAATAATTTTATTTATTAAGGTTGGTGCATAGATATCGGTTCATCACATTATAAGCTCATATGATAAGGGAAATGTAGTTTACCATGAGCGTGATATTGAAGGTTATTTGTATTTAATCGAAGTCCAAGGGTGTTGTATTTTATCTGTACTTAAACAATATTCTACTTCACTTATTCTGTTATTAATTCTAAATAGTTTGCTTTATTTTGTTATATATTGAGGCTCGTGTGCGTGTATCAGATAGAGTTTAACTTGTGATACTACGAAAATTTTTAAAGTTATAACTCAACGGTTCATTTATCAAGAGCTTGATTTGTTGAGTAATAAAAACATTGGAATCTTTCATGTGAAAGGTCTAGGCAGTGAAATAAGGTTTGAAATCCGACAGATCTTTGGAGACGACGATGATAACAATCTTTACTTTCGATGTTGAATAACACCGGCTCGTTGGTCTAGGGGTATGATTTTCGCTTAGGGTGCGAGAGGTCCCGGGTTCAAATCCCGGACGAGCCCGACATTTATTTTTATTTCTCTAAAATTAAAGCGATATTTCGAAGCAGAGACGAGTTCACTGACATGTTAAAAAATAATAATTGATTTTTTAGCAATATTTATACTTTGTATGAAAGAAAAAATAAGTTTTGTGGGCTTTTATTTTCACATGCTTTTAACTTATATAATATCAAATACTTTTATAGTTTCTGAACTTATTTGTATTCCTGTTTTATTATGATGAATTAGAAGAACACTATGAAAAGTAATATGAAAATTGTAATTCGTGCAAGTGGGCGATTTTTATGCAATATTACAAGATTATTGTTTGCTATTTACTGCTATGTATATAATATTTGACATAATAAATAATAACACATTGTAATACGCAGTTGGAAAATATACGGAAATATAAAGGAAACAAACGGCCTTAGAATTTCTTGTTATTTCTTATCTGAAGAGGCTTAATTGGTAAAATTAACATTCATATGACCTTGAGAAACGTAATCGATATACAGTTTGAGTTTGACTTTTATTTTGACGAAATGTCTCAAAATATTTTCGTCTTGTGCTCGACCCCGACCCAATGAAGAAACATAATTTACGTAAAATTACTGCGAATCTTATTATTATAGTTTTAGTTTTGATTAACATGCAACAATAAAAAGTAATTTTCACGATACTATCTTGTTCGACGAAGTCTTAAACACAGTAGATTATTATATTTAACTTTGTGTACACTCAGTATTTATACAAGAAAACTAAAACACGAAAAGTATGTACAAAGGCGCAGCTTATTTATACAATAAAAATATCTTCCAGCATGCCAGGTGTTGGACAAAAGAAAACGAAATATTGGAAATAAGAAACACAGTTTACTCACAATAAAATAGTATTTGAAGAAACATCCTACATCCATCCTCAACAATGAATCAAGAAATATATATGTTATCACCACCGAGTACTGAAATGGAACACGGTCTTTAGTGTTACCGTGACATTTTTTTTTTTTGTGTATGAGTATTGCCGTTGGTCAGAGACCTCTACAGCTTTATCTAATTAGACTCGCGAGCGGAAGGCTGGCTGAGTAGTGACCGTGATATGTAAATTACACACACACGTATATAATAAAGTACTTTATGTATTTGGACAAACACAGAGGTACTTTTTCATCGTCGCCTTAACCCGATGTAAAAGAGATTAACTAGAATCACAAGAAGGTTGATATTGTCAATGATACAGAAGAAATACATGTTTCAACTCAGACCTCTGAAAACAACAATGTATTGCACAGATATGCTGTGAGAACATGGAAAACACGGTCGTGGTTAACACGGCTAATATATAAGATTGTTAGTAAAGAATAGAGAACTATATGTACATATACTAGTAAGTTAGTTATAGGTATAGTTAAGTACAAGTCTATAAAATAAAACCTAAATAGGGTTCATTCCTCTCGATTCCGGGGCAACATTCTTTTTTATGACTGACTAGATTTGATCTGCCTCAAAGATTGTTTGCTCAAACGCTCTGCATTGCTTAAGCAAAGATGTTTTACATTTTATGGCAACATTTTTACTTTATTTACTTGTTTTCCTTTCTACATAATACGTCTCCATAACGCGAATTGTTTCTGTTGATTTTTGTATTACTTTAAAATGTTTTACAGCGGTTGAGTTGTAACAACTTTCGCAAACTAATCCAAGTCGTCATAGAATACCGATGCGCAGTAACGCCGTTGTTTCGTATGGTGGTCGTAGAGATTCAGGGACCCAATTGCAGGTGACGTGACGTTCCGTCTCAGCAGCCCTCAAGGGTGACAACGCATCTTGAATCTTAGTTAAAAATAGATCTAAGTATAATGGGTCCTAATTATCACTTACGATGAGTAACATGTGTGAGGAAGACCAGAGCTATGTGCACGTTTGTCTTCCCTAATAATATTTAAAAAATATTCCCTCAGTCCGCCAATGCATGAAGAACTGCGGTCGAATAATTATTATTTCATATAAATATAGTTATATATTATTTCTCCGTTGGTAAGCAAAATAACTTCTCTGCTTAAGTCTTTCTTTCACTCTTAAAACCATTTATTCTCATCACTATAATTTCCGGTGCATTTCTATTAAAGTATACCAGCCTTATTGACCACTACTGTGATTTATTTGCAACAACCCTGCTTGCCTTATACGATGCTACTGCAAACTGAAATCCTTAAGCGAGGATTATAGGTGCAAGAAAATAGTTAAAAAACCGTAACAATGTTACCGAGCGTAAATTAATGCTCTATGAGATGACATGACATACACTCATAAATACCGATCAGCCACAACGACAACTCGATTACTCTATCAACTTATATATATACACTATAACTATATAATAATATTAGAGCATTTTTCGCTACCCAGTCTAGAAGGCTAGCACAGCCTCCTAGCGATATATCTGCTATACTTCTATATCAATGGCCAAAGACAAGAAATTTTTACAAATTTAATGTTAGTGATATTGCCTCCTCCTTACGGTTTCGTTTTTAACAGTTAGATGCCTGAAATTTATTTAATATTTAAATAAATAAAATAATTCTTTATGTTTTATTTAAAATACATATATGTGCACTTTTAGTACTTTAGAATACGTAGTGTAGTTGTTTCTGATGTTGATTTATGTATATATTTGACGTACCGCTTTTATTTTCTTTAATATATAATAAATGTATAAAATTATTCTTTATATTTCTATTTAAATTGTATATATGTGCACTTTTAGTACTTTAGAATACGTAGTGTAGTTGTTAATTATGTTGATTTATGTATATATTAGACCTACCGCTTTATTTTGTTAATATATACTAAATATATAAAATTATTCTTGATACTTCTATTTAAATTATATATATGTGCACTTTTAGTACTTTAGAATACGTAGTGTAGTTGTTAATTATGTTGATTTATGTATATATTAGACGTACCGCTTTATTTTGTTAATATATAATAAATATATAAAATTATTCTTTATATTTCTATTTAAATTATATATATGTGCACTTTTAGTACTTAAGAATACGTAGTGTAGTTGTTTATTATGTTGATTTATGTATATATTAGACGTACCGCTTTTATTTTATTTAATATATAATAAATATATAAAATTATTCTTTATATTTCTATTTAAATTACGTATATGTGCACTTTTAGTACTTTAGAATACGTAGTGTAGTTGTTTATTATGTTGATTTATGTATATATTAGACGTACCGCTTTTATTTTAGTTAATATATAATAAATATATAAAATTATTCTTGATACTTCTATTTAAATTACATATACGTGCACTTTTAGTACTTTAGAATACGTAGTGTAGTTGTTTATTATGTTGATTTATGTATATATTAGACGTACCGCTTTTATTTTGTTAATATATAATAAATATATAAAATTATTCTTTATATTTCTATTTAAATTATATATATGTGCACTTTTAGTACTTAAGAATACGTAGTGTAGTTGTTTATTATGTTGATTTAAATATTAGACGTACCGGTTTTATTTTATTTAATATATAATAAATATATAAAATTATTCTTTATATTTCTATTTAAATTATATATATATATATATATATATATATATATATATATATATATATATATATATATATATATTGCACTTTTAGTACTTAAGAATACGTAGTGTAGTTGTTTATTATGTTGATTTATGTATATATTAGACGTACCGGTTTTATTTTATTTAATATATAATAAATATATAAAATTATTCTTTATATTTCTATTTAAATTACGTATATGTGCACTTTTAGTACTTAAGAATACGTAGTGTAGTTGTTTATTATGTTGATTTATGTATATATTAGACGTACCGGTTTTATTTTATTTAATATATAATAAATATATAAAAAGCTATATATAATAAATATATAAAATTATTCTTAATATTTCTATTTAAATTACATATATGTGCACTTTTAGTACTTTAGAATATATAGTGTAGTTGTTTCTTATGTTGATTTATATATTAGACGTACCGCTTTTATTTTCTTCAATAAACAATAAATATATAAAAAAGCTATATATAATAAATATACAAATTTTATTTTTCATTCTTAAATAAGAGTATTGATTTTGTTCTAGGGAACGAAATTTATAGAATATACTATTAAAAAAAAGAATATTAGCAATGCTATTAACATCACTAATATTCCGGTTAACCACTCCAACTAAGCTGGAAATGCTTGTGCTAGGAGATATTTCACTACAATAGTGGAAATGGTGAATTCAAACCTATCTTACGTTTCGCAGACCGTACCCTAAACCATTAGGCTATTGACGCTTCTATACGACGTATACTTTGTAATAAATCAATTTATTAACTGCAATATTTAACTTTACTATTTTACTCTAATAAGTACCTATCTAAAAGAGATTTCCTAAGCATTGTCTTAATTTTGAAATGTTTTCTTTATTCTCTATTATAAGTAATATATCATTAAGCTAAAAAAAATTAACTACTAAATGGCCAAGAGCAAGTTGATTGCCAACTGCACAGCCACCTTGATGAACTTCTGGCTATATGTACAACCACCAAGATGATCCTGGCATGCCATGAAACTTATTTTGGCATATACAGTGACTCGAAATCTGCCATGGAGACTGTCAAAGATAACGCATCTACGCACTATCTTGCCGTACAATCACGTGCTAACATCAAAGCCACCAAACTCCAGAACAAGGGGATAACCGTATTCTAGATCAAAGCGCATGCTGGACTGAAAGGCAACGAAATGGACGACAAATTGGTAAAAGACGCAATACAGAAGATCAAAGCCCAGCAATGACCTCTTCCCGGTTTAATTTATCAAGCGACAAATCCATGAGAGGTCGCCTGAGGAATAAGACAGGCCAAACAGCCTGACAACGAAAATCTTCTTTCCGGGAGCGACAAGTTTTTTTTTTATTTTATTTTAAAATATTTATGCGTATGCAACGCATGCAAATGCATATGAGAGAGATCATATCCACAGGTATAGCACCTAACACAGGTATTGACGAGGCATGGAGAATTCTCCGCATACCTAAATAGATTTGACAATAAAGATAGCCCGTCGTGCACCTGCGAGCTAGGTGCAAAAGAAACAATCGTTCACCTTTTGTTCGGTTGTTCTGTAAAGTCGGCTGTTAGATATGAAGCCGAACAAAGACCAGACGGTACAATTTGTGTAAAGAACTGATTGAAAATAAAAATAAAAGAGATATTTTTATCGAAAATTGTGTACATATAAACTAAGGCAATGAAAAGAAATAAGCAATAATAAAATGATTATATTGATGTATATATGTATATATATATATATATATATATATATATATATATATATATATATATACATCGATTTATATACAGAACATGCCTAAATAAATGAGCAGGATAGAAAATAGTATAAAGTAGTAATATAATATAATTATTTATATTTATTATTTATATTTCATATACAATTTAAAAGCCTTTCACGACTCCTTGCCTCAAAACTAATAATAAATATTAGTAACAACAAAAAAAAATACAAAAATAAAAGTAAAATAAAATCTGATAACTACTAAGTTATTATTATTCCCTGTTACCGTGAAGTCTCGAGAGGTTTGCAAGGGTCGATGAGGGTCCAAACTCTTTAGATGGGACGACAAATGGGGCCGCAACTTATTACTTTTACACGTGAAAAGCTTTTGTCCCATCGGTTACTGCCTGTTCTGTGGCTCAGCGCTTTTAATTACCCGTCTCCATCATATTTAAATAGAATAATCCTATTATATTTATTTAAAGGCCACACCCACTAAAGAATACTGCCTGAAATACTCGTAGCAGCATAACGCTGCTAAGCTTCGTATTCTCAGTGTGAGGATCCAATTACAGGTCACCAGGCATTCCATCTCACTCCTCAGGTGAGACGACGTATCTGCGTCATGAATATTTATTGAGGATGGTTCGTTTTATGATGTCATGAGCCTCATTCATCACTTCACTTTCACGTAAACTATGTGCTCGGTTGTCACCCGGAGTATTATAAATAAAAATTACGTCTTAAATGTTCGGGTTTGGGTTTATTGCATGTATTTCCCATGTCCGCGACACTGCCCTCCTTTGATCTTATTACACATTAAACTAAGAGAGGGGACAATAAATAATTTCATCCGTTTTTCTGCAAATTTTTACGGCACTATTAAATCACACATATGTATATCATGAGTAATCATGACTGTACAATAAAGATATTTTTGGAAATCAAATTATGTTTTAATTAGAGGTCATATCCATATATACATATATATATATATGTATATATATATATACATCGATTTATATACAGAACATGCCTAAATAAATGAGCAGGATAGAAAATAGTATAAAGTAGTAATATAATATCTAGATTTCAGCAATGGAAATTGCATCATAATGTAAAAAGATATAAGATATAACAAAAGATATTTTTGGAAATCAAATTATGTTTTAATTAGAGGTCATATCCATATATACATATATATATATATTTATATATATATATTTATATATATATATGTATATATATATATTTATATATATGTATATATATATATATATATATATATATTTATATATATATATTTATATATATATATATATATTTATATATATATATACATCGATTTATATACAGAACATGCCTAAATAAATGAGCAGGATAGAAAATAGTATAAAGTAGTAATATAATATCTAGATTTCAGCAATGGAAATTGCATCATAATGTAAAAAGATATAAGATATAACAAAAGATATTTTTGGAAATCAAATTATGTTTTAATTAGAGGTCATATCCATATATACATATATATATATATGTATATCTCGCTCTATATACATATCTAATAACCACTATGTCGTCAAATCCTCGGGTAAAACAACAGTTAAACTTTATAGTTTCAAGCGGCATTGAATGAAGAACCGATTAAGTGCTGTAATTAGAGTCAAGGGGTAACACTAAATATAGAGTTGTTTTTTATTTTTTAATTTATCATTGTTTTGTCTTTTTTTTCTGTATTTTCTTAAGAGTGAATGTTTCCTTATATCAGAGTTTAAGTTTAAATTTATAAACACATCAGTCCCTAACATTTCTTAAACTATTAGACTAATAAACAAAGATAAATTTATCATAAGCCTGGCATCCACTATAATAAGTTGTAATTAACATATTTCTAAGGAATAAGCAAATTGTCTAATTGTAAAGCCTTTAACAATGTGTAACTCTAACAAAGCCGTTTATTTCCATTTAATGCAGGTATTTAGTATTGCGATGATATATGTTGCCTTTTTGTTTCATATCAACAAAATAATTGGTTGATAAGTTGTAACGCAACCACTGCTTGCCATTTTTTTCTAAACAAGTATTCAAGAACCGTGATGCAGTAAAAGTGGATTTTCGTATTTTTAAACTATTCTCTTTAACAAGTGAAAACTACACGCAAAATAAATTTAAAATAAAACTTATTACTTTTACACGTGAAAAGCTTTTGTCCCATCGGTTACTGCCTGCTCTGTGGCTCAGCGCTTTTAATTACCCGTCTCCATCATACATAAATAGAATAATCCTATTATATTTATTTATAGGCCACACCCACTAAAGAATACTGCGTGAAATACTCGTAGCAGCATAACGCTGCTAAGCTTCGTATTCTCAGTGTGAGGATCCAATTACAGGTCACCAGGCATTCCATCTCACTCCTCAGGTGAGACGACGTATCTGCGTCATGAATATTTATTGAGGATGGTTCGTTTTATGATGTCATGAGCCTCATTCATCACTTCACTTTCACGTAAACTATGTGCTCGGTTGTCACCCGGAGTATTATAAATAAAAATTACGTCTTAAATGTTCGGGTTTGGGTTTATTGCATGTATTTCCCATGTCCGCGACACTGCCCTCCTTTGATCTTATTACACATTAGATTAAGAGAGGGGACAATAAATAATTTCATCCGTTTTTCTGCAAATTTTTACGGCACTATTAAAGCACACATATGTATATCATGAGTAATCATGACTGTACAATAAAGATATTTTGGAAATCAAATTATGTTTTAATTAGAGGTCATATCCATATATACATATATATATATATATATATATATATATATATATATATTTATATATATATATATGTATATATATATATATGTATATATATATATATGTATATCTCGCTCTATATACATATCTAATAACCACTATGTCGTCAAATCCTCGGGTAAAACAACAGTTAAACTTTATAGTTTCCAGCGGCATTGAATGAAGAACCGATTAAGTGCTGTAATTAGAGTCAAGGGGTAACACTAAATATAGAGTTGTTTTTTATTTTTTAATTTATCATTGTTTTGTGTTTTTTTTTCTGTATTTTCTTAAGAGTGAATGTTTCCTTATATTAGAGTTTAAGTTTAAATTTATAAACACATCAGTCCCTAACATTTCTTAAACTATTAGACTAATAAACAAAGATAAATTTATCATTAGCCTGGCATCCACTATAATAAGTTTTAATTAACATATTTCTAAGGAATAAGCAAATTGTTAACCTGTAACAATGTGTAACTCTAACAAAGCCGTTTATTTCCATTTAATGCAGGTATTTAGTATTGCGATCATATATGTTGCCTTTTTGTTTCATATCAACAAAATCTCTTTTGTACTGCATTTCTAACTTCAGCTTTGCTTCCATCTTATATTTTATATACTTACCATCGAAATAAACTAAGTCTTGCGTAAACATGTTTTCTTCTTTTGTGTTTATGTTTTAGATACTAAAAAATAATAATGAACTTAGTATGAAGTATATACCATACGATCAAAGTAAGGTTCAGATATAGTGTCAGCAGCACAGTATATTTAATTAAATATTATTTATTCCTGAAGCAGTATGGCACTGACTGAAAATCGAGCCAACGACCCCCGACTCAACAACCAGGAAATTTGACCACTTTTTTTTTATTTTATTTCTTTGAGAGTAACAAACGTGTATACAGTTCACCTGATCATAAGTGATTCCTGTGGCACATGACATCAACATTTATCCTTGACAAGGAAAATAATACAGATGCGTTGTTACCCTTGAGGACTGAGATGGAATGCCTCGTCACCAGTAAAAGGTCTCCGGATCCCTACACTCACCAAATGAAACACAGTGGCATTATACTGCTATTTTACGCTAGTATTCTGCGAAGGCGTGGTCCTACCCCGGCTGCTGACCATCGAGCTGACCCATTCATTCTGCAGCTAGAAACAAACTGCAATGTAGTAAACAGTACCGCTCTTAAACGACGGCGTTTAAGATATCTGACAGAAAATTATCATAAAAGAACTCCAACCAGATTCCAATCAACCTTTTACATTACCAGAATCAAGACGATCGAGTCGAATTCACAAAATCGTCATATAGCGTGTCTCAGAACGGTACACTATTTTCGTCTATATTGCTTTATCCACATTACACGTAATTTCTTTGCTTGTGAACAGTAACATGGGCAATATAATTTAACTGACATAGCTCCAACAAGACTGAGCACCCTCCGCAAACCACTAACAACTCTAACAGTTTTTGTTCCCCGAAATGGTAATTCCACGAAGGTTGGATGGATGCCTCAGAGTCATTATTTGCCCACCTTAAGTCTATGATAACAATCCATAAATTTTACCAATTTAAGATGGAATGTAAGATCAGACTGATACCTTGAAAACTTCTTAGAACACTTCAATAATGTTCAGGATAAATTTAAGGGGTACGGTACAGACAATGAAATGGTCGTCATTTAAACAATGTTATTTTAAAAAAGTAAAATCGTTTTTTTTTTTGCTTATTATTGGTACCAAATTTATTTTTACATCTCATCTCATCAACATCTCTTTGGGTATGATTCTGGTCATTTACCGAAATCTCGTGTTCCATGATAATTATAACTTAAGATACCTTTCCCTTTTTAAATTAAATTAAAAAAATAATTATTACAACACAATGTAAAAGCCATCAATATTGACTTAGCACCATTTTCCATTATTTGCAATATTGACTTAGCACCATTTTCCATTATTTGCAATATTGACTTAGCACCATTTTCCATTATTTGCAATATTGACTTAGCACCATTTTCCATTATTTGCAATATTGACTTAGCACCATTTTCCATTATTTGCAATATTGACTTAGCACCATTTTCCATTATTTGCAATATTGACTTAGCACCATTTTCCATTATTTGCAATATTGACTTAGCACCATTTTCCATTATTTGCAATATTGACTTAGCACCATTTTCCATTATTTGCAATATTGACTTAGCACCAAATTTATTACCCCCTATTTGAATATAATTTCATTAGTCCAAAAATATTGGCTCTAAAAAGTTTTGAATAATTGCAGAACTTGTTGAAAATACCATTTTTATAAAATAATTTATCAACTGCCGTCACTGATGTCCGTTGCATGCCGGTAATTCAATACAAATGACTCCTGTAGATCTAATGATAGTTTTTATTGTCTAGGTAAAATAATGAGTCGAAGATGTATTGATGTGATATGTATGTAAAATCCTACACTAAGGTTGCTTCAGCCAGTATATAATCTATAACTCGTGTTTTTAAACATTAGGAGTGGCAAACGAACGCACAGTTCACCTGATCATAAGTGATTCCTGTGCCAAATGACATCAACATTTATCCTTGACAAGGAAAATAATACAGATGCGTTGTTACCCTTGAGGACTGAGATGGAATGCCTCGTCACCAGTAAAAAAGGTCTCCGGATCCCTACACTCACCAAATGAAACACAGTGGCATTATACTGCTATTTTACGCTAGTATTCTGCGAAGGCGTGGTCCTACCCCGGCTGCTGACCATCGAGCTGACCCATTCATTCTGCAGCTAGAAACAAACTGCAATGTAGTAAACAGTACCGCTCTTAAACGATGGCGTTTAAGATATCTGACAGAAAATTATCATAAAAGAACTCCAACCAGATTCCAATCAACCTTTTACATTACCAGAATCAAGACGATCGAGTCGAATTCACAAAATCGTCATATAGCGTGTCTCAGAACGGTACACTATTTTCGTCTATATTGCTTTATCCACATTACACGCAATTTCTTTGCTTGTGAACAGTAACATGGGCAATATAATTTAACTGACATAGCTCCAACAAGACTGAGCACCCTCCGCAAACCACTAACAACTCTAACAGTTTTGCGTTCCCCGAAATGGTAATTCCACGAAGGTTGGATGGATGCCTCAGAGTCATTATTTGCCCACCTTAAGTCTATGATAACAATCCATAAATTTTACTAATTTAAGATGGAATGTAAGATCAGACTGATACCTTGAAAACTTCTTAGAACACTTCAATAATGTTCAGGATAAATTTAAGGGGTACGGTACAGACAATGAAATGGTCGTCATTTAAACAATGTTATTTTAAAAAAGTAAAATCGTTTTTTTTTGCTTATTATTGGTACCAAATTTATTTTTACATCTCATCTCATCAACATCTCTTTGGGTATGATTCTGGTCATTTACCGAAATCTCGTGTTCCATGATAATTATAACTTAAGATACCTTTCCCTTTTTAAATTAAATTAAAAAAATAATTATTACAACACAATGTAAAAGCCATCAATATTGACTTAGCACCATTTTCCATTATTTGCAATATTGACTTAGCACCAAATTTATTACCCCCTATTTGAATATAATTTCATTAGTCCAAAAATATTGGCTCTAAAAAGTTTTGAATAATTGCGGAACTTGTTGAAAATACCATTTTTATAAAATAATTTATCAACTGCCGTCACTGATGTCCGTTGCATGCCGGTAATTCAATACAAATGACTCCTGTAGGTCTAATGATAGTTTTTATTGTCTAGGTAAAATAATGAGTCGAAGATGTATTGATGTGATATGTATGTAACATCCTACACTAAGGTTGCTTAAGCCAGTATATAATCTATAACTCGTGTTTTTTTAAACATTAGGAGTGGCAAACGAACGCACAGTTCACCTGATGGGAAGTGGCGACCACGGCCCATAACATCTACATCTATCGTGCCTTGTCGCTACAAGGGACTGAGATAGAAGATATGAGATAAGATAATATACTTTGCAATAAAAGTACGCAATATATATAAAATGAAAATATAACAAAAATATACAATTTGTAGATAGAACCACTTCATCAATTCACATGTGCTTCTTAGTTCGATCACTAAAATTTTGAACATTTTCTGTTACCAAACTTTTAAAAATAGGCAACAAATATTATTATTCGTCCTTACTACAAATATCTAAACGTGTGGATTGCCGGCTAGTGCTAATCATAATGATGTATTCTACATTATGTTTTCGAGTTTTTCACATCGTTTCACATAAAGTGGTAGGTTCAGCTAACAAATGCCTTTATTTAAATGAGCCAAACCATTAATAATTAAAAACCACTTCTAAAAATATTAATATTTTGTATTCACTTGTTTCTTTAGTTGTTTAATGATAATAATGAATTCCTGGCCAAAAACACTAATAGATACTCAGCGACATCCTCCATTTACTCGAATTTACAAACTACTTCAACTGCGCAGGATTTCACTTTTTTCTGTAAGCATTTACGCTAATGCGCGAGCAGTCAAAATCAATGACGTGTTACAAATTAATAACATTCATTTCTATGCGGACACATACGTTATATACTGGCTCCGCCAATATTTCTAGGGAAAACGTCAACGATTAACGGAACGAACTTGGTCGTGATTTTGTTAAACATAGTCTCAGAAATAAAACCAACAAATTTAATTCAATTTAGACTACAAAGACACAAGTTTACAAGTTTATCGCTAAAATTGGACTCTAAAAACTGGGTTTGCTTAATAGAGCAGTATTTCATGATGGCCCACTGTGTCCAACTTTACAAATCGCAAGTTCACGGACTCACATGTAATACTGTTCTCATCTCTGAGCCAAGGCACCAGCTCCTTCCATAGTAGCTCGAATCATTAATGTTCGGGTACTTTCCGATCGGTTTGACTCACTGGCATTGCGAAGAGATGTTGCATCTCTATTAATTTTATCGAATTTACCATGAGAAGTGTTCTGAGGAGTTGTCTGGATTAATTCCAACCGCTGAGCTTAAACATCACTACAGAATTCAAAATTTCATCATTTCAATTGTTGGCAATCCACTACTGTGCGCTTTACTTTTTTGCTTTGTAAAACCTGTAATTACAAAAATTATTTATAGTATCTTATGCATTTTAATTTTTTTAAAGAAATGATCAATAAGAGCTAGGTACATACTAAGAAGATTCATAATATATTAGGGTAAAGGAATATAAAAACGATATTTTTCTCTAGAAAATGGACTTTCAGAGGACAAAATAGTATCGCCAATGATCACTGATCTCAGGATCTCGTCTAATAAATCATAATAGTGCTTTGTCACCCTGAGGACTAAAGTGCATTGCCTCGTCACCATCAATAAGGATCTCGAGATCTCTAGACTCACCAGCCGAAACACAGCAGCATGCTGCTATTTTACGCTGGCATTCTGCTAGGGCGTGGTCCTTTCCCAATTGAGCTGACCCATTCATGCTGTAGCCAGCAAACAACAACAAACTGCAGCGTAATTCTACCACTCTTCCGTTTTCTGATACCTGATACTAAAAGATAATAATTCTATAAAATATTGCTGTCCGCCAACAGCAATATTTTCTTTTCAAATCTAAATAGTTAAACGAGTTAAAATTTTCTATTAACCTGTTTTCCAGTTGTGAGTTCTGAGTTATAAATCTGATAGAAAAACTTTTAATTTTTCCATTCAACTTTATGTAGACAATAAACTTTGTTCAGTTTCTTTAATCCAAACTTTTCTTTCATTACATACACCATTACTGTCTACAATAAAGTAAGGTAGTAGCGAACTACTTTGTTATAAACTTGCAGCTCCTGAAGTACATAAGTGACCACAAATATGAGTTACTTCGGGATCTCCCATCAACCTAACTCATCGAAACAGTCTATATCAAAGTCTGTTAATCTGGACATAACAAAAAATATCGATCAGATTTAGCACAATAGTTAGTAAAATTTCATTCAAAGCCTTCCCAAGAATTAATGCGATTGGGTTACTTTGTGAGATTTTGGTTAAATTGAGAGTAACAAACAACTTGACCTGATGGTAAGTGATTCCTACTGCACCCCATGACATCTACATTCATTCTTAACAAGGAATCATAATGCAGATGCGTTGTCATCCTTGAGGACTGAGATGGAATGCCTCGTCACCACTTATAAAGGATCCCCGCACTCACCAGACGAAACACAACAGCATTATACTGCTATTTTACGCTGGTATTCTGTGAGGGCGTGGTCCTACCACGGTCGAGCTGACCCATTAATTCTGCAGCTAAAAACAAACTGCAACGTAGCTCTACCACGGTTACATACAATAATAACCGGGCGGATAACAAAAATAAAAAGCTTTTTTTTAAGTTTGTTGTAACGCATAATTTTTAATACGTTTATCTATGTACTTGAAAACAGGTGTCTGTGAATAATTTATATCTGAAGAAAAGTACTTACGGTATATCTAGTGTCCCAATAATGTTATTAAAATACCTCTTACAACCAAGTCATGTGAATTAAACTATAATAATTTTACATTTTATCGGGTTCATCTTAACTTGTTTAGATTCCCAAAGTTTCGAATGTTTTACGGCACAGAAATCGCGTTGTTTAAGCGTCATGATTTATTAAGAGTATAAAAAATGTTTGAAACTACAAGAATGTTTTGAACTCTTAGCCAAAACTTTGGGTGAGACTACTTGTTCACGAGCAACAGTTTTTAATTTGTTTGAAGAATTTAAAAGAGGATGGGGAAGCTTTGTAGACGAAGCAAAAAAGGGCGCCAACCGCGGTTACTCAAAGAAATCTTCATGCTAGTGAAAAAATAATACTTACAAATTACGGTATGTGTAGCTTGAACGAGAACTGGACATAAGATCTGTAGCAGGGAAAACTATGATTTGTAGACAACTCTATGTTGTGTGTTATTTATAGTGACGCACAAAATTAATGACGAAAAGTAAGAATAGCGGGGAAAAAAGCGTAAAATTATAATTCATACGACGCCGGTGAGAAAAAAAATGATAATACACTGGTGACGAATCATGGTCATATAACTATGAACCATAAAAACTAACAATTGACGGCTTTAAACATGAACTGACTCCAACGAAATGTCGCCGTAAATGAAGCACATAGATAATAATGGATGCCTCATTTTTAAAACGCCACAGACTGCTGTTGTTGTACTCGAAGAGCAAAGGACAATTACTCCTAATAGTATGTGACAGTCTGTGCCCCAAAAGTGTCAGATTGGGGGGCAAACGGCAAAAATTTGTACAGCAGCAAATATTTTACAGCATATCGCTGAGGACTGAGGAAGCTGAATCATTTGTATTCTAATGTAATCTTTAGTGATCAATGTTTGTAGATAATGGAAATATATTAAGGTAAAGTATGATCTCATTTATTAATATCATTATACAAAAATGTATAATAATATAAAATATTTGGGCTCGTCCGGGATTTGAACCCGATACCTCTCGCACCCTAAGCGAAAATCATACCCCTAGACCAACGAGCCGCTATCATAATTATGCCAAAATAGTAACATCATTAATTTTGTGAAAAAGTGAAATTATACCAATAAGGTAAACGTAAATGGACGTAATAATGTAAGAAGGTCATAAGAGAATAAAAATATTTAATCTTAATGACAATAAATGTAATAATTAACTAAAGATAGTTTATTGCTACTTCAAGACAAGAAGTGAGAAAGATAGTAACAGTAATAGGAGTGAAGAGTAGCGTGCTAATGCCACACCACAGCTATAAACTAGCTGCGATACAAACCAGTCAGTTAGACCGGAAAAGGACCTATCACAGAATACCAGCGTAAAATAGAATCTTGGGGGTGTCGTATTTCGTCAGGTAATTAAAGATAAAATAAGTTATTACTGACCAAGAAGCAAACCTATCATTGATGTGTACTGACCGTAATTACATAATGATAGTCCTCTGAACTGGTAGCACAGCTGCTCGTGATTGCTTTAAAGATTTTGAAGATTGAAGTGTTCCGGACAGTAGGAATTACTTACAATCAGGAATTGGTTTCTATCATATCATAAAATCTTTTTAGATTTTTGTTGTAAGAAGTGCATAACAACATAACAGGGGAAGCGTTGGTATATTTAGGTTTAAGAGAATATAGGAGTACCTAAAAGTTATTGATAAACGTAGTTATTGATATGATTTATTAGGCATATACGCATATAGGATATGTGCTGTACTCCTCATTGGGTAGATCCTTGGGAATAAGTTAGTTATATCATGGCTTTTAAGACGTATACCTTCTTAAATCTAGCCTATCTTAAATTATATGTAACATGCAAATAGTATTAGTATTAAATATTTCGCGGGTTTGCCTGCGGGAACCAATAAAAGTGGCATCATTTGTTGTTCCAAGACAACGTTTTAATTAAGCTTGGGCTGATGATGTCGTAAACAAAATCTTATTGTAACCAATATATTCGTTATATACATTATGCTTATTAAAAAAGCTTATAGGAAATTAGATTATTTACTCCATTCAGTTCTACTTAGAACACAAATATTGAACTACCGAACTGTTAAAACTGAGTTATGTAAGATACTTCCCGGATGTTTATTCTGTGTGATCGTCCATATGAAGGTCATATAGTCAGACAAACATGATAACCTGACCATGTTTGGCTGTCTGAGTTGTCAAACTGACCATGTAACACTCTGGAAACCTTTAAAAAATCCATACGAAGAACAAACTTTCCACTTAAAATTTTGGAAACAAAAACTTACTTGTTTCTTAAACTCCTGATTCTCGGCTGCCAATTATACAATTGTAATTTAAAGTGTTGATTTACCGCATATTGTTTTGTTTACTTTAAATACAATTGGTAACTAATAAAACCTCAACTAAGATTAATAAGCGATTTAATCTGGACTAATCTGGGAAAAAATGGAAATTTCATTATATTTAGAATATATTTACTTCTTTAATTTAAGTGTCGTATGAATAAATTATCCTTGTCGAATAAATACAGAAATATTTTTATATCGACACAGAAGTTATCGAGAATCGAAATTGCGGGAAAGTTTAATTACAACTGTTGTTTTTACACATGTAGCAACAAAGCGAAGACGCTCAGTGAAGCCATGTTGTGAAGCCGCGAAATCATTGGAATAGTAATTAAGTGAAATAGTAGAGGTAGAGAGTTTAAATTCTTTATTTTAACTTTGTAATTTAAATCTTGTCATAGCGATAATTCAAATTTTTTGAATTATAATTATTAACGCTAATTAATATATTAATGAAATAATGTATCGCTGTTTATCTTGATGATTCATGTTGTAACTAACACGACAATGGCGTTAGTTTAAGTACAGAGTATTAAACGTATGGAGAAGTAGTCAAATTGGGGCGGTACTACGTAAGTGACATTCCCCGTACGAGAGCGGTCGAATATAGCACAATATGCCGATTCTGCAACGAGCGGCAGGGGCTTAACCGTGGATGGACCAACGTCACAGACGCGCACACAAACTTCTCATGTACACACACTCGTAAATTCAGACACGCCACACCGCGCTCGCCGGCGTCGTCTTCCTCGTACAGCGGCTTCACGCGATTTAATCGTGTTTTAGGCCGCTTCTAAAGTTATCCTGTCCTCCCTTTAGATAGCGATCCGAGTCGAGGTTGCGTACCTCACTATGAGGGGCCCTCGGATTGTATTATCACCCCCCTGTGTTGTCGTCGACATTCTTCGTTCACAGGGGTCGGAGCGCAACGGTGGTGCGGCAGCGGTCTTCGTGCTTCGCTTCGCAGCATCGTCGTTGTCTCCTTACTCGGCGGGCCTCCCGCTCGCGGCATAGACCCGCGTAGATAAAGCTGTAGAGGTCACTGGACCAACAGCAATACTCATACAAAAAAAAAAGGGGGCGGTACTGTAACCATTAATAATTCATATATTTACCTGATAGTATATATAAATTATTTATAACAAATTTATGCCAACCTCGTGCAAAGCGGTAAATGAAATCATCGTGTTAAAAGAGTTCAAACAAGAAAGAAACAAATAAATGTGGCATGGAAGAAATAAAAAATATTTCCGACGCATGTGATATCTGGCAACACACAGTGGAGTCTAGCACTAGGATATTTATATATATAATAATCAGTTACATTTTTAACTTTATCTATACTTAAACAGCATAATTTCTTCCTAGTCGATTTTATTTACGATAAATTGTTACCATATGATTTAACTTGCTTATAAAATATGAAAGTGATATAATTATTATAACAGATACTGCGGTCTTCGTCGTTGCTTTTCTTCGTCTCAGATATGTGATAAAATGGGAATAATGTCGGTTTTAGTCGTGATACGGGATAAAACGCAAGAAACAAACGTACCCGGACCCTTTAACAATAACAACAAACAATTTAAATTGCACAAATACACTAGACATCTAATTGAGGTAGTATCTGTCTTATGATAGCATGATATGTCCATCTGGTCAATTTCCGTCCTAGTGATATTTTCTGATAAGATTTGACGTAAACGTAGAGGCATTCAACATCTATTTCTATAGTTCTTTTGTTTTATATAGAATTTGTTTGTATATATAGAATGTGGTCCAAGTGTAAATAAGTCGCAGGAAGATTAAGATGCGTTAGGGACATGGCAAACTATAACACCCAGGTTCGAATACCTACAGTTCGTTATACACAATGTTTATCCTCGACAAAAGTTAAAAAATCCAACACAAGACCTGCGATGCACGGGCTTGATATTCTGATCGGTCGTTACGGCTACGGGTACGCGGGGATTATAGTATGTTCAATAAAACAGTAGTACATACAAAGTAACAATACTTTCATAATAATTTCGTCCTAGTCTATAAAAGGAAAACCTAAATAAGGTTTATTCACTTCAGATACCAACACTTCAATATAATCGTTTTTATGACCAGATCAAGATTGTTTGCTCAAGTGCCCTGCATTGCTTACGCAAAGCTATTTTACTTTTTATGACCACGACGCTTCTACTTTATTTGCGTATTTTCTTTCTACTATGTAACGTAGGTAAACATATTTCTATAAAATAGATAATTTAAAAATATACCAAATTCTTAAGAAAAATAGTTTATCGAAGCGAAAACTTGCGATAAAAAAGATAAAATAAGGTAATAAATATCATCAAAATTCTCAAAATGTTGTCATGTTTTTCTGATAACGTTTATGTACAAGTATTTTTATATTGTAAAGGTTGTATGTTGTAGAGGCCATATGGCGTAGTGGTTAGAAGTCGTATGTTGTACATGGCGTAGTGGTTAGAGTCTGTAGCGTTGCGGAACCTAGGTTCGGTCCCCAAGGGTAGAACAACATTTTGTATCAAAAGTTGTTGATTTTTGGGTCGGGGAGTGATGACATCCTGTGTCTTTGACACTGTACTTTCATCCAATGATAAAGCACATGCGCTGTGCATTGTAATGGGGAAAGGGACGGTGTGAGAGCTACTGTGTTAGCCCAAATACGTACGCCACTATAATATATCCTGCCCAGTTGATATCGCTGTATAGTATATACCTTTTACCATTTCTGACAAATATTTTTTATGGTTAAAATTCGTTCGGGAACCGTAACATCTCATAACCGCCCTGACTCTATTTTATTGCGTTTAAGGTAAAAGCTCGGGAACTGTTTCTCAACAGATTAGAAGAATCATATCAATATTAGATAATTATGTATTTATATGTACTTTTATGTATACAATATTTAAAAATGTATATTTGTATTTGTTATATATGTTTTTTTAAATTACGCATTAACAGCGACAAAAATTTTAAGCATACACCTTATATATAAATTTCATCTCTGCAACACCCGACAAGTCCGTCTTTATACATAACTGTATAAAAAGCTTAAATAAATTATTTCCGCCACGATCCGCTAGTTCGTAAATAAAGGTGAAACAAATCATGGAATGGAAATAATAAGGAGATGGGAAATATAAAGATGATTTATTTAAAGTTGAAACACTTCTTAGTCTCAGCACAGCACCAGACAATATTGTTCCCTGGTACTTGGCAGTACTAGGTAAAACACTTTAGTTTTCCACTCAGCAACATAATTCGATTTACCTTTTTTTAATTACGGATTTCTGCATAGTAAGCCAGATACAATTAACTAACTATGGTAAAGTAAGTAAGTAATTACCTACGATTTTATATATGCAAAGGGTCTACTAAAATTTAATTATCTCTTACTTATTAAAATGACTTCCCGTTCCTTCAGAAGTTAAATACAAAACAAGTTTCAAAACGATTCAAAATGCATTGCAAACTCGACCAGAGTGGCCTCCATATCGCAAGCCATTGCCCTCCTTGACCATAATAGCATACTATATAAGTATGAAGTACATCTAATAATATTAACAAAGCCTTGAATAGCTTGTCAGACAACATCATTACAAGAAGAAACCTTAATGGTGTCTTCTAGAAGTGATATGTGCCAGCTTAAATACTTATATTTACTGGACACAAACACAAAAGTTGCAAGAATGTAGAATTTTTTGTAGTACTTACTGGAACCGTAATATAGAACTGTATTTTATTGATTTTAAAGGGCGTTAGAAGATACAGATTCACACCTGTCCTAGCAGTCAACAAACACGGTATACTGGGAACGACGTTTTACATACTGACGGATTAGACCCGATGTCCCTCTACCAGTTAATTAAGAGTTTTTTCGGACTAAGGATCACTGATCAACTACAACGTTAGATGAGATTCTAGTTCACGTTCAAGCTAGAAGAAAAATTCACTCCCAATACCACAGCCATCATCGTAGAATGCAAGAATTTCATCGGATTGGCAGAATTAAAGACCCATAAATAGTTGTCCGAAAACATAGCAGATACATCTTGGCTATGCAACGGGACATTCCGGCCACGACCCAAATCATGTTTTATATCTTACCGATGGATAAAAAATTCAGCCCATTTTAAAATTGTATCCGCGGTGACCGCACGTCGGTTGGGAAGAATTGTGCAAAGTTATCTTACGTTTTGCTGTGAAACCAGTACAAGAAAAAGCCACCACTATTGCGCTTTTTTTTATATCGATCTGTTGGCCGCTATTAGCCCGAGGGCTCTTACAGTTTCATCGGGTTGAGAGGTGACCGAGCGCTTATGGCGCTCAATCGAGACCTCTATATATGGGTATCCAGCACAAGGGCTTCCGAAAGGGAGCCTCAGTTTGGTTTTACAATCAAGAGGTTAGAGTGTGTGACGGCAGAGTCCAAAATATTGGTGGCAAGCCAGCTTTAGGTACTTTCGGCAGCTCAAGATCTTTGTGAGATCAAGATTTTCGTTACGCTAGAACCACGGCGCACTGGTGGCCTTGCGCATGAAACAATTTTGTATTACCTGAAGTTGGTGAATGTGACGCGGGGAGGCATATGCAAAGACGGGGCTTGCGTATAACATTATGGGTCGGATACACACTTTGTATAGTGTAATTTTATTAAGCATGGACATTTTGCTATTTTTATTGAGTAACGGGTGCAAACGACCTAGGACGAACACTGCTCGATTCCGTATGCAGTTGATATGCAGGCTGAAGGTGAGTCTTTCATCTAATGTGTCGCCTAAGTATTTGACTATCTTCCCAGGGGATTGGACCATCAAATAACTCTACAGTTGGGAGATGCGGCATTTTGTTGCGCTGAGAGAAGTATATTTTGGTGGGGTTAACCTCGATCCTCCATTTCCGAATCCATTTCCCGAAGGTGTTCGCTACAGATTGGAGGCGCTTACAAATAACGTCTGGTTTGAATCCAGACACGTAGAGGCCGTTGTCATCAGCGAATAGGGCTAGCTGCGAGTACGGGGTATATCGTTGGTGTAGTGTGTACAAAATTGTACCTAGGACTGAGCCTTGTGGTACTCCGGCACAAATGGGGTGAACCTTGGAACACGTTTCCTCGGCGTGGTAAGGAAAGGTTCGACTTCGAAGAAATCTCGTATGATAAGTACGAGTCGATCTGGCACACCGAGCTTATATAGTTTGTATATAAGCCCGTTATGCCAGACCTTGTCGAAAGCTTTCATCAATATATTAAGCTTATGATTCATTTCACCGTTATCATATCTAAGGGGAACAAAACACTTTCCTTAACACTTTCCTTTCGAAAGCCGCCAGTTTCTGTTGTTCCTTCACTGTTAGTCTCCATATCAGATATCCATAGGTGACTACAGGGTGGATTAAGACTTGTTTATACATTGTACATTTTACATGGGGTGCTAAGGAATTTTGAGCAGAGTAGCTCACTGACTGCAAAGCACCTGAACCTAGTCACTCATTCAATGGTGTCCTAAACAACAGGTGTGCCTAATCATGCTATACTGGGATCTGGTGAATAGCACAGTGTGGTCTCAATTTTATAGCCGCTTCCAGTGCCAGGTTGAATACTATGGTAGGTAGGCCTCCTGGTTTGCCACACTCCTGATCTTACTTCAAAGGGGTTCAAAGAAGAATCTCGTTTTGAATACCGACTACAAAATGCAAAATGGAAAAAAATGTGAATGTAAAGCATTAACTTTAGTTAACATCAACCCCTAGTATTAACTTAACACTAAAATATTGTATGTAACTTAACACTAAACACATAACATACTCAGCTACTAAATCTTTCTAGATTACACCTGTCAAAGAATAATCTATAAATCACTTCATATCACATCCGGAATCAAAATGTAATATTATATGTATGTCACGACCCAAATGCCTACATATATATATATATATATATATATATATATATATATATATATACATATATATATATATATATATATATACATATATATATAAATATATACATATTTACATGTGTCAACCCGATATGGTAATAAACACGTGGATATCTCTAGTAAACATTAAAGTGGTAAGAGCACATTTTTACTGCAATAATCAGTACAACGCCGCTCACTTTTAATAAACATAGTAAGTAATACTAACCAACACAATCATACATACATTAACAAATTTATGTGTAATTGCAAGCGGCTCGTTGGTCTAGGGGTATGATTTTCGCTTAGGGTGCGAGAGGTCCCGGGTTCAAATCCCGGACGAGCCCAATTTTTTTATTTTTTCTTTATTTGTCTCATAAAAACTTCACAATACGTTTCTTATATATTAAATAATTAAATTACTCGCAACTATTCCCCATAATCTCTAACAAATTTAACTAAAAAAGTAAACAATTTAAAAAGTAACCATATTTGAAAATCACGTTAATATTATTTAAGCATACCCAGATGATTAACAAACGAAAATAAAACGAGGAAAATCTAACAATATTCCTATCGTCATTAGAAACTTCTCGATAAATAGCCGACGGCGAAAAGGATTCAAACACACATTTACTTCTACATTACTCTCCTTACAAGCCACGAACTTTATGACTTCCATTACTAAAGGTTACAATAACAATCTCATTAGCATGTAATCCGCTCCCGCAGATGTATCAACATACCATAATTTCATAAAGTTTTTTTTTATGCAAAAGCAATAAGTAGATACTCCGTTTCTGAAAAGTTATCTTTTTTAATTAGTTTTAGAGCTTTAATATTTTCCATGTATCAATCTAGAGTGACAATACACACCAATATTAATTTTAATATTTAGTTTTTAGTATTTCTTTTAATAATAGTATTGTTATTAATTATTTCGATAAGTTAATTACAATTTGCGTTATAATTGCTCTCCCTATGAAATGATTATTGCCAATTTACAATAATCATTTCTCAATCATTATGAATATATAAAAACTAATTCCTAGGTTTTAAAGCTAACATTTTTGGATTTTAATATTTTTCAAATTTTAATATCATTTTAATTTGAGTTCCTATCTAGTGTTTTTATTGTTTTTATGTATCCTCTTTTATAATAGCAATGTTCATATCATGTAACACAATTTGCTCAAATAATCTAGGCGCTTTGTTTCTTAATATTAATGAATGGATATTTTTTTATCTGTGCAAGTTATAATTCCAAGCCCTTATAAAAATCGGATTGCTGCTTTTCTTTAAATTATTTTCTAAGGTCTGAAAAGTAATTTATGCTGACGACGCCTTTGAAACGTCGAGAAAATGAGCTGTCGACTTTCTTTACATTTCTGGTTGCTTTTATAAATTATTTCAGCTGAATAAGTGTGAATTCCAACTCATGACTCGAACATTTAAGAATTTTTAAATATTTTCCATATCTATTGATTTTCAGTGTTAAATTTTCACGTGGATACGTGCAATAAGTTTCATATAATTAATTATAAACCTGTTTTCTTAATTCCATCATATTTTCTTCTGCAAATAAAACAATGATATAAAATTCATATACTTTGTCAATCTTGAAGAATAAGATGAAGCGTTTCATTCCTAGAAATTAAGTTTCCGGTTCCCATCGCTCATCACAAGAAACACAGCGGCATTATGCTGCTATTTCACGTTAATATTCTATGAGAGCGCAGCCTTCCACTGGTCGAGCCGATCGGATCATACTACATCCATAAAACTAACCACTCATTTTCTTTCCACGAGAGGTTAAAATAAACTAGACATTTATTTCTATAATTGTCAGTTTTATAAACATAGTCCTACTTTATAATTCTGCTGGAAAAGTTTTGTTTTCTTATTATTCAATCTGGAATTATATTATCCACCAACGCAATTTGTACATGCAAAAAATATTCATTGCAAGATGATTTAACTTGTGGGGAAATTTGATTTCTTTAATAAAAGGCAGTATTTTCATTCACTATTTTATTGAAAAAATAAATAAATTAACCTAAAAAAGTGAAGCGGAGTCCATTTACGACGAGTGGCGGGAAAATCCATTTAAATACAGCGGAAGCAGAGCGCTATAATTGGCTCCCGGGTCCAAACGAATTACGTACAAGGGATAAAATATAATTTTTGCTTCCAGTCTGGCAGTGTTATATTTATCCTTAGAGCTATTTAAACTAAACATTCATATTTATTAAAGAGACCAATCACAATTCCATATCTTATTTTCAAATGAGCCGGTAATTATCACAGAACTAGAAAACCTATGTAACCTCTTCTGCTTAAACAAAGAAAGCTGAGAAAGAAAATTTATTCGACGCAATTATGTATTCATAATCGCTGGTTTGTATGGTTTTACTTTTGCAACAAGTTCAGGCGGCTTTTTATAGTCTTAAAACATGAAATCTTAGTATTATATTTCTCGAAACATATAATTGAAGCATCTAAGATTTCCCTTTTATTTTAAACCTTCGTCGAAATCGTAAAACTGATTCAGTCACAAAAGTATTCAACTGGTAGACACGGTTATAAAATCGCACCGGGCGTGTCACTGAAACGGTTTTGACGACTAATTTACATAACTTAAAGTCAAATTATATTAAAATAAAACAGAGAGATATATCAAATGCAACAAATTTCACGCCATTATAACACGCTCAAGAATTACAAGGCAAGTATTTGGAAAACATACATGTACATTATAATGTCTAGAGCGTGTTTAATAGCAATTTTATAGGAAATTAATTACAATCAAGCCGCTTAGCGTTTTGAGGCCAGTCACAAACGTTCAGGTGGGTGTTGAACACGGTCCCCGGTTGGCATGTAAACTGCACAGGTTCACCATTGACACATCGCCAGTACTGAAAAAAAATAAACACATGAATTAAACGCGAATAGTAATTTTTAAACGCAAAATAAAATTGTCAAAAGTTAGCACCACTGTTATTAGCTATTAGTATCAAGTAATATAAAAATAAATATCATCATAATTTACAGCCAGTTCTGTAATTGAGTATCGAAGTCGAAGTTGCGCCTAATAATAATTTAAATGCAAATATTTGCTGTCTCATAACGGTCGAAATGATAATGTAGTGTCATATGTCAGGCGCTTAACGCTATACGTTAAGAATGCAATTTCGGATCTGAATAACTGTTCAGTCGTTAAAATAGAATAGATTAGATATTATTTTAATGGATTCAATTTAAAAAATAACTCAGTATGGTTATTAAAATAAGAAAATAATTTTCTTCAATATCTCTCAAAAAGTTATAAAGAAATATAATAAAATAATTTAATTTATATAATTAAAAAAAAAGATTATCAAGAAAATTGTATAAAAAGATAGAGAAATGTTTATTTTTATGAGAATGTTCAATAGCTCGCGTTATCGTACCTTATCGCAGGCTTTCTTGTCCGGAACATAATCCTCTTCCGAATCGCAGATATCAGGGTTGTCCACCTCGTTTTCCTTTATAATAAAATATAATTTATGTTTAAACAAATGGCACTCACTAGGGTAAGAATTGAGACAATGTTCAACTAATGGTTTAAGTATCATTTTTACATTTTAGCAAAGAAATAAGACGTAATTTTCTGTCACCTGTGAATATTACGTCGTTACTTAAGCTTCGAGTATTCATTCACTGCCATTATTTCCTGATATTTTGATGAAGAGTAATCCTTCATTTTGTAAGCTGACTTATTAATTTCTAGCTGCAACGTTAAGCTACCACATAAAATATTATTATGGCATGTCTTATTAAATAAATGACATATTTGCCTATTAATAACGGCGGCTTTTCGTACAATTTTTTTTTGACTAAATAATTAGCTTAAATGATTATAACAATACACGTTGTAAATTTGACGTATATTTCATTGGATTCTGTTAATAATTTAGACAATTCAAGAGATTGTGATGACAGAAAATCTGTTTCGAAAATCTTACGACGCACGGATATGGACAGAATAAGAGGTGATTAAGCTTATATTCTAGAGTTTATTCAATGTTCTATATGGTAAACGTGTACTTTGTTGGGTATATTTCTATCCCAGCGTATATTCCTGTTTTAATCCCATAAAGACTTATATTACGAAAAGTGCAAAAACCATCATAAAAAAAATTCAAACCTACTATCTAAATGTAGTTTATAATCATTCTATAAGAACCTACACGTCCCTATAAAAACTTATATTTAAAAAAGTGACGTATGAGTCCGCACCATATATTAGAACATTAGTAGATTGTAGATTGAGATTGTGATAGCAGATATATTATTTAAACAGTTTTTACTAAATGATGAATGTCGCTAAATAATTACTTTTAATTTGAAGATATAGGCTTTCCTTGTTTTGTAATCCACGGTAAAGCCATTTTCATATAACTACTATTTTATTAATTTAAATATATGAAACAATATTAATACATCGATGTATGGATGGATGCTATAATTTATATTTATGTATCCATCTGCGACACATTTCACAGTAAACATTCAATATTAATAAGATGTAAATTAGAAAAGTACCGTAGGCGTTTCCTCGGGTTTGTCGTTAATTGATTCCGGGATCTCACTGGGCGCTTCTGTAGTTGACGTAACTTGTGTAGTCGTAGACGTCGACTTCGTCGTTGTCAATTTTGTAGTCGGACGGGTAGTCGTAGTCGGGCGCAAAGTAGTCGTGACGACGGGGGCGCCCTCTGCAGGGTCGTTCGTCGTCGATGGCGGACGCGCCCACTCCGGCTGAAAGATTTTATCGTAATGAATAATGAGCCACCATTTGTTCGAACGATTTATCGTCTGTCAATTGTGAACATATTTTGACACAATAATACCAAGTCTCCTGTTACTTTACGAAAGTCGTAATCCTAATAAATCCGAAGGCAAACTTCGCCAATATTTACCGAAGCTCGGAGACTAATCGAAAACGTTTTGTTTTCTTTAACTTTAATACTTACTGTAGGGGTCGTGTGTCCGGTGCGTGGTGGGGGGACGTCATAGGCGGTCATGTGTTTGTGGAGTAAATTAATTAGGGGATTTTTCTCCCCGCAGAGGCCTCTGAAGTCGTCCATATCGATTGCCCAGGTCATCGCCCCGAGGTATCCCTTTTGCTTAATCCAGTTCATTTTTATCTCCACGCTGCGGGCGTCTTCGTAGCCAACCCATTGAGTGCCTTTGTACGCGTAGGGACATTTGCCATGCTCGTCCCAACTTTTAGTCCAGCCGGAATCTTGCTTATCCACTTCGGTGCATATCTTTATGGGAAAGTATTAAATGTTTATTAACGAGCTTATCATAAACATAACAGAATTATCTAGTGGAAAATTTATTGAATTTAATTTAATATTACCACGAGGCCGTATTTAAAGGCTCGATGTTTTAACATGCATTAATAAAGTAACATATATTTACGTTGACATTTCATTTGACAGTGGTAGAGTTACACTGCAATTTGCTTCTAGCTGCAGAATGAATAGGCAAAGGAATCAGCTCAACCAGAGTAGGACCACACCTAACTTAAAATAGCCGCATAATGTTGATGTGTCCCGACTGGTGAGTGAGTCAGGAATCCGGAGACCTTTATTATTGGTGACGAAGCATTCCATCTCAGTTCTCAAGAGTGAGCGCATCTGAATTATAATTCCTTATCAAGGATGAATGTAGATATCATGGACCACAGGAATTACATCCATCAGGCGAACTGTGTGCTCGTTTGTTATACTCTCAATGTAATCTAGATAGGTTTTCACTTAGCAGTATCTTTCGCACATATGTATTCACACAAACAGATCTCAAACCCAACTACTCTTTGTATTTTTATATCAAATTTATCTTATTAAAATACATTCAAAATTTCTTACCTCATAATAAGCCCAAAAACCAGTAGCGTTCGTGTAAGGCGCAGGGTCGCCTCCACCAGCCTCTTTATTGATATAAGTCCCCAAGCCATAGTTATTGTTGCCGGCGGACAACGTGAATGAACGGCCATAAAACGGAATGCCTACGACCAGCTTATTGGACGGGCAGCCCTTTTCTTCCCACAGATTAAGTCCGTCGTTCTGAAAGAATAAATATATGTACGATTTTCAAGACTACGATAACGCGCAGTTCGAAATTAACAGGTTGTTATTTCTTTGTGATACATTTATTTTATCAATTATTTGTAAGTTTAATTATTTCTGTACTTATCAAAAATATTTATGTTTGTTTAATGCTTTTGAGTGCACTTGTCCCCCAAATCAACAATTTAATAGTGTGGTAACACCAGATTTTCCCTAATCTTAACAAGAGTAAACCGTTACGGAGATACTTAAATATATTTCTAAATAATAATAATATATTTTTAAAGGATAGTTATTTTATTTGTATTGAGTTTATTTTTAGCATAGTTGGCAAACCAGCATGCAGCCTGCCCACCCTATGGTGATGAAAGTAAGTCCATGTACTTTATTTTCATGCAAAATTTATTAATTTTATTACTCTTATATTCACCCTAATTCTAGGCCACATAACTTTTGCAACTTTTATCATCTTCAAAACTCCGTACAAATATATAAAAATACAATAAAATGCCAATCGCAAACACGTTCCCTGTTCCACATTGTCGAACACGGCAAAGTGTGCATCGTCGTATAAGTATAATAAGCCGGGCTTAGGTCGCTATCGCACTTACCACGTTTAGTTTCTCATAAGCCCACTGGTCGTGGGGGCGCTTATATAGCGGGGAATGTACATCTGCGAATCCCGCCCAGTTGCCCCGCAGATCATATGACATGACGTGGATCGCGTCCAATTCCCTGTTGACAAATTATTTATGACACAACATATCACTTACGTTATAATTATAGTATACTAAGCTATAATTATAAAGCAGGTGTTGTAAAACCCATTCGAAATATACATAAATATAACGCTTAGTATTATATGCACTTCTTATATTTAAGTTCGTCTAACAGTTCTTTGCAATTTTTTTAATTTATTATATTATTTAAGTAAATATCCTTGAATAAAACTAAAATACTCGCAACTTATCTAGTATTTTACTGTATTATATTTTTGCATGAATTACCTTATTATACCGAAGATTTTTTTGTTTTGTTTTTGTTCTTTTTTTAATATTATTTTATTTGTTATATATAAATACATTACAATAGTAAAACAACACGGCAACCACTCGGGTTTATATGTGCTGCTCAGTTATCCTAATTAAGACATATATTTTAACATCATTATAAGATGTAAGATGCTTATAAATTATTTATATATAAGTAAGTAAGACTATATGCTAAGTTTCCAATAATTATTGCCTAAACCTCAGCACTCTGGCAGATTTAGTAGTATATAAGATTTAAGTTTCACCCGGTGTAGTCCCGAAGCTACAACAATGTTCTGAATTTCTTCCGGTAACTTATTATGCATAATTGTTAATACGAAGTTGGAAGTCCTAGTACCGTGAACATTATTGTACCTGATTACCACCATTAAAAGACATTCAATATGTACATGCGTTGTACCCCTGATGTCTGACTTTTAGAACGCTTTGTGACCAGTAATTGAGTTGGTTCACTACACCTCACCATTATGTTAGATGAGAGGGTGGCCCTTCCCTGGTTGACACCGGAACATATATTCCTATAGCTAGGTAATTATACTGTTAAATATTCAACAAACAAAAACATTTTATAACAAGTTTAAAAATAAAATCATTACATTTCCGTATGTCTCGTCTCTTCAAAAAAATAGCTCACTTAAATATTTAAGCAATTTCAAATATTTTTTTTTTCTTTTACTTTAAAATAAAATTCTATTTGTCTTAATGCTTATCACTTATGCATATAAGGAAGTTCCACTCGCCTACATTTATCGCCAAGAAATTCGCCTCCATAAACGAGACGAGATATGATTTCATCTGAGTACGGAAAAATGTTAAAAATTGTGGAATGTTTTCAGGAAAACCGATATTGCGGGCATTAAAATTTCAATTGCTCTCTCCAATTTTATAACTGTCGTAACATCGCTAATGTGGTGATGAAAGGACTCTTTCGTAATATTGGATTTTATTGCTTAAACGAGCTTTGGGTATCTTGAACTTTCCAATTTACGGGAAAAATTACTTTTTAATGTAATTTTACTTGTTTAATTAACTATACTAAGTTTGTATTCCATTTGTTAGAAGCAAGTTTCAACAACCGAAAAAGAGCTTAGTGAGATAACTTTTTATTTATTTATATTTTTAAGTAATAAAATAACATACCATCAGAAACTTTAAGTGTATTGGTAATTTTATAAATCAATAATATAATCTAAGCGTTCCCGATATTAAAATACTGGCTGTGCTTTTGGATCTATGTTTTTAAATACACTGACCCGGTGCTATACTACAGTCCCCTGTGATGCTATGTAGCGTTGCACTCTTATATAGAAAAGAGCAGCTTAGTAAAAGCCTCTTCACTCTTCTGTTGAAGGCACATTGTATCACATTGGACAAAATCAATGACGTAAAGTTATTCCATTTATTGGTTTGATGAATGATGATAGACAGGGGAAGGGAAAATTGTAAAGTTATATTTCGTAGCGCCATATCTTTAACTTTTTCGTAGATCGATTATAGCCTACGTTCAAATAGATTAATGCTTTATTATGAAAGCTATAAATAAAGATTAACATTAAATAAATCTAACAAGTAAAATGACTCACTGGCAAAGATCGGGCACATGATAACCTTCCATCAGTCTGAAGTTAGCTAGTGGTACAGCGGCAGTCAGCTCCCAGCCCTTCCCGGCCCTGATAAACGCCCGCTTCAGCTCCTGCACTAGGTAAAGGAAGCGATCCTTGTCGGAGAACGAGCCTCCTCGATCCGCTGCGCCAGGGTACTCCCAGTCCAAGTCCAAGCCATCGAAGTCATATTTGTTTAAGAAATCTATTAAATTAAAAATATGGCTTTATAATGATTATTGCAGGCAATATCAAATGCAAGTATTATTCGCATTGCTTGTTTTAAAACTCAAATACAAGATAGTAAGTTATATATATATATATATATATATATATATATATATATATATGCGCCGAACAACATAAGTTTTGCCGCAAACATCGAAGAAATCCGTGAATCCCACCTGTCACATGATGGAGTCACGAGAATTTTGTTTGTTTTTGGTACTACAATCCTACACCGGATGACGCTGTTGTAAAATGTCGAGCTCTGGCATAGCGAATTAATATTGTACATTGTTTAATTAACACTTATTCCTGCAAGTTACATAAGTTAGCGTATAGAGGCACCAGGATAGGCTTCCTGGTATAGTGTGGTGTTGGTGATAGCCTAAGATGAGAAGGTTGCAATGATGATTAATTGATTATAATATATGTTCTTAATAAAACATATTCGTACATATTTTTTAAAGGACAAACAAACGAAAACATTCCATCATTTAATTCAGAATATTCGAAAATAACTGTCAAAAATTCACCTAATTACCTTCTAAAAAAAACTTTAACAAAATCTAAAATATCCCAGTAAAAATGCCTTATTCGAAAATCAACGCACGCTCTTTTAATTATGTACGCTCCACTGAGGCATTCCTTTAAAACGATCATGGAAAATAATTAAACGCGAGATCGCCGTGTCCCGCATACAAGCAAGGATTTATCCCGACCACGAGTAATATGTCCCCTGGAAATATGACGTTTATTTGCATACTCAAAGCCAAGCGTGGGTAACGCGGGGATATAAAAATTCTCCCGGTATAACTCGCGAATCATGTCACAATGCGAACACTAGGTAATATTTTAACTGCATACCTACCCCACTTTCATGAATTGTATTTGTCTGAAGAAGGGAACTATGCGAAGAAGAACTAAGGGAAATATATATATATATATATATATATATATATATATATATATATATATATATATATATGTATATATATATATATATATATATATATGTATATAAATATAAAATTACAAACAATTTACCCAAAAAGAATTTTATTATTAATGAAATGATTATATTCCCTTTATTTAAAGCTAAATTATTTTTCTTATAATACTGGAATTACAGAGAAGGCTTTTATAAAATAAATACACAATTAGTCTAACTACACATTAAGGGGAGCAAAGCAGCAATTTGCAGTAACAATTCTTCGTGGGTCGTGGGTACATTGTAATGACACTAATGGGGGTCGCATTAAGAAGTTGTCCTTTATTTTTGTTCCCGTTCTCAGAGCATTAAAAATTTTGCTTAAAATGCTTTGTTGTCTACTAATAAAATAATTTGACAACGCATGACATATATTGAATTAAAATATGTTATATTGATACATCTGATTTTAGAAAAAACTAAACTCGTATTCAACTCAATAATGTCCTTTGGTTGAGCAAATAGTACATAGCTGCCCGCGCTCCTATTATGTTAAGTTCCAGGACTTTGCTTCAATCAGACTTCGAAGGCTAAAACTACGCACTTAACTAAATTAAGAAGAAGGTTCATTATTTTATATTCTACGGTCTAGATATTTCCATCTATAAACAGAATACGCTTGAGAATGATAGTTCATTCTTCTTCACTACTTCAGCTGAAAACTGTGTTCGTGTGAATTATAATGTAATGTTTAATTTCTTCATATATAATATATAAATTAACGTCACGTTGAAATTTATATAATAACAAAAACATAAAAATAAACATATCCATATTATATTAAATCTAAAACACATCTACTAAATTGCTCCACAAGCCTTTCAGCCACGCGGAAATCACAATTTACAAGTCTCTCAAGGTAATAATTCCTACGAGGCGTAACTCACTATTTCCTACTACGGGAATTGCTTAAGTGTCTGGTCTGCTAAATTGCCACAGAAAATGTACATTGTACTACCACTTGTATATAGGTATATCTATATTAATCAGATCATGTCGGGAATGATAAAATTACTAAGCTTTTAGGCTTAAACTATTTACATTTCGTTTAACTTATCTGCTTACTACATGTAAATAATGAAAAAACAAATATATTTAGTTAATAAATTTTCTAATGTAAAACTTCATTTACTCCTGTAAGGGTCATGCGTATAATGGAGGACAAAAAATTTAAAGACCTAATCAAAATCTATAAATCTACACGTGACCCCTTCCCCTACCTGATCCCTTATCGAGGATGAAAGTGGGTGTCGAGAGCTGCTGAATTCACTTATCGTTAAATGCAGTTCACCTAATGACAAGTATGACCCGCAACCTCGTGTTGTTATGCTCTTTTGTTCTCCTTTAATATCATTAAAAAGACCCGCTATTGTCAAATGTTATGATAAAAATTTTATCAAATTAAAGTAAACTACGCTCATAATAGAAATAATAAATATTTTATGTGGGTATATTGTATAAGCTGCAAATTTTAGTCAACATTTTTCCATTATTCATTTCCACAAAGTAATTGCAGATCATTAAATTAAATACAAAAATTGGCATAAGTCCTAAATCTCAATAAAACTTAATATCCAGTAAATTGTATATTAAGATTTTATAAAGCCAATGAAAGACATAAGTTAAAAAGTCAACATAGACTAGTTATATATGAGCGGCCCGAGCTTAATTTTAATACAATAGACAAATACCGTTAAAGCTCAACTATTAGAATTGATAGCACAATTTTGAACATATGTAAACATTCTCGAGAAGCAGAGATCATTATAGTGAAAACTCACGTCGTCGTCCGAACGTCTACATACCTACTTAGGTCTGCAGGGACCGGGCCCCGGGGATATTCCCCCACTACCCGAACATCAACTCGACGGGTCTAAGGCCTGTCGGAATCAGGTGACACAACTAGTGGCACAGGTAGAAATGCTACGTTACGTCTTCACGTCACATACAAGTCCGGAAGGGAAAATGCGAAAAAGTCGAATCACTTATCCTCACGGTCTGATGTGCAAGTTACCGTCTCACCTACATTCCCTTAGTCGGGAGACGGTAACAGCAGCTCGCGAGGAAGCGGTCGCCCGTCGGGGGGGCGTGCGTGCAGGGGAGCGATGTTTCGCAGATGGGGATGTTCTCCCGTATCAGCGCGTTCGTACATACGACGCGCGATACGGGTGACGAAATCGGAGATGGACTCTAATTTAAGATTAGACGCGATAACATCGTTCCTGACGTAGCGACCTGCTCCCACGATTCTCCTAACAGCCAGATTCTGTTGGGCCTGCAGCCGCTTTCGCTGCGACGCGGACGTGAGGGGGTACCACGCCGGAGCGGCGTAAGTCAAGCGCGATCGAATGTACGTTTTGTAGATTCCTATCTTAGTTGACGTAGGTAGTTTTGATGACAGTACTGGTCCCAGCATCGCACTCGCTGCCCGCGCAGTTCGAACTGAGTGTTCGACCTGCGGTTCCATGCGCAGCATGCTGTCAATACGGCATCCGAGATATGTCACTCTGGTATTCCATTCGATCGCTTGTCCGCGGAGCTCGAGCGGGGGGGGGGTATTTATTCCGTCTTCCGGTGATAAGGGCGGTAGTCTTGTCAACGTTGACAGTCAACCGCCACTTATCAAACCAGTCAGGAAGCAGGTCCAACATGCGCTGCATTTTTCTGGCTGCGTGGTTGGCTTGACGCGAAGACGTAAAGTACGCACTGTCGTCGGCGAAAAGCGCCAACAGACCGTCATCATCCCGCTCCTCCGCGCGACCTAAGGGTGCGGGGATGTCGTCGGTGTAGACCGCGTACAGTCGCGGCGCGAGGCAACTCCCCTGGGGAACGCCAGCTTGAATAGGCCGTACCGCCGAATCGGCTTTATCGACGGAGACGTAAAAAGCTGCGACCCTCCAGATACGATGCTATCAAACGCACGAACTGAGGCGGGATGGTGGTATTCTCTATTAACTTATACAAAAGTCCCGTATGCCACACCCTGTCAAAGGCCTTCTCGATATCGAGAAAGACCCCGACGCACACCCGATCACGATTGTGATCGAATGCGAGGTAGTGTAGCACACGTGCCAGCTGTAAAGTAGTAGAGTGGCCGCTACGGAAGCCGAACTGTTCATCCCGTACAGTGATGCACGGGCTGATCCTCCGCAGCAGCAGCTGAAAACTCACTCAAATCCGTCCAATGGTTCTTCAGATAAGCGCAACCATATAGACATACACCTCGTGCTTTTTATACAATGTATAGATTGCAGTTAAATTATAGCCCGAAAGTAAAGCTGAAAGAGTGGTATAAACTGAAAAAAGTCCTGTAAAATTCCAGGATTTTTGTAATTTATAAACATAAGAACCGGAGAACTTTATTATGGTATCCTAATTCTCAAAAGTAGCGAGTACATCTTGATTCGTTTTTTTAGTAATTAATGTATGTGTGTTATAATGGTTATCATAAACTGGACTGTATTCTAGTTTTGCTCATTCACTTACGTAATATTCCAGCTGTGTATTGAAAACAACAATGGGTATCATCTTGAACAATTCATTAGTTAAGTTTAATGTTACAAAATCAGTTAATTTTCATTGTTTCATAACATTACTTTTCACTAATTGTTCCTTTCCTTTCCTACAGAGTGTGAGAGTCAATTTTTTGAAATGAAAGAAAATTACAAAATTGAGCCATCTACTTTAGTTTGTCGTTAAAAATAAAATAAAAAGTAAAATAATAAAGGTGTGTTTTTTCTTTCAAAATTAAATACGAGTAGTTCGATTTCCGGTAAGGGAAATCATTTTTACATAAATGAATTGATTTTTAATTTTCATCAAAGTCGGCATCGAGACACCTTGGATAAGTTTCGTCTATTATTTATATTAGGTACCTATGAAATTGCCGTTCTTCAGTATTGGCCATTTCAAACCAAAAAAAAAATTTGATTGGCTGTGAATTGTAAATTCAAATTAATTTTGTTTTAAAAACATGGCATTCTTTTTACAAAGTCGGTCTTTTGTTTATTGATTAGCTTTGTATTTTCATTACGTTTGAACATTTTTCGTCATAATGGATACTTTAAAAACGTGTAATTATGGAATATGAGTTCTGTCATGGCATCAACGCGGCACAAACGGCACGAAACGTCAACAACGTTTACGGAGAGAACTTTACAAACGAACGCACAACCCGTTATTGGTTTGCCCGGTTCCGTTCTGGAAATTTTTATTTGAAAAATGAACCTCGTGGTCGTCCGGACACTTTGGTCAACACTTACGAATTAAAGGCGATTGTGAAAGCTGATGTAAAAAATTCAATTTGCGAGAGTAGGCAGTACAAAATGCCTTTGAAGAGTGTGTCCCGTCCAGCTGATTTTTAAAATAAGGGCATCAATAAACTAAAAAGTCGTGAGAAAATGTTACGTATATTCACCGGTAGATCAAGGAAGAACTGAGAAGATAAAGATAGTTAAATATAAATTAAATTGATAAAAATCGCTTCAATAAAGAGTTTAATTAATTTAAGAAATTGGTGACTATTAGCTTAAATTAGTTTGTTTTCGCTGTTTTGTCTCTGCCGACAAACTACTCGACTGTTTAAGGGAATTTAAATGAAAGCTAGACATAAAATCTCTTTTCATATGCAGTTGGCATGCAAGCATTCTTATATCCGCTTAGAGCATTTGACCTACACGGAATCCTTTTAGTATTTTAAGTTAAACACCGCTTTTCAGTGAGACCTCTTGTATAAAGAACCGTTAAATTTCCAACCGGCACACATTTTGCTTTATCCGCACGTAGAGGCTTCGACTTTTCAAACTATTAACAGAAATATGTAGATTACTTTAAACAAAAAACTTGTAACAATTGGTGCGGAAACGATTTTCGTAGTTTAATTTTCGAAATAATTGTCTTTAGTGTGCCTCTTTGCTCGTTGGTATAATATCAAGCACAACTAGTGCGTTGTTCATGCTTAAAATTATCCAAAATTTCACTAAAATCAAATATTACTATTTAAATAATAAATTACTCTAATAATAAGTTACTCTGCATTATAATAATTGCAAAATCTGAATGCGATATATTTAAGTCAGTTAACTTTTACTAAGACATCACGAGGTCTTAATAGAACCTTATTAAAAAATATTTAAAACGATAAAAAATATCTTCTAAATGTATACTAAAGTCTTGAGACTACTAATGTAGTCGTATGAAATGTATTAAATTATAAAATAAGATTGAAAATTTAATATACCGTCGACATGCCCGAGTTTCATAGAGAAAATTATGACTAGGTTTAAAATTTTATTGCAGAACTTAACTAAGCAACAATTTTGTTATTAAATTTAAATAAAAATGAGTATATATTTA
This sequence comes from Teinopalpus imperialis, assembly GCA_029286865.1. NCBI lineage: Eukaryota > Metazoa > Arthropoda > Insecta > Lepidoptera > Papilionidae > Teinopalpus > Teinopalpus imperialis. The sequence continues at coordinate 6,462,162 of JAGSMU010000017.1, forward strand.
TGAGACGTTATTATCCAATATACTAAAAATATCATAACAATACGAAAATAAAAACCAATGTACTACTACAGCGGTTAGTTTCTTTTATATCTTCTGGGTTCCGTTAGTATTTATATTGTAAAAATCACGTATATACTTACGGAACCCAGAAGATATATATACAATATTGGTGATTTCATAGGTAATTAACGACATCTATTTTATATATTATAAAATTTAGAAAATAAAATACAATATTATTCCTAAGTATAACATATATTGGTAACAAAAATGTAGTCATTCGTTTTACTTTATGCTATATATATATGAATATACAACGAAATTGCGTCTATTTGACCGCTAGGTAAATATGTATATTAATAGACTAGGGAATTAATTGACAATCCAAACCACTAAATCCAAAATCCTTAACTACACAGGTATCATACTTTTCTCTTATAATATTACTAATATCTACTGAGCTAAGCGTGTACAAATACGATATTTGAAAAACAATTAAGATTGAATACTTAGAGGTATATTTATATATCATACCATACCTATATTTGTTTATTTGTTATTTACACATTCATTCGAGAACCATTACTAAACTATTACTATAAAACTGAGATGTCTTATTGTTTAAATTGTGACAAAGAAGTACTTGGATATATAGTTGTATGTATTCTTCGAACAATGTTACCATTAATATAAAATATATTATTTTGCCTACAAATATATTTTACTTTTGTAATCGCAATCTGTTCCCACTACTTTTGGTGACATCTGATGTCACCAAAAGTAGTGGGAACAGATTGCGGATTTGATCCTGATTTTTTCCACTACATAAATTTTAATTTGCCACATTAATAATTTGTAGAAAGTTAAATATGTAATTATTGTAACATATACAACATAAACGCCTCATTATTAGGCGTAGACTCGCGCTGCAGTAGGGGCCTATATTATACATCCAGATGATTTAGGTTCGAGTTTTAGTTAAGTCGCTTTTTGAACTCGATGGGTCATAAACTACGAAATTTTAAAGCGATCTACTAAACGCAGAGCAGATATAACTTGACGTTACAATCATAAAAGAGATAGGGTGATGTGTATAAATATAAAGGTATATGTCTTAATACTCACCTACTACGCTTCGTACAAATCTCATTCGCGAGCTCTTCTGAGCGACCATGTGGGAGTACTTCGAGCCACCCTCGGCCCAGCCCCCCACAGCCACCATGAACTTGACGTCAGGGTGGGACGAGCGGAGAGACGTGAAATTCTTGAAGCCGGTCTTATCGACGTCTAGCTGTGGGATTATATATTTTAATGTAAATACGACACAAAAGGCAATGAGTCTATGCTGTGGGTTTGTGAATCGTGTGTTTGGATAGTTTTTTTAATGATATTATGCTTATGTTTATTGTTTTCGTACATAAAATCAACAAATACAGTAAAAGAAAATATAGTAAATTGTTTCAATTTTAATTGAATTGTTATACAAATTTATAATATTCTTCTAAACAATTACAAATACGTCATGCACTGGGAATATTTTAGAAAAATTGTTTTCAATGTTATAGTCGTATATAATTTTTTTATATAAATATCCACTGAATAAGATAAACGAATTAGAAAAGAGAACTAGTTTCAGAAAATACACGAAGTAGCGTAATAAAATTGTAGGATAAGGATCCTTAATTAAGAGAAAGTCCATCTAGGCAAGATTTTATCTATAGGCAAGTAACTTTATCCATTTCTAGGATATAAAGTATAAGGATAACATTAACTTAGAATAAATTAAAACAATTAGAGCACCGAATGATTCGAATGATGAATGCTGCTCATGACGCCTACTATTCAGGAAGCTTCAAATAGTCGACTCGACATAAGGGAGGACCATTCAATGACTACAAGCGTAGAATAACAACGAGTAAGAAACCGGTGAATCAACAACTGGAAACGATGCGTCCATCTTAATTCTCAAGCATGTGTATTTTGATTATGAGAGATAGATATCAATGGTCCTACAGAAACCAGTTACCATTAAACTGACGACGGATATTTATTTACTTTTGTCCTTCTAATTGTATTTGAAATTATCAAGAGTGAAAACAATTTTTATTTTACACCTTCATGATTTTTACAAAAAAAACATGATTCCGTGCGAACAGAACTTAAAAATTTAGCAGTGAACCCTTAATACACAGCCATGCAATCATAAAAAAATATTATGATTATATTACCATAATTGGATTAAATAATAAAACTCGAACACGCACCAAAATTTTCGTAAGCAATAAGTTGTTTGTATGGAAATGAGCTTAGTTCAGAATTTAATAAAGATGCTGTAGGTTTTGTCTGGCTCCTTTTATTATTAAATGATTTAGAGATTCGAGGGGAAAGCATTTTCAAATAACACCCGTAAATTTGTTGTTGTATATGTTATATATATTTTTTGTTATCAACACCGAGGTCAAATAAGAGTCTAAGGATACTAAGGAAGAGATAACTTCTTATAAAGAAATTACGTAGTCAAATCAGGGTGAAAAACGAGGAAATGAGTTCACTTGATAGTGTTTCCTTCCACCAACCTCATCCTGGAGATCAAGATGAAATGCCCCGTTTGGGTCCTTGGTTATTTTCACTCATCATACGGGTTTTACTTTTATCTAATGTTCTGTAAAAGTCGCTACAGTTAGTGTCATAATCCTTTATGCATCCAGAGTCACTATTCGTCGTCCCTTATTCTAATATAATGCTCATGTAGTGATATCAGAAGAAAGCTCAAATGATAATATAGGACACCGCATATAAAGACAAACCCAGACCCGAAAACCAACAATTCATATGATAATACACATTTTTATTTCCTCGGCTGGGAATCGAACTCAAAATCCTAATAATAAAGATATGTTTATACTAGATTTATTTTTGTTTCCTCTACTGGGAATCGGACTCAAAATCCTAATAATAAAGCTATGTATATACTAGATTTATTTTTATTTCCTCGGCTGGGAATCGTACTCAAAATCGGAATAATAAATTAGAGATTATTTAAAGATTTATTATTAGGACTAGATTTAAAACTATCTTTTTATATTTTTTGTTTGTACAAAAACAGTTCTATAGGTTGCCATTCCGATTTTCAGCTGTTTTATTATTTGAACAATAGAAAAATGTAAATGTTCTAGTCTGGGTTCAAAGTATCCTGTGATTTTATCGTAAATGCAATCTAATTAAGAACAGAGTTAGTGCCGCCTAATCTTTACCCGACTATTTACTTGAAATAACAATGATGAACGAATATTTTAAAATAACACTTTAATATTATCCCTTTCTGAAAACGATAAACTTGTCAAAAGTTAACGAAACTTCTTATTGAACTTTATTAATTTCATTAATTAATTGAAATTGCTTTCTATCTTTACTTACCTCGGGATCAATGATGAGAACTTCATTGGAATCCTCGACGACTCCGATGAAGGAATATATTAGGTGGGTACATTTCTCCACGGGTATGTCCTCGATACCGTAGCGGCCCACACCAGGCCGATACACCGCCCAATTACTGAAGTAGCATACTATACGCGCTCTGCTGTCCGCTGGGTAAAATCATTAAGTTATATTACTTAACATTAGTAGTGGAAAGCTCGGTGATTTGAACTAAGTAACTTAAATTATAGACAGTGGTAGAGCTACACTGACATTTGTTTCTAGCCGCATAATGAATGCGACAGATCGACCGGGGTAGGACCACGCCCTCACACAACACCAGCGTAATGTTGCTGTGTTTCGTCTGGTGAGTGTAAGGATCCGGAGACCTTATTGATGTTAATATAATTGGCCGAAATCATCACTTAGCGATTAGTGAACTGTGTTAGTGACAAACTAAAAATATAAAAAAGCCCGAAATCGGACAACCAAGAGAAGAACGAAACTTTCACAGGATACGATAAAATAAAGAAGTCCAGCATATTGTATTTCATTTTATGAGTAACCTAATGTTAGTTATGAGTTCGTAAGAGTGTCTTATGGGGGATCGTATTATATTTCAGGTATTAAACTAACGCAAAACACTTCAAATCTCATAAAAAAAAGAACGAAAAAGCTCGTCTACCACCCTTATTTCATTATAAAAAATCGTTACTTACATTCTTTCGCAGTAGTTGCGACAGCCAGGACGGCCAACGTCGCTAGTATCACACGCATTTTGACCTGAAACAATTATTGAATACTAAAACACGACGGAGACACAGCGGTTATGGATCCATGGCAAAACTGTGATTAAATAACTCTTATTATCTGATGAACTCTGTCATTACATATGCGTTGTCATAAAATATCATTATCATTAGAATTGGACTAAAACAGGAAAAGGATCATAAATGTTATTATACCTAATTAGTTAATAACACCATCACCATCATCATCATCATCATCATCAACAACAACAACAACAACAATAATTTAATATGCTTTATTTCAATCGAATAACGAATACCTACTAAAATAAATACATCAAATATAAATATAAATCTACAAAAAACTAATTTAGTGATGAAATACACTGAGCAAAATAAAATATACCTAAAAATTATACAATATAAAAAATAATACACTAAGGCCGGCCAAAAACAAAAGTCAAATAAAATTCAAAATGCTTAGCTTACACGATTTTAACGTGACGTGACGAGATAACGAACCCTAATGTTATATAAATGTGAATAAATACATTACAATAAATTTTTTTTTAATTTAGCAATGAACTCTCAACGTTCTAATGAAAGTTATTCGATCCTTATTTTTAAAGTTGCTGATAATTGAGAGGGGACATATTCTATCGACATGTGATAGACGATATAACGGCACTATCGATAACGGGACCATTGCTCGAGTTGTCATTCTGACACTCACCCATTAACCTAGTACCCGCATGTCTAACATGACCGCAATCCGATATGTCTGCCCAGATGTTGTTAGCAAACATAACTTAAACAAAGAGAATGTTCAATATTATTTAGCATAAAGTTGAAACATAGAGAAACTATAGATTGTATTCAGAATGTTTATTTATACTAATCAAAAGTTCATTTTTATATCGATAATTAAAAGGTGAAATGCAACGAAAGCTTTCTTTCCGATAAAAATTCTTGATTTAGCCGATTAAAATATTTTTATTCTATTATATCTGTGTCTGCTATGGTATATTTTAGTAAAACTAGAAATGCTTAAAAACATATCTACAAGTTATATTTAATACAATATATAAATTATAATTGTAATTGATATATTTGTGTTTTGTTTTCATAAACAAGGGGTGAAAATGACACAGAATTTATTCACATAAGGAAATAATCAAACAAAGAACAAATTTGTAGGGAAGGGGGGAGGAGGGAAATACCTTGCCAACAGGATAAACAGACATCAAGACTACTCATCACACAATTGAAATTCATTCCAACACGTCGATACGACCAACCTTTGTCTTCCCACAATGCCTATTTAAATAGACTTATACACGTTTTACAACATTGGCACTGGCTTTTCATCATTAATCGTCCAATTAACAAAACAGAAAATTATTTTTTATACTGTTTATAATATATTTAACAGTACTGCACTTATTGCAGAGACTAATTGTTATTATTATTTTGTATCATTTTTAATACCTTAAATATAATATTTAAATGTACAAGAAAAATTAAAAGATAAAATTAACGCAAAGGCTCAAAACATTAAAAAAATAATTCAATTTAAAGCGATATTTAACGTGATTCGTTTAAGAAAAGGTTAAAGGTACGAACCTACTACATTAGATTACATTTTCAATTCGATTTTTTTTAAACTCTAGCACAAGCATTTAGGCTTAGGGAAGGGTTAACGGGAATGTACATTCCGAATTAATGAAAAAACATGTCATTCGTCCATATAATTTATAAATACAGCTATTTTAGAAACTTTTAGATATAAGAAAATAGATACGTTATAACATAAGCTCTATTTGAAGAAAATATATTACAAAAATATATATTATATACGTATGTAAATATAACATACAACATAGAGATAGAAAGGCATAGTATTGTTATGTTTTAGGATTAAGTCTTCTCACTTAAAATTGTCATGTCCTCTTATATGAGTAGCTGGGTGTAAGCAGTAAATGATAAAGTATAAAATATTTCGACATGCTTTGATACAGACCATCGCATATTCAAAACATGCTAAATACAATTTTGAGTTTCCAGGATTAATGACAATATCTGCATTAATACTGCACAGTGAAAGCTACCTTTCTAATATGACCAGTTAATAGATACGCAAAGCAATGACAAGGAATAAAACCAGTTGTACATATTATAGACAACCTGACGAGTTTAGGTCGATCACTAATGCTAATTTATACGGAGACCGATCCTTGACAGAACTTAACCCCGAAAATGTCAATCTGCGGTAAATTGCCGGCCTGTTTGCCTTTTAATTTTTAAGTAAATCAATGAAATTATATAATTCGTTGAAAGTATTGCGTCGTAAAAGATTTATATGTTTAGATTTATTGCGATTTATAAGATACAATTTTTTAACTGTGTTTTATACTTATATTGTATGTCTAACTTGATATAGACAACATGAACGGAGAAATGTTTAAAGCACCCTGTACAAAGCATAACTCTTAACCGCTTTGATAGCTACGTTATTTAGTGATCGGAGTAACCTGGCTGTTAAGTCGCCGGAATTTAATTCCAAACTGAGACCAAATTCATGTAACACAAATTGTTGATTTTCAAGTCGGGAGTTGTATGCATCGTTTTATTGATACTACAACCGTAGTTCTTTCGATATAATTTCACATGGATACAGTGGACAATGAAATGAGAAGACGTGCATGTGTCTCTGTGTTAACATAAATTTTTACGGCGCTATAATATGTCCCGCTCAAGTAATGCCATACGGTAATAACTAAACGAAAAAGCTGCATATGAAATGCAAATGACGAAAAGAACATTTTCAATCAACATATACAGCGGCATATTTGCAACCAAGGCTATCTAGCTAGATGATTATCAAACGCTGTCTTCCGACCTATAAATTATATTTTATAGGTCGGAAGACAGAACACAATTAACTCTCTTTTCTTGTACTTGAAATAGTTGTAAGGAAACGAAAACTAGAAAGTTTGGAGTAAACGATTTTATACTGGTTATGAAGAATTTTATATTAGTCCTTAGGGGCTACAATATAAGAATCCTTATCGAGGAAGAATACAGTGATAGGGCTACACTGCAGTCTATTTCTAGATGCAGAATGATTGAGTCAGCTCGACCAGGGTAGGACCACACCGTCACAGAATACCAGTGTAAAGTAGCAGCATAATGTTGGTGTGCTTCGTCTAGTGAGTTCGGAAGTAATGAAGGTTTATTACTGGTGACGAGGAATCTCAGAAACCATCTCCGTCTTGAAGGGTGACAACGCCATCTGTATTATGATTCCTTGTCAAGGATGAATGTAGATGTCATGGGCCGTAGGGATCACTTGCCATCAGTGAACTGTGTGTTTGTTTGTTACTCTCAATGTTATAAAAAAAGAATATGGGTGTTATGGGCCATACAACTCCCTTACTATCAGATGAACTAGACAGTTCACAATAGAGACAAAGGAACTATTATATATAGAAAAATTTGATTGATATTCTTCTGTAACACCTTATATGATTAGGGACATTAGACAAAACTACCGTAACTAACCATACCGTAAGTTTATCGTATCATATCCAGTAAATCCAGACGGTGTACGCACAAACAAATGTTATTTAAATCCCACACACCTGTTGATATTTTCTAATAATAAACCACATCCTATATCCACCTTAATTGTAATTAATTGGATTATTATACCCACTGAATTTTAGCGCAAAATTTAATCAGTCAAGTCGAGCTAATCTTGTAATAATAATCTAAATGTATTATTAATTATACACCTGATTAGCTTGTATTTCCTAAATTTTATATCATTTTTCAAACGTCGACTGTCGGAAACTCAACAGCAGCAATATCGGAGATATTGGTTATTTTTTTACAAATGCGCGGAATATACTAAAAATATACTAATATATAATAAAACAGTGGTAGCGTCATGATACAGCGTATTTTTTAGCTGCAGCTTGAATACATCTGATCGGCCGGGAAAGGTCACACGCTCTACACCAGCATGAAATATCAGCATATCGTAGCCGAGTATGGTATGGTGTGTTTCTGAAACCAGAAACTCGATTACATTCCATCTCAGTACTCAAGAGTCAATCCATAAACGCCAACATCCATTCGATGTCATCACTTAACATCTGGTTAAGTGTTTAAGTGCGTAAGTATTCGCGGAAACATTGGGGTAACTGATCCGAAGCGTCGAATGCAGTATGAAAAGTATCAAGGACGTGTACAACATAGCCAGATAGGGAATACCAACAGATTCAGAACTACGATTCGAAAGTCAGATAGTTTTCCTACGCCTAAACCACACGGTCGACAAAGATTCTTGAATAGTTTAATTTAATAGTAAATTGACATAAAATAGTCGTAAAATACCACACCATTCGTAATGTCCATTATAGTTTATTAATACTTTTAATCTATTTTACTTTTCATAACGAAAATATAAAATAAAAAAACGAAAAGAAAGTTTACTTTTACGAATGAATCTGTCTATCTTCAATTCTTGATTTAGTAACAAAGGTTAACGAAATAAAAATAATGCCTAAACTTATAAATGAAACTCATAAGTCAAATGTAAAGTAAATTTCTTTGTTTTACTGTTACGGTTTATCTATTCAAAAACAACTTCGATGCCCTAATATTAACTAGAGAGCTTATAGAAGAAAATTTTGTTAAACTAAGCAAGGTCGCAAGTTGAAAATGGCTAAGAACTAAATACAGCGTACCGTCATTATAATTTAATTTAATTAGATCTCTGTCTCTTTATCTCTCCTTGTAGTTTCTAAGTTACGCGAACTTCTAGAAAGTTCAAAATACATATATTATATACCGCACATAAAAGCGTATTTTAATGGAAGGAAATTTCAACCCTTAAGTTTAATTTTATACATTTCATTGTTGTTAAGAAAAGAGTGGAAAATTTCATATATATATTTTTGTTCTCGTTTTGTTAACTAAACATAATTACTTTTAATATAATTTAAAAAATTGTGTTCAAAAAGCAAATACATCTTAATTTACTATTAAACATCTTATAAAAAAAATTGAAATCCTTATGAGTTTAGTAATTTTTGTAATCATTCCGACTAGACGACGTGTTATCTAAATTTGATTTAGACCAAGGTAGAATTAGGCGTAAACTTATTTGGTTACTTGACCTTTTCAACAAAGGACAGCAGAGACGGGCACTTATTGGGTTCGATATAGTCCGATGTATATACCACCAATGGACTGCTAGAGCCTTTACTTACGAGTAGTTTATCATGCAGCGAGTGCCGAATACGGTACCCTTTTGATATTAAACTGAGCCACACATTTTCTCAAGCCCAGAGCTTATATATCTTAATCCAATGTAACGCTTATGCGAGGATAAAAGTGGACAAAGATTTAGATCCAGTTATTTGCGTGTCCAGCAATGAGTTCGATTCCATTATCGTCTATTTTGTACACCTTTACTGAAAACAAGTACAGTATCAACCCAATCAGCGTGTTGTATTGTTTTAACGTTAGCTTTCAAGCGGTATATAAAATAATAATTTGAACGACAACTAAAATTAATTCGTGTGCTGGTCACGCAACAACTGCGTACCACCAATGAGCGGTGATAGCTACATATGGGGACCACGTAGCGGGCATATAAAGGTCCTTTGATGAGTTCATAGGTGTCGTTATCCTTTCTCAACTATTTGCTATGAAAGTGAAACCTTTGTTTTAATGTCATAGAACCCTATATTGTTACTTTTACTATTACATAACTACACCTACATATATTACGATACAGGTTAGGCGTAAAAGAATTCCATGATGCTGACAATATAATTGAAATGTTTTATAAAAGTAGTATACTAAAATGAACTACTCATAGACAATATTTTACGAAATTCCTCCTAATTATTCGCATTTTTCCCGTCTCGTAAAATGAGTAAAAGAAACGCTGATTTTTTTCAAAATCGTAAAATTCAATTTGGTACATTTACTTCTAAGTTAATTTAAAATTAACGGTTTAATTCTGCGAAGATTTTTGATCGGCTCTGAGTGTATCTGTTGTTGTGTTAATTCCTGGCAAGAATATACACGTCTCAAGAAATGGAAAGTAACTCAAAAGTTATCTGGAATTATTGCGTACACTATATTTATTTGATTCACGTTTAAAAAACAAGCGTTTTTCTAAAACATATAAATATCTGTTTTTCTTCTAATTTAACATCAAACTAATAATATTTCTAATAATTACAACATGTTACTATGAAACGCTACAATATTGAGCAAATAGTATTAAATGAAGTGCTGCTTTGAGTTTTTAGCATTAGGTTTCTGTCCGTATTCGCTTATAGGTAGCATAGTAGGTATAGTAATAATTTATATTTTTAAATAATAAAATAATTTATAAATGCGCAAGAGCAATTTGAATGAGTCGGCTCGACTAGTGAATGACCGGTGAATGTACATACTGGTTACACATAGAGTTTAATATATAACGTTTCTGTTCCATCCTTACGCTTTGGAAACCGTCGACTCAATTACTGGTAATGAAGCATTCAAAATAACCTCAGCGACAACGCATCAACTTCATCTTTATTGATTGTTGATGTGGGTGTTTATGTGCCGGGATCATCACATAACTCCGTCATAGAAACTTGTTAACGTTTGTCAACCTTAGCTTTATTAATAAATAGTAATGTATTATTTATGTTTAATTAAACCTTGGAAATACTTGGAAACAAAAAAATAGAATTCTCTAACTTATATAATTGAAAATAAATCAGGCGATGTTAGTTAGGAATATGTTTCAAATACAAAGTACGCAATTTTTCTATGTTCAATGTATGTATATGAAATGTTATAATATATTTTTTTATGTTACTTTAATAGTTGATAAATAAATGACGAACTGTATGTAAAATCCTAGAAATCTATAAAAAAAATATTAATTAAAAATAAATTAATATTTAATTAATAATATTTTTTTAAATAGAAATACATATTTTTTAAACTTAATATCGTTTTAATAAGTGTGTGTATGGTATAATATATTATATAATTCTATAGTGTGCACAAATGTAAATGTATGACAGATCACGAGTCTTATGTCTTTACTATTCGACTATCACCCCTTAAAGACTGTTTCGTGTCTTTGTAGAAGTAAAAATGTTAAAGAATTGCAAAATTAGTAACACGGCACGTGATGACTAGACATGAATCCTCAATAATTATTAATAATGCACATGCGTTGTGTTGACAACCATGAGGTATGGATTGGTCACACTTCGGTGAAATACCTCGAAACGAGTACAAGGGTCTCTCGAATCCCATGTTTTAGATGATTGATCTTAGAAACAAAAGATAAAGATAATTCTAATACAACATACAGATAAACAGATACATATAAACATTTTTAAATAAATAAAAAAAATCTATTAAAACTATTTATCAACAAGTTATCTTCGTGTTATTAATAATTTAAAATAAGCAAACAAAGCATGGTTACATATTTAATTTTAATAAAATAATTAATTATATTTTTTTTTCCCAGTTATCCATTAGTTGTTTCACTTGTTATTAGAAAGTTCTTAATAGATTAACAATAATCTCATGTAAGCGAAATTTATCCAAATATAACGACAGATCGTAAATTACACTGAAATACAAATCTTTCCATTTCGCCCACAGCCGCGTGTTTACGTATGTAAATGGAATTTTCAACCCCAGGTGCGATATTCCATAAGCAACGTCTTCAATTATGATATTCTATAAGGCAACGAACTGGAAGACTAATATTATGTCTGCGGGATTTAAACGGACCTTTCCTGAAGTAATTTTAGCTTGGGTCATCTGTACACCTGGTATACAGATTTATAAAAGGTCACTTGTGGGTTATTTTCAGAGCTATTGTCGGCTTTTCTATATTAAGCGTATTGAAATATATAAATAACTTATACTCTAGAGTCAATGGTATCGTGTTAAATGTAAGATAATTATTAATAAAACTTTAACCGTTCTTTATGCTAAATACAATCAAAATATTACTGAACACACCAAAACCCTAAACATACAAGCTTAATGGTTAACCATTTTAATTTATATTTATTGAAATATATAAATAACTTACACTCTGGATTTTGTCAATGGCATCGTGTTTAACTTAAGATAATTATCAATGAAAAAAACTTCAAGCATTTTTTAAGCTAAATACAATCAAAACATTACTGAACACACGGAAATCTTAAAAAAAAAAGTTTAATCGTCAACTATTTTAATTTATACAATATTATATATTCAAATCTTATTCGTAAAACGATAAAGTCCTTTAATTAATTTGCCATGGTAATAAAAACAAAATAAAATCGAGATGTTATAAAAAGCAAAGTGTATTACACTCTAAATATTTATTAAGGAATGGCGAAGCATCTCTTGATGTAAACGTGTCGTAAACAACGCTTGATTGATCCTGTAGAAAGAAAATACCATTTATCACTCGCGTGCTGATTGCGCGTGACGCGGTATTTTCTTCGTAATCACGGTAAATCTTTTCGCCTTCACTACGTCTAACCTAATCGGTCTACCCTAATTCTAAACGCGACTTAACGTGTCATAAATCACACCTTTGTTTAAATTATTTATGTTTCGCCTTTAACACGTACAATCGTCTTTATACTCACAAATTATAAACACAACTCTTTTCAAATCTAGTTTTATACGACCATAATTTATTTTATTAATATTACTTCTAAATTAAAAAACATAACAATTAAGTAGGTCTTAAATATATTCCGTGATTAACATTTAATTAATTATTGAATTAACATTAATTAAATTAATGTTGATGATATTCCAGTAATGCTTAAAGATTATCAGAGAAATAAACAAGGTTATTGGTTTTATTACTGAAAACGATAATAGAATATTGGAATAAAAACGCTACATTTCAATTATTACTAGGTAATTACTCTTTATTATTTTTATATAAGTTTATTCTAGTACGTTTAATATGTTTATTAATATTATTTAAATATTTCCACAGTTACAATTACCTTGATATATTATTTGTATATATTTATTGCTGTTTTAAAATGTTTATATATATATATATATATATATATATATATAATTATAATATTAAGTATTATAAATATATAATATCTGTTCTTATAATAGGACATACCGTAAGAATTTGCAAAAAAAAATACTCACGTTTGTGTCGGAGGCGTGCGTGCGAGTGCGTCGATCCGTCCATTGCACCGCAGTTATAAGCCCAGGCGCACACGCCGCTACACGGGGTGTCCCGAATCACCAACAAACTCTACCTCGCGCCTTATCTAAGGAATCCACATAGCATGCCTACTCTACTGTCTGTTTAACACACATTTTATCAATTAACTTGTCGAGGGTAATTAAAAAAAAAGGATCTTATCTCTCTATATTGATTTATACTGCAAACATTTAGAGTGCGTGACTCTGTCATTTCAGAACCCAGCAACTCAGTATAGAGTCTGTGGACTATTGTTGTCTTATTATATTAGGGGATGACAAATATATACACAGTACACACCACTAACATGGAATGATGGATGGAAAGTGATTCCTTCGACCCATAACATCTACATTCATCCTAGATAACGAATTATAATACAGATGCATTTTCACTACGGTGGACATAGACGGAATCCTTCATCACTAGCAATAAGATTTCCTCTGATTTCTTTCACTCACCTGACGAAACAAAATAGCATCCACTGACCTTATTGCTTTTTCTGATTTGAGTAGTCCAGTTTAGAGTTCTGGCGTGTCTCTCTGTCGTAAGAATCCATTACATAGGGACAACATGAAATTAAATTAATTGACAAGTAAGTAATTAAATGCTTTAACAAATTCTTACAATAATTTGAACAGCCTGTAGCGTTATTGATCAATTATAATGAACATTGACAATCCCAAAAAGTGCATTGTATGGCAAAGAGAGCAAGCAGTACACCTGGGTCAAACAACGGTCCGGAAACCAGTATGCGTGGAATGGTCCTCTTTAAAACTCTTGTTAGCACCACTGTCTTATCATTACATTATATTTACGCCGATGGACCAAATATACCGTTGGTTTAATCACTTATGTAAATCTCGGCCTATCAAAACACCTATATTATGTTTATCTTACAAATATAACACATTATTCTATATATTTCGCCTAAACGCTTTATAGAAGACACAAATGAAAACATTTGGGTTAGGTATACAAAAACAAGTATGGATTGACCCAGAGTTTGCATATATATATTTTATGCGTCCCGTTTCTGAGTGATATATATTCTTTTAATGCTAATGAATTGTTAGCTTTTTTCGATAATTAAAATATTATTAATATAAAGTGTAAACAGAAGCGTTAAAATCTCAAGTCTGATTTAATGAGTTTATAAAAAGTGTCATAAATACATATTATAATTAATCTCAACTGTGAACAAGTTGTAAAAAGTGTGTAAAATGGAAGAAAGAAAATCATTTTGACGGGTTCCTATGCGAACAGATTGTATTGCATTATATGTTATATATTTGTAACTTACAAGATCAGAAGAAATAAATATTAGTCAATATTTATTGAAACAAAAAAATTAAAGAATTTATTAAATCAGATTCCCCCATTCACACCAATTTCTCCGTTTTCCTGCGCAGATTTGTACGATTCTTTTTATCCAATAAAGAAAGCTCTCGAATCGAAAGGTCCCACAAAAGTTTATATACCTTTTGAGTTTTCTTTCAATCCTCATTAATACATTACAGCAAATAAAGCAAAAAACTACTTTTTTGAAGTGCACGCAAGAAGCAAAATCAATTTTATAAATGCTTATATTTTCCTGCTTCGACTTAAATTAAGTCAGCATTTCTTCTCATATTTATATTATATATTTATATTCTATTTAAATTTCACAGTAGTCTGCCATATACTCGATGAGAGTTGAACCCCGTAATGGATTATGTAGTTTTAAAGATTTGTGTTTTATGAATATTAGTCAATAAATTAAAGTTTAATAACTAATGAACAGCACTAAGGGACAAACAGCTAAAAACTAAAAACTAACCCCAGTAGTGGCAAGGATTCGTCATAATCAATCCTTACGCATTTTATTCCCAAATACTTTAAAAGCGTTTATTTCAATTTTGACGCGCATAAAATCGAAACAAGACACGTTAATTGTAAAATATGCAATAAAAATCATGCCTGTATTCCAACTTTTTAAATCCGTACACTGAACTTTTTGAGAACTGGTTAAGCGAAATACAGCCTAATCAATCGACTTAAGTGGTACTTAATTCATTTTAAGTTATTACATTTTTATAGGTTATTATATATATAGTCTATGGTCTCATATTTATAGATAATGAAGTCAACTTTGGTTAAATTATTATTATTATTCACATCCACATAGATACTTCGAGATGAAACTACGCATACTTTTTAAGGGGAATTCAGATACAAAAGACACGAAAGAGCATTGCCTGCCACAAGGTACCAATGTGGGATGGCAATATTTTTAATCATTATTTATTTTATTTATCTCTCATGTGTCCTTATAATCTTATTTCTTACGTGTCCTACGTGCCTATATTTCGGGTTTTGAAAGATAACGTATGATACCAGTTGGATATAGTATGTATGTGCAGCCATTCGTGCTAACACCGAAACTCTTTCACATGCTGTCATATATGAAATGAACAAAACTCAACAATTAGTCTTTCATAAATATTGTTCATCGGGAAGAAATGGAAATGAATACCCGCGACCCAGAAGACCATCCTCACTGGCATCTCCATATCTATGGCTGACATCTCCATATTGAAATTTTTTTGAAAAAAAAATTGAACATTTAAAATTGAAATTATAATTTCCATAAAAATATTTATGCTGAAGCTCTCTAATACTCTCCGTGTTAGAATCTGATAAATAAACGTATATTATTTGCCCGATCTCATTAATAAAAAATATCAACTAGGATAATCAAAATATGTGTAAACGTTCAAATAGACAATCCAGGCCACACAATCGTGATCTAGTTTGGAATACTGGGGAACAATTTATCGTCTAATCGCGTTCTAATGAATCACGATCGAACGATGTTTGGGTCCGAGGGCGTATCTCGGGTTGTCACAAACTAACGGAAGGAAGAGCGATCGGCGCTAATCTGCATACGTACGCAGTGTGGAGCGCGCCCTGAATTGCAATTATCATCTCATCACAATGGATTATAGCGCACAAAGCGTTTGACGTTTATATACACTTATACGTTTATATTACCCTGGTTTCGTGCTTGATGTGGCTTCATTGGAATCAATAAATAAAAACTCTTTAGAAATGTAGTGTAATGTTTCGTTTCCAAACCTGGGTCTCTAGAGATTGTTATTAAAGCTCGTAAGTCGCTTTCGACTCAATAAATAAGATTTGTATACAAAAAATCGTTTTGTAAAGGAATACATTTTGATATAGTTTTATTAAATTAAATATTACCATGTAATAACAACATGAAAAAATTAAACCTACAGCTTGATTTTATTTTCATCTTTGATTAATCATTTTTTTTTATCTTAGTTTTTCCCTTAAAAGTATTTCTATACGTGTATCATCTTTATAAACACACCTAAGTATATTATTTTCGAATAATAACAGACGATTTTTGACCAGGGGATTAATGTTCTCATAAAAATTCGCCAACATTTGGATTGACTGGAGGAAAATTATTTTTTTGGATTTAACTCCGTCTCTTTTTGAACATTCATTTTTGTTTTGGATTATTGCAATGCAAAGTTAATTAATAAATGTAATAAATTATACGTTATTCAAAACTAACATAATCTTTCTATTCGAATGTTAAAGCATAATAGTAATAAAAGTTAAAACTAGATAACATCAGAGAAACAACATTAATGCCACCATCAATGTTGACCTTGTAACCAACTTTTAGCAATCTTTCCTTTTTTAAATAAATGTTTATCTACAATAATAAAGTGTCTATAAAAGTATATATAAAAATAATAAAGTATCTAGCTTTTTCGAAAATAAATAAAATGACCTAGTCTCTTGTTCCTCTTCCATTAAAATAAAGATTAAATCGAGGGTGCTAAGCTCCGAATACCGCAGATGCGCAATCAATCAAATAGACATATTCGATACAGTACGCCAACTGCGCGACAAATTTACCGCCATTAACAAATGGTTTGACACCTTGACGCACAGATAATATCTCCAAATTTTACGGCAATGAATAAGTTTAATGTTTTGTTAAAAAGTTAAGTCTGTATTGTGTGTTGCTTTATTTATTTGACTTTTGTTTTCTTAGGTTATGATTATTAATTGTGCTTTTACAATATCGCCAGAAATAAAACAAAATACATTTGAGTATTGCAATAATCAAAGACATAATCCGTCGTAAGTAAGTGATCGAGCCGAGGTTCGACCCTCTCGGGCACCTCTCAAGTCAGTTCCTTTCGCGCCCAGGATAACGGTCCCAGTCAAGGCTACCCCTCGGGAATCCTTGTGCTGGTTATCCACTAATAAAGGTCTCGATTGAGTGCCCTAAGCGTTCGGACACCTTTCAACCCGGTGAAGCTGTAAAGCCGTCGGGCTAACAGTGACCATCAGCCGAAATATTCATGAAAACTAACCAGCATATGTAGTTATCTCTGCTGGCCTCCGACTTTACTTTACCCTTATTAGACGCCGCTCACCACTTGATTCCACTATGGACTTAGTGCTTTGATTTTTTTTTAATTTAGACTGGCTTCCTCTCGATGTTTTCCTGCAATAACAAGTGCATGATCAACGGGATATAATACGACCATGATTTCACAATGTACCGATATACAGTATTGTATACTCCCAGTATATCGCTAAGTAATGATAGAAATTAAATACTAATTAGTGGTCAAAAAGTCCTTCGGACATAGTCCTTACAGATGATAATAGGTCTTTAATCTAACTGCTCACCGTGGATAGATTTGTATTCTTTTAGGCACAGGCATCAATTACAGGCGGAATACTTGCTAGTCTGTTAGCTTTGCTTCATACCGCTCGTAGTGAAATTTTATATACCAGCCTAACCAGATCTCCTGGGATAAACAAAGGTAAGTCTTGCGTTACAGTCGAAGTTCCGGGCTGCTGCGTCACATGCCCTGAGTTCTAATCCCATCCGAGGATATATATGTATATGCGTTCTTATCATCTTAGTATTAAGATTTAATTAAAAAAAAGAAGCATTTATTATTCACTGATCGTGATATAAAATTTTTACGGCAATAGATTTGTGTTCCAATGGGTTTAGCGTCTTTGCCTTCATAATAAATTAACCAACGGCTTATGGTCCGAGACAATCAAAAATTTCAAAACTTTAATATATATATATATATATATATATATATATATCTATATATATATGTGTGTGTGTATATATATATATATCCCTATAAATATATGTGTAAGTATACTACGGTTTAGGGCACGGTCTGTGAAATTCGAAGGTTCGAATCCACCATTCGACTATTATAGTGAACAAGTACAAGTAAGTAGCTTATTCAGAACGGTTAACGGAAATGTTTGTAATTATAGTACTGCTAGCAAAAAAAAGCTAGAAAAACAGAAGATGTCGCAATGGCTAACATCAACCGGGAGTACGTGATGTTCTCCTGGTAATCATCATCATAAGATAAACAATTAACTACAGGATATATACAGCTTAACTAACAATAATAATCAAATATAAAAATTCAAAGTGCATTCGAGGTTGTGGTATTTGCTACGCGAGCAGCGATTTATATGAGACGTTGTTTACTTGAGGAAAATACGTGAATAATTTAATTTTACGGGGCATATCCGAACAAAACGTGCAATTCCGCGTTCACATTTATTTTGGTGAAAATATTTGAAAATGCTTTATTTCTACACGATTTTTATTCAATGACAGTAAGGATAATGCTACATTGTCTTATTGTTACTCAATCGACCCTACATAGTTATCAAAGAATAGACCTCTATCTAGTTGTAAGAATAAATATTAAGAGTTAAAAAAAACTAGAACAACTCTTATACAACGTTTTTATTGCAATATAAATTAAAAATATTTCTTTTTCTCTCTTTTTTTATCTATATCAATGATTTAAACTAATCTAAATCAAGAGTCTCTCTAATCTAAATCAGATTATGATCCTAGGAAAATAACATGTCAAAGTTATTATATATAATTGTCATCCATTCTTATTGCATCTGTAATATTTCGGATTAAGCAGACTTCCTTAAGTGGATGAAAACTGTATTAAAAAATTCCTTTACAGTCGTAGATATACATATACTATGTACATTCATGTCAAGCTAATAAAAGTGTGTTAAAAATATTTGTGTCGTAACATTTTTAATGAAGCTAAGAATGATATACGAGCAAGCACTTCACATAATGAGTCTGCAGGTCTATTTTAATTTTGGTTATACTTAATGGGCGCAGTCTTTCCACAGATGAGCCGAGAAAACTGCAGTTAGAAATTAGCTGCGAACGAAAGCTGTTTGACTCTACCTCTGCAAGAGTTATATTACATAATTGACGATGATTATGTCCTCTTGGTTAAGTTTCGTGAGATCAATTTCTGCTGTTCGTTACTAGATGTGAAATGATCAGAATATATCATACCCTAGTATTAATACCAAGTGAGACATCATTAATGACCTAACAATAGTTTTAGTTTTTACATTTCAGTGGTAGAGTTAAACTGCAGATTGTTTCTGGCAGCAGGACCAGGACAACTTCACAGAACATCAGCGTGAAATAGCAGCATAATACTGCTGTGTTTCATCTGGTGAGTGTAGGGATCCGGAGACCTTTATAGTTATACTGATGACGAGGCATTCCATCTCAGTCCTCAATGGTGACAACGTATGTATCTGCTTTATTATCCCTTTTTAAGAATGAATGTAGACGTCATGAGCCGCAGGAATCACTAACCATCAGGTGAACTGTGTGCTCGTTTGGAACTCACAATTTAAAAAAATATATATTATTGTAACTGTAAATACTAAATAAAACAGAAAACACTTTAATGTTCAAAAACATTTTTGTTACAGATTGGTTTTTAATTAAAACTTAATTGCAAGCTTAAAGAGTTACAAATAGCGGTAAATTTATCTTGGTTGTGTACTTAGGTTGAATCTAAGTCCCAATACATAATATAATAGATTAGAGGGAACGTATAATACAAGTTAGCTTACGAACACCCCATAATCCCATGTTATATGTTTTAAGATCCTACCCTAAGGTATATATTGATGTTTTTTTTTACAAAATACAAAAGAAAGGTTTTGTACAGTTCTTGTCCAGATTATCCAGACTATAATAACATGTAATGCCAAGATATTAACCTAAATTAGTATTTCGTTATTTAAAATTTAAAAACGTACGTGCAATAGGAACAGAATACATTTCTTTCAACTTATATAATCTACATGTATCTGCCTCTAAAAGTCAAACTCCTAAGACTCCCTCCGAATACTGATTGACAACATCATCGTATTGAATCACGTCTGTGTCTAGCGAAAATGCATTGACCCTTCCAATTATTATTAAATTATTTTTACAAACAAACAACTATTATAGTTTAATCAACTGGACCATGTGTTGAGAAGGATCAAAACTTTTTCAATATTCTAAGTAAAATATGAAAAGATTTATATAAGTAATTGAAGTTAGTTGGTATACAAATATAGTATTTATGAACTTTAAATTTTATTTAAAGAACTATTATTATGAATAGGTGGTGATGAAATAAGAACACAATAGGCAGAGGAAGTCGCAATTAGGTTAGTGTTCAAATAAACAACAAAATATCATCATTGAAAATCAATCACCAATTGACAAAGATCTGAATATAATCTGTTCGGTAGTTTTTGAAATTAACGCATATAGACAGACAGTTTTTTATATTTCAAATATTTATACTACGACATATTAACCGTGTTTCGTCAGCATTCAAACGATTTTAAATGAACCATATTCATTAAACACATTGCACATAGTTGTGATAGTTAATTAGTAATTAAGTTATCTTATAAATAATAATTATGTATAGTGGTAGTGTTTATAGCTATTGTTATCTTAAGATCTTTTACTTACACCTTAAACATTTTTTTTTATATTTCAAATATTTATACTACGACACATTAATCGTGTTTCGTCAGCATTCAAACGATTTTAAATGAACCATATTCATTGAACACATTGCACATAGTTGTGATAGTTAATTAGTAATTAAGTTATCTTATAAATAATAATTATAGTGATAGTGTTTATAGCTGTTGTTATCTAAGATCTTTTACTTACACCTAAACATTTTTTTTTATTTTTCCAATATTTATACTACGACACATTAACTGTGTTTCGTCATCATTGAAAGGATTTTAAATGAACCATATTCATTGAACACATTGCACATAGTTGTGATAGTTAATTAGTAATTAAGTTATCTTATAAATAATAATTATAGTGATAGTGTTTATAGCTGTTGTTATCTAAGATCTTTTACTTACACCTTAAACATTTTTTTTTATTTTTCCAATATTTATACTACGACACATTAACTGTGTTTCGTCATCATTGAAAGGATTTTAAATGAACCATATTCATTGAACACATTGCACATAGTTGTGATAGTTAATTAGTAATTGCTATCTTATAAATAATAATTATAGTGATAGTGTTTATAGCTGTTGTTATCTAAGATCTTTTACTTACACCTTAAACATTTTTTTTTATTTTTCCAATATTTATACTACGACACATTAACTGTGTTTCGTCATCATTGAAAGGATTTTAAATGAACCATATTCATTGAACACATTGCACATAGTTGTGATAGTTAATTAGTAATTAAGTTCTCTTATAAATAATAATTATAGTGGTATTGTTTAAAGCTATTGTTGTCTAAGATCTTTTACTTACACCCTAAACAAATTTTATTTTTCATAAACTAGTAAATTATGTGTGTGTAACTTTCTACTTATATTATGTCATAATATAAGTAGAAAGTTACTATATTAGTAGACCTTAGCTTTTCTTAATTTCGTCCCGATACCGTAAATTAAGCTTAGACTGCTAACTTTATAAATAAATTACAAAAAGCAACATCATTTGCGGCCATCGAGGTTAATAACCCCACAATTATCATAACAAATATGAGGACTTCGAATGGCCTGAAAACATCGAAGAAATTAATTTCCATTAGAATTGGGCTAATGGTTTGCCTACAGTAGCTTTCTCGTTCGACATTATAATATCAGCATAATATCGAGAGGCACGTTTTTGTTTAGACGAGGCTTAGAAAGGCTTCTTAATTTGGCCGAATCCTTAATTAAACCTTAAGAGTAATTACGGCACTAAAATATCTCCTGGGCAGTAAACACAGTTGTTATTACTAGAAAATAATACCGAAATCAACCAGGAGGACATAATACTTCAATATTGTTACATATATTTAAATTAATTTATTTTGGAAACTTTAAATCATGGTTAAGCAAAGATGCCTTTTACTAAGTCTAAACTAATTGCAACATCTTATTCCAATATTCCAGGCGACCCTTGAACTTTTCCCTATCTAATTGCATTTCCATAATAACGGTAGAGGCAAACAATTGCTTTGTCTTAATTACAAGCATATGCGAGATAACTTACCCTCTAATCTAGTTGCGAGTATAGGTGGAGTGAAGAACAAAAGAATTCTTACTCAGAACTGGCCCGGATTACTGCATTCATTTAAAATAATAATATAATCGATTTACACCAATTTCAAGAAACACGAATTTCACAAAAAAAATCGACTAAAAACGCATTATACGTTTACCTCGAGAATAATTTTAAGAGCGAAATAAATTAAGATTTAAATAACCTAATATTTAAATAATATTTAGGAATCGAAAATAAATATGATTTAATAATATTTTTCATTAAAATAATATTTTTCAAGTATTATCAACGTTGCCCGCGGATATCCATTACCCGATGGTGTCGAAAGCTTTGAATATGATAAATATACAGAAAACCATTATGTATTCAATTAAAAATTGTTTAGATAAGTATTATCAATTCCCCTTAATATTACGGATATTGGGTGCGTTGAGATTGAATATTTATGCTATATATGTACGTATATATGTAGTTATACCTTTATTGAAATTAAAATTTACTCCGAATTTTGTTCTATTTATTATTTCAAATCCAAACCAACAGATTACAGTAATGATATCTAGCACTTGAAACAATTCTCCGCTTCCAAGGAATACGGGTAAATAAGAAAATCTACAATACACCTCAATCTAAACTTCTTTGTTTACGATGAGTGTAAGGATCCTCTGACCATTAGCATCGTAGATAACATATATATATATATACAAGCACTGTCCCACTTGCCATGAGTGATTCCTGTGGCCCATTACATCTTCATTTACCTCCCCTACCCTTGAGGACTGAGATGGAATGCCAGTAAGTAATAGATATAAGATCTTCGGATTCCTAAACTCACAAGACGAAACACAGCAGCATTTTGCTGTTATTTTACGCTAATATTCTGTGAGGGCGTGGTCCTACCCCGGTCGAGCTGACCCATTCGTTAATAGGTTACGTCGACTTTGATCGCAGCAATATCTTCTAGTTATTGCCAGAGGACAGTGACTGCACTTCTTACATATTAGAGTTCCGTAAACATTCGAACAAGCACACAAGTATCACTCGTCCTTTTCCGTAGTCCGATGCGTGTTCAATAAAATCGAGGGAATGTTCAAATGCAATGTCAGTCACGAGACATATGTACAACACATGCAGACTTGAAAACCAAATATTTGTAATACACAAATATTGTTTCTCGGAATCGAACCCAAGAGTCGGGACACATGCACTAAGCGAAGTGAATCAAAATATTTTTGTTATTTATCTTACTTTTTTTTATTATTACATGAGGAGTAACAATGACTTCACATAATGGCAAGTGATTCCTGCATTCCATGACATCTACATTCATCCTTGACACGGTATCATAATGCAGATGGCGTTGTCACCCTTGAGGACTGAGATGGAATGCTTCATCTCCAGTAATAAAGGTCTCCGGATCCCTGCATTCACCAGACGAAACACAGCAGCATTATGCTCCTATTTTATGCCGGTATTCTGTGAGGGCGTGGTTCTACCCCGGCCGAGCTCACCCATTCATTCTGCAGCTAGAAACAAACTGCAGTGTAACTCTACCACTTGCCTTTATATTAAACCTAATAGTTGGCCTATTTTCCAAACACGGAGGAGAAATGTATATGGTGATATGTAAATAATATATCTAAATAATTAGTTAAAAATAGTATATATATAAATAAATATTTAAAAATAGTATGTATATAAATAAATATTTAAAAATTGAATATATATAAATAAATATTTAAAAATAGTATATATATAAATAAATAGTTAAAAATAGTATATATATAAATAAATATTTAAAAATAGTATATATATAAATAAATATTTAAAATAGTATATATATAAATAACATTTAAAATAGTATATATATATAAATAACTATTTTAAAATAGTATATATATAAATAACTATTTTAAAATAGTATATATAAATAAATAGTTAAAAATAGTATATATAAATAACATTTAAAATAGTATATATAAATAAATTGTTAAAAATAGTATATATATAAATAAATATTTAAAAATAGTATGTATATAAATAAATATTTAAACATAGTCTATACATAAATAAATAGTTAAAAATAATATATATATAAATAAATAGTTAAAAATGGTATATATATATAAATAAATATTTAAAAATAGTATATATATAAATAACTATTTTAAAATAGTATATATATAAATAAATAGTTAAAAATAGTATATATATAAATAAATAGTTGGTGTTATGACAAAGGACTTCAATATGCCGCTCTGGTGTGGCACATTATTGTACGTCATCGAAGTAATTTTTTTTCTATTATTTTTAATAAATCCATGCTTCGTTTTTTTTATTTACATTGATTACTCCAAAAGTATTAGAACGATTTGCGCGAATATTTATTTCTTTGTTAGGGGAAGCTCACAAAATCCCATAAAAATGCATTTAATTTTACATTATAATAATAATAATAAACTTTATTTCCCTCCACACAACAGTGGAGTGAATAACAATTAATAATACATTATTTTTTTTTCTTTTAATGTAATTAGGCAAAATGATTAAATCATAGTACATAAATATAAATATAGATAAAACAATAGTACATAATAAGTAAGATAATATTCTTTTTATCTCGAGAAAGAAATACAGACAACAGAATATAAAATAGTAGTCCATAAACCAACACATTATTTTGTATCCTAATATCAAGACCATAAATTTATCTAAAACAAAACAAACCCATTACTTACGTAAAATAAACCTTTCCATTTCGAAGGACACTTTTTTGGAGATGCTTTCTAGGTAAAATACACCTGCCTTTAAGGAGCAGATATACTCATATATACGGAAGTTTGCGTCATTTAATAGCATTCCAAAGGGTTTTCATTCAGAAAGGTAGAGCGACAAAGGGACTGTCGTAAATTGTACTGACATATGTGGGTTATTTCATGTGCTTGACAATCCGAAAAATGAATAATGAACGTTAACGTGATGTTGTAACATAATTGTACGCCTGGTAAAAACCAAGTAAAGTATAGGTGCTAAACATTAAACTAAAAAGTTTAATGTTTAGCACCTATACTTTATAACTATTTACCGAATTGGGGTATATGATTTCGAATTTCATCGACATTCATCGACACATTGTGGTCTAAACAATAAGTCTTAAACGTATGGTTGGTTATCTATAGCATAGGACATCCGAATGCAGCATTAGGGAACTTGTACAGTAAAAATAATATATCCATACAACAATTGCTGGAATTTCTTGCGCCACTTCTTCTCCAGGGCCAACGCATTCCAAAATGGTGGTAGAACATGTCCCTTATACTAAAAAATTAGTAGGTTAGTTACTGATCGAGCCGTGCCGTACCCCTCGGGCTTCCTCTAATCAGCTTACTTACGCGATCCGGGTAACAGCCGAGGCTCCCTCTCGGGAACCGTTGTGCTAGTGACCCTATAAGAAAGGTTTCGGCTGAGCATGCTAATTGTTCAGCCACTTAATATCCTGTATAGTTGTAAAAGTTTTCGGGCTAACAGCATCAACCCTCAGTAAAAAAAAAATCATGCAACAAGCATAATACGAGTATATCATAATATATACGGCATCGTACTGTACTTTGTAGTACTTAGTACTTTAAAATACTATTATCAATTTTATATACAATGGTAGAGCCACGCTGCCGCTAGTTTCTAACTGCAGCATGAATTAGACGTCTTGTTCAGGAAAGAATACATATTAAATAAATAGCAGTATAATATATATTGAGGTTCTAGGGTAAGTATTTTCTGGTAACCAGGGATTCGATATCTTGAATCCTTGAAGAGGAATCCGCCCTCTTCATGGAAGAGAGAAAAAGAAAGAAAAATTTATTCCCATTACACATCATTAAGAGTAAAAAGAACAAAAGAATCGAGTGATGTCGAACAGGTTCCCACTCAGCCTCCGCTGCAGATATCACAGCACTGTGAAGCCTAATTGTCGAGCCGAGTAGTTTTGCGTCGTATTTTAAACAATCCAATTCATATACGGTGTAATTAGTAAATAAATTTTGAATAATATAAAAGTTATTAAGAGTAGTATTAATTAAAATATAAATACGCTAAACTATATAATAAAGTGTACCATAAATATTATATATGTATATATTAATATATATAACAATAATAATATTGAGTGGATTTTAGTACTATAGAGTGCTACAACATTTATATATTTACTCTTTATTGCATTAACCTTAACCAAGTTAAAAGTTCACAAGGGCCGGACTTAATGCCAAAGGTATTCTCTACCAGTCATCCCAAAGTGTGATATACTATGTGTATGATAGGTGTGGCAATAAACTAATTAATAAAAAGAAAGAAAAAGTCATTCACAATTTATTCAATAGTTGTAAACATTAATAATACTTGCGACAGTTGTATAGCTACACAACAGTTTGTTTCTAGCTGCAGAATGAATGGGTCAGCTCTACCGGGATAGGACCACGCCCTCACAGAATACCAACGTAAAATAGGAGCATATTTTTGCTGTGTTTCGTCTGATGAGTGCAGGGATCCGGAGAGCTTTATTACTGGTGACGAAGCATCCATCTCAGGCCTCAAGGGTGACAGCGCATCTACATTATGATTCCTTGTCAAGGATGAATATAGATGACATGGGCCGCAGGGATCACTTGCCATCAGATGAACTGTGCTCGTTTGTTACTCTCAATTAAATAAAAAACAACATTTTTAATTGTATAATTTGGTTATGAATTACATATTATTGAGCTACATGGCGAGGCTGTTTATAGGGCGGAGTCGTCACTTACGATCACTTTATGTTTGTTTGTCATCCTTAGTTTAGTTTATTTGATGTATAACAGAACTATAACTTTGTAAAACCTTGTGTCGTGCTGTGGGTTTCTTACGTGTTAACTTCAAGTGAGCGAATGACCAACAATGTGCAGTGGCTTCCTGTAAACAACTTAAGTTGAAAGTCATCGTTACACGTTTGTAATCAATACGCCATTGGAAACAAACAGTTTTCACTTAGTTTCTCTCAATGCACCACGCTCTACTACTCACAAATATATATATCTTATAATATATATATAGCTTAGTACCTTCACGCCCACAAAGTCATTAAGCAGTAATAGTAATTATATGCACATGCCTGAATACTAACTCTATTCATGAACATGATTAAAACGCTGAAAAATGTACACTTCAGATTGTTGACTCAACAATAGACGACAGAAAAATATTTAAT
The DNA here is from genome assembly GCA_029286865.1 of Teinopalpus imperialis. Lineage (NCBI taxonomy): Eukaryota > Metazoa > Arthropoda > Insecta > Lepidoptera > Papilionidae > Teinopalpus > Teinopalpus imperialis. The sequence continues at coordinate 6,490,295 of JAGSMU010000017.1, forward strand.
TAAATTTAAAAATTCATATACACATTCTCTGCTGAAATGTTAATTTAATGATATAAGGTTTGTAGAATGTAAACATCTCGTGTATATCATATGATGAAATCTATATTATTGATTCTGAATGTTTAAGCTGATGGATGATGTCTAGATGACAAGATTATGATAATGCACTTCATATAAACTCACGTCATAACATAATTCTAAAGGATACGAATAGTATTATCAAACACCTATGAAGTCTCGTAATACCAGTCTTTAAAAATAGGAGTGAGAAATAATGAATGAAAATAGTAGTTATAGAGATATTTATAGAGATTATTAATCTGTCGTCTACGATATGCCAAGGCCCCCTCGATCAACCAAGATTTATTATGAAAGCAAGGATGACAAATGAGGACAAGGGTCACCTGATACCGAATTATCAGCGGATCTTGTGCAACTCAACATCCTTGAAGAAGAGTAATGTCGACGAAGGGTTATCATTGTCATCCCAGAGGACTGCTGACTCCTCTCTAAGTTTTCATTCAAACACAGGAAAAGGACACGAGAGTTATAAATTCTCTCTTCAACTTTACCCTCATATGGCATTAAATTCGCTTATATTATATAGAAACCCATTACGATATATCCAAAATAATTTTGAGAAATAACGTACCTAACACTGTCTGCTTCCTAATGTTTCCTGTTATATTTTATTATAGTAAAATTCAAACATCATACTTCACTTTTGATACTAATGACAACACTAGAGCTAAATCTGAAAGCAAGACTTTGAGGTCCACTCAATTATATAAATAATTGTAATATTTAAAAAAAAAACTGAATATAACTAAAATTAACTAAATAAATAAAACTAAATAATAAACTAATATAAATTTTAACAAAGTAGAATGAGATATATAGCGACCAATAGACCATATAATGCTAACGGCCGTATTGCGTAGTGATCACGTTCTGTTTATTGTGTATCCCTAACACTGCATCCGAACCCCACTTCGATATTATTACTAATTAGCATTAATTTTGACTGGAGTAAGGAATCGAAGCTATAGTATATTCACATGACATCAGTTATCGCCGTGATTGACAAGGTACAAAAACACATAATTAGCCTCTATAAGTGATCTTAACGTGAAGAAGTAATTTTTTGGATTTTTTTGGTGAACCCAGGTAAAGCGCAAGGGAGGTTGGTGTGGTTACGCGATTAGATAATTATTATTTTAACAATAGATAGCTATAACCACATTGCAGTTGGTGTTTAGCCGTAATAAAAATAAAACTCAAATATTTAGCTAAAAATGGAATAAACAACCCGTAGAACGTGTAGAACGATTAACGGCTTATTCAACAAAAAACCGATTCCATTTGAGCCGATGAAATAACAAATATTTGTAAATTGAATAATCTTCAGAGTCGACGTGACGTCAGTTGTGTGTGAAGTCGATGTTTTGTTTTAATAAAATAATTTTGTATATCACCAATTATCATTAATATGTTGTTTGAAGTGTGAAGAAAGTCGCGAAAAAACAATATGTAATTAAAATACTAAATGATATGTCACAACAGGATAGTTGGAGTCACTAAATAAAGCACCCGTTTATATCGAGTAAAAACTATTTGTTTGTACCTTACCTTGGTTGATCGATATTTCTCATTCATTCATAATCACTTATCATCAGATAAACTGCGTGTTTCCTGATAGGTCCTGAAAAGGTTTTTTCCAGTGGACTATGCTCAATGAGGTTCTGAGTGATAGAATCGGCGATGCAGTAACTACAGAACTGAGATGAACACCAAAGCTCAAAAGAACAGTAGAATTGGAATTAGTAAACCGTAAATCAATTGGAAAGAAAGTTATCGAGTGGCAATCTTGTATGGGCAAACGTTATGATGTCCATTCTCCTATTTGATATCAAGCCCAAGAATATCTTTTTGGTTATTAGCTCATAACATCAACAGTACGGTGCCGAAAACATTTGCGTAAACATAAAGGGAAACACTAATTATCCCCGTTCCTACCCCGATGTAATGCAAATGCAATAAGATCGGAGGAAAGTTTAGATGCAGTTATCTCGAAAGTAAACATAGAGAACGACAAGTTCCCACTAGATGCATTGACAACCTACGTAAATTTGCGAATCATGCGATACGATTTGCGAGTCCATGGGCTTGATTCCAATCTAAGCGAATGATGTGTCATGGTTAACTTTCCACGGCGATTCCAGCTTCCGGTTATTTCTAGAATACATCAACTGCTCAGGTTGATCAGGTCAGGTCAGGTATACTATAGTGTCGTAAGAATTTACGCCCTAGTGCCCTAGTCCGATGTAATTAATTAAAACAGATCACTGCAAGGCACAATCCTAAATCTAATAGTAATTTGAGGTAACCTATGTACTAACGATTGACTGAATAATGATGATGCCAATCATCACTCATAGGTAAATACCTATGAGTGATGATTGGCATTATTATACATTGGCTATATTTATAAATTGAAGTAGCAACCATGATTTTTGGATATTTAATATTTGTTGTTTACTATCTTGACTCAAAAACTACTGGATAGTTTATATTTCGGTTCGGTTCTACCTTCGGACGTACTTTCGGACTAGATATCTGCGTTACATCTGAAATATGGTTTATGCAGTTACATCAGTGCTGAGTTTGTCTTTTTTTTCAAGGTTATATGTAACTCCATCAATGCTTGAAATTAATTAATAAGTACCAAACTTTATGAAGGAAAAGTTTTTTTATGAAAGGAAGGGTGATATCCGATCACAAAGTTCCTCCTTCGTCTGATGGTAAGTCATGACGAGATGGTAGATAGTAAGCGGTCCTTGAACACCTACCCTGCCGGCCAAAAGTTTAAGACCGCACATAAACAACATAAATATCCATCAATTGTAATAAAATCCCATAGGATAAATAAAAGAAATGCATATCTGCATATTCTATCTGTTAGTATCGAATATTTAAAGAAGTCATTCTTTTGTTTACTTTCAAGCTATTGGACAATAAACATCTATTGTTTTCAAACACCAACAAACGCTACGCTAGAGCCAGGTCCTAGAGTCGTAATAATATTTTTATAATGTCCCCAATACTAATTACTTTGCTTTTGTTACGTATTGGTCAATAATTAGGATTATTTAGCTCCTGAAAACAAGTGTTTCGGACTTATTATTACCCGAAGTGCGTTCTGCCATCGTTGTTTAACATAATGAAGGCAAATCTGAACGTGAGATTGCTTCACAACTGAAGTTATGGAAGACTTGTGTTCATGGCACAATAACTCGATACAGGGAGACAGGCAGTTTTCGATCAAGATCGTTCACGCTCGGGAAGGCCGAGAGCTACCACATTAAGTGAATTAATAATAATTTCATTGTTGTTCCAGTGTTGAAATCCGCGTTGAAGTAAACAAAACCCGAGTTAAACCTCTATCATTAACTACACTAAAACGGCGACTGAGAGATGCGAAGGTGTATGGTAGCGTTGCCGTTCGAAAACCTCTGCTAAGGCAACAAAACAAGAAAAATGGATGCTGTGGGCTCTTGCCCATCGAGATTGGACTGAAGAAGATTTTAAAAAAGTGCTTTGTACCGATGAATCCAAGTTTGAACTATTCGGTTCAAAACGTAGAATTTACGTTAGACGCAGTGCCCAAGAAAAGATGACGTCAGATTGTCATCAGAAAGTTCAACAATCAAGCATGGTGGTGGCTTAATTATGGTCCGGGGTTGCTTCTCTAGCAAAGGAAATGGCGATTTGATTAAAATTGAAGGAATGTTGAAAAGGAACAGTACAAAGACATTTTAGAAACAAAAAGCCGTTTTTTCCGGATTGCGATTAATTGGAGATGGATTAATTTTCCTTGTCATGGATGCATGCAGATACGGCAATGGCCGCAGGAATCACTTACCATCAGGTGAGATGTTTGCTCGTTTGTTATTCCCAATATAATAAAAAAAATATTAAGAGATATTTATTTTACACATTACCTACTCTGTTAAAAATCTTCGTTTTACTCGAAGGTTATAAATAGTTGCCCCAAAGCACACGTTGCAATATCCGGTGGATTCATATCGTAGCTAACTTTCCATTTATGAATAAAATACAACGGAAAACGACGTAAATTTTTTTTATTTTTATAGGTTCGATAGACATTTTAGTGTTTGACTATCAAGTGACCTTATAATTGTTTTTTCACTTACAGTTTTTAGTGATGAACTGATAAATAACCATGTTTTTCTATTATAATGCTTGTCTTATTTACAGAAAACTACTTACGACAAACGCAAACACATATTGTACTTGATTGTATGTGATCCATAGGGCCCGTTAACATGTCTTTCCTTAATAAAAAATCACGATACACATGCGCTATCGCTTTTGATTTAATTGGAATTAAATTTGATTGTATTTACTGGCTTCTGGTGCTGTATACGTACCTACATATTTAAATCATTAATATATATCCTTATCTTTTTTTGTCCATCAATCACAACTTAAAAAAAGGAAAACGAAGTATAAAAACTACGAAAAAAGAGTTGGACCTTTGTGAAAAGATCAGCGAATGTACCGTCAAAGGTATTATAGAACCAAACCTAGAAACCAAATTCTGTGTGAGCAAAGTGAAATCCGAGGTGATCACATTGCCAGTTAAATAAGTAACTGACAATGTGATGTTTGCAGAAAATGAATTGTTAAAAATAGATCAAATGTAACATTTTTTTAAAGATGTTGTTTCTCGAAATAAATATTTTCAAACCATTACATTTGTACTACGAAGTTAAATTAATGCTCTATGTTATCAACAAATAAGCGAGCATACTTGAACAAACAAACAATATAAACAGGCTTATGTAAATGGTAGTTCTTTCCAAACAATCCTCAGGCATGGAAGAAAATACAAACTTGTATAATATTATAAAAATACTCAAAACAACTTCAAATACCTAAATTATTCTTTCAAAGAGAAATCCAAATTTTGCGGGCTAAAATGATATTTGAGTTTAGAGTTTTGTTTTTCCAGTTATCTATTGAGTTAGGTGTGACTTTGGAATGCTGAAAGATATTGTATTTTTTTTTTGTTGAGTTTATATTTAAATGTTCCTACTAATGATTGTCGTGTGAAAGAGACGTTATGAAGTGTTTGCAATTTAACTAACCGTCTAAAACAAACTCCCTCTAAGAGTTTTAGAACTTGAATAGTAGAGCAATTATTTAATTTTAAAGATTAGTGTATCATAACATACCGTAGTTGGACTACAATAAATAAATTAAAATCTACTTTGTTTAATGGTAGTTTATTTATAATTATAGCATATTAAAATACCAGATTTATTATTTTTATATTTTTTATTATTTAGATTTATTAAAAATTTATACGAAGTATTTTGAACACGAATATAATATTAGGACAACAAATATTGTTTCAAGTATTCTTTTTATATTGAAGTAATTTTAGTAAACCTCTGAAAATACCTAGGGTATAATACTAAACTTTAGGTAGTATCTGAATATAATCACATCCGGTTTTAAGTAGCGATGTTATTTTAGGAAATCGAACTAGTTTGTTAATAACCTAGTCAGTCTTTTCTTTGAGACGACACCTTCAACACAGAACGAAAATACTGTAAATTTGATAAATACAGGTATATTATTACAATCCTTTGTTATACGACTTAAACCACCTTTTTAACTACAGATTGGTTATAGGTTTCCCAGTTTATATAATTTATACAATTACACGCTGTTGCTTTTAACTAAAAAATCGTATAAAAGTAAAGGCATTCAAATAAAAATCTTCCACATTTCAATATAGCAAAAGTTAAAACGAATTAAAATAAATAATGTGAATTTTCATTTTCACATTATTTATTTAAATTCGTTTTATCTGATTTTTTTTATAGGCCTTAGGAAGGTAGATAAATGTGGAAATTGTTATCCATTATTCAGAACCTTTTATCACCATAATTTTCTTTCAGTGCTTGATACACTTTTGTTTCAGAGTTTCAGTCCCTATGTTTTATGCAACATAAACTGATATGCGTCGTAAAATCCAAGTTAACCACCGATTTTTTTTTTCGGGCTGATGGCCGCCATTTGCCCCTCGGGCTCCTCGTTTACAGTTTAACCGGGAGAAAGGTGACGGAGCGCTTATGGCTTTCAACCGAGTCCTCTATTAGTGGGTCAACAGCACAAGGGCTCCCAAGAGTAAGCCTCGGCTTGGACCGACCGTTACCCTGTTACACGAGAGCGGCTGCCTCGAGGGTGCCCGAGAGGGATTGTTTATCTCCGTTAGCAACTTCCTCTGCTTATATTTTTGTATCAAGAAGAAATTGCCTTGCGATAAGTTATCTTATGGTGTTTATTCGTTGTTGTACATTTCGCAGAATACAGAAAATAACTGGTTTCATCTGATGGCGGTGACTAAAAGATGTCGTTATGACCATGATTGAGAGGTCCAGGAGGAAACTATCATCACAGTCAACTTATTTACCCGTTGTATCTTTTACAGGAAGATTTCTAGGGAACAGGAAACAAGTTCAATATTTTCAGGAGAAATTAATTAAACGGTATGGGAACTAACTATAAAAACTCGAGATAGTTATTCATAAAGCTTTCTGAAAGAGATTCGCAAGTAGACACACTGCTTGTGTTGTTGCTATGTTTTAGATTTATCGATCTTTACTAACATACTCAGCTAATCCATCTGCCATATTCTCTAAAAATATAAAAAGCCCAATTTGAGCGTGTTTTAGTCGTTTAACGTATGGATTATTTTAAATGTATGCAACAACTAAGCTTTTAAGAAAAAAACAGAAGTACTTATAAGACTATACTTAAGCTAAGCTAAGGAGACAGTTGTTTTTACTATATGAGGTCATATTCTAGTCCTCGTAGAAAACCTATGCCATAAAAGCATATTTTATTATCAATAACGTACAAAAAATGCTTTTTAGTAAACGATTATAAGCAACGTAAACGACCCGCATAGTAAATTCCATGTCACGCTAGACCCAGAAATCACACGGGGAATGTGACACGAAAATGCAATGTAAAGTCTTCAATGCGGGCCAATGGAGTTCCACTTACAATTACGTCATGGATGAAGACATTAAAATGAGCATATGTTCGCAACTCAGCTGCTCGTCGTGTATGTGTGACAATAGAGTTAAATCGTATGTTTGAAGACATTTATTCACTCATTTATTATCATAATTATATTTTTTATTCGAAAACGGTTCGCATGCACTTTTTAAATCCTTTTGATACCACATTCACATATTTTCCGTGTACATATCTCGTATATGGTCGAGTCACGATGTAGTCGTAGACTGTCTATGTCAGAAATCTGTCTGATCATCATGGCAGATTAAACTTTTTACTGAATATCAGCGTAAATAAATAGTTTAGCGCTACTGCTTCGTTCGGTGATTGAATGAAACCGGAAACCTAAGATGAGGCATCGGTATTAAGCACTAATCACCTTCCATCAGGAGGACTATAACTTGTTTATCATTCCTAATTTCAATAAAAATCCATATTTTCACAAGACATTTTCGTCCGTTGCCATCCCTGATGTAACAGTACTTTAAATTTTAAGTACTAAACAGTTTTATAGATCCCTGCACCGATGGTTCTATTTCAATTATCGCGTATAATCAAAATTTAGAGCTAAGTTTACATTTATAGTAATGTTCTATGCCAATCTTTCCTAATCTGTCAGTAAGTCTGTTGGGGGCAAACACATATAATCCACCTGATGGTAAGATCATCCCGAAAAAAGCTCTATGAGTATTTTTTTCTCTAAATGCTTATCTATCGTTTGATAGTAAACAATCCTTCTGAATACGGTGATAGCACGACGGTTCAGGACCCGCACGCACCAAGCGTGGTGAGTGACAAATATTTTGTTAGACGTGCTCCTGTAGTCTTAAATGCCTTCACGAAACTGGAAATGATATTAGGAGTTATATAAATAAGCACCGTTCACCCACTGGTGACTCTTCCGGTCCATAACACTCACATTCATCCCCAATAAGTAATCAAACTTTAGATACGTTGACACCCTCGACGACTTAGATGGAATACCCCATCACCAGTAATAAGGTCTCAGGTTTCTTTCTTTCATCAAATGAAACATAGTAGCACTGAACTAGTAGTTTACTCTGGTAATTAGGATATTGTGGTCCTACTCTACTTGAGGTAAATTATTCTTTTTTTTTATTATTTGTAGGAATATGGGTTGTACACAGATGTTCTAATTAATATAGAACCCAGCTTATTCTACCATAATGGCATGCAAACCTTTACTTTATGTATAAGCAACATTATCTTTACTAAATAATGCTATATCTAAAAAAAATATTCAAAGTCAAGTAACAAATTAAAATTAAATATAAACATTGAAAATATATATACTCATCAAATCAATAGTATTTGTTTAAAAATCTAATTCCGATCAAATTGAATATTAACAGTTATTAATAGTGAATCGTGTCTTATTTATTTATAATGTCCAGTTCTTTCCTTTCAAAGATTCTTCAGAATAATATTTAGTGACTAAAGGTTTAAACACACATTTCTTAAATAATAACAATTCGGAAGACAGCGGTACAGTTCGCGAGCATAATATGTGAATCTTATCTCACCTAAGCCTAACGATTACCTATCTTAATACATATTACTTGCATAAAGATTACGCCTATCGGGTCACACCGCAGATATAAATAATAATATATTGTATTAGAATGTAATATGTGAATATAATACATTCTTAAACACGTGAATATTATTGGGGCTGCTTCAGTTTTGTAGAGCACTAGGGGTATTTAATACACCGATGACTTTAACACCCTCAGGCGCAAAAGAATGGCTGTATTGTTGAGCAGAGTTCGGGTCGGTCACAACAATATCCTGCAAATATTTGCTAATAAGACTATCTCTTAAAATTGTAGGTCACGCTGCTATTTAAAGAAATGGAGAATTCTTGATTTTGAGAATGAAATTTCTTTTATTTTAATTTAAGATATAAATAATATTGAATAACATGTTTATTTTATTAAACTATACATTGTGTAAACGCTAAGCAATCTTGGTATTGCCAAAAAATAAGATTATCAATCATTCCGGCCCACATGTCATTAGAGAATTCGTACTGAAAAAAAGAAGTTTCTCTGACCGTAAACGTAAGTATTTATTTATATCTATGACACGTAACCGAGGCATAAACAGCAGCTGTACTGTTAATGTTTTATAAAACCTCTGGGAACTTAGGTACGTACATTGTTTTTGAGCACATTTGGCCCTTACAACTATTATTAAGCCTATTTTACCTGACTACAGTTGATGAATATCAATAGCGAGGGAAAAGTCGGTCCTACGTCATGCCTAAAAGAATAATCCAAGTGTTCAGAACTTTTCGGCTAGTAAGAAATCCGCTGGGGATAGTTAATCTATGAAACAAAGCATATGTAACCGATGGACTGAAGATCTGCCAAGTCCCTTAAAGGGGTATGATCCAGACGATATTTATAATGCGGATGAAGCTGCTCTGTTCTTCAAGTGTCTCCCTTTTTTAACATATATAAATATAAAAATGACATGGAGGAAAACAAAGCAAGAAACGTCTAACTATTCTTCAATCGGCAAACATGACTGGTATTAATAAGATAATATTCGATTAAATTTACGAATTAGAAAAGCATACAAAATGTACAAACGGAAACGCAAACAGTAAAAAAGGTAATGGATTTTAAAAATAGATGTGTTATTTTGGGCAAAATTTTGCCTTATAATATATACCCTGCCCGCCAATAGTTTAAGATCGCACATAAACAACAATTAACCATCAATTGTAATAAAAGCCCATAGGATAAATAAAAGAAATGCACATCTGCATATTCTGTCGAATCGAAGTATCGAATATTTAAAGTACTCATTCTTTTGTTTACCTTAAAGTTATTGGACAATGAACATGTACTATTTTCAAACAGCGATAAACGCTGCACTAGAGCCAGGTGGTAGAGACGTAATAATATTTTTATAATGTCCTCATTGCTGATTACTTTGCTTTTGTTACGTATTGGTCAATAAAACGGATTATTTAGCTTCTGAAAACACGTATTTCTGACTTATTATTACCAGAGTTTAATTGGTTTTGTTCACAAACAATCTCAATTAGTCTAAACTTGTGGTTTCTACAGTGAATACGTCATAAAATGGGAAAAGCTCGAAAAAAAGCAGTGAAATGCGTTCTGCCATCGTTGTTTTACATAATGAATGCAAATCCGAAAATGAGTTTTCTTCACAACTAAAGTTATGGAAAATGGAGTGTTCATGGCACAATAACTCGATACAGGGAGACGGGCAGTTTCAAGATCGTCCACGCTCGGGAAGGCTGAGAGCTACCACGTCTAGTGAAGATAATTTCATTGTTGTTACCAGCAAGCAGAAATAGACGCTTAACGTCACCAGAAATCCGCGTTGAAGTAAACAAAACCCGATTTAAAAAACTTTATCATTGACTGCAGTAAAACGGCGACAGAGAGATGTGAAGTTGTATAGTCGCGTTGCCATTCGAAAACCTCTGCTAAGGCCGCAAACCAAGAAAAAACGGATTGGACTGAAGATGATTTTAAAAAAGTGCTTTGGACGGATGAATCCAAGTGTGGACGATGCCTCTATATGTTCGGGTGACCGAAACAAAGACCACTTTCTATTGCTGGATTGCGAAGAAAAACCCTATTGTCAACACTATTTAACGCTATTTTAAAAGATTCTACATTTGTTAAAAGGTACAAAATAAAAACTGACACTACGTTAAACTTTGGCATTAAAACTATTAACTAGGCCGGGGACTCTTTGTTCTTTCTTCCTATTGTTCTTGCTTGCAGATGTTCTTCTTGTTGATGTTCTTCTTGTAGAGTCCCGGCGGTCAGTGACAATACGGCGAAATTCGTCCCTTTTTATCCCCGAGGTTCGGGTGTTCAACTAGCGGGACGGAAACACGTGTTTGGGTCGTCGAGGGGCTGCATGCCCTGTGTCCGTCCCGCCGGTCGGTCGGCTGCGAGGGTTCCGCGAATCGCAGTGTCTACTTTAAAGGAGGCCCTGTGATTGGTGTATGACATTTTGTATGAATAGTGTGGTGCGGATGGCGTGTCTGTGTAGATGTCGGAATGTAAGGCGTTGTGTATGCGTACGAGTGTTACTGTAAGTCACAGAGCGATCCGATTTACATTCGATCTTATTATATTTAGGTACTAGGGATTTCGTTATATAATAAAATTTCATCTATAATTATATTCTATCTTCTATTGCTATTTTACACTAGGGGTCTAGTGATCCTGCACACCAAGTTTGAACTATTCGGTTCAAAACGTAGAATTTACGTCCGACGCAGTGCCCAAGAAAAGATTATGTCGGATTGTGTAGTCCCAACAATCAAGCTTGGTGGTGGCTCAATTATGGTCTGGGGTTCTTGTGCTTCTCTAGCTAAGGAACTGGCGATTTGATTAAAATTGAAGGAATTTTGAAAAAGGAACAGTACAAAAACATTTTAGAACAAAATACCATTTCTTCCGGGTTGCGATTAATTGGAGATGGATTAATTTTCCATTTAATGATCCAAAGTATAGCTCAAAGTTATGTATATTTATTATATTAAACATTTAATATTTTATTGGAGTTTTCCTTTATTTTCCTACTTTAATTAAGGTGATCTTAAACTTTTGGTATGCAGTGTAGATTTATTCACTGCATATTTGGTGAATCATTAATTTAACCTCTATATGTGAAAATGGCTATTAATGTGTCTCTATAAGCTAGAAACTCTGGTTAGTGAGAAACCTCCATAAACCAAAAAGAGACTGCGGTTCCTTGAACTCTATCCAGGTTCTACTGTACATCCACATCTGTAATATATGATCATATTATATATTATCAGTATAAGATTGAATATTAAAATTATATACATCTTTTTATTACGACTTCTTTGCTTATTTCATTGTCATACCTTTGTTACTTGTGCATACACAGAGATTGCATGCATCGATCACAACAAAAGATACTTGACGTCATTTTAACCACAGCGGCCAATCACTGGTTTGCCGCTGACACCAATATTTGTGTTGCATGAATTGTTTTCAGTTTGAATGTTTTCGTGAATATCCTGTCTCGCTTACACGAACATACTAAAAATGCCATAATAACTAAGGGAAGTGGCCATCTACCTAATTCGTCAGAAGCAAGCTGACCGAGCCGAGGTTCATCACTCTGGGGCTTTCTCGAGTCAGTCGCTGTCGCGTACAGGGTAACGGTCCATGCCGTGTAACCCTTGTGCTGGTTACCCATTAATAAAGATTTCAGCTGAGCGCTCGTCTACCTTTCAAACCGGTGATGCTGTAAAAGTCCTCGGGCTTCGGCTATAAAAAAAGGCCACCTACTATTAGAATATGACAACTATGAGAATTCTCACCCTCTATCTTTTAGAGTATTGGCTTGTAGTGAAAAGTCTTTGAATCGTATAGATGCAAAATTGCTTATAAATAGATCCATTCGAAACATCTTAGTATTCACATGGTAGAGTACTAAAAAAACTAGCTGTAGCGCAAATAATCGGATCAAACGAAAAATAACTTTGTTTTTATGTGATTCCAGCATAATATAGCAACCTATAGCTTATATTTAGTATAGCGAGTATAATAAACTGAAGATAAAGATTAAAAATGCCACCGTAGTTTTAAGTCGCGAAAATGCATCTGCATCTTGTATTTCTTATAGTGGATAAATATAGGTTGAATGTTCCATCGGAATCATGATCATCAAGTGACTGTGTAATACATAGTCACTACCAGTTTCTTAAAAAAAAAAAAAAAAACTACGCCGATCAATCCTTGCGGCACATCAGTATCAGAAAAAGAGGAATTAATAAGCAAATAAAATATCTATGGTATACAGCATGTTTCTTTAATCAGCCATGACCAACATACACGCTATAACAGGGTTTTTTTTTGTATATAATGAATAGTATAAGTGGTTAAATAATATACACAATTCCCTGTACATAATTACGCAACAACTCAATTAAGGCATAAGTTAATAGAGTACAGTATAGTCATTAAGTCATTATATACTTGAAATATAAATATTAGTATAAACGTACAAATAAATATATAACAAGGTGAAAGTTAAAAGCTCATATAACTAAATTCGATTTCTCATTCTCATGTTTAAATGTGACGAGTTCATTTTGAGTTAAGGTAGTAAGGATTTATTTATTAGAAATGAAAGTATTGTTAGAAAAGGAAGACTACGTAACTATTTTAAAGTTATTTACTTTTTTAAATAATTGATCAATGACAGAATTAGAAATCATTTATTTTTATCAGTTCTAATCGATGTTTTGAAGAAGGAAGAAATCCAATACGAAGTTTAATAAAATTAATTATATGAGTTTTATGTTTGTTTTAAAAAACATTGTGACGTTTCGTGTACTTTACATCACTCATGTTCAAAACGTCGAAATAAAAAAATGTTTAATTAAATCGATAAAATCCATATAGGTAATTAGTTTTACAAAGTTTCGTTTCGCGGTAAGATATAGTTACAATCATTAAAAGTAAGAGAGAAATGAAATTATTTTTTATTAATGCTTCCATAAAAAAATATTTTAATCAGGACATGTCGTAAACAATCCTAGGTATATACAGTTATAATCAGGATAAGATATATAATTTGACTTGATTTTTATTGACCACCTACCTACATACAAATTATATAAATATATATATTTAGGAATTTGTTGGAGGAATATAAGGCAAAATTAATTCAGTCTATACATTCTAATACAATAGAATCTTTCTAAAAAGTTTAATTTAGAAGTAATTGATATAATAAGATATTGAATTACAATTAATTAAGTAGTTTTTATCTCTATTCGTATGGGGCATTCGTCTTACCTGTCGATGCAATGAGTCGTATAGATTGAAAGTTAGGCACAAGATAGTCGAATATATATTATCCTTTAATTTTGAATTTTATTACGTTTTTAATAAAATTCAAACTTAACTAAACACTTCGTCTTCAGACAAATGTTTAGGACAGTGCGAACTATATATTTAAAGTTTTTTAATTCATAGATATTTCATTCCTAGGGAAGATCGACTTATTCCTATGCAATTTACTAAAAGCGACACAGACATAATTTCATAATTATTCAATTAGATTACTATACTATATCGGTATTGATAGTTACAAAATATGGGATATATTAAAGCTTTTAAAGGTATTGGTAACAATAGCTACCATTACCAAACATTAAAATGATAATTTGAGTACACAAGTCTGTAACATCGCGTACGATAGATAGATACGTAGATATACATATGACACCAATTCGATGCTTCCTTTAAATATATGACGCAGTTAAGACTATATATTTTTATATATATATTTCTATCTTGTTACGTTCATAAGAAGTTTTTTTAGGTTTCTACAATTGACAATCTATGTGCACATTACCCGAAGTGTGAAGAACCAAAAAAAAACCTAGCTTCATATACAGTTTCATATAAAACATAATATATCATACATTCAAATATAAAACCTTTAACGAAATACTAGAACGCATTATCCATTAGTTTTAATATTAAATAATAATGGTTAGAAACTAATTAAATTAAATATTCATTAACATGGCATCGTCAAAAACACAATCTATTTGCTATACTTACTAAATAACTTACTAATAACAATTGAAGGCCCTTTCTATAGTAGACTTTATAAATAGGTTCCTTACATACAAACTGGCCTAAAAAACAAAAAATAAATTATTTCACACTAATATTATAAACACATAAATATTTTGATGGGAAATAAACAAGATGACTTTTCAAGGAATGTTCATATATTGAGCAAACACTGGGAAAACATTTAACTCAATTCCAATTTAGTTGGACCAGTTACAAGATAACTGAGAAATTTATATATAGATGTCACACACTAAAATATCTACAACGGCGACATAGTGATGTAATGTCACAAAGAAGCAATATGTCGAGAAACAATTTTCTACAAATTCTTTTTAATATTAACGTCATGCATATGTTAATTGTAAATAAACCTAAATCAATGTTCAATTGACATTTGTTAATAATCGTATTTTTATTAGTTACATAATTCCAATAAGGCGATACTAAAATAAATAAATTATTTGTTTTGAAACTAAAGTCATTTTAATTTTAAGATTCTGTTCTGAATTAGTGTTCCATACCTTAATAATGAAATATATACTCAAGTCAATTTTTATATTATTTCAATTTTTAGATTTTTTTTGAATCAATGGTTTTTATATAAATTTTCAATCTACATTTATTCATTCATATTAATAATAATAAATCAGATATTTTAGGTTATATTTGTCAAACATCGCCAAAAATTTTAAAAGCCTTTACTACTGTTAAGTATAGAATAAAGTTAATTAAATAACAGTGATGTATTTATGAATACATTTTACCAATACAATTACATTCATTGTGATGAAACATACATAGATATTATGTAAATTTCGATGTTAATTACCAGTTCACAACATATAAATTTTAACTTATAATTAGGAGACAACATTCCTTCGACAATCTAAATTGTCAATAATTCGACGATTTTACGGGGAAAAGTGTCACAAAGGTCAAACTCAAGTTGGTACCGCGTAAATTCATGTGAAGAAATTGTCCCTTTGTTGATAAATTGGCAACTCTACATCAGGTGAAAGATCATCCAAGTCTTCCGTGGTATCTTGAAGCGGCAGTTCTTCTAGTGCCCTCACTATTAACGAAACGTTATTAATTACATGATATGAAGCTAATAACCTTAAACACAAATGCATGAATATAACAAAAAAAAAACAAACTACTCACAACAAAATGCATTAAAGGAAACCATGCTGCGACACACGTACGTAGACATCTTCAAAGGACCGCCCACTTGGACCAATTTGCTTATAAATATATAGGATCTAGCGTACACCAATCATTTAAAAAAGTATGGAAAGGTATTTGGTGAATAAGCTTTCTTTTCGTATGAAATTAATGAAGCTGTTGGTTGTAAGTGAATGGCCAATCAGTTGAGCGCGTTGGACGGTCCTTGCTCAGTGTTGGTTCCTGCAGAGAATGGGACAAACGACATAAAGCAAATTAATGTTACATGCGTGGACACACGTGGTTGTTAGTCACATGCCCTTGTCGTTGGAAGATCATTAGGTTTGTTTTACATTATTAATATAAATTTAATAGAATATTTCTTTGAATGATTTCGTTGGTAAAAGTCTGTGGGTGGTAAATTGATTTTCTATTTTAATTTATTGCACTATCAACTCAAGATCCTGTCACCTGCCTCAATTTAATCCAACAACAAGTGTTGCAAGTGTAAAAGTATAAAAAATTAAAAAAAAAGTTACATTCATGCCAAACCATTTAATTTACACGTTTAAAATGCAGTGAAGTTACTTTCACTTTAGCCAAAAAAATTTTATAATGAGCCAAAAGTCAAAACAGCGGTCAGTTCCTTAGATTTACAAGTAAATGTAGTATAGTTCAAATACATAAACTCAAGTTCTAGGAACATGCTAAAGAATGCAAAAATATGCAAACATAACTTTTACTGACACCTGATGTATTAAATTAAACATGCAATAATAATTAAATAGGACATCAGTTATAATGTTCACAAATGGAACACTTTCCAAACAACCAATGAAGTAAAGAAGCTTGTGTATTAAAATTGTCAGATGTCATATGTGGTGAAAAGGAATCGCACGAATTTAGAAACAGTATTTGCTTAATATGTGTGACTCGGACCAGTTTTACTTTTATGTTTTAAGTATACATAAAATATAATACGTTGATAATTGAAATTATCCGTGAGATATAGACCAATACATCGGTGAAAACTAGAAAAAATGTTTAAAATTTTTGAGATTAACGTTAACGTGAACAAATTGCAAGACGCGGCAGGAGGGGGACGGTTTGAAGTATTTGTTTTTTTAGATTTGTATGTGTGTTAGTGATAGCCTAGAGGTGTATTTAAAGTGATTTATAATTATCTTAAATTAGCTACAACGACATAAATAACATTGAAAAGTCAAAAGGTGAATGTGATGTGATACAGAGGAGTGTTACTAAATGTTACAAGTATAAAGTTAATAAAATATTTTTTTTTTATCGATGATGGCCACTGTTAGCCCGAGGGTTTTTACAGCTTCACCGGTTTGAAAGGCGGCCGAGCGCTTAGGGCGCTCAGCCGGGACCTATATTAATGGGTTCCCGAGAGAGAGCCTCGGCTTGGACCGCTACCCCATGCGCGAAAGTAACTGATTCGTACATCTTCATAATTTTCACGGACAAGGTTTTTTTTTTGATTGACAAATGGATTTTATGGCTTCTTGAATTATCAATTTGGTCGGATGTACAAGCGAATAATAACTTGATACTTAATAAGTATAGAATATATTTAATAACAAATTCGAAAGGAATACTAGAGAATGTAATACATCAGGTGTAATATAGAGCAGAAGTGGCCAACTTTTTTGTATATAATATCTACTTTATGTCTTAAAAGTGTGTCGCGATTGACTTATTGTCATAGGGGTAGACTAAGGGGGAAGAAGGGCTATGAGTAGATGACCGGTAGATCGAATTGTTGGCCACCCCTGCTACGGAGGATCAAAAAGGTTACACAACATTAGCAAACTAATATATAGGTGATCTCACCGGCGATAATTTTGCTCATCTCGGTGACCTGCTTGGCTAGTATCTGGTTCATCTGGAGCAAATGTTCCCGCTGCCTCTTCTCTTCCCCGTCCGGGCTCTAGCGGTCGTCATAACAAAGCACACACACATGTATGACTGTGCCGGTAACGTATTTACAGTCAGCCAACATTCGAAGCGGCTATTTTGAAGCTTGTACGTTTGTAGGTGCAATGTGATAGTAATCGATACTAACTGTGACGTCATTTTTAACAGTGAATAATAAAAAAATATTTGTATCCAATTGATTCACTTCTCAATTATATACACAGTAAAACTTCTGCTATTTAGTAATTAAAATCAAAAAGGTAAAATTAATGATCGTTTCAAACGTCTTTTTATTCTGTGAGGCTTCTTATGATTTCAACTTATAATAAATTGCTATATAAAAAGACATTCACATTAGGGATGTTACGGAGGTGGTTTTATCGGAATCGGGAGTTTTTAAATTTGTTTTATCCGATTCGGAATCGGAACCGGAACCGGAATCAGAACCAAAATCGGAAACGAGGACAGAGGTAAAAAGGAAATGTATTAAGAGCAGTTCCAAATAAAATAATACGACTATCTTCCCAGCAACCGGGATTCCCCGCATCACATGTATAAAGTTTATATATGTCGTACGGGAAATCCCGGTTTATACTATAAACCTGTTTGAACGCGCCGACGGTCTGCTTTCGCCGCCCCTTATGTATACTTCGACCTCCGAATAAAACCTCCGGTTCAATATTACCGAATCCGAAGTCGAAATCGGAGGTGTAATATCAATCGGAACTTCCGACCTTTCGGACGCGGAATCGAACCTCCGTAACATCCCTAATTCACATATACTCGTATGGAACATAACATAGTTCCTGACAGTACATGCAGACTAACGCTCGCATATATTTAAGACAGTTTGACATAAACAAATTCAGATTTGGTTGATTACTGTCTCCTCTATCACTTCAGCAAACAAGTCATAAGTTAGGTGCGTCTCTTTTGCACTCAACCTGTTATGTATAAACGTGTCACACTCACTCACAGTATTATTATTACTTAGTAAGTTATATATTTAAAATTATGAATGAAGAAGTAACGATGGTTATGTTCTTTTTGAACTGTGGTCATATATTCTTACGACTATAAAATTGCATCTACAAACAGCGTAGACTATATAGGTGGTAATTAGGTTCGTTTATTTTCATTTTGAATTCTAATACAATGAGATTTTAAAAGAGATGAACATGCAGTTGTAGAAAACAGTCAAAGCGTTTCAACTAATACAAGATGCAGTGTGTATGAAACTAAAAGAATTTTGAAAGTGTATCCGACAAAAAGACATGGTGGAGAATTGCCTTTTGTTTTGGTAAATCTTGATTATATAATTAGAAATATGAAAATGTTGTTTGATTTAATTAATTTAAAAACTAGAAATTGTTATATTAATATTAAAATAAAATTGGAAAAACTTCAATAATGATGTGGAACATAGCAAGGAAACGTTGAAAGTTTTTTTTTACAAGTTTTTTTTAGCGAATTGAAGAAATTTGAAAGATTATGATAGTTAGTGAGTTGTAGTTTTTATTAAGATCCAATAGAAATAACATATGGTATAATATTTAATTTGAAAATATGATTGTACATTGATATTTTCAAAGAATCGAGGACACGTATTTGATACTAACCTTGGTGGATTCAGCAGAAGAATCGGTAAGCATCTTCTTAATAGATTCGACTTTCTCCTGTCGCTTTTGTTGTTCTTCTGGCGAAAGTTCCGGTGGCTGTATAAAAAAAAATACTGAATAACTGATAACACGTAAGGTTCAAAGGTAAAGCTTCCTAACTGAAAACAAAATAATTAATAGTTAATTAGTAATATTGATACTAAAATACGACACATTTGTCAATAAAAGGCTGTATCCCCAAACGTTGGATAAGGGTCAAGATAACTCAGTACTTAACAAGAAATGTACACAAGATTGAATATTTCTTTCTTTTTTTTTTTTTATAGCATTAAAAGTAACAAACGAGCACACAGTTCACCTGATGGTAAGTGATTCCTGCGGCCCATGACATTTACATTCATACTTGACAAGAAATCATAATGCAGATGCGTTGCCACCCTTGAGGACTGAGATGGAATGCCTCGTCTCCAGTAATAAAGGTCTCCTGATCCCTGCACTCACCAGACGAAACACAGCAGCGTTAAGCTGCTATTTTACGCTGGTATTCTGTGAGGGCGTGGTCCTACCCCGGTCGAGCTGACCCATTCATTCTGCAGCTAGAAACAAACTGCAGTGTAGCTCTACCACTATAAACTTATAAACTTACTTAAATACGTCAAGTTTGTTTTATTTTTAATACATGTAGCAACTCTACAAATATGTCGGTGTGTGCACACATATCACATATTCTGGACAACGAGAAAAATTAAACAACTTGTACGTACAATAAACCGTATACATAGTAACGTCACATGAAGGTATGTTTTATGTATCTATGTACTCATCACATGGTGTGGTGTCGAATATTTATTTATTATATTGTGCGTATGTATTTTTTTTTGTAATAGATTGTAAATTAAATATTGGTTATACTAATATATTTAGTATATTATATATTTAGTATATTGAAAATTGTGAAGGGTTTGCGCTTGCTATTTTTTATATTACCCTATGTTGACTTCTAGATAATGCAGTGAAGCACTTTTTCATTTCAATAATATTTGGTGTTACAATAAAGAAGAATCAAATAAAAATGTGTAAAAATGTATAATTTATAGGTATATATATATATATGCGTGTGCGCACCTTTTCGGGTATGTACCGCTCGGGTATGAGTATTTTCTGCGGCGCGGCGAGCAGCTGATCGATAGAGTCAGGTCCACGGCGCGGCGGTAGCGCTGAGCGGACTACATCGGGAGCAGCGCCGCGAAGCGCACGCTCCATGTCTGCGTCGTCCAACGACCGACTCCCCTGTGTACATAAACATTGACCTCTTAGCCTCCTATTCGCCTGGTACTTTTTTACCATCACGTGGGCTTACTTAAACTATTTAAGCCTTATATAATTTACAGTCGAGTATATTCATTCGGCAGATTTGCGTAGTGATCACAATTGACAGGTGAACGAACTAGCGATTGCAAAAACATACGTCATCTAATGCAATCCCGATATTTCGAATTTATTTAGTTTCCCAATTCGCACGACTACACAGCAATATGCATAGAAATAAACCTCCACAAATCATTTCCTGTCACATTTAGATAAATTAACTCGTTGATCAACCTTGTTAGTGTTAAACGCTGCCTTTTTTATTTTTAAAATAAAAAATAAATGTTAAAAAACATAATTAAAACTTGTACTAAACTAACACACAATATACAACATTTGCAAATTAACTATTAAAATAGTTTACAAAACAAATAACCGATTTAAGTCAAGAACCCACCAACATTCAAAATGGAATAAATTATATGGAATGAAAGAATTAATTAAATCAATTAAATATATATATATATATGTATTTGGGGACCAATAGAAAGGTCACCCTACGAAATAAAAAATCCAACGGTATCAATTTAGATATTACGATGAAATCAGTTGACCCATATAAACGAAATACGTATGAAATCGGGAACCTTTTTTTGATGTGAAATGACCACTCGTAAGAGAACTAGTTTTTCTTAATAACTCTGCGAGATTAATAATAGTTCGGTGTGGGCAGTATTTCAATCGTTGAACGTTTGTAACATTTGCCATCGATTGCTGCCACGAAAGCACAGAAGCTGTTGTTATTAACTGTTGCGTTACCATAGTTAAGCCGTATCGGAAACGGACCGTTTTTTTTTTTTTCGGGCTGATGGCCGCTGTTAGCCCCAGGGCTTTTACAGTTTCACCGGGTTGAGAGGTGACCGAGCGCTTATGGCTCTCAGTCGAGACCTCTATATATGCGTAACCAGTACAAGGGCTCCCGAGAGGGAGCCTCGGCTTGGACCGTTACCCTGTTTCGCGAGAGCATCTGACTCAAGGGTGCCCGAGATGGCCGAACCTCGGCTCGGTCAGTTGCTTCTGACAGAGGATTATCTTAATTAATATCACTATTAATTAAGATAATCCTCTGTCAGTAGCAACTGACCGAGCCGAGGAAACGGACCGTGTTGCCATCACTGAGTATAATACCTTCAGCTCTGACCATTGCTTATACGGCGAGAAGGATAAATAAAGAGATTGCATACTTACATCTTGATTAAAGACATCCTTAGGCATTTCATTTAAAGTCTTCGCGCTCAAGTGATGGGGTGCGGTGTAGTGACGTCTCTTCTCTTTCGGTACTTGCCTCCTATGCAATGAGCCATTCTTGTGTCCGTCGGAAACTTCCGTGATAATTTGTTTCGCCGCTTCACTTTTGAATATTGGAGATAGTTCTATGTTCGACCTCGTCAGACTAACAATGCTACTGGTTTTCGACAGAGGATCATTGGTCAAAGTCCGGGCGCTGTCTGTCGGACTGTTTAAGTATTGCGTGGACAATGAAATGGTACGGTCGTATCCGGATCTATCGTAGCTTTTGTGGTAACTGCTACTCATGGAGGACACGTCGCGTGAGTAATCGTAGTTGGAGAGCGAAGGGCTTGAGGGGAATTTAGGACTGAGTTCCATATTTTTCTCATCTAACCGTACGTAGTTCGGCGGGTCAGCGTTTTGCGGTTTATAGTAATCATCGTATTTGTAATCATTTCGCGGTATAGTAGGTCGGGAATAGTTGATCGGTTGGACCAATTCCTCTTCTAGGAATTGGTCGAGGTTGGCAGTGATGTTGGCGCTTGGCCAGTCGGACATTGGTTGAAGGGAGCGCTCTCTGTCTCTTTGACGTCTCTCGCTCTCTCTCTTTACAATTCGAACCGTTTTTATTTCTTGCTTTTCAACACTGGACAGGTTACCTAGAAGAGAAAAGGCTAAATTAAATTTTGATAAAAAGTTTTATTTGGTAGTTTTAAGCTAATATAAAAAAAGAAAAGAAAAAAGCTACTTCTAAAGAAAAAAGCTTATATTATTTCAGGCCTGTTCAATTATTTGGGGATAATTAAGAGCTAAATATTACTAATAATATTTAATCTGGTAACCAAAATAATATCATTTTAATTATCATATTATAAAAGAGCCATTTACAGAGACATTTACACGGAAAAAAAAAGCTTGCTCCAAATTATATAATTAAGAGGTTGTAATGATGTTTAAGTAAGTTACGAATCTTTAAAACAAAAATTACAAAACAAATTATGTTTTTTTATTCAATCAAGATAACTTGTTACCCCGAGGGCATACTTTATTTCATGGTAAGTAATCGGAATAATAAAAATATCTAAAATATAGAATAACTTTAAAATTTATAAATCAAGATGAAATGGCGTTCTCGTACCTATAAGATGCGATCTCGTACATATTAAGGCGGTGAAATGATTATTAGTAACTTTTACTATTACTTTCAACCGTATCACAGTAGTTAGAACAACTGGTATTGCGTAGCAGTTATTTGCTTTGGAGCAAATCAAGGAGCAAAATTTATGCATCATAAATTATTGGTTTTATTTATTTATTTAAGCTTCATATACAGTATGTATAAAGGCGGACTTAATGCCTTAGGCATTCTATACCAGTCAACCTTAGGGCAATGCAGAGATGAAATAAGGTAGGTGTATGCTTAAAGAACTATACTATTGTATTATATAAACAAACAATGTATGCGTAATTATAATATATATATATATATATATATATATATATATATATATATATATATATATATATATATATATATATATATATATATATATATATATCTATAAATGCATAATTTATTAATCATTTAATATTGAAATTATTATGCCAATCTGTTGTTTACATGTCCGTGTGTATTATATGTACATCCCGCGTTGCTGACTCTAAACTGTATCTGAATCTTTCTCTGACCTTTATTATAAATGCATCGCCCTATATTTGCGCAAACAAGTACGACAGTATCTTCTCAATTCTGCGCAGTTGATGCAATATGGTAACAACCAGATGATATCACCGTGGTCAATATGGGAAGGGAGAGGACGTATCACTATCATACGAAACACAGATACACAGAGCTGCTATTATTATAGAATATTATATGAAAACGTGTTTCTTCGTCTTATTGGATTGTTTAAATTGCGACGTAGTTCTAACACGTAGAAACCTTCTATAATAAACTTACTGAAAGCTGTATGCTGCATATCTTCGCTAGTGAGTGGTGAGGTAACATCAGCAGTCGGTCCCCTCGTGTCTACGTACAGGGGCATATCGACATGACTTTTGTACTGGCCAGGACCACGTAGAGATGTACTCTCATACTCGTAGTCCGACTGCCCGTGGTCTATTGTATGCCCCGTGTCCAAATTTGTTTCTTGCCATGATGATGTTGAACGGCGTTTACCTAGGTTGTTGTGAAATACATTATTTAAAAAAAAAAAAAAATCCTTAATTTTTTCTTACATAATTCAACTTATAATAGACGTTTCGCGTCTGATAATTAATAGGCTTTTCATAGAAATTAAATAATTGTGGCTTAATTCTTAGAAGTCATGTTTTTCTTTTTTTTTTGTTTACAAACGAGCACACAGTTCATCGTGGTAAGTGATTCCTGCAGCCCATGACACCTTCGTTCATCTCTGACAAGGAATCATAATGCAGATGCTTTGTCACCTTTAGAGTAAACAAACTGTAGCGTAGCTCTAACTCTGACAAAATTTTTACCCTCTCAAATCATTTTCTAATAAGGTGAGGTAACCTTAAACAGTGAAGAATTAGCGAATAAAATACGACGGACAATATAATTAATATGACAAATAACACATGCACAGGTAACCGAAGCAGAGAACTTGCTTAAAGGTATTCGAATAAAATACAACGGGCAATATAATTAATATGACAAATAATACATACACAGGTAACCAAAGCAGAGAACTTGCTTAAAGGTATTCGAATAAAATACAACGGACAATATAATTAATATGACAAATAACACATGCACAGGTAACTGAAGCAGAGAACTTGCTTAAAGGTATTCGAATAAAATACAACGGACAATATAATTAATATGACAAATAACACATGCACAGGTAACCGAAGCAGAGAACTTGCTTAAAGGTATTCGAATAAAATACAACGGACAATATAATTAATATGACAAATAACACATGCACAGGTAACCGAAGCAGAGAACTTGCTTAAAGGTATTCGTATAAAATACAACGGACAATATAATTAATATGACAAATAACACATGCACAGGTAACCGAAGCAGAGTACTTGCTTAAAGGTGTTCGAATAAAATATAGCCATTTAGAATCAATAATCACATAGACGATTAAATTTACATTTTTTTTTATTACATTGAGAGTTGCAAACGAGCACATAGTTCACCTGATGTTAAGTGATTCCTGCGGCCCATGACATCTATATTAATCCTTGACAAGAAATCATAATGCAGATGCGTTGTCGCCCTTGAGAATTGAGATGGAATGCTTCATCACCAGTAATAAAGGTCTCAGAATCTATTCACTCACCAGACGAAACACAGCAGTGTTATGCGGCTTTTTCACGGCGTTATTCTGTGAAGGCGTGGTCCTACCCTGGTCGAGCTGACCTATTCATTCTGCAGTTAGAAACAAACTGCAGTGTAGCTCTACAACTATAACAATGCCAAACCATTGGCAATTCCAAGCAATATTTAATATAACTGCCACGAACTCATTAAGAGTTCGTGGCAGTTATATTAAATATTGCTTTCCGTTCGTTTCAATTCGTTCGTTTAAATTAAAAGCTATCGTATCGTAGCCGATCCAGGACTATTTTACATGGGCACGAGCGCACCTCTGTGATACATTGAAAACGCGCATACTCTCTAAAATTATTTTATATTAATACACAAATTAAACGAACAATATACAAGAACAAAGAAATCTGTTTGTGCTGCTTACCAGGCATGGAGTCGTGAGTGGTCTGCAAGGCGCGCGATTGTTGAGTAAGATGGCGAACAGCTCGTGATAACTCTTGTCTCTGTCGCTGCAAAGCTGACACTAAATGTTGTACGCGGGATACTTCTGAAATAATATATGAAAAATTACAATTAATTAGTAATTATTTGTTATGCTTACTAAATCAGCAGATATTCTCTCTATCAGAGCCATGAGACAGGAGAAGATCCGAATATTAAGATATAAGTAAAAGTGCGATTTGACTGATTCTATTTTTTTTTTGGTCTACATATGTTGAAGAAATTTTCAAGCTAAATATATCCAGATCTACCCTAGAGAAGCCAGTGAGTCCACCTGCAAGTCCCAGGAGAACAGGACGCAACTATAAATCCAAAATAAGTACCCCAAGAAACGCGGCAGACTTAAAATCCAAAGTACTAAACACTGATATACTATGGGACACAATCCATCCATCGCTCCATTCATCTTGTCTCTTGGGTTTTTTTAAACAGTATTATATAAAAAGCTAACTATAGAAAAACCTGAAATTACATTAACCAGAGAACATAAGATCTAAACGCAATCTATCTGCAAGTACCAGAAGTAAAGGAGATGGCAAATGTCAAGTACTGACTGTACCGTAAGGTAATAATATTATAAGAATAATACAATAAGCGGCACCCAAGACAATATGAGATATGTATTTATCTACCCACGACGATCTTCGGACCTGGCCTTCACTTGGAAAAGTTTTAAAACTATTTTGCCAAAGGCACGAAGTCGATGTCATTGAGCGATTGGATCACCACGCGGCACGCAATATCACGTACGTAACAATGGCATGATTGCATAATGCGCAGACTTTTTCCTACTCTTTCGTTGAGCTTTTTATTTACTCCTTTTTTTTCTTCGAAGTCCTTGCCGTTAATTATACATACCGTCTTCTAGAAGGGCTGTGGGATGCGCCGTATGCGGGGCGTGTTGCGCGGTATGCGCAGGCGCATTGGCTCGCCGCACTTGTAACGCACGACGCAGCTGCTGCAACTCTCGCTCCAAACGAGCATTGTCCGCAACCGTTTGCTCAAGTTTCTGTCACGTAAACAATATCAATATTAAATGGTAGCACAACTTTTCTTATTCCGTAATGTATCATAGTTTAACAACGTTTATTAACTAAAAATATCTTGTGATTGTTATTAAAAGAAAGAAAGTTTCAAAATTAGAAAAGTGTAACTAAGTAACAAGCATTTATCCATACGTTACATTTTATTATAAAAGCAACGGCTAATTTAATCATTTTTAGGAAACAAAGACTAACTTTCCTAGTTTCTAGAAAAGAACTAAAACTTTGGGGAAAACAAAATGAACGAACCATGCCCACAAAGAATATCAGCGTGAAATGGTACCATATTGCTGCTATATTTCGTGCGATTAGTGCAGGGATCCAGAGATTACAGGTAATTTGGCATACTATCACAGAACTCACGGTTTAACAACGTATGTAGATCTTGAATCTTTGTCGAAGATCTCGGTGCATACGTCATGGACCGCAGTCTTCGCTTACCATCGGGTGATACTACGTGCTCGTTTGTTTTGTGTATTATAATATATAAAAAAGTGCATAACATTCAAACTTAAGAATACGTTAAAATACTAATATAGTAACGAGTCACGGGGACCGGTTTTAATCGAATCAGTCATGCAGTTCGAACATTAACAAGTCAAAAAGTGTCAAGAAAATTAAACAAATGATAATGCGTGTTGATTTAAAAACAACTTAACAATGATTTAAGTAAATTAAAAATATAAGTGCATGGTATAGATGAAAACCTTATAAACCTTAGAATTGTGCGCCAGCATGGCGTGCACGCGCGCTAGCTCCGCCTCCAGACCGCCGCTGCTAGCGTGCACGCGCCCGTCCGCTCGTGGTGCACTGTCGAGTTTACTGCGAACTCCTAGTGATTAAAAAGAGTGTTGACAATTAAAAAATACTCAACTCAGCGTACGTGAAAATTATTATATATTATTATTGCTTTTGAAAAGGTCTTTACTGTAGATCTTTAGGTGAACATATTTTAAGGAAATAATAATAATATAGGTCTTCCTGGTATAGCACCACGGCGACATCTAATCATTACCATCAACTGCGCAAAATATATTACAGTATGACTGACTCTTCTTTCTCTTGTTGGATACGCAATAAAACCGAAGGAAAATTCGGAAGCAGTATTTTGAAAACACACTCACCTCAAGACCTCAGAAATAACAATTTAATTTGCATTATTTTTCGATTTAAACTTATGCGGAATAGATTCTATGCCTATATAGTGATAAAGTTTAAACAATTCGTGACTTTAATTATCATAACCTACAATTGTAGCCCCCGGTTGTCATTTGTGTAAGAGTGTCTCGCTACACTTGAAATGGTCTATTATAAATTTAGTGACTCGTGCGTGCACAGCTGTTCACTTATTAAAATATTTACCAGTCAGTAAAGAATCGATAGTGTCTTTATCAGTCTTTAGCCCTTGCAAAATGGTTGCCTCATCTGCTAGTTCCTGTTCCAAAGCCCATAATTCTGCAACTCTAGCTCTGGCCGCTTCTGTTTCCAAGGATTTCCCAGCGGCTGCACTTTCCAACCACCTTAAAATAATACATGTTAAGTTAATTTTTCCCAAATATAATGCAAAAGGACTCTCTTATCCTGGGATATGAGGGTTTATATACATATGTTTTAATATATTTTTCACCTTATTCCTATATAAAACCATTTTTTTTGGATTTATCTCTTGATATTATAATGATTAGCAATACAAGATGATATGAACAGCGCCAGTTGGCCGATTTCATTATATAATATTCAAGATTAAATTTATATAGGATTTCATAATATACATAATACTATACATAAATGATTTAAACGATTTAAACGTTAAAAGCCTAATGGTTTAGGGTACGGTCTGTCTAACTTAAGGTCGTCGGTTCGAATCCGCCATTACACTATTATCGTGAACCATCTATCACTAACATTTATGCTTAGTGCAATGGTTAACGGAAATGTTTGTTACGCACTGCTAGCATTGTCTTTTAAAAAACGAATCACCGGTATATTCTAGTAATGACTAGATTACATTAACTGCACAGGATATGTTATAGTGCCGTAAGGATTCGTACGAACTCACACGTCATCCCATTTCTTAGTACGATGTTATATATTTGCAATAAATTTGAACGGAACTTACATAAATGTAAGACACACAGACTAGAAGACCAACAATTAGTGATGGACAA
The DNA here is from genome assembly GCA_029286865.1 of Teinopalpus imperialis. Classification (NCBI taxonomy): domain Eukaryota; kingdom Metazoa; phylum Arthropoda; class Insecta; order Lepidoptera; family Papilionidae; genus Teinopalpus; species Teinopalpus imperialis. The sequence goes on from JAGSMU010000017.1 coordinate 6,519,383, forward strand.
ATATTGCATCTCGATTCTTCGTCTTCAACAAAGGTAGAGTGGCAGCTAGTTTGTCGTTGCGACGTGAACGAGAAGGACGCTCTCACAGACTACCAGCGTGTATCCCTACATTCATCTAGGGTCTCAATTACTGGTAAGAAGGCATACCATGGGCCGCCCATATCACTTACCATTTGAACTGTGTGTTCGTTCGTCCCGATATTATATAAAAAAAAGGGTTTAATCCGAAAAACAGGTACACTAAACACTAAACTATGCATCTATTAACAAAAATAAACATAAACGCAATTTATTAATCAACTATCACCTTTGCTGTTCCAAAGCGTGCTCCGCCAACACTTTCTGTCGTAATCTCTGATTTCTTTCCAAACGCTCTATCGTTGATCCAGGTCTATTGTATAACGATCCAAGTTTCACCATGTTGTCTACCAACTGTACTAAGGGCTTGCTCTTTTCATACTGATGTTCCAAATCCATCAGTTGCTTTTTCAATTGATCCAATCGTTGCAAACTTTCTTCACGTTCCATCGCTTTTAATGAACTAAGACAATCCTGTGAATTATCATTGTATTCTATTTTACTTTGCTGCTATGCCATTTTTAAATCACTATTAGGCAAACAAATTGTTTTACGATAACGTAACAAAAAAAAAAAAATTTCTTAACAAAAAGATGCAAAGACACACACGAATGAATATAATAACTACACACACACAGATTTAAACGAATACAAAAAAAAAGTAAAAAAGGCACCTCTATACTACTAATTTGTGCACAGCATTGTTCAATAGAACGGTGAGTTGCCGCATGACGTCTTCTTAATTGTATTAAAAGCAACACCAGTTCTTCATGAGTCCTACCCAATAGTTCTCCTGCTGTTGGATTTTCACCCAGTCGATTCCCTTGCCCCGTAGGCTGCTTCTCCCATTGCTGATGACGTCAACACATAAAGCATAAAGACAAACAAATTGCAACACAATACAAATAAATAAAATTGCAACACAAATATATGAGATGAGACGGATATATATATATATATATATATATATATATATATACAAGCCACACATTTGAATGGTGTGCCTTATGACCAACGATGTAAGAAAGGTGTATGGAGCAATACAAACCAAGTCATCATTATCAATATTCCTTCGAACACGAGGACTGACCGCACTAATAGGTTGTTGTAATGCCCTTGAGGGCGATCTGGTAATCGCCCATACATCTTGTCCTGTATTTAGCGTATGCAACTAAAAATGGAATAAAATATAAACCAAAAAAGATTATAAAATAAAATAAAATTTCTATTTAATTTTACCAAACCTACATTTTGCTGTGAAGTTGACATCTGTTGAGTACTATAATGATCATTTGATTGCTTTTCCTCCACCCATCTTACTCTAGGACTTACAGCGCGAACTGGTATATTAGCATCTCTATTGCTTCGGCCAATCGAAGTGTTGCTACCGAGGAAAGCTTTCTTTGACAATGTTTGTTGATTTGAGTTATTATTCGTAGCTGATTCCATATTCGTGCCGGGCATTGTAGTGGAAGCTAAAACGAAATAAATTATGAACAGTAAATAAAATGTCGAACGTACCGTATAATAACGTAACGTAGTTCTTCAATATTATTTAAAAGGATGGTACAAACATGATAAAGTGAACGATGATTGCATATCAGTTAGTACATTATTTCCACTTTCTTCCTATGTACACTTTTGTGATTGCATGCTTTACGCGTTTGATATACACCTTATCTTGTTTAAACCCTTCTTTTTAACCAAAAACATTTACAAAAAGAGGTAACTTTATTAAATCTGTAGTCACATAAAAATGCCAAATTATTTACAATTCGTTTAAATGACTTGCTTTGCTAATAATTATAGTAGGAATGTAACTTACATAGTGTACCTTACGGGACCTTAGAATGTTATAGGATACCTTCATTGCTTGCACTGTCTGTCCCGGTGTCCGTTAGAACTCCGCCCGCAAGCATACTAGCTCCAACACCCTGCGCCCCTCCTGCCCGTCCTTTCATTAAACCACTAGACATTAAGTCCCATTGCCTTAATTTTTCTCTATCAATTTCAAACTGTTTTCGACTACTTTCTGGAATAACAAGTTTTTGTTCTACCGATTCTGATAACATACTCGTATTCTTTGATGATCCGACAGCTAATTGTTCGTATACTCCTTCATCAGATGGCTTCAGAGAATCTTCCGCTAAACTAACATAAACGTCATTATCATCGAGTTTTTCATCATCTTCCGAGTATATACATTTTATACCAGAGAAACGATCCTTCCGTCTTTGCATCTCTCCTTGAATTTCGCAATTAACATATGTAACGTTCCGATTAATTTTAATAGTGGAACTTTTTTTTAAACGTTTAATACTATGCATCCCACATGCATCTATTCCAGACCGATTAGGTAGTGACTCTATTGGTACCGTATCCAAGTCGTCCATAGACCGCGCGTGTCGATGTGATACTCGTCTTAAGTTGTCTCTCCATAAAGAATCTTCATCCCAATGCTTTTCTCCTTGGCATAAAACGTTTTCGTACGCACTTGCTTCTGCTTCCGCATCATAATAAACTGTATTCGAAGAATTACCACTGCAGTGTGATGACATGCTAGCAGACGATAATTGCATCGAACCAGTATTTAACGAAATTTGATTTATGACACTTAAATCTGTTGTAAGGTTTTCGTCGATGCTATTTTGATTAGAACTTCTCTTACAACCTAGGCTAGATATTAAATTCATGGACTCAGGTATTTTAGAACTTTTCCCACCAGTCGATTCGTATATATTTTTCATATCAATATCGGAGTCTTTATCAGCTGCACTTAAAAATTCAACCGATACGCTTCTTGCCGTCGAAGCTAATTCAAAAGAACGATCAGACATCAGTATTTGATTATTATGAATCGGATTATGAATATGTGATATTTCATTTTTTTTATGTAAAGGACCTCTGCGTCTTTGATTATTAAGTTTGCGGTGAAGGTTAGTGTTTTTCAAGAAGTGAGAAGTAGGTAATACATTAATATGCTCCTGTGATGAAAGATCAGAATAATAATAAGGTGCACTGTGTTCCGTAGAACTCTCTCTACTGTGAAAGCCTGTGGTTGTTGATGAAGCATTAGTGTCATTTCCAGGTTTAGGCGCTAATTTTTCATTTTCAAATCCTGTTATCTTATTAGCCGAAGAATCGTTATTCAAGTTTTTTCTCAATAGCGTTCCCTCATCATTATTTTTAGAATAAAAAGATATCGGAGACTTAGCTATACCTACAGAACTACAAGAACTTTGTGACCCTATGTAGCCCGAAACATGTTCTTCGAGATTACTGTATTGAATTCCAATATCCATTTTTTCTTCGGTAGTATTACAATTGAGGTTACCATCAGGAGTACTAGAACAACGTTGATGAGTAACAGTACATAATTGTTTTTGCACTACACAGTCTTCATTATGTAAATGTTGATCACGTATTGAATCTACGATATAGGTATTTTCATAACTATTTTCGGAAACTAAAGGACTTGAGAAAGGTTGTAAATTTTCTAAATACCTGTCAAGATCTACGTTAGAAGCTGAATCACTATGCTGAGGAAGTTGTGACGAGTTTAACTCAAATAATGAATCGTCAGACAGAGGCCTTCTCTTAAGCATATTTTCCATATTCCTAAATCCGCTTACGTTACTTAAATCCATCATTGAATCACTTCCCAGACTAGTTACATCTGAAGAGTTATTTGAAGGTGTCATGTCAAATTTACTGCTGATATCAGATTCTAAGGATAATCTCGAAGATCCCCTATCAGCGTTGTAGCTTCTCAGTGAATCAGTATCGATACCACAACAATTATTTTGTTCGGGGATTAAGTTCCCGCTCAAGCCAGGCGATATTTCTCTTAAAGTTTGTTTATCATTCAAACTCGCCCTACTATTCCGAATTTTTTCCCCTCTAGTAAGAGTGTCATGAATAGAGGTGCGACTACCGTATACCATTAATGATGTCGTTTTTCTTTTGGCATTTATCTTTTTTTGATTTTCATTAGTCAACATTTTTAATATGGAACTGTCCTGTGGTATGTCTGATTTATCTAATTTCTCTAAAATATATTTTGATAAAGCTTCATCAGAAAGCTCTTCACATGGTGGTGACGAACTAGGTATAGGCGGTGGTGGATAAACTTCACTATCAGAGCTATTTTGACTATATAAAATAGTTCTACTTTCACTAAGATAGTATGATGCTGGCCGAAAAGTGTCCGAAATACTTAGTCTATTAAAAGGTGTATCTAGAGACATATCTCTTGATGCTTCATCGTCAGCATCTGAACAGTCAGATTTTTCTTTCGCTTTATCACCTTTAGAAACTCTTTTTAGCGTTTGTTGCTTTGTATCGGCAAAGTTTGATGCTGTATCTGTAACGGATTTTTCTCTAACAGTCACATTTTCTAAATCGTTTTCTTCGATTGTCCCATTTTTTACTTCCATATATACTGGTTCTAGTTTACCATTGTTAACGCAGACTATTTCATATGTTTGCATATCTTCTTCCTCATTACCTAAACTCATTTCGACATAAGGATTATCTTCATAGTTAAAAGGCATAGTTTCATCAAAAACGCTCAAATTTTGAAGTATCGTTTTATGAGGTGGTTCTAATGTTGAGGTTTTACGTGGACTCATTGGAAGATAATGTTCTTCACCTAAAGGTCGTACTGGTGGTGTATTAGATTTTTCATTTGGTGATTCTTCGAAATCATTTCTATTGTCTTCCTTTATATGAGAGTTTTCTTTAACTAGGAGTTCAGTATTTTTAATTTCTGTATCAGATGCTAGTAAAACTTCATCTAAATCATTATCAGTATATTCAACGTATGTTTCTGATTCTGCTTCACTATCATGGGTTTCATAACCGCTATTATCAACTTCTTCCGTATTATTTTGGCAAACAGTGTCACAATTTTGAACATTATTCTCAACTTTAACTATTTCATCATCAAAGTGATGCTTTATAACTGGACCTAGATTTTCGTATGTATTTTCGTCGGTACTGTCCTTATTTACTGTGCTAAGGATTTTATCATCGGGCGGTGCTATGAAGGGCGCATGCGTGTTTGGTCGCACAATAACGGGGCTTGTTATGTTCACATTATGGGACCTTCCTGCCTGCGTATCTCTCGGTATTTGCAGATCAGTGCCCGTAGTTTCCTCTGAGGTACAAAATTTCAATTTTACTTAATCGTTTCAAACTAATATTTTGTTTTATTATCTTTTATTCAATTTTTGTGTTAGTAGAATATGATCCTTATTACTTGTTAGGAAGAAATAAACTACCATTTACATAAACCACCACTAATCTAATATTTGTAACCCTCCACCGACATAAAACCAATATTAAATCATGTTAGTGACATAGTCCCAGCAGGCAGGAAGGTACCTTTCCGCAAAGCAAAGTCATTATAAACTACTTTTAAATTTTAATACTATAATGTAGTGATTAAGATTTATAAATAAATTGGTGTTACATTTTATGGCATTTTTATATTTCATAACATTTATAAGTTTTATACTTTTAAATATTCAATAATCTTGAATGATTTAAACTTTCATACAATGACTAATGATAATGAAATATAATTAATAATAAATCATGTTACAAGCTTACCTAATTAACACACAAATATCATTAAATATACTTTTTTTAAATATATACGATCAAAGATAACCTTCATCATACAGTTATCTTTGTTCATGCACAAATGACCCTTCTATTAACAATACACGCCATGCTCATAAAAAGTTATAAAAATTTAAATAACTCTTGTCTTGTCTATGTCTATAAAAGTAATTTAGAAAAAAAATACTCATGCTTAACAATATCTACTACGTACTCTTGATCAGTTAGGTACATACCATCGTCATCAGAAGAGTAGCTATTGTAGGAAGCATTTGTATATGTTTTAGGCTTATATTGGTCCGATCTCAATGATTGTCGACTGTGGTTAAGAGACCGTGCAAGCGATATAGTCGCTGGGGTACTTTTTCTTGTCAAAGGACTCTGTAGCATCCTTTGTTTCCATTCTAAGAGTCGCTTCATGGATTCTTCACGCTGAAAAATCAATTGGATGTGATATGTCAAATGGATTTATATAAAAGTAAGGAGCTACGAATAAAATAGGCCCGTAACAAGAAGTTGTAAGGAGAAGATCATCATCAATTATTATACTCCTAAACTCAATTTACTAAATTTTACGAAAAACAAATCTTAAGTAGTGTTGTGGCATCTCTATAATTTTTAATTCTTTTTTTTTTAATTGTTGCGAATAATATTTTGAAATAAGTTTTTAATTTGTGGCATAAAAATACCTGTTGTATTTTCTTTTCGCCTTCTCTTTCTGTAGCAGATGATGGTAAACGCGCACTTGCAGATCTCATGAACCCGTCTGCATTTGGATCGAGTCTATTAGTATCCTTTGCATAACCACTAACGTTAGAACTGTCACTCATAACACTGCCGCTTCTGTTCAAGTAATCCTTCTGGCTTTCTTTCTCCTTCAACGTCCAATTAGAATTAAGGCCTTCGATATCGCTATATTTAGAATTATAACTTACATTATCACGACTGCTTCTATTAATTCCTAATTCACCTTCGTAATTATTATTAGTAATTTGTGAATAGGCTGAATTCAGTTGTTTCTCAGCTAAGCCACTAGCGTACTTGGCTAATGGAATTTGAATGTTTCGAGATCCCATGGCTTGTTGCTGCAAATATTGAGCGGACTGGCGCATTTTTTCTGCATAACTTTCTTCTGAGTAATATCTATCAGAACTGGGGTCATAATATGAATTGATATCAAGACTAGACTTAGGCCGCTGAGGTTGACGAGGTGGATCACAAACAGTCCGTGCAGGGATTGTTTTATTTAATGCTTCAGTTTTTGATTCATATTCCAGAAAATCTGCGCTGTGAGGTCGTGGCATCGGAGGTTGTATTCCGCTTGCCTGCATCTTCTTCCTTCTTAATACTGCTGGTCCACTAAAGGTTTTTTCTTGAGTCTGAAATATTTAAATAATAAGTAAAAAGTAATAAAAGTTAAGGAGAAAACAGTAATTTTACTAATGAAACTTACAGAATTGGACACTTGGTCTTGTGCTTGCTTGTGACTAGATATACTAACGTTATCTCGCGCTTGATGTTGCTTTGGTGACTTTACATATGCTTTCCCGTATTCATTTTCGTAAATATCTTCGTAATCTTCAACCTTCTCTTTGTTGTACGTTGATGCTGCACGCCCATATGCATCAGGAGTTCGTCTTTCTATTAAACGTTCAGTTACGGTGCTACCAGATCTACTTGGTCTGTTTAATTCTCCATATACATCTTTATTATAAGCATTTGACGTTTTGAGAGTAGATTCAGTACGTGATTCTGGATAACTTTCATTATAACCTGAACTTTGGCGAGTCTGTTCTGCTTGTAATATATGATTCTTGTTCTGTGAATCTTTATCTTTCGCTGAAGTTTCGTTCTGTTGAATGTCGTGTATGAACGGATTGCGTTGCAAACGTTGTTCGTAAATTAGATCTTGATTTGTTTTTAGTTCCTCATTCGGTTGCTGTTGCGGTTGCTGATTTCTATTCCTATTATCAAAGTAAGGAGACTGTGGATTAGAACGATACATGGATGATGAACCGCATTGATTGTTCTCGAGTCGTTCCGTTATAGTGTTTGTCAATGGCAAAGAAAGGTTATGACTATCATATGGTCGTTTCGTTTGATATTGAGGCTGTTGCTGAACTGGTGGTGACAGGGGCGAACGTGTGTAAGTGGCTTCTTGGTTTGGACTGCTTGGATAGTTAGTATGATCCTGATAACGAATATTGTTAGTGCCTTGACTATAATGTGATGCTGGCTTTTTGAGTAAATCATAGTTGGGATCGTATCTGTAATGTTTTAATGGTTTATAATATTAAAGACATATATTATAAAACAAATATTTGATTAAAAAAGTAAGAGCTTACATGTCTGGACTTGGTGAATTGTATCCGTCGTTAGATCTTCTAGGTTTCGGTGGAGCATTTGCGTATGTAGGACCTGCATCTTCACCATCCTGCAAACATTTCATAGAAGTGAATGAATTCCAACAGTTTTAAAGCACCCGAACGCAGTAAATAAATCGCCTCGAAAGTTACATCACTGTATGCATTTAGATTTATAATGAATTAGCTGTGTCCGTAAATTCACCATAGCCGCTATTACGTCCAGTTATAACAACAGCGTAAACATTGTCCTTGGTTACGCTCTGCCGAACTAATTGTCTATCACCCGCACCGTTATAAATTCGCATTGTGCACTCAATAATACCCACCTCATTTTTAGCAGGCATTCGATCACTCTGCTTTTGCGGCTGATCTCTATAAAAAAAAACCATCGTTACGTATTTTAAAAACAAAGTAAAAGAAAAATTTAATGGCAAATTGTAATTGTGCAAATAAAGTAAGTCTATACTGATGATTTATATAAAAATATGAAGATTTAATAATAAATAATATAATATTAATTATAAATAAATAACTAATCAATTAAATTTAATAAAATTAAAAATATAATATTTAATTACGTCTTTAATTTGTTTAACGTAACTAAATCTACTAATCTCAAAACTAGATTCAATCTGGTTATTATTAATGTACCAAGGTTACATGGGCTGATTTTATTATTGATTATCGAGTAAAAATATTTTTGGTAGATAAAAAGTATATAAACTCATTCATTCACAAAGCTATAAGATTTAAACCCACGATAACTAAACCATGAGCCTAACGCTAACTAGGCGCTCATATCCAAAACAAAATGATCTTACTTGAAGTTTTGCATAAGTGCAGCCATTGTCAATGCCTTCACCCATTTTACCATGGCCTCCTGGTCCAAGGCTGCTAAAATATAAGTTCGCATATTAGCGTGTTCTAATTTAAATGCGAATTTTCGCATCACTTTGTCCTCGATTGTACAAGCAGACACTTTATATGATGGAAGCAGAACCGAACCCAAAAGCTTTTCTTCGTCTTGACCTAGATAACAATATTTATTTTTCTAATTATAAAATACATTATACAGTAATTTTCATTTAAAAAAGGGAAAATTACTTACTTTTGTAATAAAATAAGCAATATTCGGACAAAACGAACCATCTTTTTCTCCATACTTTAAGACCGTCGGAACCTTGTTTGTACAAAACTCCAGACATGGCGACTGGAGCGGAAGGTATTCTCTGTGCAATTGGAGATCGTAGTGCTTGATTACCACTGCTGCTTCTACGACTTTCAGACGATGGAGATTTAACACTTGGAGTGCTTGACTCGCTAGATTTCATAGGTGAAATAACACCAACAATATTCTTTTGATTGTTGAAATCAGAAGGAGGTGACTGACTCTTAGCTTTATTATCTTCTTGTTTTTTATATCGTTCAGTTTCTCTAAAATCGGATGGTTGGTTGGATTGCCATTCTGCATCTTGGTACTGTCTAATATGCTTTTCAGATTCTCGGAGTTCTTTATTCTTAGAATACCCCTCCATATCCGTTTGTAAATCATAATCTTTAAAATCGTTTTTACTACTGTACCGATCCATGTCCCTATATGATCCATCTGAGTATATGCTGTTTTGCAAGTTGGGTGGTGGTTGAATTCCATGAATCTGTTGTAGAAGGAGCTGTCGTTCAGCAAATTTTTGTTGTTGGTTCATTTGAGCCTGATTCTGATAATGTAACTGTTGTTGCATTTTCATCTGTTGAATTTCATTATACTGTCTTCTCAGCAACTCCGTGTTACTTTGAGGCCCTATTCTGTTTGAATAAGGAAGATAAGGTTTGGAACCATATTGGTTTGCATTGGACCTATACGCAGGTTGATGATTTTGGTATATTTGGTTAGTTTCTTTCGGTGGGTTACGTTTTAGATAATCTTGATAGACTTCAGCATTATATCCCTTGGGGATATTGTGGAGTAAATCATGGTTGACATTTTGGTCGGTGTGGATGTCAGTCCTTTCTTGTCTAGGTAGAGGCTGCGGGTAATTATGATTATCATTTGCTCCGTAATGTCTCGCATAATCTTGGTTATGTCCAGTGCCATATAACTCATGCCTATTTTCTAAAAGTGGAGACCGCGCGTTCATGTTTGAATGATATTGACTTTGTAGAAGTTGATGCATAACACCATTTGGTTGGATTTGGTTGGTTTGAGATGCAATGTGGGCAGGAATCTGCGTTTGCTGAGATGAATAAATCTGATCGGGATGAACATGGTGAGCCATGAAATGTTGTTGTGTAAGCGGCTGTTGTGTAGCTGGTACTGGCTTTTTGTTCTCCATCGGGAATTGTGATTGGGTTATCGGCGGGTCAAGCCTGAAACATACAAAAGTTCTGCTATAAAGCATGGAAATTATCGCAGGTTATTCACCCATCGGTTGTGACATAATTTACTTTGTACACAGGAGTATCGCGTGTTGCACAACACGCAGACCGAAACATATTAATTCGTATTGCTTCATCGGTAAGACCTTATCGTCGCCCCCATGATAACGTGCGTGATCCAAGAACTTTAACGCACTTATATTACGTAATGCTCTATTTTAGATATATATCAAAAATCTAGCGTGTCATAACTATCACACTACAAAAGACAATTTTTAGTTTGTCCCATGCGTATTATCGATATCTGTAACACAGTAACTTCCGAGTTACTACTTTCATAATGGATAACGGATTAGTGTACAATAAAATTTTAAATGGACTTTCATACCGACCTACTTATATGATTAGATATCATTAGATACTATGACATAGTTCCGCAATCAAATACTGAACAAGTTTTGCATGTCATTGGCCCACAATAAAACGTTAGGCTCGTTTAAATTATAATAAAAATATTCAATACGATTTAAGTAATACTAATACTTTTTACTTGTTCACGAAGCCCGAAGATAGTGAGCTCATTAACCTAGAATAAGAGTAACTTTTGGGTCTGAGGCTGGCTCCGGAGTGACGCTTAGGATACCTAAGCAAAATGTGTTTCTTATAGGCGTATAGAACTCCGTTCCGATTGCGACTGGAGTTTTCAGTTTAAACATGTATATAGTATCAATACATTCCTATAATTGAGTGGTTGATTTAATCGATTTATAAATAATTTCAGAGACTACTATACTATACTTGGGTTGTATACCCAAGGTAAAAGTTGAATAATATATGTTTTGTACTTTTATTGATTAGACCTTTCAGACAGACAAACACGGCGAGAAGCGTTCGTTTTATACTACGTAATAATATTTATTACAGGAAAATTTTCAGAAGATTCTTAGGGCTCTTAATAATATTGTTAAGTATTGATGACGCGACAGAATTCATTTTCACATCTCGTCCCTTTTATAACGAGAAGTGTGAAGAATAATTAAGATAATTAACCGCAGTATCCTTTTGTGAGAAACATTACGCTTACATCGCTTCTCGTATTAGGTAATGGTAATTATACATGTGGACTTAAACTATGATATGACTGTGTACACCAGCGGCAGTATTAATCTTTCGTGCACAAGATTTTTATGAATATAACCAATAAAATCGGATGTTAATTTGAATGTAAAAGAGGTTGAAGTCCTCATTATCATGCGAATTACGTTTATCATAATTACTAAATTAAGTTTATAGATATTTTGGTCGTTCTGTCATATCGTCAATCAAACTTAATGGTAATTTCATTATCTGTGGCATTTTATTAATTTATTTTAACTTTATTGGTCACACCTTACAAAAGGGGATACAAAGGGCGGACTTAAAGCCTTAAGGCATTCTCTACCAGTCAACCCGTGGCTTGGACAATCATTGTGGTAGGTGTAGTACATACATTGTAAAAAAGGAGATATATATATATATATATATGTGTGTGTTTAAATATATATACACTATCAATTAAATGTATTTAAATATAAATAGCAGTACACAATAAACATATATTAAAATTAATAGTGGCTTATTTAAAAAAATATTATCTCATCCTACCATTGAAGTTTATTCGCCTTATTTAATCTACTCCAAATCAGCTTCAGTGACAGCGTGCAAAACAGAGCTGGTCGTAGTATTTCTCGCGGTTGATCACACTGCTTTAAAACCTGCGTATAAAGTACCACTCCGTTTTCCGATTTTCAGTTCTTCGAGCTAAATGATGTGGCAATTGCGACTTCAAGTTACTGATAAGCAATATTATATTTACTCATATTTATTGACTTATGAGCGGATTAGAAGTGTTGTTCTATTGTCGGTATAAAGACACCCACTTCGCTTCCTCCGGCCGCGCAGTAATGAGTAGCATCAATCAACGACTCGACGACAACTACGGATGCATTCTAATTCTCTATTTCTATCCTTCCGTGACAGTCAAAGATCTCTCCGGACTTACGTATTTGAAAAAATAACAAGAATCATTTACACACATGTGTGTGAACACTTGCGTGATATTTTGCAAAAATTAAAAGAAAACGAAGAAAAGAAATCCAGAAAAATACAAAGACACAAAAATCAAATTTGTTAATAGTAATTTCTTACTTTTTCTCGATTTTCTTTTTTTGTTAAATGTAAAAGTAAATAATTCGAATAGTGCAAATTTTCTCCTATTCAAAGACCATTGCAGAATAATATTTCAATCGGCGTAATAGTATTACTTTCTGAAATAGGTCGATCAGAAACCGTACAAACACACCAGTATATCAGTAGTCTACTTTTATATCATTAAGTGATATATTAAACTTGCTACTTAAAACGTATTAACTTTGGCATTATAAAAATCGCCGCGTAGCAAATTATAATTTATCATAAAATATGAAAAATATCTATTAGAGTATATCTAGAGTAGTTATTAGAATAAATATAAATTATTGCCTGTCTATCTATTGGTCAACAAGTAATATATAACCAGAATAGGTATCAGCGAAATCAATCAGGACATCATTATTCTGAAAAAATAGTTACTACTATTTTTCCAATACTTCATTCGAAAATTGCTATAAATTTACAACCAGTGTCAAAAATTAAACTAATGCTTGACATTAGGCAGATATAATAGATATGATAATGAGGCAACCGCCATTTTGAAATCAAAATAAAGTTACGTATTCTTCTTGACAAACCCTTTCATTTGATACCTGATCAAAGAGGTTGTGAAGAAAAAGCTCGAACCGGTGGAAATAAAATACATAACTCTGTATACTATATTTTCTTATCACCAAGACTAACTACTGTACTGTATGCAAAATATGGTGTTTGATGTAACTGGTTTAAAATTCGGTTCAAAATCACTCATTGATCCGCAACAGGTATGTTCACGTCTTCAAAATATATCTTTATTTAATATAGGCTTCATTTTTATTTTATATATTTTTTTGATTTTTATCTTTGTAAATGTAGTAACGTTTATAAGAATTTTCCTATTAAATGTTATACAGGCCCTTTTTTGTATATCAGAGACCTCTACAGCTTTATCTAGTTAGACTCGCGAGCGGGAAGCCCGCTGAGTAGGAAGACAACGACGATGCTGCGAAGCTAGCGCGGAGACTGCAGCTACACCACCGTTGCACTCCCACCCCTGTGGACGAAGAACGTCGACAACAGAGGGAGGCGATAATACGATCCGAGGGCCCCTTATAAGGAGATACGAAACCTCGACTCGGATCGCTATCTAAAGGTATGGCACATAATGGAATTTTTATTTTTACTAAGACAAAAGTAGCCGCTGTCTTACTCCAACGTAATATTCCAAGTGAAATTGTGCTCTGAAAATTGCTAAAGCCGTATCTTAACAAGCAACTAATCTTTCTTTGATTATGCTATACGTATTCTAATACCTATAAATAATTTAACTCAAACTACCACTGCGTTTTACTGTAAGCTTACTATTATATACACACGTGTGATCGTCTAACCCGATGCTTTCCATTGTAAGTCTATGACACAAATAGCAAGCACGCCTCTCGATCTGACAGGAGATATACCAAGCGAAAGTGATAAGAGCGAGACCTACATGGGTATTCAAAGTTTAACTAGACTAGTCGGAGTAAATAGTGGAGCGACTTGTGTTGAATAAAATCGTTAGATATCTAGGTAATACATTTTATACATGGATACTAAGTAGATAGCTTCATAGCTATTGAATTATTTTAAGTTCGATAGCTAAAAGATTGGAAAGCTAAATATATGTGTGTGACTTGATCTGCGGCATGAATAGGCGGACTAGGTGAAGGACCACGCCTTCACAGAATACTAGTCTGGAATAGTACTATAACGATGCTATGTTTTGTATTATGAATGGGAACCGGCAACGCAATTATTGGCAACGAGACATCTCATCCTCAGCTTCCACAACTACATGCATCTTGAATATTTTTCAGATGTTTGTTAGTATTCACTATCAGATTAACTTTGTGCTCGCTTGTCACCCTCAGTCAAAAAAGGAACTTCGGTTTCTATTATTTGTATGTGATTTGACTGACACTTCATTTAAATGTAATTCCTGTGGACAAATCCATCCACCGTTATCCTCGATAAGGAATCGGTACACAGATGAATTAGCAATCTCCAACAAAGATAGCGTAGCAATAAGGGCTTTTTTTCATTACCCGAAGAAACAGGATTTTTGCTAGTATTCTGTGAAAGCGTTGTTCTGCCCAGCGTTATCTATGAATATGTCCGACGGCTCTATACCCACTTTGTGGAAGGCGATCACTGCTATCCTATTTTCTTTAACACCCCATTCCATATTGTAATTTGATAATGAACACGAAAAATTATGTGAAATGGCGCAAAATCGAAAGAATTAAAAATAATTAAAAAGTTGAAAATAATCAATAGTTTTTATGTAACAGTATTTATGGCCAGATTAATATATATATATATATATATATATATATATATATATATATATATATATATACATCCCGAACCATGAGAAACCGGACAATAATTTTAATAAATACCATAAGATAAGTCTATTTTAATCCATAAAATAATTAACCATCTATTATCTTAACTTGTGACACGTTTCTTCTTATAATATCACACTAAGCTCTCATGAGGAAAATCAACAGGTGGCACGGAGAGAGAAGTGCTCCCTAGAACTCTTTATGCACATTGAGGGCTGCATTATATTTTTTCGTCAACTACGTTCAAAACGTCTGGCTACTACGTCGCGGGTCCAAGGTTCAATTCCCATCGGAGGAATAACATTTGTTCATCGTTAACTGTTGGTTGGGTCTAGGTATGTTTTATATAGAATCCATACCTTTTATCATATGGTGTATAATAATAAATAAAAAAAGTTTATTTGCATAAAAACCTTAAACATTAATACATCCATTTTTGAGACACCTTTCTAAGTAAATATTTACTTGTGCCAGGATTCCCCGCTCTTCCGTATCTTACAAGTGTTGTTTTACAAATAAACATAATCATACTATAGACTAAATTATTAAATTAAATAGTAGACAATTAATATTATAACTAAGCTTTTTACATTGTGAACATTTGTTTACGTGCGTTTGTAAGGATGAGTGGATGTGTTTGTGTGTGTGTGTGTGTTTGTGTGTGTTCGTGTGTTTGTGTGTGTGTGTGTGTGTGTGTGTGTGTGTTTGAGTGTGTGTTTATGTGTGTGTGTGTTTGTGTGTGTGTTTGTGTGTGTGTGTGTGTGTTTGTGCGTGTGTGTGTGTGTGTGTGTGTGTTTGTATGTGAGCGTTTGTGCGTTTGTGTTTGTGTGTGTTTGTGTGTGTGTTTGTGTGTGTGTCGTGTTTGTGTGTGTGTTTGTGTGTGTGTTTGTGTGTGAGTTTGTGTGTGAGTTTGTGTGTTTACGAGCGTGTTTTTAGGTTGCGTGTGTGTATGTGCAAATGTATATCGTGTCACTTATGTAACAATTACTCAATCTCACAATATTTGAGTTTAGTAAGCCACTCTGTTACAATATTTTTTAATCCTAATAATAATGTCAGGCATTGGATTTTAACTCCCTTCTTTGTTTTTTTGCAAGTGTATTACATGGTACTAAATAAGGCAACAAGTGTACAATCTCATACGGATTATCTATGAACTGGCAGCCAGGGGCAAAGGGGTTGTGTTGCGATGGATAGTGGTAACTCATATTGGTCTAAGGCGCAATGAGATAGTGGATCGTCTTGCTAAAGAAGCTACGAGTTAAGGTATTTCCTTAGATTAACTGCCTTATTTTCTGACCTTATATACTTAATAAAACTAATGTGTGTTACCTTTGAAGGAGTATTTTGGTGAAAGATCGCTCAGTAAGGGTATATGGTACCACCATCCGCCCTAATCCACTTCATTTCCCTTGCGACCAATATGAGTAGAGGAGATATAACCCTGGCCTTTCGTCTTCGTTCTGGTCATATCCCATTTAACTGTTTTGCATATTTGATTGGATAATGTCGATTCTGCAAATTGTACAGAATGCGGGAAAAAATTGAAGACGTGTATCAGATTATGGTGGAATGTGTGCGGAACGAGGCCGAAAGACAACAATTAATAAGTAGATTTAATATAAATTTTTACGTTGTGTAAGTTGGCGTGTGTGTGTTTTCTTTTGCTGTCGGATGAGGCTGTGAATGTTATATTATATTGTTAAAGCTGGACTGTATCGTAGATGACTTTATTATATATTATATTGTATAATTATATTGTATTTGTAGTTTAAGTTATATTGTTACTTTACCTACCAATGAGGGTGATATGATCTGATCGTTCATTGACCAAAACCTCTATAGTAAAATAAATTAAAAAAAGACAACAATTAATAAGTAGATTTAATATAAAATTTTACGTTGTGTAAGTTGGTGTGTGTGTGTTTTCTTTTGCTGTCGGATGAGGCTATGAATGTTATATTATATCGTTAAAGCTGGACTGTATCGTAGATGACTTTATTATATATTGTATTGTATAATTATATTGTATTGCATAATTATATTGTATTTGTAGTTTAAGTTATATTGTTACTTTACCTACCAATGAGGGTGATATGATCTGATCATTCATTGACCAAACCCTCTATAGTAAAATAAATTAAAAAAAGACAACAATTAATAAGTAGATTTAATATAAAATTTTACGTTGTGTAAGTTGGTGTGTGTGTGTTTTCTTTTGCTGTCGGATGAGGCTATGAATGTTATATTATATCGTTAAAGCTGGACTGTATCGTAGATGACTTTATTATATATTGTATTGTATAATTATATTGTATTTGTAGTTTAAGTTATATTGTTACTTTACCTACCATTGAGGGTGATATGATCTGATTATTCATTGACCAAACCCTCTAGAGTAAAATAAATTTAAAAAAAGACAACAATTAATAAGTAGATTTAATATAAAATTTTACGTTGTGTAAGTTGGTGTGTGTGTGTTTTCTTTTGCTGTCGGATGAGGCTGTGAATGTTATATTATATTGTTAAAGCTGGACTGTATCGTAGATGACTTTATTATATATTGTATTGTATAATTATATTGTATTTGTAGTTTAAGTTATATTGTTACTTTACCTACCAATGAGGGTGATATGATCTGATCATTCATTGACCAAACCCTCTATAGTAAAATAAATTAAAAAAAAGACAACAATTAATAAGTAGATTTAATATAAAATTTTACGTTGTGTAAGTTGGTGTGTGTGTGTTTTCTTTTGCTGTCGGATGAGGCTGTGAATGTTATATTATATTGTTAAAGCTGGACTGTATCGTAGATGACTTTATTATATATTGTATTGTATAATTATAATGTATTTGTAGTTTAAGTTATATTGTTACTTTACCTACCAATGAGGGTGATATGATCTGATCATTCGTTGACCAAACCCTCTATAATAAAATAAATTAAAAAAAGGTAACAAGTAATAATAACAAGTGAGTGCCTACTACGATCCCTTCTACGATGCTCTTGTAATATTTAATGATTTTTTTTTCTAATAAAAATAATATAATTAAATATTATTGAATAATAATAAATATATTAATATTCACAAAAACTCCACATGAGCAAAGTTTATTATTTAACTAACGAGATAAATTATTTATTCCTTCTATAAAAAAAACGTAGCATTTTTTTTTAAATGTCAGTTTTTATAATAAATGATGAAAGCAATGCAATAAATAATTCTAACATGCCATTAATCACCCCAACTAAACTTAAAAGCTTTTGCTAAGTGACGGTTTAGGGTAATTGTTAAATGGTGGATTCGAACCTATGTCGTTAAGTTTCGCAGACTGTAACATAAACCAAGCTATTAGATATAGTGCTTAGCACATGCAATTCGTTAGTTATTAATGTATTACAATTATAATTTAATATATTACAAAGCCATAAAAAGTAAAACATCGTTCCTTGTCAGAGAAAACAGAACTTAACCATTTTTTCTTGAAGATAATTAATTCCTAAGGTGGAAAAAGACCCACTTTAAGAATTAATATTCTTCAGGTAGACGTTAGTCTGTACGGTAATAGGTTCGGGCCTCTTATACAGAGGGGACAAATGACAGCGTTATATTTTTTACACATTGCAATCCGGATTACGGAACACTAATTAATAACTAGACCTACTTAATAACTGGACCGATAAGCTAAGTTTTTAAATACATGATGATGAAGAATCCGAAAAATGATCTCACTCAAACCCACTGCGAGTACGCGCATCTAAGCTACCAGGCCATCACCGATATTTTTATTTATTTATTTATGCAACAATTTTAGGAGAACTGAACCTCGGGTGTCTGTATAAGTTTCTTAATAGATACGGAGTCTACTTATTGTTCGCACATATTTATGTTATGAATAAAATAAAAATCTAATACACAATACAATGCAATATACAAAGAAATACACATAAAACTTTACAAAACAAACTAGTGATAAAAAAAATTAAGTTTTTTTTATATCTTTGCTTTTACTGCAAAATAGGTCCTACGCATTATATTGACCAAAACGCATTGGAGATTGGTTCTGTTCTCGCCCATCTCTCATAGTACTAAACCGCTAATTTCTAGAGAGCGTATAAAAGATAAAAGTAAATTAAGCAGTTAGTAAAACCACTAAGAACCCTCTTTCTCACGGTACGCGGGAAATCGTGGCAATTAACGCTACGTACACTGTTTAGTCTGGGTCGTTAAAAATATAACGTGATATGTGGTAGAGTGGCTAGGAGCTGGTCCATTTGGCAACGTGCCCAGAGCACGAGATATGCGCCGTTCACACATTTAGATTATGCGACGCCCGATTGATCCGTCTTTCAATGTCAATCTCATAATGACCTACATTCACATATAAAAGCCAGAGGTGAGATTTTATTTAGCTAGTTTACAATCAATCAGCTGTTGCTAGCCATGAAATATATATATATATATATATATATGAATTATAAAAATATTATTTTCTTCCTATGATATCGAATGGGCTTTTAATAGTTGTTTTTTTTAATTTGGAGGATATGGGGGTAATAATATTTTTTAATACCCACATTCTCAAGGATGATTCGACTTCTTAAAACTTTTCTTTACCAGTAAATGTCCTTTCCCATTTCTCCCGCGTCACAATCTCGGAAACTACTGTAAATATGTCTTATAATATTTGTATTAAAGACTACTACGTAAAGACAATATGTAGTAATTGCAAAGAGTATACTGAAACAGTGAGAACTATGTGACTGTAACACCCTCGCTAGGAGAACAGGTTGGATCTTCTGGGGACAGCCGAAACGAGATGATTGCAGGCACTTTTAGGATGTATGGCTCCATTGGTGAGTTCGACATTGGCGATGATTAGGTAAGGGCGTATTTAATTTATTATATTAATTGATGGGGAGAAACGAGCAAACAGTTTAACTGATGGTAAGTGATTCCTGCGGCCCATGATTCATCCTCGAAAAGAAATCATAATGCAGATGCGTTGTCACTCCCTAGGACTAAAATAGATTACCCCATCATCAGTGAAACACAGCAGCATTATGCTTTTAATTTCCACTGGTATTCTATGAGAGCGTTGTTTCCGGTCAAGTTGACCCATTCGTGCTGGGGAATCCAATGTTACACGGGAAGCCGGTTGTGGCGGAGAGCCAGTCTTAAACCTCCGCAATCTGAATATGCCGTCGCCAAGTCGTCATGTATGGGTATCATTATGACCCATTTGTGCTGCAACGTGTCTCTACAACCGTTGAAGAGTCCTGCCTCCCACAAATAAAATTAAATGATTACTACACTGAATACTCGGTTGAAAACGCGTGTCGTATTTTAGTATAATATAGTCAAGGATACAGTGCACTTAGCTAAAATAACATTTTAAACACCTTCGCAACTAAAAGCGTCGAGAGCGGTACTCCAGTTCACCTCGCATCTCAAAGAGGTCTTGTAGTACCCTCTACTCCTTTACACTTCTCCAAGGATGTAGTACTTAGAAGGCCCTTAACATATAGAAATAAAAGAAATAAGACTGTTGACAAAAATAGAATTAACAAACCAACATGACAATCTATATTCTGTATCAACGAAAAGTATGTGTTGCATTGTTGATGAAATTGTATATTTCGATAAAAACAATTATTGTAACAGTATAGTTTTAAATATAACGACATATTTCTCGCAATTCCAGCCTTCCTTTCAATTCGATCATACTCCCACTAACAATCCTACTTTTTGTCTTCACTACCAACGTCTAAGCTTACGGACGAAAGTCCCTTACAAGCTTTGGGGGAAAACTTTGTGGCAGGTTTATACCAGAAAAAAGGCAATTTTACAAACAGTGCGACTTATACAGATATTTCTTCGCTGCATTCGTAAAGTTAAATATATACTATATATATTTGATATTATTTTTTTATTTAAGTTTCGCAAACAGTTAACCATTAGACTATTATCGATTGATTATTCTTTCGGTGTTAAGATTTTAGGTGAAATTTGGTTAAAATTGTAAAATATTCCAATCTTTCTCTAAACATGGATACTCATGTATGATACGTGTGTTTTTGCGTGTTCTAATCAGAAGTATTTGATTAGAAAAAGTATATTAACAAAATGTGATTCGTTCAAGAATTTTTGAAATACAAAAAATAAAATAAAACTATGACTCTCAATCTTTGTAAAATCTATAATATATTCTAGCTTAATTTATACTTGCCGACAACTACTGGTATTACCAAGATAAAGACCAACACCAGATATTAACTGCATATAAAAGCAGAAATTATTTACGCAATCATCGACGGAGTCTCTTCCCTTCCCTAATGTGATGCAACATTTATTTGATAAGATCAGACGAAAGCACGAGTACAGTCAAATAAACAAATATGTAGGACAATTAAATGATATTAAGGGTGAGAAACGAGCAAACATTCACATTATGGTAGCGCAACATATTGAAGCGCTTAAACAGATATATACACGGTCATGGAAAATTGAAGATGCAACTAAGATGGAACGTCCCGCTACTAATAAGTGGTTCTCCGATTCCAACATACACCATACGAAACACAACAACATTATGCGACTATTTCTAAGTGGTATTCTGTGAGGGCATGATAATATCTAGAAAGTATAAGAAAGTAATCACACCGTTAATATAACCCAGAAAAGATATATATATATATATATATATATATATATATATTTATATATAATGACCCGAAAATCATAATTTTGGACTGTACTAGTCGAGTACTTTAAACTACTTGGAAGTCAAGTTGTACTATGGATACTACTACCACCTCATTTGTTTCTTTAAATACAGAATCAATTCTGACGAGCTTAAAGTTGCAAATCTATTGTACATTTAGTTATACACCCAAACATATTCATTTACACATATCACGAGGAAATAAACATGACAATTTGTACGACAGTGTCATAACTTTAATTGAAAATCACATCTACATACCAATTTTACTGTATACACACAACTAATATAAATCAATTATTAGGGGACTTATAATAGAAATTAATATAATATGACGCACCTTAAGAGTCCACTTAGTGTCTGTCAACGAACTTGTTGTGTTCAGTCTTAAGAGGAAATCTGTTTGTTTGTCGCCTTCTTTTCGCATTACTCCCACGCTATTACTAACCTATTTCGTTCAATCGATTTGAGGACGGAATCTGCATTAAAAACTTACAGCATTGCAGAACAGAGGCGTGCCAAGATATTTTTGTTTTCCCACAATTTTAATGCCTCGATGCCCTTGGCGTATTGAGTTTACATTGTTTCCATTTACAGTGAAAAATATTCTCTTTTATTTCAATAGTAACTTTTTTTTTTATTACATTGAGTGTAACAAACGAGCACACAGTTCACCTGATGACAAGTGATTCCTGCGGCCCATGACATCTACATCCGATCCTTGACAAGGAATCATAATGCAGATGCGTGATAATGGAATGCCAATTCTTACTACAGTCTAGCTGATGTGATTCGGTTAGACCGAACCACTATCGGGAATTGAACTAAATGTGTTTCCGTTTTAAATTAAACTATGTATGAATCAGTATTGTTCCTATAGCCTATTGTTAAAAAATTTAAATTACCCTTCAAAAAAATTTTACTTAATAATTTTTTCGCGGTAGAGACATATCGCAACTAAACTAAAAAAAACTAGAAAACTAGTAGTAGTAATAGGAATCAACCAGGAAGTGACTGTGCTTTCATAGAATAATACTTTAGCGTTGCTGTGTTTGAATTTAAGCCACCGTAGACATTTCACAAAATTTCACATTTATATTTCTATCAGTCAGAATAGATATAAGATTTTTTTTCAAGACATTTGTCATCAATACGACCTAAAATAGAATTTTACATTTAAACCGCAACGTGCAAAAATTACGCAATGGAAGTTGCAAAACGCAACAGCGCTTTCAATAAACATTTCATCGGAGCTTCGATTGCGCCTCTATCTAGGTTTGTTGAATCGGATTTCAACCTTGGTATTTTGATCTCATCGTTTCGTATCGGCATTGATAGCTATTGCTCGGCCAAATTATTATGTAATTAAAATAATCGAATGGACGGTTAACAAAAACTCCGAGTTAAATGTATTTATCTTTATAATGATTCC
This sequence comes from Teinopalpus imperialis, assembly GCA_029286865.1. NCBI lineage: Eukaryota > Metazoa > Arthropoda > Insecta > Lepidoptera > Papilionidae > Teinopalpus > Teinopalpus imperialis. Next base: position 6,542,542 of record JAGSMU010000017.1, read on the forward strand.
AAATAATCCATCACAAACACATAATATAAACACTACATCACGAACAAGTAATACTAAGAAAGTAAAAAAATCTTTATAGTTTGAGAAGACCAACCTTAATAAAAATTGTGACAGACTGATTACAGGAAACTATATTAGGAAAAAAAATATTATGAGTAATGAACTAGCACAAGGTGTTTCTGATAGTAGAATGCTTCTTTCGGTGCATGACACTAACATTGCATTACAATAATGGTAGGTGGTAGAGCTACACTTCAGTTTGTTTCTAGCTGCAGAATTAATTGATCAAATCGACTGGGGTAGCTCGCACAGAACACCAGTGTAAAATGATTATGATAAAGATGAATGTAGATATCATGGGCCACAGGAATCAATTGCCATCATGTGAACTGTGTGGGCTCGTTTGTTGCTCTCAACGTAAAAGAAAAATAAGATCTCAGGTTTCTTTTTTTCACCAGACGCAACATAAAAGGGTTATTTAACGCTGATAAACACGTATAAAAATATATTAATATTGGCATGAAACTGCATGAACTGCAAAATTAAAACCGAAAGCTAGTAATTTACATTGAAGCTTTTCAACATATAGTACGTCGGAAGTCGGTTATAGATAGGACGTAACCTAACCTGAATATATTTCTTATTAAAATAAATACAAAATATTGACATTAATATTGAGCGTTGTACACGTTGGACTGCATTATCTTGTTGACATTATTTTATATTAAAAAAAAACACCATGAGTCTTACTATGCATATTTCAGTGGCACGTATCACGTGCACTTTGGTAAACTCTTGAAAAGCTCAGTCAAACATTTTTTATTTATTATTATGATTCATAAGTTTTAACTGTCTTAAGTGTAACTGCACTCTCCTGTACGCTGTCGTTATGCTCGGAATGTGATGTGAGTAATACCTTTATTATTGAACTTTGCTTGCCTTATCAAAAAACCCACGCGTTATAAGTTTGCTTCTGCTATTTGTTTACGGAAGATAATCTAAAAGTGATAGTATATTTAAAAGGATCATGTTTCGAACTGCGTGTACAACGTTCACGTAAAATTTGGTCTAACACTTACTATGTCTGTCCCGATTGGGATACAAACGCAATAAAAACTCTACAAATGCATAGTTACACAATCATCATCAACAGTGGTAGAGCTACGCTGCAGAATTAATGGGTCACCTCGACCAGGGTACGACCACGCCTTCACAATATACCAGCGGGAAATAGCGGCATAGTGTTGCTGTGTATCGTCTTGTGAGTGAAGGGTTTCGGAGACCTGTATTATTGGTGACTAGGCATTCCATCTCAGTTCTCATGGGTGAAGACGCATCTGCATTATTAATGTTCAAGGATGAATTAAGATGACATCGGCCGCATGAATCACTTACCATCAGGTGAACTGTGTGCTCATTTTTTACTCTCAATGTAATAATAGAAAAAACCACTATAAGTATGATAACTTTTATTACAGTGCCAGATCCGCTGCAGTTAGACTCTAACAGGTACCTCAATGAGTCTGTTCAACCGGAAAAGGATCACGCCCTCACGTGTAATATTGCTGCGCCATTAGACGGAAGGAAGGCTCCTATGCAGTTTGGGGAACACACAAATGATACTTACGTATCGGTACTGACTAAATTACATTAAATATTATCTGACTTGTCCGATTATTTTAAATTATGTTAAGGATATCCATCTTAACGTTCAGGGGTGACATCATATGTGATGCAAATGTGCATCTGATGATTTTTTATTTTATTTTATTGAGAGTTACAACCCATGACATCTTCATATGCAGATGCGTTGTTACCCTTGAGGACTGAGTTGGAATACCTCGTCACCGGTAATAAAGGTCTCCAGGTGGTCCTACCCCAGTCGAGGTGACCCATTCATTCTACAGCTAGAAGCAAACTGCATTGTAGCTTTACTGCCATCATGTATTGATTGAATCTTAGCTGAGGATGGGTGTAGATTTCTTAGGTCATAGTCATTAATTACCATCAGGTGAATTGTGTGCTCGTATTATATAAAAACCAATACAAATAAAAACAATGCGTCAATAGCCTATTGGTTTGGGCTACGGTCTGCGAAACTTAAGGCCGTAGGTTCGTATCCGCCATTAGACTATTGATGTGAACCTAGCACAAGCAATTTCAGCTTAGTTGGAGTGGTTAACCGGAATATTAGTACATACTAGTAGCATGAATAACATAATTTTAGCAATAAAAAAATGTTCTGTAAACATCAAAATCTATTTCAATAACTTTAACTAATAACTTTGACAGATAACCGACAAGAAAATGAAACTTTTCATACCCTATTAGATACGATGTCTCCCCACTCAACACTATCAATTACAAAAACACAAATACATTAATCATTATGGTTTCAAATATCAAACGGTTTTATTTATAAACTAATTACATACAGTATGTTACCTAGCTTGATTACAACACCTGTATAACTGTAATATATCCGCAACTGGTTTTTTTTTTTAATTATAATTCATTAACTGGTTTTCCTGCGGAGAGTTGATCGTTGGCGGGATAGTTTCGTAAAGCCGAATTCTCGTTCGCTCTTTTATGATTCACCGGTGGTTATAGAATGCCGACAGAGCTGGTCCTGAGACCGCAAGACCGGGTTCTATGTCTCCGCGCATTCTTGCGGACGAGGTGAACAACCGACACAAACGCGGTCGTCCTTGGCCGCGTATTCCTTTCTACACAACCGCCTTGGTAGACGCAACCTAACAAACTCTTGGGTGTGTACCTGTCTTAAGATCTATGTCATCTCATAATCCTGATCACCTCGCAAATAAATATACTCACACTATATTTTTTCAAGGTTAAAAGATTAGAAATATGAGACAAATAAATCCCTAGAAATAAAGATGATACAGGAGTGCAATTTACTTCAGACTAACATCCTCTCCACCACGTAGCTTTAAAAAGGTTAAAGCACTATCAACAATTGTGCAAACAAATGGTTTGTAATGAACCATAGTTAGACTGATGCAAGTATTTCCTTCCTATCAACGCATTTATATTTCTCAAAAGTACAGATAAATAAAAAAGCTATCTGATTTCTGCATATCATATTATTATAATAATTACTATCTGCACGTCGATAGAATAATGATCAAATACACATTGGAAACATTATATCTTGACACAAAAAGTAGGAAACAAAAAACTTAAAACTTTTAAATATTTAAATAATAATAATAATACAAAAGCGTTAAGTTGGATCAAAATGAATCCCTTATTGTAACGTTTATGACGTCATTAAATTCATTAGCTTTATAACCAATTTTTACTATCCACAACTTACAAAAAACGGTACATCTACGTTCTTATAATTTAACATTCTTAGTAGCATTAATTACTCATATATAACCTTATTAAGATAATTTCAACACTTTGAACTTAAACAGAGTCGAATGAAATACCAAGCTTTCGTTTATGCAGAATTGAAAAATTATCAACATAATGGCTTGGTATTACGTTTACGTAATATGCAACACTAATTATGCATTATAATAACAGATATATGTATTATATGTACATAGTCTTATTTTAAATAACTTAATTTGACTATTTGTGATCCCCGTTGAGACAGTTACAAAACGATTGAACTTTTAGTAATCGGATGGCAGTCTTTCGAGATTATTGTGTACAAACGGATAGGCGCGGCGTAGGTACAGAGGCAATGTAACAATGCGATTGAAATTACAATGGAGGAAAGGTCATAACATACTGTATCAGAAACTAAAGCCAATCACACCACTAATTTTAGATGCAAGATGAATCCATCGATTCTACTCGGGGAAGGGCATTCACAAAATAAGAACATGAAATTTATTATTACGAAAATCATGAAATTTGATGAATGAATTTCAGAAAATTCATGAAATCGTTTATTTATTCGCGTGGTATTCGATAAGACCTCAAACGAGACATAGGTTCATGTGTAGATTTTTTAAGCCACGAATCACAATCTTCCTGAGATTGGTCTGTTTTTACTTTTATACTATAAAATTCAATATTCCCTAGAAGACCCATTACAAGACGCAAAAGAATACAAGCTTGAATTTGCTGAACATAGAGTAAATAAAAAGATGAAGAAGACTTTTTGAAAGAACCTTTTTTTTTATTATTACATTAGGATTTACAAACGAGCACATAGTTCACCTGATGTTAAGTGATTCCTACTGCCTATGACATTTACATCCATCCTTGACAAGGAATCATAATGCAGATGCGGTGTCAACTTTGAGGACTGAGATGGAATGCCTCGTCACCAGTAATAAAGCTCTCCGGATCCTTTCACTCACCAGACGAAACACAGCAGTGTTATGCTATTTCACGTCAGTATTCTGTGAGGTCGTGGTCCTTCCTACCCCGGTCGTGCTGACCCATTCATTCTGCAGTTAGAAACAAACTGCAGTGTAGCTCTAACACTGTTACTAAAACTAGCCTTAAAGAACATATGTATGACTTAACGTCGATGCTCAATCCTCAATCTGTGACCATACCTTAGATCGGCCCTACCGTAATATAAGATTCCATAAATCACAAAATAACACTGGTTCCAATCAAGGCTGATTCGTGATGCTTGTGAAATTAAAAGACTTAATCCTAAGATTATAATTTTAATATGAGATGTTGGCTGGGTGTAGCACCCACCGTATTGGTATCCTATATATAAGACACTGTAAGCTCTTTCGGCGTAGATCGGACCACATTTTAATATTTATAAATTGACGGTGTAGCCCGGATTACGTTAAACGCTACACTCCCTCTAGTGAACATGAATACTGCAAAGTATATAGTATAAATAATTCAAAAAAGTTAAAATTAGGCGATTAAATCAGTAAGGTTACTTTTATTTTATAGAAACAAGAGTTTATGGGCCGCAGACGATGTTTACTATAAGGTGATATGTAAATACAGACATTAAATTGAGTATCACAAGACAACTAAATCTCTGCATTCCATTCCATTCACATTACGCCGACCGGTAGTCTATATGATTGCATTACAAAAATATATATAATTATATCGATTACCAATTCCTTCAACGAACCTGTCGCCCTGTGTGGTTACTCCGTGGTTCTCTTTTCCCATTAATAATATTAATTTCTTTCAATTGATATCGACGGCCTAATGTCTAATGATATAATAAATTATCTTTGTACACGTTACAAATAATTAAATGAACTTTAATTAATAATTAATGTACATACTTTAGTAATTTAACTTATGATATGTCGATACATAAATGTGAAACAACTAATATTATTATTAAAACAATAAAAAAAATTCGTCAGAGTTGTTTAAATATTTTAAAGACTACTTCAGCAGAACGTATGCTCTTATAGTCGTTTTTACAAAATGTTTGTATGTCGAAATACAAAAATTTTCCTTGTTATAATTCGATTAAATTGTGACAAATTTAGAGAAAATCTCTAGCTAATGACAACAGTAGTGCCCTAAATAACACAAGGATGAAGAACATGGTTCTACTTACGCAAAATTTTGTCTTTTTGCCAGGAAAAGTCTCAAAAAGATTGAGCAAACTTTTAAAATCTAAATAGCATTTTAATTTCAACGGTAAAAGAAATTTTTGTTGTTATTTCATTTCATTTGTCTATTATTTTCCAACTTAAACGAACAATGGTATGGCTTTGTTTTTCAAAATCGTGGTTTTTACGCCTATTGAAAGAGACGGCGCATATAGATGTACCTATAAAGCATGTTACTTGCATATTTTTTCTCTATAACTTTATTGCTATTACCAAAACATAAACTTTAACTACAATCGCGGATATTTTCAACAAACTACACTCAACAAAGTTCTAACATGAAAGTAATTCAACACCACGTTAAACTGTTCATCTACCGCGAAACATTTACAAAGCACTTCTCAAAAGGCAACTTCTCGTCGGTATAAAGTTTCTACGTCACGGGTCTGAGTTTAGCAGGATAAACTTTTCCATAGTTCACGAAAGTCAAACCCAGAGAGCGAAAAATTACACGGGACCGTGTTTAAGCAAAAGTATCCACGATAAAAACTGCGTTCCGGTTCACGGAGAAATACTTTAATATTTTTTTACAATTAATTCTACTTGCTAGGTATAAACGAAACTCTTAAACGATGCAGTAAAAGAAGAAGAAAAAATATCAAAGAAGACAATGAAACATTTTCTATCTATTTATATTTGAGATAACTATTAGATCTCAACTAATAAAGTTGATATCAAAGATAATGAGTATCTATTCAATCCAGACTAGAAGAGTTCATTATTGTGAAGAAATTCTGACGACAATAAAGAGTTTCATATGAAAATCAAATGATTTTTGGTTTTATCTACAATCAAGATTATTTGACAGATCATTTAGTGAGCATAGATGTGATAATCAGATGAAAGGCAGAAACAACGGTTTACTTAGAATTTAATCAATTATTTTCTTTTCTAAATAACTGTAAATAGTATTATCTAATAACTGGTAGCAAAAAACACTTATGAAACGTCGTCTTAATATGCAAAATGCAGTTCAGTCTGCAGGGCAGGCAACAGTAAAATTAATTGCACAACTCGCACGTTTATGACGTGAAAAATGATCGTGAGACGAACGACATGTTTTAAGTGGTAATGCGACGATTCAACTAGTTACTAACTGTAGCATGAATGGGTCAGCTCGATCGAGGTAAGACCACGTCCTCACAGAATACCACTGTAAAATAGCAACATATTGCTGCTGTGTTTTGTCTGGTGAGTGAGGGATCCGGAGACCTTTATTACTTACTGGTGACGAGGCATTCCATTTCAGTCCTCAAGTGTGACAACGCATGTGAATTATGATTCCTTATCAAGGATGGTATGTAGATGCTATGGGCCGCAGGAATCACTTACAGTCAGGTGACCTGTGTGCTCGTTTGTTACTCTTAATGTAATAAAAAAAATTGTTAATATAGACTTTGACTTTTTTTATATTAGATTTTAACGACCTTGAACACTACATAAATATTTGGCACAGATATGACGAAGTCTACCTTATTTAAAGAAAGGCGTAAATAACATTATGAGTGGTTTAGACGAGCTAGACTAGACTAGATATTGCTAATATATTTAAATTATGAATAAATGGAGAAGTTTTATAAAATATGTACCTATTTATGACATCATTATCAATTGTAGAAATCAAGGACGCGATCAAGAGGGTATAATAACGTTGGCTCGGAACTAAACTCACTGCAAATACCGTTAATTCCATAAAATATTTATTCAGAGTTATTTCTAATAGCGGTTTGAAACCCGAAATTTATGTGTCAAGCCGTTGGGAATGTAGTCAAGCACTATCACACCTATCAAGTAAAATTATGTGAGTCAGATTAGTAATTTTTTTTTCATTGTCATCGTTTTTATTAAAGACAAGGAGTAGAGAATTAATATTATCAATGTAAAAACAATATATATAAAATATTCAAATTCAAATCTAATATATATTAAATGTTTTAAAATAAAGGCTTGTAATGTCTGTCGTAAATCAATAACGTAATAAATCAAATCTAAAAAAATCTTAATTAAATAAAAAGTTTATCCGAATCGTATAGGTGTGCAAGGGAACGTATGTAAATTAGTATACTTGCCTATTCTTAATATCTATCAAAATTAATATATATATAAATAATATTTGTATGTTTAAGAACTTTAAGGTTAATCATTTAAACAAATTAAAAGTAAATTTTCGCTTTATTAAGGCTGAGTCAAATCCAAAAGAAAAGATTATTTTTTGACCTATCTTTAATTGAAACAATATAATGAAATTATGGTATTTGTAAATAAGTTTTAAATTTTAACATTATAACGATATTCCACCTAATATTCTTATCCGTGCCTGGAAAAGGTAAGTAGACACGTTTAGTCTAAAACTATTCTATCCTCAAAACTTATACGTTGTGTTTTACTGTTAACTTGGGTCTACTGGGATATGTTATTTTTTATTTAATATAATTATTATTTTTTATAAATTTGCTCTTTAAGCAATTTTGTTGTAATATAAAATTAAAATGTAATCGTAAACCTTGTAATAGTTACATGCCTATTATTTTGTAATGGATCTAAATAACGTAAGAAATTTCATTATCAGATTTTGTAAAGAATTACAACTAGTTTCGTTAAAAAAATCTATGCACGTACGTCTCGTTCGTGTGTTTTTGTTGTGATTGATAATGTTTTTATACAAATCGAGATTACTTAATACCTCTACAATGACAGTAATTAAATTTACAGCACGTGCTGAATAGCCTTAACCTACGAGGCTACGATTATACAAAATAAAATCGTTTAAACTGAACAGAACCGCTTTTATGAAAGTCATCAATGATGTTTGTCGTTTCATTAAATTTTATTTACCACTTTCATTGTCTACATGTTTGAAGAGGAATAATTCAAAGATATATAATAATATATCCATCGAATCGAGAACCTTAAAAGGATATATTTTTTTTTCAGTACGAAAACTTCTGCTTTAGCTACTTTACTTACTTCCTGAAAAACAAAAAATACTATGTGCAAATAAAGAACTTCAAAAGTAAGAGAACCACAAAAAACTATCTCACGGGCCCCTATTCCGTAAGCCCTGAAACATATGAAGTTGTATGAGCCGCATAGCCTATGCGGCTCTTACAGCACATTAACTTCATCAGAATCCAGAAGAATTTGAAATGAGAAAAACAACTTAACGAAAAAATCATATGACTTCGATCCACATTGGCCGCATTGTCTTTTAAATGCTGTTTTACCATATAATTAAGAGTAAGAAAATATTTCGGGAAAACCATTATATATGTGAAAAGTAAAAAAAAAGTCGAAGAAACGTAGATTCCGCCAATCCACATGGGAACAAGTGTTGCGAACTGTTTCTCTTGTGGTGAGTCCTGTAGAACAGAAGACCATATCCACCTTTATTGATATATAAAACAATTTTTTAATAAATAAGTGCTTTATATGATTTAAGTTCACGTTCCTTACTTTATAATTAAATTAAAATAGTTTTTGTTAAATAAAAGAGAACCGTAAGTACAACCATATTCTTCTACAAGATAAAAGTTAATATTTAAAAAGTCCACAAATGCGAAGGCTATCGTGGAGGAAAATAAATATATTATGTTAATAACACTTGTCCGGCTGTATCTGAAACTAGCGGCTCGGAATAACCTCTCACAAAGAACGCTGCCTCCGTTCAACAAAGATTAACGACGTACTGATCTAATAGAACCGAGAATTCGTATAAAGTACCGACACGTGCCGAGACGATTATCGACGTTATTGCAGACATGCGTATCGCATAATTACCGTGCCTTCATTCAACACGACTCCATCAGTATTTCGTATCAGACAATTACTACTTTGTATTTAAGAAAAAAATCATAAATATTTTGCATTAGTACATACATTCAATTAAAATGTTTTAATGAATTTTGTTTATAGACGGTGGCGATAATACCTTCTCTGTTATACACCTATTGTAGTACCTTATGCATTAGCGGAAATACGGAGGCACTCAATCATTATCTCCTTCCCAAGTCCGATGTACAGCGTTTACAATGGAATCGGAAGAAGGTGGAGTATAAGGGAAATCCATACAACAGATCAAGATCCAAAAACCAACCATTGAAACGGACGACGCAGTAACAATAGCAATGTTCTAAACATTTAAGATAAAAGTTTAATTTCAAGTGCTTAAATTATTATTTTGGATGCATTCGAGGTACCGTGGTACATCCTCGGGATGGACGATTCGTGGTTCAGAATCAGAACAGAAGTGGTGTTCGTAGTCGCAGCATACATACCTTATAGTGATAAATATCATAAAGTTATTAAAAAAAAACCCGATAGCCAGTGACATTAGCCATGAAGCAGTTGACAATGATAGAACCCCACTGCAATTTTTTTTCTAGCTTTTAGTTGTAAATATAATATAGGTTTTTTTAAAATAGGTGGCAAACAAGCAATCAACTCACCTGATGGTAAATGATTACCACCGCCCACTAATCGCACATGCCCTGCCGGTTACTACACGTTAACAGTGATAGCGCAGCACTGCAGTTTGGTTCTAGGTACAGCATGAATGGTTCAGCATGACCAGAAGTACTACGCCCTAACAGAATACCAGCGTAACAGCAACATGACGCTGCTGTGTCAGCTAGTGTCTAGGTAGGTATTCGGAGACTGATGCCTCATTCTATAATAATCCTCACGAGTGACAAGACATGTGATCCCATTATAATTTCTTACAGAGGACGAATCTGAACGTCATGCGTCGCAAAAACCACTTACCAGCAGGTGAATCATTAAAATAAATCAAATTAAGACGTACATAATGTTCTGTTGTTAGATTATGGCTTTTATACTTTTTATATATTATTCTTCCACTCATCACTCATTCTTTCGCTCATGCATGACATCCACATTTATCCTCGATAAGGAATTATGATGCAGATGCATAATCATCCATGAAGACTAAGATGAAACGCCTCGTAACCATTAATAAATTCACCTAATTTTACCACTTTATTTTCTTCTCTTTATTTTATTCAATTAGCTAATTTATAACCGCGACGGGCTCTATTTGTACGACAAATAGATTTTAAATAATAGTAATGTTTTTAAATAATAGTATTAAATAACAAAGCAATCTTTAATTATTCTTTCTTCAAAAATCTTGAAAGTCTGCTCCTATCACTGAAGTCAGATTCAATTCAAAGTCAAGTTCAAATTCAAAGCACACACTCCCCATTCGCAACCACTCCAGCTATCTTGTCTCACGACTGTCGTGTTCGTGTGTGTGAATGCTTTTGCTTGGTTACTTAATACTATTGTCTCACTGCTAGTAAATTTCCACCGTGACTACGTCGTTGTTTCGACCTGTCGCCACCTATTAACATTTAACATATTTTCGTGAAATTAAATCTGAACTAATTTAATCTCACGTTTTTTTTTAATTCCCATTAAGAGTAACGAACGAGCACACAGTTAACCTGATGGCAAGTGGTTCCTGCGGTCCATAACATCTACATTCATCTTTGACAAGGAATCATAATGCTGATGCGTGCTCTTAAGGACTGAGATGGAATGCCTCGTCACCAATTATAATAATCTCCGGATCACACCAGACGAAACACAACAGCATTATGCTGGTATTCTGTGAGGGCGTGGCTTACCCCCGTTCGAGCTGATCCATTCTTTCTGCATCTAGAAACAAACTGCAGTTAACCTCTACCACTGTTTGTTTCTTTCATGCAAGAAAACTTTAATGAGAGAAACAATTTGGATCTTTTTCGTAAGCTTTGGATTAAACTTCATAATTTGTTTTTCAATATTGTATGTATAAAATTGTGCCATTGTTACCGCTGTTAGCTATTCCCTGATCATTGTCTAATTGGGCATTAATTACAGGATTTCTGTTATAAATTTGTGTGGTTTAATCTGTTTATTAAACTCTTTCTGGATTTACGGAACCGTCAACGTCATTATTTACTTTACTAGCGTAATAAATAATATAATCAATTCAAAATTCAAATATGTTTTCGTGCTCGAATCGATTCGAAAAATATGGGGTAGACATAAATGTGTATAATATTATTTATTTACGTAAATTAATGTTATATATAAACAACTTTCTTATTTTTGCGCCGCCGTAAACCTAAATTTTTAAATAAATAATTATTTTTTTTATATTATTCAATTATTAAATTAAAAAACAATCGTATTGCAGTGCTATCATAAATCGATATTGGAAACTTTACGGTCGAATTTTGATAATTTGCTCGATCGTATAATGTTTGAGTAATCCCTTAGAATAATCTATTTGAATTATTTTTTCCGTTAAACTAAGTAGACTTCGGGAGGACACGCAAATTTAATTGCGTTTCAATGTTTGACAGTTATGGCACGAAGCCTCTGTTATAGGTTAATATTAATAAAGTAACAAACGAAAAAATTTAACTAATGAGATTATACTGAGACATTGCCTCCGCGCTGAAGGTTAAATAAATACATACCTAAATTTATAGCACCTCACTGGTCTACATAGTTTGGTTTAAAGAAGTCTTGATGCTGTCACAAATCATGTTTCCTAAGCTTAGACTGCAAGCATCAGGTTGGAATTATATTGTAGAAAAATTACAGATTTTTCGTTGATACATTTGTGTATATATCTTTATATATTATACTATATTTACACGTTTTAAACATACAGTAAAGTATAAGAACGATAGCCCAATAGATAATCGTTGAACTCACAATCCTATAGATACATTTCCAGCTTTTAAGGTTTTTCACCAACTTTTGTGCGCGGCGTACGTCAATAAAATACTTGCTATCTCTGTCTATTCCGGTTGGGAGAAAAGAAGTGAAAGCTTGATTTTTGTATATGTATATGATATATACTAATATAATTCGACTTAAGGTAACTACATAAACAGGTATAACAAATATGGGCTATACGCTGTCCCCGTTTCAAGCTTACGATTACGTATCTTTCCTTTTCTAGGCTATCGATAGATTAATCGAATTACTGCGACGTTATATATGGTAACGTAGTTAATAAATTAAATAGGGTCAAATTGAATGTCCGACCGACATTTACTCCGTTTTTTTTTTAAACATTAACCACTCCAACTAAATAATAATATAATTCTCACTTTTTTTTTCGAAAACTAATAATTCGTGGTTGGAACTCAGCCGCAACGCAAATTTCAATAGCAAGATCTAATCTTCACATTTTTGTCGAGTTTTGGGAATATGGTAGAAAAGTAGCTGCAGGGGATCCACCGGAACCAGCTAAATTTTGAAAGTGGTCTATGAGAAAAAAAGTTTGGGAACCATTGCTCTATACTTTGTAAGTAAATCGTATCGGTACCCACGATACAGGCTTTGGTTAGTGTTTGTATATAGCATACGTCGTCACTATGTAAAAACCTGCCATATACATGTATTTATTTTAATTATTTGTCTATACAGCAATAAATACGTTTTTCTTTCTTCTATAAATATTGTTCCCCGGCTGAGCTACGCAGGCCGTCAATGTAGAAATTGCATCGTGATCAAGTCATTACAATTAAATAGTATAAAACCTATCGAATTACATAATATAAAAATAATCGAATTATATAAAACATACATCAAGTTCAATGTGAAGCGACAATAGCCTAATGGTATAGGACGCGGTCTGCAAAACTTAGGGTCCGAGGTTCGAATCCGCCATTCGACTATAGTCGTAATTCATGTTCAGCTTAGTTGGAGAGGTTAATCGGAATGTTAATGTTACAAGCATTTCTATCTTTCCTTATAAAAAAAAAAAAAAGAATTATTTTGTAATTTATAAATTAGCTTTGTAATAATTTATTTAGAAAAACCTATTCTATTCCTATTCTAGTTATATTATTTATACTTTTATAATACAAATAGAATTATCTTTAAATAAATCTGTATTATTACATACATTTTATAAATTCACGTACATTAAACTCATAAGTCGTCGCATTTTCTTTGATCAAAAATTTAAGTTTGTGCCTCACGTTGTTGCACACGGATACTTTAAATCCTAACTTCGTGTGTATTGTACATATACATACGTGCGCTTGCTTATGTATAGATTACACGAAATAAATGAAAAACTCTCATAATCCACACTAAATGATGTGCATTGCATATGATTGAATTGTGTGTTAAGAACATGTAAGTCTTTTTGATTTATTTATTTATTTATAAACTTTTGTACAACAAACATATGCACAAAGGCGGACTTGTTAACCTTGGGAGGGTTCAGAGAAATCAAGGTAGGGACAGAAGAATAATAATAAAGAAATAAGAGACGTACAGTACATCTACATGCTAATACAATTATATATACATATCACTATATATTATCTTAGAAATTTATAATACTAAGTAAAATAATAGATATTTATATACTTATAGGTATTTACAATCTAAATAATAATGCACTTAAATACATTTAAAAAATTAGGAAGACCATATTGAGATAGCCCAAACCTAAAACATATTGACTTACCTCTTAAAATAACCTCCACCGTAATTTCTTAGATATTGAAAAGATTACACTTCTGTTTTGTAAGAATTATAATTGTATTTTTCTAATTTGATTAGTGACAAACGAACTATTACAATCACGTATTCTGTGAGGGCGTGTTCCTTCACCAATCGAGCCGACCCATTCTAATTACTACTAAAACCTAGCTGCAGTGTGTCTCTATCGCTATTGAATAGTTAATAATAATATTAACAATATTACGATTCTTAAAACTTAATATCATAAAACAGCATATAAAATAAATCACCATCTCATAAAAAACGCACTTCTTTAATACAAAAGCTTTGCGAAACAGCTAATGAGATTTACAACGTGTAATATGACCCTTAGCAGCTCCTTCCACGAAATCTTTTGCTTGTTTACTGTCTATTCGTACGTCCGTATTTTTTGTACCTATGAATGATTATCAGTTAATTGTATTCAAACAAAATTGTTAGAATTTTCATGAAACCTATACCCGTAGTCGAAAGATATTAATTATAATTTCTGCGTAAGCAAAAATTAATTTTTTATTAATTATTATTATAATAATTAATTAATTAAATTATTATGACCCTTTCACTAAACAAAAACACATTTTGCAATTGATATTTATTTATTTTTTGTATTTATAAATTCGAATATAATCTATAGACTCAGAATATGTATAGAGAAAAAAAGCTGACTAAAAATTTCTTTTTTACCGACGAAATTTGTATATTTAAACCGCACTTCTTTTTCGAGTACACAGCAATTAACGGGTAGTTGTGAAATGTTCTAAAATGCCTAATGTGTAACCTAACCCTACAAGCCATCCACGTGGAGTAATGCGGCCACGGAACCTACTGCAGATATTTGTACGTAAACAGCCTTGTCTCTCTGTGGGTGTGAAGGTAAACGCAGTAACTGTGGTTTCTAGATAACATGAGGGTAGCCAGATGTCTAAATAAATATAGGACACGGATAATACTAGGAAGTACATATTTTAGTGATAAAATTTAGTGAGTATAGAAGTCATAAAATTATAAAGTATGTTGTTTGTATTTTAATGACAGTATAATTAATAAAAAAAAATTCTAAAATTTTAAAAATTTCTTATTTAGGAGAAATTGGATAAAACGTATTATTTTAAAAGTTAAAATAAACGCAAAATTACTTTCACTCGGTGTAAATGTAAGACTTAAGATTAGGGAACATTTTATTGTTTTTACTACCACGGATACCTAGCATTACCGAATTTATTAGATTTTTAATATGACATTGTCAAAATAACAAAGTATAACATTGCAGCTGTAAATCAGAAGTCTAGTAATTAATTTATAAGTTAATTATTTCTTATTTTACATACAGTGGAGGTCATATAATTAGAAACACTTCTTATGAATAAAGAAAGTATAACTTCAACGTAAAAATGTTCGTAAAAAATATACACATTCAATAATTAATAATCATGCAATAATATAGCCACTCATATAAAAATAAAATAAAATCAAATCAAATCAAATAACATATAAAACATATCTTACTTTTAATTACAAAATGAGTCTTATACATGTCGGAGTTTATTTTCTGTTACTGGCCGCTTGGACGCCTAATTACTAATTGAACATTTTAATAAAGCATCCATAGCTCGTTTTTTTTTTAAAAAATTGGATAATAACATTTCTTTCTTGGCTTTTCCTATTATTTTGGCGGCAATTCAAAATTTAATGTGAAAAGTCGCCGCGTCGACGCGTCAACTAGGCAAATTATTGTTAATTTACATATAGATCATAAGTGGGCTTACAGAAAAATAGCTGAGCATCTAAATTGTTCTGTTAAGAAAGTTTTTAATGCAATTGATCATTATAAAATACATGGAACTGATGAAAATGTTCTTAGAAAGGCTCGGCCAAGAAAAACCTCTCCCAGAGAAGATGCGCTAATCGTTCGTGTTGCTAAAAAAGACCCAAGTAAACGCCCAACCAAATTAAAAATGAAGTTTTTTCGCCTGATGACCCGAGAATGATACGCCGAAGATTAGTGGAAGCTAAACTGTTTGGAAGAATCGTACCTACATAATGTCAAGGACCGTTGGTAGTGTTTCTAATTATACGACCACCACTGTATAATATAATCTCAGCTAATTTTCCCACTAATTACTACGAGACTTTCACAAGCAAAGTCGTCGAGAGCACGTAGTATTCGATAAAGAAAGTACTATTTATTTAAAATTTGATGTATTAAGAAGGTTACATCTCGTTCGTCACCTTCTAATTTCATCTATCGGTAGTCGGATACTAGTTGGTTAGTGACTTCTGCATTCCTAAGAACTTAGATTCATTGTATTGTCAACAATAAAAAAGGGTCCGCTTCTCCGAGAGCCTCAATCAGACAGCACAAAACAGCATTACGCTACTATTTTAAGCTAGTGTTCAGTGAAAAAGTGTGGTCCAACTGTCGAAACCAAAATATGCGGAATAGTATAACAGGGTTAAAAAAAGGTACGCTAATTTCCTAAAAGGACATTAATTAGGACTATCCAATATTTAGATAAAGGCCTGGTAGCCCTATTTAAACGTCAAAAACCCTCATAGGTGCAGGTGTTACACAACCGGCGTGCAGCCCGCAGCTACTATCGACCGGTCACCTAACTGCATAAACCACTGCGCTCGACACTTGTAATCGTTAGACACGTTAACGCGCTTTTTCATTAAATAAGGCTCTCCTTTTACGAACTAAGGCATTCCTTCATGTTTGAATAAAAAATGCTAATACAACACCTCTATATTTTTATTCAAGATTGTTGTAATAAATACGGTTTCTATTATTTTAACCTGTCAGTAAATTAACTAGCAAATATTAATATTGTCTTTGTAAAGTGGTATTTTTAGAATTTTACAATATATAATGATAATTATATTATTTAGACTTTATTATTATTTCACAATCGTTCATTCAATTATCAGAACTATTTTTTTAATTCATTTTATTGTATCATTTTTAAATGTCGGCATAAATTTAGAATAATGAAGTTAAGTTTTATATTAACATTGATCCCATTGAAAGGCAAGTACATATTTTATAGACTATGCCTCCTGTCTACCTGGACTGTCGAAACAATACGCCACAAAACAAACTTACAATTCATCTGATTCTTATAATAGTCAACTAATTACAAGAGCATTTTCTTCCTCATTCAATCTATGCTGTGTATCATTATGCTAAGCAGTTTGTTTCAAAGGCGCGGAGTCTCGCAAGGTACAGGGACATCCGCCGCATTCCAAAGCTCCTTTCACGCTACACAATCTGTTTTATATAGCGGTTTTACACGTCGAGGAAATGGGTTTCTTGATTTTTTTATAATTTAAACTTATGTTTGGGGTCATGTGTTTAATTTTTCAATCATTATTTTTCTTTCAGAAAATAAAAAGGTTATATAAACAGAGAACGACATACTTAGGGTGCGACGAAGCTAGCTTTGTTAACTGTTGCAATATCCGATTTTAGGCGTGTCCTCGTTTCGATAAAATATTAAATTCAATAAATTATGATGATTACATTTTCAAGACGTTTATAGGATATTTATAGCTTCAATTTTCAGGTTAAATGCGTATAAAACTTTTTGAACATGACATTTTAATGGCGATTATAAGGTACAATAAATATTAGCAATTGTACACCTAAGGTCACAATCAACAAATCAAAAAGGACAGAAACAACTTGAGTCATTTGGTACGACGATTAATAAAACATAACTATTCCCTGTCAATGAAGAAATTATTTTTAGAATGCAAATAAATTATATAAATATTGACTTATTATTATTATAACTTAAGTACGAATTTCGAAACCAAATACCATTATAAGACTCACATAATAAATGGAAGAATGCAGCGGCACAAGAATGTTTTAAAAAAAATGTTCCTTGTTTTTTGTAACGTTGATCGTACTTGATGACCGACGAGCCTCGGACACTCACCCTGCCTGCGGGCACTACGCGGAGGAAGGAAAAATTACTATATTCTTATAAACCTTTACCAATAAAAAAGAACACCTCAAATAAAGAATCGTTAATAACAAGATATATATATATTGTAAAGATAATCTTAGTTTGTCTTACATTTTTTACGATAAACGGAAAATGCGCCCTATCGTAAGACGTAAATTAAATTCAAATATTTTTTTCACTGCGTTATTATATTACAAAAAGAATACCCATTGACTATGGCAAACATTTATAAATATGAAAATGTTTTTAGGAGATTTGTGTTTGTCGATAAGACTTAAAAATTGGTACTTACGGAAGTGAAGAATATGTAGCTGCCCTACTTTATAATACACTGCGTCTTTATAATAATCACAATAATGTCAAAACATTTATAACGAATTTATAAGAAATAAATGTACAGTTCCCACACTTAAAATTCCTTTAACGCACAACAAATAATAGTCACATATTTCAAAAAGGGAAACAATACTAAATCTATATCGACGCAAAATCCTCAAAAGCAGAAAAAAACGGAAGGTTCGACTACCTGCCACTGAGACTCGTCCACAAAAGGCTAATCGCAGTTTAATGTTGTGAATGTCGATGACACAAGACTTTTGCTGAATTTAAGCTGAGATGCTTGACTAAACTTAGTAAACATGTAAGTTATTTTTATAGCCTGATGCATCGCAAATATGAACTCATATTGGGCAAAATGCTTATGTATTCTATGTAAAATAATGAAGTCGATTTGTGTACTGGCACAAACTGATAACCTAGTGGAAGGTCCAGTAATTTCCTTTTTAATTTTCATGAGAATATCAATTTCAAGATAACTTAATATTATATACGTATTTAATCCTCGAACCAGAGTTATTTATATATTAATTTGTTATTTTTTGTAATGTTATTGTCTATTTTATTTTCTAAATAATACATGAAGATTGAGAAAGAAATTATTATTATATTTTCAAACATTTTGTAATTATACGTCAATTATTGACTATGGCAATTATAATAAAAATAATATTCATCAATTGCAATACTTTAGATACTGTTAGACTTACTATTTAATTAAATTAGTGAGCCTAACAGTTTCCACCTGTTGATATTCCACCTGGGGCAGGTACTTGGATGCGGGCGTCCGTGATACCCTTGTTTGCCTCACATGCACAAATATAATACGCCTAGCGTGACCAAACCAAGACAGAATTAAACGGTTGAACAGCTTAATAGTTAAATCGGGGTAAGATACGATAAGTATACATACTTATACGATAGTAAGGAAGGAGCCTTCTACAAAAGGCTTCTCTTTATGCAATGACCACAATAATTATTAGCGTCTGAACTAGTCAAACAACTGTCTAGTACAATATCCGGTTTCTCGTACCTTATTCACTCGTCGCATCAAATCCACTTCTTTAATGAATTTGTTTCGATTCATTTATACTTCAATTGCTTGCACCTGATGGACTTGATTGAATCACAAAGCACTACACAACACACAAAACTTAAATTGTAAAATAATTTAACGCAAAGATAACTTCTCCAACTAAATTTCACTTGCATAGATTATATATTACAACTTTTAACATCGTTTTGCTATTGTTATAATTCATCACATTAAATCATTTCCAGTTTTGTTTAATTTCCGCAAATGATCGTCAAATTAAAGGCGTTTGTGTTTGAAAGACCGCAACCGACAGTTCGACGGCGACTGGTAAGTAGCATAGTACCTACACTAACCTAACGTTGAGCGCAGTCGAGTGGGAGGAGAGAAAGTGACAGAGATACTAAAAACAGTTTTGCACGAGGGAGACAACTGATACGTCATCACCGGTTCACGAGTTACTAGTATTAAGCTACTAATGAAAATTGTCGTCTAACGTAACAAATTCACTTGCAAACGAAAGCATCTATATTTTATATCGTAATACTGGTTTTGCCTGAGCACGGTTGCATGCCGATAAGGTAATTTGAATTCCTATAGAGTGAAAAAGACGGAGGTTTCGACGGAGTATTCACACACATACATATAGATTTGATAGGCACATAGTACAAAAGAAAACGTTAATTTTAATTTTGAATACTGGATTCTTTAACGGTTTTAAACGAGCCGCGTTCGTAAAATATTATGTTTCCACTTAATATACCTGCGTTATTTTGTTCGTAGTATCGAATATAATAACTTTCTAGTTACGTAAACATATTGTAAATAAAAATGAAATGAGATATAAATATAGCGGAACGTATTCATGTAACGATTATTCATTCAACAAACACATGGATCGGTTGTAAAATTATTCAGAAAGCACACAGCGCGCTTGTACTATTATTTGACTTTCTTATTGGCTTGGATAAAGAAAAGCTTCACTTTTACCAATTAGTTGGTTAGCGCACGCCTGACTGCAGACAGGCGTTGCTTTGTTTCCCAAAACAAGTGAAAATCTACTAGACATCGACACACTTCCGCGGCACCTGTTGCAAGTTTCCATTGTTAACGAGTACTCGTGGACGGAAAATGTTGACGTTCCATTCTTGTTTATAATATCTATGGGCGTTGGTTATACGTCTATTATATTTTCTCCCACTATTACTTTAAAATGTGTTTTTAAAAAATTACATTTTTAGGATGACCATACACTGTATTTTCTGCTCTTATTACTGTTAACGGGCAACACTTTGTAAATATATTTTTTTTCGTCCCTTATCCGGCCGTCGGGATATGATATGTTTTAAGTAAACAAATGTGATAAGACTAAGCTGAGCTTAAAATTCTACCACAGGTGCCAAATATTTGACGTATATATGTACTTTTACTGAGTAGAACGCAACGTTCAACATCTGTGTAAATAAACTGTAGAACCTAGACTTAGGCGTTAATGTTTTTTATCTTCAGTTTTCGTTCGAACAATAAAAAAGTATATAAGGAGAACAAAAACAATTTTAAAATAACTATATATAGCACTAGATAGTGCTGTGTTTTTCGTTTCTCGTGTTATGATATATCTCTGATAATTCGGATTTATGTACCTCTGGTAATGCCATGATGCTGTTGACGTTTTTATATAATATTAGATTTGAATAACACCCGCTTTTCATCCATCCATCCTCAACAAAGATTCATTGTTACCCACGCATGCGCATCTTAAATCTTCGGACCTTCTCGATCTTGACCTGGTATATTTTGCTCCTATTTCTCGCTGGCGTGTTGATCGATGATGTAGATAGAAACTAACACTAGTCTGGCTCTACCCCCGTTAAACTTATACAATTATTTTTAAACAATGATTTCATATTTTTTATGTTCGCCCAGAAATACAATTTTAATAGACGTATTGAATTGTGAAAAGTATTAAATGAAAAATTTTGTACAATAATAAAAAAATAAATAGTATTTGAACTACTATAATAATTTATAACTATAAAATCGACAGCTATAAAAAAAATATAAAACACCTCATTCTACCCGTGAACATGAATGATGTAAAACACTCAAAACGTGGAAATAAAACGTAAAAAATAAACGGAATAAAATCCTTAAAATTACATGTATTCAATGATAAGTGATCGAAACTTGTAATCTTGGCCTACATATTTCTTATATCTTTCCTCTTCATATGTACATTTTTATGAATAAAATTTAATTAACCAAATTAACCAATACTGCTATATTGGTTGGAGACTTACTTGTTTGAGATAATTTTTATGTGACAGACAAAACGTTTAATGTGCTTTGTTAAAGCCGATGCCTCAGTATGTATCAGAGGAACTAGAAACTTGTAATCTTGGCCTACATATTTCTTATATCTTTCCTTTTCATATGTACATTTTTTATGAATAAAATTTAATTAACCAAATTAACCAATACTGCTATATTGGTTGGAGACTTACTTGTTTGAGATAATTTTTATGTGACAGACAAAACGTTTAATGTGCTTTGTTAAAGCCGATGCCTCAGTATGTATCAGAGGAAATGGAAACTCGTAATCTTGGCCTACATATTTCTTATATCTTTCCTCTTAGTATGTACATTTTTATGAATAAAAATTATAAAGGAAGCTCACAGTTTCTACGTTACCATCATTTTTTAATAGTTGCAACCAAATTAGTCAACAATTACAAACGAATGATCTGGTAGGGAATTTCACACCTAAGACGATATGTCTGAATGTTCTTAATTTTATTTCTGATGTTCAACGGTCACCACAGAAGAAACAGGTGAGCACTTACATTCGGTATATTTTAACACAGCGAACCCATTCATGGTCAATCAATCGATTATATTACGTTAAAAACGACACCTACTGTAAGATATGAGGCAGATCTACACAATCACTAAGGTACGATACAATATATACGTAATAGGAGAACTCCGCAGCTATAAATTAGCTGTAACAGGAATGGGTCGACTGGGCCCGGGTAGTAATCACAAAGTAAACCTGCTAAGAAATCCGGCGCGAAATAGCGGCTGTAGTGTTTCGTTTGGTGAAAATCCGGAGAACCGGGTACTATGTAGGAAGGCAATAAAATGCTCCCCACACAAAAATTTCTGTCCTTATGGGTGATAACGCTTGCATCTAAAAACATTACTGTAATCACTTACCGCGAGATAAATTGCCAGTCGCCTTGCACAGTTGCCATCCTATATTCAATAAAAAGTGATGAAATATACTAATTTTAATTTCAACTAGTTATCTGTGCAATGATTATAAAGTCAAAGTTGTAAAAGCTTTATATCGATTTTTTATCGAATATATGTAATTCCAATTTATTTCCAATTAGACACATAGTTACACTTTATCGTAAAAACTTAGTGTTAATCATTTCTACTACATTCTGTGACGGTGCAATTAATACAAATTACTTTTATTTAATAGTTTGTAAATATTATAATAACCAGTTTTGCATGTAAAGTTTTATCGCATTTAAATCTAAATTAATTTCGTTGAAAAGGTTAGTATGTTCGATTCAATTTGATTAACGAATCACTTTGCGGAAATCCATAACAAAGGAACAAAAGAAAAAGATATATTGTTACATTCCGCATTAAATAAAAACGAATATGTCTTAGTGTTGGTGTATTTATTCGCATTGGTAGTTCCGCGTTTTCATATGCATACTTACTGTGTTTTAAGGGTAGTTCTATGCGTGCGATAAACGTAACCGACAAATAAATAGAATTATGATGCAAAATTCCGCACTCAACTGGAAAATGGCTATACTGGCCGGCAGCGCATCTGCGTCATCGTGGACACGCGTGTCTTCTGGTTTTAATATCACTTACCATTAGGTGAGATGCTTGCTCTTTTGCCTTCAATTTTATAAAAAAAAGTGTCTTACCTAAAACAAATGATCTTTTATGATATACATGCAACATATTTTTTTCTTTTGAATAGATTAGATATAATAAATTCCACAACATTAGTATACAATAAACCAAAAGATATTTTAAATATATGAAAAAATATAGATGACATTAGTTCAAAACCAGACACTTTAAATCTTGTATCAATAATACAAAAATATTCTATCTCCTAGAGCATGCAATGCAGGCGTGACCTGTAGGTCTTGACTTAAGTGAAGGGTTCGACACCGAACCGGCTCTTTTGGCCAGATGACGGTGCGTGTTTAGAATTCTTGAGGACAGTGGAAATCGAAGCGACGAGTGACCCCTTTCCACTACGAATAGTAATGACCCTACACGGCACGAATAGCTGTCGCATCACTTATGGATCCGTCAGCTTTAGTAGGTTGAGACGTTAACTCGGATTCGTCATCGGCAGCTACGTAACTCGCATTACTCATAAGCAATATGGCGTTTGGTTTATTGTCTATATACGATTATTCGATTGTAGCACATAATAAAATTACATTTATGGAAATAAACACATACATAACTTTATTTTCGCTAAAACACAACAATTTTATGACTGTTAAAAACAAATACGATAAACAAAAAAGAAATATTATATATAGACTTAATACATTTATGCGACAGGGTTAGTCGAATTAGAAACCGAACAGTATTGAATGAGTTATTGTCGCTGTTTCCGAGCATAATGGAACTATACAATGAACACTGTTGACAGTGAAATTAAGTGGCAATTTAGATCATTTATTTACGTAGAGTAAGTTCTTTTCTTTATAAAACTAAAATCCTTCTTTATTAGACCAACAATTTTTATTAATATATACTACTATTTCTCTTTTAACAAATTTTAAACTTTACCCCCTCCATTCGCAATCATGTGAGAGGCGTTAATAGCCTGACAAATGCTAATGAGTCAACCTCACCTTTAACAAATGGAGTTCTAAAATGCATCGACAAATCTTCGGTAAAAAACAAACGAGGCCTTAGTATGAATCATCATTAAAACCGAGCGGAATCGTTAAGATATGAATAGGAAAGATCATTTTAAGTGTAACGTCATTTAAATATATTTACGACGTTAGACGTTCACACTAAATTTAATATGTAAAGCAAAATTGGAAATGGATCAATTTAAAATAAATATAACAAAATGATTATTTAAAGATATAGTTTTTTTTAAAGCCGACTAACAAGTAAAAAAATAATCCTCCAAAAATTTTAATGAAAATACTTGTGAGATTTAATACAAAAGTGGGGCGCATGCCATACCTCCGAGCTTATTGCACATAAATTAATTACATCGCATGAAGCAAGGAGACGAGGGAGTGTCCATGTGTTCGTGCTAATGTTTACGGCACTATAATATTACCCAGCGCAGTTGATGTGATCTGTTAATAATCATATCGCGACATCAGCGTGGGTAAAAAAGGCAACTGATACATAAATCATTTTTAATACTTGGGATTAAACTTTGTGTTTTTTTTTTGTCTACGTCTCTCTCTCTTTAAAGTATATATGTTACGTCGGAAGGGAACTTTCTTATATATCAAGAACATTGGTGGCATACTGAAGAAAAACCATGCTGAGAGTGCTACTAAGCAGTGTTATGAACTTGTTGAGGATGAGGGCCCGATGAATTCATGACGCGAAACTAATGTATCGGGAACATGCAAAATATTTTCAATTATTTATTTATATTTAACAAGCTAATGCCCAACGTGCGTTCCTATATACTACATATATTAATTTGCATATATTGCAAAGCTCGTCAATATATTTTTTTTAGTTGATGGTACTTTTTTTATTTCTTTTTGTTTGTGAGTATTGCTGTTGGTCAAGAGACCTTTACAGCTTTATCTAATTAGACTCGAGAGCGGGAGGCCCGCTGAGTAGGCAGACAGCGACGATGCTGCGAAGCTGGCGCGGAGACTGCTGCTGCACCACCGCTGCACTCCGACCCCTGTGGACGAAGAACTTCGGCGACAACAGAGGGGAGCGATAATACGATCCCTCATAAGGAGGTACGAAACCTCGACTCGGATCGCTAGTTGATGGAACTGTGCCTGAAATTACATGCGTGTGGCCAACAACAAAAATATAAAGTAACTTACTTTAGTACCTTTTAAACTTTACCGCTTCCTATCATTTTCGTTTCAATTCGTGAGCAAATTGAGTGTGTAAATATTAATCAAAACTACAGCAGCAATAGCTAGCGCATTTGATATTTTCTATCCACGTTATGTAATAGTTGATTATTTCACCATCAATGCTATAATTCTTGCGAGATCAACTAGATTTAACATTTTCTTTTTCATTCGTATACATCAAACTATCGCACATGGCTCCCTAAAAATTGGCTAAATCAGTCACTTACTCCCGATACCGTTTGGAGCTCCAGAGACAATGAAGTGTAACCGTAATCAGTCTTAGTCAATAATAATAGAGATATTAATTTAAATATTCCATAGTCAAAAGAAATAGCAGCACAACACACAGGTAAGGGGACATTCCATCTGAGTCTTCAGGGTCGTTAAAACATCTGCATTATTTGTGGGTCATATACCATGGAGCGCGGTTATCACTTATCACCAGGGTAACTGTGTGATAATTTGCCACCCTTGATATCATAAAAAAAACTGACAAAACACTATAGAGGTATTTCTAATAAAGCTTTGGAGCGTGTAACAATATATTTACTCAATTAATAACATATTATATGTTATAGAAAACACAGCTAATAGTAACCGAACACTAACTATTACCCGCTTTACAAGCTCGTGTTGATTTCTAGACATAACATCTGCGTAACGTTGGAAATCGTGACCTAGCTTCTATTGCCTCTATAACTCTCGCAACGTGAAAACGTGATCGATGCTATTACGCCGACAATTTCCAGCAATCTTATGTTTATTATTAGCTGTGCTTTATTGGCAGCAGCAGATACGTGCTCGTGGATAGCATTCGTTATCTCTGTATTCTTTACTCATACTAGATTTTAAGTATCAATATACAATTTATAATGATAAAATATGATAACGTTTAATTGAAAAGATCGAAATTATTGTGGATTAACGAAACAAAACACTAGCCACAACATTTTAGAATGATTGAGAAAACTATTGATTACGGAAAACATAGTAGCACTACGTTGACAATACATTTGTAGTAATCATAACCGAGACTTGATTTCCTTATATGAATATTAATAATATTAATGAATAAATTTACATAATTTATATTAGATAAAAGTTAAGATTAAAATATAATTATTTTATATTTATACGATTATGTTTTTCAGACTAAACTACTAAATAATTGATTATGTATATATGGACATAAGACAATGAATACTGTAAAACCATCTTTAAAACCCAGTGTGCAATGACCTTACTAGAGATGGTTTAATAACAATCTCCAATATAAAGCTCGCCGGTTGATTTACATACAGTCGCCATACACACGCCACCTAAATTCCTGAAAGTTTTGAAGTAAGTCCAACTGTCACGATGAACTAGTTACACTAATACAAGTGAAGTCAGTGTTGATATGTTTTCATGCGGATAGCTGTAGCAGCATGTAATTGGCAACCCTAAGTTGCTAAACATAAGAACTAAAACTCTGATCATGTTAACCATAATATTTATAAAAGAATGAAAATATACGTTCTATTATATTTATTCGTATCGTCAAAATAATCAATCTTCATTTTTCATCCACATCCTGAAACTTACCAAAACAATGTGTTTATCCGTTTTTTTTTTTGTACAAGTTTAATTGACATAAAAGTTTCTGTAACTGACAATAAAAAAAATAATAAAGCTTTTACAGAATTCGTAAAAGAAACTATGTGGGAACATGTAATATGTACTTTTTAATTTGCAAAACGATTTCTCAAAAATATTGCAATAACTATTTTTATTTGTCCTCTTCTCTTCATATTCCTATTTTTTCCTAAACCCCAAAAATATAACTGTTAAAACTACCTACTACCTAAAAAAATAATAAAATAAATAATACATAGTAAAAATATTCTTCTCTCTCTTAAAACAAGAATTCTCAATAATGCGTGTAAATAATTGGGGCATAGACTTCGAAAAACAATAAATGTGTCATAAATATAAAAAGTGATAGAGTTACACTGCAGTTTGTTTTTTGTTAGGATTTGAAATACTGTTAGAAAGAATAGCGGGAAATTAGCGTATTAAAAATGATAATTTATTATTAATTTAATTAAAATGAGTAATGTAATAACGATTCAGTGTCTTCAGACTAATAGAATAACCAGTTTTTTATTTTATAATTGCATTCTTTTCTATTTCAATTAAATATTTGTAGAATTTTATTATATATTGCACATATGCTGTGTGCTAAATAACAGCGTTGTCGTTTAATGAAGGTTTTGTATTCATTCTGCAGCTAGAAACAATTTGCAGTGTAGCTCTACCACTGTTATAGTCGACAATGTTACTGATACTTTTATTTAGATGTAAGTGTTGAATCTAATGAATCAGAATTAGAAACGAAATCAGTGTCGGAAAATTCATATATCTACAAAACGTATAAAAGACAATTTGCTTTTTAAGAAATCTAATAATATTTATTGCTCTCTTTATTTAACTTATACCTTATTAAGGGGTTAGGAATACGTGACCAATGACATTTTACTATCCAACATTTTGTAAAAATCTCGATTTCGCGGCACAGATAAATTGATCCAACAATAATTAATCTCGATTCTCTCGGCTTGTAGAGAATTGAGAATTCTTGTTTTAAGAGATTTTACGCAAGAGTATTTTTACTATGTATTATTTATTTATTTATTTTTATTAGGTTCACCAAACAGCTTAAAACTAAATACATAATTACAAATGAGAATATTAAGTTCAAGAAGCGAGGTTTTAAGCCGAAGTAGGTGTTACACGGCATGACTATATAAAACAACTATGAAAAAAGGAATAAAGAGATTTTTTGGAAGCAGATTAAGTACTTAAAAATTAAAGGTTAATGTTTAACAAAGTTTTTTTTTTCGGGCTGATGGCACTGTTAGCCCTAGGGCTTTTACAGTTTCGCCAGGTTGAGAGGTGACCGAGCGCTTATGCCGTTAACTATTAGTGGATAACCACAATGGCTCCCAATAGGGAGCCTCGGCTTGGACCGTAACCCTGTTCCGCGAGAGGCGGAGTTATTGGCTATCTGTACCACCACTTCGGAATGCGTGGGCGCTGGAGAAGATTTAACAAAGTTTTAACGGTTATATTTTTGGGGTTTAGCAAAAAATAGGAAAAAGAAGCGAAGAGGACAAGCAGACATAGTTATTACAATATTTTTGAGACATCGTTTCTAAACACTGCATATTTAGGATTGAAGATGTCTAGATCTTTCGATATGCTGTTATAAAGACGATTCATTCCTTCTAATCTTATGAAGCCATAGTAAGTCTTGACGCTTATGACGTAGGGTAGTAACGGCGTTTTTTTTGCATCTTGCGGTGTAAGAACTCAGGGAACGTCCGTGTCCCATTCTAAAGCTAAGAATTTTAAGAAATTTCTTTTGGACTGCTTCTGAATTTAGAACTATTTATAGCATATGATGGAGACCAAATGACACATCCATATTCAAGAGCTGTTCTGACTAGAGTGTTATATAAACTTATTATAATATATTATAATTAAATTGTTCATTTCATCAGCATTCGTGTCAATATATCGCAATAACATTTTTCATTACAACTTATATTATAAAAACTGTACTGTAATTTACTAACTCAAATTTTCCGATTGTAACACATGACTTATATAGTTATGTGTTACCAACTACCAAAAACAGACAGCCAAGGAATTGTCGTAAGCTTAGTCTACGAGACGATACGTTATAGCAAAGCAAGTCGTAATTACCATTATCTAACAGATGATTTTTATAGTTGAGAACGATAGAGCCTTATACCACTACAAATTTTCTGAGAGATCACAAGTTTCATGACTTGGTTTGTTCTTGAACATAGCGTAACCCAGTATTGACGTAACCCGCGTAAGAGGAAATGGGTATCACTGGTGAGATGGCTATTTAAGACAAGTAAGAGTGTACAAAGTTCAAAAAGGTCATAGATGGGGCGAAGATGTAAAGAACATCAATATAGAGATTAAATAATTAAATGTCTTTCAGAGTAGTTTACTGGGGCACTTTTATTACTGGTTTGTTATAAATTACTTACCAGTGAATTGTTCGCTGACAACGAATTATTTTAATTAGATAATCTATGATACTGACATAAACGATTCGCTGCATTCATTATTTTTTTTGATTGATTACAGAATATTAATCTAAAAATAAACAAACATAGTAGTCTGGTAAAGAATGTACGTCTTTTTTGTACAATGTTTGTTTTACTGTTTGTACTTAATAAATAGACACGTTTATAAAAATTAATCTATTTACTAATAATATTTACATGCTTAGTAATTATTCAAAGGTGCATACATTATTGCAATATTATCTATATAGTTGTGACGTGTCCAGAACGTGTTTGATAAAGAACGTGTATGAGAAATAATTCTGAATCTGATTCTGCTAGAAACTTAGCAAATCGTAACAAAGCTTTAAAATGATAAAGGAAATCCTATAAATCTGTTACATCTACGGTTGAAATTTAATTTTCTTAAATAAATATTATATAGCATTAATGATTTTCGTCGTAAAATTATGAAATATCGCTAAGGTTCTGTAACTTGGTGTTTGCGCAATACATGAAAGTTACCAACAGGTATAACTGGCTTGCCTATGGAAAGTTTTCACTATCACATATAAAAAGACATTAATGTGCTCATAAAATTGTAAACGTCTTTCCACTGTATCTGGTTGGAAAAAGTAGTTCGAAAGTGAAAATAAGTATTACTGTGGATATTTTTGAATAACAATACACAAGAAGTATTCCTTTACTGTCTCCACAAAGTC
Source organism: Teinopalpus imperialis (assembly GCA_029286865.1). Lineage (NCBI taxonomy): Eukaryota > Metazoa > Arthropoda > Insecta > Lepidoptera > Papilionidae > Teinopalpus > Teinopalpus imperialis. The sequence goes on from JAGSMU010000017.1 coordinate 6,572,946, forward strand.
TGACGACAGACCAACAGAATTAAATAGGACTTACATGACTTAATGTCGAGCAGACAATCGGAGAGACTTCACCCTTATGTTATCGACATTCTGCTCATTCGCACTTTCATTTATAATATACATTGCGGATTGGAACTCTCTACCGGTGTCTGTATTTCCCGACCGATACGATACAGGAATAATCAGGGCAAGGGTGAATAGGCACCTGTTAAGATAACGTGTTGAACACCTACAACCATGTCTTCGCTTTGCCATCACGGGAGACTGCGGTGAAACGTTGTCCTATCTTGAATATCAATTAATGAATTTTTCCGAGGGTCTCAGCAGTGGATGAGTAAATCTTTTGCATATTTTTGTTTGTCTGGCTCTTTTAATAAGACCTCTGATCTACAATTAACTAAACAAAGCCTGTTGATGATATAAAATCTGTTAAACACTTCAAAATACCATGCACTCTATGTAAATTAGTTTTAAATATTTTTATAAAATAAAATTTATATCAAATAAAGCTTCCACCTACAAGACGACCCGATAGAATCGTCACTCCTATGCAGATCTGCGGGTTGCAGATGCAGATAAGTTAGTATCGCAGTATGTGCTAGCCTAAAGGGAAGCCTATGTTCAAAAGTGGACTAATGATCGGCTGAAAATATGATATTGACAATGATGAAGCTACCACCTTCAATTGTAGAATTTAAAAATAATCTTATTTCCCACGTGCCTAACATAAAATTAAAAAACAATTATTCCACTAAAATGAATAAGTTATTAAAAAAAAATACATTCGATAGAAAGTAGTAGTAGTTTAAATAGGTTAAATTAGCAACAATATGTCTAGACTTTCATCTAACTAGTTTTTCTTTAAAAAAAAGTACTCCATTTAAAATTGGAAAACTTCCCGAGTCTACTTTACTTATGGTGCACAAAAAAAACATGGAGACAAAACTTAGTATTGTACGCTTCACACATAAAACAACGTCTAATGTACAGAAATGCTAGCTTAAAGCAAATACTATTCCGTTGTTTTCAAAAAATCGTTTAAAAACAAATTTGATTAGAATTACTTGTTCAGTGTTTAAAACTGAACACACTATGCTACTTTCCTAAGTAACGCCACTTAGCCCCATCTTCGGTTTCATGCTCTTTTAAACGTATCTAATTTGCAAATTTGATTAGCAACTTTCTTGAAAATACTTTACCGATATGAACCTAAGAGGTCGAACAATAAAGTGATGATTGTATTACCTTTACACCAATAGTAGACTTTATCTCTTTATTTTTTTATATCATAGGAAAATCCTCATTGACACCCTTCTGAGTCGTGACCAACGGACGAACCATACCTGTGTATATCTCGTAAGCCTCGACTTAGAGGGTTGGAGGAGAACATGATATACCAAACTATTCGTTAGCGTTCCGACCTCTGGTTACGGATAGGGAAATAAGTCAACCTACCTCTTATATTTTCTACAGCCTCCTCTACGCACATTACTCGTACGCAGAACGGCACTCCATTAATTTTTGCTTTTGAACATAGCCTTCATAAATAATGAGAGCAAGCGATCGTCCCCACCAATGCTACGAAGTCTTCGGGCAATTCTCCCCAAGCGCCTAGCTTCCAGTCCATCGTATGCTATGCATCTGCTGCCAGCCCTCTTCCGGTTATGCGACACAAATACAAAAGCACGCGTGACCCAAAGTACCTGCACCAACCGGATGATCAGTGATCCGAACCACATATGCATCCAGTCCTCAAAGTCTAGACATATAGTCTCGACTGTCCTACTGCCTGCTAAGGTAAGGGAGGAATTAAACAGAATGTGCCTCTGTAATATATGGGTTCACTTTAGCGAAGGATCACGGTCCCACCCAGATCCGAATTCCCCTTTTAGTCGCATGTTACGGCAGGCAAAGGATACACTATGCTATAAGGCAGGTACTACAGGGTGTTACGGGAGCAACTAATGCTTGTATCAGCCGAGAGACTAAATGTAATGAAAAAAGCCGCGCGCACGTGCATTTCATAAATGTTACTACTTCTTCCGGCGGTTATGCCCTCATACCCTTTAAAATACATATTTACAGCCTCATCTTAAGTAACAACTTGCTTTTCAATTAAATAGATATTATAGGGATGAAATTTTTACAGTCTGTATCAAGCATATCTGTTATACAATGCCTATATAACTTTGTTTTAGTTTATTTTATTAAAACTCGTTAGTAGGGCTTTAATATTTATGAGGAAAGCTCTCGCTACGGTTACCGTCGGCTTTGCAACTCTTGTGTCGCCGCGAACAAACAACCTCTTTGAACAAAGACGCGTCAAGCGCTGAATATAAGCTAGAACGCACCGTTCCAGCTTATACATGTACATTACTACTGTAATATTTATGCTAATGTAGAGCTTACTTAAACTCACATTTTACACACAACAATTTCAATTTTCATTTCTTCTTACATAGCATTTCTTACAGTCTTCCTGTATTGAAATGGGTACAATTTCTTTTATTGAAACGTACCTACAGTTAATAATGTTATGTCCTAAGTCCTACACAAGTCTACTGGTTTTCGTCATATTAAGATGTGAATCCGTTACACTGTTATTCCGTGGGAGTGGTTTCACCGGCTGGCAGGATTTATACTCGCTATTGTCAGTTTCATAGCTTTACTAGCACTTTTTATCTTACATCTCACAAAGTATGTGTTTCATTGTTTCATCGTCCTCTTCGCAATATCTGCGTAATGAATTATCTATAACACTATTTTTTGTCACACTACGGTTGTGAAATAGGGTAACGGTCCAAGCCGATGCTCCCTCTCGGAAGCCCTTGTGCTGGTTACCCATAAATAGAGGTCTCGACTGAGCGCCATAAGCGCTCGGTCACCTCGCAACCCTATGAAACTGTAAAAGCCCTCGGGCTAACAGCGGCCATCAGCCCGGAAGAAAGAAAGAAGAAAAAATCACATTACTAGTACTTTTTTTTTATAAAGAGCAAGGTTTAATATTAATAGGTTAAATATAATTGTTTTATGAAATTCGCGGATGGCATAAGGTCATCTCATAGTAATTGGTTCCTGTGGAAATTGATACACTCATCGTCAAAAAGAGGTCATACTAAAGATGTGTTATCAGTTTTGAGGATTAATACCTTGTCACCAGTGATTGGGTATCCAGCTTCACTTACCGGATAAAAGCATAAAAGCGCTAAGCCTATATAGAATAGGTGGCAACGAGCAAGCAGCTCAGCTTATGGTAAATTATCACAACTGCCTATGAACATCCGAAGCACTAGTGGAATCGCAAATGCTCTGCCGGCCTTTAAGAAATGCGAAGGCTATTATTAAAGGTCTCTAAGTCGTATCGGTTCGATAAAATTGCTGGCGGTAGCTGCTCCCACAGATTAGTAAAATTTCGCGTAAAGTGCAAAGTGGTGCAACGTCAACCATCGAGATGATAAAGAGGAAATTTTCAATACTGTCGTGATGTACGATGTTGATTCGGGCCACTCTTCGTTGAATACGGTCAAATCGAAAGAGCTGGTACTGCGGTGCTGCCGGAGGTGAGAGCAGTATTCCATGTGGGGCCGAGGTGTTCTTTTAAGCGGTAAATGCGCAACTTGTGTCTGATTGATGTGTGTGATTTGTTCAACAAAATATCGACATCAGACACAAATTTGATGTGTTGCCGAGAAATATTCGCTCGGTCAGTTTACAACACATCTCTACTGATGTCGCATAGCAATAAATGTTATTAATTTGCAACATGTTGCAGAAGAAACGAGGTATGTTTGGGTAAGTTTCGAAAGGAGCGCTTCGTGCTGAACTCGATCGAAGGCCTTCGCTAGCCTTGGTGCCCTGCACCCATCAATACTATTTAATGATGGTCTTCTGTTAAAGTATGGTGGTTTTGATGGTATTGCGGATTGTCTCTGCCAAGAAACACCACAAATGGTACTAAGCATGATTTAAAAAAACTACCGCTTAATTTCATGTTATAATTTATTTAAATACTAAAAGAGATAGACTCCTCAATCTGACCAAATATATTGCACACGCTAATCAAACAATTGATCAACCGTAGAATCATGTTTTCATTTTTACACTTATTTCCATAAAAAAATATTGGCAAAACCAGTCAATTGCCATAATATGACGCCGTACTCGAAGTCGACCAGGGTAACATCATCATGAAATAAACCAGATGGTGCCCCCATTTTATATTGTTATAAATACACGCAATTTTTCTGCAAGGATGTAAATACCGAATAAGGACGTAATATGATTCAGAATTTTATTTATAGTAGGAAATTTCCTTTGTAGCCCCATAGAAAACTGTATTGCTATATATATATATATATATGCACAGCTCAAAACAGCTAATTTTTAAATAAAATCTAATCTTAGGAGTACTTGAGACAAATTACAAATTTAATTTTCATCATATATTCACTGGAATATGTCAAAATTAAATTTGTTTCAATAAAATAAAAATAGATATATCTAACATGCTGCTAAAAAAATACTTACCAATCCCAAAGATGCGCCAAGCAGTCGAACATAACGCAGCCGTGTTCGGTGCTGATGCATGACTCAGGGGGCGCCGCCGCCATATTGGCGTCCTGGCCCTCCGTGTCGCTATCCCACGGACCCATTGTAAGCGAAATCTCACTTGCGTTTAACAAAACATTTCACGACGTGTTACAATCAAACTAAGCGAAGCCATAATCAAATTTGCGAAGGTAAAATCTGGAAAGAGAAAAGAGGCAATTAGAAATTTTGTAAGGTCAATAGCGTAAAGATAATGTTGTTAAAATGAAAGTGAAATAATGGACATTATTGTTTTTTGCAAACCAACTTGAATATACCTGCGTAATTACAATCATTATCCGAAGTAGACACTTCAGATATAATCATAAGTTTACGGGCGTAATGCAATGATTTAGCCTAGACTATTGTAACAGTTATTGAAGTACAAAAAACCAAGACACACAGCAACTCAAAATGTCCGTAAAAAAGCAATTTGTGCTTGTTTAACAAAAACTTAATATAACTTTTCTGGATATCGTTCATATAATATTAAATAAAAAAATCATATAACTAAGATTGTCGTCCAGTCAAATAGGAAATATGATTTACAATTTGTATGTTATGTAAAATAACGCTTGATTCTATAACCTAACATCAATTTTGTTTAAAAATATGTATCCTGTAACCTGTACCTATGTATGTGAGTTATTTTTTTATCAGGGATGCAGGATACGAGTAAATTTTCTTAAATCTCTTAAAATTATTATTGAGGCGTAAGATTCCTCTGCAACTACGATACGCATTCCGTTAAAAACTGAATTATACGGAACAATTATTACAAATGTCATTTTATTGTAAGAGTTATCCGATTTATTTCATAATAGTCTATTCACATAATTTTGTTTAATAAAATAATTATACAAAACATTATTGTTATATCTAGCTGTATAAATCCGTGATAGATTTCCTGAGAAGACAACCATAACGTTTCCTTAAACCACAATATTATTCAAAGCCTAGATTCCTATAGCATAACGGCATTATCCACGTTATGTGCTTTTCTCAACATTTCGAAATAAATTGGTTAACGTAATAATAAACTGAATAGAATACATGATAAACATAAACATGAAGAAGTATGTTTTAAAGGACAGTTTAGGTATCTACATAAATTTTCAAAACACTCATACATATTCTAAATTATATTATATATATTATTTTATATTATTCTCTGGAAGATTAGCTGTCAAAAAATAGTAACACCAAAATACAATTCCTTCCATATTATATTATATATATGTGGTCAAAGATCAGACAATGATAAGTACTACATATAATACAACAGTAATATTTTGCATGTAGTTATCCTGATATGACCAAACGAAAGAGCAGTTTTTGGCGATTATACATATATAATATATATTAATAAGTCATACTGAGCAAAAATGTACTTATCATCGTCTGATCTATGACCACAGATATAGATGTTATTCTCTGGAAGATTAGCTGTCAAAAATAGTAACACCAAAATTCAATTCCTTCCGTATTATATTTTGTTTGCTTAAAAATAACATTACTCATTCAATCTGTGCTCAAAGAGCTTGGAGTATATTCGTCTAGGGAACTTCAACCGCATAACGGAAATGCCTACAGCGCCGCAAGCACGGAGAGAGGTTAAAACATTTACGGGAAAACGAAGACATTTTCTAAACCTACGGTTAAATTTTCTACAGAAACGACGCGAGCTTTATTGATTTCAAATAAAATGTTAAGTGAGACCACATCATTCTAAAGATTGTGTAGTAAAATTTATTTAGGTGGTAACGAACGTGACAGAAATCACTTGATGGTAAGTTATCTCTGCAAGACGTGACACACACACACCCCTTAAGTAATCTTAATACAGATTTTGCAAATAGACGCGTATCGACGGTCCGCATGATACTCTAGTAAACGGATTCGGATAATCTATGTATTTTTAATAACAATTAAGCGTCGATAGGCTTAATAGTTTACAGTAGTCTGCGAAACTTAAGGTTACAATCAGCCATCCGGCCTGGTCGAAGTGGTTAACAGAAATGTAAGTAATTTAAATGTTTGCTAAAATTCTTTTCAACAAAAAAAAAATGTATACCATATAACTTAAATGCTTCTATTTAATTGCACATATAATTTTGGATATTATATAGTTTTACTTGGTTTCTGAAGATTCATTATTAAGTATAAAGATGTTTTTTTATTATTTTAATAGATACAATAACTAAAAATAACTATTATTTTAAGTTGGTATTCTCTGCAAACGTGGTCACTTTCCAGTTCCCAGTAGAGTCGACGCACTTTTGCCACGACTAGTTTATAACTTTCGCGTGGCACTACCAACTAGTAACTACATAAATATACTGAATAGGTACTCAGTAAATCTATTGTGTGCCAATTAATGATGTAAGACATATTTCCTTTGATATGGAAAAGTTTTCTTTCTGTAACGGTCTTATTAATTTAATTAGCAGGCATTTATTACCTTTATTATGTTTGATATAATTCAAGTCGATCATATAAATCTAATAAACGTATTGAATAGAAATTTTGCAATTTGTATTATTTTGATCGCAAATAAATTATATATTACAAGTAGCAACTGATGGTGAAAGATGAGTAATGAACGTATAATGGCCACTAGTAAATCCATCGAGTTAAAAATCAATTAATGGACTAAGTTATAAATATAATAATTTATAGCTTAAAAACTAAAAACATGTTGCATTTACCGCACTAAAAGAAAAAATAATAGTCTTATTTATTTATAATACGTATGTATATGATTCGCTTATATATTTATGTTATGTTTATCACTGACAACCAAATGCAAAAGCGTGAAGTGTTTTCTGAGTGTGTCACTTTAAGAAAAAGTATTATATTACGTTTAAGTTAAAAAAGCGCCTCCAAGTTTAAATGCTCAGAGAGGTATCACGTGCTCTTATCCAAAATTATTCACAACTAATTCTACTTAACTGTGCTTTGACCCAGCGTAAAGAACAATATTTCATAACCCTTGCACAAGAACAAAATATTATAAAAATGGTTTTATTCTTCGTTATATATTATAATTATCAATTTTGCGATATTGCACATTTTCTGAAATTACAGTAGACGGATTCTGGAAACATCTTTTTTTAAAGAGTTTATATTACCTTTTTTATAATCATACCATTGGAAATATGTACTCGTGAACTAGTGATGGTGTTTAATTTTCTAGACTCACTATTTTTTTTTTTAATCCGTATATTTCCCTTAAAAAACGATATGGTCCAAGCCTTTATTTATGTATATTATGGAAAAAAAACTTAAGAATAGAAGTTGAAAGAACTTCCCAGACCCTTCTCGTGACCAACGTCAGTTACAAAACTAACAAATCGCATGTCATGAAGACAATTTCTATGTGAGTGGTATATACGCAATGAGGCAATTTAATATACATTTGTATACAATACGTGTTATATCGTGTATCATTAACTGTCGACAGACATTTCTTTATAATACACAATACCAGAGTAAGGCTAACGACAAACAAATAGTGGCACATACAGTTATTAAAAAGTTTAAATGCACGCAGTATATTTACAAGATAATGTATATATTTGCCCCTGTCCATACTGGAGCAACTTCGTGTGGTATATAAACAATATATTCTATTTGTCATATGGCTCAGATACTTAGCATAAAACAAATTATACGTTTAGTTTGGTATCGCTAATTTGCACACAAGACGTTACCCCATCTTAATAATACTTTTTAAAAAGTACTTTTTAAAAATCTTCGAATTTAAACAAGTCTTCTGGCGAGGGTGTAAGATATTTTCTTTCGTACAAACGCGTCGTCCACTCGTTTGACTTATATTGATTACTTTTGTATTTAGTGGCAAAAGCAACTCAAATTAGATAACTCTTTACTCGCCATCGTGGTGAAAAATAGAAATTCTTTTTATGCGCCCAGGATTGCAAACAAAAACACTTTTTTATTACATTGTGATTAACAAACGAGCATACAGTTCCCTTGATGGCAAGTGATTCCTGGGGTCCATGACATCTACATTCATCCTTGAGAAGGAATCATAACGCAGATGCGTTGATACCCGTGAAGACTGAGACGGCATGCCTCGTCACCAGCAATAAAGGTCTCCGGATCCCTACACCCACCAGACGAAACACAGCAGCATTATGCTGCTATTTTACGCTGGGATTCTGTGAGGGCGTGGTCCTATCCCGGTCGAGCTTAGCCATTCAATCTTCGGCTAGAAACAAACTGCAGTGCAGCTCTAAAAAATACTGTTCACCTAATGAATGTTTGACGCCTCCATCGGTCCTTTGAAGATAGCTCGAAAAGGTAACACGTAGTTGCAATGTCACGACTAAGGACTTATTTTAATTAGAATAACTCATGAGCAACGAATGAGGTCTGTTGGATGAGGGTTAGTTGGCGTATATAAAAAATCTTAGTCTCAGCTAGTCTTTACCTATATAAATTCGTACATTTAATCTTCAAATTTACTAGAAACAACAACTAAAGTAATAATATTCCTTATCCAAAGGTTAATGTAGATAATAGACCCTCCAATTCGAGCTTAACGATTCACCCTTTCCTTAAAACTGCTATCTGTCTTAGGGGGAACACCTTTACCCCTCCCACATGTATATTCCGCTAGAGTGTGGGTGTTGCCGCGTAACAAATTGTAAGGTCATATGAAATAGGTTTCTTTGCCATCTAACTAGATCGTATAATATGTATATATTATATGTATTGTATTTTGTAAAACCACAATGTATCTATCAACTATCAATGGTTGAAATAGAAACACGTACATCTATATGTATTCTATTAAAGCCTATCTATAAACGTGTAACTATTAAACGCGTTCACCCTTATGGGGAATAGCGTTACTGAGATCGTTACTTTGGTGAGTAAAAGAAACCCAAGACCGTAATGTTGGCAATGAGGCATTTCATTTTAATCCACGAGGGTGACAACGTATTCGATATAATTCCTTATGTGAAAATTAATGTGGATGTTCTCTTTAATGTTAGACCTTAGGTAGGTCTTACATTAAAGATGTTCAGTAGTGGGCTAGGGTCTGAGATTTTTTTTATTACATTAAGAGTAACAAACGAGCACACAGTTCTACTGATGGTAAGTGATTCCTGCGGCCCATGACATCTACATTCATCCTTGACAAGGAATAATGCAGAGGCGTTGTCACTCTTGAGGACTGAGATGAAATGCCCCGTTCGAGCTGACCCATTCATTCCGCATTCTGCTACCACTGATTGAGATGATGATGATGACGTGAATATTATGGATCGCAGTAATCACTTACAGTCCGGTGAACTATGTACCCTTTGCATAAAGGAACCCAGTAAGAATGACAGATTATTTACATAAGACAGATTGTGGTCTCACTAATATAACGGCAAATTGTATAAGCATTAAAACTTATTTCTATTAAACCGTTCTTAAATAGAACAAAACCTCATTTCAAATGAAAGAATAATTTTGTTATTTATTAATCTTATGACGTCTAATCCGACATGAAATTAATACTATCTGTTACTCATACCTCTTTACCGCTACAGTACCGCAACCAAGATTCAATTACATAATAATTCGACTTAAGTAATAAAATAAAATATAAAAATTTGATAACCACATTTTATAAAAAAGTTACAAGTTCTCAATAGCCCCGTAACTGAGGCTATAAATTTATACGCATGTCTAGAGCGGTGCCAGGTGATCGAGGCGTGCCGGCCAGTGAAAGTGCCCGAACTAAGAGATATCTGTACTTCAGATACCTGCCCTATGTTTTTGTCACGACAGCAATAAGAAAGTCATTAGTGGTGGTACCTCAACAATGACTACAGCATTTTATGGTGTTTTATACACTTGTTTATGAAAATTAGACAAAATAGATTTTTTCTTGTTATTGCAATAAGTTTTTATCGTATTTAATCGTTACACATAGTTTTCAATGATGTTTTGATATAAGAATTTTAGATTTAAAAACATTCTCCAAGTTTAAGTAAATTTCAGGTGATGAATTTATAAATAACTTTCAAATTATCATTATTATCAGCCTTACCACATTACAAACTCGGGTCGAGGCTGTAAGTCATGTTCTTGAACTCATTTAGTCTTTCCAATACTCACTCCCGTTCTTACGTTCTCATTACATGTCCAAACTATGCACGCAATTAACACGTCACAGCTGTAACTTCAAACCACCTTTTATGTACGAATATTCAGTCCTCATCCTTTCCATTGTTTACTACAATTCAAACATTTGTCTGATGGATTACAAACTTTAAATTAAACTTTATGAAGTTAAAAATCATTTTATTATTATTTACTTTACAGAATATACGTTAGTATAAGCCGTGCGATATCATCCCACGGGTACCTTAAATCGCGATTATAGGATAATCCATCAATAGATGACGGAGAAACTAATCAGGCCGAAAACGGGTGCAGCGTTAAAGGTGCGAGGAATCTAAAAAAACCGTGGTTACCAACACGCTCGCGTGGCGTCGCAACTATGGCAAATATGAGATGAGAAGAGCTAATGGCCTCCAGCCCCCGATAGCCCGAATCTCCGGCGTGGTTTTAGCTACAAACGGCGTCTAGTAATAACAACATACAATGCACGTACATCGAAAACCGATGAGATGATTCCAGAGCTGGAAGAAGAGGTGTTATTCTGGGATATCAAAGAATTATTTGAAGTAAGAAAGACGAGGGAGGATATAATAATCCTTGAATCCAGCAATATGTTTACCACTGGGAGGGTAACCATCTGCCTCATTGAGGTGTCAGATTTAACCTCCACAAATTTCTTGTTATCATTCGTGCTAAATAATCGAAGGTAAATTTGCCTGTTTGGTATGTAAATACTTATTTTATTCGCTAAAGATTATACAGGTATACGCATCAAAATCCACATACCCTGATGATGAAGTGGAGCCAATAAGATAACGCCGCGACTTTACAATGTTTCGAGAGTCACAATAGTCTAGACTTCCAGTCTCCCCAACAAGCCGGGCTCGAAAAGGGCTTTAGTCCATACACCACACATACTCTTTGGCGGATAGTACAGAAGATCGAAGAATAATTATACTCTCCGACTTGAGATTGGAGATTGCTACAAATCAAATCGAAATTTGGGCGGTGCTTCAATTCCTTCCAGCTATGCCAAGTATAACGAGGTTACGATTCAGTCCAGTTGTACGAATACCCATCCAACTGCAAAAAGGTGATGTCAAATCCCAGAAACTCTTCACTGCTACATTGGAAGATGTTTTTAGCATATTTAACAGCGACCACATACAACAGAGTCACTGTAGTACATTAGCTTATTAACCTCAATAGCGTCTCCTAACGGATAGCGCTTAAGATAAATACGTCCATGTCACATCTATACTGCGTATTGTGGGGAGCACTACTTTTGAAAGGCTATGCTTGAAGTTTCTTTGCATAATCGAATTCGAAACGTGAATATCTGTAGAAGGTGACCACCTAAGGTGACCAATATAGTTCATAGGATCAGTAAGTGCCCATAGTCCTACCATATAGCTCTCAAAACCGAAAACCGATGTGAGACTTGGAAGGAGGCTCAGAATTCAGCCTTGTGCCAATCTTTAGGGAAGGCCTATGTTCAAGCCTAGTAGGGCTTAGATGAGGTTTTTCATACTGTCGTTTAAGGCTAAATATCTGGGTATGTATTCCCAAACTGCACCTTAAACTATTAATAATAAAAATCAATTTTAAAATTAAATTTGCCTCACAGACGTAATATTACATATAGACAGTACTGTAACAATAATGCTAAGACTAGACATACGCGACTTATCGCCATGCGTCATAAGACGATACGATACCTAATTAAATTAAAAAATAATAATGTCAAATTATCTTAAGTGTTATTTACGCCATTTTGTTTTATTATTGTAAATTTGATTGAGTAAAAAATGACAGTTTATAATTGCACAAAATGGCAGCATAACGCAGTTGTGTTTTGTCTAGTGAATGTAGGGTTCCGGAGACCATACTTACGGTGACGATGTATATTTTAGTTCTCAGGAGTGGCAACATTACGATTCCTCTTCGGAGATGAATATGGATGTCATGGGCCGCAGGAGTCACTTATCATCAGAACTGTGTGCTCGTTTGTCACCGTCAACACAATAAAAAAATTACTCCGGCGTAAGGTAGTTTATTAAATTAGTATAATCACTAAAGATAAAGATCACTAAGAAGATCTATTGTAAAAGCCACATTATATTTTATTGAATGTATGGTCACTACAATCTAGATCTTTTTTCCACCCTGAGACTATTCGAATCACCAAAAGTTGACGTCTACAAACAGCTTTCCAAGATATAAAAGGCCCTTTGGCGTGTGTGCTACAAATTAAACCGAGATTGCAATATCAAGTTCAGGTTCGTGAAAGACATTCTAAAGTCTAAAGAAGTCGATCTACTCGCCTGGATTGCATTCGTTTTATGAAACAGTTTAAAACATAACAATAAAATTACAAAATCTGTTTATAATTAAACATTTCTCTTTTAACTGTTTTATATTTTACGAGATATGTTTATAACTTAGGCCACAGATACTATTCAAAGCAATAAATTACTTGTGACAATCCCAATTCATTATTAATTCAATGTAAAGAATTAGCCAACTAACAGATTAGACTTAACTTAGAGATTATTTTTGTTTGAGTTTAAAGGGTCGCCGTAAAAAAATTAGCATATTTTTTTAACAATGACAGAGCCACGCTGCAGCTTGTTTCTAGCTACAGCATGAATGGGTAGATTCGACCGTACAAGAATCACGTCCTCAAATAATAACAGCGTGGAAAAGCAGCACAACCCTACCGTGTTTCGTAATATGAATGTAGAGATCCGGTACCACAATTACACGTAAAGAGGTTTTTCTTTTTTTTTATATAGTTTAGGCGGCAAACGAGCATGCAGCCCATTTCGTCCTCAGACTTGGCAGCGAATGTGCATTTAGAATCTTTATTGAGGATGGATGCATATATCATGGACATGTAAATGAAATCTTATTAAGGAAATAGTTATATTTCAAATTGCATGTCAGTATTGTGTCCCTCATAAAAGATATATTCTTAAATGCACACGACCATGTGGCTAATAGTGCTAGTTACGCTACAGCTTGTTTCTGAAGAATACATGGGTCAGCTCGACTAGGGAAGGACCACGCCCTCATAGAATACAAGCATGAAATAGCAGTATAATTCTGCTGAGTTTCGTCATTTAAGTGTAGGGATCCGGAGACCTTAATCACTGGTGAAGAGGCATTCCATCTCAGTCCTCAAAGGTGACAACGCATCAACATTATGAATCCTTGTCAAAGATGAATGTAGATGTCATGGACCGCAGGAGTCACTTACCATCAGGTGAACTGTGTCCTCGTTTGTTACTCTCAATATAATAAAAGATTTCTAGTTAATGTAATAATTTCATGTTTTATACGCCATATTTATATACTATAATAAGTAAAATAGATACAGTCCATTGTTCCTTAAAATACGTCCGATCTTATCAAACGTCCCTTACGTCAGAATATGGATCGTGCTATATGAATGTGATGGAGGGTACCGGTCGGCACTAAATATATATCCATCGGCGTATCATCGTCACCGGCGTTATTCAAAACTTCCATACTCGTGATTAATTTATTCTATAACTTTATGAAATACATTTCCTACCTTATTATTCAAGGTTGCACCCCCTTACCCAGTATAAATAATACTTGGATTCGGTTATTATATCGTCAAAAAAAAAACTGTATATTAAAAGTCCTTTTAAAAGACAATCAATGAAGAATAAACATTAAAATATTAAAAATCAATTAATAAAAATATAATAACAACATCAATCTTACAAACACGGAAGAAATAACGCGTATATAGTGATTTTCGCTATTTTTTTTTTCACTAAGAAAAATTCACGTGATGAAAGCCGCAAGTTTAAGTCACAATTTTTTTAAACGAACAATAGGGATTCGTCCAAGAATTATAACTGTATGTAGGTCACCACAACGTGCGAATAATTATGTATTACTTACCCATTTCCTCCTTAAACGATTTGAAGCGCACTTATATTGATAATAATTAAATATTGTATGTTGCTGGCGTATTGCACTGAATGATATATAATATGTTATTTGTAGATATAAAATTGTGATATATGGGTAAAATGTACATTAAATTTACATTTCTCGTATCGATTGAGCGGCGCGCGACCGCGCTCTCCGTCACGGAATGAACGCCACCCCGGTGCGCGCGTTTTCCTCGTTTTCCCGCCACGGAAGGAGGGGGATGCTCAGAAACTTTCGTGATATACTCAAATTCTTCTATTACGAAGATAAACTTTTCGTTCGTACGTTATTTGATGTTAATTATCTTATGTAGAATATTTAAAGTGTTTAATAATTATGACTTAAAGCTTCTCGTTTTAAAATATTACTTGCATTATTTTCAAAGAGACAAATATAAGTTTAATATTATTTCTGATTATAATAACGATAAAATCGTGTAAGTTTATAGGATTCCTAATTAGCTATTTAATATATCCTAAAAGTAAATAAAGTCTGAGTACTAATTCGTTCATCAACAAATTTGTCCCCTTTATGTACTGCTCGTTTAAATTTTAAAACTAAATTCCTTTCAACTCATATGCATACACTAATGAATAATGTGTTAAATGTATTCAGAGACATACACTGGATGACGCTAACTTTTTTTTTTTTTAATTATCGTCTAAATTTTCAGTTGAAAAAAAAGTCAATGGAATTGAATGTCATTTATTATTACTGTATATAACTTAATTTTAAATAACATCAAACGGTATGATCACAACCTATAATGTAATATTTCTTATGACTTCATATATTTCAAAATATCGAAAATTTCCCCAAATTTTCGCGGTCTTATTTTCTATAATATTTTATACTGAATATATAATTTACGATAAAAACAATAACACCTAATCGATATATGTCTAACTAATGCGATGTAGTCACTATATTTATGTTTAGCGTACATCTAAATGCACAAGGGTCGTGCCCCTGAATATTGGGGTTGATTAGGGTGCGCGTGTCGGCAGCATCTCTGGCAACTTAAAGCAATAAAAGTGGTTTTTTTTTCAATACCGAGCACGTTACGATGCATGTAAATTGTAAGCCTTAAAAATAATAATAAAAAATCTTTAAAAATGTAATAATCACAGCAGCATTATACTGCAAATCACGCTAGTATTTTGTGAGGACGGGTTCCTTCCCCAGTTGAGCCGACCCATCCATACTGCAACAAACAAGCTGTGGAAAATTTAATAACTGTGATGCTCTTTGTGATAGAATATTATAAGTGAGCTCTTACTCGGTACCTAAGTAGCACTTTTGTTACAATTTATGTAAGCGTCACGTTGTTCAAGAGTTGTAATTTAAAATTGACATATCTTTGTCAACCGATTTAAATGTTATAAGACAATATTAGGCCAAAATTATTTTAGTTTATCACTGAAAACTTCATTCAATTAGTTTAAGCTTTGTGGATATTTAAACCAACAGACAAAAAGACCGTAATAAAGACCCAGCAGTAATAAGGTCTTCGGTTTCTTTATTTCTTTCACCAGGCGTATTTGATTAGTATTTTACATAATGTTCCGGACGCCTGAAAGGTTTTTACTGTTTTAATATTATTTTAATGGAATGCAGCAGGGTTCTAGAGGCATATAAATAATATTCCAATGTCCAAATTTTGACATGCATTTGCTGCATGGAGTATTTCTTTTAATTGTACCGTGACTTAACATGTACGACAACTTTGAGTAATATCTAAAATCCTTATAAGTACCGACACATAGTGACGGTAAGTATAGTAATTTCTTCCGAAAAAGATGTTACCTCTCCACTTATTAACTAAAACTATAGGCTGCAAAGTCGTAATAGGTTGCGATGACATTTTTAATATGGATTTTTTAACCTATTTTACCTTTAAAAAGCTTGCAGTCTCTTCTTTTGACACCGTAGAAATCCTGGTAAAATATCGCAATGTGTTTTCTTATATAAGACGAGCAAAACCAAATGAGATAGAAACTTAAGTAAGTGATGTGTAACTGATGTCAAGGTTGTCTTGATTAAAGTACTATTTCATAAAATAAGGTTTATACGGGGCTTATTTTGAAGCCAAAAACAGCTTGAAACTTAACTAATAAATTATTCAAATATATGAAGCGTTCGACATTTTGATGTTTCTCTCTTTTAATAATTTTGAAAAAATCCTGAAATATTTATCAATAACTACTCATCATTGAGTGTATTTTAATCGTTTTCAATTACAAATTCCAATTCATTCTCAGAGAAGTAAACAGGTTGGTGTATATGAAATAGGGCACTGATGAAAATTATTTTATATATATATATATGATTTTTTATTATTTACCAGCACTTTCATTGCATGGTTTGGGTATGGTATGCAGAGAACTGGGAAGTTTGCGCAGTCCACTTACCCACAGCAGCCTTTTATACATAACCCTTTTGCAGCACCGTTAGTGGACTTACTGACTAGTGTTAAATACTTTTGTTTTAAAAAGTTGCATACTCGTCAAAAGTTTTGTCCTCAGTGACACATTACACCAACTTAACAGTACAACTCTTCTGCTGATTTCTGAATTAAGGAAAGGAATTTAGTTTTTTAAATTATATATTTTTTAATATTTTACACCTCCAGCTCCTCAATGACATCTAAATTTAATTAAAATATGATAATACAAATATAAAATTTCCCCAAATTTGTGGAATTGTTTTGTTTTATTGTTATATGACCCCATCTCAAAAAAATATTATACGTATATAAATTTGAAACAAAATAATTGATGATATCCTCTTAAATAATTTCCAAAAATATGATAAAAAAAACTATTGGACCAACGCCATAGAAGTACACTCATAAACTTGAAAGAAGTTGACACGGACAATTATGTTAAAACTTTTTGTATTCACTTTCAATTATTTTTACAACCACTATATAAATACGATAGCATTAATTATCACCAATATATTACGGACATGCAAATATTCTTGTTTGCTAATTTAGTTTCATGATGAGAGACAAAGAGAAAACTGTCAAACACCTCACAAACTCACCAAATGGATGCTTCCCTAAAACTAAAGCTGATAAATATTTATATTAAGTACCTATTATAATTAATAACAGCATGCTTAATTATAATATTTTTTTAATTAGCTACAGACTTCTAAAGTAAAACCACCCCTTCACATTACCAAAGTGAACAGCATAATTAGTAGTTTTGTCTGGTAAGTGGTGAAAACTAAAAACTAAAGTATTGGTAGTGAGGCTTTTCACCTTATATCTCAAGGATTACAATACATATGTATCTTATTTCCTTATTAAGGAGAAATCTTATCTGTCATCAGGTAGACTGAGTGTTCATTTGGCCCCCTAATTCTATAACAAAATACTTATTGTGCCCAAATATTATCAGTAATATTTTTGGTTTGAGTTAAGATAATTACTTCCATTTAAACTCTAATTGTGTATTTCAATGGAAAGAAATTATAAATAAATTATACAGTGCTACAAAGAATGCAGATATTATGTATAATAGATTTTAAATTCACTGTTACTGTTACAATACTATTGGTTAAAAATCATATATTATTCCTCTGTGTTTTATGTAACTAAACACAACTACTCGCATTAATATACTATTTAGTGCACATTCTCCCAGATTATGAGTATGTTATCTAGGTACCTCAATAAGCATTTTCAAAAATAGGGTAAGGCCTTTTATATTCAGAAAAACAGAATATTAATATATTCTGAATGTGTGCAATAAAAACGTAGACTATTATGACATTATAAGTTATAATATTAGTTAAATGATTGATTGTCACGTTATGTAGAAATCTTTCTAGTTGCCTTCACTGGTGATGTCAAACTGGCTGGATGGTCAGTGCATGCTTCATCACTCATTTTATTGATTATCATCTCAAGAATGTAGATGATCCTATGTTGTTGCTCTGCATACATATTGTTTTAGTGTGCTACGCCTGTGAAACACCAAAACGCCAAACATCCTCTCATGTACCTCATGTACATTATGATCGCGCCAGATTAATAGCACCTGTCATTAAAGCCTGTCTAGCATTAATAAAAGTCGACGAAAAGACGAACGAAATTTTTTTTTTTTTACCTATTTCAAAAAAACATGTTACACAACATGTTAATTATTTAGTATCAGTCAAGACAACGTAAAATAATAACCCCAAAGAGAAAAACACATTTATAGAAAGCATTTGTAGAAAGTTTAAGCATTGTTTTCAATTTCAGATAGATCACTATCACTGGGATTCCTTTTAACCATAATTATAAAATGCGAAACACGTTTATTGTCATGTGTTGGTGAACCAAATCACATGAGGTGGCGCTGACTTAACCAAGGCTTGAATTAGTTGACAGTGTCAATAAAGAAAAGTTAAGGATAACTACAATGGAGAGGAATTAAATCGAGGAATTTAATTTCGAAATATTCTAAAAAACTTTCATGAAATAACTGTTTTATTTCACTTTCTACAATATCAAAGCAAGGAGAGATTAACACTAGAAGCTGTTAAGCCAATATCATAATGGTAGCACATGTATGTTTTTCTTGATCGCGATCCCACCTGATGTTAAGTGGAAATGCAGTCCTGGAGGGTAAGGCGCGATAGCTCAGTAAATGCCTATTCACTCTACTCTTGAAAACACCCACATTGTAATCGGAGGGAAAGACAGACGCGGGCAAACTATTCCAATCCTTTACTGTACGAATAATGAAAGACGAAGCAAAGCGCTTCGTTCGGGTTTGAGGGATGTTCACAACAAAAGGATGAAATCCAACATTGCGTCGTGAAGTCCGATGATGGAACGGGGATGGGGGAATTAGATCATGTACCTCCTGAGCACACTCTCCAAAATGCATTCTGTAAAACAGAACCACAGATAGATCTTGGAAGGTAGGAGCCAAAGTGCACTGGATCCTTTTGGCTGAGAAAAACATGCCTGTGTTTTAGTGGCATTGAATCTCACAGAATAGGCGTCGCCCCAACTGGAAACCACCTATAATGTGAGACTCATTCGCTCTACCATGGCTCTTCTTCTGTACTTGATCCTTGGTGGCATTAGCACCCAACTGGTAACTCTCTACAACTGTGCTGTCATCTGCATACCCAAAGATACCAGGTTTCAGCAGATCATTAATGTAAAATATTTTGTATACTTATAGTTCCTGTTATCATTTATTTTATACCTTTTTATATACAATATAATACACAATAAAATATTAATCATATAAATACAAGTGACTTTGTTACAAGGAGTAGCCAAAATTAGTTATCCATTTTAATCCAGCTTTGCTACCACTTGCTGGTTTGTACTCTAAGCCAATCCAATCATTGTAACCATTGGAATCCAAATGTTCGAGAATGTACTTATAATTTACTTCCCCTGGTGTATCGGGTTCATTCCGGTTTGGCACTTGAGCAATCTGAAATCATTAAGTTTATTTATTATCAAAGCTGAAGAGCTGGATGGGGGTGAGTTGTATATACAATAGAGAATATATGAAAATATAAATATGTACAATACAATTTTGTAATATTTGACTTTTGGTAAAGAAGAGAATTGATCCCATTATGTGTGTTATGTGTGTGTGTGATGATGAATATTGTTAATGTACTTTCAGTTCCAGAAAAAAAAAGCGATAAATGCCTTTAAAAATACTTGGTAAATTTAACATCTGTTCTAAAAAAACATTTTCCTCGTTCATTAGCCGTTTTAAAGGGTAGTGATTTAACACAGCACATTTAATATTTTTTGTCAGAGGATATTAAAAAAACAAGAACTTGGCTGTAACAGGCGAGCATGCAAATATTATATTTATATAAGTATTCTTACAATAATTATTTTTAGTATAGAATACATCATAACTAATTATAGCATATTATTACATGTCAATTATGAATATTATTACTTATCATTGTAACCTAAAAATTCTTTAATGGAATAAAAGGTGAAATTTAAAAGCCAAATACGAAAGTTTTTTTTAAATTTAATAAATGGTTGATCTATTATATTCGGGGGTAATTTATT
Source organism: Teinopalpus imperialis (assembly GCA_029286865.1). NCBI lineage: Eukaryota > Metazoa > Arthropoda > Insecta > Lepidoptera > Papilionidae > Teinopalpus > Teinopalpus imperialis. The sequence continues at coordinate 6,593,701 of JAGSMU010000017.1, forward strand.
ATAAATTGATTTCCCATCTAGTAACAGTTCTCAGTTCTCAGTATATTTTCTATGACAATTTTAGGGTAGGGTTTTATCAATTGATCCCACAGCGGTGTAATGTCATCTGAGGCATACAGTCACGGTACATGATAGCTCCCTCAGTTTTATTATGTTTCTGAAGAATTAGATTCGCCATCCACGGCTAATTTTCTTGAAATTTACTTCAATAACCACAATTGGCGACCATCTCAAGAAAATTTCGTAAATTGAGCTCCATTGCTGTGTGCAAATGCACACTACATTTTCTCTGAGAATATACATTTACAAAAAAAACATTTTTTTACGTTTTTGTTCCCTTTTAGATACCCATTTTGGATACCCAGCCTTTACTATGGTGTACTTTTCCAGTGTCGAAAAATAAATTGTATTTTCAGATGAAATGTGTTCTTGTTAGTTATCATTACTTCCATGAATAAAAGATTTATTTTTGTAGAATCATGGACATAAAGGGAGTATACCTATGATAAGGACTTTTGGTTACTATAGTTAATAGTACTGATTGTAAACATAGCCATAAAGTATAGTTATTTTTCATTAATTATATTCACAAAAAAGTATTTACCTGAACATGTCCTACATAAGGCATGAGATTTTTAATATTATGAGACAAGTCTCCACTGATGTGTTGCAGATGAAATATATCCAGTTGAAGTTTCAAATGTTCACTATCAATTCGCTTTATTATATCCACAGCTGTAAAATTAAAATATTAAAATGAATAATATCTATAAATAATAAAAACAAAAATAGTTTAATAGGCACATTACAGATACTATCAGAATTATGTGAATATCTTTATATATTATTTATCATGGGAAGTCTTATTCAGATTTGTAGAATTACCAAATAGACTAAAAGTAATTCTTGTGAAAAAATAAAAACAAAATATTAGGATGTTAAATTTCAATGAATTTTTGGTGATATTATTAACAATAGTTTAAAATTATATATAAAATATCTGTATTAAGAACATATTTCAAAATCAATCAATTTAGAACATTGTGATGATTATGTTATTTCTCATAAATTTTAGTTAAACTGACAACAAATATATAATAAAATAAAATAATGATACATTCAGATGGATGTTGAGTTTGTCTCATCGTCATGATTCTCATAAAACTGTAGATGAATCCTCCAAAGAGTGCAGTGTTTGAGTACATGACTAATTTACCATTACTACAAACTAATTATTAATTTAACATTATATATCACTAATATGATTTTCTTATTTATTATATAAAGAACATAAATGTTTACCTTTTCCAAAATCACTCAGAAAGTATTTTGGCACAGAATGTTGATTGATTGGTTCTATCACACCTAACAAATTAACATTTTTTAGCACATCTGCTGCATATTTCAGATTTTTCTCATATGTTTCCCAATTACTTGAAGTTACATTATCTAATTTTCCAGCCATAATGTGAATCTTTTTAGCTCCAACAGCTTTTGCATAGTCTATTGTAACTTGCAAATTCTCTTTGAATTCATTTTCTTTACCCGGTATTGATGTTACACCCAGTTCACCCTTATTAACATCACCTAAAACAATGTTTTGTTAAACAAGACATTAAATAGAAAGACAATAAGTTTAAGTATAGAATAAAAGAAAATCTAATATTTATTTAAATTCTGTTTCGTCTAGTGTGGTATATATTTAAAAACTAATCTTCTTCGTACATATTTTTAGTTGGTAATAAATAAACATTCTGTATAAATATTTATCAAGTCATTTGTTTCTAGCAAGAAAATAATATTAAAATATTGTACAGACTTACCAGTTTTGAGATTTATTAATACCTGTTCGACTCCCGCACTTTCCTTTGCATTTTTAATTTGCTCTAACGTATATCCTATTGGGAAGCCGGTTTCTACAGCTTTAAACCCAGCTTCTTTTGCCAAAGCATATCGCTCTAAAATCGTAGCCCCTTCAGTGAACATGAACGAAAGATTCGCACAAAACTTCATAATTACTACTAAATAAATGTATTTAAAGAAAAAACTATTAACTCAACTTAATAACTAAAAAGTTATATTTACGGTTCTGTCAGTAACAAATGTCACAAGTAGACAAATATATAACAACTAGTACTATCACAGCTCACCGCAAACACCACATTTTATGTAATTATGAACCTTCTGATAATGATAACCTCTATCAGTCTTCATTTTATTCAGTAGATACGAATAAAATATAATATCTGATAATTTCAGTCCTAACCAAAAAAAATACTATTTAAATATAATGAAAAATATACATGTTTGTTAAATAGGTGATTTTCAGGCAGACAGAGGAATATTTGGTAAAGGAGTTCTGGCTATTAGGTCAATCGATTTATAAGTTTTATATGATTATAAGATTTTTGACAACTGCTGTAAAATAGCTTAGCGGTAGCATTTTATCGGTGGGAAGTAATTGCCTGACAATTGACTTAGGAGCTGTTTCTTAGAGATCTTAAATATTAAATAGAAGTATTTAATATTGTATTATACTAATACAATTATGGTTTTGTATTATCAAAAAAAGATTTGTTTAAATGGGAAGATGGTAAATATTCAGTTGCAATATGCTAAAAGGTACTGCTTCTCGATCACTTCAGTTAGCATTTTTTTTGGATATATTATATATATACATATATGTTTATATATATACATATATGTATATATATATGCATATATATATATATTATATATTCTGAGACAGCTTTAGGGACGTATTCTTAACATGTATGCATGTAGTATTAGTTCTATGGTTGCGAGGATAGTGATGAACAAAAAAACGTATTGATTTCTGTTGTCGTCGCCAGGAAGTCCTATAAGAGCAAAATCGCCGTTTAGTAGAATTAATCAAATCTGTCGGCCAAAAACGCCCGTTTTTATTCTTTTTAACCGCCCTTCCGTAAATCCCCGCAGTTGTAAAGTGTCGTTCGGAAATCCGAACGTCACCGTTATCTAGTTTAAAAAAGTTTTTAACTTTAAAAAATAAATTAAGGAAGTAGATCTGAGATCCATATTTTATGGTTTTAGGCACTGTGCACTAATACTTTTATATTGATTGAGTAATTAAGAAAGATCTCTAAGAATCTATTCTAACACTTTTGTACTTATTATTATTAATTTTCAATTTTAAAATTTCAGATTTTCTATCGTTCTTAACATGTATTTGAGATTAAACATGAAAGCTATAGTCATAGTAAAGGAGTGAAGTAATAGTATAAATGAAACAAACATATCGAAGCTGTACTGATTTTTTTATGAATAATAAATTCGTTTGTTTTATAAAGTAAAACATAATACCGTTATATAACTACTTGTATTTTTAATATCTATTTCATAAACAAATTAAATTATCATTATATAAAGTTTAACAAAGACGGAATGGTCAACATTATTCAATAATTAATAACATAACCCAGCAATCATTTAAATGAAAATTATATTCACAATATTAGATAATGGCCGATTATATTTTTTAGTATCATTTGATAAATATAGGTTTCAAAGGTACTACAGATAAAAACCTAATAAAACCACGTAGATACTTAATACAATCAACAGAGCTTGTTTTGGATGGAGTTGGATGTCAGTAAATGGCGAAGATATAATACTGACTTTTAGATTTTAAAACGTATCTACGCTTATATGCTGAAAAATACTTTAAAATTATACAAAATGAAATGTATAGTGTTAAACTATATGTTGAAGAAATTTAAATGAGGAATTTCACTAGGCAATTGCTTTTACTTTTCTGAATCGTCTTAATTCTTTCCCTGGTGTTTAATTATTATTGTTAATATGGGGTTAACTTATTCATTGGTTTTGAATATTCTTAAATTAATCTTTACATATCAAATTAAGGTTGGTGGATAAAATCTTAAACCTAAAATAAATGCGGACAATTGCATGTGCTTTTAGTATACAGTCTTCGTATAAAGAGGTATTTATGGTCGATAATATTAATATAAATATGCTTTTTGATATTAACACAGCCATATTTTACAACGTTGTATAGTTATGAACTTACTCTAGAATAGGACTATTTAAAAAATCAAATGTAAAAAAAAACTTACTACGAAATAAATGTCAACAGTTCTTTAGACGTATTTATAAGAAAGAAATGTATAAATTGAGCAGACTGTGCCAATACCCCGTAAAGCAATTTGGGCTTCCATGGCAACCAGTTAATCTTAGGGTAAATTACATTCTATTATTTCACAAATGGACAATCATAAAACTTTTTGTCATAGCTGAATCTGACAAACATTAAAGTTTGCGTACCCTTATAATTATATATATATACGTATAAACAAAAGCGGACTTACAAACAGGTTACAGATTATACCTAACCGGCTTTCGAGAGGATGGCAGACATAGTTTTGACTTCAAGTAACAAAAAGACTAGATGACACGGAAGGTCTGGCTAATAAGGTCTTACAAAAAAACACTATGACACCTAATTCTAAAATAGATCTCCTAATTCTAGAATAGTATTTTGTTACATGTATCTAAAGATGAATTTAAAAGTACATACTTTTTATATAATGACAGGTTTGTGAAAATAACTAAATCGTTCTAGGCATCTAGTACCTCTATCGTCAAATGTTTAAATAGAAATTGTTTTTCATATGGAAATGGGTATTCTATGAATAAACCTCGGCGAGGGTAGTAATTTCTTTTTGATTTTGCTTACGACGATCCAACATCTAGATTTATAGAATACCAGTGAATACAGTAAATAAATCTGCAAATATGTAACATCCAAGTTTCGTAGTAAGATTACAGATTATATAAAAAAATAACAGATGTTGAACATTCTATGAATTGTAATGAAAATTGAAAACAGGATCGTACAAGTACCTAAGACACATCATAAATAAGTCGGCCCGGGGAAGAACCATCTCAGAAAATACCAACGTAGTAAAACAGTTGCTGCTATCTTTCGCATGGTGAGTTTAGAAAACAAATTACCCAATTACGGGTAACGAAGTTCTCCATTCCATCTCAGTCTTCAGGGATTCCAAAGTGTATCTTGAGTCTTTGTTGACGATGGATTTAGGCGTTTCAGGGCTGCAATCATCTCTTACCATTGGGTGAACTGTGAACTGGTTTGTTATTCGTAATTTCTTAAAAAGCTTTTCTAAGTCTAAACGGGACAAACAACTTTTGATTCTGAAGGAAAGTAAATATTTCACGGTTAAGGAGACCGTATAGAAAACTTGCCTACTGAGAGAACTGTATTGTATTACAAAACTAAACAAAAATAAAAACAGGAAAGGAAGACACACCATGTAGCTAGTGATAACAATTAGCAAAGTCCCTCTCTGGGAAGAGACTACTTATCCGTTTTGTGCGATGAGAGAGAGAAAAAGAATTACATTCACGTCTTTTTATTTATAGTAATATTTTTATAATATAAGAAGTGACAAATGGGCACACAGGTCGCCTATGGCAAATGATTCTTGCGATCATTGACAGCCACATTCATTCCCGATAAGACGAATCAATCCGCAGATGCATTATCACATCAAGACAATCTCTTCATCATCATCACACAACACACACCTTTAGTATGTCTTTGTTTTCTGATAATTGCACAACCTAAGTATTCAAAATCATTTAATTGCTTGAATTGCTCGCAATCTAATTCCAAACGACCTATACTCACTAACATGCCAGCAAAATGCAAAATAGCAATTTAGAAAATTGAGAAAGATTACGTTATATTAATTTAGTATCTTAGTAGTAGTAACAGTCGTATTTTTAAGTAATATTTCGGTAATTTTTAGTTTCTGGTCAAGATGAAAACAAAAAATTTCGGTTAATATAGTATAGTATCTTAACTTCAGAGCGATGTATGATATTTAGCTATAGAATTATATACCAAGCTACAATATTGTTTGAAGATATATGTCCTAACAATGTAAATGTAGTTATTAACAATTATATAGAATCTGTTTATTATAGTGCACTCTCACAAACAGTTAAATACAACAATATTATTCAATATGACTTACAAAATTATCAATGGGCCCGTTTAAATCGGAAGCAACTGTGATACAGTCGTTTGCAAACTTAGCGTAACAATAGAGATACATCTTCTAAATAATGAGCTACGCTCCATATGCAGACGACTGTGCAACGTAAATATTTCCACAGAAGAGCACGCCTGGTCAAATCAACTGCTGAGCATGACGTTACGCCCCGTGCAAGACACCGCTGCAAGAGCAAATCTTCGCGTTTAGCAAGACATCTCTGGAAAGACATCGCAGCCGTAGCGATCAGCGTACTGGGATGTATGAATCCGATAACATCCCAACCATGACCCAATAACTCTATGTGGTTTGGTGTACACTGACCCACTATCACGTGTTGATTACACTTCGAGCAGTTGTCAGTCCCAGTACACGCTTGGCCGTAATTGCTCTTCCGTGAACACATCCCTTAGGACTAAATACACTACAACTCGACCAACCGCAGCGAGACCGGCGACTTAGGAGACAGCAAGAAGTCAAACTGGATGTCCAAGTCCCCGTCAAATTCAACTCGCCATTGTTGCAATATCTGTAATATCGATTTTCTTGTTATTTTTATTAAATAAAAAGTAGTGAGCAGTATAATGGCATTTCTGTTTTCAGTATTATACATTTCGATCAAAGCGATATCCGTGTGAAATCTACTTGTAATATGCATAAATTGTTCCTTGACTGTGAACTCAGTATTCGCGACGCAGCAGGATACTCGGACAAGAAGGCATTCCGTCTTAGTACTCACTAGAATCCGCATTTTAAACACGGGGTGTGTTAGAGGTGCAGGAATAATGTAAGTTACATCAGTTGAGATGGCCGCGTGAGTACGCGTCACTGCATCACGAGTTCAGGTTCCATTTCCCAACCAAATATCAATATCAATAAATTTAAAATTGTTGACCTTTGCGCCTAGGTGTTTTGTATGTATGTTCCGTGTTCCTATCGCCTACATTTCATCGTTGGAGGTGTCCGGAACAGTTCCCAGTCGAGTTACAATATTTGTACATTAAATGACAGTGGTAGCTGCAGTTTGTTCCAACTGCACAATGCATGGGTCAGCTCGACTGCCATGAGCCGCAGGAATCACTTACCAAATGAACTGTGCGCTCCTTTATTACTCTAAATGCAATTTAAAAAAAAATATGGGTGAGTTTCGTTTTGGTGTACTGTGGCCATGACAATGCAGCCGGATATATATATATATATATATATGACTAAATGAGTCTTACAGATGTAGGAGTTTATTTGCTGTTACTGGCCGCTTGGACGCCTAATTAGAAACATTTTAAAAAAGCACCCATAGCTCGTTCCTTTTTGGAATTGGAGAATAATATTTCTTTCTTGGCTAGTTCTATTATTTTGGCGGCAATTCAAAATTTAATCTGAATTATTCAAAATGGGCAAAAATAAATGTTGTGACGCGTCAACTAGGCAAATAATTGTTAATTTACTTCTTAAATTCTACTTTCATAAGTGGGCGTACAGAAGAATAGCTGAGCATTTAAATTGTTCTGTTAAGAAACTTTTTAATGCAATTGATCATCATAAAACACATGGAACTGTTGAAAATGTTCTTAGAAAGGGTCGGCCAAGAAAAACCTCTCCCAGAGAAGATACACTAATCGTTCGTGTAGCTAAAAAAGTAAACCCAAGGCTCCAACCAGATTAAAAATGATTTTTTTCGCCTGATGACACGAGAAACATCTCGTCAAGACTGATACGCCGAAGATTAGTGGAAGCTAAATTGTTTGGAAGAATCTCTCGAAAGGTACCGATTCTTACCAAGCAACACCGAGAGAAGCGATTATTATTCGTTAAAAAATATGTTAATTGGACGGTAAGAGAATGGAAAAAAGTGTTATTTACAGATGAAACAAAAATAAATATGGTAAATTCCGATTGTAAGCGCTATGTTAGACGTCCACGACTGGCTAGCAAATAGTCCGGATTGAGACGCGATAGAAAATCTCTTGCATATTGTTAAAAAAAGAAAGTCTCAAACAAACGTAACACCAGTCAAAACCAACTATATGAAGCATTTGTTGAAGCATGGAATTCAATCCCCCCAGAAAAATTATGAAATTCATTGAATCAATGCCACGTCGTTGCAGTGCTGTTATTGAAAATAAGGGATACGCCACTAAATATTAATAAAAACTATTGGTAGGCTGTGGATAGTAGGTATGTCGTAAATAACAATATTATTTACTAATACTTAAAAAAATATTGTTTTTTATACTTTTTTGTTGTTTCTAATTAATTGACCATTATTGTTCATACCTCAAAGCTTTAAAAAAATAAGATCTATATTGCTTTTCTATTAAATGATAAATCGTTGAAAATATTGTTGTCCTATTTATTGTTTAATTTCAAAATAAAAAAGATTGCGGTGAAGTATCTTAAATAATGTCAAGGACATTTGGTAGTGTTTCTAATTATACGACCACCACTATATATATATATATATATATATATATATATATATATATATATATACATATATATACTCGTATATCTGGTTAACATATATATACCACCTTGGCCGAAATCAACCAGGCGGACATCATCGTTGTCAAATATTGTGTAACTTGTATTTGATTAAGTAATAGTAAGTTAAAGGTGTTATGAAATCTATCGTCCTGCTCAGTGACATAGTTAATGTATGATGTATCACTTCCGACAGTTGTCAGAAGCTGTAATCTACAGTACAATAGATAAAATGCATTTCGTAAGCATCTTCACAACATCCCGAGTCGCTTGTGAAACAGATAACTTTAGTGATAAATATTAATTTGACAAGTTTCAAGGATTTTACAGAAATTAATTCTAGTAAAGTCCGATGTTTCGAATGCTTTACAGTACTCTTAACAAATTTGACACTAGAGTGTCAAATTATCAACAAAATTCAACTCAAACCATACGAGTATATGTGTCCATTCCGTCTGAACGTGAATTCAATCTTAATTATCAGTCTTAATTTTTTAAAAAAAGCATTTTCATTTTATAGTACTTAAAGCCCTATAGGTTATATAAAATAAAATGCTTTTTCTTTTAGTGCGATTTTTTTTCGTCGCTGAATAAATATAAAATACTCATTTCGTTGAGTATGAAATGTCATTAAAAATCATCATCTCAAAGCCCAAGTGGTTTTGGATTTAACATTAATCCAAGACTAAAATGTTAGTTACGCTTATTGTCATAAATATATACTGTCGAACATACCTTAGCTAGTAGCAGATGCAACTCTAGCTCGACGAAGCGTTTGCCGGGGCACATGCGGCGACCACGGCCGAAGGGCGCGACGAGGACAGGCGCGTGGGGCTCACAGCCACCTGCCCATCGTTCCGGCAGAAACTCATGCGCACGGAAGAAATTCTCCTCGCGTCGGCACGCAGCCCCCGTGTGCGCGAGCACAAATGTCTACAAATTAATTGTGTATAAGGATATTTTTTGGAAATTAGTTTTATTTAAAAGTAATAGCAATATTAATGGCATTATTATGTTCCATACAAGATGTTACACAACTATAAATAAATTCTGTCAAATGAAATTTCGTATATCGTACCCAACACTATTACGCAATTAGCTCTTCAGATAAACTTAAGTAGTAACTGGCCGGCCAAATAGCTCAACCCTTAGGAAAAGAAAGATTCTGGAGTGTCAGATATCTTGCGGGATGCCGATGAATGTCGATATTCTATCGTTTTCAAAATACATCCATTTTGATAAAAAAAATGCTATGATAATTTTATGAACGTAAAAAAACATGCTATTTGCGAGTAATTAAACTTACACCAAGGTGAACATGAACAGATAATTAAAAAACATCGACAGAATAATATACTTAAACACTGAGTATCTACTCACCCCAGCTGGTAGCCGATGATCACCAATAGTCAACGGTGCATCCAGCAGCCGAGCGAGGAACGGAGCGGTGGGCAGCAGCCTGAACGCCTCTTTGGTAGCTGCGCCTATTGACGGTGCTGCTGCCAATTCCTCCAAACACAGCCGTCTGCAAGACGGCAGCTCCGAACGAATCTTTTCTTGCCAGTCCGGTCGTCCACTTAGAAGATATAGCAGAAACACTAGGCTGTTTGCCAACTGTTAAAAAAACCAAAAATGCTTTAGTCATAAAAATACAAAAGTTCTATATACTCACTACCTAACAAAGGAATATATCCTTCGCTGTGTATACATAATACATACATCCATCCCGTTTTCTAAACAAAAAATGTACTTAATCGAATGACGAAATTTCCATCACTGCATGAGAGCAAAACTTCAAACGCATTGGACACCTGGTGCTGTGTTGTAACCAATTAAAATTGGTCTTTTCACTAAGACATAAAGGTGTAACAAAAATAAAGGTTGGATATTTTCCACGAGCTTTACTGCAAAATACAATTACACTGAATTCCAAACAGCTAAAGAAAAGAATTTTGTATTTATATTGTAGTTACATATATTTCGGTTCTTAAGAATAATTTTCATTTTCACTTGTTTGAAACTATGAATGTGTCGCTTCATGAAACCCGATATCAGAGTTGCGTTACCAACTATTTTATTATTATGCAAAGCATACTTTAATCTGATACTTCCACCAGGTATGATCTTCTCCATGTTATTTATGCCCTAGGTCCTCAATTTTCAACAGTTCAAAATATTGACAATAGGAAATAGACCACTTGCATAAATCAAAACGATAAGAAAACTCCAAACCCAAATGCATACCAGCTTCCATTCTTACCGTTTCAATGCCAGCGGTGATAAAGTCGATGACGGCGGCTTTCTTGTCCCTCGTGTCAAGTTCAGGGTTGGCGAGGATATTTTGGAAGATCTCGCGCATGCCATCATCCAGGGCAGTTCCGGTGTTGCGGGACATCGCCTCATCCATTAGCTCCGATATTATCCTGCCGGGCAATGTTATTTTTGGTAAAGTGAGACTATTATACAGATGTAACTTGCGCAACCTTTCATGACCACAGAAGAGTTACGTTGTACATAAAAAGGAAGAATTATAGTTTTTACCAAGCAAAACATATTTTAACTTATAATGACTTGGTATTTGAATTTTAACAAACAGCGATGCTGTTTGTTAAAATTCATTCAAAAATTAAGAATAATTGATTATTATTTTTTTATTTTGTATTAAAAACTGTTACTTAACTTAGAGTAATTATCATTATTACATTTTCAATCTAAAGTGAATCGGGACAAATGTTTATTAATTTCTTTTAGTTGTTAGTTAAGATCTAAACTTAATAAACAACGTGAGTTGAGGTTGAAACTTGATTCCAGTCTTTCTTATTTATTTAATATGTACAATTATGTACTTACATGTGTATAGTTTCCTCACTCCTCACGAAGGTCTTGTACAAGTTGGTTGGGGCAAACTTCCAGAGTGGCGCGCCGTAGTAAGAATCCCTTTGGGCCCTAAAGTGAGCTTTAACTGCCGAAGCCAACGCCGCCGCTCGCCCCGACATCCAACGCTCCAAGAAACCCAATCTCGTGCCTAGCATCAGTCCGCATACAGCTATAAATTAAAAGTAAGTTTTTTTTTTTATAGAATATAGGGGACAATTGAGCACACTTAAATGATGTGATGACATCTATATCCATCCTCGACAAAGATTCAATACGCACACGCATTGTCTTCACTGAGGACTGAGATGGAATGCATACAATGGCGACTCCCTAATCCCTGCACTCACTACACCAAACAGGAACGGTATGCTGCTATTTACAGTGGTATTTTGTAAGGATTTGGTTCTTCCCCGGTCTTAGCCGACACATTCATGCTGCAGCTAGAAACATCCTGCAAAGTGACTCCATCTCTATTAAAATCGATACTTTATTATTTGTACATATTCTAATGAATTACAAGACAAGGCATCCGTACCAAAATATTGAAACTACAAATACCTCGCGAATTGCCTGTACACGAAATACGCACGCGATTAAAAATCGTCGTTTCATTATGCCACGTTATCGGATTCGCACTGTTATAAGTTTAGCCAGAGTTCAAAAGTTGTCATTGCGAACTTTAATCCAATCGAATCGATAAAGAGCTATCGGAAAATGATGGTTACGTGGAACGAAGACAATGATAAAAAAGTTGAAAAACTAAGTAAAGTAATTGTTTTTATACTTTTTTGCACAAGATATATATACATTGGAAAAACGGGCGTCAATAAAAATACGTTTTAATTTTGAAAAATATGAGTTGTAATAAAATATATATTAATTGATAATATATTTTTTCTCTAACTCACAAAAATCCTGAGGCTTTGTTTTGCGGAATAAACAGGAATGCCAACCGGTTTTCATATCTACAATAAAATGTATAAGACGTAGAAATAACTTGTTAACGATTACGATGTTACGGGTTTTTATTACAATTTAATTTATAAATGTATTTATTGTACATGGTAACTCAAAACTAGTCATAGTCGGCCTTAGTTGCAACATTATTATGACGAAGTCCTCTTGGTCGACTTCGATCACCGTGAATTCTTCTGATTGTTATAGATCACAACTGTGATGTGCAAATACATTAAAGTGCCGTTAGCATTGGCGCTCACACAGAGATGACCTTGTAATCCCTCACTTATTAAAGTATTACGAGCGCAATGTGATTGCGGAGGCTTTGGATACAGGGGCATGGTGCGCAACATATCTAGCCGAGAAACAATATTTATAAGGGGAATCCAACACTGACAACTATTTCACGTGGCCCTTTAAATCTTTATTTATATTATGAAAAGTATTTGGAAATAATTAAACAATAACAAAAAGAAATAAAAAGTATTTCACTAACACATTGTACCTTTTAGTTACCATGTTATCGGTTTTCATTCACAAGGTACACAATGATAGCTCATATTATAAAAAATACTGGTAACAAAACTATTTTCGATGAAAGGCTTGAAAACAATTTTAAATTAATATTATTAGTCTACTTTTGGGTGTCGTATGTGTAATCTAATATAAAAATTACAACTTCTCTGCTTTTTTTTCGGCCTGATGTCGGCTGTTAGCCAGAGGTATAGTTTCACCGGGTTAAGAGGTGACCGAGCGCTTATGGCTCTGCCGAGACCTCTATTAGTGGGTAACCAGCACAAGGGCTCCCGAGAGGGAGCCTCAGCTTGGACCCTTACCGTGTTCCGCGAGAACGTTTGACTCGAGAGTGCCCGAGAGGGACGAATCTCGGCTCGGTCAGTTGCTTCTGACTAAGAAAACTTCTCTGCACTTTCTCCAAGTAATAGTCAAGAATCTTGCTGGGCGAGCAAGGAAACCATAACCCACTACACTAGTTATTTTGCAGATGAGCACTGTATTATATTATAAAAAAATAAAAGTGTGTTATAGAAGGTTTCAATTGGGATTGGAAAAATTTGGAAAGACACACTGTCTCCCCGACATTACACAAAAAATATAAATATAAATCTGCTTTTTTTAAATTATCATGTACTAATTTAATATTTTTAATAACGAAGTGCATTGTTCCATTGAAACCTGATCCTTTAAAATAAATATATTCCACTCGAGAATATCTCTACGTATATGGTAAAACAAGTTTAAGAATAAATGAATAAAGGATACCCGATTTTGGGGCTACAGGACGAAACAAAGTTACAAAGACTAGCTGCGGTAACCCTTTGTTTTGCCAACTTCAAAAAGGAGGTTCTATGTACAAGCTTGTGTATGCTGTGGATGTTTACAAAAACTGCCGAACCTATTTACATAATTCTTTCATCGACGCCATCTACTCGTATATACTTCCATATAATATTTTTATAAACAAAGTTGTATTTAAACTATGTGTCTAATATTTGTTGTATTAAAATACCATTCTTTTAAATACATTTTGCCATAATCGATACGTTCACTAATTTAATTTGATCATTGTTTCTTCAAAGGACAAGTTCGATACTCAAGTTCGGTCTACCCTCTATTATAGTGTTATCGCTCGTAACTCTTGGGACATTACGAGCACGATATCTCGTTAACTAGGACCTAGGTTGGCCATACGATTCGAAACTAGATGGACAATCCATATAATTAAAAATGAAACCACTAAAAGCTCATTTATTTAATAATAAAAAAATCGGGTATTTTATAAATGTTTATTTGAATACATCACATGAAATTTAGGATTCGGTGTCGTGTTTATGAGAAGTAATAACTAGAAGTAACTCGACTGACTACAGTTATAAAAATAGATACCTCTACCCTGGAGTCCTGCCCTACTTTCAGTAGCAAATAACTGAAGCACTGGAATACTGACCTAATCTAACTCTTACAATTTGCGGAATATTTTACAATAATAAAGCTTATTTCTACACAATTTCTACACATTGCTACAAATACCGCTGTGTTTGTGACAATGGATAATTTGCGATGAGCTCCGTTTTCTTGGTTACCGTAATCAAAGCTGTCATAACTTCACCCGTCGATAAGCGGTGCGGTATCATAATGCACTTCTAATGTTGCATTCCACGCAGCTGGCAACCGATGCGATGCGGGTGCATTACGAGCTATTTTCTACGATATCTGACCTACATTACACACACTTATCTCAGACAGCGCGTCATATTTTCGTCATTGAACGGGTATTACTTGATTTATGTGTTCTAACAAACAACTAAATGACGTCTTATCTATCTATAACTTTACGATTAATTGAAGGAGAGCTGTTTTATGAAATTGGTCACGGCATCCGTTAGTCTTGTGTACAGAGCAATTGCGTAGTAAAAACCAAAGAAATCTATATGTGTATATATATATATATATCCTACTCCTGGAATTAGACCTCCTTTCTTGAAGAATATTGGAGCATTGTCCACCCACCAATCGGCACCACTACGGATTGGTGGCTTCGAGTCTACAAAATATTTTTTTTTACTTTTTCCTTAGACACGCTGTTTCTGCTTTGTACTTGGTGAAGAAACACTTAACGTTGCAATAATCAATTTAAATGGTGCCGATAGCGGTGATCGGAACTCTGGCGTACCTAGTATCAAAGAGAGTAAGCACAAACAGTACAACAACTCGGTAGAGACACACTGAAGTAAATTACTACCTGTTGTGTAAACTTACTGATCGTTACAATTTTTTTTTTCTTTTTTGAAATAATATGTGAAATCTTTAGTTACGGCGGGGTCATCAAACATATGAAACAATAAATTGAAAAAACCATGAAATAGCAGGTACGTTAAAACGAACCTCATACTCGTAGAATGATCTTTGGCGTAAAATTATTATATTTAATACAGGTATCGTATTCGTTTTAAATTATAAAACACTTTAAATAGCAGACACCTCGTAACATTCTTGTCATTGCGACGAATTGCTGGGAGGTCAAAAAATATCCAATACGAAATAAATACCTAGACAGATACTATACAAAGAATTTCAAATAGAACTTTTTTCTTAAAAAGAATGTAGTGAGTGAGGGTTAAAGAACAATTATCGACGAATTATTATTCCATTCGACACCCTAAAATTACATTAATGGGGTATAATAAAGGAACAGGAATATGAGATAGCAGCAACCCTTTTTAAAATTTCTCAAGGTTGTCCACTTTTAGCAAAGGGCTACGCGATGTTTGTTTTTTTGGACTTTTTTATATTATACTTACATTTGAAAGGATTTTTTTATTATTTTATATTTATTGCCGGGTGACGACGTGGGCTAAATATCAAGCTACCGAATCACCATCGTAGGGTCTTGTATGAAAACAAAAATATTTTGTTTAAGATGGGAGACTTACTACTGTCTTATTGTATTATGTGTAATATGGGATTTTAACAGATATGGTGAAGTAAAACATCTTGCATGTCTAAGAAATAATTTAAAAAAATATGTCAAAGACATGAAGCCAACCCGCAGTGTAGCCAGGTGGCGTATAATGCTCCAACATCCTCTCTAGTGTGGAGGATAATGCCCAACAGTGGGGTTTATATATATAGGTTGTTTATTACTTGATAAATTTTTTGCAGTGCTTTCCCTGCACCTACAGGTGAGGTATACTTCATTTCTATAACACATCGCAGAAGGGTATTCTGAAGCAAAATGTATACGTACGGACAACAACCTAACGATTTGTCTTATTCATGAAATTTAGTCTTGTTACTTTTAATGAACCTTAATATATGTATGTCGCGGCCAAAACCTAGTGCTTGATTAATTAAATGGGTTTGCATTGTGAAATAAAAATAAACATTTAAATAAACAAAAAAGCACTATCTCGCGGCGTGGTATCGGCCCAGTAAATTAATTACTGTAGCATTGACTGGGCAAAGGTCCCTCTCATTGAAATTATTTTGTTTTATGAGAGGTAATTGGCATTATCGCAATTGCACGTAGATATTTCATTCATATTAACACTCGTTAATAAACCAGTGTTATCGTCCACATATTTACCTAGTTATGTCAACTCATTCCTTATTATTCGCTTGCAGTTTAAACAGAGAGCATTAAAGACTTACAAAACCTCTTGATGAATGCAAAAGAGGGCAATCATGAAATGATTATTATTATTATTATATTTATTAAGATTATTATATTGATATATTATTGGCTGAGAGCTATTAATGTCCTGTCGGGTTGATTTCGACCATGACGTCGTCTCCCGGTTGTAATAACTTTAACAATTGACAATACTTAGGCGGGATTTATTCAGCATCGTTCTTCCCTAGTTATAAAGCTAAGATGTTTAAACAATTCCATTTTAGATCTCTGAGTGGTCTCTAATAGGTCCATGAAATGGTTATCTGGCTATTACCAGATGAACCTGAACTGCGCGGGATATTTTAGTATTTCAGTACCGCAAGCACAGAGTTAAACAACAATGCAAAAAGGTGGGAGCGAGGTTTACATGGAGTGTCAGAAACACGGGATATACATAAACATGTGAACAAATATTATTTCTAGGATGGGAACCGAAGCAAACCCATTGCAAAAAGCAAAATCAATATGGGTTGGATTACGTTGTAATCGTTTGCTGGCATATAAGGTATGTAATAGAATACGACAGAACACTATAATTTAGTGCGTACTCTGTTCAGCGATTTAGATAAATAGATTAAAATTTGAATATCTGGTTATTGAGATAAAAAAAACGCGTTACTTTAGTAAGCACAGACGATTTATACTTGCTATGCATATATCTATTCCAATTACGTAAATAACGTAAAAATGGTAAAAGACTACCATTTTTTTATGTATATATAAATTCCTTCTTGAAAATGAATGGGTCTAATATAAAAAAATAAAGTTCTCAAAACCTAATAATATCATAGAAAAAAAAAGTTATCGCTGAGTACTTTCAATAGCTTATGTTATGAAGGAATCCAGCAAAACCGGAAACTCAATAATAGTCAATTTCTTCTAATATATTTATTTTTCTACGAAATATTAGAAACTTATATCTTTTGTATATCACCGGATGTACACATCCTGGCCTTATATTAAATGTTTAAGCAATTGGCCTTGTCCTTGTATTCATTTAATATCTAAGGCTTTTAATATTTCGTCTGTACACCCAAACAAAACGGAAGCTATACGAAGCTATACCTAAAAGTAATTATGTATATGTCCCTTTTGTTTCAACTTTTTGGAGGGGACAAAACTTGAAATTGCTTCCCTCGACCTTGAATGTTCAACGGCAGGTGCAGTCCGTACTGCGAAAATGTTTTGAACACGGGGACTTCCAAAAAGACCCCTTTTCACATATTTGATGGGATCGGACTGCGGGTATGATGATTTATTGAAAAGCGATGTTATTTTTATTATTGACACCTATTTTTCGTACAAATTTCTAACGTCTGTTTAAAAATAAGATTTTTTTTAAATATATATATTTAAATATATATATATATCTATTTATATATACCGAAACAGCAATTTATGCTGCTATTTTACGCTGGTATTCTACGAGGACCTTGCCCGGTCAAGCCAGCCTATTCTAACTGCGACTTAGAATATTAAGCAATAGTTGTTTAAACGCTTGGGTATTAACTAACAGTACAAAATATATGTACTATTTAAATGTTAAAAATATAAAATGTTATTTATTATATTTTGAAAAATATATATATATATATATAACATAAATTGCCTACAACGTATAGAACTGGTATGCAAGTCACTCCATGAGGCGTCGATTACGTTGCGAAGTATACACTAGAAAATTTAAAATTATCCACGCTTTTGACGGCGAAAACAAGTATCCATATATGTTTATTGACAGCGTTGAATCATCTAATATTTTATTCCGTGAGAACGCGGAATAACGCTAACATATAAAAAGTTTACAGATTTGGGCTGAGATAAAAAATGTTGCCTTGAAAACGAAATAGTCATGAACAAAACAGCATGTACAATCCTTGTATTATATGTATAGAATGACAAGAATCGCCGCGTTAAACAATGTTTGGAATAGATTATCGACTTTGTTAGTGTGGCGTGAAACATTTTGTCATGCTGAGCTAGTAATTTTTAGACAATAAGAAGAAAATCATTCAATCATTATATATGTATAACTTGACCCGAATTGGATCTGCCTTTTCAGTTTAGGTAATATACAACACATTTATAAATTATACATAAAAGCAAAATTTTTAGAAATCATATCAGTCAACGCCTAATGGAAACAGACGGACAATCATGCTGAATATTTCAGTATATCTTTTTTCGTGATAGTGATGTCTTCTATTTAACTGTTGTTATTTCATTGTTGTGATAGTATCCGCAGGATATCGTCACTCTATTTTATAGGTAAAATTAATATATCTCTCATTTTCACGGTTGCGCGTCTAAACAAGGCCGCTGTTTATATATTTATCTTATAGCATCAAGATTTCAGATAGCCAACCTCATAAAAATATTGTATATACGATAATCTATTCCGTCTAGACGCAAAGCAATTACAGCCTCGCGGAGGGAAGATATGTAAGTTTAGACATTCATAATCTAAACAGATTTTTATTCTCATAAATTGCTGAAATAAATCGTATTACTTTGGAAGGGTATTAAGTTTGCGCATTGTACAGTGTTATATGAAACTTCATTTATTTAACTTTTATGTGCACACAATAAATGTATACAAGAAAACCAAACTAAGAAAAGTATATGTAAAGGCGTCAATAGCCTAACGGTTTAGGGTGCGGTCTGCGAAACTTAAGGTCGTAGGTTCGAATCTGCCATTCGACTATTGTCGTGGACCATCTCCTAGCATAAGAATTTTCAGCTTAGTTGGAGTGGTTAACCATTAATTAGAAATGTTAAAAGCATTGCTAATATACTTATAAAAAAAAGAGGCGAAGCTTTATTTACAATAAAAATCTCTTGAATATAAGAAATATAGTATTCACAAAAAAAAAAAAAAATGGAGTAATGTTATGGGTGACAAGGGTGACGAGCTAGCTCATAGTCTAATAAACCTTCATTCAGCTCCAACATAGATTCAGGATGCTGAGAGACCGCAGAGAACTGAGGGGGATGAGCTGCTTTGCTCATCCCGTTAATGGAGATTCCGGAGACAAACGGCAATAATAATCGAATCACGTCATCATATCTCCCTCACGACTTAATACAATAAAACCCACTACACATACGCTTACACTTTTACGCAATGAGTCAGCGCTCAAGATTGGTGGATCTACGTGCAATTCGATTTGCACTAAACGAAACTAAATTTAATATGCTATAGAAAAAAATATTACCAACTTGTACAATATTTTATCAGAAAGTTAGGTTAAGAATGGTCGAGCTACCCTATAGCTTTAACGAGTTGACTTGAATGGATCAGATTGACCACGGAAGGCCTACGTACAGAACAACAGGATACAATAAATAGTTTGTAGTTAGTCGCCAAATAATACATATTTACTTTTTCATTATCTAACCCTAAAGTTTTCGGTTAGAGTTATGTTATTTTAGTATATATCTCAACAATACATCAAAACAATAGATACATACAAAATATCTTTAATACAGTTGTAAATAAACGCGAAGTTACTTGGACATTTTTTGAATAAAATTTACAATAAATATTATTAAGATTTATTGTAATGAAATAAAACTATGACTAGACCTCTTAATAGTAACCGATTTCCTAGAAAAAGTTTGTTGCCATAATAATATATTATGTACATCTGAATGTTCTACCTAGCTCCCGATATGTACCGTAATAATCGGGTATTACGGTAATATCAGTACATTAGAAGCGATCTCGATCTATGCATATTCAGTGGATACTCGATCTTGGTTTGGTCTAGACTAACTGCGGTCGTTACATCCCCTTTGCTTTTCCTTAGCTGTTATTGTTTATTTAAAGTTATTAAGTTTCAAAGAATGATGAGATAAAATTATCGAATAGTTGGTTATTTTGTCTTATAAAAATGAAACATCCCTTTGCTAAATCGATTTAATACTACTGTATACCGTTATAGATTCTATCCATGAAGGCAGTTCTCGCTATTTTTCATGCGGGGCACCGGGTGCGAAGCCTGAGCATCAGCTCAACTCAGTATCAGTAACGTGTTGACCACGACTCAATGCTAACGATTATTTTGGTTCACATCATTGGGCGCCAAGATTTATGGTGAAAGTTGCTATAAGTACATATTAACAATTTTCTTAGTAATGCCTAAAAGAAAATAAGCTAATAATTTATGATTTAGTAATCAAATGTCAATGATCAATGACGTATCCGAACCTTGATTTAGATTTTAGTTTTATTATAAATATATATGTTAAATATATGTTTTATTATATCTTGATATTTTAATTAACGTTATCAAAAAAAAAATAATAGTCAATATTAATTAACAATCAAAAAATGTTTATTAACATTGGTGTCATTATAATTCATTATTTCTTTTTAATATATAAACAAACTATCATTCTGGTATTCCAATGCTGAAATAAACTAAAACCTATTTGAAAATGTGTAAAAAGTGTGGAAGAAAAAAGTTAAAAGAAAAAGTTTAAAATTGTAATAATTAACGAAAAAAATATTGAAGTAGAGCATTTTCTGTATTAATTCGGTAATTTATTTACAGTGTGAGTATTCACACTTACATAAATTATTTTTAAACTTTTTATTATTATATATTTTATTAAGGCGCACCTTCGTGAATTAAAGTATTTATAACTAATCTATTATTTTGGTTCAAATCTTAGCCGCCTTTTTGTTTCCGTGCTCCGTGTCCCTAACACTGCATTAGAACTTTCTGCCGGATGGCATTCTAGATATGTACAAATTGGTTTTTTTTTGTTTAATTCAATGTAAATGAAAGGAAAGTTAATTGAATGCAATTGGATACATTCAAGAATGCGGTTAGTTGAAATTTAATTGATATCTTATATTTTGAAGTGTAATAAACAAATCGAATTATCTTATTTAGACCTTCATTTTTATTCGCAGCATTAAATAATAATAGTCATTGAGACTCAACATCTTATCTATGCCTAAATTAAATAATTTTAAAATACTCTAGTTTAGAATAATGTCAACAAATTACTCGACGATATATGGGACATATGAGGCCGCTTTTGCTTTGAAAGTTATCTCTAAAATATTTACCGAATAATGTAGTAACACAACAAGAATCAGCTATATCAATTATAATAAAGAAACATACAGCTTACATTCAAGTCCCATCCTGTTGGTGAGCTGATCGAAGCCAAAGACGATGCCATCGGGCCGCCGACAGGATTGCAGCAAATTGATGAAGTCGTCGCAAATACTGTTTAACTCCGGAAGAAAGCCTTGCATTGTTTGAGGACTGGTTATTTGGGAGGTAAGGTTACGCCGAAGGTGGAACCAACTCTCACCTTGTCTGCAAATAAGAGACCAATTTTACAAAAGTGTTTATCCAACATATTATATACAACTATTATATAATATTACCGATTAATATTAAGAATAACAGTATGACGCTCATGTCACACTTTACCAAATTTTCTTCGCAAACGTTGTCTTGATAATTTCAAGCTTTTAATATACTAAAAGCTATAAAGATATAAATTAAAGCTTAATTAACATATGATTTATCTAATTTTATAATGTTTCACTACACATATTTGTCAACCAGACAAAGGTTAAACTCAAATATTAATTATTTGTATAAATAAACAATATAATCAAATGTATGTGAACGCATATACCGAATTACAAATATTCCTCTTAAATTTGTTCTTATCATGATGCCCTTAAGCATATAAGGGCAAGCTTACTATAATAAATATAACAAACATTACTATTAGCACAACTAGTATAAAATATAATCGCATAGCCTCACCCGTCCATAAGTATGTACGTACTAACCAAGCAGACTACGGAGTAGATTTTCTTCTTGTAAGAGAATAAATTATTATTATTCTTTAATCATTCGTCTTATAGGTCTCGATTCTATCTGGGATCGGAGCAGTACGCACGTCCTTCACCCATAAATTTCACATCCACTTCCACTACTTCCATAATCCTATTATGTTATATATATATATATATGTATATATATCCTATTCTTTTATACAAATAAAATATTAGTTTATATGTAAACACAAAAACAGTAAGGCAGTTTTAATAATTTGATTAGTCTATTTATTTATTAGCGATAGGTATGTGGGTAATATTGATGGACCGTTTATATGACACTAATTATTTTAAGCACAGCTTCTAGTAAAGCATGTTCTTATATAATATGAATTAAAAGTTGACTTGCTTCAGTCTAACACGTAAACCCTACATTACCACACGCGTCGTTTTTACTTTCACAAAAACCAAAAATGCTTACGCGACCGTTAATTTGATCCCATGTGCGTGATTATTATCGACTTGTTCATAATACAATTGCGAAAATGTCTGCCTATTTACAGTGTAAATACTAAGTACACAATAGCACCTTATCGCACGAACGGAGTCATTGTTATGGTTATTTTATTGTTCACAATTTGGGCATAGCGCAGCAGGAAGTCATGTAGTTAGGTATTCGGGACATCATAAAAAAAAACTAGTCGAGCTCCGACGGTTCGAGGTTTTGAGACCTACGTGACCGGCAAATAAAGCCTCGTTAAAATATCAATGTTCGCGGTATGGTCCTACATCATTTGTGTCTTACGAAATATTTCGCATTTTTGAAACGACAAAATTTGAATATTTCTTTTATTTTTAAGAAACCTCTTGACATAGACGTTACTTGATGTTCGATGCAACAGAATAAAAAGTATTTAGTTGTCTATTCTTTTCTATTACAGAATCATGCATAGAAGTTGATCGCAAAAACGTGTTTCAAGTATATTTATCCCTCCCTATTTCCTCTAATCACGCTGAAATAGCTGCCTACTATATGAAACCGCATGCGATCCTAATAACAGGTTTCTAGGTTACCCACTGTATGTTTATATGTTACAATTGATACGATATTATGATTAGTTCCACTGAGGAAATCAAACATTAATGTATGATTACGCAAAAAGAGGTTATATGATTTTAACGTCATAGCGTTTAACCGCTAAATGTACCGTAATATTGTGTGCTACCGTAATACTATTCAGTTCGACTTTGTTTTACTATAAACTGTGCGTGACTTTGTATACATAAACTTTTATTTTTTATTACATTGAGAGTAACAAACGACCACACAGTTCTCCTGATGGCAAGTGATTCCTACGGCCCATTACATCTACACTCATCCTTGACAAAGAATCATACTGCAGATGCGTTGTCACCCGTGAGGAATGAGATGAAATGCTTCGTTACCTAGTAGTTGTTTATAGTAAATAAGCTCTGTTGTTTACATTCCAATTAGGTTAGCGTGAGATAGCAAATACTAAACTCTCTTATTACAAATGTTACAGAATAATATAACAAATGTATATATTATTTGTAAAAATCATAACCAGTAATTAAATTTCATATGAGTTATTCATAGTTACTATTAAACTAATAAAGCACTTCAACTTTTAAAAAGTTTGGGACTAATACACTCTACACTACATCTGGATGGTTGGCAATCCACCATAATGCGGTTTACGCGTACAACTAATCTGTGAAATCAGCTGTCGCCAGCGGTATTACTGAACCGATATGGCTTAGGGACCTTCAAAAAAAGTGCCTACATGTTTCATAAAGACCTGCGACTTCTCTGGTGTTAACCACATACCATCAGGAGGTGAGCTTCGTGCTCGTATGCCAACTATTCTTTTAAAAAAAAATACTTTCCAATACTTTATAAAAAGTTGCTAAGTTTCAAAAGTACTTTCACCTATCACGGACCTCTGTTTAAACATTGCTAATAAAAACGGACTTAGAAGCATACGTTTTTTATCCACAAATGTGCTGCGGCAAAAAATAACACTTATCATTTATGATACACTGACGGCCTGGTCTTCTTCGCTCCCGGCCTAATGACGTAACTATCTAATATATAACTTTTAAACAGTATATTAATATTCACAGACTAATAAAAGCAGACTAAGAATAAGTAAAAATGGAGTTATTGTAAATTACAATAATTAAATTTGAGGGGGCGTAGTTTATTGCCGTACGACTTCATTTTCGATGTCTTTAAAGACTATTTCTATATTGGATTTCTTTTTCTATTCACTTGATTATATTCAAAGTCCACTGCTGAACAAAATTCTCATACACGTAATTAAATCAAATATTGCCAAGCTTCTCTAGGGTACTTGCAGTAACGGACGTAACTTACTACCTGTTCTCGGTCTTACCTTTACGAATAAAGAAAAGACAGTACACGCCTGTATTCTCTTTTGGGCTACGCAGAACCTCAAGGCCACACAACACTTCACGAACGCTTTTGCTAAATTCGCGAATCCTTGTCAAAAGTAATTTGGTACAGGAATTACAGCATACTGGGAAGACAAGCGGTTGAAATATTTGACTTACTTCCCCGGATAGTAAAGATACGTATTTTTCAAAAAATATTTTTTTTATTATCATTTACAAAACAGCCGTATGCTAATTCAGTGTCTCAGAGGTCGCTTTTAATTAGCGCGAGAAAACCGAGTTCGAACGATCATGCCGGTCACGAATGAAATTAAGTTCATTGCAATTTTAAGTACTAGTTTACCAAATGCTACATGTCCATAAATTATTAAGGAAATATATACCTATTTCTAAAACATCTTTAGTCTGCCAATCCGCAGTGCATTTGTGTGCGAACTATGCTCTAAAACCCTAGTCTATGGGCGCACCTTAACAAATATACTAAATTTCATCCATGCACAAAACACATTAATAATTACATATAAATGTGTAAATAGGCATACATATGTATGTATGTCCACGCATTTCTCGGAACCAATAAATCTGATTGTGATAATTATTATATAATGATTGCAGTAAATATAATGTAAGTAAAATAAAAATCGGTTTAATAGTTTAAAATATATCGTTAATACTATTTATATATATATATATATGTATATATATATATATATATGTATATATATATATATATATATATATATAAATATATAAATATATATACATATATATATATATATATATATATATATATATAACTATTAACAGACCCTTTCATAGTTATGTTTTGCATGATGCT
This sequence comes from Teinopalpus imperialis, assembly GCA_029286865.1. NCBI lineage: Eukaryota > Metazoa > Arthropoda > Insecta > Lepidoptera > Papilionidae > Teinopalpus > Teinopalpus imperialis. The sequence goes on from JAGSMU010000017.1 coordinate 6,619,371, forward strand.
TGCTTGCTATGTTCGTTGAAATCCTACGTACTTTTTTTTCACACCTCAAGATACAAATTAATACTTAACAATCTATAAAAGGACCTGTCTATTCTGTTCATAAATGTTTGTGTACTTGCGTCTATTCCATGAAGTTGTTATTATTTTATTTTGTTTAAGCAAATTTATTTCTAACTAAATCAAAATCAAACAAGTGCTGGAACTATTTGTCTAAGAGCGAAAGCGGGCAAGTACCAGGGGGCAAGATTAGGGGAGCGGCCTGCAACCTTAATTTTGGTGCTATATTTTGAAATACGCCTCTTAAACACGTGGACCCACCATGCAGATGTTTAGGTATTATTAGAATATAAATTAATAGGCGAAGGTTACATTTAAAAGTTAATCTATTTGAGTTTAAAGACTTTATTTCGTCTGACCTGCTTATCGAATTTAATGATTTGTTGAGGGGAGTGTTTGTTGTTACTATATTTAGAATGTCTTGAGATTATATTAAAATTTATGGCCTTAACATTGGCCTTAATACTGTTTAAAGCTCTTTCATTTGACATTCGTAAATAAATTGATATCATTTGTTGATTGCAATTTTGTGTTGTCAAAAGCATTTTCTACCGATTGGGTCAGGATTTCACCAATTAAACATTGTAAAAAAACTTAAATGGTGATAGCTTCTAGATCTGCGGAAGTATCCTGGACCTAAAGCATTTCTCAGTCATTTTTCACTTTTGTTAGTAACGATAAGCATATTATTTTAAATCACGATGGCTGGATGGCTAGATTAACTAGTGCTATGCTGTACAATAACGATAGAAAAAAAGTGTCACCACATATCTGCGAGTTGTAGTACATTCCTCTGAAAAAATATCCCCGAAAATTAGGTGGTAGTTGTTAAATATACAAGAAAATCCTGATTTAATGGATGTCATCGTCTACACTTATTGACGAGCCTGGAAAATATTAGATAACGGAAAATCCTCTCTACTAAAAAAGCGTTTATAGTGCCACTATATTGCTAGTGATCGCGTTAATATAGAAATGACATTAATATGATAGAGGGACCACAAACTTCACTCTTTGGTAGTAGCTATTAAGTTTTAAAAAGTAGAGCCAAATCGGGGGTAAGCAAGGGAAGAACTAAGCTTATACCAAACACTAGCACTAAATAATAGCATAATAATATTTCACTAGTCGAAGAAATAAATTGACACCGTAACTAAAAAAAAAAAATATTATAAAGTGACAAATAATCACATGTTCTTCCAACCATATACACCTACTTCCAACCTTAGTAAATATTCAAAATGCAGATCCATTATCCATCTCTGTGCACTGAGATGGAATGCATCGTTACCATTTAACTGGGTGTCCGGATCCTTTCATTCATCTTACAAAACACAAGAGTGTCATGTTGCTACTTCACAGCAGTATTCTTTTTCCTCGGTAGAGGCGACCCATTAATGTTGTAGCCAGAAAAACGCAGCCACCACTGTTAAAGCCTGAGGAATGACAGGGCAATGGTGTATCGAATCCTTATTGAGAATAGATGATAGGATTTCTATTGTTATATAGATGATCACTTACCCACAAGTGAATTGTATGGTTGCTGTCCATCCTATATTTATAAATAAGGCCTATATATTTATTAGAACATCAATTAGGTAACTTAAAAAAATAGTACATACAGTATATAATAATAGAAAAACAAAAATAGTTATGTATAGCATCAAGTAGGTTAAAAATTTGTATAATATGTATATTTCCTGAAAATAAATAAATAAAAGACGTAAATTTATATATATCATCACGATGGCTATGGTTTCGGCATATACTCGAAAATAAAATTAAAATATAATCATGACTCGTATGCTTAGAAAGGCATTTATGTATACTTCTTAACATAAGGCGTCTTAGCAACCAATTAAGGCTTTATAACACATTCAAGGAAACCAAGCTAAGTTTAAATCACAGTTAGAAAACGGCCATTGTATTTAACCTAGATTTTATCCGATCGATTAAACCAGTATAGCAAGTCTAGACTGGATAAACCTTATATATCTGGGACAAATTCATGTTCTACGGTATGAGCATATTACGGTATAATTAAGCTCGAAGTTCATCTACCGAAGAATTAAGTCGAAACTGCATAAATTTTCAAAAATTATGTATACTTTTCTCACGAATTAATTAGTCTATTCATATGGCTAAGCCTGTAAAATCCGTTCAATAGATTCGAGATTTTGGCGTGAAAATGGAAGGACGAGATAGCGGACTTTCTTTACAATTGTTTTTTAAATAAGAAATGATAGTAATGATATGACTTACAGCATAAATAAAAAAAACTCTCAAAACTTGCCCAAAATATATAATATTTATTGGTGGTACAAATAATATTAAATACTTTTACCACTACCTAAACAAGTTCACAGTATAGATTATATGATCATCGAAAAAGCTCAATACTTGGTAAAGGCTATATTTTTCCAAACCATATTTTACGAAACTATGTATTATAGTGCTTTAAGGTTGTTCCGAATCGGTAAGGGATTGCAACTTCAGCACTATAATATAATCACTAAAAGTAGAGTAGAGAGAGTAGAGAAGAGAGAAAGGGTAGTTTTTGAGTTGCCGTGTTGGGATGCGCATAATGGGAATGTAGAAACCATTATTACAATTTTGACTGTATATTTACTTAATTCATGAGAGCCGTGAGACGTGACATGACGAAACCGTTCCAACCACGTTGCCAGGACCAATGACGTTGTGAATTGCAATTTTGACCGTTAATTTACCATGGCGTAAAAAAATCCGCCAATATACAATGCTCCAAAATCCTCTTTAAAGAAAAAGCCCTCGCCCTGCATTTGAATCTGGATACATGGGCTGTTTCTAATCATGATATACGGCGAGCATATGTACCGCGAATAAATGTTTGTTTTGAAATACCCTTAATTACAGTAGTAAAAAGTAAACACTATAATAAAATAGATATAGAATAAAATGATATCAATAAAATAATACTTACTCATTAACCAGCCCCGTAGTAGCGTATCTGTCAGGCCGACTCCTGCGGTAGACCTGTACGATCTCGGTGGGCGGGCGGTAAGGTCTTTTCGGCGAGGTCCGTAGTATTGCTTCAAGGCCTGCCCTGTCGGCGATGGACACCACAGTGGCGCCGCCTGGCGTTATCTCCGCAAAAACCGGCCCGTACCGCCTGAACATGTCTGCGTGCAAATCTCTCATTGTGACGGCGAGGGTGCTGGTAAATTACAATCGAATAGCGCCATCTCGTCATTTAAAAAAGAATATTTTTTTCAATATCGAGGAGATGAGTTACTTTTCCAAGAAAGCAATAAATAAAAAAAGTTAATAATAAATTACATTCTTTGCTGTTATCAAATGCTGTTTTTGTTAGATTTAACCTAATATGTTTGAAGCCGAAAATCGAGCTGAGTGAGTCTAGAAGCTGCAGACAGATTATGATGAATAAATGAAACAGATAATATTTTTACGGGAATATAATTTGAAGTATTGTACACTTTTTGATAGAATTCGTATTGGATTCTAATTCTGATTACACCTTATGGTATCACTGGATGAATTTACAATTTAGATATATAATTGATACATTTAAATTACCATTTTCTCTTAATCTTGTGTCGGTAAGAACTTTTGGTATATATCTTAAAAAATAATGCAATTTTGGACCGTATATAATATTTTATTATATCAATATAATTAATCAAAAAACTATATATTAAAAGCATATGTGCACAAAACACACATATATTAATGTTACAATTACAAGAACAATCTTTTACGGATTTAATAACTTCATAATGCTAAAAACTTCACTGTTTAGGTGGCCATAATAAGAGCCATTTTAAATGTCATTTCACTGTCAAGTCATTCTTCTATATACTTTGTGACAATTGCAAAAAAAATCCGAATCCCATGAAAATTGATGCGAATCAGATAATTCTAAAAGTTTTGTCATATTTGAGAGAATTACTATATTATCCATAAAAGAGTACTACTCTTTTCTCTTCTATTTGTGTTAAATTGAAAAACCAAATTCTCTACTATTTTATTTCTATTTCATCTTTTATTCTTATATCTTCTAATCTTTATCAACAATAATAATAATGGTGAAGAAATTTGCTGCACAGCTAAGTTTGTAGCACTTACAAATTTTACATAATCCGATTGATAGTATTGAAATACCATTGACCATTGACATTATATCGTTACTTTATTAAATCCCTTATGAAAATTAAAATTTATACAGTACAGATTTAAATCATGTTATCCAAGTACCTTAATATCATATATATCTATGTATATATATATATATATATATATATATATATATATATATATATATTTACATATATATAGATATCGAACTTTTCTGATTTTATGACGTCTTCACTGTTTCTACAGTAACTCAACCACAAATTTAGACTAATTGATATTGTTTGTGAATATACCCAAGTAAACTTGGTTAATAATGACTCTAAAACACGTGTTTTCAGGAGCTAAATAATCCTAATTATTGAATAACGTATTGAATAACAATACGTAACGAAAGCAAAGTTATTAGTAATGATGACATTATAAAAATACTACGACTCTACCACCTGGCTCCAGCGCAGCGTTTGTCAATGTTTAAAAACAATAGATGTTTATTGTCCAATAACTTGAAATTAAACAAAAGAATGACTTCTTTAAATATTCGATACTAACAATAGAATGTGCAGATGTGCATTTCTTTTATTTATCTTATGGGATTTTATTACAATTGATGGATATTTATGTTGTTTATGTGCGGTCTTAAATTTTTGGCCAGCAGGGTATGTACCACATCATAACATAGGCCGCAAAATTGTTATTATTTTTATTTATTATTATTTATATATATATATGGGTATAGTACATGGGTATATGGGTACACTTGATAGATGTGGTAGGTATAGCTAAAATAATTTTATATCGCATCGTCTCCATATACGTTACCCGTAATACATAATACTGTTATATGTTTCTCTGTGACAGAACCATGCTATAGGGTCTTAAGGATCACAAGTTCTCAGAATGGTATAAAATATTGAAAAATCGCAATACGGCGCTACCGCGTTTCGTATGGTGAACGTTGGGAACCGGAGATCCAATCACTGCTGACGAAGCGAAGATCTTGAATCTTTGTTGATAATGGATGTACTATGTGTTAATGAGCGATAATCATAACTTACCAACATAATGAAATATATTCGTTTATCATATTCATTTGTATACATAAAAGGGTCTATAATTCATAGCTTTAAATATTTCTCCCGGTTTTAGAATAGGAGCAACAATTGATTATATCCATATTGTCTAATAAGCTTAAATTGTCAAGTTTAAATTGTATGACATATATTTTTAAAAGCTCTTCATGACCCTTAATATTATAATCATAAGTGTCTTTATGGTCTAACACAAAGTGGAACATTTAATATTATAAATTGTCCCACAATTGAGAAGATTGTATGGTGTCTCAACTATCTAATTTTCTTATTGCTTTTCTGATATCCGCAGTAGTAAAGGTACTTATACTCTTAAACACAGATAACGAGTTTCCTGCATTAGTAATAGTTGCTACTTGTTGGTCTAATAATGGTTTATTTGAAATGTATATTTTTGTTTATATATTTTAGGTTATTAGTGCACTAAAATTATCCAATCAAAGTCAATTTAACTTAAATCAATTAATTAGCGAACTTTAAACGAATTGTGATATATAAAGAATATCGTTTAAACAAAAGTGAGGATGGCAAACGAGTTCACTTGATCTGTGTGGCCCATCATAACTACGTATTTCTTACATGAGGAATCAAAATATACGTATACTATACGGCGTTCAGGTCCTGTTATACATACGTCATACGAAAAACAGCAGTTGTAAACTGCTATCTTCTGCAAGTACTCTTCGAACTCACCTCCGGTCGTTCAAAATCAAAATGACGTAGAAAATCAAATCTTATTAGGTTCATTTATACTTTTAATTAGATTTTATTGTACTACTGTCACAAAACAAAATATATTGGAAAATTAAATAATAGACTAATTAGTCTAGGATTGTATTGTATTGTATATCTTCAAGAATAAAGTTAATAGATATTTGCTTAGCTAGTTTTAGCGCTTTACCATCTAAATTAAATAGTGACTTTACTTAAGGTGCTTCCTTAAGCAAATTCACTATTTAGTTAGCTGTGATAGCTTTGATAAAAATATTAAGGAAGCGTTTACGAGATAAAATGCAATAATCTTAATATAACTGTATCTTAATGTAAATTATAACTATATCTTACCTTCGTAAGCTTCGTGAAGCTTATTCATTTTGTATCGACTCCAGAATAGCCACCTAGTACCGAGGAATGGCAGTGCCGGTGGACCGGGTAGACGAGCAGGGCGTTTGGCATCTGGAGATCGTGCCATGAGAGCTGTAGCTGCCATCACCACAACCACGACAGCCAGTACTAGGGTCGGAACACCCGACCAGTCCACAAGTGGCGGCGGTGCGCTCTGTTAACAATGAAGATTACATAAAATACATCATTATATGAGGGAGCTCCTTGCTCGTTTGCCACCTATTCTATAAATAACAAAAAAAACTCCTATCTTTACTTAACTTATTTGTTTTCTATTACGGTAAAATATAATAACTTATTTAAATTCTACAATAACTGAAACCGATATTAATTACAAATTTAATCCAAAAGTTTTGTATTATAAATTTACAGTCTTTGTCTTTATGCCCGTATTTCAGAAAGCTGTCACATCTGAAAATGATAGAGTGCATCTGATGTTTATTTCTTATTGGAAACTGATATTCTTAATATCGTAAAAGGGATCTTAGTAAACATCAACACTAAATATTCATTTTTGCCTAAATTTATAATATAAAACGGTATACAATAACGTACATACATCAGACAGACATATATTTTAGACAGCTTAACTAAGACACCTAACTTTAGTGATTGATATGCACCAAAACGACTATGACCACTCTTAAACATGGATATATTATGTAGATAAGATATGGAGATACTTTAAGAAAATACTCCCAAAATACTGTCTTGGTTTCAACGACATAAATATTTTAATATATAACTGCTTCATATAAATATAATACTAGGACAAATTTGAAAAACTTTTTGTTATCGTAATACTATAAACCCATGACTAAGGGTATAGTAAAGTCGCCCTTCCCCTCCCTCCACGAACATGTAAAGTACTCGAAATGTCCGGAATTTTAGAAAATATAAAATTTAACGCGATAAAATTTCTAAGATTATTTTTATTTCATATGTAGCTTTTATTTCATTCGGGTAAATTATGATAATTTGACTCTTAAGTTTTTCCTTTTTACCGTTGTCATTTTTGTGTGGTGGCTGGAAATAAAAGAACATGGCTTAAATCGGAGGTTCAAAGGTTAACCGTGGTAATATACTTTTCTCTTTATTTTTTAAGCATTGTTTACTTACTGTACTTAAGTACTTTGATGCTCTGCCTATAACTACCCCGAAGATGATGTAGACATGAGAGTAAAAATTTTTTGTCGTTCATTCTGCATATTATTTAGATATCAAGAAAATATAAAATTATATATAATAAGTAATTTAAACGTACATATAACGTTATGTAGTCAAAGTAACATTTGTTACAACTAATGTATTATTCAATTTGAAGAAAACATGCGAAACACATGTACACGCATGTTTTAAACACATCGCTTGCTTCGATCATTTATGAATGAATCTCGGAGTTTTGTTGTATTTTTTTTTTACCCACACCGCCGAATGTGAACGTGTTTGAGACGTTTCGTTGTTTGCTATCGCGGTCGACGACCCTGCTTCTGATGGTTGGTTGACGCAGCGCTCTTGACATTGGCTTTGCGTAACTGTTCGTTACGTAATAGTGCGCCGAGGCCGCTTGTGCTCGCGATTTGTGCACGCAACGATCCAATATTTGATGCACTCAATCAACTGCCTGAACGAAGATCGACAGCCGTGAATGTTTTTATGGAACGAGATTCTCTAGCTTCGTTGCATCACTTTTGTGGCGGAAGGCATATACATTTGTATAGAGGAATTAGTTAACTAAAATATTTTTTATATTCCTTTAGGTTTTTACTTAAGCTTATATATATAGAAAGCTTATCAATTGAGTATTTCCAATTCCAAGTAGAGATACGTTCACGAATTTGATAACATTTTGACCGTTCTGATCTAGACTAGATCAAGACTGATCATTTGATAGGTGACATTGTCAAAATCCTGTACTATGTTACCACCAAGGAAATACTAATTTTGCTGGGTAATGTAATAAATCTTATTTTATCTTTTTTTCAAAAAAATATTAGCGAACCTAAGCCTTAAATGGTTCACAGCAACAGTGTAATGGCGGATTCGAACAGACGACGTTAAGTTTTCAGATCATACCCTAAACTATTAGGCGATTGACGCTTTTAAAATTAATAGATATTGAACACAAAACATCAAATTATTGGATGTTTGCGCATTTTAACTTGTAAATATAGTAGTTGTTGTAATTAATTTGTCATTTTTAAAGTTTAAAATATATTAACAAAAAAACATTGACATCAAAATTAACGGGATTTTCATTAAAGCGTGCCATTTCGGAATGTCGATGACTTGCAATAACGTATCTGCCGCAAATTACCCGCTAGATAGTCAAATGGCAGATTAGTAACGGAATGCACTCCGTTAAACAGTAAACAGGCGAGACATTGCGTTCGTTTTGTTTCATGTGTTTTTTTGGTCGAAACTTAACACAATCGAAGGCTATTCGGCTTTTTAACGATTGCACGAACATTCGTTTTAAATTCATTACATGGCCTTGTCCACCAGTAGTCCATTTTCCACTAGACTGAACTTGATTTGTATAATCTGCAATATATATATTGCGTCGTATTTCATTGCTATCTTTGTACAATGTGTGTCGTATAATAATCGTCATCAGCTTATTATTGAATGGAATAGTATTACAAACACCTTCAGCAATAATTAAACTGCTTTGTTGTTTATCGGGTTCACGGCTAAACGTGATAAACCGAGCACAATACGCTTATTTTAAGTGTCAGTAAGAAAAACAGAGAGCTTTCATTTCTATCATTTATTGTTCACAACATAAATTTAAGTTGAAAGTTTTTGTATACAAAGCTCGAGATCTCTATATTTACGAAATATATTAGATCATTTATTTTTTTACAAACTTTTTTTTTTACATTTAAAGATTTCTGAACTAGTAAATCATAAAATCATTACATTATGTTAATGATATTGGTATAAAATATTAAAATTGTAATATAACATTATCAATTTACATTACTTCTTACATATCATATCGGCAACAAAGTAGGCACAAATATCATTTTCAAAACATACCATTAAAATTTATAAGCCACAGATTAAAAACTACGTCATCGGGATACCTAATAGCATGCAATTTTTAAAACATTTTATGATTATATTCGACGTCGACGTTTTTTGTATCACAGTTCCTTGTCATGTTTACATCAAGATTACAAATATTAAAAATTTATAATTTTTAAATTGGAGCACTAATAAGCTTTTACAGAATAACAAGTTTTTAATAGATTAAAATAAAATGCAAAAGCGCGCGAATTTAGCCGGCGCGTTGTGAGCTCCTAACAAAAAGTAACATAACTCAAGGGAACATCGACGTGGACAACTTTAGACGTCTAAAAAGTGGTTGTCTGAGTGTCTGTCTGTGTTAAAATAGAGAGTTCAAATAAATACGCTTCTCTGATTCGTTTTTTAAGTATGCGCTACTTTAGTGAGGAATTTGAAAAAAGTAACACCCATGTTACACATATATTTCATAGCGAATGTAAAAAATGGAGTATACATTCGCTATTAAATACTTGTATACTTACGATAAACAAAATTACCAAAATATATATTCGAAAACTTGGTATAGCTTATATTTTAAACATCAAAATATAATTCTGTTAACAGAGGTTATAATTATGAATATACCTCAAAGCATCTTCGAAGGCTTCTAACATATTCAAATATTATCAAAGACACTCATAGCCACTTTCAGATAATAATCCCACGTTTCATTTCCAAACAAGAAAAAAATCCCCCATATTCCTTAAAATAACTCTCAAGGACAAGTGATGACCAAAATATCTGATATTTCAAAGCTTCAATTCAAATTAATCTTCGAGGAGACATTTGTTATTATTGAAAAATCATTAAGCATACTGTGCTCGGAGGTAATTAAAAGATAAGCTAAATAGCAGTACGTAAATTGTTTTGTTAAAATAATCTTTTTTTTATTTTGTTCTAAGCGGTCACATGTGTTTCATTTGGTTGCAAGATATTATTAAACATTTAACATATTGAAAAACGTAATGTAAAGCAAGTTTATTGGCATAAAGCGGAAGTTTTTAAGTGCTTTTTGTGTTATTAAATGTAAACGAGTTTTATATTTTTACTTTATAGATTTTTTAAAAATCATTATTTAATCATCTATGACTATTTCTACAACAGGTTTGGGAATACCACGTTTTTTCTAGCAAATATATTTTATTCCATAAATATTAAATTGGATTTGAACTTATTTGGCTAATTCAAACGCTATAAATACAATTTCTAAAAAAGGTCAGCGCGTTGTCAAATATAAGTTATGTAGGTAGTGTAAAAAAATCGCGTAGGTGTCAATAATCTAATGGTTTTGGGTACGGTCTGCTAAACTTAACGTCGTAGGCTCGGATCCCCACTCCCCTTCCACTTCCCCTTCCATTATTGTCGCGATTTCCAGACACAAGCATTTAAGCTTAGTCAATTACAGGGTATGTTCATAATGTCAATGCCACTGCTATCATTTAAAAAAAAATAGAATATGTTTGCTTTTGTTGCAATATCAAATTTATCTTCCGTATTCAAAAATCGAATTTCCTCGATATTATTTGGACATGTTATTATTCGTGCAATTTGTTTTCGGCTACAATACTTACTCCGTAGTTGTGTACTACTTTTTTCTTATCATCGAATGTCCGTTAGTTATGTGAAACCGATGAGAAAGCAAATAAATCTTTGAAAGATGGACTTTCTCAATCAACTGTAGATATGCGCAGTGCGGCAGTACGATTTAAGAGAATCTAGGGCAAATGTGTTATTATTCCTTTTTGAGAGTCAGTTACTAAAATTATGAATAATAAACACCTTTTAATCATTATAATTATGTCACACAATTCAACTCTTGATAGAAAAAAGTGCATGAACATTGCAAGGGGCTTGCTTAGATTAGTCAACAGTCGCCACGCATTACTGGTCACTCACTACGCTACATAACTAGTTGTTATTTTATTACAATAACTTCTGTAAAATAACAAAATGTTATCCACGAGCATACAAACTGGTTGACGTAACGTTGGAGGTATTAGCCGTGCTATGTAATATCAAGTAATAGTTCAATTTTAGATCGTTTTTGATAACGCGATATTGAAAACTGAAAACAGATAAAATAAATACCACGCCCTCACGGAATACCGGTGTGAAGTGACGAGTTGATGAGGATATGGAGATGCAGTTACAGGTACCAAGGCATTTCTCAGGGGTGTCAACGCATTTCTCGATATACACCTCGAATCTTTGTTGACTCATCAACAAGTAACAAACTAGCAAAGTTCACCTGATGGTAAGTGACTCCTGCGGCCCTTGACATCTACATTCATCCTTGACACGAAATCCTAATGCAGATACGTTGTCACCCTTGAGGACTGAGATGGAATACCTCGTCACCAGTAAAAAGGTCTCCGGGTCCCTACACTCACCAGAAGACAGAAACACAGCAGTAAAACGCTGCTGCTATTTCACGCTGGTATTCTGTGAGGGCGTGGTCCTAGCCCGGTCGAGTGGAACCATTAATTTTGCAGCTAGGGCACGGTCACTAGCGTGCCCTAAATGCAAGGTATTAACGGGCTATGGTCATCACTTTCCCGCAGGTGAATTGTGTACTGATTTCTCAGCGTTAGTTCCATAAAAAAGTTCTATAAAACAAAAATGAGTGTTGTAAAACCAAAAAGTATGCGTTCCGCAGTGGTGCGATAGTTAATAATAATAGCGATATTAATTTAGATAATCCTTAGTCAGAAGCAACTGACCGAGCCGATGATCGGCCCGCTCGGGCACCCTCGATTCAGACGGTCTCGCGAAACAGGCTAACGGTCCAAGCTCCCCCTCGGGAGCCCTTGTGCTGGTTACCCGCTTATAGAGGTCTCGACTGAGCGCCATAGGGGCTCGGTCACCTCTCAACCCGGTGAACCTCGGGCTAACAGCGGCAATCAGCCCAAAAGTTAGTGAAAGTATTTCCTCAGTAATGACTACTAAACCCAGACCGCTAAGCACTCAGTGGGTTATGTTTGAATATGGTAACGTTTGGTGGTGCACAACTGACTTACAAAACGATTATGTAGGTAAGTTTAGAGATGTGTATATGTGTACGTTTGTCATGCTTACATTTGTATATAAAAGATAATATATTGATAGTTCTTTCATCGTCATTTCGATATATCTAGGGTCCTTTCACATAACAGGTATTTGCGACCTTAACAAATCAGTGATGACTTATAGCTTATTCGTAGCTTGAACTTATTTGGATACTGCTGTTTAATTCAAAATATATTGCGCTTTTTACAAGATAGGGTGACGGATTTTCTTACGCAATCATTACACCATATTACAACATCATTTTTTTTTATCCAAATCACCTAAATTCATACTTAATTAATAAAAGTATACATTGTTAAAATGACCTCTGGCCATTGTATGTATCACAAATATTCATATCTGGGTCATTAGTAACGTCCGCCAAACATCAAAATATATAATAAAATTCCAAATATTAATACAAATTGAGGAAAAGCCAAATTTTAAGGTAATATTATGATTAATTCAGACAATAGGATTTTATGTTCCAAACTTATACATAGTATATTTTGATATATAATATAAAGCTAGTAATTAATAATTTTGATTCAATGAGCGCGTTGCATTTTAAAGTTATTTTGTATAATATATTAAATATATATTAACTTAATCATTTCAAATGTAGTAGTACCGTGTCGAATATAAATGAAAAAATACGAAGAAAATATATGTGTGATCCAAAAACGGTGTCTGTCAATTCAACATAAATTCTATCTACTCCATTGTTAAGCTAAAGATTGACAATATAACATATATAATTTCTCTTTTTCCCAACTTATAATTACTTTGATAATTATCGTCATGCATTTAGTTACTAGCAACCTTGCAAATGTTCTCTCTACTTAATAGGTGTGCGAGTCCAGGTTTACAGGTCCAGGAGATTTCCTCGTTAATTGATACGTGAAACGTCAACAATTTGTACTTTGACTTTGTCATACATCAGTTAATAATTTTCATGGGTAAGTTGGTTTTGTTGAAATTGAGATTAAAATGTTTACATTTTGGATTTAATTACTATTTGTGATAAATATTGGGCATGCTACTCTAGGGGAGTTCATTAACATTCCAAAATATGGAGAGCGTATGACTATATATATATATATGACTTTAAAAAAAAAATGCAAGATTTATTTACCACATATGGTTGTAGTTTGACACATTGTCACAAGAATAGTCAATCGCCGGCAAGACGTCGTGATATGTTTTTTTTCGGGCTGATGACAGCGGCCGCTGTTACCCCGAGGGCTTTATAAAAACGTTATGATATTCAATCAAAACCGTATTGAATTTTGATGCATTTACAAGAACTTCTGGAACTTATTTCACCAGATATGTGTGACCTTTGGTCCATATACATGTATACACCAATTTCCACTGCATTTTTATGTACACAATAGCAAATTATCCCTAGATAGATTGAATTACGATCTGTGTTTTTTGCCAGCAATTGCTAGGACGGCTCAGATTAAATGGCGTATGGAAAGTACCTACTCGTATGTGCTGCAGCGTATTGCCGCCAAATACCAATTTGTATCTACGCTAATATTAACTGCATAGCTTTTAAGAGCATAAGGGGCAAGTTCATATTGTTAATTATATAGATACATCTAAGGATCATAAGGATTGCACTTGCCTCTTATAATGACTGGTACAGATTGACTTAAGGCATTAAGTCCACCCTTTGTACCGCTTTTTATAAGGTGTTACCAATAACATTTAATTTAATTAATATATAAAAAAATAATTAAATATATATTAGTATATTTTTAAGTAAATGAGGACTGCAGCCCATGACACTTACATCAATCCTTTACAAAGATTCAAGATGCACAAGCGCTGTCAGCCCTGAACAACCCACCATGATGCTGCTATGTAAGGCTGATTCCATTCATGTTGTAATTAGGATCTAGCTCTACCGCGTAATCTCTGATTGACTGATATGGTTGTTTTGATTGACTGATTTAATTGTTGTTTGGAAACCATTGGTTGTTGAGCTTAAAATTTTCGCTGATCGAAACTGAAACCCGATAATTATATAAGTATTTTAGTTTATAAATACTATAGTAAATTTCACTTCTTATTTTTCTAGATTTTTGATTAATTGAGGATTTGTACAATCTCCTGATGTAGTGTGTTAGAACTAAGTCAAGTACAATACGCTTAATTAGTTCTTAATAAACTGGATGTTGGCTTGTTTAACTGTTATCACAACCGAACAGTAAAGAGGCAGATTTTTTTTTCGGGCTGATGGCCGCTGTTAGCCTCAGGGCTTTTACAGTTTCACCGGGTTGAGAGGTGACCGAGCGCTTATGGCTCTCAGTCGAGACCTCTATATATGGGAAAGAGGCAGAGTTTATTCAAATTTATAACGTATTTTCTTGATTTAATTTGGGAGATACTTTTATATTATTATGACACTTTAACGTTCTTAATTATTCACATAAAAATTTTTACATTCATATTTTACACACATATAATAGGTATACCTATGAAATTGCCGTTTTGTATGAAATAAGTTATAGTATTTTTTTTTCAAACTTTTTTATTTCTGTTGTTCAAAGTAATCACCCATGTAATCGATGCATCTTTGCTAACGCAGTTATTTGATGCCCTTCTTGTAAAAATCAGCTGAACGGGAGGCAACAAACTCTTCAAAGGCATTTTGTACTGCCTCTCGGGAATTACATTTTTTTCCTGGTAAAAAGTTGTCCAAATTATGGAAAAAGTAATAGTCGGTAGGTGCAAGGTCTGGTGAGTAAGGTGTATGATGGAGAGCTTCCAACCCCAACTCTTGCAGCTGGGAGACTGTCTGTTGTGCAGTATGGGGTCGCGCGTTGTCGTGTAGGAGCAGCGGGAACGACCGATTGATCAAAGCTGGCGGCAGATGTGCGAGCTTCTCCATCATTGTCATCAGTTCAGTAATGCTCATACCGTTTGGTAAAAATGTGATGAATCACACCGGCACTAGACAATCAGGTACCATCAATTTCTAGAGGTCGTTTTTCGTTTAGGTCATTGCTTTGGTGCTGAACCAGGATCTAACCAACTTGCTGAGAGCTTTCGATTGTCGAACAGAACCCATTTTTCATCAGAACCAATTTTCGTCGCACATAACAATTCGGTTCAAAATTCTTTCATTTCTGTGCCTGCAGCGCAAGGCAGGTCTCAACGCGTACGTTGCGCTGGCGATCGCTAAGTTCGTGGGGCACCCATCTTTCAAAGTTTTTTACCTTGCCAATTTATAGCAATTAGACCAATATTTTTTTGATGTTAACATCATAAGCTGCTGCTAGCTCGGCTGTAGTTTGAATATCATCATCTTCCACAATCACCTTTAATTCATCATACATACATACGCAAGCCCCGTCTTTGTATGTATGATGAATTAAAGGCGTGGTATGTATGTTGAATTAAAGGCCTCCCCGCGTCTCATTCACCGACTTCAGGGAATCCAAAATCGCTTCATGCGCAAGGCCACTGGTGCGTCGTGGTTCTTGCGTAATGAAAATCTACATATAGATCTTGAGCTCCAGACCACAGCTTAGTACCTGAAGCTAGCTTCCCGCCTATATTACGACTCTTCCGTCACACATCCAACCCCGCTGATTATGAGTGCCGTCTCTTACAATCCCATTTCGACAATTTTTTCCGCGTTTCAAGGAGACCGAGGCACACCCTCGACGACCCCGACGATGTGACCCTACGGCTCAAGTCTTGCTCAAAACAATACACACTAACATTGCACCAGCTTACCGTCGCAAACACAATTATTCGGGTTACTCCCATATTTCAGGCCGGTTTTCAGCAATTAGTCGCTTCGAGTTTCTTGCGCTATTTCTTCTCCAGCGCCAACGCAGTCCGAAGTGGTGGTATTAATAATAGTAATTTTAATAATTCACTTAATCCGTAAAAAGTAACAGACCAAGCCGAGGTTCGGCCCTCACGGGCACCCTCTAGTAAGTTGGTTTTGCGCCTAGGGTAACAGTTCAAGCCGAGGAACCCTCCCGGGAGCCCTTGTGCTGGTTGACCATTAATAAGGTCTCGGCTGAGTGCCCTAAGCCCTCGGCCAAAAAAACACACTGTTATAATAATAAATGAAAAAGCTTCTTCCTTTAATGGTTTAATGATGACAAAAGGTTTTACAGCATAATGCATTTTATTTGATAGGGCAATTTATGCTATTTAACTTAACCTTGTTATACTGGCTGTATGTACTAAAGTCCTTTGCCTTTCCCATTAGGGATAAATTAATATCATCATTAACCTTGTTATAATTTGATACTCATTTAAACCATAAAAAAAGATAATGGTCATCAATTTAAAGACTAATATAAAGTATTATTCGTTACCCGAAAACTTAAATAGTTTTTAAACATTTTTACATAATTATTTTTATGTTATATTATTAAGGTTATCTTCCCGGAGACTATTTGATACTTCAATATCTTTTATGAACTTATTTATCAAACTTGTTTCACGTTAACAAAGATCTCGCCTAGGTCAAAAAACTCGTAAAATTGGGCGTCACGTGTTTTCTTTCTTTTTTAAATAACTAGCAATGACCGCCAACTTTGGTTAAACTGAGACTAAATTACGATTTTGTTAATTTCGTTATATAAAAAATTTATGTACAAGTAATAAAAATTTAATAAACTTGATTAAAAGAATATATCACACAACTTTATCATCGACAACAACAATAGCATTAAAGAAAACAAGCTTATTAAAAGCATTAATTATTTAAAATATAATATAGACATGACAAAAGGTAGTACGGGATTTACATGTCTTGGATATAATACGTATATTTAATAATATTTTAGATATTTAAGTTTCCTTGCGATGTTTTATCGAGGCACATGGTAAGTCAGTCAGTAGCATGGAGCAGAGCTTATACTGGCATATAGTACCTGGCTGCTACGTCGCGGGTCCTGGGTTGGATTCCCATTCCAGGAAAATTGCAGGCTTTTGGTGTTATATGTATTTTCCGAGTTCTTGAGTAGGTGCTTCTGTACTTGCGGTAATCCTTACGCTTGACACTATATTTTTTTTTATTTCATTGAGAGTAACAAACGAGCACAGTTCACGTGATGGCAAGTGATTCCCGCAGATGCGTTGTTACAATTGAGCAACTGTAATAGAATGCCTCGTTAACAGTAATAAAGGTCTCCGAATCCTGACACTTTCCAGACAAAACAATACCAGTGTAAAGTAGCATTACGCTGCTATTTTACACTGGTATTTTGTGAGGGTGTGGTCCTACGCCCGTCGAGCTGATCGATTCATTCTGCAGCTAGATAAAAACTGCAGTGTAGCTCTACCACCACCACGGTCAATATCATATATCAAATGTGCTGTTGATGTCATCTGGTCTATTAGAAGATATTATCAGGGGCGGAAATCACCAACAGGGCACATCACTTCAAACGATTACTTCAAATTGTAATTAATATTTAATTTATTCAGACACTTTACCAACCTGGTTTATTTATATACATTACTATGAAACCAAAGACTCAATAATGCAACATGCTGGTTAATATTTTATAAACAATAATATAATGAATTTAAGTTTACAAATGAATTACGACTTTAACCTTTGAAGATCACTTTTGAGTGACAGACAGAGCAAGACGTTTTTAATAAGATATTTAAAAAACACAAATTCCTGAGCTGAAACGAGTTCCCTAATCTACCTACAAGGTCCCAGTCCAGACTTGCCAAAATTCTGCTCGCATTTCGAAGAATAAAATAAGTCAAAAATAAAAGGATCTGCTTCTAAAGCGTATCCTTTCATGTTATTAAGGAGCAGTGGTTTATAATTAAATTAATCAACAACGTCCAAATTTTGGTATTTGGTGTTGTTTTCAACTTAATTATAATTACGAATGCAAGTATTTGTTTACCCATAATTATATTTATTTACGTATTATTTTATTACCTACCTTACATGACATATACATATATACATTTATGTTCGTCTATTTGCTTAATCATGAACTTAGTTGGTTTATTTCACTGACAATTTTTTTATTACTATACAAAAGACGTATTTATGCGCATTTTAGACATTTATGAAAAGAAATAATTTAACAAAATGTCTAATTACTATATATATATACACATTTACAAAAGATATATCTTATATAGGTTGATCTTTATCCATTTTATTATTGGAGTTTTTTTATTCTGATTATAAATTATTTTCCAATTTTTACAATAAGAGTCGGAAACGATAGTAACTAAAGCCAGTAACTGTTTCCAAATATTTTTTTGACTATTTTCAAATATTAATGATATTTATTTTTTCAATTTAAAACTCACTGATCAAAGCAATTATCATTGTTTCTTACTTTCTGTTAATAAACAAAAAGTGTTATTTTTTTATCTTATGCGTTACTAAGCACGGTATCATTTTTATGACTATTTACCGCCCATCCATAATTTGTTTTGCTGTTGGCTAATGTATGAAGTGTAGAAACAACACTGCAACTATAAATATTTCATACAAACATTTATTCAACACTCGACTTGTAAAAAATATACAAAACAAATAATAATAAATAACGCTGTAAAAGTAACTTTTTGTACAAACAGATAAGAAATATTTTGTAATTTAACAAACAACTAACGTCATCATCTTGTAAATCATTAGCCTATCTGAAGCATGATGAACATTGGTATGTTATCAATGCAAAAATTTAACCTTACCATTTTTGGAGCACCTCTAACATGGCCGGGGCGGCACCCAATATAGCCTTAACGAATAAATGGCGCAAATATATAGTCTATATATATATATGCCAATTGGGCGTGGGATCCTCGAACGCTAAAATTTAAAAAAAAACTAAAATCATGACTGGAAATTCAGTTAGGCAATGTAGCCAGCGTTCTTACCACAACATTCATGATTTTATGACTATTTTAGTTATTTTATTTATCTTACCTCTACGTATTATATTTTCATTTCATAAAATTGTACTTATTGTTTTAAGTCTATTTACTTTCTTACTGTGGAGATGCTTATGAGGTTATTCAAAATAATAATTAAATTCTCTGCTAACAGTATCTAAAACTACATCTGTAATTACAAAGGAGCCGAAGGTGGAATTATGTCTTTTAAATTATTTAAAGCAAAGCATTATATAATTTATTATATCACACATTTTTAAACCAAAAAATAAACCCGACTTATTTTATACGTCTTTCTATTTTTTAATGATAAATACTTTTATTTTTATAGAATATAAACAATGGTTTAATTTTTAAGGACGATAAATTTATGGCTCGTGTCACACAAAACTAAATTAAGAATAGGTTTGCTACTGTTGATTAAAACGAATTGTTTATTTATATATACGAATGTGGTCAGTGATTTAGGAAGTAAACATTAAGACATTTAAATATATGTACATATATATATATATATATATACTTGTAGAGTATGTATTTATAACCTCAAATATCGCATCGAGTACAATGGTTGTGCACATGAAGAATATTTTTATTATCTGCATTATTGTCTTAAATATAAATATAGAGTACCGATACAAGGTAGAGTTTAATGAAGGCTCGTAACTGACACCCGATATGCTTTCGTCTCTTCCGCGTTTATCGAGGCCGGTTCACGCGGTTCATCGGCAACTTTAATTGATTGCACTTCGTATTCTGTTCAAGTACTGATGCCGGCTGTACGGTGCCAGAAAATAATACCTAATTTACTACTGGATGCTGTAATGCAGTGAACTTTATATTTAATAAAACCATAGAAATAAGACGACTTTCGTATACCCAAATCGGTCTAGCAACGCTAAGATATTAATAAAAGTGAGCCTAAATTGATTAGTATATCTGTTGTTTTGTTATACAAATTGGTGTATGTGGTTTAAGTATAGCTATTTATCTAAATGAAGTTGTTGTTCATTACGTCTACCTCATAAATGATAAGAAGTGTAATAATTTGAACATTGGTAGAGCTGCAGATTGTTTCTAGCTGCAGAATGAATGGGTCACCTCCACGCCTCACAGAATACCAGCGTAAAATAGCACCATAATGCTAATGTGTTTTGTCTGGTGAGTATAATGATCCGGAGACCTTTATTATTGGTGACGCGGCATTCCATCTCTGTCCTCAAGGGTAACAACGTATCTGCATTATGATTCCTTCTCAAGGATGTCATGTGCCGCAGGAATAACGAGCTATCAGGAGAGCTGTGTGCTTGTTTGTTACTCTAAATGTAACAAAAAAAAATTCTTTAATTTATAATACTTTCACGAAAATAATCGATACAGATCAGCGTCCTCCGCGAGAGTGCGTGACAAAACTCAAGCACAGGCTCGTTTCCGCTCATTAGCGCTATGAGATCCCGATCTGTTATTTAGACAAAAAAAAATACAATCTTGTTAACTTCGTTATAATTGCATTTTATTTATGTAACTAAAAGATTTGGTATCTTTAAAACACTTATTACGGATTCCGTGCCGGCTTAATGGGCAGTTTCAGAAGTGTGATAAAAAAAATTGTCACCACGTTGAAAACTTGACATTGTTTTGCAAAAAAGTTTTTTAGAAATTTGCCAACGGCACTCAAACCATACAATCATAAAAATATTAAGACATAGCAGAGGCTTTAACAAAAGTTAAATAGATTAAAAAACGAGACGCCATGGTTTCCGAGCCAGATTCGCATCAATAAATGCCCTATTTTATATTAATGCATATACTTGTTAGAGATTCGGTATTTTCTGCTGCAATCAGCGCCAATATTAGATATGTGGTGTATATACGTCTCAGCATCCCCACAGACTGGCGGCGACACCAGGCGTAGCTCGTTTTGTTCCCCGAAGGTCGCCCGGTTCGATCGTCTCGCCACATCGGATATGTGTCACTATAACACTACGCATACGTCTGCTTCCCTTCGTATAACCTTCAGGCCAGACGGGGAATCGATATTTATACAAAATGTCGCTCTTAATTAATTCTCCGAATGATAGCTGCCGGTGTGTACTCCTTCCTTACATAACGCCTCAGACACTAATCCGCTTATAACGTTTTTTTTCTTTTTTTTTTTAATAGAATAGGTGGCAAACAAGCAAGCAGTCCACCCAATGGTAAGTGATCACCGCCGCCCATGAACATCCGCAACACCAGATGAGTTGCAAATGTGTTGCCGGCCTTTCAACGTTTATATTGCAATCACCAAAAATATATGATATAACTTGAATATTTTAAGTGTCATGCATTATTATGATTTATCATATTTAGGCTTTCGTGGCTATGTTTGTATATGATTAATCGATGTTACTGAGAATGTATTACTTCGAACTTCCCTAGTCCCCAGTCGAGCAGCAGCAATAAACTCTGAGTTACAAAAATGGTTATGCGAATCCTTAAGGAGTATAAAACCAGAAAATTTTGGCGTTCTTGCCATGATGTCTTGATCATTCATCATGTGAAAAGTCTACTTGCAAAGGTATCGTAAATGTTGAAAATGTTAATCGTTAAAGAAAATATTTTACAAATGTTAAAATGGCGTTTTTAGGGAGGTCAATTGCACTATATCATATTGGAGTGATATCTCGACAGGTAAATAACAATGTTTGTGTGTCCTTGACGCAGGTTCAAGGTCCGCCGTAGGCGCATAGTCCACGACACGAAATTTCGTATCACGAACGATTACGACCGGTTCGGCAATCCATTAACATACTAATGGGGTAGTTTTGCGATCAACCAGTTATAAAGTCATTGATGACGCAAATATGATACAAACAAACGATATCCCAAATGTTTAGATTCTCTATGTCTCAATAGAAGAGAAATATTAGGTTACAACGGTCTACTTTCCTACTTGTCCGTTAACTACATCATCTGTTTTTTTTTTGCAAATTTATGCTTAATTTTTTTATAGAATCATAAGTATACAAACGTAACGCCACTGCTACGAGAAAGCATAGTTTATAAAATTCAAAGTTTAAAAAAACTTGCCCTCACACAAGTGCCTATGTTAATACAACGGCATATAAACTCTTTTAATGTTATTGGGGTTATTAATTGTCTTATATCCATATTAGAGGAGTGACGAATGCGAATGCAGAGGGATACTATGCGAGAGGTGACAACGGAAAAGATGAATCGTGTGAAGGATGATATGAAAGTAGTGCAAGTGGTAAATTAACGGAAAAGAGATGAAATAAAAAATGTGTCCTGGAAGTGCTAATATTATAAAGTCATTATATGCGAAGGTGTTCGTTTCTTGATTGTATGAGTTTCTGCATGACGACCGTATCGCCCAGTGAACAATTTTTCGAAACTAAACCTAACTTGAGTTTCAAAGTTAATGGTAAATTTTGAGAGAAACAAATGATTAGTATACGAATAATAAAAATCAATAAGAGAAATATTCGAAGACGAATGTGTTTGTATCGTATCATTGTATCTAAACCCTTCTCGAACTTTGTTCACGATATACCGTAAATATTTGCGCAAACTATGCGCACTTGACCTTTCGGTGACAAACATAAGATGTCAGTGTAGTCGAAATCGACCTGTAAGACATCAATATTATTAATTTCTGCATACAGTTCATGCCGTAAATTACCACTGTAGGTACAGTTTATATTTACATAAAGTAAACATGATACGAATATACTTACCCCTTGTTCACTACAAATATGAAAATAGAGTCAATTGCGATACAAGATATCGTATAAAATTGTAAATATTTGTCAATTAAGACATTTGTTTAACAGATATCCCATATAACTTTTACGTAGTTTACGCAAGTCGAAAAGAGGATGTAGTTATGAAATATACACATTTATGAATATATTTTGGTTGATGTTCATGTGAATCATATTTTTGGAAATATTACAACCTCATCATTTCTAGACATTACTAAATACATATATCTGTTTAAAGTTATTTTAAAAGCATTGGACATAAGTAAAACTGATCAGTTGACATGTTTACAATATGACATTCAATTTTTAATTAAAAAAATCTCAATCAGTTTTAAAATGAAAAAAAGATTACTACTCATGCCTTTTATTTGACATTTTTATAATATTAGGACACAAATAATTGTTACGATTGAAAAAATGATTATCTTTGTATTATTTTTTCAACGATTTTAATGATATAAAAAATATGTAACAGATAGAGATCAACATATGAAACTGGTTAATTGCCATTCAAAGGTGTGTTTAACTCGTGCCATTTATCAAGTCAAGTACAAAATGAGAAAACTAATAATAAAATGAAATGTGAAGATATGAAATTAATTGTCTCTATTATTTTACTAAAAAAATATATTTAATTTATTCAACGTCAGCCCATTAATATGACTATCATTTCGTATTGATTTCTCTAATCGGCCAAATATGGAGAAAAAAAACTCTACTACCTAAAACTCCTAAACTGTCTCTAGTATCAATTATTTACTTGTTAATATATTAACCTTTTCCATTTCCTAGTTAAAGCAAGAATAAGACAATTCGATCGAAGAAAGACCAAGATCATTCAGAGAAAACGAGAATAACATAGTAATTTTGCGCTACTGTATTTAAGTGAAAAAAACCGTAGACCTTATAGCCGATTAAGAGATATTCCATGATAGAGCTGAGGTGTGCTAACATAGTGTCTGCACTTAGTCCTTATGATAATGACAGCGGGCTCCAGGTATCAGTTAATTAAAAAACTTAATCTTTGTATAATATAATGTAACATAAAAAATATAACCTCAAAATTCATCGAACTTATGGTGCGGTGATTTAATACAGTCCAGTCCTTATTTCTCTTAAGTGGTAATCTCAATAAAATAAGACTATAAAACTTAAAACGGTTTTTCATCAAATTAAAATTAGCACATTTATATTGAGATCATCATTCTCTCAAAACAGATAAAAGCAATGTGATTATATCCGTACTAAATAAAGCTTTTAGTTAAGTGACTACACGTCTCTCTTTATTAACCTACTTTTTTCTATCTTATCCTAAGTAAATGCGTATATTTGTGTAGTGTACGTATTTATATAATTTAATATACTATTTCTTTCACCTACTTGATGTCCAAACGTTACATTCCATATGTTTACAACTTTATATTGCATAGCATACATATATTTACCATGATTTTATTACTTTAACAAGAATGTCACATAATAGTGGTAGAGCTACGCAGCAGTTGGTTTTTAGCTGCAGAATGGATGAGTCACCTCGACAGGGTCTGCCAACAGGCCACGCCCTCGTAGAATATCAGCGTAAAATAGGAGCATGATGCTGCTATGTTTCGTCTCGTGAGTGTAGGGATCCAGAGACCTTTATTACTGATGACGAGGCATTTTATTCAGTCTTCAAGGGTGAAAACGTATCTGCATTATGATTCCTTGTCAAGTATGTGGATGTAATGGGCCGCAGGAATCACTTACCATCAGGTGAACTGTGTGTTCGTTTGTTACTCTCAATGTAATAAAAACCTAAAAAAAACAATATTTTTTACATCAACATTTTTTAATTTTTCATTCCGCTTAGTCAATGTTAAACCAGTATCCGACCATAAATAATGTGTCGGTGAAATATTAGACGTTATCAGTATATATCTTGAAATTTACTTAACGGCATAACAGGATCTAGCCATATATATATATAAGTATATATATATATATATATATATATAGGTCATGTCTATACAGTACTACTATATAAACATATATATAAACAAAATATAGTTTTGAGTACCTTCTTACTGGCAACGGATGCCCCGTTGGCAATAAGGACTCTCCGGTTTGTTGCACTCGCCAAAAGAAACAAGGAGATGACAACAACGGCGAGAATTTACTGTGTCATGATGATATTCTGTTAAAGCATAGTCGTTCTCTATCGAGACGTCATATCGTGCTACATTTAGTTTATAACTGCAGTACCTCTAAGAGTAATAAAAACTATACGAAAAAAATAATGTGTTTGCAAATCAAAATAAAAGGCAGGTATGAAGTGAGGATCATATTTAATAACTCCCTAGAGAGCTCTATTACCGTAACTGAAGAG
Source organism: Teinopalpus imperialis (assembly GCA_029286865.1). Taxonomy (NCBI): domain Eukaryota; kingdom Metazoa; phylum Arthropoda; class Insecta; order Lepidoptera; family Papilionidae; genus Teinopalpus; species Teinopalpus imperialis. The sequence goes on from JAGSMU010000017.1 coordinate 6,644,936, forward strand.
CCAGTTGTGGTAATAAAGCTATTATATTGGCTGGTACAGTCCTTTATTTCCCTTTTTTAACAAATTCAATACAGAAACTACAAAGAAACAAGCCGGTACCTAAACATATAAGCTATAAAAATATTTATGGCCTATAAAACTTGTCGGACTGTCTAAACAGTTTACAGTGATACAGATTTATTAACTGATTAGCTCAAGACAATCTGGACGGGGGTTTTATTATCAACCAAATTGTTAGTTAAAAATAAACGTTGCATAATCGCGTATTTATAATTAAGTTTAATACACCTATGGAAATATATTTGTTTAATATATGTTTATACCATTTCTGAACGATTCTGTAGGTATGCCGAGAAATACATATATAAGCGTTTGTGTAACGGAATTTACGAAAGGTACTATAGTGGACAGCGTGAGGCGCAGTTGATATATGTAGGTATTGAATCAGGACCTTCTAAGTATAGAAAAATCGGCGAGCTATGTATAACACCGCATAGGGGATAATATGAGCATGGTATATGCGGCAAGTAAGGGGACCTTCGCTTACTGCTAGACAGCGAGGGTGGCTCAGACAGTTTTTATTTATTTATTACTTTATTGCATTTACCTTTAACAAAAAAAACATCAAATCCGCCTTTTGTCAGAATTAATGCCTATTGGCATTGTATACTAATCAACCCAAGGTATGGTGAGATAATGTGGATGCAGCAATCAAAAATTCTGATATTTAAATAGATTACAAAAAAGAAGAAGATAATATGATCTTCCGAATATACGTGTACTAACATAAGTAAATAATTTAATGATAATGTAAACATATCATAATACATATGTGCATAAAGAAATATATATAATATAATACAATATACAATACATAGATTATTTGTGACACCGCCACACCTCTGGCCGGTTTTTCCCAACTAACACAAATAGAAGTGTTGTTGGAGATTTTTGCGCCATCTCGTCCCTAGCGCCAACGCATTCCGAAGTGGTGGTAAAATTAAATGTCTCACTCGTAGTAAATAATAATTCATCAACAGTTACTGAACTAGCCGAGGTTCGGCCGTCTCAGGCGTCCTCTTTTAAGCACTTTCGCACGCAGAATAAGAGTCCAAACCGCGGCTTCCTCTCGAGAACTCTTGTATAAGTTAACAGTATATAAACGCTAAATGCCCTAAGCAGTGCAACCCAGTGAAATTTGGAAAGCCCTCGAGCTAATAACCAACAAAAAACACAAAATCTTCCCTGATTTCAGTCCGCCATAAAGTGTAAGTAGTAAAAAAACTTTTTTTTTTTATAGAATAAGTGGCAAACGAGCCACCAGATGGTAAGTCATCACATCCACCCATGAGCATCCACAACACCTGAGGAGTCGCAAATGCCGGCCTTTAAGAAATGTGTAGATTCTTTTATGAAGGTCCCTAAATCGCATCGGTTCAGAAACACCGCGTGAAATTTCGCGTGAAGCGCACAGTGATGGATTGCCAACCATCGTGATGATGAGGATGAAATTTTGAATTCTGTCGTGATTTACGATGTTTAAACTCAACAGCTGTAATTAATCCGAACAACTCCTCAGAACACTCCCCATGGTAAATTCGGTAAAAAATGCATGGTGCAACTCTTCGCAACGACAGTGAATCAAGCTAAAAGTACCGGTCATGAACGATTCGAGCCGCTCTCCGTTGAATGCGGTCAAACGGAAGAAGCTGGTAAATGGTGCCCCGGCCCAGAGTTAAGAACAGTATTCCATGCGAGAGCGAATTTGCGCTTTGTACAATCGCACAACGCAATATGTGTAATAGTGAACAGTAACTTCATATTGTATTCTCTAACGTCATTCCCTCCTATTTCATTTCGATTCTAAACTGAGACAGTCTAAACTCTTCATTTCTTCTGGCCAGAATATACAAATTCATACAGTTCACTAGCTTTCCTCAACAAGTAGTAGTAATTTTGTACGAGGAGTTATGTATTATAGGTATTATATATATGTATTATATAGATATTTAATGCTCGATGATTTAGCTCGAAAATATTAAATTAATATATATAAATAAATAAATATTGTTTTATAATCTAGTAGTAATTTAAAAATATTTAAATTGCCACTAGTATTTTATTTAACATATTTAATAAAACCATACATTTACATATTACCGAATTTATAAGATTACTCTTAAAACAAAATAATTCTTACAACTACAAGAAGATGAAATTCTTTCAGATATTAAAGATATGATAGACATAAAATAATAATACTTATTTATCAATTTCTTATTATATAAAATAGTTGTACAAATCACACAAATTTTATTATAACGAATATTATGAGTTAACATAATATTCGTTGTAGTTGTGGAAGACTCGTACTCTAATATTTGGGGCAAAATAATTTTAAATACACTTACTAATTTTACTATTGAATATCAATGAATGAATAAAATAAAATTAATTAATAATAAATAATTATTATACTTTTTAAAAGGGGCAAAGATGTAGGCACTCTGCAGCTCATTCTTAACAAAATTTCTTTATTATATATATATTTTCTAAATTTTCAATGTTCACAGTTGCTTGAACATTTATTACTAGTGATGAGGCATTCTATGTATTATGATTCCTTGTCAAGGATGAATGTAGATGTCATGGGACACAGGAATCACTTACCAATGATGAACTGTGTGCTCATTTGTGGGTAACAATAAATGTAATAAAAAAAAACATAGTCATGGTTTTCGATTCCTTCAGAGCATACAAATGCCGTTAAAAATTTGCATCTTGTGCGAAGGATGTTATCGCCTACGTTGTCCAAAACATCAGACGCGTTGACACGACGCATGGGGGGTATGGCAGCTGTTGCATTCCTAATGAATGACAGAGCACTGAACATTTTTGTGAAATATGATAACATTTTAACGATCATATTACTTTTGCGAACAGCAATTTTTGGATGCTAATTATATACATTATTATTTACTTTACACGTCCCCTGTTAATCGATCTTTTGAAAAATAATTTATAGCCCTGTTGTATATACAATCCTAACGGATGCTGTGTACTCTTATCTAGAAGATTACTAATCAGATTTTTCTCATGTTTTCATCAATATAAATGCATCACATTCACAATTGTTGTCAATGAAGATATTTATATATATTTTTTTGAATACATTGAAAGTAACAAACGAGCACACTGTTCACCTGATGGTAAGTGATTCCTGCGGCCCATGTTTATTTATCCCTCATAATGCAGATGCGTTGTCACCCTTGAGAACTGAGATGGAATGCCTCAACACCAGTTATGTAAGGACCTCCGGATGCCTACACTCACCAGACGTTATGCTGCTATTTCACGCCGGTATCCTGTGTGAACGATCCATCCCCGGACGAGCGGACCCATTCATTCTGCAGCTAGAAACAAACTGCATCGTAGCTCTACCACTATAAATATAGTTTATATGTGTGGTAAATAGAGTATCTGGTTGCCGCGATGCTGGTACTGAGTACGATTCCTAGTAGAGAAGCTACATTAGAAATATATCAGTTGTCGAAGAAATATATCAATGATATCTGTGTCGGAAGGGAAGGGGTCTACGAGAGTTTGCTTGTATGTTTGTGTGGTATACTCGTATATTATGCGCAACTGATGTCATATTGTGTAGCATATTGTATAATTAATAACTTTGGGCAAAAACTGCCGTGTTCATAGTATTTATATAATAAATCATTTATTAGAATATCGGACTATCGTACCATCTACTTGAATTCATTGTACGGTAGGTAATACTAAGCTAATGTAGCGATATAAGGGTATTTACTCTCTAAATCGTAATGCTGATATTACGTTAGGCTTGTAGCTCTAGACATTATATTGTAACATAATTACACGAGTAAATAGTAACGACTCATTGCAAGCATAAGCAATTGTTAGGTTAGGTAATTATTATCCTATTAGAATACAAGAACTATTGACCACCTTTTACTGTCTTCTCCTTAAACTCCGTAGACATTTTGTTATCTTCTCGCTATTTATCCATTAAATTAAAAAAAAACTTCGCGCTGTCTGTGTGTGTTAAGGTATTAACACTAATTAATGTTTATTAGTGGCAGAGCTACACTGCAGTTTGTTTCTAGCTGCAGAATGAATGGATCTGCTCGATCGGGGTAGGACCACGCCCTCACAAAATACCAGCATAAAGCTGCTGTGTTCCGTCTGGTGAGTGTAGACCGTTATTACTGGTGATGAGACAATCCATCTCAGTCCTCAAGGGTCTGCATTGCTTCCTTTTAAGCAGGAATGTAGATGTCATGGGCCGCGGGAATCACTTGCCATTTGAACAGGTGAACTGTGAGCTCGTTTGTCACTCACAATGAAATAAATAAAAAAACCTTCCTTGTACATCCAAGCGTACATATGTATACTTCAACCTACACTAAAAGGTGACAGATAATAGATAACAGAGCTTAATCTACTGCAAAGTCATCACCATTTTGTTACATATCTAATATGTATAGTAAGTCCAGGTGTCTATGTGTTTATAAACTAGACCTGTTAGACATTACGGAAACCAAAGCATCATTTATGAATCTATCAAATGAGAAATTACACCGTGTTAGTAGTGTCTATGTATTTAAGGGTGTTTACACAATATGCCGACAACGCATCTTCACGGACTTAATAATATTGCAGTGCGTGCGACTACTTAACCGCAACGTTGAATATTCAGCGTTTTGTTCACTCCTCGCTATGTATTAATATTCAAACGGTCGCTTACTCTAGTCTACTTCAAGGTTATTTATTTATAATTAATAATAATTGGATATCACATTAATTAGACATCAGCCTTGACGCTATAACGTGGAAAGCAATGGAAGACCTCGGCTGGAAACATTTTAAATTCACCAGATTTATTTATCATTGGTATTTAAGGTTATTCATTTACGTTTTCAATTTTTAATTTTATTGATCTATAGTTGATTAATTTTAATCTTACCAATGGTCATACAAATAATTGTTGATTTTATTTATATGTCCATTCGTTCATACTTCTTCAACAATCTAATTATAACTAGACAATAATATCGCGTAAAAATGTTGAAAGTTTTTCGCAAACAGAATAACATTAACACTTCCGTAATTCCGTGAAGTAAATAAATCCCAAATCATCTTTCGATTGAAATAATCTAATATTTATCGAAGTATTTTATTTATTTATAATATTTATTATATTTCCGTTAATGTATTTGTAATAGTTATAGGACGTGGATGATAAAGTTCTTTTAACTGTCGCTTAATGAGAACTCACATATAACTCACCATCCTCCATCATCCAGTTATTTTAAATTTATAACACAAATTGTAGAAAATATCTCCGCAGTATTTGACAGAAAAAAAATGATTTATTGAATTTAGAAAGAATCTCGTAAAATTTCCTGGATATATAACATAGGAATATTTTATAAAGATAACTCTTCTTCAAATGGTATAATTGTGTTATTTAATCAAAATAATGCTATAACAGAGATAGTTTATTAAACTTAAATTGATTTAGAGTTTATCATGTGTGATGATATAATAATTACACAAGTTTCTCTGTCTACTTGAGCACCTGCGCGTAGTGACTAGATCTGCTACTGTATTTCATTTTATGTTACTACAAAAGTTCATGCTACATAGTTGCGGTATTATGTTCTGATAAAAAATACTCGGTACACGTTTTCTTACTATCACGTCAGAAAAGCAGCTCGTTTCTTGTCCGCCTTAAACAAAATGTAAAGGCGCGTTCATTAAAAAATATTGTGTGCTCCTTACATATTTTATTACACCCTTTCAGTATTCAACATATTCTTTAATAAACGTCTCATTTATTAGTAATATTACTTGTTATTCACATATTAATTAATTTAAATATAAACTGTAAAATAGCTAAGATAATCCTCGATAACCTTCAATGAACGTTTTAGAAAGGTCAGATAGGTACTATAAAACAATTATTGATACACGCAGGAAGTAGTGAACTTTACAGGGAACAATTCAACCGTAAACCTTGTTACGCATGAATTGTTAAGTTTGCTTAATTGTTGGCGTACAAAATTAACTTAATTAATATTCAGCAAAACCAACACAATAAAATCCTCCCACTACACTGCGGTGATCGGAGGTTTACGTGAAAATATCGTCCCCAACGATCACAATCTAGCAATAAAAAAGTTCCCTGTACAACAATTTACATGAAATAAATCAATCCTTATAATTTTATTTCTAATTACCTTCGTTAACTCAAACAGTAGCAAAATTAAAAAGTTCTACGACGGACAGACAATCTTTGTTCATTTCCCAAAACACGCGATACCAGTGTAACATCGCAGACTTTACACAAGAAATGATTGAATAATTTATACTTTCCACTAGCATAGGTTTTTACATTTTATGGTTTGGATTGATTTGTGTCTGGCTTTACAAACGCGGCGCAAATTGCAAAGGAAATATAATAAACGCACTTCCCGATGAACATTTTAAAGGCTCAATTATTGTTAAAAGAACTGGTAATAATCTACAGACACTATATCTTTTCATTAATCATCAACAATTGTTATTTATACATCGAAACGATAATATTTTTGTTTAATCTCACAAAGAACAACTTATTAAATATAACTCAATGATTATTAAAACACGTCGTTAACCGTTTTAAATTAACACTGTAATTAAAATATATCATTTTGCCGGTATAAAAATGAACTTACCCAAAAGCTTTCCACGTAGTGCGAAAAAAGGAAAACTCCGGGAAGAGACATCTTTACTAAATTAAGTTCACAGCGAGAATGACAGAGGGTCCACAGCTGACTTTTTATTATACACACTTATTGTTTACTAACATCACATAAGAATTCCTTTATTTATCCGAGAAGCCGGCCGCGGAGACCGCGCGCGTTCTGGGTACCCTGCAAGCGAGTGCCGACTGCGAGTCGGACGCAACACTGCGCCCCTATATACCTAACCCACTACTTCTTGTTTGAGCCTGAACGCTTGATTTCACGCTCTATATCCAAGAATTAATAATCATGGATCATGGATACTCAAGCACCAAGGTGCATCGCAACATACACGTGACTGTAACGTCCGACTTTCTAAGATGAATAGTCTGTAATTATAATTGAACCATTCAGGATCCGATAAGGGCTCGATTGGCGAATCAAAAACAGATTTAACTGGTTCAAGGACGACGTCGCTGATAGTGTTGGATGTGTCAGACCCATACAACTGTTGGGAGATAATCGATTCCTGATTGATGTACCATAGTTGGTATGCGCGTACACTGTGAAATATGTATATACGTATAGGAAAATATGCGTAACGAATGCGGTGGTTATGTTAATCTGGACAATTTTAATCGCGTTTATGCTGTACATTTTGTTACGTACCTAAATCACGATACATTTAATGTCAATAAACTCGCAAAGAAAATGCGTAATCACATCTTCTAGAATAAAAAATAATAATAACTCAAAGAATAAATAAGCTTTGTAAGTGCGCGCAATAAAATTATTAACTGATAAAAGAACTACTAATGTGACATATTACGTTATGTATTAATCAAATTTTAAATCATTGTTTTATGTTAATTTATGAGTTTATCCTGCAATAAGGAAGTACATTTGCCTCGGCGACATATCGTCGACAACCAGTACGTAATGGAGAAAAACAAATCTCTTTGTGAATAATAATAATGGTGCTTTAGTATAACAACATTTTATATTTATAGATACTTTTATTTAAAAATATAGATTAGAAATTTATTTAATACTTTAAATGCTAATATCCAGAAGAATTCCATAAGAAGACAAAATTACAGAATTTTAGTTACTCGCATTTTAAAGATTATACAGGTAATTCGACGTATTCGCGTTAGGTTAGGTCAGGTTAGAGGTGACTATTTGCGATAATTTTAACCCCCATATGCAGTATGCAAAAGCGAACCATTTTATCATGTTCTTTAGCTTTTCCAAAATACGTCAAAAATGGATTCAATTTCATTTTTAAAAAAATGTATTAATTTAAATATATTTTTTTGTTCTGATTTATAAAAACGATTATTCTCTGGTTTATTTATCGATATTAAAACAACAATTATTGGTCCAAATTTAAAAATGTAAGACGAAAAACGATATTATTTCAATATTTGTTTGAGATTTTGTTCCACTAAAAATCCTTAAAAACAAAAAACAACTTGGCTTGCTTTAAAAACATAGCCGTTTTCTTAGCTCTCCAACAATGTATTACAACAAGGAACTTATTTCAAAGAAACTGAAAAAGCAGGTAGTTTTTCAGGTAGCTTATTAAATTTTGCAATACTATACACATTACTAGACAGGGGTCTTTTAAAATAATTAATTAGTTTATAAAATATTAAATATTTTAGTTTACACTTTTCTTCTCTGCATATATTGGCTTTTAGGAAGGGTAATCATTACTGGCCATTCCATTATTATTTGCGCACTAAAAATTGTAGCTACATCTAAGGTAGATATTTCCAACAATGAACTTTATTGATCGAAAACAGGCTAGACAGAGGGATCTGCTGTCGACCTAAGGAGCGCGAGAATATCCTAAATAGATTGTCTTTTTGTTACATAAATATCTAAGACGTTTCCAGTAAAGTGTAAATATGAGAAAATAAAATAGTATCGTATACGCTAGATCGTATAGAAAATATAACGACCTAAGTATGATCAATACAATTTGTTTTACGAAACTGTGTGACAAACGAACACAATATTTATGGTAAGTTTTGTCGCTAATTAATATTTACACATCCAACCTCATAAAAGATTCAAGATGTACATACCTTCGAGGACTGAGATGGGAAATCCTGTCACCAGGAATACGATTCTCCGGTACACTACACTAACCAAACGAAACACAGCAGCGTTATGCTGCTATTTTATACTGGTACTCTGTGCTATTTTAAACTCACCAGACGAAACACATTAGCATTATGTTTCTATTTTACGCTGGTATTGTCAGGGCGCGGTCCTACCTCCGCCGAGATGACCCATTCATTCTGTAGCTAGAAACAAACTGCAGTGTAGCTCTACCACTGTACACATATGTACACCCGAAGTTTTGTCTTGTAATTCAGGGTGGTAATAGCACACAGTTAACCTAGATTAAGTGACTGCTGTTGCCCATAAACGACCACATGCTTAATATTGATGAACATTAATTTGAGATGCACTTGCGTTGATTGAGGTGTGGTTCCCTGTAATCGGTTGTCAGGTTCTCAACACTCACCATATGATACACATCAACGTTTTGATGCTATATCGCGCTAGATTTCAGTTATGGCGTGTCCTTTCCCTTTCCCATTCATGTCGCAGATAAAACTGGCTGTAGCTTGGTTAACCTAAGTCCAAGCAGTGGTATCATAAAGACTTACGACGAAGAATTGGTAGTGTAACGTGACATCTCTCATGTGTGCACAACAAAAAAACCATTGCATAATATCACTAAGTTAAAAGTCCAATTACTTGCCTATTGCAGAGTGTAAATCCAAAGCCGTGATGTTCATAAGTTTATATATTTAGTAGAAGGCATAATTATATCGGTGATACTGACAATGTCAAAGATTATGACAGATTCCAATTGGCTTGACACCCATCAGCTTGATATGATGATATCATCTTCAAACTAATTTTAATTGTAATATTAATTTTAATAATCTTTGAACTAATTATTGTTTTATTCGAAACAGCAAGTTCAATTTCTATTGTAAGATATTAAGCATTTCTAAGATAATGTCAGCATTCAAAAGTCAATTGTCAAATAGTGTATGTGGTAAACACAATTGGACATAAAAGATAATTTTTTGAACGATGCATGCCTACTACATAAAATTTAATCACAGATAAACAATAATACAATGACATACAGGGATAAGTAGGTCTACAGTACATCGATATGCGGCAGTTTACATAAAATGACTCTCCAAGATTGTTAAAAACCAATATATATTGAAGATTGGGCATTCCTTCTAAATCCTCTGGCCTGACAACGAATCGTCAATGTGGTGGGCTGAATAAAACGAAACTTCAATAAAATTCTTGCCATAAAAGCGAATAGGCTGGATTGTTTTTATATGAACCACTGCACTACCCTACATGTAACATACAATAATTAAAATTCAGTGTACATTTACTAACAAAATATGAGTCTTGAGCTTGAAATAAACTCTTATTATTATTATTATTTGGGAATATTTTTATTTTCTATCTATCTTCTATCTTACGTGCACGTATCGGGTGAAAGAACCTCATACCTCATCATGAGTGGAGGGTGTCTTACGTGGGTGTCATAGGGCGTAGAAGTCAGTTTACCTGATGTTAAATGCTGCCCTTAAACACCCTCAAAATGCACTTGGCTCAATCCTGAGGACTGATATGTAATCTCTTACCAGTGAATGGATCTCCGTTTACCTACACTCACCATACGAAATGCAGCAGCACATGCTAGGCAGATGCCATGGTCTCGCCCAGTTCGAGTCAACCCATTTATGTTACAACTCAAAACTAGCTGCAGTGTGATTACTAATGTTACTACTCTTCGGCCTTCTTTTGATGGTTTTCTAGAAATATCTGTGACCTTCTTTCTTGAACCATCTTAGAAAATACAGCAAAGATTGACATTAGTTCTATTTCAGAAAAGCGATGGCAATTTTATATATAGAAGCAAAATGTTATCAATGTGGCGATTATAAACGGTGATGTTTCTAGTCAGATTCTTCTCGTGAACTCTACCCTTCGATCCGGCGATTATTTTTTCCAAATTACCGAATAATTATGTGTAAAATGTTTTTATGAATAAAGTACTTCTTGAGTTTGAGTTTATTATTAACTAACGTGACGTATATAATGCGGTTACATATTGTTGGATTGAGTTTATATCTATAATTTAGAGAGGTTAATACTTCAATATATGTATAAAAATATTGATAACGACAAACGACTCTGTCTTCAATTTATATGATATCACATATAGTCGTAGAGTAGCTATAGAGCGTTCAGGAACAATTTAGAATATAACTTAACTTCTTAATCTTTTTTGGTTCTACAAGCAATATCATCAGACTATCGCCACTTCAACTTGTTGATTTTCTAAGCTATGTCGATCACTCTCGTTCTACAGCGGATGTCCACATTGCGTATTCTATCACCCACTGAAACACCGAGCATAGCACATCCGGAGCCCATTATTACTGGTGATGAGACATTCCATCTTTGTCCTCAAAGGCGACAACGCATCAGTATTATGATTTCTTGTCAAGGATGAATGTAGATGACATGGGCCGCAGAAATCACTTACCATCAGGTGAAATGTGTGCTCGTTAGTTACTCTCAATGCAATTAAAAAAAAACATACTCCCGCGCCTATAGGTATAAGGTTTGTTTCGTCCTTTTTTGGCTCATTTTGGGATGGTGCAGTAGACCGTGGTCGTTGAAAAAAAATATTTTAAAAATTAGCAGGGTCGGATCTTTTTACCAGTGCCACACCTGTGACGGATGCCACTACGCAATCGAGTGGAGACGACAGCTGAGAGTAATTCAATTGGTAGCTCGCATGCTTCTGCATCCAGCGACAGCATTGGTTCGGAACAATCGAGCTCACTCAACTTGATTTTCTGGTTATAAATTATTATGTCTATAAACAAAGATTACGCAAGAATTTGAGAAGTGTACATACTGTCGAAAACATTATTAGTGAAAAGTGATGAATTACATACATACGAACTGGGTATTGGATTATCAGCCTTGCAAACTATTTATGGACACCTGTCCCTTGGTAAGCGTTGTTAAACGTGGGCGCCACATAATCTTGATGGTGAGCAGAAAGCACGTCCGTGGATTGCTGCAAATTTATAACAGACAAACTCGACAGCGGTGTAAAAAAACGTTTATGACGTGGTTATAAACCATGTTTCGTTTATTTTATAAAAAAAATATAAACAATAATAGATAGTCCGCTATAAAGATCTGTAAATTTTAATATATGCGACAACATATATGATCATGATAATTAATATTGATCTCTCCTTATAATCTTTCAACAGGCAATATAAAGGCGATTAAATTAAATTATTATTATGGCGTGAATGGGCGGGATTAAAGGGTTCTTACTTAGACGTGATTATTTGCGTTGGGTTTTATAGTAATCACTTCGTTTAAAACTTTGAAATTATGAAGCAAAGATGCAAGGAGAAAGCAAAAGTCTCAGACAGACAGTGTTTAATACATTTACACCTTCTTCGTATTTCATAGAAATCAAATATTTATTATTATAATAAAAATCGTAGTTACAAGTAGTAGCTAATGTACAATAAAATAAAATAAAAAAAGAGAATAAAATAAAACGTCATCAAATAAACCCATTCCTTTAATAAAGGTTTCTTTTTATATATTATTTAAAATTTTTGACGTGACTGTTGGATTTAAAAGTGAGCTCCAGATGGCAAATCCTATATTTTAATTACTTAGGTTCATACACTCGGAGAGAAAGCTCCAGTTATAGGAAATAACATGCTTGAGGGAATCTACATTTCGCAACGGGGCATTTTTACTAAACATTACGACTTTGCATTGATTTACGTGTCTAGATATGCCACATACGCTTGATTAACGCGCAAGTCATGCCCAATTGTTTCCCTTATTCCATAAAAAATAACCAACATTAATCTCAACTGCTGGTCACTGTCTTATTGATGGCTTATTTAATACAGCAGATTAAAACGCATCATATTACATTCTGAATTTAGAAATGCATATCATAAGTCATATCACATTATGGAGTGGTGGTAGTGCTTTTTACAAATGAAATTGAAATTATTATCTCACAAGATTTCATAGGACTACTACTTCAGGTATTTCGCATATGGATAAACTCTGAGTCTCTTTTCTCGACAGTGGGAAGATATGTACTATTATTTCAAAGGTAGTAGACCTGTAGTAGGCCTGGTAGACCTGCCAATGATTTAATATTATTATGATAAAAAAGGTGTGTGCGGGAAGCCAAGAATAACAATTTTTCGTGATATTTCGTTTATGTTTATAGTTATTGGTTTTTCCCTTTTCGGTGGTAGAAAGGTAGGTAGGTTTCCTGTAAATAATAAGATAATTAGTTACATTATAGTATTGTACTTTGTAAATTTTTCATAAGTACATCATTGTTGGAAAACCAAATACAATAAAATAAAAGATATAAGGTTTCTTTTTAAATCTTATGGTTACAAATAACATAGTTCACTTGATCGCTTGTAATCTAGATGATAGAAGCCACAACCCATTAAAACCTACACCCATCATTTATCAACAAAGATTCAAGATGGGAATTTAGATGGAATGCGTCGTTATCAATAACTGGGGTCTTTACATTCACCTAACAGAACACATTGGCGTTATGCTGCTATTACAATCTGGAACTAGTTACCTAAGGCCTTTTCTTTTCACGGTTGAGCCGACCCTGCCACAGCTAACAAGTTGCAGGATGGCTTTACCACTGTTGGATATGTTGCCTAAATTAATATTAAAAGGACGACTACGAAGTAGGAGAAGCACTTATATTATTTTGTTGCCGTATGTGCAACAGTGTATACAAGCTTTCTTTAATCTTGTTAGAAGTCTCCATACATTTTGCTACTTCTACCTATCTACAGCGGTTTATTACGAAAACATTGGAATGTTTTAAATTTCCGAATTTAATTAGGCTGTCAGACTTCTGATGGTCCCAGCATGATACTACAGCACTTTTTTGCGATTTTATCACTATCAAACAAGTTTTGGATGGCTTCATAAATAACATGGATGGATGGGGGAGTGTGGCAATCGGACGGGACTAGTTTCGAAAATAGATAACTTGTAAACCGGAATAAAAACTATACTGTGGAACGGAATGCAATAACGATTGCAGACGACTACCGCTTCGTTGCGGTCGCCTATTTAATCCCTAAACACGAGAAATTAATGAATAACTACACGTCTTCGTTTGAGCAGTGCTTAGGATTTTTGATATTGTGGCTACAACATCCTTATAGTTAAACGGTCCATGTAGCTTTGGGCACGAGCCCTACGTCGGTTCAATAATTATCAGTGTGACTACTACGACAGTCCTCTAGTCCGGCCGCTTCACCTCGCGTAGCAATTTCCGTCTTCATCATCAACAATCTGCCTTCTCCGGCAGAGCGGCCTACTGCCGGTCAAACAGAAACGTTTTTAACGCACTTGCACTGATTGTACTTGGCCCTTAAGGACACCAATGGCAAGCTAGTGGTAAGGATTGCTGCCACCATCCAGTACCAATACGTTGTTTCGGCCATTATTAATTTACAACCTTAGTACAATACCGATACTAATTAACATACATAATTTATGATATACAATTAATTATTAAGAGTGCAACTGCAATTTCTTATGCCACTTAGCGCCAACGCATTCTCAACTCCTACAATTAATATGATTCCGTTAAAAGTAACTGATCGAGTTGTACGTTGCTCTCTGGCACCCTCGAGTGAGCTTACTTACACCTACTGGGTAACGTACGAAGCCGAGCCCCCTTACGCCAGTTACCTTTTAAAAAAGTACCGAAGTCCTCGGCCAGCTGCAAGCCCTTGAACTCACACTCGCTGTCTCATTCTCGCTACACAAACGCATCAAAATACACTAGAAGGCAAACTGATTGACAATGTGGAATGTTGGAAATGTGGCAAAATAGTACGCCACCCAATACTTAACCCCAAGAGGGTGAGTACCGTGGCTACAAAATGTGGCGAAATTATGTAAAACGAATAAATGTAAAAATAAGTTTAGTATTAGGAAAAAAAACAAAGTAAGCTTGGACACATAATACAATTCCATAGGAGATATAACGCGTCGTTTGTACGTAAATATCTTTTCTTAGCCGAACCTAAAAAGATATTTGAGGTTCGGCTCTCAAGTACCCTCGAGTCAGTCGCTATTGTGCGCAGAATAAAGGTTCAAGCCGAGCCTCCCTTATGAATCCTTGTACTAGTTTATCATAAATAAAGGATTTGGCTGAGTGTCCTAAGCGTTCAGCCATCTTTCAACCCGGTGAAGCTGTAAAAGCCCTCGGGTTAACAGTGGCTTGACACTATCGTGTTAAAGACCTATGTGACCGTAGGCTGATTAATCATATATTTATAAATTCTAATGTTAAAAACACTTTTTACTGCGTTAGTATAGTATAATATCTTGACTATGAACAATAACTAGCTCTATTATTTATATCTATGATATATTTTCATATATGACACGTATATATACACCCCAACAAGAAACATCAGTGTTTTTGTTTAAAATTATAATATAAAAACGTTTTAAAATTGAATACCTATCTTCAATCCCTTATGTGCTCATCGATAACTTAATTCCCAAAGTTTTGGAACTGCTACATGCCACTACAGTATAGTAGAATACAAAAACTTCTAGGCCTGTATTTAAAAGTATTAGAAGTAATATTTTTAAAATACAGGCATTTTTATATTTTATTATTTTACTAATGGTTTGATTATTTCTCAAGGAAAATTTCTATGTATAATTTATAAATGCATTAAATTATATGAATTGAAAATTACAGGAAAATACGAGCAATTTATATATGCCAGTACATAATTTATTTATATTATGTACTGCCATATATATTATTTGGGATAATTGGGGATTATAAACGAAGCCTATAGTTCACCTGATGGTACATGATTCCTGCGGTCCATGACACCCATATCCATTCTCAATAAGAAATCATAATGCAGATACGTTGTCACTCATGAGGATTAAGGTGGAATACCTCATGGTTGAAAGACTGAAATCAACTATGTAAACTTATTGCAGACAAATACAGTTTTCGAAACTTTCGTCTGGTTTTTATTCGTTTACGTTCGTATTGGATAAATAATATTTTTAAAAATAATAATATATGTAGTCATTTATTTAGATAATAAGGTTACTGAAATCTAACTTTCAAATCTGCTCTCAATTTTTTCTCGTTTGCATACTACATAGGATACTGGCAACTATTTCAAATACTTCAATCAAATAAAATTCAAAACTATTACAGAGGTTATTTTATCAATATTTTAGTTATTACTTCACTTTCTAAGTTTAAGTATCCAAAATCGAAATCTATATATGTAAATAATTTAATCAAAATGGTGTTCAAAAGTGTTACCCATGTCTTATTTGATTTAGATGGTTTATTAATAGGTACGTAAATAATGTTTTGAAAATGTACCGGGAGTTAGCAAAGCTATACTACTACTTTCAGAAATCGCTGAGAATATTTCATCATATTACCGGGATAATATTAGTTAATTGAATTAGCTTAATATTCTATATACAAAGCATTGCATAATCGACACGAAAAGAGAAGTAAAATTAAATCTAATAAATTGACAGTTTGAGCCAAAGGCAATAATTACCTCTACCCCAGGAATTGAAGAGAAATTTTGAATCAATTTCTTAGCCCCAATTTAATTCGCTCCTTTATACAGGTAAAGGGATTAAAGTATATGAAAGGGGCACCATAGAAAAAACAAAAAATATTATTATTGATATATTCTATTCTATATTTTTTTTTTACTATTGACCCCCTTTTTCATGTTTGGATGGGGAATGTCCAAAGGAGTAAGTTTGTTTGGGGTCTTTTGTCTCAGATCTAAGACCCCTCTAGGCTAGGCTAGCTCAAAACAATCCTCTGAGAAACTTTTTTTTATGTAACTGGAACTGGCCAGTATGGAACCTACCCTTAGATATATGCTCAGTCCATTGCAATGATAATAATTAGAACAAGGGATAAAAATTTGATTTGGTTTTTGAGCTGAGTAAATTTCCACATTGTATGTGGAAAACATACTTTTATCTTTTTCACAGTCAGTCCTGGAGTGCAGGTCACATGAGAGTATGTATTTAGTAGATTTAAACTAGACGAGTGCGTAATATATAAATATGAAAAGTATATTAAAAAAATATCCACTGCATGTGTAAGCCTAGGTGAACTATGACCTCATGAAATTAACTAAAACTCAAATATCTCCAATGTGGCTTGCCCTAAAAACCCTTCCCTGTTCAGCCATGCTATAAAAAGGGAATTAATAGTAGAAAATATTTCATTGAATGTCCATTTTTTCCTCAGTATCTGTTTCATATAATACAGCCCATTATGAAGCCAATTGGAATTCATACAGGCTCCATATGAAATAAAGTATAGCCCTATGTTGAAGCATATACAAACCAATTTCACTGGGATTGTTAGGTACACTAGATTGAATTATTTAATTATAGTTTATTTTCATAAGATCACTTTATTTGTTTTATGTTATTCATTAAACATTAGGTTTTTTGTATTTTATTATTTTTATATAAAGCATGTTAAATGATAGATTACTATATTGTAATAGGGATAATGATTAGGACAATACTATTATGATAACGGTAAAATTTATATAATAATATAAATCTTTACACATTATAAACATATACATTATGTCACATATATTCTAAAGCAGATGCATAATATTTCATGTTGATAATAAGAATTATTTCTGAATTATAATATTTAAAGAATAAGACCTTAGGAAAAGTGTATAGGTAGTTGGAAGTTTATTTTTTATGTTATCAGTAGTATATTTAAACTAGATTAGATACTTACAATTCATCTTTGAAATGTGCAACAATTTTCTAGTGTCTTTAGTAAATTATATTATTATCAATACTTATTGCGTGCATGCTTGGTTTCTGTTGTTGTCCTTACAAATCCTGGTATGGTGTAAGCATAAATTAGAAAAGGATGCTACTTGCACCTCTACAGTTTTAATAAGTAAATTTGTTATATAACACAATGGGAATAGGAGGTATTCTTGAAGGCATATTTTTTTGTGAAAAGATAATATCTTTTTGGAAGTAGAGTGTTCTATATTCAAATTAACTTTAGTGCTACCATTCTACTATTACATACACGGCAAGCATGTAGTGTCTGTTAAGGTGGAACTTTTATATTTTGAATTTAGGCAGTGTTAACAGTATTAACATGAAGTACACTGGGCACTAATGTTTGCATATAATGTAAATTCATTAATACAAACCAGTAGAATTCAAGTTTACAGCCACACAATTAATTATCTTCATCACAGCCTCTACACTATCATTACCCCTTGCAATAGTAACATTAGTATTTTGTTATATACTATAAAGTTGTATTGTTATAGTATACTATCAGCTATCATAAATAACAAGTTATTTCTTCCAAATAAACTTCGAATAAACATTATCTAAATACATTTTTATTATTATTACAGATTCTGAAAGATTGTACACACAAGCATTTACAAATGTATGTGCCAAGTATGGAAAAGTGTTTACATGGGAAATAAAGAAAAGCATTCTTGGTTTCCAAGGATCTGAGTGTGCAGAAAAGATTATAAGAACACTGGACCTTCCTCTAAATGAGGAAAGTTTTATGGAAGAATGTAGAAAAGAATATGAGGTGATTTTTCTCAATGTTCAACTGATGCCTGGTAAGAGCACATTGATATAAATACCTAGAAACTGCTACAATTGAATTTTTGTTAGCAACTTAATTAAGCTCTAAAACTGTTTTTTTGTTAATTCAAGAAATAACATTATTTTAAGTTATATTGTGTTTATTTTAGTTTGTTTACACATGTATTGTGAAATTTAAATAAAAATATGGTATTCACATCATAGACCTATGAGACTAATATGTAAATACTATAATGTAAATCTGTGTAATTCATAAATAGTTTATTCCATTACAAGCAAACTTGATAATGGCAAAAAGGTAACAACTACTGCCAATAAAATGGATCAATTAATTTTAGATGTAATTGATATAATACTACTACTACTACTAACAAAATACTCTTATTTTGATATTATATTTTATAGTATAAAATTTCCAACTGTGGCTTTAGAATTATATTATTAGAAATTCTTAAAATATAACTATGGCGTACAGTTATACTTTAAAAATTTCTAGCAACAACAAAATTTACATTGTAAAATATGGCTTAGTTTGTTTATTAACCAGTTTTGAAGACAGTTTTTTTTTAAATATATATATAAAAGAGTACATTTATGATACTTCTGGTGATGAATTTATTCATTATAATAGGGTAAAAGATTTTTTTTTTACTTCATTGCAAAGTAAAGTTGCAAGTCCTACTTGGCCTTCATATGGTTATATATATGTCCCAAAAGTCTTATAAAAATTATGACAAAATTTATTGTGATTGATACACATGTAGATTAAGTAACATAAAAATAGGAAAAATAGTGTTAATACTTAATTACTTTCTGTGATGTCTGGTCACTTCTTTTATTGGCATATGGTCACCAACATTCAGTTTAGTCTTAGATCTTGGACAGGCCCTCGGATAAGTAATATGTAATAGTATATTTGTATGTTAAGTATACATTTATATATATACATTTATAGTATACATTATTTAATATAGTTCTATATTTTGAAATTAAAATAAGTATTCACAATATATTCTCTCATCCCAATGGTAGGTGGCTTGTAGAGAATGCCTTTTTGCATTAAGTCTATTGGTTTTATTTGTGCAAATAAAGAATAAATAAATAAGTACATTGACTCACTGTTGAGTCTATGGAACTACTTTATAAGGTTTATACATGAACAATTTTCATTTGTATCTTCAGGCTGTCACTCAAATACAATGTTAATTAGAAATCTCCTTATTGACATATAGCCCATTAAATACAGTATTTTATGTTTTAAAGGTGCTCAAAAGTTAGTAGAACACTTACACAGCAAAGGGGTCCCTATTGCTTTAGCTACTAGCTCAGGTCAAGATAGTGTGGAAATGAAAATGCAAAATCATACTGATTTCCTAAAAAAATTCCACCATCTTACTATGGGGACAACCGATCCTGAAGTTAAGAAAGGAAAACCTGATCCTGCTATATTTCTAGTTTGCGCATCAAAATTTCCTGATAAACCGAATCCTGAAGATGTAAGTACTTTAATTACTTTATAGGGGACTGAACACGAAAACCATCAAATGACATCTAATTTTTTTTGACTAATAACAGTAATAATGATAATGTTAAAATCAATCCCACTTTGATTACTTAGAGGCATTTGCATTGACCTTACATTTAAGTGATAAGTGTCAATTGTAAGAGCTTAAAATCAACCATAAATAAAATTCGTATTTTAATGATAAATAAGAGCTTTGATTATCACCCCAAATATGATAGGACATCAGCAGTGATCCCTAAGTACCCATTATCAGAAGTGGGACAGATTCCTGTCTGGCTCTCTTTGCTTACTGAAATATATAAGTTTAGGTGGTTTTTATATTTTTGATCTACAAGCTACCTGCTTGAGTTTTATTAATTTTTGCATTGATTATTATCAGCTTTTATTTTCTGAATGTGTAAGTTTTTGGATATAATGCATGTCAGTAAGTCATTGGTAATTAAATTGTTTTGGTGAGTATTTATTTACTCATAATGGAGGAATACTTTTACGAAGACAAATTTAACCATTTTTGGAGTCTATATTATTTATTAGTTTTGTTCTCTAGAACAGCATAAATATTGCACATTTTAGACCTGAAATATTTATATGATATGTACTTGTACACTAATGCCAGGTGCTGTACTAGGTTTCTTTTAAAAAAAGAATGTTACCAGTGCTATTAACATTACTAACATCCTGGTTAACCACTCCCAACTAAGCTTAAAATGCTTGTACTAGGAGATGGTGTACAACAATAGTTGAATGGAAGACTTTAACTCACGATCTAAGTTTCACAGACTGTAGCCTAAGCCTATTAGGGTATTGGCGCTTCGCAAGTGTGTACAGAACTTGTTATTTAGGTATGTATCTTTTAGTACTAAAAAAAACAGAAAATGGGTGTAGTATGACAATCAAATCAAACCAAATCAATCAAAAAAAAAAAAAATACCAACAATCACGTTAAAAATTAGTTGAAACAGTTCTAACAATATAATTCTACAAAATTCTGCCAATAATATGGACAATAAAAACAAAAAATAATAATATACTTAAATTAAAAGCCTGTAAAAGTTCTAAAGGCAAAGATAACAAAAGACAAAAATATCTAATATCAATCAAATATTACAATTAATTCAAACAATTTAGCATTCATTACTCTACTTCTAAATATAGGATATTGCATATTGTTATTCATTGTTTTCCATTAAGCATATTGTATTCATTACATATAATTATTATTGCAGAGTTTAGGCTGAGGTTTGTGCAGAAGATTTTGGTCTAGGTTTTTTCGAAGTATTTATTATTATTCACTATATCATTGTTATAGTTGGTTAAGTGTAAATGCTGAATGCTGGATAAACATTATGTGCTTGTTTGCTATTTTTGGTTAAGCTTCTTGTTCTCTTGTAATTTTAATTATTTACTGAGATCGTGAAAATTAAATAAAAATTGGGAATATTTTTAACATTATCATTAGTTAATATTATTATTGCCAGTCAAATTCTCGTAGAGCATCCAACGCTCCTCAACTCCAATAAGCATTGGTGTAGCAGTGGTGTGTAGTAGGTTGATGGTTTAACTGCTAATGTTGGTGTAGCAGTAGTGACATACTGAGATGCAGTTTTTAAAGCTCAATGCAAAATTTAAAAATATATGGAGAATAAAGTACCATGTACCATCTTCATTTTGATTATTTTCCCTTTAAAATCTTACCATATCTTAGCTTTATATTTTGTTTTAGTGTTTAGTGTTTGAAGATGCCGTCAATGGTGTGAAAGCAGCATGTGCTGCTAACATGCAAGTGGTGATTGTGCCAGACCCACGTATAGAACCTGAGCAACTTAAAGATGCCACCTTACATTTGCAATCTTTAGAAGATTTTCAACCTGAACTCTTTGGTTTGCCTCCATATGAGTAGAAAAAAAAATTATTAACAATTTTTTAGTGCTAATCAGAAATCTAAACTGTCATAATCAAACCTCGCTTTTATTTGTTAATTTGTTTTTGTAAAAGTCTAAAAATATACTATAAAAATATGTCAACAATGTTAATGAACAATCAAATTTATGTATTTTAAGTTTTAAATCATATATATAAAATTTAAGGAAGATCTAGAGAATGTCAGAGTTGCAAATCTAAAATCATTGTAATATAAATTATACTCCATCAGTCTCACGTGCTAAATTTCCGAAACACTATAGACGACGCATTTTAAACTGTGTCGCCGGGCAATAAATGTCACTGACAGTAGGAATGTGCACACAATGCAACCCGTTATCGATACTTAGCTATCTGCGCACGCGAGGTCGATGCGTCATCCCTAGAAAAGGTAAAAACGGCTCTTTTCAGGGCCACATTACGATCGATGCAGTTGCTCTATGATTACATCGAAACAAACATTTTATCTTACAAATTAAAAACTTTTATTTTCAGATACCGAAAAATTATTCCTATTAATACTTAACATAATTTAGTATATCGATCGTACCTATCCCGTTATCGATATGCACCTCTACAATTCTTACGCACATCACTACACCTCTCCATAAGACCTGTAAGTGCGAACGAGACAAACAGATAAATATGATTTATGACCCGAAGCCTCAGTTCATAATGCGTCGACTATAGTTTGTTTTTAGTACCGCAATACAGGAGATGGCGGTGGGACAATTTTTTTTCATGGACACGGTTTTTAAACTAATAATAATAAAATACAAGTTAGATAATTAGAAGGTGAAAATACGAATATATATTCAGTATGTAATATATGTCGAATATTTTTATTAAACAAAATAAATTATTTTAAAACAATATAAATATGATCCATGATTAGTTTTTTCTACAGAATACCGTATTGAGAGCAATGTTCTTCAATAGCTTTACGAAAATATATAGTTTTTTATTGCATTGAATGCAGAAATGTCGTATATAACTTAAGTAGACTATAATATTATTTATAATATTAATAACATCTTAAAGATGTTCTTACACGTCAAAGCGACTGAACTATATTGTCAATTTATTATAATTTTTTCATCAATTCTAGTCAGTGTGACAATAAAAGTATAAGCAGTATGTTTATTTTAATTCATTTGAGAGTTCACTATACGCCGTATCTCTAAATCGGTTTTTAGACAACACCACTAAAGTTTCAAATTTGCAAATTAAAAAAATAGATGTACGTATAGCCACAGAGGCGAAGATTACAAAGGCTTTAGTTACAATAATCCACGAAATCCTTGCCGGTTTACCTACAATAGACGAAATGCTCTCTTGACCTCAAGAAAAGCGAGCATTCTAAAACAATTTTATGTGACAGTCACGCCGCAGTTATGAAATAGGCTAGTAACTACGAATAGGTCGGTTCGACTGGTTTTTCCGAAGTACATTACAAGCTTTTATTATTATATTTGTTTAAATAAAGAAACCGGATTTATTACTAGGGAAGAGTCATACAATTCTAGTCTCCAGGGATGATAGTCCGTCTGCGTGATACCTTATTAAAAATAAATGTCGCAAAAAGAAAAAGGCTGCCAGAAATTATTTTAACATAAGATGAACCGTGTGCTTGTTTATCACCATTAATAAAAAAACTAAGCCTCGGCCCTCAGCAGTAAACATGGTCCGCTTAATACGGTCACTTCATCTGGAGCTCCAATACCGTCCCGAACGGAAGGAAGAGTGACACAACGTTATACCATCACCCAGCGACTAAACCGCTCCCACCACACACTTGCACGCATCTATGAGGTCTTTACCGAGACTGTCCTCCCAGCATGGGACTCTTAATATCTAATAATTAACACTACCTAGTTACCAAAAGGCAGGAACCCGTTCTAGCCCCATTTTCTACTCCGATATAATGCATGAGCAACAAGATATACACAACACGCCCAAACTATTTGTGTGACTCAAATATTGTTCTTAAGCTTAGAAATCTAACCCAAGTCTCGCGAATTAGAAGCCAGGTGGTAAACCATAACTGCCATCCAGCTGTCTTTTTATATTTTTAGTGGCAAACGAGCAAGCAGTTCACCTCATGGTAAGTTATTACTGCCGCTTATGAACATTCGCAACACTAGATAAGTCGTAGATGCGCTGCCGGCCCTTAAGATGTAAGGTAAGATCCCCTAGGTCGTATAGGCTCGGAAATACCGCTGGCGACAGCTGATTTACATATTAGTTGTGTGTGACAGAAAATTTCGCGTAAAGCGCACAGTGGTGGATTGCCAACCATCGAGATGAGGATGAAAGGACATGGGCCATTTTCGGCCCAGCTACTCGTGCTCTCAAAGACATTAATGAAATATCTATAGATAAAAACACTTCATTTTTACATACTTGTCATCAAAGTCTTGGCGTTCATTGAATTAGGTCTGTGCCATAGTGTCAGTGTATTGACAGCCAAATCATATGATATAACCTAAAATTCTTATCTTATTTTTTAAATATCTCTGTATCCCCATGAACAATATTGATTTTAATTTGTTTATAATAAAAGGGATATATAGTCTGTTATTTAAACTTAATTTCATTACTGTCCTTGAACTTCGTTTAGTGGGCCGTGCATTGTATGGAGAGTTGCCCATGTCCTTTTGAATAGTGTCGTGATGTACGATGTTTAGCTCAGTGGCTGGAATTAATCCGAACAACCCCTCAGAGTACTTCCCATAGTAAATTCGATAAAAAATACATAGAGATGCAACATCTCTTTGCATTGCCAGTGAATCAAGCCAATCGGAAAGTACCTGATCATCGGTCCCTCTCCGTTGTTTACGTTACATAGTAGTTTTTAACTGAATTAACATGATTTTATTCCATTACAGCTCGAGTCCTTGAAATTTTTTTACCACTAAAGACAGCTAGTACTTTGTTTATAATTTTGAATTCGCAACATGTTGTTATCTAAACAACATTGTATGATTATTTAATGGAACGTTAGTTAAACACGTAAACAGTTTGAATTCATTTATTCATTTGGCTTAAAAAAATACATTTGTTATAGTACTATATTATATATTCTAGATATAGATATTCAGTATTCAGACCTATATTCTACGGTTATTAGTTCCATTCGGTCGGTGGTATTGAAGGACAAAACCCTCAATACTAGAGTGAATTAGTCGCAAAACGCTGTTTTTTTATGGCTTATTCACAAAGGCATGCCATATAACCACGATAAAGAGTACTCATTAAAGATTCAGACATCATTAACGATGGATATAGAATATTATGTCTATACCAATAATTGGGTTTGCGGTTTCATAATTAATGAAAACGGTATTTTTATAGCAAGGTTTTAAAAAAGGATTATGGTACGAAGCCAATAGTTAACAAATATAGATATTTCATTAATATTTTAAACATTTTTCATTGCTAAATGTATTATTGCAATGAAAATACTTTAAACTAATTCGTAAGACGACTCTATACTAGAACAAGACAAGAAGTGTGCCTTCCTGCGTTATTATAGTAAATGTATGCGACTTTTTTACGTTCAATGTAAAATTTTATGTATTTCGAAATATACCTATTACCAATTATGTATTACGATGTAGGTGGAAATGGTGGTAAACCGAACAATTCAGGCTGAAAGACCTCCATGGAATCCAGTATAAGTGTCGCTTCAGGAGCTAGTGCGCAATCTAACCTTGGGTCGGGCACCATCACGACTTGCATACCAGCCGCATGGGCAGCCCTAACGCCGTTTATGGAATCCTCAAATACCAAGACCTGGAGTGCAAAAGAGTTTTATATATCACAAGGTTTTGTTATAAAGTAGTAGAAATCTTTTAACGACCATGTGAGGTTGTGATGAGACATGAGACGTATTTCATTACGTTTATTATTGTTTATTGAAAGGTGGTACAGTTCACTTTATATTAAGTAATACATGTAATCTGAGTGATGTAAAACAAGACCCAGATATTATCGTCATCTCCTGGGGACTAAGATGGAATGCCTTGTTATCAGTAAGTGAGGTGAAGTGGAACGAAACAAAGGTTCTACAAATAGGCATTACACTGGATTGTGGAAGGCGAACAGTGGTCGTTGTGTCTCTATTTACGAGAATATATTATGGAAGAATTGATAACGATATATATTTATGAGAATTTATCATATAATCGAACGCAGTCTACATTCTATATTGTCCATCGTGGAATTTTATAGAAGTTTTTGGACAATCTAAAGGATTCCGTTATATTGGTAAAGTAAGGTGATTTACAAGTTTAAGTTAGTTGAAGTACACGTAAGTGGCCTTACGCCATGGTGTAGGTAGTATGCCGTGGTGTATGTATTTTTAATAATAATAAAGTTATTAATTAATGTAACGTCGCTCTCTTGCGCCGGTTGTCAAGTCCTATTCTTCCAATGAATATATTTTTAAATTTTATGTATAAAACATGATTTTTAGTACTAGGAATAACATTATGTACACTGGCTTATGTAACTGTTTGTAATGGTTTATTTAAATAAAGAACTTTAAAAAATAAATGAATATATTCCATTTACAAAATTCTAAGTACAAAACGCCATTCGCTAGTTAACACAGTGGTAGAGTTATGCCGCAGCTTCTTTCGAGGTGCAGAATAAAATAGTTGGCTCGACCAAGGAAACATCACGCCCACACAATACCGATTTCGAAAGGTGAGTGTTGTGATACCGGACACACGATTTTTTTATAGAATAGGTGGCAAACGCGGAAGCAGCTCTGACCTGATGATAAACACAGTGGTTGCCAAACGTCGAGATGATGAGGACGAAATTTTGAATTCTCGAGAACTCGAGAAAACGTTTCCACTTCAGTTCTCCGGAGCGAAAACGCGTGGCATCTTGAATGGTAGGTCATTACTATTTTTTATTATATCGAGGTCAACAAACGAGCACAGAATTAACCTGAAGGTGCAAGCTAGGGCCAATGAGACCCTCATTCATCGAAATTCCTCGTCACTAATAATATGGGACAACGTTATGATGCTATTTTTAACTGGGAGTCTGTAAGGGCGTGACCCTTCCCCGATCATGTCACAGCTAGAATCTAACTACAGCATGTCTACACCACTGTAAAATTTACTTCCCATCATGAACTGTGTGGTTGTTTGTATCCCTGTTTCATGAAAACACCGCTTGTATATTTGTTTTGAATTTATGTACTTCCAGCTAACGACACGAATGTTTATGTATTTTTAATTAAGGATAATACTTAGTTACATGTACATCGGTTCCATAAAAAAAAGAAACAGTATTTTGCAGTAACCGAGCTCTGAATAATTACCTTATCATTTCGCTTGTTCTACTGCGAATAGATTACAATTTTAAACAGTTGAATAATTATCTAGACTTACCTACAAAAAGCAAAAGAAAAATTCCATTCGCATATTAATTGATTATGTGGTTACCCACCCCTCTGGGAGGTGAATACGATCAGTCCTGAGTCAACAAAGCGCAACAAACTCCAGTCACTCAGAGTGGACTTTGTTGCGCCACTTCTTCTCCAGCGCCTACGCATTCCGATGTGGTGGTACAGTTACTCAAAAATAATAGAGATATTTAATTAGAAAATCCATAGTCAGAAGTTGCTTCTGACGATTGTGCCGAGGTTCGTCCCTCTCGGGCACCCACGGGTCAGTGTCTCTCGCGAATGGGTAACGGTCCAAGCCGTGTATTGTAATTACCTTTTCTGGAGGTGGATTCTCTGGAAACTTTGCAGCAGCAACAAGAAATATATCAGGATAGGGTTTCCCTCTCTTCACTAGTGGGTCAGAAGATCCCCAAGTTTTGTACACGAGCATGTCAAATAAGTCGGAGTGATTTTTAACTTTTAAATTGTACGTTTCTCTACTACTGCTAGTGGCTATGCCAATGGGAACTTCGTGCCGGCGTAGATGGCGAATAAGTCTATCTATTCCTGAAAGTATTAAAACAAATTTAAGTACCTACTATTAAGAGCGTTAAGTAAATTTAGTAGCGCAAGTATATTCAGAAATAATTTAAATACAAATAATATTATGCTTGTCGAACGAGCACACAGTACATTTTATGATAACTGTTTCTTTAGGCCCGTGACCCATTTTTATCTTCAACAAGGAATAATGCACGTTATCACTTGTGCCTCGTCATTACATCAAAAAGGTAAGAGACTCATTTGGTGTTGAGGATGTTCATGGGCGCCGATAATCACTTACCAACAGATGAGCTGCTTGTTCATTTGCAACATTCTATAGAAAAAATGAGATGATTTAGTTCTAGGCTAACGAGTCGATTCAAAGACTTGGTTGATATTAGTATAAAATAAATTATTAATATTGTATTTATACCACATCGCCAACTATCCTATAATCACATTGCGTATGCCTTACTTAAACAAGTAAGAAAATTCTTACTAGACTTAATTTGATCTTACGTCTTTTATCCAAACCGAGCTACTTAGACAAATAACAAGTACTATCCATATTTCAAGGTTGTAAATGAGAACACAGCTCCACTGATGATGCTGCATTACTGTGGCAAATGACACCTACATCCATTCAAGATAAATAATCAAGATGCAGATGTATTGTTAACCCTTTGAACTTAAACGAAACGCTTCGCTGCTAGTTATTAGGGGTCTTAACTTTTCCTTAAGCTTATTAGGTCAAACCATCTCTGGGTAAGAATCCAAAATAAGGAGATAATAGTATTTGAACTATTGTCTCTTAAGACATGATATATATATTTTTAATATATTCGTTAATTTTTATATAATTTCGTCATTAGAACAAAACAAAATAAAATCCAGTATTGAATAATTAAGCCACATTGAGTTACTAACCAGGCATTATTTTCGATTCAGGAAACAATTCTTCAAATATTAACCTAGTCTCCCTCAAAAACTCGTCGACGGTAAGGGGTAGGTCAAGACCGGTTATAATGGAGGAAGCAAATTCCCTGCTTTGTTGACCCATTATTTGACACTTAAGAGAAAATGTGAACTCTTTCCCATAACGTGAAGCTACCTTTTGAAAACCTATTGTATATAAATCTTCAGTATCTGAAAGAATAATTGGTACTTGTCCACTTGCAAGCTAGTTTTTTTTTTTATTGAAATATTTTTTAACATAGTACTTACTCAAGATCAAACCATCCATATCAAATAAAACATGTGTTACTGGGTTAAAAACCATATTTATTCACAACAATGATTTAGGAGAAAATAACAATTGTATGGTAATGTTTTTATAGTTTTACAAAACTATCTTGAGACTAAAAAGAAGTGACATCATACTCCATCTGTTATCTTATCTACTTTGACATTACACATTATATAAAGAATCTAATAAAAACGGAATGGAAATACTGGCAGATTAAAAATAAATTAAAATACAACAACACTCCCTATTACCTAATAATTATTAAGAGACTTTACCAACATTGACAATTTTGAAACATTTTCTATCAAATAAATAATTTTGCTACCTAAAATTCAGAAATATAAATGTATAAGAATATAAAAATAAATTATATAAATAAATAAATAAAAGCTGGGATATATCGTATGATGAAGTAAATTAACAGATCATACAGAGCACAGTACACGTCCACAGCTCCATTACACAAACTTCACTGTTTTATAAATATATAATGTCTAATAAATATTAAATCTTAAAATTGTAACTAACAATTACATTGGTTGCTACATAGTCAACAAACTCAGTTTGTTCATAAACCAATTTTTTTTACTCTTTTAAATTAGCAGCAGTGGTGTAATTACTAAAATTCCCGTTAACCACTCCAACTAAGCTTAAATGCTTGTGCTAGGAGATGGTTCACAACCATAGTCGAATGACAGATTCAAACCTATGACCCTTAGTTTGGCAGACCCTAAACCGTTACGCTTTCAATGCTTCAAAATGAAATTAAAAGTGAAAACCTGGATGCAAAGTAGAAAATACATTTACTAGAAAGCAGATAACAAAAATGATTTGATATTATATTAAGGTTTCTGTATTTCAGTTATGATCAATATTCTTATAAGTTGAGTCAAACTTAACTTCATAGTTATGACAGAAACAATTTTCAAACCTATATGTTTCTAATAGTAGTTTTTAGAACCTTGACTTTAATTTTTAAGGCACACATGTAATGAAGGACTCCATAACATATATCTGTGTATAAATCCAAATTTTTTAAAAAAATCTCCTTAAATATTATGTCATTAAATAGTATAAAATCTATATAATTCCAAAAGGTTCTTCAACTATAAATACATACACAAATACATACAGAAATAATGTCAAACTCAAAATTATTTAACAAGCTGAAAATAAAGTGTTCCAATTAATAGCATTTAATCAGAAATTGAATATTTTAGATATGTTATATACATTTACTTGAAAAGTAATTAACCTAATTACTTGAAAGGTGGTAATCCAAAAAGGTGTGGTTCAAACTCTTCTAAACTTGATAGCACTAATGTTGCCTCTGTTGTCAGACTCCTGTCCATTTGCGGATCTGGTACCATAACTACCTGCATACCTGCAGATCTTGCAGCTTTTACTCCATTTATTGCATCTTCTAACACTAAACACTAATAATAAACAATACCTAAGTTTTGTTATTCTTAATTTGAATTATTCAGTATCATAAATTCTTAGAAATCATTCTATTACTTAGTAATTTTTTGGCAAATCATCACATTCTTTACTATATAACTGAAATTTGATCGGCAACTTGGCATAGTGGTTAGTGTACATCCATGACACGCGACAGGGCAGCTGTTGCAAGTCATGGGTTTAATTCCAAGCTGACATTATTCACATCTAAAGTTGTTGGTGTAAAGAACTTGGTGTTTTTTATTCTGCATTTAGACCTTACTCCTATCTTGATGTGATTGTCTCTGAATCAGTGCTTATGGCCTTCCTAACAATTTTAATTGGTACTAATAAGAAAATATTACTGCAATCAAAATTAACCAGGTCCTTAAAATTGTGGTCAAATGATAGATTGTTTTCCATAATAAAAATAAAATCTTAATTTTGCAAAGTAAAGATATAATCTTTTTGGATAATTTACAGCATACCTGTTCAGGTTTTGGAGCATCTGGAAATTTTGATGCCGCAACTAAAAAAATATCAGGAGAAGGCTTCCCCTTTTTCACTTGGGCATCTGATGAACCAAATGTTTTGTAGGGAAACAAAGAGAAGAGAGCTGTGTGGTGTTTATCCACTTTTAGATGATAACTTTCTTCACTAGAACTAGTTGCTAAGCCAATTGGAATGTTGTGCTTATGGAAATGTTCTATTAACTTCTTGGCACCTAAAAATTTATATTTATGAAATACACATAAAATATTATATATTATGTATGTATGCATGCTTTTTACACCACAGTAGATGATGAGTGTGACACAAATTATTCTATATATAAAAAAAAATTATATAGTTGTATAATAAAATATATAAATTATATATTGCCGAAAAAACATTTGATCGACAAGACAAAATTATATATATATCAAAGTATAATGCTAAGCGCTATCGGAAGAATAAATTTTTGATGTAAAAATAAGTAGCAGGCCACCTACCTGGCATTAATTTAGTATCAGGAAACAACATTTCAAACTCGTGTTTAGTTTTTGCTATAAAGTCTTCGACTGTCATCGGTAAATCAAGAATTTTTATTAAGGTTTGAGCGGATTCGTGGGCTTGCGTTCCCATTAATTGCAATTTCATTTCATAAGTATAATCTTTTCCATAACGTGACACTATGTTCTGAAAGGCCGTGGTGTACAACCTTTCAGTATCTGAAATAAAACAAGAATTATAGATTAGTAACAAATTTTTTGTAATAGGAAATTACAAAATTAAACAAAATATCAATAAAAGTACTATACTTACCAAGAATAAGTCCATCCATATCAAAAAGAACGTGAGTTACGGGTCTAAAAGTCATGTTTGTAGTTTCCAACATATTAATAAATAATTTACAAACAGTCAACCACTCTATATAAGAGTGAATTGAAGATTATACTCAAGCAAGTTAACTTTATACACCAGTTCAATACGCTGACAAAGTTTTAACTGACAGCTGATTGAATGGACTGTGGTGTAGTGGTAGTGGAGTGTTTATATGATCTATACTAGTAATGTTAAATTGTTAATGTTATTTGCGAACGTGGCCTTAAATAAGTTGTAACGCAGCCTTGTTACTTTGTGGTACTTGCAGTTAAAATTATCAGCAATTAAATTAGAATATATCGGCGATAATTTAAATAGTTTTCCGTTTGTAACACACATATATTATGAAAAAGAAGTAAATGCGAATAAATAATATTTTCAATCTATAATTGTGCCAAGCAAAAGACGTGCCTATGTAAATAGAAAACTACTATAGAAATACCTTCCTAAAATGTTCATAAAATCATATTATATAAATTATATCTAAACACTATTTTATTGTCTTATGTAAATTGTAATGCAAGAGCATTTTGATGATGATTAGATCCGTTATTGTTTTAAATCTAATATTTTAGTTAACATCGTTTATTACTCCATAATATATTGTTAAAATAAAAATAAAAATGTATTCTTTTTAAAATGAGAAGCCTTAAAAAATCTAGATTTTCTGAAAGTACGGTCGCGTCCCGTCCCAACCCGTCCTGTCCCGTTCCATCCCATAACAATATTAAATGAGAAGAAATAAGATCATTGGCTCTTTTTAAGTTCGTTAAAAGGATAAAAAGTAACCTTTTTTATAGCTGCTCTCCATAATGGCCACATTAACATAAATATAAGTTATTTTTTAGTATTGTTTATTATTCATGTGAAAAACTACTAACCACTAGTTTGTTATACATAAAACATAATGTAACACATTTATACATTGTTTAAATTGAAGGATAAGGAATATGTGTTCTGTAGTATACTAATATGGAATAACCATTAAAAAGTACTGATGTAAAAACGTTTTTAAAGAGGATGGAAATAGAACAGTCAGTACGATATGTCCGCAAAGGATCACATTTCTGCAGATATTTAAAAAGGTATTTCCTAAGGTTTACAAATTTAGGAAATACTTTTTTGTATTGTATTTTTTTGATGAGGTTTTCTAGGAGGTGATGACGTTCTTAAATATTAAATCAGCACTATTCATAAGATTAGATATATAACAACATTTATATTTTTATGATTCCGGTATATATAACAACATAACGGTATATATAACATTTATATGATTCCGGTAATATGGGATTACTTACATAACATTTTTAATTTCATCATTGCTCGGTTTGTTAAGTAGCTTTTAATTAACTTAACGCAGGTCTGGAATATTACATCTTCGATTTGTCGTTATAGCTATGTTGACAATCATTCCACTAAAAGACTATAAACTCGGTAACTTATTTTATCCCGTAGATATTTTAAAAGTAATCTGCTGTCCCTGGTTGCCAAGCGTATCTTTACTGCGAGTTCTTACCACTTGAAGAGAAGCTTAATAAGAGCATAAAATTATTTAATCAACTATGGAAAAAATAGGTAGTATTTTGCATTACTACAATTTCAATGCACAAGTATTTCGGGTAATAGCGGACCTGAAGCTGCTAGATCAGGTATCTGTTAATCGAGTCTTATGGTGAGTCGGATCGCCACACCATAAGACTCAGCTTAGACTTAGATGTGACTAACAGATCGGTCGGGTGGTTGAGTTCTTGTCATCAAAGCCGTTAGAGACAGAGTGAAATAGAAAACGATAATGTCAACTGCGAATATGAAATGTCAAATTGACTGAAGTTAAAAGCAAAGTTATGAAAAGCTCGAAAACAAAACAAACTTTTAAAACTTATCTAACAAATTGTCAATTATTGAATGTAATTATTGGATAAACATAGTTTTATATTAGGGTGACAGATTATTAGTTTAATAAAGATATGGAAGTTCCGGGTATGAGTTTGTTTCAAGGTGCTGCGAGTATACACATAAACAACAGTGCTCAGGATAGACTTGAAGAACAAGAAGAGATTGAAGACCAAAAACGTCGTAATGAAGAGGTAATCAAAACATTAAAATTATTTGATATACTTAATAAGCGCTTTTAAATAACCTTGTTTTCCCTTTTAAGCTAAAACACAAACTCGCTAATGCCTTTGACGATTTATTGGATGACGACGAAGGGAGCTCTGTGAACAGTAGTGGAAATTTTACATTAGACGCAACACATACAAATGGAGGTAATAATGTCATTTCTATTTACTTATATAAATTTCGTATTAATCAATCAATAAATCAAAAATATCAATTGGTTAACTGTTCAAATTAAATTTACAGCACAACTACAGCCTAGATCAGGTCTTCCTCCAACATATATTGAGTCACTAAATCATCTTAAGGAAGTTTCTGATTCACCGAAACCATATTGTGATACTCCAAAAAGTCACCATGCACATCACGATGATTCGAATAAAATGCCATTTAGTCCCTATGGTGGTGGTGATGGTCAAAATCATTTTTTTCATCAGGATTATCGAGGTATTTTTTAATAGTTAATTTACATTTGCAATTTAGTTTTCAATATTTCTTGACTTCTAGATGACATTGATGTCATTGTTGAGTTGTGTCACATCTGCACTTTTCTTCCTCTTCTATGCGTTTTAGTTATGATTTTATTAATATTAAAATAAAGTGGTCCTATTATAATTACACATCTTTATCAAGTTACTATCAATCGGCACTTCCCATTTATAAATTGCACTGCAAAGCAGCATGGCCTCAGGGGCATTCTCTTAATTTTAATATAATGCACTGTAAACTTGCGGCTCATGAGAGAACAAGCTGATTTGAAGGGTGCATACAGGGAGAGGCCTTGATGGTTAGTCTTGACATACTGAAGACCTTCAATCGGGTTTGGTTTGGTCCTTATGGGCTTCCTGACAAATTATGCAAGTGGGTCACCAATTTTCTCATAAACTGTTGCATCAAGGTTGTAGTTGACAGTCTAAGACCAGTAGCAGCTCCTTTCATTTGATTGCATTCAAAGAAAAGCAGCTCGGATTGTTGACAACCAGATACTTTCTGATTGGCTTGATTCACAAAAATTGATTACAATTGATACAAAAAAATTGTAGTTCACTCTCTTCCCTTCAGTGGTGCTGTCTTACCTAAACAGTGTTTGTCTTCAAGGGGTGAATAATATATGTATATGATGGCTGTGAGATTCAAAGGAAGATATGAGACATATATATACAAACACATGGTGTAATTTTGCACTTGTGTAATTGACTTAAATAATAAATAGCTCATTTTAATACCCACAATTTTTATTATCTGTTTTAGGTCATCACAATGGCATTAATAATTTTGATAATAGACAAGAGTATATGAACAATGAACAACTTAAAGTTATGTATGAGGTATGCTCTCAAATATTTACAAATTAAAACTTGTTTTTAAAAAAGTTTATTAATTTTTTACTAAATTAATTATATGTAGATGAGGGTCAAAGAATGCCAACAATTAGCCACACAGATGGAAAAACTTGATACAGAGATTGAAAGTCTTCGAGCTAGACTAGCTGCCGCCGTTAATGACAAGGATAAAGCTGAACTATCTCTTCAGGAAGCTCATCACTTACTTGGTAATAAATATATTTTAACAATTGTGTTGATTTCATATATGAGGGCTTATATTCAGTAGTTGTGGACTTTGATAGGTTAAGATTGTGACATTGCAGATAATTTGGCACAAAAATATGTAGTAAGAATAACAACCATCTAGCCAAGTGAGACACCCACATTCACCTTGAATGAGGAATCATAATGCATATGCATTGTCACCCTTGAGGACCCAGACGGATAGATATACTATAGATAATAGATAATACTTTTCAGTAGTAATAAGGTCTAGTTTCATTCTTTCAATGAATGAAAGACAGTAGTCTTAAACTACTATTTTGCACTATTATTCTGGAAAGAGTGGTCCTATTCCAATTGAGCTGACCTTTTTGTGCAACATCTACTACTTAACTGTGGCATGATACTAGCATGTCAATATTGTAATGCACATACTAAGATGTTTTATGTTTAATTATTCATTGAATTATGGAACCACCATTTGTTATTGTAACCCTATTGTAGTTATTGTAATATTATGATTTAGTTTTTTTAATATAATCCACAGCAACTATATTAAGACCATAGTTCGAATATGAATTTGTTAGACTTAAGTCCTTCTTAGCCTGAAAAATCATTAACATAAATAAGCATAATTCTGCTCTATTTTCTATAAAGAGAATCAAGACAGATATTGAGTTGTTCAAATATAGCTGGTACAATATTTAGTTTAGGAGCTCACATTTTATTACAATTTTTGGAAGTAGTCCATTAGTCTTTATACAGTGACTTGTTCATCTGAGATCTAAAGCATTCTTCAAGATTTGCTAGATAGTCCTACAATTGCAACTAAAAGCATTAAGAGCATCTACATGGCACATGAAATGCTCACATTTTGAAAGTATGGTCCGATTTACCATACAAAATCTTTACCTTTCTCTTCTCAAATCCTAATGATGAGTTTGTTGAGTTTAACCATAATTAATAGCATCACCAAATTTCATATTATTATTTTTATTAACAATGTAAAAAGATACAATCAAAGCTTATTATCAATGTGAAATGTTACAAATGGGCTAAAGATTTAAAATTAGAATTTCGTTAATTTATTATTATTTGTTCCTTAAAATTTATCAGTAAACAGACTTACAAACTGCAACTGTTAGATAAGATATTATTGTTTTCCATGAGATTATCTATTTGAATATTTATAATATATTTACATACAAGGGTGCGTTTTTAGGTTCGCAGAATGGTGGGGTGGGAATGAAAGGGGAGGAGATATAGCTTTTATTACTTTAGACTCATAATTAGCATAACTTGCGAACACTTATAAATATGAACTTCATATTTTGATTATAATTGTGTCAATAGTCTTTGAACCATCGTCGACCAAGAAACTCAATTGGGATGAAAGTGTGAATCTCAATATCGAAAAAATTGACTATCGCACTGTAATCAAGTTCCTTACCAAGCAAAGAAAGTCTGTTCAAACCAAAATTGATAAGATATCAGCGGTCTTGCCCAGGAAAAAATGATGCTTTACAAGTGTGCGTCACTCTTTAAATAAGGCAGGGAATTTCTTTTGAATTATTTGAAGACGACCTGCGGCCGGGAAGGCAAATTGAAGTGACCACTCCAGAAATTCTTGAAAATTTGAAAAATGCTCCGATTGCTCAGATAATGAAGAAACAACTCGGAAAATGGTTGCAGTGCCTGATGCGACAATTTTTAAAATTCTTCATGATCATCTTGACATCCGCATGACTAGGATCAGAGCAAGAGGGTGCCGAGAATGCTCACGCTACTGCGAAAACAGTGCGTCGAATGTTCCCGTGCGTTTTTGGCTCTTTGTAATGAAGACAAGGATGGTGTATTGGGTCTAACTGTTACTGGAGATGAAAATTGAGTACATAACTATTTAGCCGAGTCCAATGAGCACCATGCAGTGTCATAGAAAAGGTTCACGAGCACCCAAGAGGTTTAAGGTGTCAAAGTCAAACGAAAAGCTCA
The DNA here is from genome assembly GCA_029286865.1 of Teinopalpus imperialis. NCBI lineage: Eukaryota > Metazoa > Arthropoda > Insecta > Lepidoptera > Papilionidae > Teinopalpus > Teinopalpus imperialis. Next base: position 6,682,605 of record JAGSMU010000017.1, read on the forward strand.
TAGTAGCCGTATTTTGGGACTCATTAGGAATCCCATCAATCGATTACGAAGATAAATGTGTTCTTTAACCGAAGAATACTACGCATCAAGGAAGCTACTAAACAAAAAAAGAAGCAACATAAGGTGGGCTTTGATATTTTGAATCACTCACCTTATAGTCCAGACCTCGCTCTCAGGGATTATTACCTGTTCCCAAAAACAAAAAAGAACAGCGTGGGAAGAAATTTACCAGCGTTGAAAAGATGCGTATTCAGACAAGGTCAAAACTTTTTTATGAGGGCTATATATACTATCTATACATAAGCTAATTGAAAGGCCTGAAAAATGTTTTCGTCTTTCAAGCGAACATATTGAAAAGGAAGGAAAACATAATTTTGTTTTTTTATTTTCAGTCGTCCCTCACTCCGCGAAGTTAAAAACTCTCCCGTGAAAACTATATTTTTTAGTGGCCTTAAACACAAGTACAAAACACAACTAGATATTCTATTACATTTAAAACCACCAAAACCAAAATATTCATGACTTAACCTTACCTTTACCTTCGTCTATGGCTTTAAATAAATATTTACAAGTTAGTCTGACAAAGTTAATTAATTGTCATTCGAGGGTACAAATATGTTGCACTGTACTACACTACACTGCAGTGAGAAATAGCAGCATAACGCTGCTGTGTTTCGTCTGGTGAGGGTAGTGAATCCGGTGACCTTTATTACTGGTGAAGAAGCATTCCATCTCAGTCCTCAAGGGCGGCAACGCATCTGCATTATGATTCCTTGTCAAGGATGAATGTAGATGTCATGAGCCGCAGGAATCACTTAACATCAGGTGAACTGTGTGCTCGTTTGTAACTCTCAATGTAATAAAAAAATATATATTAAAAGGAAATAATTCGTATCATTTATACCTGTGTTTTCTTGAACTGTTCTGTTGCACTTTGAAGCAAATCTATCATAGTTCTATTTAGATATAATGTGTATTTTTAATTGTCTTATTTACTAGTGTTTAAAAAAAACTGCATTTCTCTGTCTGCATTGTCAGGTAATAAGGTCTTGAGATACTATCCTTCACCAACCGAAACACAGTATCACTAAATTAAAAAATTAAAATTCTCGAAGCGAAGCACTGCACAAGTCAGGTCATGTTACATATATTATTTTCCTAATAATAAATATGTTTTCATTTCAGCTTCAAGTAAGCATAAATCAATCGAACTTGAACAACAAATGACAACATTGACAGAGAAATTAGTAGAGAATGAGCAAGATAAGGAACAACTTCGACTAGAGTTAAGGTCGGCCAACATCAGTTTACAAGATGTCCAGCAAAGACTACACACTCTTCAGGTTGTATTATGTCTGACATAGTAATATCACAAAGCTTTAGATTGTGCTTTTAATATAAAATTGATAAGAAGCTAAGTAATAAATTTTAAAGTTTTTTTTTTCGAATCAGCACATTGCCTAATTCTGTCAAATTACGAACTTTCAGTTAAGGGTGAACTGAAATGAATTATTTATTCATTATAATGTATATTTTCAGGTAGCTCATACTCATGACACGGATGCACTATTTAGAGAACAGCAAGATAGGTAAGCTATACAAAAAGAAACTAATAGGTTTTCAAGTCATTAATCTACTTAACCTAACTTTATATTAAAGACATTATTTTTTTGTCATTAATTCACCTAAATTGTCGTAGTTGAAAGTATAGGTTGCTTAAGGGTTAGCAACGAACTTTAATAGCCGCGGCATAAGTGATCCAATCATCTGGCTATTGAGAAACAGATCGTTGTCTATGTTTCTCGCCTGTCGTTAAAACTACATCCCAATCAGTGTTTTATCTTTTGCAAAGAATTCAATACAAGATGGTGTCGAGAGTACGCCTCTGTGTTCTTCAGAACATGACAACACTTGTTTAGTCCACACGTTTTAGTGACATCGGTAACAGGAGATAGTGCATTGAATGAAGTCGGTCACGGACACGACAGCAAGAACAGCAAATATTTTAAATTTAAAATAAAAGTACATTGTGTGGAAATTACCAGGAAATTTCTGGAATTATAACAATATTAACAACAGCATTACGTTATACTTCCAGGCATCGGGAAGAAACGGACAGATTACAAAATGACTTGATGAAAGCTAGAACGAGACTCGATGAAAAAGTAAGCAGTAATACAAATATTATAAAATTAAACTCGGGTATTATTTGAGTTATACACATATATACACTGCAGGCCAAAAGTTTAAGACCACCTTAATTAAAGTAGGAAAATAAAGTAAAACTCCAATAAAATATTAAATGTTTAATTAACCAATTTAATCATCTAATAGAACGTTGACAATCAATATACTTTTAAAGCGTAAATAAATATTAACAGTCCATGCAAAAAATGCTATAGTTAGCTAAACTGATTTTTCATCAAAAAATCATAATACATTTTATGACTTTTTTTCACAAGTCTCGGCATACAGACAATCAATTTGTTAATGGTGTCTTGTGATATATTGTTCCAAATTTCGTATAAAGCATTCCACATTTCTTATCGCGAGGATGGGACACAATTACGGACGTTCCTATCAAGCTCTTCCCATAAAAGTTCAATGGGATTGAGATCCGGGCTCTGAGGAGGCCAAACAATGTTTTTTAACACCCCTTGTGCCTCTTTCTCTTCTAAATATCCTCTACATAATTTAATCTCAACCCGGAAGAAACGGCATTTTGTTCTAAATTGTTTTTGTACGATTCCTTTTTCAAAATTCCTTCAATTTTAATCAAATCGCCAGTTCTTTGGCAAGAGAAGCAACCCCAGACCATAATTGACCCACCACCATGCTTGATTGTTGGGACTACACAATCTGACATTATCTTTTCTTGGGCACTGCGTTGAACGTAAATTCTACGTTTTGAACCGAATAGTTCAAACATGGATTCATCCGTCCAAAGCACTTTCTTAAAATCTTCTTCAGTCCAATCTCGATTGGCAAGAGCCCACTGCATCCGTTTTTTCTTGCTTTGCGACCTGAGCAGAGGCTTTCGAACGAAGTTCGAACGATGCGAAGTTGCCGTCGCCGTTTTACTATAGTTAATGATAAATGTCAGGTTTTGTTTACTTCAAAGCGGATTTCTGGTGCTGTTAAGCGTCTATTTCGCTTGCTGGTAACAACAATGAAATTATCTTCACTAGACGTGGTAGTTCTCGGCCTTCCCGAACGCGGACGATCTTGAAAACTGCCTGTCTTCCTGTATCGAGTTATTGTGCCATGAACTTCGATTTCGAGGTTTATCCATTCTATGACGTCTTCACTGTAGAAACCACAAGTTTGGACTAATTGAGATTGTTTGTGAACAAACCCAGGCAAACTCGGGTATATTAAGTCAGAAACACGTGTTTTCAGGAGCTAAATAATCCTAATTATCTTAATAATACCAATACGTAACAAAAGCAAAGTAATTAGTAATGAGGACATTATAAAAAAAAATATTACGACTACCACCTGGCTCTAGCGCAGCGTTTGTCGGTGTTTGAAAACAATAGATGTTTATTGTCCAATATGTTGAAAGTAAACAAAAGAATGACTTCTTTAAATATTCGATACTAACAATAGAATATGCAGATGTGCATTTCTTTTATTTATCCTATGGGATCTTATTACAATTGATGGATAATTATGTTGTTTATGTGCGGTGTCAAACTTTTGGTAGGGTAATTTTAAGGTGATGGTAAATCATTCAATCAGCACCCAATGACACCCACATCCTACTCCTTGATAAGGAATCATGATGCAAAGGCCGGCAGCGCATCTCCATGTGAGCCAGTAATCACTTACCATCAATTGAGCTGCTTTTTGCTCGTTTGCCACCTATTCTACATAAAAAAATGAGCTTTAATTTTGCAGGATATAAGATACGATGTCTTTGTATTGCTATGTTATAGTAATAACAAGATAGCTTCAGTTTGTATGTTTCTTAAATTTATATTTGACGTGTTATGTATCAACATTTTAGCATATATATTATACATTTATAGTACAGTGGTAGAATCCTAATGCGGCTAGTTCTCCACAGAATACCATCCTTATATAGCAGCATAATTCTGCTGTGCTGTTTCATATGGTGAGTCTAGAAATCCAGGGACCCAATCACAAGTACCGACGTATACCATTCCAGTTCACAGGCGTAACAACGGACATGCATTTTGAATCTATATTGAAGATGGACTGTTTTAAAGTTACCAATCGATAAATATTTTTAATAATATAATTGTATAATTTTAATAATATAATTAAATTACTTAATACAAAACGAAATGTGTATATTTAAATACGAGAATTACGACATTCACGTATGGAAACGTACAAATTTATTTGTCAAGACAAGTGACGTGTTGAAACGAAGCGCTAGACCTCATACATTCTGCATTCAAGCGTTCTTCGCCTTAGTAAACGATCAAGATTTATTGGCGTCGAAAATAAATTTGACCACTGAACAAAGCGGCCATGCTCATTTTTATAATTAGTCGTAATACCGATTGATTTTATTGCTTAAAATAGTTTAATTCACAAAATCGTTCTAGGAAAATGAAATAAAAATACTTGAGAAACGTTGCATGGAAAAGGACAGAGAGAAAGAAGAGATCTTAATAGAAAAGGGAGGTACAATAAACAGGCTAGCAAGTGAGTTAGAAGCGGCACAGAGTCGACTTATTAGTGGAGAGAGTGCACGTTTGAAGGAGAAAGTATTGCAGATGACCACAGAGAGGAATACGGCTCGAGAACAAATGAAGGAACTTGGGGTAAGGCACCAAATATATTTTTTGTTTACGGAAATATACATTTAAAACACTCATTATTGTTCAGTCGTAATTTTAAAGCTGCGTAAGAGTGCTTTCTTATATATCCGTGTTATGGTAGTTGACGAAAACTTACAGCCTTGGACATTTTTGATTATTTTAGCTGCGTAATAGTTGTTACTATAGCTTAAGCACACCATCTCTGTCCTCAAGTGTGACAACGCATCTGCATTATGATTCCTTGTTAAGGATGAATGTAGAGGTCCGGGGCCGCAAGAATCACTAACAATCAGGTGAACTGTGTGCTCGTTTATTACTCTCAATTAAATAAATAAAAATTAAATTAATAATGGATATGACAGATTTTATAACTCGAGTAGGTAGTTAATATGATAATAAACTCGAAAACCTGAAACACTAGTAATGTTATACACATTACTGGTGTTTCAGGTTTTCTTAACCTTAATCTAGTTATTACATTTTTAAGTATACGGAGATTCACTAGTGTTATAAGACAATTTATATTCATTTGCCTCACACTACATACCTTTTTTCCACTGTCTTGGCAATAGCATAAATGATAACAAGATTAATTAAAGATATTCGTATTAATAAAGACACAAGGTACCTGAAATCTAGTCATTATGGTAAGCAAAAGTATACTATACATTGGCTTCCCAATGATACGATTAAAATTTTCTTTTGGAAATGATACGTAATCTGCAATCTTTTAAAAATATATATATATTTATTACAGTCAAAGCTAGAGCTGACAGCCCATGAACTAGTTCTTTGTCGGAATAAATTAGCCAATAGCCAAAAGGAGTACGAGAACTGGCGGACTACTCTTAACCAAATCTTAATGGAATCTCTGCCTGACAATACTTTTAAAATAGGTAAGCACGTAACACAGTAAGATAATAATATAAACATATAGATTCCACTGTTAAGCAAAGGCTTGAAAGGTGAAGATAGGAGCATAGTCAACTTTGAAATATTATTTGATTTATTTCTGAATTTTAAATTTTAATTTCCTTTCGAGCATGTGCTCGGCGGTGAAGGAAATGTAAATCAACATTTGTATATTTCAATTTACAACTTAATTATTTATGTATAGCAACTTTTATAGAAGATCTATTTGATGAAATTCCATCATTATTGTGTTACAGGTGATCCACCATCGCCCGGTAAATTGGCAACACTAAAAGAAATACTCAGTAGATACAAGCTGCAAATTCAAAAGACTTCGACACTGCAAGAGGAAGTCGTAAAAAGGTAAAAGCGATAATGTTTTGTGTTTCTATATGGATCTGACTGTTTTATACCGCTCTTTCTATTTATAAATGTCTCCAAGCTTTCGACTGTAATCGCTTAGGGGACCGCAGAACCATTAAATTATATCAAGGTATTATCATCTGTGGAAAAATATATGCATCTTGAATCTTGGTCGAGGATGGATTTGATTGATTTTTTGTTAACTGTCTATTCGTGTCACCTTGAGTTTCATATTAAAAAAACTCCAGCACAGAAATTTTCTCCTCCGAAACGGTGACGCTTCAGTGCGGATTGGCTAATGTTAAATGTTGGTATATACTTCGCAATAATTTTCTATGACATGCATGTTATCGTACGCTGTTATAACATATTATAAACAAATAATGTTGCCATAAATAATTTTCCCGATATACAGAAGATAAAGGCAAGTTGCTACAATATTCTGCAACTTTAGCTGGGCGCCGATGTTTCGAATTATATTATAATCTAGCCGATCGCGTCACCCGGAGTATGCAGTTTAATTTACTTTCTGTATTCATCGTTTAACATTATTATTTTAATAAATTATATAAGCAACTTCGTCCATTAGTGAAAAGAGAATCGACACGACATACACTTTATTTCTAAGTATGATTTTAAAAATAAAAAGAAAAATTATTTATTACCATTATTTAACTTTTGTTATATTTTCTTAAAATCTAAAGTAACCTATTAAAAATTTGAAAACTTGAATTACAGAGATAAGAAATTAGAACAGCATCGAAAGCAAGAATCCGAGTTAAGATCAAAGATAGAGGAACAGAAAGGAATAGAGATGCAGCTTAACTCGCGAGTTGCGGTGCTACAAAACAAGCTCGATCTGCTCGGTAACAGCTCTAATGATGAGCTGTTGGACAATTATAAGCAACAGAATGAAAAGCTCAAAACGGAGCTGGAAGAAGTCAGAGCGGATCTTAAATCTGTAAGTGTTTTATAATTATAGTAGCAAACCGATTTGGCCCAAAGGTTTTGATTGCGTTATCAAACGGACAGCAAAATTGGATTGATTCTATTGGACCAGGCTTTAACGGAATACATGTGGCAATAAATGTAAATAAAAGTATTAAAGGAGGTATGATTAGGGAAAAAACTGATTTCTTTCCCTAACCTTCAGGTCCTCAGGGGTGGTCGCCAAGAATACAACATGGGGCTTGTTACTTTTAAATTTAAATATACATACATAGGTGCTGTTGAGTCTAAGGGTGTCTTAAGATTCATCAGAACCTTCCGTTAACACAATGACTACATAATCTGTATAATTAAATAATTTTCCAACAATAATTTGAGATTTGGCTAAATAATTAGTAAAAATAAAATACTAAGTGTATTAGTGAATATTTAGGAAGAATAAATCTAAATTGTATTTTTTAAGAAACCAAGAATGATTATTGCAGCATCAAAAAGATTAAAGAAATAAATGCGTTGGCATCATCCACTGAGGACTAAGATAGAATGCCTCAGAACACAGCCATGGGTCTCCGGTTCCCACTATACTCACCGTGCCAAACTGCAGTGTGGCTTTACAATCGTTTAATTTGTATCCTTCTAGTTGGACCTTAAATACACAGAATTGGAAATGGACTATGAGAAATTGAAAACCGAGAAAGGAAGCCGCGCATCGATCGTTCAAGAGGCGAACGCAGATCTGCTGCGTGAGTTGGAACGGTACAGTGGACAACTTAAAGATACGCTCAAAGAAAATGGAGAGCTTAAGACACTTTATTTGCAGGTACCATATAAGAATTATTAATTCGCGTTAAAGAAATTGCAATCTTTTTAAAATGTATTTGCAAAAGACAAAAAAAAATGTAATCGCTTCCTACAAATTGTGTATATCGTAGTCGTATTATGTTAATGTAGATAATTCTTAGTCAGAAGCAACTGACCGAGCCGAGGTTCGGCCCTCGCGGGCACCCCCGAGTCTGACGCTCTTGCGGAACAGGGTAACTTTTTTAGCTGAGGTTAATGAGGGGTAATACTGAGCCGGAGGTTTTAATCGGAGGTCGATACATAAGGGGCGCCAAAAGCTGACCGTCGCCGCGTTCAAACAGTTTTATAGTATAAACCGGGATTCCCCGTACGACATGTATAAACTTTATACATGTGGAATACCGGTTGCGGGGAAGATAGTCGTATTATTTTATTTTGAACCGCTCCTAATAAATTTTACCTTCGTCTTCGTTTCCGATTTGGTTCTGGTTCCGATTTCGAAACGGAAAAAATTATAAACTCCGATTCCGATAAAACCACCTCCGTAACATCCCTAGAATAAAGTAGAGATCTTAGTCGTCGATGGAAATATAATGTAGAATAATATTTGAGAAACATAGTGTTATTAAAGGATATTAGGAGGGAAATATTCATCGGCTTTGTATTTTGAATTGTTTTTAGGTTTGCAGTACTCGTGACGCGGTGACAAGAGAACTAAAAGATAACCAAATGAGAATACTGAAGGAAAAAGAGTTGTTCAAAACACACGAGAGAGATTACGTTGAAAGGATAGAGAAACAGATGCAACAGTTAGAGAAAATGGCTATAGATCTATCCAAGGCTAGGGAAGAACTGGGCAGAGCCAATAAACGAATATCAGAATTGCAGAAAGAGTTCACTGATAAACAAAAGGATTTTACCGAGAAACTAAATAGATATTTAGAAGGTATGTCATGTTTTTTTTATTTCTGGCTGATGGTCGCTGTTAGCCCGAGGGCTTTTACAGTTTCACCGGGTTGAGAGGTGACCGACCGCTTATGGCGCTCAGTCGAGACCTGGATTTATGGGTAACCATCACAAGGGCTTCCGAGAGGGCGCCTCGGCTTGGACAGTTACCCTGTTTTGTGAGAACGTCTGACTCGAGGGAGACCGAGAGGGCCGAACCTCGGCTCGGTCAGTTGCTACAAAGGATTATTTTAATTAATATCGCTATTATTATTAGCTATCTGTACCACATTATGTTATGTATAAGTAGTCATTATGTGTGTATAAGTAGTCATTAAGTGTGTATAAGTAGTCATTATGTGTGTATAATTGTAAATTAAGTAAGTTTCTGGGAAGTTTGTGCGTGCCATAGATCCCGCGAAGTGGCATTCTGAGGAGTTTAGTTTAGCCATTGACTAAATCTCACTAAATATGTTATATTCATATCTTGGAATTTGTAAAAATTACTAAGACTGGATAAAGCAATTTTTTTTTATGACACACTCACCAGACGAAACACAGCTTCATTATGCTGCTATTTTATAAGGGCACGGTTCTTCGCTGGTGAAGCCCACCATATTCATGCCGCTTCTAGATACACAAACTGCATAGTGCCTCTACCACCGCATCAATCTACCGTACAGGCTAGAAATTAGGACTATACAATGCGAATGTTGAATGCGAAACAAATTTGCTATCACAATTCACAGATAATGAAATAAAAGAGGATAATAGATGTTAAGACTAGTTTTTTTTTAATACGTAATAATCAATAAATAAATAACAAAATGTAAGCAACGTAAATCTAAACATTACAAGCGTAATATTATTACGTAGTAATATTAGTACGTACAGTATTACGCAGTTACTCATTACCGTAGTTACGGTACAGAGTGCAAGTTATGTATACATAAAACTCCATGGCGTCCATACTATGTACGATAGTAACATGTAGTGAAAACTTCTTAGCAATCGTAGTTTTCAACATTGAATGAACAAGGAAGATGAGGTGAAGAAATATTTAATTCATGAATCACGATTATATTACGTAAGACATTTCAACTGAAACACCGATGAAACGATATCCAGCTACTATCATAGTAGTTCATCATCACGCAGCTGTCTGATGCACAGTTTTGTCTATACTCGCTTTTTATAAAACACAAATGCAGGCACAATTGAATTGTACATTACACTAATTTCCCCGTCTTGGCGGTAAATGAAATTAGCCATAAATTTTGGTAAATTGAGTAATATTTCACATCAAAACTGCAATTACTGTTACAAATTATAAAAATTGCTACGTCGGTATCGAACAAACACGTACAAAATAATTTTTCTTGCACAATGATTTTGTAAAAAATATTATGCTGTTTTTCATTCACGAAGATGTTAAATTAATATTTTAATTAAATTAGTGTTATTAAATATTTTACTTTTTTTACTAGACGAAAAGAGCGCGATGCGAAAAGAGACGCAGCCTTGTATCCAATGCGAGAAACAATTAAAACAAAACAAATATTTAGAGGAACAACTCAACAAATGCACTGTTAGGTTAGGTAAGTTATCTAAAAACCAAAACATATAATTTTAAATTACAAATGATTTTTTTAAATTCTAGATTTATTTTGAGTATTAATGAATTATTTTTTATTGTTTATAAAAATATCTTTTGCATTGATATCCCAACAGCACTTTCATTGAACAACCAGAATGAAATGCTGATAAATTATATTTTGTGATAAACTGAATTTATTATTTTAAACTGAAATTTGTTTATTTTTTTATTTTATTTATTTCTATATGTACATATTATTTCTATATGTTATATATTATTTATATCTAATGGCATAATTGTAAATAAGAAGCAGGTAGGTTTTACCATGGTATTATGAGGAACCTACCCTAACATAAGCCTCGAGTTTGGTACGGTTTGATTATGATTCATGAGATTGCTAATAGTATTAACTTGGTCTTTGAAATTGATTAGTTTAATTATTTCTCATATATAATCAAATATATAATAACAACATATAAATCATATAATAACATTTTATAGCAACCCAAGAAAGTAGTGAGACCCTCATGAAGGAATTGAAAGGCAAAGCGGAGTTCTTTCAGCAGTATATTGTTGAGCGATATAAGAAGTTGGTGGATCAACGCAGTGTTGCCACCAATACTGAAGACGCCGGTTTGCAGAGTTCCACCAGTATCGAACAACTCGTCCAGGATTGTGATGACGCTTTAGCTGCTAAGGCCGGTGTTTTTTTTTATTACATTGAGAGTAACAAACTAGCACGCTGTTCACCTGATGGTAAGTGATTCCTGCGGGCCATGACATCTACATTCATCCTTGACAAGGGATTATAATGCAGATGCGTTGTCACCCTTGAGGACTGAGATGGAATGCCTCGGCATCAGTAATAAACTCTCACCAGACGAATCACATCAGCATTATGCTGCTATTTCACGTTGGTATTCTGTGAGGGCGCAGTCCTACCCCGGTCGAGCTGACCCATTCATTCTACAGGTAGAAACAAACTGCAGCGTAGCTATACCACCTATGTGGATGTCAATATGTTTGGTTAAAAAAATAAAAAATAAAATAAATGTGCTACAAAGTTAGTATGAATAAAATAACTCTGGTTTCAGTACAAATATTTCTATCTCTTTTATAGTTAATGAATTACATAAAAAAAAATCGAGTAATCCATAACCATACATATGATACTATTTCAAATTAGTAAGTTTTTTCTAATATCTGTTAAATTTTATAAATTTAACAATAAACCCATCTCGTTGATATGCTTCACAACTTCCCATTGCTTGCAATTAAAATAAAATTTATGAAATTATTAACATTTCTGATATTTAACAGACAGCAGTGATGATGCGTGAGAAGGCAATAAGAGAACAAATTGCAGAGAAATTCACACTGGAGATGAAAACTGTAGAAATGGATTGTGCAAGGCGTATCAAAGAGCTTGAAACTGAACAATCGACTACAATAACTCGACTAAAAGAACTTTTGGAAAGAAAGGCACATGAAGTAGAAACTTTAAAAGAATTCATTCTATCAGAGCGCGCAAAAGTGACTCAAATACTAGAGGCTAAGGAAAACGAGATATCTGCACTTATAAAGGACCATAATGAGTTGCAAAACGAATGTCAAAAAGCTAAAGACAACAGTGTCGAATGGAGGATTAAAGCCGAGCGGTACAAAGACAGATTAACAAGACTCGGGTCTCTAGAAGATATGCTAAAGAAAGAGAGAGAAGATTGGAAGAAAAAAACAAATGTATGCGCATCGGAATGGCAGTTGTTGAAAGTTAAAGTGTCGGAGTTGCAAGAGCAATTGGTGCAACAGGAACAGAGTTATGTCAAGTTGCAAACCGACCATCAAACTTTACAAGACAAATACAAGAATGCGAAGAAAACCGTTTACACTTATAAGGTAAGAGATAATTCTGACATATTTACGCAAACCTAAACCCAACCATTTTCACCATAGTTGGACTACTATAAAGCTCTTAGTGAGGCATTATTAGTGTCTGTAATTGACTATTTAGGGGGCACTGAAACCAAATACACGGATTTTACCTTGTTTGCTTTTTTATTATTACATTGGGAGTAACAAACGAGCACACAGTTCACCTGATGGCAAGTGATTCCTACGGCCCATTACATCTACACTCATCCTTGACAAAGAATTATACTGCAGATGCGTTGTCACCCTTGAGGACAGATGGATTGCCTCGTCACCAGTAATAAAGATCTCCGGATCCCTACACTCAACCAGACTAAACATTATGCTGCTATTTCACGTGCGGTATTCTATGAGGGCGTAGTCCTACCCCGGTCGTGCTGACCCAAAGCAAATACTAGCTTATCTTTATCTAAATATTGATATCATTCTGATCCTTTTTAAACAAGCTACTACGTTAGGTTTTGAAAATGATCAAAAACAAAAGTTCCGATTCCTATACAACGATGATCATTCTGAATTTTTATGGCAAAGGTTGGTCATATAGGGAAATTGCGATGTTGCGATGCTCTAAAAATGGGGTAATGAATGCTATCAAGCATTTCAAGAAGTTTAACGCAAAAGAAAACGTACCTATATAAACCGATACCCAGAAAAACAATCTCACATGAACACTTAAGAATGTTATAGTTAGATATGAATATTGGTCTCAACTTGAGAGGAAACATGTACTATTTTGGAATGAAACAAAAATTAATATGTTTAATTCTAACGGAAAACATGCGAGTACATCCTGCAAAGAAAGGAATGGGTCCAAAGTATACGAAAAAAATATTCGAACATGGAGGAGGGAGGGAATATAGATAAATTCCAAATGCAGAGGAAATTTTGCCGGTGGCTTGGACTTTCCAACAAGACAATGATCCAAAGCAGTGGTTAAACACTTTCTACGGAGCCAATCGTTAACGGACTTAGATTGGTCAACACACAAACTCTATTGAGATACATATGAATATATTTATGAACACTAAGATCAAAGTACAATATTTCGGATGTTAAATGAATGTGGATGTGCCATAAAAATACCTATACCTACAATACCTTTTCATAATTTATTTAGTATATATAAATGATTATATAACTATACTATATGCATATTATGTACAGATATTTCGGTAATATTTCAAATCGAAAAGAGTGCTAGTAGACCTGAATAGGACACTCCTCCGTATGTCCATTCGGTTTACTACTATTTTTCGTTTGACGATTAGTGTTGGTTGTTGAATGTTTGTTTATTCAGTATATTATGTTTTGTGATTAATTCAATTCAAAGTTAATACTCATAAGATAAGAAATGCAGCCTGTTCTTTTGTGCACCTTCCAACATTTTTAGTGCACGCTTACTGTAAACACTATACAGAAACCTCGTATCGGTGATTAATTTGACTCCGAAAACTCTACAGCTTAAATAGTAGCCTGTGAGATTTAAGGAGGTTAAAATATATTTTTTAGAATATATGGCAAACGAGCAAGCAGCTTCCAACAACATCCGCAACACCAGAGGAGACGCAGGTGCGTTGACGACCTTTAAGAATTTTGTGTAGGCACTTTTCTTAAATGTCCCAAAATTGTATCGGTTCGTAAATACCTCACAGGGGACAGTTGATTCAACAGAGTAGATGCTCATGGTAGAAAACTTCATGTAAAGTGCCAATCATGAGATAATGTGACATCAGAATGAAATTTTGAATTAAGTCGTGATGTAAGAATGTTTAAACTTAGGAATTAATTTGAATAATTGTTCAGAAAATAAATTCAATTCATAGACACGGTAAAAAATGCAACGAAGTCAGTAAAAAGTACCTTATCGTCGACGATTTGGGCCACTGTTGGCTGAAAAAAATGGGGATCCCGACCCAGAGACGAAATAGTATTCCATGTGATGCCGAACTTGCACTTTGTAATGTTGCAAGCGGTGGGCCGATATGAAATACTGTCTCGCAGAATATCAAAGATTTTTCCGCTAAGACCAATTTACCCTTACCCTTCAAGCGACCTCGGAACTGAACGTCGCTCGTTATGTCAACGACAAAGATTCCGATACTAGATGTTAAACATAACATAAGTAGAGTGCTCTCAAACTTAGGAGATGCGACAGGGGTATTTTTAGGGATAAACCAGAAAACTTGTTACGTAGGGTTAAATTGGACTAGATTTAATCACCCTCAATTCGAGACTTTGTTTGCCAAAATTCCGGAATGGGACTGATTATGATACGCTGAAGAAAGGATAGGAGATAGCTCACAGCCTTGGGGAACACCAATTTTCACTGGTTTCATTTAAATCTGTCATCAAAAGACGATCGAACGAAACGACGAGACGAAATCGAGTTGGACACATAAATACCTAATACACTATATATAAATACATATATACATAAGACCCTAATAAATCATCTTTATCTTTAACGTCGGGGACTAGCGTGTCGTGCACAAAAGGTGCAGAGATGGAAAAGATGCTGGCAGAAATTTATATATCTATTCTTGCTTAAATGCTGGGTCGGGTCACGTTAATCGAATACTCTCAGAAACTATTGCTAGACGGACCCAACGGACGACTTAGATGCAAATCCTTTTTTAATTTAGGAAGAACTTCAGAGCATCGCGACAAGGTCGAGAGGCACTTGCCGACATGATTAATTCAAATCCTTTAGCAAAAATGTAGAAAATATGTCGCCATCATTCAATCATCGTTTGAAGATCTAGTAAGTCTTTTTAAAAAAATAGTACTCCTAGCAGCATAGAAGGTGCTAAATAGGTATGACACTAAAATCGCCGATCTGCATGTTTGTAATAATGTTCGGTACTTGGAAAAGCCCAATTTATCATGGCCAAATCATAAATTGTTATTTCACGAATGAACCAGAATGCTCTCAGATTTTTAATTCCTAACATTTAAAAAACCTCAAAAAAAGCGTCCTACCACTTATGCACGACGTTTATATCTTTGCCCGGACAGCGTGTAGAATGTAGTCAAGGAGGTATTATGAATTAGCTTTCTGGAATTTTGCAAATAGCCTTCTGAAATTTAATGTCTTACTAAATATATATATATATATATATATTTGAAGATTGATATTTGACAATTGTTTCCAATTGTTAACTATCATTTAATTTGGTTTGAAGAATTTTAAAAACTCAAGTTTTTGCAGGACTATATGGTGAAAAAAGACACACATGTCAATAATGAAATCAATAGAATACAGGATGAGTACAGAAAGATATTTGTGAAACTACAAAATCAAATCAATTACCACATTAACTGTAGAATACAAGAGGAGAGAAGTAAAGGACAGAGGACTCAGGGTCAACAATATCAGGAATACGACGTAAGTATACATTGATAGAGAGCTTAAGATAGTATTGATCGTAAACCATTGAAATATTAAAATAGTTTTAGTTACAAATGTTTAAACCTGTTGTACTACAACTTTTCCATATATATTAAGTTGAATACCTATCGTGAATATTACTAGCAATATTAGAGTTCATACGAGGGTCATGCCATAAGAAATTAGATTTGCCTTATTTGTTCGATACAACCAAGCTATACGCTATCGTAAATTCTGATAAATTTGAAAATAGAACACATAAAATCTGATTAACATTTTGTAAATGTATACGAGTGAATCTGGCGAGAATTTACTGGCAACAATAAAGAGCCCTTTTACCTTTTACCTTGAACTCACAACTTTTATGTTTATCATGACTAAAATTTAAATCTATATTGTTGATGGATAGGGGGTGTTTATGACACGCTGTCATCATTTATATCATCATCAAGTTGGCTGTGTGTTGTCACCTTCATCCATCGACAACAAACATTCAACGTACACATCCTCTGTGACCCAGATTTTCATTATTGCTTATGGTTAAAAAAGGTTTAAAGTTGCAAGAATGTTGTGAACTTTTAGCTACAACTTTCGGTTAGTCTGCTTATTCATGAGAAAAGAATATGTGAAAACTGTACTAGACAATTCATTTTGTAATTATTATATATATATTTTTTATAGTATCTTTTGACACGACCCTCGTATTGTAGTAACCTTGTGTATGGGAATGGTTAGTAAAAAAACATTTTCTTTTATATTACATATGATTTCTTGGATATCATAATTGACGTAACAGAAAGTGACCAAATGAGTGTTTGACCACGATCAGTGATCACGTAATCGGAGAGCACGTTTTTTTCAGAATTTTCCACCTGAGATATTAGATACACATGACGATTTTAGAAGCGCGTATCTCATGACTTAAATAATAAACGCCGCGTTGAAACTTTAATATAATCTATCAAGACCTATTCAACGATACACGATTATGTGTATTTTTTATTTTTTTCCATCCTTTATTATCCTCTCCAACCTCTAACTTTTCTTTTCGTTATTTCACTATCATTGTAGAAAGCATCTCCATTCTGAATTCATCTTTAAAGTGCCATTTGGCTATGGAATACAACTTATCGTATCCTTTAGAGTTTTGCATGACCTATTTACCATGTTTTATATATTATATATAATAGATGGTATATATATATATTAATGTAGTATATATATTAATTCTTAAGAATTAGGTATAATTAGGTTTTGCAAGAGATTTCTTGTAAAGGTCCAGATTTTGCAGTAACTTGGAAATTAATATTATTGTTTAAATCGATATTTCTATGGTGTGTTTCAGTGCACTGACATGATAAATAAATTGAATGAAGATTTTTCCCGCCTCGCGCAAGATAATTTTAAAGATGGACAAAATAAGTGACATAACCTACAGTTTTTATAACGTTTGTTACCTCTTCATCCATTGTAGGGATCCCTGATTGTTTGTGTACAAAAAGGAGTGAATGTAGCAACATATACTTTTAAAAATGGGACCAAAAATAGAGGTATAAAGTGTACTTAAATTAAAATTAATATAATATCTCCTGATTATGTATTTTTTATTAATTATACTATGATACAGTATTTGTACTAATTTTTACTAATTCATGGTTAGTAGTAGCAACATAAAAATAAACTTTTTATATGAAGATGATTTGGACTAATTTGGTAGAAAATATTTTAAAACTTGTTTATCTAAATAAAATTCTAATAAATCTAGATAAAATTCTTTTGATTAATAGTACATTCCTAAAATTCTGATTTGTTCTTTTTTTATTCTTTCTTTGATTTAAATTCCTACAAGTGTTTGAATACTCCTGTGATAGTAAAGTACACAATATATATCGTGATTTACAGTATTAAAAATTGTGAAAAATACCCATACATTCCTTCATATTCCATATTTGCTATTCCCTAGTATCGAATAGAAGTTTAATGTTTAAAACATATTTTCGAATTTATTTATTATTGCTCAATTGTTAAAATGCAAATTGTTAATGTTAACTAGTGCTCTATTGTATCTGTATCAAATTTAGAAATGTCAATTAAAAGCAATTTTATTACTTTAATTCTTATTATTAGAATTACTTGCCTAGTTGTAATAAAGAAATATTTTTAATTATACAACAATTGTTTTATTTCTTTATATAATACCTGGAAGGCACAAAAGGCATTTTGGAAACGACACAAGGTGCGTCTTTTCCTCGAATATTAACCAATAACTCAGTCCCAGATTTCTTGTGTTGTTCCAAAACATAACCCATGGCAACATTACCTCCCAACGATGGGCTGGGGCAACCGCTGGTTATTTTCCCGACCTGTTTACCCTCGCTATTTTTGAGTACCGCATCTTTCCTAGCTGGAGCACCTTTCTCCATTCGTATTCCTACTCGCCTTTTATCAACACCGTCTTTAATCTGTTTCATTATAATATCGGCACCTGGAAAATTGGCTTCATCTCGTCGCCTTTTAGCAATCAACCAAGTCAAGCTCGCTTCTACTGGTGTGACACTTTCGTCGATATCATTTCCATATAAACATAACCCTGCTTCCAGACGAAGCGAATCGCGAGCCCCTAGCCCAGCTAGTTTCACGTCGTCACTTTGTAGCAATGCTTCACAAACTGTATTTGCCTTATCAGCTGGTATAGATATTTCCACTCCATCTTCCCCCGTGTATCCACACCGGGTAACTCGACAATCTACTCCTGCTATTTGTCCTACTGTAGATGTCATGAACATCAGATCTTTAAAAGAAATATTACTCAGTGACTCCAGTGCTAACACGGCTCTTGGTCCTTGTACAGCTATCAGAGCTCGCTGGCTAGCTTCTAAAAATTTGACTTTCAAGTCTTTTCCATTATTTTTAAATACCTCGGAAGTTTCTTGCATATGTTTTTTGTCTACAGCCATTCGTCCAGCGTTCGATACTACATACAATTCATCATCTTTCACTTTAGTAACGATCAAATCGTCTATAATTCCTCCTTTATTATTCAAGAAAACAGTGAGTGAACTAGTTCCGTTTTTCATACCCTTTAAATCTACGGGACATATTGACTCGAACCAAGAAACACAATCTTTACCATAAACATTTGTTTGTAACATATGGGATACGTCGAAAATGGATACACTGCTTCTAGTAAACAAATGGGACGATGAAACGCTCATGTCCGAGTATTGAACAGGAAGTAGAAAGCCAGCAAAGTCCACAAGTTTCCCTCCATGCTTTTCGTGGAGATCGTACAAGGGCGTCTTCTTTGGTTTTGTAGCATTATCGGTAAATAAGCGATTCTGCAAGGTACTGATACACCAAATTTTCACATTTGATTCTTTCGTGAAGAGCACACGCGTTATATTTCTAGAACACATCGTGAATGTCAACGAATTTGTTGTAAGATAAGCCGGGCGTAGCTCAACAGACAACTTTATCAAACTTTCGTAAGTGAGGTCAAAGGTCTAACGGTTAAGAAAATAAGTTCGCGATAAGAAAATTAGTTTGTCTTTGCATTCAGACTAAAATAAATTGGTGTGTACATGTTGTTTGTTTCTTAGTTTCACAATAGTGACCCAGTATTTAATTATTGATTAGAAGATTAATTTATAAGACTACTACTACTTTTTAACCCTATTTAGTTCAATACTACCTTTATTTAAACTCATTTTATGTGGTGTAAAATCAGTTGCAGCTATGAACCATCATGATATATTTTTAGGGAGTTGGATATTTATATTTTTAACTGAGATACAGCTAGTATTCAATGTCTTAAAGTAATTTATAGTTTGATCAATTGCTTTCTGCTGTTTATCATAACGGCCAATCCAAACATAACTTGTGTTGGATGTTCTATCAGTTATACTTTCGTATGTGTTAGTTTGTAAAAATTATTTGATACAATGAATGTTGTGACATATCCTTAATAAAAATCACAAATGTAACAGTCTGTTGCATGACACTGAAATTGTCAAGATGAAAAATACACATCTTATTATAACGGATTTGTAAATTATAATATTTGTCAGTCTTATTACACACAAAACTATGTTATCTAAGGGTGGCCGGATAGTTATTAATCCGATGCTTGAGAACTTTGAGACCTTAAACATCTAACACATATGTCGCAAAAGTTTTCCTGTATTTTAAATATTTAAATTTAAACCTGAAGTAAGAAGGTAGGTGTGTAAGTATAGACAACTCTTGACTTTTCTGTGAGTTAAAACTAAATAAACACATAATTAATGATGATGACAGTCGGCGCATAATGAACTGAGGCTTCGGGTCATGAATCATATTTATCTGTCTGTCTCGCTCGCACTTACAGGTCTTATAGAGAGGTGTAGTGATATGCGTAAGAATTGTCGAGGTGCATATCGATAACGGGACAGGTACGATCGATATGCTAAATTATGTTAAGTATTAGTAGGAATAATTTTTCACTATCTGAAAATAAGTTTTTAATTTGTACAATAACATGTTTGTTTCGACGTAATCATAGAGAAATTGTATAGATCGTAATGTGGCCCTGAAAAGGGCAGTTTTTATCTGTTCTACCCTGTGTGCGCAGGTAGCTAAGTATCACATTCCTACTGCCAGTGACTTTTATTGCCCGACAACTCAGTTTAAAATGCATTGACTATAGTGATTACTGATCTTTAACCAATGACTGAACAAGCTCAGTCACTTGAGTTCCGGAGGGGGCCAGTGAAGTACTACACAACAGAGTTTGCAACATGGTTATCCATAAAATAATGAAAGTTACTATTAAAGCTTAAAAGATAAGCAAGCCAAAGTGCAATGCAAGTGCAAAATGGTATGGCCATAGCCAATAGCATGAGGAACTAATAACAGATGGAAAACAAAGGTTTTAGTGCAGTGTAGGATATCCCCCGATAGGAGGTTTGCAAGTCTGCAGGAAGTCTGTGGATGCAGACTCAGTTACATGCTGCATGGCAGTGTGTGGGATATATATGTTCAGCTGTGTACTAGTCATGGGCTGAGATGATGAGTGATTCCACTAACATCAAACAAGATGCCGACTAAGTAGAGTACTTAAACCAATCATATGCTACAACCAATTCTTAAAAGCAACATGGTTCTACTACAATGAGGTTGCTTTAATATTTGGACATACATTTATTTTTAGAATAAAACTGAAATCAACTTTAATTACACTGTTTAATTTATTTCCTACAAATGTTATTTCTAACTATCTATTAAACTATTAACATACTCATCATGAGTTAAAAGCTTACTTTTCATTGAATCAGAAATTGCTATGCTAGATAAAATTATAGCAATAAAACCACTAGCATCGGGCTCCTTTTTTAAAAGTTCTGGATTCTTAGCTAATTCATCATTAACTTCTATAAGTGTTCCTTTCATGCAACAAGGAACTTCAAAATTTGTACCATTTTCATATTCAATTTTACATATAACAGATTTTGGTATTAACATTTGGCCTCCTTTTTTACCCTTACCTTTAACAGAGTTACTCATTCTATCAATATTGCCAACATTGAAGTTAATTTTATAAGCATCACTTTCCTTGAAGAAGAAATGACTTGGAGCAAGACTCAAAAGTGTAATTCTGTTTGAATGAAACATAAGCATGAAGTCATTATTCTCAATTCCATCAACATTCAGAATGTATCTTTTACTAAAATATCGGTCAGTAAATGATTTAAAGTTTGATAAGTCTGTTAGATCTACTGATTTCAGAATGTCATATTCCATATTGATTAATATATTTTTTACAATTTGTTAGTCTGTTCTTGAGCTAGTATTCGCGCTCGAATCGCAGCATGCCTTTTGATCGATTCTGCGTGATTTGCCTCTTGTCTTCTTAAACGTTCCCCTTTTAAGCATCTCCTCATATCACGATCGTAGTCATTGCAGTATCCCATAAATTTACGAAAAGGATGCTGAAATGTAACCTAAATATTATTATTGAGAACTTTTGTGCACATTAGTATCTAGTTAATTTAGTATTTTTCGCAAATAACAAATAATAACAGCTGCACGAATTAATTATTTTAAACGTTATATTCAGAATTAACTCCTATAACCAAAACTCAAAATAACTTCATAGCAATCGCACCAACCTCTACATGACAATCTTGCAATTTTTTAATCAGAACATTACATTCATTAGTATGCAGGTGCGGTGACAAATCCGTATGCATCCCGTTATTTAAAGCTAGCAAAGAAGAATAATTATTAAATATCAAGTAATATTCACAAATATTAAATATTAGAATGTCACACTTACGTTATCTGATATCATTCGTCTATTGTTTTTCCTCCACAGAGCATTAATATACCGGTAAAGTACTTTGAGAAACCATGGGCTAAGCTACGTATTAATGTACTACTTATAACAAACAGTGTTTAGTAATTACATTTATCCACTGCATCCTTAGCGTATATTGTCTTTTAATTTAATTAAAAAAAATAGATTATACATTATTAATGTAATATTATATTATAAGTTCTGTAAAATATTAATTTGTGATCAGAAATTATCTTAAAATTTAAATTTATCTTCTATGTAGTTACAAAGTTATTTATTTATTTACTCTTATAAATTAATAATTATGATATAATTAAATTGCATTAACCTTAATAAAATTATAAGTTCATAAATGCCAAAGGCAATCTTTATTTGTCAGCCCTAGATGTGGTGAGATATTATGATAAGTGTAGCAATAAACTGATTAATAAATAGAAAATACTAAGAATAGCTATTTTAAAAATTATACAAATAAAGAATAATACCTACTAATAATAAATATAGATATTAAATACATAATACTTATATAAATACAGCACAATATAGGTAGCTACCAATAACTTCCATATGTGGATGATGTAATTATATAACTACAGGTAACTTAGGTAGTCATGAACTACTTATATCATCACAACCCACTGCCCTGGACTTTATGACTAAAATAGCTTTTTTAATTTTATCCTGACTAACAGGAGAAAAGTGCAGAACAGGAACAGGAGAGGATGGCAGAGATGTAATAGAAGCAAAAATAAATAGAAAATATTGGAGTGTTGTATGAGCCTTGTTATATTTTTTACTTATTAGGTCCCAACTATTATCAACTATTCCAACTATTATGTTAAGCAAAAATTAAATATGAAATATATGTTGAACACTGAACAGCGATCATAGATCTTTATCACTAACAGTTGGTTTATAAGCATGTGAAGTGATCTTCATTTATTCATTATCAGCCAGTTAATAGTTAACTTCTATTTGAGAAAATTTTGTAAGTAGTATATTTCGATATGATTTCCTGTAACCATATAGATTATTTATATTATTTACTGTAATTTGTATATAATTTACTAGCTTTTCACACAGTTGTCTCTAATGAAAATCTCTAATGACAGTCGATCGAAGATAAGTCGGTTGTTGTGTCGGGGAAAAAGTTTTTTCGTATTTTTTTATGTAAAAAATGCAGTATTCATTTGCAGTATAAATAGGCAAGTCTCTATGGTTGTACTGTTTGTATCTGGCTGGTTGTAATGCTATTAAATAGATGACATTTTAAAAACAGAAAAATGAAAAGTAAACACGGTTTCTATTTTTTTATTGTTTTTCTGTCCGCCAAAATGAGTAGGTAGTAAAAATCTAACAAAGAAATTCGATACATTTTGAAGTTTTATTAGAAAGAAGGGAAAAATTCACGTAAACCACAAAAAAAAATTCTGACGTTTATGGACTAAACGCAGTGTCAGTAAGAGTAACACAAAATTGGTTCAAGCGTTTTCAGTCTGATTTTCCCTCAGATTTTCCCCTATTCGGTGTCATAAGAAAGCTTTAAGTAGTGTTGGGTTGAGTTCTTGTAGCAGTTTTTGATCAGAAATCCCAAAATTTCTACAGCAATTGGATTATTTCACTACCTACAAAATGACAACAAGTTATCGACCAAAATGGCACATACTTTAGTCAAAAAAGTATCGGGAATGCATGATTTGTTTATGGTTCTAAATTCAGATTGTTTTTTTTTGCTTGTGAGTGGTACAAAGTGTTCAAAGGTGGTCGAGTTGTGATGGATAATTTGCCTCTTTCTGGTACTGAACTGCAACTGAAGTTAACATCGCAAAAGTTAAAGAAGTAGTGACTGAAAATCCTCATTCAAGTTTGAGAGAGATAGCCGCCTAACTTTCTGTCTCACGGATCGATTCGTACAGTTTTAAATAATCACTTGGGTGTGAAACATGTTGCCACTCGGCTAGTCCCAAATTTTCTCCAAAAACTTAATCGCATAAGAGTCGCTGAGGACATGCTAGAACGAGTCAATTCCGACTCAACATTCATGAAACGCATTGTTACTGGTAACGAGACGTGGATTTACAAGTTTGACATGTAAACTAGTCAACAAGCTTCGGAGTGGCGCATTATAACACAATCGAAACCGAAAAGCGTGTTATGCAGCGTTTAAGAGTAAATTCGACGAAAAAGGCTAGATTCTTGGATTTTGCACCACGATAATGTGCCTTCGCACAAGACCATCATTGTGAAAAAATTTTTGAAAAGCTCAACAAATACCATCGTGCAACCACCTTATTCGCCAGATATGGCTCCAGCTGACTTATTTCTTTTTCTAAACTCAAATTACCACTTCGTGGCACCCGTTATCATTTGGTAGAAGCCATAAAGGAGAATTTACGGCGAGAACTGAACTCAATTCCGGAAAAAGCTTTTAAAAATATTTTGATGATTGGATTATTCGTTGGCGTAAATGTACCGTTTCTGAAGGAGCATACTTTGAAGGTGATAAAATAAATTTGAATGAATAACTAACATTTTGTGTATTATTGATCTTTTCCCGGTACTTTATTAACAGTAATATATATTATAATCAAATGTAAATTAAACTATGATAAAAAATATCTTGAATTTTTATATAAAATACGCAAAAAGTTTTTTCCTGACCCATAGAGTTGTAGTCGCTTTCCGGTAAATAATGCATGTAGACAAAGATCGAAAGAAAGATGGACACGGCATAAATAAAAACAAATACACTCTAAATAAAAGATTTTCGGTTGGGGACTTTGAATTAATACCATGTATTCTGACCACAAGGGCATGTTATGATATTAGTATTGCAGTTTGGAATGATTAAAATAATAACATCACCATTACTTTATTAACTTTTTTATTAACTTAGTAGTCACATATCCTCATTGGGTCCCCATCTAACAAGTTGAACCGTGGTAGAGACCGCATTAATACATATGGCACTTAGACCTAAAATTCCAGGAACTCGCCTCAATAAATAAATAAATTAACAACATTGTCAACTAACAAACTTTAATATAATGACTAGACAAAAATAATAAAATTTTGGTAGCCGTAAAAACATTGTGTTAAGTAGGAAACTGGAAATTGTCTTGCATCTTCTATCTTGAATAATAAACGCATGAAGAAAAATATTACCATAAAACACATTCGACAAGATATCATTAACGTAATAAATCAGGAACAAGCGAGTATTTAAGCAAATGATGTAACAACGAATACAAAATGCAATTTTAGAAGGAGATTTAAAAAAGTGATTTGACGCCAAATTGGAAAAAGAAATGCATAATGTGCCCGAAAATAATTATCTATATCAATTCGCTAATATAAAAAGCAGGCGTTTTATAATAAAGGGTTAATTTGTCTCAACTCTTAGGCATGCCCTGGGGTGTGGCGGTCTCCACCATCTTCTTGTATTTGCCGACGAGCTCGGGTAGATCGTAAGCGATGGCGACGTCGAGCCGCGTAATGGGACAGCCGCGGAAATAGGTGCATGTGGCGGAAAGCTGTTGGAACTCGTAAAGGGGATTAAGTCTGAAGAAGTCTCTGTAGGTTTCGGGGTCGGGAAGGTCATACCTGAAAATGCAGTCAATAAAAGTTACATAAAAAAAAGAATAAGGAAATGTTTAAACATATCGTTGCAAATCCCAAATAACTACTGATATTTTTAAAAATGATGTGTATACTAACCTTGAAATATTTGTGAGTGTACTTAATCCCTCATAAATGTGGTAGTTCTGAGGGTTCTCTATTATAGCATTTGCGATTAGTTTCTTGTTGCCGAAGATAGTCTTGTGATTATAATAGGTGGTCAGGTAACAGTCAACCATTTTGCATGGTTCCTGACTCGGACCTATTAAAAATATATAATTTTGATTAATGCAACAAAAATATAATTGTGTGTTCTGTGCACTGAACAAAGTGAAATGTGTACTCGTTTGCCAACACTAATGTAGAAAATAGAGAAAAAGGTTCTATTTGTTCTTATTCTAAACGAACATTCAAATTTTAAGTTAAGTTTTTAACTTTAAGAGTGTATTAATACTAGGAATACTGAGCAATTGAGAATATAATGAACATTAAGCAAATTTTATTCGTGCATCTCCTTCAAAAAATGAGTATCTATGTGCTACAACGGTCACGTTACATGAAGTAAAATTAATGATCGTTACCCAAACTTACGTGCATAAATACCCTTACGAAAGATTGCTAATATATAAATCAAAATTATTATTTTTTTATCTCCAATATCGGTCTCTATATCTGGGGCCATAATGAGCAACTAGAAAAGGTACAATATCTGAGACTTACTGCAAATCTTCTGGCGCTAGATATCTTATTTTCGATGCGCCTATCGACAGCTTGTCTTAGATCACGCAGCAACTCTCGCTCTTGTGCTAACAACAGACGCGAAGGTGCGCTCCCCTCGAATGGCATCGACCACAGAGAGACCGTGTACATGACCGGAGGCTGCGCAGAACTCATCAGCGGTGAGATGTTCCAAATTAGCGCACTTTGGACTCGCATCAACTCCTCTGGTTTCACGGAGTCTGCTTTGTTGAGTACAATACGTGTCTGTAAATTTAAAAGTTATGTATATATTGGTATCGCAGCGATTGCCAAGATCTGTTTTCCGTTGTTAACATCTCCATTTGAACTTTGGATACTGGATGGTAAGGCTTATTTTATTTTGTAAATAAATTAAATATTTCCAGGAGAAAAAATAATAAAGAAAAACATAAATATTTAAACTATCGTAAAGCCATGTGTCTTGTTTCTATTGTAATTATACCATTGAAGCAAACAGTATTTCGTAGCTAACATAATGTAGAGATTGTCTTCTTACTAAATATAGATAGAAATTATTTAATTCGTGAATTACTACTTATATCCTGTTTATATATGATTATTATATATAAATAGAGATAAAAACAATCTATATTTTATCTATAACAATACAATACGAATAAGATCAGTAAGAAAAAGCAAAACCGTTAGTTAAAGTGAAAAAAAAAGTATATTTCTTCAACTTACTTTTTATATAAGCATAACATTTTTAAATTAAATAAATTCTTACCTGGGATTCTCTACCCTTAAGTTGATCGAGTATAGCTTCAGTCTCAGGTCCAACATCAAGCTTAGATGGATCGTAGACAAGGAAGATAATGTCCGCACGATCGATAAACCACTGACAGGCATCATTGAAAGGGAAAACACGGGATACTTGTTTCCTTACTTCCAATATTCCAGGAATTTCAACGATATTTACCTGAAACAAACGTTTTCATACACATAGTACAGTAATTTAATTGCAATAACTTTAACAACTTTTTAATTACCTTTTCTAATAGTTTGCTAGGATATTTTAGACCTCTGAGACGCTCTTCCAATCCTTGGCCAAATTTTTGTAGGCCCGAGAATGTCCAATCAGCTGCCAACTGAGTACCGTCAAGTACTTCTGGATCTTTACCGTGCATAAGAATGTTGAAATAGGCTGGTGATGGTTCAGCACCTTAAATATCAACAGCAATAAGTTTTGTGAAATTATAATTTTTGAAACGATTATGGAATTAATATCTTTTGATAACCACGTAAATATAAATTTGGTATGCAATCAAACCTTTATACTAAGATTATTATAAATGAAATTGTATAATTAAAAAGAAATATTTTTTATGGCATATCTCATTTTCATTACACTTACCAGTTCTCAAAGACCATTCCGTGAACTCTAAACCAGTTAAATAGTTCAAAATACTTGACTTTCCTCCACTCCATGGCCCCATGAATAATACTAAAGGCTTAGAAAATATTTCTGGATCACCAAAGTGTCTATTACTTAAATCTCTGTACTTATAAAGTCCTTCTAATGGCTTAATGGAATTTTCGTAAAGCCTCTTTAAATCTCTTAGAACAATATCTGCAGATTTTTCTATAATTAATTCTGCCTCACTAGCTTCCTCATCTAATCTCAATATTTGGATAATGTGATCACGAGACCTCAAATTCTCAGGGATTTCTACAGTCTAAAAATAAATGATTTCATTAGATATCTTATATAATATAGGTAAAGCAGTTAATGCAGAATTAATTTATTTTTAACGAAATGATAATTCGTATTTATTCAATTTACTCGCATGCATAAGATAGATAAAAGCCCAGGCGCTCTACTGTTATTTCATTTTACATTTATATTTAATTACATACATTTTCAAAATTATGCGCGTGAATCCAATTAATTTATTATTATAAAGGATATATGATAAGATACGATGTTTGTGAAAAAATTTAACTTGATTTAAATATTGTTTTTTTTTTGGCAAGTCAAAGTATATTGTATAAAAGAGCTATTTTTACAACAACAGCAATATCTGATATTTGATGATTTCATATTTATACTCACAATACTTTTTGATATGAAGTTGACAAAGATATTACTGAATAAAATAAAATAAAACGACAAGTGTGGGGAACAATGTCTAATAGCAGTGTTTGATTCTGGGATTGTTTTGACATTACGTACCTTAAGCAATTCTTCCTCTGGCATATCTTCTTCTTTTGATTCTGTACTTTCCTGATCACCAGCCTCATCAGATTTATCTCCGTCGACTTCAGTTGATTTATCTGCTTCAGCATCCGCTGATTTGTCATCAGTAGCTTCGCTTGATTTATCAATATCATCTTCCGATTCAGTCTCTGTTGATTTAACTTCAGAAATCTCTACAGATTTTTCACCATCATCCTCAACTTCTTCGGCTGATTCTTTGTGAGCTTCCTCTGACTGTTTTTCATCTACCCCTTCTACTGCAGCGTCTTCGTCAGAATCCTTTTTCTCCTCTTTCTCTTCTTCAGATTCGGCTTCAGAATCAGCCGCTTCAGTTTCTTCCTCTTTTTGTTCGTTAAATTCTTCATCGTTTATTTCTTGAGAATCTTCTTCGTCTCTTTCTTCCGATTCAGCCTTTTCTTGAGATCCGTCGTCAATATCTGTCTTAATTTCTTCTCTGCTTTCGTCTGTCTCATAATCTCTATTGTGTTCTTTCGAATCTGTTGTTTCTTCTGTTTTATCATCTTCCGCAGTCGTTTCTTCCGCTTCCTTGCTTAATTCATCAGTTTCTTTGCTTGTTTCAGCACTTGTTTGAGTGTCCTCGGATTCCTTACTTTCTACTTCACCCTCTTCCTCTGAATCCTCTTTTTTATCTTCTTCGCTTTTTTCGGCTTCAGTTCCATCCTCAGTATCTTCTTCTGAATTTTCGCCACTTTCTAAAAAATCACAACTATATGAGTATTTTTTATTTTTCAATGAATATTCAGTTTCTATTTTTACGTTAAAATAATGATATTTATTTATAATTACCCATTTCGGCATTTTGTTCATCAGCAGATGCTTCTTCTTTACTGTCTCCTTGTTCTTCCTTGCTACCATCTACCGATTCCTCGGCACTGGTATTATCATCAACTTCTGCCGTCGCATCTTCATTTAAGTTGTCTTCTGACCCTTCTTCATATTCTTCAGAAGCTTGAGACACGTAGGGCTCGTCTGCGACTTCCACTACGGGAACGTCCTCTTGACTGTTTTCGTCCTCACTACTGCCCTCTTCTCCAGTTTGTTCAGTTTCTTCTGCTGAACTAGCTTCTTTTGTACCATCATCTATACTTATTTCACTGGAGTCGTTTTTACTTGATGAATCTGAAATCAATAAATGGTATTCACACACTAAATAAAAAGATTTCTATATATTAAAAAGTTTGGTTACAGCATATTGTAACATACGTAGGTTATGTTGAATAGAGAGGAGATGGATATAAGTATTAAAACTGTAACTTACGATTAGGTGAACTGTGTGCTTGTTTACACCGGTAGTTTCATTAACATACAGTTCAGAAACGAAGAGCCCTGTTATTTTTTAAGAAGCTTTTCATCTTCCCAGGGTCTCAAATCCACCTATTCTCAACTTTTCATTGACTATGCATATAGACTATGTCTATAAGCTGTCGAAATTACCAGGTATAATCTTTTGTTTTAAAATTTGAGGAAAATCACATGTACATATATTTAATAATCCAATGACAAAAATATCAGTGAAAATCTCTTCTAATTTATCCAATGAATTTAGCAATTTATATAATAATATTTATATAATTATTGGATACTAACAGAAAAATATTATCAAAAGATGTCAACTGAGAAGGAATAGTTCCAGCCATAATTATAGTTGAAGCAATTACAAAAAATTCTATTTGATAAGGAAGATTTTAATTCAAACGTTATATCAGCAATAAGTAACCATTATTACGTCTAAAGATGTAATTATTTATGTGTGCAACAATCCTATCGCGAATCATAAATTCACCCGCGTCCGAAGGGGTCTGAGGCACGCCCTCGACGACCCCTACGACGCGACCTCGAGGGCCCAAATCCTTCATAAAACACTACACACGTACATTGCACCCTCATACCGCTGACAGCGAGGGTGTCGTAAATAAGCTTATTCGCGATAACGCCATGTTCATTCTCTCCAGTCAATACAGTTAGAAGCGTCGCTGGAGTTTCTTGCGTCACTTCTTCTCCAGCGCCCATGCATTCCGAAGTGGTGGTACAAATAGCCAATAATAATAATAGTGATATTAATGTAGATAATTCTTAGTCAGAAGTAACAGACCGAGCTGAGGTTCGACCCTCTCGGTCAGACGCTCTCGCGGAACAAGGTAAGGGTCCAAGCCGAGGCTACTGATAGAGGGTTTAAATAAATAAATAATGGAAAGTGCTGTATAAATAGTATATATTGTATTTGTTTGGGTATCTACCTCAAGGTTCGTAGCGATATACCCATGTACTCTTTTAGCCTTTAAGCTGTATTTTATTTTTAATATAGGGTATTTTCACAACTTTCAGTTACTAAGATTTACATAATTCATGAAATTTATCAACTATATATATATATATATATATATATATATATATATATATATATTATATTCTCATACGTAGTCGCTTATATTTACATACTTTAAACAAAATAGAAACAAAAAGACTTCTTATGAGAATAATGTACGTTACGAATCCTGTTACATAATTAAGATCAAATATATTCTTGTCAAGACAAAATTAATGGCAAGATAACGACAGCATGGTGAGATACGAACTGTGCTCGTTTATTTTATTTGTGTCTGAGAATCTATTACTTTTTTAATTACTGACGCAATGTTCCGTTGACGCCCGTTGTATGTAAAAATAGATCGACACATTGTGTTTTACTATGAAAACACAAGGTTCATTTCACATAATTTAAAATTTTATAGAAATTTTTAAATCTTTCCCTGCGAATAAACCATGAAAAATAGCATGAAAGCAATCAATTCAATATTTTGATTTATATACACATCAATTTTTTTTTCTCATGTTATATATACAAATGCATAATAAAGACAAAACCTTGAAATATACATAATATTAAATACCAACAAGAAGTAGTAACAGAATAACAGCACAATAACTTTGCTAAATTTAGCCAAGTTTAAATCATACTCAGCGCGACTGATGGACAGAAGCGTCACAGCTGGAAAAATTAATCTAGCCATTGCCAACGCGATCTTGCTCAGTGTGACGGAAATGGCACACGACGGCAGCTAATATAAACGGAGCGGAGATGGTATATGATTCAGCCAAAGTAATAGTAAATTTTGTGGACTTTTCTTGTAATTAAACAAAAAATATTTACATAGTTCAATTTAATTTGTGCGGGTTTTTTAGTTTATTTTACCTGGTTTAGTTTTTATTATAAGTAAAATACAGATTACTATCGTGAGGAAATCTGCATGTCTATGAATTAAAAAACTTATTTCAATGGACATGTGATGTCCACCAATCTACAATGGATCCCCGTGGTAACTGTGCTGCAAGATACTCTATAAAGTGAGATCTCCAATGCTGGGCCTCTTCTTTAGTATAGTATAGTTTATTCGAGTATTTGTGTTTTTACATATTAGCAAGGTAGTATAAATCTACGGTCAGTTTGGGTAAATTTGAGAACATTAAGTACCAATTCGGAGGAATTGGTTCATAACGTGTTTTGTTAGATAACGGTGAAGATAGTATAAGAAATACTTAAATGATAGTAAGTATATTTAAGAAATAGTTAAATGTAGTCGAGCATAACCACAAACAGCAAACTGCATGATTAATATTAATAAAAATATATAAAAGCATCACAATATATCAAGATTTTCTTTTTTTTTTTTCATTCAAGTTCTACTTTTTTTTCTTATTATTCAAGTTCAAATTGTTTTTGTTGTAGACAGCGGGAGGCGCTGTCCAGCTAGCCGGCCAGCCAAAACTTCGCGCATACGAAACTTATAAATTTCGAAAGTTGGGACACCGTGCCGACCAATCTTAACGCAGCACAACCACTGCGAGTGTATTAAAAAGGTGGAACTTTCGTGCTAAAACCAGTCGGCCTCATTCCTCAAGTAGTCTTCAGTAGTTCCAGCTCTAAAAAAAAGCTAATAGTGCAAAGTGAAGACTGTATCCAAATGTATTTAATATTAAAAAAAATAATGTAATTAAGTCAATAATAGTATATTAGTTTAGAACAACTTTTGTAAAATTAGTTAATAAACGGAATATGTTTTAAATTTTATTGCATAAAAACACAAGCTATAAAAACAAATAAATACACGGCTTACTCTCTCTCTCGGCGAGAAACAGTGTTAATAAAATGGTCTGGATGGAATGGCATTTCTTACGTCATGCAACGATAGTTGAAGTCTGAAAAACTGACCGCCGGAACAAGGATTTTGAAAATGAAAGAGACACCTTTATTTCAATTTTATATATATATATACATATATATGTATATATATATATATATATATATATATATTGCCTAGTGTCGTCTCAAAAGCAAAATAATTAGTCAAAATATGTGTATTAAGAAAATAAGAAATAAAAAAAACAAGTACTATACCGAATACAAAAAAAATATTCGTATAGTAGTGGCACAGTCAAGAGTTAATATCTCTTTCTCTTCTTGATACCTTTTGACCTGAGCACACATTGTCATGAGTGATAAGGTCTCCGGTTTTGATTACTGACAAAGAGAAACACAGTTACTGAAAATCGGCAAAAGCTTGCGCTTTTTCCGGTCGAGCCAGCGTTTTCGTAGTGCGTAGATATTCCATTTCTGCGGAGTAACTCTTCCACTCAAAAATGTTGAACTTTAAATGTAAATATATAATTTTGACGTAATCTGAAATTCAGTGTGTCACGCAAATTACATTTTTACAATTAGACTTGAAAATTTAGAACCATATTTCGTGGTACAGTGATTTATATTTCAAGTTAAAACTTTATTTTTGTCATATGTTCAATCACAGTTTTTACAGTGGTAGAGCTGCAGTTTGTTTCAAGCAGCAGTTTGAATGTGTCAGCTTGACCGGGGTAGGACCACGCTCTCACTGAATACCGGTGTAAAATAGGAGCATAATACTGTGTTTCGTCTGGTGAGTGTAGGGATTCGGAGAACTTTATTACTGGTGACGAGGCGTTCCATCTCAGTCCTCAAGGTGAAATGATGAATATACTTGTAGATGTCATGGGCCGCAGGAATCACTTACCACCACATGAACTGTATGTTCGTTTGTTACTCTAAATGTAATAATAATAAAAAAAACCCTTTTCGTCCTGTGTATAAACACAATTATTGCTTCTCAGATTGACATAAAAAGGAAAGGCAGCGTATAAAAGCGCTATAGTTACACATATATGTAAAACAAAATTGAGATTATAGTGAGATTCAGAGCAGAGTTTCCGTAGAGCATCGAGCAAAAATACGTGTAAACATGTTCTCACGGAACAACAATGCCCTCCGTTCCCAACTAACATCGATATTGCAAAATATGTTAATATATGCATTTGTCATTTGCTGTGTTATAGCACAGTAATATCTTACTCATCCCCTTACCACGTCTTAGATCCATAGGTTACCACTGGCAACATGAACAAATTAAAGACTTTTAGTAGTAGTTA